>OY998254.1:18468798-20868798 GCA_963922045.1 Persicaria maculosa
TACAAAAAAACAATTTTGTTCCTAGCCATCAAGTGTAGTATATAATAGCTTCAAAAGCTAATAACTTGACCTGGAAAGGCAAGGTCTTCTGGTGTAGATCCGGCTCCTCAGCGAACAACTGTAGCCAGGCTCCAATTGACCAAAATCGGCATCCACAACCTGCCCAACGCATCACTCGCGCTAGGACCTACTGTATAGCATGGCAATCAAACCATAGTGGGCAACAATTTCCTCTTCCCGCTTACAAAAACCACATAAAGCAGACTCAGCACCTTTCCAGTGCTTCACTCGATCGCCAGTCTGCAGCCGCTCTCTAGCTGCTAGCCACACTATAAAAGCCCATTTGCGACATTGCAACTTTATCCAGATAAATATGCCCCAAGCCGTGTACTCCCCCTTATATCTAAGGAGCTCATACACTTTGGAGCACGAGACACTCCCAGTGTAATTTAAAATCGGTTGTAAAGACTGAAGGGAGGGGTTACTTATCTGTAGTGCAGCCTGCAACTCGCTTCTGGTGCACAGAATGCTCTTCCATACCCATGTATCGTCCACTTTCGGGTCTATCTCCCAAACTGATGCTTTCTTGAGATGATTATGTATACACCAGCTGTACCAAACACTAGGTTTCTACATAGCTAAGTCACCCACCAACTTAGCTTGGACACTCCTATTCTAGGATAAGATCTCCCGGATATCCAATCCTCCTTCTGAATGAGGCTTCGTAACACAGCTCCACGCTACAAGATGCTTATGTCCTAATGTACTCCCATTCCAAAGGAAACGTCTACACAGACTATCTATTTTATGCACAACCCCTTTAGGAAGAATCAGTACCTGACTCCAGAAGGTGTATGCCCCGGCACAAACTGATTTGACAAGCTGTAACCGACCCACATAAGACATCTTCTTAGCTGCCCAATAAGTGATTTGCTTCTCCAATCTATCGAATAGATCATTATACTCGTGCGCCACAATTGTCTTGGAGTGCAAAGGAATGCCTAGGTATTTAATCGGTAAACTCCCCTGAACAAAACCAAGCTGCTGAGTGATAGTATCAGCCAGACTGATTAGGACCCCAGAAATGAACATATAGCTTTTCTCATTATTCGCTCTATGCCCAGACATAGCAAAGTATTCATCCAGACACGATTTCAGAATCGAAACCAAACCCACATCAGCATGAAAAAATAAAAAGTAGATCGTCCGGAAACGCGAGATATGCAAGCTTCATCTGTTTACATCTCGGGTGGAATTTGAATCCGGGTCTCGCTGTAGCTTCTTGAATCATTCTACTCAACACCTCCATGCAAAGCACAAATAAATAAGGCGACAAAGGATCACCTTGCCTACCCGGGAAGAAACCTTCTGGAGACCAATTGATCAGAACAGAGAAAGAGGCGGTACAAACACCCTCCATATAAGGTTAACAAGGCTGATGGGGAAGTTAAAGTACACAAGGGTAGCCCTAATAAAATCCCAATTCAAAAAATCATAGGCTTTTTGAAGATCAACCTTAATTGTACATCGGGGCGAAGCTCTCTTAATTTGTTCCATAGCCATTTACCACCTCCAACGCCACCGCATAATGGTGAGACAAAGAGCGACCCGGAATGAATGCCCCTTGACACTCATACACTAAGTCATTTAGCTTACTTTTGAGTCTGCTAACAATCAGCTTTGACACGGCCTTCATAACATTGTTGCAACATCAAATAGGCCTCCAATCCTTCACCAGCATAGGGTTCACAACCTTTGGCATGAGTGAGATGAATGTAGCATTCAACTGTTTCAGTACTCTGCCATTTCGGAAAATTTCTCTCACAACTTCACAAGTGTCTCTTTGATAGAGCATTTTTTAGTATTGCATTATAGATTGCATTTAGCATAGTTTAGTTGTAAATATTGCATATTTTAGTCACATTTACATAATCACTTGTTGAGTTGGAAGAGGCGGAATCTACACAATTATATGGTTTATTTCAGGTATTTCGGATTCAAGGTGAAATGAATTGGAGGAGAGCAAAAAGAAGCTAAAGAAGATGCCTTAGAAGCTGCTGAAGTCACGAGAGAAAGAAGCTGGAGAATCGCTGGCCGCCCCGTAGATTCCTTGGCCGCCCCGCGATTCGAAGACCAATCTGAAGGATTTCGCTGATCACCGGCCACCCCGCGGCCCTTGTAGAAACGCAAAATCAGAACCGGACTTAATTAGGGTTTTTTATGTTATTTCGTGGCCGACTCTCTAAAGGCTTTTAAAAGACAATTAGTTTATTCTTTCATTCACCTTATGCACTTTGAGAGATTATTGAGAGAGCGTCGTTGAGCATGAGCAACTAAACTCTCAAGGTTTCGCCTACAGTTTGGATCTTTGATTGTTGAATTGTGAGTTTCTTAATCTAGTTCTTATTCCTATTCGAGTAGTCTACTCGACGTCGACCACTCATGACGAGCAAAAGAGCCCGTGGTCGAGGAAGGATCACCCTAAGGCTTCAAGTTTACTCGAGATCGAGTAGATCTAATCGACGTCAACTAGTCTCCTCGAGATCGACCACTTTTGCAGCAACTACAACACTCGATTCCGACGTTCTGCACATCTGTCTACTGAGTTTCTTTTCTTTATCCTTGTTTTTATACAGTGAGGACACTGTAAACTTTAAGTATAGGGTGGGGGAAGGGCTTGCTTTATGCATATTTGATTTTATTTGACATTATTTGTGTATATTTCCCGAATTGTTTATACATATGGCTACTTTGGATTTCATATTTTATTTATGTGCTTATATGCATGTTTTCCAAAGTTTATAAAAATCACCCCCATTAATTTTTTTATTAATGTCATGGAAGTTTTATTGAAATCGACGATGCAAAATTGGATTCTTTAGAGATATAGCATGAAATTGCCTAGTAAAGGGAAGTCACAATGAAGTGCATATTTTTTTTTATGAAAAGCGTAAAAGGAGGTAAAATTTGACGTTTCTTTTGACATGTTGCATGATAAGATGATGGAGGACTTTATATTTCCATATAATGCTCATATTTTGATATTTCGAGCCTTACCTATGCTTATGCATCACAAAAGCCATATTTAAGCCTTATTTCATATTTGCTTCACATGATCTAAATATTGCCCATTTTCTACCTTATTTCCTTATTCGGGGATTATGTTGAGAATGAAAGTACATTATGGAGATTATTATATGGTGTTTGTGTTGTTATTATCATTATTGGAGTTTGGCAGGAAAAGTTCCAAAGTTATGGAAAATTTAATGAGTGAAAGAAAATTCGGTCACCTCAGAAGATAAAGGTAGATCGACCCTGCATGCGTTGAGATAATAGTTCCGCAGGATGGGACACCAAGGTGAGGAGTCTGAAGCACTAAGTATCCGGGGCCATTCATGACACTCATGTTTGCGACTCGTGAGAAGGCAGTGATGAGGTTAGAGAGGTAAAAGCATAATATTGAAAAAAGCAATGAGCGAATGAGCGAAAGGTGAGAAATCAAAGGAAGAACTAATGTGGTATGAAAGTTTGGAAAGCACTCCATTTTCCCGGATCATTAGCACCACATGGCCAAAAGTATCCCACCTTTTAGCTTTTTACCAATCTACTCCTTATTGAGCTTAAATAAAGTCCTCTTGATTATTGATGCTTTGTCACATATGAAATTGTTTTTGCATAACCCTCCTTTTGTGTATAGATGTTGCTTTTATTCACAGGCATGGATTTGCGACATTAGTACCTTTTCGAGGACGGTAATTGATTGCAGGGACATATGACAATGGATCTAAGATGTTGAGAGTTTAATTTCTTCCCCTGTATGACCATTAAAAGTATTGCTTGAGGACAAGCAAGCTTAAGTATGGGGTGTTTGTTGTGCGCCTAATTTGCCATGTTTTACATTAACTTTTATATCGATTTCTGCATGCATTTCATATCATTGGGTTAGAATTATACATAATCTATGTAGTTTATGCTTATTTGCCAAATTATGGAGTCTACACTAGTTTCTATTTAATTTCGCAGAAATCGAGGCATTTTACAGCAATTCGGAGCAGGGAGAAAATCATGGAAAAGCTCGAGGTTGACTACACCAAGCCAGAGGTCGAGTAGCAGCTGAACCAGAGTATGTCGGGCAGAAAAGAGAAGAGAAATCACTCAACAGGTCTAGTCGACATTGACCAAAAGTGGTCGATATCGAGTACTTTGGTCGACTTCAGCTTCATCACACGGGATCGAGCACCAGACGAGCAGCAAACCACTCGAGATGATGAATTCTACTCGACGTCGAGGACTTTACTCGATGTCGAGTACCTGTCGAAATCCGAATTCCAGTCGAGCTCGAGCACAATCCGAGGAGAGTGAGCAGAGTACGAACTCTACTCAACGTCGACTACTCTTGTCGATGTCGAGTACTTCCCAGCGTCAGTCCGAGTGGAATCCGAGTGCAGATTTGGATATGTGGATTACTTGCAAGCTAAGGCACGTACAACTCTATCAAGACAAGTGAAGATATATCAAGTTCAAGGAAGATTTATCCACATTAGATATTTCCCCTTAGAGATTTATTTCTTTTATCAAAGTTTTGTCATTAAGTCGTTAGATAGATAGTTTTAGATATAGATAGATTATTCATTCCTAGATTAGCTAGGATTGAATACTATAAATAATGCCCAAGGGGCTGGTTTTAGGAATCATCCAAGCCACAAGCAATTGTGTTACATAGAGTTAGAGAGAGAGTGAAGGCCAAGTGGAGTTAAGAGCGAGACAAGACGTTTTTGGCGATATTTGGTTGTAAACTCTCTATTTCTGATTTAATGCAAGTTAATTCTGTTATGTTATTGATGTTTTTTCCCATAATGAAGAGCGAGTAGTCACCCAACTTCTAGGGTCGGGGTGAGCCCGACGGTAGCCATGTAAGGTAATGCAATCAAGGTACAATCTTTTAATGCAATTTCGTCTTCTATCCCTATGAGCATGATTCTTCTGCGACAGTCGAAGGTGATCCTTGTTTGTGTTATTGAAGCGAAAGTGATCTTAATAAAACTTGGATTAATTATGTGAAAAGGGTTAGTAACAATTAGGGTTTATGCGAAAGCCTCTATCTTCCTACTTGTTAATAACGACAGTTATTTGATGAAAGACATGATCTTTTATACCTTTAGCATGATTCTTATATGTTTATCGTTGTGGCGTTGAAACCCCGATTATAGGAGCTTTTATCTTATTGAATTACATCCCACCGATTTTGTGTTATTTCCGTTTTTTGTTCTATCACAAAGGTACGATTTTTGTTCTGCGCACTATTCGATCTTGACCACTAGTTAGTCGACGACGACGACTCTTGTCGATATCGAGTACTATGTACTCGACATTGCTTTGCTTCGTTTTCTGTTGTGCGGTTCTACAGGTTTACTCGACTGAGGTAGTCGACATCGAGTACTTTAATCGACGTCGAGGACTTCTGCTGGTCGATACGAGAGGATTTAGGAGCTGAAAAGACGAGCGCTGATACGCTTCCTCGTGGACACGATCCTGATTCCCTTCTATTACAACGGGAGGAAGTTTTGTAATTTTTATTTGCGTGGTTTAGGAAGTCGATTTGAGATTTATATTTGATATTTATTTCATACTTGATTTTCCTTCTAACAACTAGGTGCTTGCATATCATAATAGCATGCATGTAGAATCATCCTAGGTTGCATTAAAGAATGAGCATTCTTATTCCGTATGCGTATGTAAACAGAATGACCGTTATCTATGAAGTAATTAGAGTCTTTGCTATGGTCATAGGACGGCCCAGTCCCATCGGGTCTCGTCCTGAGTCATTCGAGTCATATGACACTACCTTTACTATATCAAGCATGATAATTATGAACAATATGATGATGAATGTGATGGAGAATATGATGACTATATAAAGCATGCTTTGGATTGGGCACCAATACGGGCTTGATCCAATATAATGTAATGGAATGCATTCATGAGCTGGTCAGTCTCCACCATATCGGGAAGAAGGCGGTGGTAGGAAGAGGGATATGCTACTTGGAATTATGTGTTAGGTCCCTATTTAATATTTTGCACATATATAAACTGCGAGCATGATTTGCGTGTTAATATTCCTGTCCTGCATTAGAAGCATGATATTAGGCTTAGCGTATGTGTGTGCTTATATGTGGGGATCAGCCATGCAGGATTCAATCTGATCCTATATATGCCTACTTTACATTTTTAGGTATATGTTATGCTTATGATTACTGATGCTGGTTGTCTCTATGAGCGGGGTTCCTCTGCATGGAGAATGAGCGTTTGAGACTTTGAATTCATCAGCCTTGCATGTGTTGGATATTTTATACTACATGGATTTCGTTTTGACTAGGCTATGTCACAGCACCTTGTGTATTACCTTTTGGATTTATGTTGCTTTGCATGACAAATGAATTTCCCTGCGACTTAGACTTAAGACAGGTACACGGGATTTTCCCCGGGGATTCCAATGATCCTTACATTTTTGGGTGCGAAATCCCACTTTAGAAGCACTAATCCTTGAGTTTAAACCTTCGACCTGTACTCGGAGCGCAAGATCTTAAAGCAGGTCCCTTCCTTCGAAATGTAACTCAGGGTTTCTAATCCCGGGCCGTTACAATAGTTATGTGACTAACCTAGGGTTGGTTTAAACACAGAGTTGAGGTAAGGAAAACCTACCGCTAACACCACCTAACTCCCTGAACTCTTGCATATTGGGACGAGTAGCATTGAGTCCCTAACCGTAACAAATAAACCTTATTCCTCCCATCTATTCGACTTCATACCTGGTGTGTGAAGTCCAATCATCGCTTCCACTAAAAGGAATAATCTTTACCTGTAAAAAGTCCATTCCCGTCGCTACATGATATGCTGACTACTAACGGATTAAAGCTCGCAATTGCGGAATGAAGCTATAATCCTAGCGTGATGCAAATCTATCCTAGTGGCCAATTAGGACAAACTAACAACACTTATTGCAATATTAGCACAAGAGAATTGAGATAATCATAATGCATAACTTATATTCATGAATCAAATAAACATAGTAAAGCACATAAAACAATCCTCATATATCCTAACCATTGTATTGAAACGTAAGCAAAACTATAGAGAGATTAGCTAAGCATGGCTACCTCGTAAAATATAATAAAAGAGGAAAGTGTTTCTGAATTGGGTTGTGTTTCTCTCTCAATCGGTGTTGAGTGATGTCTTCTTGATGGCTGAAATCATAGGGTATTTATAGGCCGAGAAATCAGCCAAAAACCCTAGATCCGTCGACTTTGGAGGCTAAGTAATATCTCCAAGGGATAGGGAAGAATATGTTGTAGATATGTTCTTGAGTCAGCATTCTTATCCATCACGGCGGGCGCCAATAAGTAACTGGCGGGTGCCAGTAACTTGCATCCGCCAGCATTTTTCTTGAAGTCGCTCGTTCTGGCCTATTGGCGATCGCTAGTTCAACAGTTGGTGTTTTTCTTCTTTTCTTCATTCTTGGCTTCTTCCTTGCTTCTTCATGGGTCTTTCTTCTCCCTCCTAACTTAGCTTTAGGCTCCGTTACCATTTCTTCGAACTTGGATTCGTAAATCTGCAGATTTAACATAGAAAAGCGTAGATTCCGAACTTCAAATATAAAATGAACAAAGATGTGATTTAACTGTAAACTCTATCCTAATGCAATCTAAACTTACCTAAAACTACCTAGAATGCCTATGTAAAATATGCATTATCGAAATCCCCCACACTTACCGTTTGCTAGTCCTCGAGCAAAACATATTTTTAGTAATGATCAATGTATCCCACAAGCATTGTTTTACATGAAATAGCTCTTGTTAAAAGCAACATCTAATTTTAATGCAAACAATGGTAAGATAGACAAAGGTCCTAGCATGTATATGAGTGATCAAGTAGACTAGTATGCTTATCCATCCAACCTCACAGGGGGAAAATGTGTTTCACTCGCTCTCATGTGTTTTAGGCTTTAAGATCAACTCTCAACTCATTCTATATACAAAAATCGTCTTAAGCATCAATATTTATATAACACTATCTCCACTGAAATACTTCAAAGCAAACAAGTAACATCAAGAGGTCTTTCGCTCAATGGAAGACTTCAACGAAGACTCCATTATAGGGAATGAGTATATTTTGGCCATGTGGTGCTTTTAAATCCAGGAACTACAATTCCTAAACTTCTTCCGCATGAATCAAAACTACTCAAAAGTACATCAAGCTCTGATGAATGTAAACATAAACTCTTAGCTACTTACTTATGCAACTCTCACATATAAAATGAATCTAAGGCTCTTTATTTGTAAGACGGTTTACCTTATTTTTTGGCTATGCCTCTTGCTAACTATATATATGTACTATATTTTTTCCTTTTGTTGTTTCTTTTCTTTTCTCCTCTTTTTTTCGATTTTTTTTCTTTTCTTAATTTAGAGCTATCTAATGAATACAATGTGAGAATAATAAGGCATATATCATTACAACTCTCCTTGAATTTTTTGACATTTCTTGCGTAAAGCTACTAGCTTTTCTTCTCCAAATTGAATGCACCATAACCGACTCTAAATCCTAATTTGCGGATGGATCATAATAATTTTGTGGAGCTTTCAAAGAAAATGCTAAGGCTCAAATTGGCTTCAAGCAAAGTATAATGTAGGACCGATGTGGACAAATATAGGCTAAAAGGCACCTCTATCATATGAAACTCATAAGCAATGAATATGTATTTATAATCAGCCTCAATAATAAATAATCATGCCAATACTCAGAGATTAACGCATAAGAAGAGTAAATTACACAACAAAGCAGAGGGAATATTAGGAATATCCCTATAAGGCCAAAAATTCTCACTAGGACAAGTTTTTGTTGGATTTCAATCATTCATAGGTACTTAGATCATACATGCTCAATTACGTCTACCTAAAATGTTTCACTTTGAAAACTCAATTTTATGTGACAAGGCTAGACAAGCATGCTATGGAGTTTATATGATCATTATTTATGAGAAGATATATTTTGAGGACTAACTAGGATTGATGGTTGTTTGAATAATGACATACTTTATATGCAAATTGCATGATATTTTTGTATTTTTTTTCAACATTTTCTACTTTTTCTTTTGATTTTCTAACTATGATTAAAACAATAAATATGAATGCAATAAGTGTTAAACATGCTCTAAATGCTACAAAACTAAAAATAAAAACAAAAACTAGACTTAAACTCCTCCCCCACACTTAAAACACGTTTCATTGTCCTCAATGAAAGACAACGAAAAATAAAAACCAAAAAATAAATAAACAAAATAGACACAAGGGCGAGAATGGTTGACTAACCGCTTCATCGTTGGTTCCAAAATTGAGTATGTTTGTGATTGACCCATTGGTTGACTATTCGAATCAACTGATCTGTGGCTTCGTTTTGTTGGCATTGATACTCATAGTTTTCTTCGTGCAATTGCTTGATTGTTGTCTCTAATGTCTATAACCGTTCATCAATCGCAGACATGCTTCTCCAAACAACCTCTGGATCTATAAATGGTGTATACATCATTTCGACTTCTTGTGAGTTCTCTCCCTGACTTTCTCCATGCTTGGTGGGTGCTTTGTCAACTTCAGGTTCTTTCCTAGGTTCGCTATCCTCTGGCGAATCTTCCATTCGCTCGCTCTCATCGTCATCTACCTCATTCCCCTTCATATAGAAATTTACAATTATAGGACTGTTAGGGACGAATCTGGGTAGGGTAAATGTGTGAGTGTCATTCTTGAATTTGGTAAATAAAGAGCGGTCATCCGGGGTTTGAACCGGTGACTTTTGGCATCGATCTTAGTAACATCCTCCCATGATGCTACTAGATCGTGGAACCATTGTGTGAGTCTCCAATTGAATGAAGGCTTCGCAGAAACTCCCAAACATTGTTCTAGCATGTCTAGACTTGCAGCAAATCTCGTGCCTCTTAACTTAAATATGAAATGATCTTCTGAATCCTCCCTTAGAGTTGCGATAAACTATCTTGTGAGGTCGGGGTATGTTTCAACATTGATTTCTATGAATCCCCCGAGACCTCCTCTTTCTAATAAGGCCCATGTAACATCAAAAACATCAAAAACCCGTAAAGTATTCTCACATAAAAAATTAAGTAGTTGAATGCATGCGGGATCCCAAGTGAATCCACCTTTCTTTCTCATCACATGTTAATCTCATAGGTTAAGCTATGTTTAAAACTTTAGACATGATCCAGAAAGAGAGAAAGGAGAAGTTTGGAACAAACTCACAGAATTCACACAAAAATCGTCAGAAGACTTCCTATGCCTTTTGGGCAGGCACCAATGTTGAAGCTCCCTATTGCTGGGCAAGGCTGGTGGGTGTCAGAGGGCTCCTCATGGGTACCCGTCCTGCAGACGTCTTCTTTTCTTGACTTTTTCCTGTTTTTTCTTGAAGCTTATGCCTTGAAATTGATTCAACACACAAACAGAACACTTGATAGTCTCTAGAAAAGCTAGAGTACTTATTAGATCTACTATGCCTAATGCAAAATGATAATTAAACATGCAAAGTAAGGGCTAAAAAATTGAACTAAAGGGGAAGATGTGGCTTTCTATGAACTAATGCAATTCAATAAATGCAACCCATAGATGATGCACAACAAGCTAATCTAACGATACACACATGATGCTAATCTTAAAGGCAAATTAGAGGTTAATTCCGGCTTGCACTCTTTTACCATGAGGTATTTCAAGCTCTCCAAGTGTGATATCTTTGATGGCAATTTCTCAAGAGTGGTACACTGAGAAAGATCAAGAGTTTGTAAATGGTAAAGCTTACAAATTGATTTTGGGAGCAATTTTAGCCTTTCGTTTTTTGAGAGGTTTAAATATCTTAGGTGAATCAAATCTCCAATAGAATTTGGTATTCTTTCAAGCCCAATTTGCGAAAAATCCAGTACACGCAACATTTTAAAAGTCTTTAGTAATATGCTCAAAGATTTTGGAGTAAGAGACTCCTTATTATGAAATATAAGAGTTCTCAATGATTTTGAAGTAGAAAGTAGACGAAAACAATCACTTGAAGAACTTACATCTAGTTTATGGTTCAAAGAGATGTGAAAAAGATTCATATCCTCTGCAACATTAGAGAATTCCTCAATGATAGTATACTCAGTTCTTGTAACTTCTTTTGCCAAATCAAGATATAAATCATGCATTTTATAGATGTAGCTACAAACACCGTTTTCAATATTAGTTACTTGCAAATCTTCAAAGAAGCCTCTTTCAATTAAGCCTAAAAAGAACTTTTCTCCTACTTCCTTAAAGCTTTCATCATTAGCAATGTAACCTTGAGCTAGCCATAATTGAACAAGCTTATCTTTATGAAATTCATAGCCCTTTGGAAAGATTGAACAATAAGAGAAGCAAGGTTTCAAACATGTAGGAAGAAAGTCATAGCTAATTTTTAAAGTTTCCATCATTTTGTTGTCAACAAATGGAACAAGTTTTGAAGATTGTTTACATGCTAACAACCAATTTTTCTTCTCTTCCCCTTTCTTGGCTAGGAGGCTACCTATAGTTTTCACCACAAGTGGAACATATCCCCATTTTTGCATAATCTCTCGTCCTAATAACTTCAAATCTGAGTCACCAATAAGCTCTTCCTCCTCAAATGCCAGTTTTGCTAGCAAAGACCATGCACTCTCTTCAGACAAAGCTTTCAACTCATAAAAAGGCTCTAAAGCATCCAAACATTTGGCAACCTTTATTAAGCGTGTTGTTACCAAAACCTTACTATAATTTCCAACACAATGAAGGATGGTTTTCAATCCATTCCAATTCTGTGCCTTTTCTTCCCAAACATCATCCAAAACTATTAAACATTTCTTCTCGCCAATAATTGCCTTCAACTGCTTTTGTAACTGGTCTAAACCTAGGTTTCGAGGGGATTCTCCAGAGGATGCTATGATTGCCTTCAGTACTTCCTCTAGCTTTGAGAAATAGTTTATACAAGACCATAGGAGCACATCAAACTCTTTTTCCACTCTCTTATCATTGCAAACTAGTTGTGCCAATGTCGTCTTTCCTATTCCCCCGATCCCAACTATAACAATCACAGAAAGGCTTCTATGGTTGTGGCCTTCTACTTTATTAAGTAACATATTAACTATGTCGTCCCTTTCTTTCTCTCTTCCAACTACATCCTCTTCTTTCACATAAGAGTGGGTATTCCTATCATCTCTCACAAGAGGCAAAGGTTGATCTCTTTGAATATATGGAGGTATGAACCTTAATTGGTCCATATCATGTTTTATATGGTCTAAAGACTTCCTAATTCCCTTTACCTTTTTAGTAGTTTTGAAAACAAAAGCAATGTAGGAGAGAAGAAGTCCAACCTCTTTGATGATTATTAATTTAGTACCATTAATCATGACCTTCTTTTGTAAGGCTCTAGCAACAACTTCATCAAACAAGTCATCGGCGTTGTATATCACCACTCTAAGCCTGGATAGCCATCGTTGGACAAATTGTTCCTTCGATTGCACCTCCTCTGCATGTTTGAGGGCGCCCCCAATTGTTCCAATAGTACTTTCAAGCTTCTTGAGTTCCTTTTTCATGTTTTGGGAATGGGTAAATTATAAAAAATTGCAAAAAAACAAAAAAAAAATACACCACAAAAATTCTAACAATTGGACATGGAGTAACATCTACTTGAACATTGAAAACCGTGCAAATAAACATTACAAATTTCGAATATGAAAAAATGGGAAATATGAAGTCGAACGTCCAATTGTTTATGTTCAACAACTTGCACTCAGGACGTTATTTATAGCGAGCAACTTCCAATTAATTGGGCTTTTCATGCTGGAAGAATAATACGCACACAATAAGTGTACGTTGGTGTATCTTTTTCCCATCTGTAAATTTTTGTGAAATTTATTCTTTACTTTTAAAATTGCAAAAGTCATCCATAAATTTTTCTTTAACACTCTATTATAAAGAATAAACCCTAAGACTATCAATAATCACCAATTATACCGTTTATAATTAGACATTATTAATGGCAAGCAACTTCCAATTCAATATTATGAAATGTCTTTTTTGGGCGTAGATCAGAAATTTGTTAGCAAATTATTATAGCGTGGATAAGAACACACTTGAAAAATTACTACACTAGTTTAAAGAGAGTTTAGTTAGTATACCTTTTTGACGCTCGACAAGACGAGGACCTCGTTAATTGAAGGGGTGCTCAACTGATTGAAAACTGTGTTTACAGTGGCGGACAACACCACATGCGCGATGCCGGCAGCTGGCATAATTGGCTTTGGATTCACTGAAGAGGGGTTTCAGAAGGATGGGTTTGAAGATGAGATCTCAAATAGCTGCACATAAAGATGTAATTAGCTCTTTCTTATATAGAAGAAACTGCACCTGCAAATTTATTTTAATCGGTCAAAATTACATTTCGTCAACAATGCGGCTCGTGAAATAATAATATAAAAAAATCTCGCAAATGGGGAGTTTGTGGACATTAAAAAAAATTGTCAGGGGAATAAAAAAAGCAAAACCCTCCGTACTCGGCTACTCTGCTAAAATTTTTAACATTTATTTAATCTTTAAAAAATGATAAAAATTGTATTTATATTTCTAACATTTATTTTTATATATTTATAAAATTTTATTTTGAAAAATCATGTTTTAAAATTTTTAATAACTATATTTTGTAAAATATTGTCTTTTAATTTTAAAAAATTGTAAAATATGATTTTTCAAAATAAAATTTTATAAATATATAAAAATAGATATTAGGGTGATTTTGGTACATAGACATTTTTGAATGTTTATTTGGATACTTAGACCCCAAATCAATTTAATTAGTTTTGGTAGACCTCATCCTAATAGTGGTCAATGGTCAACTGGTTGACCAACTCATTTGGATTTTTTTATTTTTTTTTTGTGATGTCATTTTTCAGTGATGCCATATTTTATCGTTTTGATACCAAAATTTATTTATATTTTATTTTCACTTTGATGCCACTTTTCTAATGAAATGATTGGATGATACTTTTTTAATGCAACTTTTTTAAACCTTTATGATATTTTTTGTTTACTACAATGTCACGTTGACCATTGATGCCATTTTTTTTACTGTTAACGACTAATGCCACATTTTTTATGTCAATTTTTTGATGATATTTTTTTACCGTGATGCCATATTTTTGATGATATTTTTTCAAAGTAGTATTTTGATGATATTTTTTCAAAGAAGTATTTTGATGGCATTTTTTCCTTTAATGTGATACAACTTTTTCAAAATGGTGTTTTGATGTCATTTTTAGAATGTAATTATTTGATGCCTCTTTTTTAATCAAATCGATTGATGCCACATGTTTTTAATTTAATCAATTGTATATCAATTTATTTTTATCGATTATACTTTCATTCACTGATGACACGTTTGTGATTACACTCCATTGATGCAATCGCTTGTGGTGACATGTTCATTAAATTTTTATTCATGGATGACATTTGTTATTACGCTTCATTAATCACAATTGTTTATGGTGACAATTTTATATAACTGATGGCGTAAGAGCTTAAAACGTGGAATCAAAATATTGTCACCTTATTGCACATATAAACACCTATTATAACATGTCATCAACTCAAAAACATGCATCAATTATTGCCTAATGTCAAAAAAAAAAACTCAAAAACGTGCATCAATGTAAGTAATATAATATGAAATCAATAAAATCAATACAAGGTGACATCAATGTAACAATCCAAGAATTATATAAAAATATAATATCAAACGATCTCTTTTCATATCTCACAATCAATACAAGGTGCAACTAATAATCTATCATCAAGAAGCTCTCTTCGATCATCAACAAAATTAGATCGAGCTGTTTAATTGCTCTAGCAGCTGAATTTGCTTTTGAAGCTGTGACCTACACAAGAAGTAAAAGCAATGATTAAATCATGAATTATAATTAAGTAGCTAATATGCAATTGCCAATCAATCGGTTCGAGTCAAGCATAGGAAATTCAAAAAAGAAAAGAAGCGATAAACTGACCTTTGAAGCCAATTAAGAAACGCTTCCCCCCAAAGCAAGATAGATTGATTGTCTCAAAGAGAAATGCTCGGCCAAATGGAGTTCAATTGAGAGCCATTCAGAGAACTCATAAAGCCAAATGTTTGTCATCATGAACGCCCCCTCCAGGAATCGTTTTCCTCTTACCAAAATAATTTACACGAGTACAAAACTCGTACACTCAACATTCTTGAGGAGTGAACGAGCGTCAATAGGTTAAGCAATCAGTGTCAATAAGCCATCAAGATATCACGGGGACGAATCACAGGCTAGTTTGTTTGTCATCACCAAGCATTTCGTAATGGCATCATTAGCCTTTTGAGAAGTCCTCTCTTCTACCTTCTTCTTTTCCCTGCACAAATAATCAACAGGATATGGATGGACAAATACAGTAATTTTATGCTAAAATGTGTTTTAAGTGTTGTATATATACATATAGATTTATTTTCGCCATGAAACTTATGTACTGTTTTTTCATTCAAAATGAAACAAGATTTAGAAAGAGACAATATTGTAAAAAGGGAGAAAATCAAATGGATCAATTCAACAAACAGTGTGTTCTTATGGATGCACTAGCTAAGTCCATAACACTTAAAATCATTTCATTCAATGGAACAAAAAATCGAAACAATATAATATTTGAAAGAAGAAGGAAAAGAAGACCTGAGTGATCTCAGCAGAAGCAACCCAGATGTTGAGAGAGGAGTGGAAGTCCATGAAAACGTTGTTGGATTTGGTCATAGCTTCTCTTTAACTAATAATTAAAGCCCCATTAGAGAGGGAAGTAGGAGACAAGAAAAGTGATAGAAAGTTTTTGATTCCCACACACCTGATCCTTCTTGATTTCTGTATAATTTATAGGCAGTTACATTGTGTTATCTTGTGCCAAGTGTAAGGCTACGATTGTACTTCTACAATACATAAGAGAATAGCTACATTTACATTGTATGGTCTATTATCCCCCCTCGACCCGAGCTGGCTGCAAGCAAAGTTTGGGTCGCATCAGTTGGAAACGTGCTGTCGGTAAGGGCTTAGTAAGCAAGTCCGCTGTTTGGTCTTTGGAAGAAATGAAAGCAACCCGAAGGGACCCAGCCTGCACGCGCTCCCGCACAAAATGATAGTCCAAAGATAGATGTTTAATCCGGTGATGAAGAACCGGATTCACCGCAATGTAGGTCGCTTCGATGTTGTCACACCATAGGAGTGGTGGAGCGGACAATGAGATGCCTACCTCGGCAAGAAGAGACTGAACCCACAAGAGTTCACAAGCGGCATTTGCAAGGCTACGATACTCAGCTTCGGTCGAGGAGCGGGCGACAGTCTGTTGTTTCTTTGAGCACCAAGATATCAGATTGGCTCCCAAGTAGACACAATATGCACTAGTCGATCTCCGATCAAGAGGGTCACCTCCCCAATCAGCATCAGAGAAGGCTGTAAGTGCAGCAGAGCAGCGGGAAGAGATGTGGAATTTCATATCAGCAGTGCAATTAAGATACCTGAGTATCCGTTTGACGTTTTGCCAATGTTGTTGAGTGGGCTTGTGCATCGATTGGCAACACTTGTTCACTGAGTAAGCAATGTCTGGTCGGGTGAAAGCAAGGTATTGTAGACTCCCCACAACGCTACGATAAAGCTGAGAGTCCGGGAACGGCGAAGAGTCTTCCGTGGCAGTCGACGTAGCCATGGGAGTGCGGACAGCCCGGGAATTGAGCATATTAGTCTTTGAGCATAGATCCCTTATGTACTTGGACTGAGACAGGTAAAAGCCTTGCGAATCCCGAATGACTTCGATTCCCAAAAAATAATGAATCGGACCAAGATCTTTAACAGGGAAAAGGGTAGACAATTGGCAAATGAACTGGGAGCATAAAGAGGGATGTGAACCAACAACGAGAAGGTCATCGACATAAATGAGGACGAAGACAAAGTGATGGCCAAGACGATAGACAAACAATGATGTATCAGCAGTAGAAGGAGTAAAGCCAAGGGATACCAAGGATTCACTTAACTTTGCAAACCAAGCACGAGGTGCCTGCCGAAGACCATATAATGATTTCTTAAGCTTGCAAATGTAATGAGGGAAAAGAGGATTGGTGAAACCTTGAGGTTGACGAATGTAGACATCTTCAGCCAAGTCCCCGTGTAAGAAGGCATTTTGAATGTCCAACTGGTGCACATGCCACTGCTTCATCGCGGCAATGGAGAGGAGGAGGCGAATGGTTGTTGGTTTGGCGACGGGACTGAAGGTTTCGTTGAAGTCAAGGCCAGCCAGCTGATTGAAACCTTGGGCGACTAAGCGGGCCTTACGACGTTCAATTGTGCCATCGGAGCGGCGTTTCGTTTTGAAGACCCACTTAGTGCCGAGAACATTGGAGGAAGTAGAGGAAGGGACCAAAGTCCAGGTTTCAGTGGTAAGAAGGGAATTGATTTCAGCAGCCATGGCATTTCGCCAGTCAGTGTATTTGGATGCCTCTGTGAATGAGGTCTGTTCATCAGGGATGATAGTTGTGGCAGTCGAGCAAGAGGCTGGCCAAGGGACGGTGCCATCCGATCGAACAAGGGGTTTTGAAGTGAAGTCTTTAGATCGAGTGGTCATGGGATGGTGGTTCGTCGGTGGTGACGGCACAGGTGAAGGAGGGATTGTAGAGGACGGCCGGGAATCGGAGGAGGAAGAAGGGTTTGAGGAAGAGGAAACATTTAGTGAATCAGAAGGCAAATGGGAGTTGGAGGAAGTAGTTGGGCTAGGTAAGGATGATGAATTTGAGGATGGGCCTACAGGAATATGGGGTCCAGCATCAGATGGAGCAATATATAAAGGAAGTGAGACATAAGGGCTAGATATGGAATGGGCCGGTCTTTGAGCAGTCAATGGGCTGATTGGAGGAGCAAATGGAAAGGAGGATTCATGAAACCGGACATCTCGAGAGATGTAGAAACGAGATGCTGTCCAATCAAAGCATATATAACCGGTGGAGGAGCCATCATAGCCAAGAAATAGAGTAGGTTGAGAGCGAAAAGCTAGCTTGTGGGAATTATATGGACGAAGGTTTGGAAATGCAAGGCAACCGAAGACTTTCAAGTGGTTGTAATTTGGGGTTTGACCAAAAAGAAGGGAAAAGGGACTTTTATTTTGGAGAATCGGGGTGGGAAGACGATTGAGGAGGTAAGAAGCCGTTTCAAAGGCAAAGTCCCAAAAAAAAGGGGAAGAAAGGCATGTTTTAGAAGAGTTAGTCACATGTCAACAATTCGACGGTGTCGAGTTTCGACACTACCGTTTTGTTGATGGGAATAGGGACAAGTAAGTCGATGGGTGATCCCCTTGTCTCGAAAAAATGAAATGAGAGGTTTAAACTTGGTGCCATTATCGGTTTGAATACTTTTGATTTTTGTGGAGTGCCGAGTTTCAACAAGTTGAGCAAATCCAATAAAGATACGAGAAACACTAGATTTTGTAGGAATCGGAAATAACCAAATGAATTTTGAGAAATCATCAACAATAGAAAGATAGTATCTATTTCCTTTCATTGAAACATCATAAGCTGGACCCCAGGTATCCATAAACAAAAGCTCAAAAGGGTGAGTGGATCGACTAGAAGATAGTGGGTGGGGCAGGGAATGGGCTTTGGCCCAAGAACAGTCAGTGCAAGGTTCAAGTGGGCTGCTGCCTTTAGGGAATTTAAGGCCTAAAGTGGTAAGGGCAAAATGGGAAACCCTGGAAGACGGGTGACCTAATCTCGAATGCCATAGAGAGGCGGCGCTTTGAACACAGGTAATGAGGGCGGTGGGTGCGGAGGCCGGCGATGAGGTGGTGGCCTGAAGTCGGTAGAGCCCTCCTTCAACGGTTCCTCGAGCTAGAAGAGCCTGCGTCAAAATATCCTTGACAAGAAAATAGTTAGGAAAGAAGAGGAAATAACAATGATTGTCAATGCAAAACTGACGGACAGATAAGAGATTTTTAGAAATTTGGGGAGTATGAAGGACACGAGAAAGGTGAAAAGAGTGATTATGAGAATAGAGTCGGGAAGAACCATGATTCTGTATTGGGATCGTCGAGCCATCACCAAGGGCCACCTGCTCAGTGTCGTTGTACGGTAAGTTCTCCAGTCGAAGGTTGCTCAAATCGGGTGTATAATGGTGTGTAGCCGCTGTATCCGGATACCAGGGTGTGGTGACTGTGTGATGCGCCTGAAAGCTCCGAGGCGGGGGAGACTGAAAAGCCTGATCAAAGCGACTCCAACAGCGGCGAGCAGAGTGCCCTTTCTTCTCGCAGATCTGACACACCGGTCGGTTGTCCTGGTCGCCAGTGAAAGTGGTGGAGGAGCCACGACCAGATCTGTCAAAGCGCCCTCCTCCTCCTCGGGTTCCACGCGAAGAGCGACCACCGCCCCTGTTTCTGGTGGCCATGAAGTCTGCCTCTGGGTTAGGAGGGGTCTGATTTGAGCGAGAAAGGGAGGAGTTTTGGATAGTGGAGGTGTTATTTGCAGCGGGTGGGGAGGTGAGTAACGGTGGGTTTTGGGCATCAACTCTAGACTGGAAGTTGAGTAGATAGCCAAGAATAATTACGGGGTCGGGAAAGGAAGGTTGAGTGGACAGAGAAGTTACCAGTGGGTCATATTCATGACCGAGACCCGCAAGAAGTTGAACCGAGAACTCTTGGTTGGAGATGGGTTGGCCTGCTGCGTTCAGGGCAGTGACAAGTGCCTTGGCTCGGTTGTAGTACTCCGTCACGGTCTCGCCGCCTTTCTTCAATGATGCAAATTGAAGGCGAGTGTGGACCACCTGGGCGCTAGAGCGGACAACAAAGGAAGTGTGCAGGGTTCGCCAAACCTCAGCCGAAGTTTTGCAGTCCATGATTTGGACAAGGACTCCTTCTGTAAGCGTAGCTGTGAGAACAGCCATGGCAAGCTGATCCTTTGTGACCCATTTGCTGTGCTCTGGGTTCGGCGCACCGGAGGGGAGAAGTGAAGCTGGGCAGGGATGCGTCCCTTCAACAAAGGGAAGTAGACCTTGGGATCCAAGATAAGGGGAGATTTGAACCTTCCATACAGCAAAGTTGTTGTCTGTTAGCTTCAGAAAGTGGGAAAAGGAGGGCAAAGCTTGGTGGTGGTGGGGATTTGCAGCCGTAGCTGCAGCAATGACTTCTGACATGGATCGAAAAAAAAGGACGGTTGTCCACTAAAGCTCCGATACCATAGAGAGGGAAGTAGGAGACAAGAAAAGTGATAGAAAGTTTTTGATTCCCACACACCTGATCCTTCTTGATTTCTGTATAATTTATAGGCAGTTACAATGTGTTATCTTGTGCCAAGTGTAAGGCTACGATTGTACTTCTAGAATACATAAGAGAATAGCTACATTTACATTGTATGGTCTATTACCCATTTGATTCCATCCTACAAATTCATCATATAGATAATTAGGCACCATACTTACCACTAAGCAAAGAAGTAAATGTTTACCACTTCAAAACGAGTAGCGCCCTCGATCGCTGCAGGATCCAAATTCTGCCTCTCTTTTGTAATGAGACCCTACATTACAAGAATCTTTTCTAGTTATAAACAAAAACAGACTCAAATTCATCTAGGCATTTCATCGAACACCTTGGATGCAACTCTTACCTCACCCAATTTAAAGCTATTCAGCACCTTCAAATTTCTCAATCTTCCCCTAATTTCCCCTAAATTCGAAAAACTAAAGATACACAAAGAGTACAATAGCAAGACAAATACATAAACAAGTAGAAAATGGAAGCAATGTCACAAAATTGGGGACAATTGCAGCCAACATCAAAACCCTAATCACAACAAAAAATCAAATACAAGTAGATTGGGATCAACTAAATGCCATCAAAATCAAAAGATGACAACAAAGCACACACCAATGCATGTTAAATTTGCACAACCAGCATACACTCAAGAGAGAAGAATGGAACCGAGATTCGAAGGTTAAATACATACACGGAAACCGTCGAGGAGAAAGGAAGGAGGAATGAAGGAGGGAATCACCGTGGTAGATGGAAAGAGAAGACAACAGACCGCCGGAGAAGACGGATGCCATGGTAGATGAACGAAGAGAATCGCCGGGGAAGGAGACCAGGAGAGTCGGGTGAAGGAGAAAAGGAGGAAGGAGTCTAAACGCTAATAAAAATTTAATAAAGCCTACGTCGCCTAAAAAAAATAATTAAAGGGTCTACACCTAATGAAATGTACAAAATGGTCTAAATCACCAAATTTCCTCTAGATATTATGAATCTAAATATATATTTTTTTTAATAATTTTTTTAAGATTAAATCAATGTTAAATATTTTTGTGATGTAGGGAGGGGAGTAGGAAAGGGGTTGTAGCCTTGTAGGTAGACCTGTCAAAACATAACCCGACCCGAAAACCCAACCCGACCGCCCGAAATTGTTTGGGTCAAAACCCGAAAATTTTGACCCGAATTTTTTTTTCGACCCGAACCTGAAAAACCGAAATTTTTTCGGGGAATCAGGGTTTCCACCCGGTGACCCGATTGACCCGATAATTTTGACCCGATTTACCCGATTGACATGGTGACCCGACTGACCCGGTTGATTTATAATTAAATATAATTAATTTTTTTATATATAATTAAAATTTATCGCAAAATTATCAAATCATGATTTTTTTATTTAAAAAAGAAAAAATTGACAAACCCGAAATCCATCCGAAATGACCCGAAATCCGGGTTCTAGTCAACCCGAAATACCCGGAACCCGTTTTACCCGAGACCCGAAGTGACCCGACCCAAACCCGATCTGAATGATCCGTTTGACAGGTCTACTTGTAGGAGATCTTGGCTATAAAAAAAAGGCACAATAGTGGAAAGCATGAGAATATTTGTAAGACATTTGAAAAAAAAATTTGATAAGACATTTGAGGGAGTTGTTGTTTCCCACATTTTAAGAGAAGTCAACATGATAGTCGATTATGTAGCTCATCTGGCTCTGAACTCTGACTCTCCTACTTGAAATTCTGATTTAGGGTTTCAGGCTTTCGTCCGAAACGACATCCTTGGACGGTGGTACAGTTGTAGTTGACACACCTTAAACTCTCGCCTTATATTAAAAAAAATTGAGAGGACTTTGAAAATACTTACTCGATAACGATATGTCTCGAGTCAAAAGATCAATTTTCATTAATTAAGTTTCCAGACCTCTAAAAACACACCGCATTGTGAGGGACATACGGTAGATGGACTAACCATTATGTTAAACCAGAAGCAAATTACAGAATAAAAATAATACTCCCTCCATTAATTAAAACATGTCATTTTAGACATTTGCATATTTTTTAAGAAAACAAATAAAAGCAAACAAAAATACAATTATATCTCTAATTATTATTTTATTGTTCCATTTTATTGAAAACTATAACTAACAAATCTCTAATCATTATAAATACCTAAAACGACATCTTCTAAAACGATATGTTTTTCTTAACGGAAGAGTAAGAAATAAATGACGAAAAAAATGCAAAAAAAAAACATTGTACAACGATGAAAGTTTTGATTTTTCTAATGCTCAGATGAATTTAATGTGTGGAATTGAATGAATCATGATACTATAGGTCAATACTATCCTTAATGAGGTTCAAAACCGCTCCATGGTTTCGAGACCCAATCTGCCAACTATTAACCGAGTAGTTTTTATTTTTTATTAAGTAAAGATTTGAAATCAGAAAATATAAAAAACAAGCGCAATGAAATAAGCAGTAACAAACTCTACAATAAGACGATTTAAGTAGAACTAATCCTAATAAATTGAGGACGTCGGCGAAGAACGAAGTCAAACACCACCGAACAGTAAACATTGGAGAGATTCTATCAAACGTGTTAATGTGCATTGAATCATCGTTGGCCGGTGACGCATCGGGGGGTCCAAGGGGCTCGCCCCGCGGTGGAGGTCTCTTCTGTCCGTTTTGGGCTTTCATTCCATTGTCTGTTTAGAGTTTCATGAGTCTCTTCATATACTCATGAAACGTCGACCCCTTGTAACCCTAACTGTATTGGTTTTCTGCCCGTGGACGTAGGTAACACACCGTTGCCGAACCACGTAAATCTATGTGTCTTTCTTCGCTTTTATCGTTCTCGCTATAACAAAACGAGACTCTCGAATGAATTGGGGAGATTGAATATCTAAGAAATAATATGGAGGGACATACATATATTATTCAGTCTGAAATTCCTGACTTTCTGGGATTAAGGGGTGGCCATATAGATCATCTGAAAGCAAAACACTAGGAGTAGATAAGTCCTAGCAGCCAAACGACGAGTAACGAAAAAAATTCGATTATCTAAGCAAGTCTAGAAAAACTAATAGACCAATCAAACCGGTAAATATATTAACCATCATGTATAACCAGAAGCAAATCAAATAACAAAAGCAAATGATAGGAAAAAAAATAACACGAAGCAAATGACAGAAAGGAAAATATAAAAATAAAAGTACATGTCATCCTATACTGTAAATACATTTTTCCTTGCAATGCTATGATATTTACTCTCCTCCCTCTAGAATTTTTAGAGAGAGGGAGCTTCGATCCCGTGTTTGGTTGACCCACTTCGGCTTCGACCGCCTCAACCCGGCTCCGACCGCCTCCAATCTAGGTATGTCCGTTCGGGCTTCTTTTATTTCCGGCGAGGGTGAACCCGTTTCCGGTTCCGACTTTGTGTGCTTGCTCCTTATCACCGGGACAGGCGACCTCTCGCCTTCGACGGACCCATCGAATCCCGACCTATGCCATCGAACTCGTTCTCGTTCAAAGTCCGCACGTCGATCTTCTTAGTGTTTTGAGGATCGCCTCGCTCTTCTCTCAAAACCCACTCGCCGATTCTTCGTTGAGCTCTGAGGGTCGCCTTGCTTCTCCATCTTTCAATTTACTTGCCCCTGTTAAGTCCGGCGGCCGCTTACACTCCACCACCATCCACTTTCTTCCTCTTGGGTTTAGCCCCTCTTGGGTGTATACTAAATTATACTGTACATCAAATTTTCGTCTGCTCAGGTTTACCCCTTCTTGGGTCTATGATCTCCTTGTTCTAGGGTTTCAGTTTTGTAACAAAAATGTGTTAATATTAGATGAAAAATGTGATAACATTAGCATTGTAAATATTTTAGTTTGATGAAAGTGCTTTGTAGTTGGTGACAATTGGTTAGTGACACTGTTTTGTCATTGGTGACAATTAATTTATAAAATAGGCGGTTGACACTATATTGGTGACAAAGTTTGTAATTGGTGACAATAAATTATTGATCAAAGCTTGATGAAAATAGGTTGGTTACACTGTTTTATTGTTGATGTCAAAAGATTATTGAAAAGAGGTTGGTGGCAATGTTTTTTATAAGTTGGTGACAATACAGTTGATTAAACAAGATGAAAACAGTGTTCTGTAGTTGGTGACAATGTCTTGGTGATGTATAATGTTATGGTGACAATTTTTTTAAGGTTACAATATCATGGTGACAATATATTGTCATCAACCTCGTCATTAATAGTTGTCACCAACAATTGTCATCAGGAAAATCATCTACTAGCAGAAAAACCACATTTGTCACCGAGGAAACGTGTTACTGACAACTGTCACTGGAAGAAAATCAATTGTCACCCAAATTTTTTGGTCATTAACAATTATGACAAGAAAAAAGAAAATCAATTGTCACTAGAAAAGATTTTCCCCTAACTATCACCGGAAAAAATAAAATGTCACAAAAAACCAATTGTCACCAAAATAATTGTCATAATTAACTGTCACCAGAAAAATATACTCAACTGTCACCAAAAAATTGTCACAAAATGCAAGCGTTGACCGAAATGGTCAATGTTGACTAGTCAATGTTAAAATTAAAAATGGTCAAAGAGGGGATGAGGAAGGGTTATGAACTTATGGATGTGGAAGGAGGGTTATTTTTGGAAAAAATGGACATTTACTTAATTACGTGAAAAAATGGACATTTACTTAATGTTGACATGAAAAATGGATATTACCAAATTTAACCTTAATTCTTCTTAATTTCTCTCTATATTTTTTGTTTCTATCAACTATTTTATTAAAAAACTAGTGCAGGTCCCGTCCCGTGTACGGGGAGTACATTAATACATGATTCTAATAAATAATAAAAATAATAATCTAAATATAAATTATTTTTTCACTAAAAAATAATATAGACATAAATAAAATTAGTTCAATGGATTATAAAAATCTAAATATCTTTTATTTATTTAGATTCTCTCAAAATATAAATAATATTCACATTTACTACGTATAAGGTTAATTTTGATAAATTATTTTGTCTCAAAAAAAATATAGATATAAATAAAATAACAATGATTAAATAATTAATTTTGATATAAATAATTTTTTCCACCAAATAATAATCTAGATATAAATAAAATAGCACTTATCAAATACTACATATTTATCTATTAATATTTTTGGTAAGTATGACTATGAAATATTTTTTTATTTACATTTATATCAATTAACTAAAATATAAATATATATAGATAGATTGTGGCTTATATAACTTTCTATAAACTATGATAACATATTATTTTATTAATTTTTTTCCCTAGAATCAACTACAACGTGCCACATAGGATTTTTGTCTCTAGAATCAACCACAACGCGCCACATAGGACGCTATGCATCGGTTTTAGTATATGTATATAGATGTCATATTTATGTTTACATTATACATTTAACCTTTTATTTCAATATTTTTTAAAGGTATTTTTCATGATTTGTTTTCCTATATTTTTTGTTTCTGTTCTATTTTTTGGTCACTCTCAACTATTTAAATACAAAAAATCATTAAAAAATCACAATTTTTGTATTTTTTCAATATTATTTTTTAAAAAATCTTCTTAATAAGCATACACAAACTTTAGCACCCCTTGACGAAAATCCTGGCTCCGTCACTGTCCTCAAATTGATGTAAATATATGAAAACCTGAAATATTAGTTTTGGAAGACTACGCATGCCGAAAGGGTTCAAACTCCTCCTCTTCGACCCCCACCGCCCGAAGCCTCTTTTCCCTTTCTCTCCCCAAACGTGAATTTCACTTTTTTTTAAATAAAAAAATCGTGTAGTGTATAGTAACACTTTAATAATGCGTAGGTTATGGCGGTTTTCGTCCGCCGATTCGTCAACCTCTCAAGAATCAAGCTTGTCTCATCTCGAATTATTACTTAATAAAAAAACCACTTTAATAATGCGCCTTTGAACATGTCAAATGTTGAAGATTGATTTATTGGCTTAGAACATGGCCAAAAGGGAATGGCAAGTTAGTTTTTTTTTTTTTTTTTTTTTTACAGTAGGCAAACATTGAGAGCCGTTGCTAATAAAGCAACCTAACTCCCGGATCATCCTGAAGGATGATTTTACAGAGATCCCTATGGTAGGGAATAGAGGGTAAGTTACAAATTACACCTGATTTGGCTATATAATCCGCAGTATGGTTTGCTTCTCTAAATATATGTCGGATCTCCACTGATAAGAATTCAGCTGTAAGCCTTTGGATTTCTTCAATCTGATGTAGAATTTCCCATCTGGGTGACAGTTCTCTGTTGGCTACTTTGACCAGAATCTGATTGTCACTTTCCATAATAATCTTCCTTAGTCCCTTCTGTCTTGCTCTTTGTAGACCTAGAATCATGGCAGAGGCTTCTGTTTGGATTGCTGACCCAACATTAGCTTCTTTGGAGAAAATATCAATAATATTTCCTTCAGAATTACGAATGATTCCCCTAGTCTGGCTTTTGCCAGATTGGGTAAAAGAACCATCTACATTAATCTTGTAGATAGTCCTAGGAGGTTTGGTCCATCTGGCTCTAACCCTTCTTATAGCGTTTGATTTTTGTTTTGTGTTGTGTTGTTCTTCCTTTGTCCAATCCGTAATGCTCTGGTTTATCATCTGGATCAGTACAGAGGTGCCAGTCGGGTCTTTAGACCTGAAAATTTTGTCATTCCTAATGTTTCAAATAGACTGCCATATAAAAGCTAGATCAATAAAGTTAGTGTTAGACGTATTGATTCTATATAGATTTTCACTCAGGGGGCCATGGAGATTAAGATTGTGGAAGTACAGACCTGATTTCTGCTCATATTGGGCTATGACTTCTCTTGTGTAGGTGCACTTAGTGAATAGATGAGCGGCATCTTCATTTGCATGGCCACAAAGAGAGCATTGGTTAGGGACTCTGTTAACATACCTGTTAAGTCTGTCAGTCGTTGGAAGACCATCAATCTTGATCTTCCAAAGGAGGTTTTTGATGCGAGGGGGGGCCTTAAGCTTCCAAATCCAGCTTTGTGAGTTATGATCTTGGGGTTGTGTAGCCAGAATTTTCTTCACCGACCTAGTAGTGAACTTACCTTCTGGGTCGGGACTCCAAATCAGGTTGTCTTGAGCCTGCCACTGGGGGATTTTTAATTGCAGAATCTTGTCGATGACTGATAGCATGCATTTAGGTAGGCATATTAGGATGCATTTAGCATGATTTAGATGTGCAGAATGCATAGTTTAAGCTAGATTTGCATTTATACTTGTGTTGTTGGTGGAATCGGAATCTACACGCTTTTATGGATTATTTCAGGTACATGTGGATCCGACTAGGAATGAGGAAGCTCATGGATGAAAGAAGAGTGAAAATGAGGAGGAAAAGTGAAGAGCCCGGAAGCGGAATCGAAGTTAGAGAGTCTAAGTGAAGAACAAGTCAACAGAAGTTGTCGACAGACATGCTGAACTTGTTTCGCACTTTCTGGAGGCCTCGGTGGTCCGATTGACTATTATGACCATGCGTTGGAAATCTCTTTCCGAGATCTACAACTTTCATGTTGACATCGAGACCAAATTCGAAACGGAAAAATGACTGTGAACAGTAAAAGCCGCCCCGCGGCCCGAACCTTTGACAATCGACTTCGCTGATCGCCGGCCGCCCCGCGGCCTGGGTTGGCTGCCCCGCGGCCCTCGCAGAAACACGCCGTTCTGAATGGATTTTACTTAGGGTTTTTTATTAAGTTATTTGGCCGACTTTCTAAAGACTATTTAAGGTTTTTCTAGTTATTATTTTCATTAACCTTATGCACATTATTCCATTGTTGAGAGCGCCGTTGAGCATGAGCAACTAAACTCTCGAGGTTTCGCCTGCAGTTTGGATCTTTGATTGTTGAATCGTGAGTTTCTTAATCTAGTTCTTATTCCTATTCCAATGTTTTGACTTCTTTGTGCTTAATTGCTTGAATGTGTTTTATTCTCTCTGGTCTGATCAACTAGTTAGAGTAGATTCATTCAATTGCTAGGGTTTTGTAGATTCCTCGTAGCGAACCTTAACCCAAGTGGCAATCATATCCCTTTAGGACTCGTAGGACTAATTGGATGTGTATGAAGTTGAATACATGTTGAATATTGACTCGTAGCTTGATATTATGTGTACCTTGGTTAATTCATAATCTTAATGCTATCTCTAGGTTGAATCTTAACCGTGTTAGGGTTATTTAGAGATAAGGGTTGCTAGGACTCGTAGGACTAGTAATTTACCTAAGATCTTGACAAGGACATTGATAGGAAAAGACAAGAACTAGAGGCTGAAACAAGGATCGAATTCATCAATCGAAGTGATAAATTGTAGGTGAACCTATTTCTCTCCACTAAATTCTACAATCTATTTACTTTGTTTGCTTACTTCCGCTTTGATAAAAGGCGAATCTTTTTCACACCAAAAACCCCCAATTTCTCTCTTAGCGATTAGAATTGACACTTGAATTGATAGATTTCCCTGTGGATCGACCTCTTGCTTACACACTATACTAGTCGTGAATTTGAGTATTCTTTGGCAAGAACAACGACAGGTTTTCCTCTTGTCAATGACTCCTTGGGGGAAGGTCTGCCTTAACACATCTTCCTTCCATAGCTTCCTGTCACAGATAAGAGATTCAACTGTCATGTTAGGATCATTTGTACCTATGTAGTCTCAATAATGAGTAGATGAGCCACGAAGACGTCGTCCGTCTGCACTCTTGGGCAATGATTTAGTCACAATTGACCATTCCTAAATTTTCGTCTTGTATCTTTGACCCAAAAAAAATTACCGTTTTGTATCAAAAAAAATGAGCCACTATATGATTGTCCAATATTCACAAAGGTCAGCACATTCTAATAAATAAATTCAAAATTAACTTTGTAGTAATGTAAAAAATATAAAAATCCTATATAAGGCTTCAAAACTGGGTACATATCGAATTAGCTAGGGCAACGAATGATACAATGATACCCTCTCACAAAAGAAGTTATAGGGTCCGTATGGAGTGGAGTTCACCACATTCGAATATTGATTAATAAATTTAACTTACAAGTTATAATTAACTACATTCAAAATGTTAATCTTTATCTATTCTTACCTAAAAACAAACAAAGAGTTTGTTTTATACTCCCTCCGTTAAAAAAGATATGTCGTTTTAGGAGTAAAATCTTGTTAAGAAAAACATATCGTATATTTTAAGTATTTTGGTGTTCACTTTTCAAAATTACCCTTGTAATTATTAGAGATTTGTTAGTTGTAGTTTTCAATAAAATGAAAAAGTAAGGTAATAATTAGAGGTATAAGTGTATTTTAATATGTTTTCTTTTTATTTGTTTTCTTAAAAAATGTGTAAATGTATAAAACGACATTTTTTAATTAACGGAGGGAGTATTATTTTTGTTTTTTTGATTCACTTGATGACATAATGTTAGGGTTCCGAATCTCTCTCTTCTTCTTTTTTAAATAAATGTAATTTACCACCTACATGCACTTTCCTGCATTTTAAATTCTGTCAATAATGAGAGTAGATGAGCCACTATGATAAATGTCCAATAAGATGACCACATTCTAATAAATAAACGTGTTCGCTATATACACCCCAAATCATGCACGTTCTTAAGGACGTACATGGTTAAAAGGGGTTAATTAATTTTTTTTAAAACGCTAATTAGTCAAAAGGGTTGCACGTCGTTAATGACGTGCATTTTTTACCTTTGGATTTGCGGTGTATCTATCAATACCCTAAATAAATTCACAAGCCACTTGTATTAATGCATGTAATATTTTCAAAGAATATAAAAATCATGTTTTTTTTTTTTTTGGTTAAAGGAGAGGCGGAACTTTCCATCCCCTCGAGAGGGTTTTTATTAATAAAAAGAAAATGGCTAAGTATTCCGCAAACGGGGGATAGCCTGGCCCCTAACATCGTTAGATAATAAAGATAAAATCCCCTCCGGCTGGGCACGCAATACATGAAAACCTAACTGGAAAGAAAAAGCAAGTTCTGCAAGGCGATCTGCAACCGCATTCGCCTCACGATAGATATGACGGAATTGGATGACCCAATCCCTACTAATAAAGCTTTGGCATTGCAAAACCAGGCTAGAGAGTGGGTGGCTTTTATTCACACCCGATTTCAAGAAACCAAACCGATAACATCCTAGTAGATGAGGTTTAACAGATCTGTATGTGTTTTAAGTGCATGTTTCCGCAAAGAGCGGCTAAGGTGTGCAACCTTATCATCCACTCTATTCCCAATGCAGGGGACATGCGAGAAGGATACATCATGAAAGTATTGGAGGATTGTTTTGATATCTCCCATAGTCAATTCAATCTCCCAATGACATTTTCCTTTCTGTGCTAGATGGTTGATGATAATCTGCGAATCAACTTGTACCACAAGTTTTCTAATATGAAGTTTTCTAACTTTAATTACTCCTTCTCTCAGGGCAAGTACTTCCGTCATAAGAGGAGATTGTTTACCTATATGTTTGTATCCCAATGTAATGTGTTTTCCCTCATAGTCCCGGATAATGTACCCAGTGATGCTTCCATCCAAATTAGAAGATGATCGAACCATCAAAATTTAGTTTCATGACTCCTCATCCTAGTTTTCTCCACTTAATTTTTGTTGTATTTATTATTTTTCGATTGACTTGTCTTTTATATTTTCTATTCCTATGTCCTCCTCGTGTTTACACGCTTTTTTCCAATTCTCATAAAGCATATTGATAAAAAATTGTATTTCCCTATTTGATGGAATATGGTCATCTCAACCATTCCGGAATGGCTCACCGGAAAGGACTTGTGGGTAGTACCCATAAGTCCCCGGTTCGAACCTCGAAAGGTAATTTGATTTTTGTAAAACCAAATGACTCACCATTTAAGCGCTAATACTTCTTTTTCCGTGGGATTGAGTTTATCACCTAAAGTGCTCATAATTACTTTAATGTTTCTTGTGTTGTTTAGTATGTTGGTTATGTATGATGTGTTGGATTACTTATATATGCAGAGCTGGATTATTTGCTAAACAACATTCAATAAAAAGATGTGCTTCATCTTCAAAATGATGGTTACAGTAAATTAGAGTTCTTATAAATTAAAAGTAAAATTACACAAAGAATGACTGTCTTTAGTTTTAATTTGTCGGTGCTTATGATAGTTAATTCCGTCGTCGTGCTCATGATAGATGTGCCACCTTACCTACCTACTTTCCTTTGTATTATTAGACGGACTTTGAAACTATCAAACGTAGAAAATTGATTTATTGGCTTAACAATGCATCAAACATGCATGGGATCGATGAGGTGAGCCACTATAATGCACGTCCGAAATTCACAAAGTTGACTTTAAAAGAGAGATTTTAAAGCTAGAATATATAGATTTTGTTATATATCTCCAATATCAAAGTTAAAAGAGAAAAGAAACTTCTATATATTTGTAGAAATAACAAAACTTTTCTAAACACTCAATATTAAATGTAGGTATAAAAGACCTATATTCAAGCATAGAGAACTGAAGAGAGAAATCAAAGAAAATTAAGTTTATATATTTGTTTTAAATAGATAAAAAAAATATTTAAAGACTAAATATACAAAATAACGTAAAAATATACAAAATAAAAAATAGTCTGAGATTGTACATTTGTTTCCTTGTTTTTGAGACTAAATCTTTTAAAACTCGATTGATGTTCTAATATAAAAAAAATCGATTAAACCTGACACTACAATAGTCGAGAGCTCCCCTCTCTATTTTACCTTTTCTTCCGACTTAGGCAACTCAACATTGTGGATTATCTCTCCATTTTTTAGCCTTTCCAATAATTTGAGAACCTCTCTACATCCGCGTCCAATCAAATAATAATTAAAATATGTAGCACTAAATACAACACACAACAACGACAACGACCCAATATATCCCGTGATTATAAGCGGGGTCTGAGAGGTCAGAATGTACACTCTCTTTCCCCGAACTAGTTGAGAGAGTGTTTTCAATAGACCCAAAACTAATAGAACAAATTAGCAGAAATGTAGCGGGTATGTAAGAGCCAAAAAAGAAGCATAGATGCTTAGATTAACTAAGCATTTGCCGCCCGGATGCACCTCTGCCAGTGGCCGGTCTCTATCCAGAGTCAAATCTTCCGAAAGATTCATAACATTGAGGCCATGTCAGATAACCTCCATCCAACTCGTCTTCGGAATACCTCTCCCCCTCCGGAACACTCCCAGATCCAAACTCTCGCTCCTACGAACCGGTGCCGAAGGTAATCTCCTCCAAACGTGTCCAAACCAATGCGACGAGCTGGTCTCCTACAACTTATCCACGATACTAGTAACTTCAAGCTTGCTTCTAATGTCGACATTTCTAATTCTTTCCTTTCTCGCGTGGCCACTCATCCAATGCAATATTCTCATCTCAACCACTGACATCCTCTGCTCTTAAACTTTGGTAATAGGCCAGCACTTAGAGCCATACAATAGGACCAGTCGAACAATCACCATGTAGAATTTCCCTTTATGTTTTGCCGGAACTTTCTTATCGCAAAGCACACCGGACGCCCTTCTCCATCGCAGCCACCCCGCCTGTATCCGATGTTCGATATCCCTATCAATACCCCCGCCGCTTTGAACAAACAACCCTAGATACTTGAAATACTCTTTTTTGGGGACAAGATCTTCCCCCAACAAAACTGAATTCGCTGAATCTTCGAACTCTCTGAAACATAATTGCACATAGTCGGTCTTTGTCCTATTCAAATGGAAACCCTTGGACTCAAACACCTCCCTCCAGTTCTCTTAACCTGCGAGCCAAACCCAATCTTGAGTAGACGACTAGCACTATGTCGTCTGCCAACCGCATGCACCAAGGAACCTCTTCTTGAAGTGAAGCGGAGAGTGCAATCCATGGCAAGTGTGAACAGAAGAGGACTAAGAGCCGAACCTTGATGAATCCCCACTCCCACCTGGAAGTATTCTGAATCTCCGGTAGGTGTACTAACGCTTGTCGGTGTATCGCCGATCTGGCTGAGGTCATTGTCTAACCTGACTTAAATATATTGAATCATCATTAATTGTTATTTAAAAATATTCGTAGAAAAATTGTGCCAGACTTCAGATCTCTGTATTACTATATTATATAAATATATAGTATATAGTAGATTTGAATGATACAATACCGGGGTAGGTTCTTTTATAATTTAAAGAAAGTCAGATTTGTTAATGCAATACAAACTTGAAGCTGCAATTTCTTTGTAAGAAAAGGTCTTCGATACTCCTCATTTTCAAGTCTTGAAGCGAACCAAAACAACCTAATTTCTTCTCCACAAAGCCTTCCCTTTGAAACTCGATTGAGAAAGCCAACTAAGGCAGCATGGCTTATGTGGTGTTGGCCGCCGTGGTAGGCACAGTCCTCAATCAGCTGGCCTCTGCTGCATTGGATGAGGCCCTCCTCCTTACTAACTCTAGAAGCCAACTCCAGAGGCTCAAAGTTACAGTCGCAGCCATCCGCCAACGCCTCCAAGATGCCGAGGAAAGGCAATCCAGGGACAATCTTGTACAAAACTGGCTTTTTAGGCTGATGGCGGCAATGTACGATGCTGATGACTTGCTTGATGCAGTGGTCGCGAGAGCCTTGCAAAAGCAGGCCATGAGTGGTAACACATTCACGAAAGAGGTACGGATTTTCTTCTCCAAGTCGAACCACTTGGCTGCTGTTTGTCAAACTGCTCATAGAGTCAAGGATATCAGGGAGTGTCTAGATGACATAGCTAGAGATATGGATCAGTTCAACTTCTTACAAAGGCGACTGGTAGATCAACGACCTGTGTTAATTTACGGAGAGACAACCCACTCACTTGTGCCACACAAGGTGTTTGGGAGGGAAACCGAAACGGAGGATATAATCAATATGTTACTACTTCAAATTGGAGACCTTAAAAGCATTGCTGTCATTGCTATCATTGGGTTTGGTGGATTGGGAAAGACGACCTTAGCTAAGCTTGTTTACAATGACAAAAGAGTGAGGAGAGAGTTTGATTTGTATCTATGGGTTTGTGTGAATCACTTCTCAAATCTTAAGCAAGTAGTCATGAAAATCATAGCTTCATCGGGGGAAACCCCTAAGTCAGCCCTTAGTTTAGATCAATTGCAAAGACAGTTAAGAAGGATTATTGGAGGCAAAAAGTTACTGTTGGTTTTTGATAATGTTTGGGATGACGATGCAAACAATTGGCTTAAGTTGAAACCCCTCCTTGATTGTGCCCAATGTGGTAGTAAAGTTTTGGTAACTACAAGGTCAAGAGTAGTTGCAAGGTGTTTGGATGCTTTTGAGCCTTACTGTGAACTAAAGGCTTTATCAGAAGAGAGTGCTTGGGATTTGTTCGAGAAAAGGGCATTTAAGGAAGGGGAACTTGCCGAGGACTCAGAGTTGAAGGCGTTAGGGCGAAAGATTGCGCAAAAGTGTGGGGGTGTCCCGCTTGCTCTAGTCACTATAGGGAGCCTTGTACGTGTTAAAGGCGAAGCAAAGAAGACATTATTGCCTTTCCTAGAGAAACAACTTTCAGAAGTTGTTTCACTTGATGAGAACCTTGTTATGCAAGCCTTAAAGATCAGCTACAATGATCTGGATTGGAATTTGAAGCATTGTTTTGCTTATTGTTCAATCTTTCCTAAGGATTATTTGTTTGAAAAGGAAGAGCTCGTGCGACTATGGTTTGCACAAGATTTTCTTGAGCCTAAAAATAGCTTCAGTGAAGTAGGAACAGAGTTCTTCGTCTACTTAGTCGAGAGATGCTTCTTCCAAGAGGTTCAGCTTGTTGACAAACATGGTTTTGTTGGATACTCGTGTAAAATGCATGATCTGATTCATGATTTGGCAATACAAGTGGGAGGTGTATCATATGCATTCATCGAAACAGTTAAGGATGCCTTGGAGGGAAAGACGACACGTCGCCATATCACTTTTGATTGTGAGCTAGATCCTTCAGTTGAATATCGTCGTCTCTTTTCAGAGTCAGATGTGCTGAGAACCCTCAGATTCTCTCCGGGAGCCATTGGAAGAGCCTCTTTGAGGCCACTGTTGGCGCGTTTTAAAATGTTGCGAACATTGGACCTATCAAGCACAGATCTGGTCAAAGTATCCGAATCCATTGGAGAATTGATTCACATGAGATATCTAAACCTCTCAGGGAATGAAGATTTGAAATTGCTGCCAAAATCAATCAGCAAGCTTCCTCATTTGCAAACTCTTAACCTGTCTTGGTGCACATCTCTTGAGAAATTGCCATCAAGCATCCGGAAACTGACAAGATTGAGTTATCTCATGCTCAATGGATGTCGAAACATAACTTTTCTGCCTCGAGGAATCTCAGCTTTGACTTCACTGGTGTATCTTGATCGGCTTATTGTGCATCAGGTTGATGGGGGGTTAAGACACTTGGATTGCCTGGACAACTTGTGTGGTAGTCTGACAATTGAGCTTCCGATGAAGAGATGGTTGAAAGCCGTAGAAGACGCAGAGAAAGCAAACATGTCCAAGAAGCATAAACTGAATGGGCTTATCATAGAGTGGGAAAAATGCGAGTCGATTACAGGTGATGAGAGAATGTCCAAAGGCGAAGTAGAACAAGTGCTGGAAGCACTTAATCCGCATGAATGTCTTCAGTATTTGAGAATAACTGAGTGTGATGCAGGTAAACTTCCGACATGGGTTTCTTCTCACCGAAAGATGAAGGAATTGAATCTTGAATGCTGGCATGAGATGGAGTACATGGAGGATGGTATAGCCTCCAGTCCATTCTTCCCATCCATCGAGACTCTTACGATGGAGGATATGCCGAAGGTGAAGGGATGGTGGAGAGAAGTAGCATCCATGGCAGTCGACGATGATCAAATTTCAACACTACCATGCTTCCCACGTGTTTCAAAGGTTTATATCCGCAGGTGCCCGAATCTGATACATAGAATGCCTATGTTTGGGCAACTTGCCGAACTGACACTAGCGTCGGTTGATTGCAAAACTGTAAGACAGTTGTTCACTGTAAGCATAAAAGATCCAACCAGATTGAAGAAACTGAAACTTGAACAGATCAAAGGTTTGGAGTACCTGCTGGATGTTTGGATAGGACAGTTAACTGATCTTGAAACTCTAGAGGTGACTGGCTGCAATGAGCTGAAATGGGTGTCTCGTTGTGGCTTGGCGAAGCTTACCGCCCTTGAAGAGTTGAAGTTTGAGGAATGTGGAAGAGTCGACTTGATTGATGAATATGGTGAAATGGAAGATGAGGAGGAGGAGGATGATCAACAAGGTTTGCCATGGGGAGCCTTGCAAAGACTTCGAATCTTGGAGCTTTCAATTAGGGACGAGGACTTTAACAAAGGGCTTCGCTATCTCACTGCACTTGAAGACTTAGCCATCCATCGTTGGCAACCAGGAGAGGTGGAGGACAAGCACTATAAAGGGCTTCTATATCACATTGCCCGCCAAGAGTTAGCCAGCCAAGGCTTACAACAACTACAAGAAGAGAGTGAAGAGGAGGAGGAGGAGGAGGAGGAAGAAGAGGTGGAGGAGGTGGAGGAGAGTCCATGGAAAGGCTTGACAAGACTACGCAAGCTAGCAGTCGGGTTTCGCCAGGTGGCATCTCGCTTCCCCAAGGAGATACAATGCCTCTCTTGCCTCCAACATTTGATGATCTCTGACTGCAGAGAGTTGAGAGGAGCCTGGACAGCACTAGCTAACATGAAGCTGCTTGAATCACTGGAATTTCGGCGAGTAGAGAATGTGATTCAAGAAGATGTTAGTATGGGAGAGCAGTTTAGCATAACATCATTGAAGTTTGACGAATGCTATTGCCATGGAGAGTTAGAATGGATGGATCAAATGCAATGGGAACTCTTTCCTTCTCTCCATTCGTTGGCGTTCGTTGACATGTCTGATTTGGAATGTCTACCTGAGGGCATCCAACGTCTCCCCTCGCTGCAACAGCTGGTTATTTTTAGCTGTAAAAACATGAATTCATTACCGAATTGGATGACCAATCTCACCTCGGTTAAGTCACTTGTGGTTGCAATATGCTCAGACGAACTGACGGCGAGATGTGCACAACAAACTGGAGCAGACTGGCCTCACTTTAGACACATCCCATATATTCGCATAGGGTGATCATATTCAGTTGTTTTAATCCTCTCTCTTTGTGTGTATGTTCTTTTATTCAATTGTATCTGTCCTCTGAAGAATCCAAAAGTTAGAATTTGAGTCAATGTATGAATGATGTATTTGGGAAATGGATGCAACTCCTGTCATCATATATATTGTAAATGATTATCATTATATAAAATTTGTAAAAGAGGCATTCCAGTGTCTAATTTTGCTTGATTACTATTATTTTGCCTTATTTTGCTTGATTACTATTATTTTGTTATGATGTTTGTTTGTTCAGTTTTCCTGTGATTGTCAAGTGCGAATATTTCAACAACATATGGCTATCAAAAACATAAACTAAAACACAAACATCTGCTAATCACTTGGACAACGGATCTAACATCTTATTCTCTAATAAGCTTGTTTTTAGTTCATACTTCCAATATGGGATTGTTTTGATCTCTTCACATCTGAACATGATCAGCAGATAGAGAATTGTTGAATCAATATGATGGTGGAAGTGATAACCTTTTTCACTATATTCAGTCATTTGCAATCCTCGATAATACACTCTATAGTCTATACTGTCTGGTTATGATTTAGGAATCCAAACATTATTATGATTTTACAAGTATCTCACTAAATTTACTAATCTAGTGTATATCCTATACCCTTACTGCATCTTTCAGGAAACTAAATACATTACAAGTATTGAAGATTTAGAACCGGTATGAGTCCGTTGGATGGCTGATAAAGCTTGATATATAGGGTTTGCTTAACTATCTGGCATTTAGGAGCATCCTTGGTATGCTACTCATCTTTGGCCTGTTGTCGGCTTGGATATCAACACACGCCAATGCAATGCGAAGCACAGCCAGCATTTGGCTCTGGACAGCTGCAGATGAACGGCTGACACTAGGGTCCAGAATGCAATCCTCCCACTTGTGCTGCTCTGCGGTTTTACTCGTGACCCACTTGGCCAATTCTATACCTTCGCTGACTGCTGGCTTTCCGGTAATCAGCTCAAGTAGAATAACGCCGAAGCTGTACACATTTCCGGCTGCTGTTATCCTCATTGTGTATGCATACTCTACAAATAGGAATCACATCACATGTTAGTTAATTGCAGCATTGTATTTTGGTGCTGAAATGATGGGAGTTTAAGTACCTGGAGGGATGTAGCCGACAGAACCAGCGATAGCTGAGAGGCTGCCTGTGCTCTTGGAGGGATCAATCACCTTGCCAAGCTCAATGTCTCCAATCTGAGGCTCCTTGACAGACTTGAGCATAATGCTTTTGCTTGACAGGTCGAAGAGGAAGATAGTACCGGAGGAGCATCCATGGAGGAAAGCCAGGCCTTGAGCTACTCCAATGGCTACGCTGTACCGACTTGCCCAGTCCAAAGCACAGCCTGCGGTGCCATGGAAGATGTCAAAGAGTGTCCCCTTGTGTGCATAATCATACAGCAGATACGCGCTGTCATCTGTCAGCATGTATGCCAGCGGAACCATCACATTCGAGTTGCTAAGCTTCCCCAACATCTCAACCTCCTTCTTGAAGTTTTCTTGGCTTCCCAGTTGAAACATCTTCCCACTCCAGTTAAGCTTCTTTACGAAATATCGTAACCCAGATGGCATCACTGCCTTGTAGTAGGTCAAGTACCTTGTTTTCATCACAACATTCTCCCCTCTTGTCACCTCTTCTATAGCTGTGCTGAAGTCTATGTTTGATCTGTGGATTCCATTTGGTGTCAGCAGGCAACCTTCTATCAAATGTGGCCTAACTTCCTCTCTTATCTCTACTTTCGCCTCCCTGATTCGGTAGTATCGTCTCAATAAAAACACCACTACAACTGCAACTATGACCCCTGTTATTGCAGCACTCAAAACTATTGCAACTGTGACTCCAACCGATGCTCGCTTATGGGGCTTCTTGCTTGGTGTTCCCTTTATGAGACCTTCATTTCCTGGTTGTGTGACTACATCCACAGCCGGATTAAATGATGGAAGCAATCCAGATAAGTTGTTATTAGCTAGAATCAGCTCTATCAGGCTAGGCATTTTTGTGAAGTAGACCGGTACATCACCGGAGAACTCGTTTTTGGAAAGATCCAACACATTTAAATTATGCAAGCTACTTAGAGACTCTGGGATCAGTCCTTCAAAGAGATTGCTGCTGAGGTTGAGAGAGTATGTAGTTGTGGGCATTGGAGGAATGACTCCGCTTAGTTGATTCATCCCGAGCTGGATTTCACCTAAAGAACTCATCGATCCAATACCGCTGGGTATTGAACCACTTATATTGTTACCTTGCAAGTCCAGATTCACTAGCTTTCGCAAGCTCGTGATGGAAGCTGGGATCGTTCCATTAAGGCGATTTGAACTGATGTTCAATGTTGATAAATTCGTCAACTTGCCGATTTCAGAAGGGATCGCCCCAACAAGATCATTCGCTTGTAGCTCCAAAACTGTCAGCAGCCCAAGATTTGTCAGCTCAGCTGCCAATTCCCCAGAGAAATTATTCTGTGCTAAGTTCAACAGCTGCAAGTTGTTGCAAGAGCCCAATCCCGAAGGAATCGACCCATTGAGGTGGTTATTTTCCAGCTCTAGATAGACGATCTTCGGAAGCTTATCACAGATAGAAGTAGGAATCTGCCCAGTTAATGAATTGCTCCCCAATCTCAACCTTACCAAGCTGTTTGCTGACAAGTTTTCGGGTATTGATCCTCGCAGCATATTAAACGACAAATCCAAAGTCTCCAAATCGGTGTTGGATAGAAGATCATCTGGTATTGTCCCACTCATATTGTTGTAACTAAGGTCCAATTTCCGGAGGGACTTTGAGATCCCAGCCGGGATGGCACCATAGAATTGGTTTTGATTCGCAGCAAACCGCGAGAGTGATGTGATACTAGTTATGCTCCCGGGGATAGGCCCGGAGAGGTTGTTGGAGGACAGCACTAAAGTCTCCAACTTGGAGAGCTCACCTAACCTAGATGACAAGTTGCCAGTGAGGTAATTGGCACTAAGATCAATCAGTGTCAAGCTCTTGTAATCAGCAAGTTGATCTGGGATTAGCCCTTGGAATGAATTGGATGACAGTTGAAGCTGCTCCAAGGCCATGGATTTCCCAAGATGAATTGGGATTGGCCCACTCAAGTTGTTGTTGCCAATGTTCAAGCTCTTAAGCCCTACCAAGCCATCCAAATCCCCAACCCCGCCGGACAGTTTATTCCGCCACAAGTCCAATGTTTCCAAGCTAGCGAAGCCACTAAAGGCGATAGGGAAGGCGCCAGAGATCAGGTTCAAGCTGAAGTTCAAGGCCTTGAGCCCTTCAAGCTTGCCACAGCTAGTGAAAAACTCACCGGGGATCGAGGTAAGGGAGTTTCCAGACACATCTAGGGACTCCAAGGTACCAATCTCACAGACAACAGATAGAAAACTAGAATTAGTGAGTTCAAGGTTGGTCAAGGAAAGCTTTGAGATGGAGTTGTTAGTGCAGGTGACACCAGCCCATGGTGACTCACAAGGGTCTGTGGTGAGGTTCCATGAGCTGGAGAGCTTGGTATGGCTTTGGGTGATGAGCTGGTAGAGATTGACCATGGTGGATTTCTGTGTGGGTAAGAGCTGAGATGATGAAGTAGCCACCATGTTCAGCAGGAGGAAGCAAGAGACAAGAGTTAGAAACACAACATACCTGATCTTGGTGTTCATTTGTGTGGGGATGTTGAGGCAGGACATTGATTCCATCACCCTGTAATTTAGTGAGATTTTATTGGATTAGTTTAATGGTGTGGTTTTTGTCTCAGTGATGGATTGATTCTTCAAGGAGTATATACTAATTAATGTTACTTGCAAGAAAATGGTTGAAGCGATGGAGAGGAGGAAGGAGAGCGGAAATTGAGAATGGGTGTGGTGTTGACTGGAAAAGTAGAATGGTAAAGTTTTCAAGATTCTTGACTAAGTAGCACTAACTAATATGCACTTTCACACAATTACCCCTAATTTATCTCCTTTTCTCTAAAAACTCATTTTTGTAATAAGTAGAGTTATGGGTGAAATATAACCGACAAGGCTATATGCACCGAGAACATGTACTATATACACTCACAAGAATGGATCCTAGATCTGTTTAAATCTATATCTGACACGTGTCCAGCATTTAATGCATCTGACATTAAAAAAGTGATTACGGATCTTATAAGTAACAGATTGTAGATCCATTTATACGTTTCTTTTTTAAAAAAAAAAAGAGTTTAAAATTTATGGGTTAACATTTGTTTTAAAATTAGAACACAAACGGATCATGGATTTATTTGTATTATTTTTAAAAATCAATCAGATTTATGACCCATTTGTGTTATTTTTTAAATTTTTATAATGATTATTTAACATATTTAAATTGTAAGGCAAACGGATATATGATTTGTTCCGTCTGAATGCACAAATATAATTGGTAGGATTTGCATACAAACTGTAGGCAACTAAATGCATAAATTAGGGGTGATTTCTGAAATTTATCCAAAGTAGTGGGAACAAAAACGAGTCGTTGTGGTAAACGCCAAGAAAAAACGGGAAAGTTGACTTAGAAAAATGGAAAATTGGGATTGCGTCTGTAATGGGGCTATGAACGGGTCCCACTCCCATTGACTGGAGAGTAGACCGTGTTATTCGGGTGCGGTTTATTGACCCTTTTTTTTTTTTTACGATCAACCCACCTTTGGTGCTAAATCCGAGCACGTGACTCAGCTAGTAAGAGCTACGTATCAGGTAAATCGGTTAACTGGTTTGCGTCGATCGACTCAACTCAATGGTAAGAAGCAAAGTAAACTTTGGATGAAAATCCCCAGAAAAAGAGCTTAGGCAGGGACAGAGGCGGAACTACTTGGGGGCCAGGGATGGCCCTGACCCCCACAAGTTTTTTTTTTTTTTAACGTATATGCAATTGTATATTTAGTACTATTTATATAGGTAATTATATATGATATTAATAATGAAAGAGTAACATAATAATTAATTTAGTTGCTAAAGGGTAACCACTTTAATTTAGAGATTAGAGATTCAAGTCTTCATACTTCTAGTTTGGACAAATTTTTGTATCGGTGATTTTTTTTAAATTAAAAATTTTAACTAATATTTTATAGTTTTTTCAATACTTTTTTATGATAAACAAAATAATTTATTTTTTGTTTTTACCATTTTTTTTGAAAGAAATTAAACATTTAAACTATAATTTTATAGTTTTTTTTTTGAAAAAATTTGAAACACTTTTATTTATGATAAAAAAATTCACATTTTTTTGTATGTCCCCCTTTTTATTCGATTTTTCATAAAGAAATTGCATATTTAAACTATAAATTTATTGTCTTTTTAATATTTTTTAAAAATTTTGTGCTTGATAAACAAAAATATATATAATATAAAATTTCGGCCCCCTTATCACCGGGAGTCTAGTTCCGCCACTGGGCAGGGATCGAACCCGAAACCTCCTTTCCACCCCTTACTCCACATCATTAAGCCACCTAGACGGGAGCGTTTAATGACCAACTTACCCAACCGATTACCGCGTTCCTCACATCACCATTCACAATACTAGGTTTTAGGTTAGGTAGTACAGTAGTATGGAATATGGATAAAAGGAACCGCTTTTCAAAATCTGTTTTGGCAATTTCCAATAATAAAAACCAACAAAGGAAAATAAAATATTTGAGATGGAAAAGAGTGAATAGACCATTCGATGAAACAAAGTGCAGTCATAGTTTGGTCGTCATCGTACTCGTAGTGGTTATTATTAATATGAGAAGTAGTGGTATTTTTAAAGTGAAGGAACTTGTTTATTAGTGAGATGGTATGCTTGTCATCAACATGATTCAAAAGTCTTTAAAAGTGTCATTTGACTATTTAGATACTATATTGGTTTAAAAACCAACTCCATCTATATTTTCTCCTTCTCCTACAAGACCAACAATTGGCATTTCCTTTCTTTCTTTACTTTAACTTCATGTTTTTCATAATATTTGACGAAATATACCATACACCTCACGAATTTACCTATACCTCCAGGGTTCTAAAATTTGGTAATCACGGATCGAAAAACAGGACCAAAGAGATGATGAACGAAGAAGATGAATCTCTTTCTTTAGGAATCAGAAAACTTGTTTCTAGAACACCTATTTATAATAGTGGTGAGGATCCTCTAGTCCGCGTTTATAGTCCATTCTACAGTCCGCTTCTTTTTATTGGTTGAAAGCAATTATAATACTACCTTATTTATTAAGAAAAATAATAAAATAACTCGGCATAACCAATCACACGATAGGGACCATATAATGGACCGTCATTGCGGACTAGGTGACCTCCACCTTTATAATAGGAGGTGGTGACTGATCGGCCTTGCAACTTGCACAACAACTACAACTTGCACACCCAATTTTCCCGTCAATCAATCAAACTAAAATTGCTTTTTTTTTTAAACAAGATAAGAATTTGGTTCACTAGACAAGTCTAGAGAAACCGAGAGATCGGACAAGCCGGTGGATAGACTAACCATCATGTACAACCGAAATCAAATAACAGAAGCAAATGACTGATTCAAAAGACAGGAAATTACAGAAGCAAATGACATAAATAAAAAAACACAAACGAAAAGTACAAGCCATCCTACATCGAAAATCACAAGCAAAAGAGACAAACGAAACGATCGCCCAAAGGGACGACGCACACAGAGAACTCTAGGAATACCAATGGACACCTCAGATTGTGGACTCAACGAGCCATCAGATGTCAATGCACAGTCATGACGCCATCAAACATAACAAATCAAACGCCGCTCAAAAAAGCCTGCAACACCACAAGAAAAGCACTACACCCCAACCCGCAATCCCGACTCCAAGCCAAACCATTACTCATTAAAACCCCAAAACTCATCCCACCCATCAAAGACGATAACAAGATCGTGAGCAACTACTAAGTAGTCAAAATAGAGGTGGATGAAACGGGCCAAAGTAGAGAAAATGAACAACAATCAACAGGGCAACGAGGCAAAAAACGGATTGGGTAAAATTGCCTTTTATAAAAATGCAAGGCATCACATATAATATCAGAGGGTACAAGATGCAAAATTCGAAAATACATCTATTAGGGATGACAATTTCACCCACATCCGACGGATATCGGTCTCATCCAACCCAAAAAAGTAGGTGAAATCCGATATAAGTGAGTATTAAATGAATGATGTGTGAGCGGGTGATGGGTCGGGTTACATTCAGGTGAAGGTATTTTCCATCCATCACCCGACTTATATTATATATACGAAATTACCAATATACCCCCAAACTCTAATTAAACAAATCTATCAAACATGCTTCTAACTTGAAGTGTTGATAGTTGTGTGGATCTTTACACATATTTGACCGAATTTGACTATATTTGTTAATTGTTTATTTATCGAAGTGTTCGATGTGTGTTTTTCTATAAATTTTTTGTGGAATTTGATGAGGTGTATTTCACTCGAATTATCACTCGATCCTCTCGATCAACCAGTGGATGATGAATGGACGAGACGGGTTAAATATTTGGTGGGTGATGGATCGAGTAACGGAAGTAGATCATCCACTCACCATCCGACCAATTGTCATCCCTAATAGCTGAGAAGAAGACATTGTTAATAGATATAGATAGAATCCTATATTGTTATGTAAATATCTTTAGTTTCCTTGGAGCCCAAGCCCTATGTATTCTATATATATTCTATCTAATGAAAGGCAAACCCCAAGGGGGAATTTCCTAAACCTAACACGGTATCGAGCCATATTATCTTTTAAAGATAATTTCTTTCCTAACCCTAGCTTCCGCTATCCCACCCGCCGCCACCTCTCTGCCCAGCCCGTCACCCCCTCGCAGTCTCTTCGTCATCCACCATGGCCGGTGAAACCTTCACCTATATCCCCCCTCCCCAAATCCCATAAGATCGCCCTCCTTGATCCCAATTGGAAGGCCGCCATGACCGACGAATATCAGGCTCTTATTAGAAATGGTACTTGGGAGCTTGTGGACCGCCCTATAGGCGTCAATATTATCCGTTGTATGTGGCTATTCCGTCATAAGTTCAGGTCTGATGGTTCCCTTGAGCGCTACAAGGCGCGCCTAGTGGTCAACGGCAAGTCTCAGCAGGTCGGCGTCGACTGCGACGAAACCTTCAGCCCAGTGGTCAAGCCGGCCACCATCCGTACAGTTCTCTCGCTTGCACTCTCCAAGTCTTGGGCCATTCATCAGTTGGACGTCAAGAATGCATTCACTACAAAAAAAAATTAAATTTGCCTCGGAAAAATGCCGTGGAAACCATGGTTATTAGGATCGCGATCCGGATCGTACGATCCTAACGATCCTACGATCCTAGGAATAGTTTTGATCCGGATCGGTTGTACATACTCGTTTATACTAGAATCGGAGTGGGATCGGCTAGGATCGGTTAGGATCGTTAGGATCTTTGTTAGGATCTTACGATCCTAACCGATCCTAGTAATTTTAGATTTTGATGAAATTAGGTCCATCCAAATTTTAATCCACAAAGCCCATGTCGTTATTTTGATGAAATTAGGTCCATCCAAATTTTAATCCACAAAGCCCATGTCGTTATTTTGATGAAATTATGCCCATTTCTATTTTTTTTTTTCATTGTGTTTTAATTTTTGGGGGAAATTAAACCCTAAAATCCCTAAATCGATGAAGCGGTGAAGCCTGAACTCTCAAGCTTGAGAGGCAAATTCCAACAATTCGGCAACCACAGTGCACTCCGGCGGCGGTGACTCTTGGTGGCAGCCGACAGCGAGCATCCTCACAGTGTGGCGGCAAGGATGCACAATATGAAATTAAAGAATAAGAAACAACATAAAACAAGGAAAACTGAGCCGTCATACGATTTGAACTTGGAGTTAGAAGACATATCCTCGGATGATGAGTAGATAACCGAAAGGGCTAGTGAAGATCTTGCACCCCTCACAAAAGAGTGGAAAGCTATCATTGGGAAAGCCTTATGCGCCTAAGATGATGATACTTATTCATGTTCTAGACGTAATCACTATCTTCCATATACTCTTTCTCATTTCTCCTTTATGTTTATTTAAACTTACAAATTTACAACATATAAGTATTTATGTATTTATGTTTTCCTTATTTGAATTTACATAGGTGATAATGTTGAAAGTACGTGGCATCCATGAATCAACCCATGGAAGTTGTGTGGGTGGTGGTAGTGGTGAACCTATAATAACTTGTAGTGAAGATAAAACTATAGAGATAAATGATGGTGAAGATGGTGTTGATGTTGATGATTTTCTAGAGAGAGATGCTGAAATTGTTTATGATGACATTACAAACTAGAGATGCGAAGAGGAATTTCTAATGTCTACTGAGTAGTGTTAAAACTTAGCACCTATCACATATGGCATACCAAAAACAATAATGTGATGTGGGGTTTCATTTTTTGTTAATCTTGTTTCTTAGACCATTTTTAGTTTGGTTTATGGATGTTAAGTGATTTATTTAAACATTTTAAGTATCATATTATACCTTTTGACATATTATGCATGCTAATGAGTTATTATTGGCATATGTTAGTTACTTAGTTTATTTAAAGGAGAAACTGACTAGTTTTATTTAAAAATTAAGATATTTATTTGGTATGACTTATTTATATTTGATTTTTTATTTGATTTTCACTTTTTGCTATGATCTTACGATTCTACGATCCGATCCTAGACCCTTGCATCAATCCTACATTAGGATCTCGATCCTAAAAACCATGGTGGCAAGAGGGGTGTTTGTGGTGGCAAAAGGGGTGTAGCTTCGGCACAGCGACGGCAAATGGGGGGGGGGGGGGGGTGGCGAACCGGGCGGTGGCAAATTATACTAGCGTCGGGTACTAGCCGTGGCAAGTTTGTTAGCCACGACAAAAGCGACGGCAAGCGACCCCAGTTCAAAATGACGACCAATATGCGACGGTTGTATGCCGTCGCTAGTGAAATTGAAGGCGGGAAAATTTTTGGCGCCATATTCTGGTCTTGCCACGGTAGTTGGCGTGGCGAAAATTTTGGCGCCCAAATTTTGGCGGGATAGATTTCGCACCAAAATTGGCGTGGCTACGAGTTTGCCACGGCTGTAAGCCGAAGCTACGATAGCAGTCCGTATAAAAATCTTGCGACGACTCGACCCCGTGGCTATTTTTTTTTTTTTTTAAAATGGACATATTTGTAATATGGTTGCCACGGCTAGGAGCCGTTGCTCCAAGTCGACCTGTATATATATGTAAATATACCTGCAGGCTACTGGCATGGACCATGGTTTCCACCATTACAAATGATCCCAAATACCATATATATACAAACAACACCACCAGTTAAAGGTCCATTCCAATACATCCTACAAACACATTGTTTGAAGTCCAACAACTAATTCCAACCAACAGAAGACAGAAAGATCCATGCAGATCGATAACAAAGACTGTGAAATCCCAAAATGTACTTAGAGCTGTAAATTCACACGACCTAAACCATACAATATAGTCTTACCAACAAAGAAAAAGTCCATAGAACCTGATGCTAAACTGCTTCATATTCACCATGTCAAACAACACCTCCGTCATTCACACCGTGGGCAGATTGTTCGGTGTCTTCTTCTGGTTCAATTGAGGTGTTAACATCAGCTTGCTCATTGTTGGATAACATAGCATTTCCATCTCCAATTGACTCCCTCAGAATAGTCTGATGAACACTTGCCTACAATTGAAAAGCAAAAAATTGACTTAAACCAAAGCTAACAACCTTACCTCATAATTGAAATGTAAGTCCCGATCTTTGCAAAAAAAAAATGACCTTGATGGATGCCAATTTAACCTAACATGCATCCAAATATTTATTCCAATAAGTGGGGGCAATCATTGTATGGTCTAAAGTTTATAAGTCGTCTAAAAAATGGAAGTCATTCCCCTAAATGCATTACTTAAGAGAAAGACATAATAAATATCATTCAACCATCCAAAAGAGCTAAGTTTAAAAAGTGCAATTTCGAGTATGATAATAGAAGGAATGAAGTGAACAAAAAATCAGTAATGCATCAACCATGCACTTTCCTTAGCACTCATTTAAAACAAGTCCTGACTTACTTGTCCGTGTGAACGTGAGCCTCTCTCGTCATGGCACCGGCAACTCGCCATCCATTCAGTTCTGAAGTCTTGAAGTCTCGTCTCTATGTGGTTTTTTAGGTTGTCTTCCAGCTGTTGGGCAATCTCCCGCATCTCTCTAACACTGATTTGACCCGTGTTTGATATAGAGTTATAGACCAAACGCGGAGGGGCACTAGCACCATATGTGCGGCAGTATCCGTGACCATCAGGTCCAATGATCTCATGGAATATCCTATCTTTCACGGAGTCAAGTCCTCGCTGATCCTCAGGTTCCATTTCTAAGAGGGCGTTGTAGTCTTGCTACATTATCAAACGAGGTCAACATTGGAAGATCAAAAATGGCAACCAAGCTGCGAAAATTCAGTTCATATATCATTGAGAAAAGGAAAAGGTTGAAGAATCTTACAATGGTCTCAATAACATCAGGATCATCTGCATTTCGGGATGAAATCCACAAGCTCATCTTATCAGTTGGTTGGTTGGATTTGAGCCTCTATTTAAATGAAACAAATCATAGTTAGATTAAATACAAACCTCATGGATTTGATCCATGCAATTACTCAAAAGTTCAGTCATTAAAAACATAAGAAATGCATAGAATCATGCAACGTAGACCATACGAACCTCATGTCTTACTTCAGCGAATGACTTTTGCCCAGTGATATGCGCCGGTCCATGTTTATCTCGATTCTTTGAGTTCTGCTCAGCTTGATTCTGTACAGAAAAAGACTTTACAAAGAGGCTGCACATTTTTGTTGCGTATGGATCATTGAACAGGAGAAGGAAATAAAGAATACCTGAGCATATTCACTTCTCCAGTATGCAAGGAGCAGAACCCAATCAGCCGGCAGGACATTCGGAGGAGGGAACTTCTCTAGATTAGGCTTATTCATGACCGCAGTAAAATATTTGGCCTTTGTTTTTGACTTATAGTCTTTCCACATGAGGTTGCACATGTGCAAGCAAACCTCTTTGAACTCGGCAGGAGGATTCAATAAATTTCTCTACAACAAAATAAAACACCTTCACTTAATAAGGTAAAGAAAGAGGTTGTATGTTATTGTTTTACTCTTACTAATTACCTAGTGTCTTTTCCTCTTCAAATGAATGAACCTATTGTTTTCAGCATGAAAGAAATAGGAGGTTGTATGCTACATAAAATACCTTCACTTCTTCCCATATACCATCCATCACATCTTCTCCAAAAGCTGTCCACTCGAGTACAGTCAGCGGAAGTCGTTGCCCATCACACACTAATATTCCCAACTGCGATCTGAGATTTTTGGCGTTAACCCCAACTGGAACGAACACCTCATTGAATTCGACTTCATACTTAGCTCCGGTGTTCCAACCCAGCACACCCTGATTGTGACCTCTACGAATAACTACAAGTGGCTCTTCTTCTTGACACAACAAATATTTAAGAATTAATGAACACATGTGCATAATCAGAAGAATACACTAGTTTATAAAAGGATGCAATGATTGCCTTACCAGCAGGATGGTCGGCCGTCTCTAGAGCATCTGGATGCGGAGTACTGGGTACAGCAGCGGCAACTGGAGTTGCGGCTTCAGTTGTAGGAAGTGAAGCATGCAGTTGTGGGGGAAGCGAAGGTTGTGTCTCTGGGGGGACTTGAGTAACGGCTTGAGTTGCAGGATGCGAAGGCTGTGGCTGTGGGGGGACTGGAGCAGCAGGTGCATTTGATGTGGGATCAGTTAGAGGGAGTCCTCCCGACGCAGGCGGTGAGGACCCACCTCGCTGAGAGGATGTCGAGCTTGTAGGCTGTAGAAAATCAGAGATTTTTTGCGGTCTCCCTGCTCCAACCTTGCGTTTCTTCAGGGGTGCCTATACGAATACGAAAATCATTAGTGTCAAGACAAAACAAATACAAAACACACAACTTACTCTATTGAGTTGGACTCGATCTTGCCAACATACCTTCGCCGTAGCTAAAGTCGGAAGCGGACCAAGTTGTGGAGTTGCATCCGGAAGCGGAGTCGATGGTTGAGCTAGTTGTGGAGTTGTGAGAGGTAGTGTTCCAATTGCTTCTATGGACGATGCCAAGCTAGTCTGGGAGGCATGTGAGTCAGCAGACGCTAAGAATTCACTAACGGTTCGCGGTCTCGTGGGTGCACCCTTTCGTTTCGCCATGAATGCCTATGAATAACTTGTATTGGTCTGCAAAAAAAAAAAAGATGTTTAGCATTTTAGCAAGAGGGGATATAATACACACTAGAAGATACATTTGATACCTATAGCTACACTTTCTTAAAAAGATAAATATGCAATCAATGGGATGCTGATGGAATTACTAAAGTAAAATTCAAAGAAATCAAAAGGGTATTTAAAGTGGACCTTTAAATGGATTGATACCTGACATATTACATGCTGATGGAAAAGGTATCACAACAAAAGGATTTCTATACAAAAGGGTTTAGACAAGGGTATTCACAACTCAACGTCCACATTGTCATCATCCACATTGTCATCATCCACACCGTAGTCATCCACATGGGCATACGCTTTAGATTCAACTTCCCCAACATTTAGCCACCCATATCCAGAAGGATCTTCATTGTACCAAACTTGTTGTGCTTGTGACGCTAAGATAAAAGGCTCATCCTCCAGACGATCGTGTGGGTATAGTAACTTTCCGAAGTTCACTAAGGGTAATTTGAAAGGGTCTAGCTTAACCCCGGTTGAAGGATGTGCCCACTCACACCTAAATAATATATACTCGATATTGGAGGCATATGTAACCCTTATAATATCTATTAATCTCCCATAATAGGGTACAATATCTCCATCCAAATACACCCCATAATTCTGTCTGGTTCTTTTCATGTCAGCACTTTTGACACGAAAGAAATAGCCATTGGAGGTGAATGAGGTCAGCCGTGAAGCCACCGGAGAAGGGAAGTTCGACAATGCCACGACTTCATCGCTTAATGCCACATCCCCTGCCCGGCGCAGCACTGCGACCTGAGAATGTAGGTGGGACAACCATTGTGCTTCACATAGTAGTCACATAGATAAAGCACAATATTTTGAGTAGGAAATCTAGGAGTATAGACTCACATGTGACTTGAACCATTCCGGGAACGTGCTGAACTGGCTTAATGCCAATGACGTATCATTTGCCGTGGGATTTTGATGTTTAAGGGACGCCAAATGTTCCCTTCAATGTTAAGAATTCAGTAATTGTTACCAAGGAGCCATTATGTTTACATAACCAGGCAACCCAAATTGAAGCGCTTGTAGAACATGACTTACTCTAGATACGGTGTAACTGCAGTTGAATGGAACAACACCCATCGGTGAATTTGGGAACGTGTCACTTCTGGTAGAATGAATCCCTTTCCCTTTTTATCGGCATCATCTTTTCTTCTTGGTGGTCTCTTCGCCTTGCTCTCCACATCTTCTAAATATTGAGAGCAAAAGTTCATGCACTCTTCTATAATGTAACCTTTGGCTATTGATGCTTCTGGCCAAGCTTGTTGGCGTACATAATTCTTCAAAGTTAGCAAGAACCTCTCTATAGGGTACATCCAAAGAAACTGTACAGGTCCACCAATTAAGGCTTCCTCCGCGAGATGCACAGGTAAATGCTCCATTACATCCATGAAAGATGGCGGAAATATCTTCTCAATCTCACATTGGGTTAGGGCGATATGAGAACGTGCCTCTTCCAATGATGCGCTTGTATTAACCTTCGAGCTCAATACCTTGAAGAACTTTCCTACTTCAATCAAAACGGAAACCACATTCGGAGGCAATGAACTCCGTACACAGAGCGGAATCAGTTGTTGTAAAAGGATGCGGTAATCATGGCTTTTCAGGCCCCCAATGGTTCGATCCTTTAAGTTAACCCTCCGGGCAATACTAGAACATGAACCATCCGACATTCTTGCCTTAGATAATGCTAATAAGAACTTATCCTTCCTGGCGTTGTCCATCTCAAATTCAGCTCTCTCGTACAGCTGACGACCTGATTCTGTGACCTTCACATGGTATTCCTTGCGAATCCCAAGAGCCTCAAGGTCGTGACGGGCAGAGACATTGTCTTTTGTTCTACCTTTCACTCCCATGATTGTGTTTAGAACATTTTCGGCGAAGTTCTTCTCAGAGTGCATCGCATCTATGCTGTATGGCAAAAATTGTCTTTCCAATATGGTAGCTCAAACAAGATGGTCTTCTTCTTCCAATTATGCTTTTTTTTTTGCTGGATCCCTTTCCGGCCTATCTGGTCCCATCTCCCTTCGCAATATCATGTCCTCCTTTTTATAACAAGTAAGAACGTTGTTAGCTTCAAGATGGGAGAGGTGATCAGCCGCAGTCAGTCGAGGAGGTGCATGATCAAATTCTCGGCCATCATAAAATGACTTAGAGTCTCGTCGATACTTGTGAGCATAGGGCAAGAACCTCCTACTCCTCCCGTACGACCACTTATGGCTAGCTTTTAAGTACGTTGACCCTGGCTTAATGTTGCAATTTGGACAGGCATACTCACCTTTAGTACTCCACCCAGACAAATTCGCGTAGGCTGGAAAGTCGTTGATGGTCCAAAGTATGGCAGCCCGCATTCGAAACATTTCATTCATGGAAGCATCAAATGTGGGTACGCCCACTTCCCACAATTGTTTCAGCTCTTCTATCAAAGGCTCCAAATATACATCTATCTTATCTCCGGGTCCTTTTGGTCCATCAATCAGCACAGAAAGGTATACATACGGTTGCTTCATGATAGACATAGGTGGTAAGTTGTACGGAACAATGACAACAGGCCATGTACTATGATTCACATTTTGATTCCCGAAAGGGTTAAATCCATCAGAAGCAATCCCAAGGCGTACATTCCTCATCTCAGCTCCAAAACTCGGGTGTTTAGCATCTAGATGCTTCCAAGCAGGGGAGTCCGCAGGATGTCGGTAGACACTGTCATCAACACGTTTCAAGGAATGCCATTTCATTAGAGTGGCAGACTCGGCTGTCGCAAACAGCCTTTGGAGGCGGGGCGTCAACGAAAAATACCGAGCTTGTCCCTGATTCAAAACCCTCAACGGTTTGCCTCCATCGCGATTCATTGCAGACTAGACATTGATCTAGGTTTGCATTTTCATTTCGGAAGATCAAGCAACTATTAGGACATGCGTCCACAGTGGTGAAGGTGAATCCTAAATCGTCCACTAACTTCTGGGCTTGATAATAAGATGTCGGAAGGTTGACCCCTTCAGGCAAAGTCTCGGAAAATATCTCTAGAAGCTCCTTGAATGAGTGATCTGTCCAACCGTGTAAACTCTTTGCTTGTAAGAGACGCACAGCAAAGGACAAAGTAGTGTGCTTCTTAGATCTCGGATACAAAGGCAAGTTGGCAGCTTCCATTAGCTTCAGGAACTCGTGAGTACCCGCTGTTTGCGTAGTAGTGGCACCCTCATGAACGCCGTCATCTTCCAGAATATCCGGTCCAGGAACGTCGGTCCTACCAAATGCATCTTCCACCAATCTCGTCATATCCACGTCCATGAAACCATCTGGCTCAGCTAGCACATCACCCCTCAGTTGCGGCTCCTCAATCAGATCATGAATCGTCTCACCATGTTTTATCCATAACTTGTAACTAACCAAAAAACCGTTTTCCCGAAGATGCTTCTGCACAACGTCTCTATCAAACATTCCCCTATTCTTACATTTCCTACAAGGACAGTATATGCGAGTCCTATTATCCTTGTTGGCATATGCAAAGTCTAGAAATTCATCTAGCTTTGCATAATATTCATCGGATACTCTAGTACCCCAATCAACCCATGACTTATCTACATGGATTGGCATGTCCTATTTGACAGAAAATAGAAATGTTATAAGTATGTATCAAAATAGAGTGAAACTATATTATGAGACTTTGAACTTTATTTTTTTTATGTAGGTACGAAATTAATTAATACGCGTGGTGGCCTTTCTACTTTACAGTTAACACAATTAACCCACACACATGAGTAGTGAAAGACATGCAACCTTATAACAACCCTATGATAACTGTCTAACTCACCAAGTGAGTAGTCAAAGAGAGTAAAAGACGAACTTTGAACACAAACAGACAGATAAGATAGAGAAGGAGACAAACCACAAGATGGTCTGGACAACTTATTGCTCAGTTGGTGGATGTGAAGGCCTTTGAATCAAGCGACAACCTCAAGGACCTGCCTGCAGGAAACGGTAGGAACATCAATGTTTAGTTTTTTTAATGTTTGTTTGTAAATTTTTATTTCTAATGTTTGTTTTTTCAATGCTACTGTATTTTCAGAAAATCTGAATGATTTTAAAAGTATGCAACTGTTTTCCCAAAGCTCCTTTAATGCATCTATTTTCAGAAAATTTGATATTTTCAATGTTTTAAAATGTTTTCCCAAAGCTCCTTTAATGCAACATTTGAAAATCAATGGAACTGTTTTCCCAAAGCTCCTTGAATGCTACTGTTTTTTCACAAAGTTCCATGAAAGTGTTTATTTTACTAGACTCACAAACTTGCTGTTTTTTAGGTAATATTTATACACAATGTAGGTTGAAAATGTTTAGTTTGTTTAATGTTTGTTTGTAAATTTTTATTTCTAATGTTTGTTTTTTCAATGCTACTGTATTTTCAGAAAATCTGAATGATTTTAAAAGTATGCAACTGTTTTCCCAAAGCTCCTTTAATGCATCTATTTTCAGAAAATTTGATATTTTCAATGTTTTAAAATGTTTTCCCAAAGCTCCTTTAATGCAACATTTGAAGATCAATGGAACTGTTTTTTTCAAAGTGTGCAACTGTTTTCAAACTGATCAAGGCTTTTCAGAAAATTTGATATTTTGAGTCCTTTAATGTTATTCGAGTTTCAAGATGGTATTGTTTTTTTATGCTACTGATTTTTGGACAGCTCCTTTAATGCAACTGTCTTTTCTACTATAATCAATGCTACTGTTTTTTTTACTATGGTCAATGCTATGTGGTTTTTCCTATTCTTTCATACTACTGTTTTTTTTTCTATGGTCAATGCTACTGTTTTTTTGAATAACTTCAAAGCTGCTGACAGAAGCAAAAAAGTTGCTCACATGCTTTAAAAAGCAACTACAAAGCATCAAAAAAGCATCAACAAAGTCACATGCTGAACATTGGGCAAAACCAATTTTTTTTTTTTGCCAAAACCATCATTTCTCAATGTATTTATATGCTACTAAGTCTGAACCTCTCCCCTACAGATTGCTACCCCTTCATCCTTGCAATTGAAGCATATCTCCCAAAAATATTTCCCCTTCAACGATATGGAATACTCTTCAAACCACCACGGCTCCTCATCCGGCCTCCCTCCCCGCCCCATCCCCATTGTTATATCGTCCGACAGCTCGGACGAAGGGTATGATTACATAGGTTAGTCACTGATTTTTTCGGTTTAGTATTCATTTTTTTACATGTATCCCTAAATTAACTTGTGTTTATTTTGTATGTAGCACCAATGCCGGGGCCATACCGGCCAAATCAAAGAGTGGAGGTCATAGGGGCAGAAGGCGGGCTGCTAGGATCCTTGTACGAGGCGACCGTTCTAAGGAGAGTGGATCCAAGCCACTATGAAGTGGAGTTCGTCACCCTCACAACCGAAGACAATGAGCCACTTGCGGAAGTAGTGCAGGCTGGACGACTACGTCCACGCCCTCCTCGGGTTAGGTATCAGCTTGTCTACACGATCGATGACCGAGTCGATTGCCGCGCACTCGATGGGCATTGGACAGGTCGGGTAGTTGGGCATGGCCAATGGATTGGGAATATTCCAACTTATAGTGTCCACTTCCCGTTGACCGGGGATACGCATGATTATCGTGCCCGTGAGATGCGCCCACACTTCGAGTGGAATGGAACCAGATGGTCCACGCAGCCCCATTTTCGCTACCTCCTACGATAGACTTGTATTTGAATGTGTTGTGTTGGTTTATTCGTATTGTGTTTTATTGACTTCCTTTGTTGTTGGAGGGTTTTAAATCTTTATGTCGTTGTTGTTTAATCCTATGGTATTGTCTTATTGAATGTTTGGTTAATGGTTATCTATTAATGTTGGAGTATGGCACATAGATTGTCGGTTTCTTAAAAAAAATGGTTTTAATGTTTTAAAATCACCTTCTTTCAGTTTACACTTGAGATGGGAAGATATGACCATTAATTAATACTTGACATTTTATTGGTATTACAACTTGTGTGTTGAGTAGTTTTCTTAAGGAATTTTATTGGTGATCTTTTCTTATACACACTTTGGGTGTATAAGAAAAGATATAATGACATTTTATCCTCAAATTGTTATGTTTCATGAAAGAAGAAGAAGAAGAAAAGATATAATGGCATTTTATCCTCAAATGGTTTTAATGTTTTAAACTGCTAACTACTGTTTTGACCTCTCTTGCTTCTCTTTGATTATATATTTTTACAGTTATTCTTTAACAATTATTGACTTCTTACACTTATCCCTTTGTCCTAACTATACCAATAAAATTAAGATGTTAATAACAATTAAATATTTGTTTAGTTATTCTTTAACAATTATTGACTTCTTAACCATCTTCTAGATGTGAATTGTTGACCATGCAATATATAACAGATGCAAATAGACAGAAGATTGAAATCAGTGAAACACTTACAGGCTTGCATGACGCCATGGGAAAGAATCTGCTCCAAGTAAGACTCAACAGCATATCACCCCACTCTGTGTGAAAATAAGGTCATCAAGTTATAATGGCATTTTATCCTCAAATTGTTATGTTTCATGAAAGAAGAAGAAGAAGAAGAAGAATGAGGTTGCATATACTGGTAGTTAAAAAAATAAAGAAGAATGAATCCCTTACACGAGCCTAAAGTTAGTAAAAGTTATTTTCATTTTTTTTCATGAAGAAAATAAGGCATTTTTACAAGTCAAATAAATGAGGTATTTTCCATCTTATTATGTGTTAGGTCACTTTTTATAGTTAATCATTTTCTACCTCTAAAATAGGGTTGTGTCTCCTTTGAGAGTTTTTTGAGTAATTGAAGATCTCTTCCTGGATTCAAGTTGAATTCCAGGAGAACTTGTTGGTTTTGTGTTAGTTTTAATCTTCATTCTCTCTCTTAATTACTTATTTTAGTAGCATTGCCAATTCAAATGAAAGCTCAAAGCAGAGTTTCTAACAATCCAGTTATAGACCAAAGAAGAAAAGCAACCAACCCACAAAAGTGGCAAACCATTCAGCTCAAATATATTCACAAGATCGTAAAAATACAACACTGAGAATCAAATAAAACAAAGATTGTAATCAAAAGGCTACCTCACGAGCCACCTGGGTTGAAATAATATAACTCTCTTCACGTTACGCCCAAGAACTGAAGTGGACTCTCCTTGATGACAAAAACAAAGATGAGCATGAGAAATGTGCTTAGATGACACTATAAGACATTAATACATTCAGATAATTATATTTTATGTATAAATAACTACATTTAGTAACAGTCGACACTATAAGACATCAATAATAGCAACCTTATAACAGAAAGCTACCAACTTTGAAGACAAAATCTTAACTTACTCAACTTAACAAGTCATTCATAAGGATATATCTAACAAACATTCACTTACAATTGACATCAAATTAAATGAATCCGCATTTCAGTTAGCTATATACCATATAAAATCTCTTTCTTGTTTTAGTGTAATCTCTTAATAAATTATTCATCTACGACAAAAAATGAAGGCAACACAACTGCAATGTATGGAGGATCCATGGTTGCAGTATATTGAGCAGGAGAAGACAGAGAGAATCAAATTGTTTCAGGATCCGAAAGTCAGATCTTACCGTCTAAAGCTCTGCAGCTCTTGCTTAAATGGAGAATCAAAGCGCCCTACATCAAAATCAAAATCCAATTAAGCTTAGCAAAAGCTTTGTACACTCAAACACTAAGGCATTCACCACCTCCATTGTCAAATCTACATCAAAACACACATGGGAGAATTATAAATATATTGAGCAACAATACTCTGACAAATCAAGGAGAGTGAAATCACACAAATTCTAAATACTTTGGCACAAATTCGGAATCAATTCCAGCGTACTCTTTTCAGAAGATAAAAAAACCCTAAATTTTCTAGCAAACCCGACCACTTTCCCCAAATTAAACCCAAACCCTAAACGGGTATCAAGCACTAACTCATTCAATACCTCCATTCTCAAATCTAAATCAAAATCGAACAAATTCAACAGCTCTAGATGTGAGAAATAAGGGAGAGAGATTTTACCCAAACTCCCCTGTACGTGGGTCTCCGACGACCTGGATCTACGATTTTTGGCACCGACGACCTTCTCTCTTCAGTTCTTGGGTCGGTCAGCTTCTTCGAGGGAAAAGATGGGGGAGAATGCGTCTAATCGACCTGGTTAGGGATTGAAGGTTAGGGTTCCATTATTGGTGAGAACTAGCAATGAAAAGCTTACCTTGGCTGGCGACGATGGACAGGCGGAGTTGAAGCTTACCTTGGCTGGCGACGATGGCTAGGGGCCGCCGGAGCAAGGTCTCCTAAGGATTTGGGGGTTAGGGTTTGGGTTACTGATTTGGGGGTTAGGGTTTGAGAGCGATGAAATGTTGTCCCGACTTTGAATTTGGGTCCGACTTTCGGTTTTATTCCCCTTTGAAGTTAATTTCATTTTATTTTTTTTTTGCTACGGAGGTTTTCTACGGCATGCCCTTGCCACCGCTACGCCATATCTAAAAGTGTACCCATTCGCAACGGAAGACTCTTGCCGTTGCTACGATAAGTGGCAAATTCCTATTTTTGTGTGTGTTAGCCACGGCTACTACATCCCGAAGCTACAGATTTGTTTTTTTTGGCGATACAACGCCTCCCGTGGCTACCCCCGTGGCAAAAGGGTATCAATTGCCACGCAAAACTCCGGCCGAAGCTATAAAGCGTTGCAAATTTAAAATTTTTTTTTAGTGCTTCCTCCATGGCCACTTACATGAGACTGTTTACATGTTTCAGCCACCTGGTTTTGTTGAGCCTGGAACGTACTCCGAAGAAGGTTTGCCGTCTCTACAAGTCCCTCTATGGCCTGAAGCAGGCCCCACACGCTTGGTACCAGCGCTTTGCAGCATATCTCCTTCGCATTGGTTTCGTTAGCTCTCGTAGTGATTCCTCACTCTTTATCTATCAATGACAGAGGATTTTCAGTCGTCTTAAATCCTATCAAATAAATCCGACTAACCTAACTAATGTAGTTTGGCAAATACGGGTCGATCCCACAGAGAATCAACGATTTGTATGCAAATCAGAGTGTGCCAACAAGAACAAGAAACAAAGAGGGGGGATTTCGATGGTTTCAACCAACTAAGAATGCAAAAGTAAGAAAAATAATAAAGTAAAACAGATTAAATGGATGAATATGAGAGAATAGCTCAGGTCAATCAATCTCAGCAATCAGGTTTGTTCATTGATCATTAAAATTGAAAAGATAACTTCCTCTTGAATACTTTGTTGTGGAAAGACTAGGCATTTTGAACCAAATTCCTTATCGAATCTAGTTCATAGGATAACCAGACCCTGAGAACCCTAATTATCGAACAATCCTGAAACTATCAAGATTCAATTCAATAATTGATGAAGACTAAAGGAAATCAACAAAGACAATCGACACGCACAACCAGTTATTGCATCAATTGCAAATCAATTCTCTATACAAATCCCTAAATCAATCAGTTTCAGGGATTTATACTTTGCTACTCAAGAATATAGATAACTCAACCAGTAATTACCTATATCTAGCTATAGATTATCATGAACAAGCATCAGTTGATCAGGCTAATGAAAATTCACGAAAACCCTTAACATTCGGCGCAGAGAATTGATAATATTCAAAGAGGAGTATTAAGAAATAGAGATCTCACAATGAAATAGAAAACCTGAAGCTTCGATTAATCTCCCCAAGCAAAGAGGATTAGTTATTTATGGTTGAAAAGAAATCACAAAAGGGCTCCCATGGCTGCTTCGTACTGTTCGTGGTTCCACCACAAAAAACAAAACCAAAACCTCCTAGTTGTTTTTCAACTAAAAACCACCGTTTCATGTCCTCTTAAACATTTAATAATTAAAAATAAAGCAACCCCATTCATAAATGAATCCAAGTAACAGTCACAGCCCACGTCTAACATCTTGCACCCGCAAGATAGCTCGGACTCGCCAAGGAACTCGGTCGAGTTCTTCTTCTCCACCCGAGTTATTTTTCTGCAGCCATATTGAAGTCCCGTTTTTTCTGTTTTCGAGGCTGAATTTGGAAAAGTCCTAAACACAAAAGTTGTAGGTCTTCGAATCCTCTTTTCAACAAGTATAAGTACGCCCCGATCCGATAACTACAGCCTTCACACGACTCGTTTTAGTGCAGCATCGCCAGCTTGGACAGCTCCAATCAATTCTTCTTGCTTATTAGCCTCTTGCTCGATGTTAGGCCATTCCCATGTCATCAATTGACTCCACCAATGCCTGAAAGTATATGCAAACATATGTAGATTCCGACTCTCTATATATAATTAAATAAAATACATAAACTACTATAATTCATGCACTTTATCATACCTAAACCTATCTTAATACACATGTTAGCACTACCTAAATGTGTCCTATCAATCAGCGAGGGCAAGATATGACCTACTTGTTATTATATGTCGATGACATTGTTCTCACTGCCTCATCCGATGCTCTGCGCCGCCAGCTGATTGCCTCTCTATCATCTGAGTTTGCTATGTCTGATTTGGGGCCACTCCATTACTTTCTCGGCATTTCAGTTCGCAAGACTTCTTCTGGCCTCTTCCTCTCGCAGTCGAAATATGCAACTGAGATCATTGCCCGAGCAAACATGTCTGCGTGTAAACCAGTGGTTACACCCATGGATACAAGCTCCAAGCTCAGCGCCTCTACCGATCAGCCAGTGGATGATCCTACTGTGTATCGCAACCTTGCTGGAGCCTTACAGTACCTCACCTTCACTCGCCCGGACATTAGTTATGCGATTCAGCAGATATGCCTCTTCATGCACGACCCACGTGAGCCTCACTACAACGCTCTCAAGCGTATTCTGAGGTACCTTCAGGGTACTCTTCATCTTGGTATGCAGTTGACAGCCGCGTCGATTTCAGGTCTTGTGGCATATACAGATGTCAATTGGGGTGGGTGCCCTGACACCCGCCGATCAACGTCCGGGTACTGTGTTTTCTTCAATGACTCCCTCGTCTCTTGGTCTTCCTAACGCCAGCCTACGCTGTCTCGCTCAAGTGCAGAGGTCGAATATCGGGGGGTCGCTAACGCAGTTTCTGAGTGTTGCTTCTTGCGCAATCTGCTCCTCGAACTGCACTGTCATTTGCTGCGTGCCTCCATCGTCTACACTGACAATGTCAGCGCCATGTATTTAGCCAGCAATCCAGTGCAGCATCAACGAACCAAGCACATCGAGATGGACATCCACTTTGTCCGAGAAAAGGTGGCCATTGGTGTTATTCGGGTCCTTCATGTTCCCTCCGCCTATCAGTACGCTGATATCTTCACAAAGGGTTTGCCACGTCAATTGTTCCTTGACTTTCGGGACAGTCTGACTGTCCGTTCTCCTCCCGCTCCGACTGCGGGGGTCTATTAATAGATATAGATAGAATCCTAGATTGTTAAGTAAATATCTTTAGTTTCCTTGGAGCCCAAGGCCTAAACCTTATGTATTCTATATATATTTTATCTAATGAAAGGCAAACCCCAAAGGGGAATTTCCTAAACCTAACAGACATACTCTATTCATTATTTGTGGAGAATATGAGTTGGGAGTGTTCCACATTGAATAGAAATTGAATCCAAGTCTTGCATATAAGCCGGTGGGCTACCCCACCTAACACCAATTGGTTTTTAGGATGGAACCTCACCTGGCTTGTGTGCCCGGCTTGGTTAGCGCGTTTGCGCTTGGGCGTGCGTTGCCCCCCACGTCGAATGACCCACCGTTGATTTATCATGGTATCAGAGCCGAAGTTCGGCATGGTGCGGTGTGGTTTGGATTCCTGGTCTAATTGGCTAGCCGGCCTTAAGGCATTGATTCGTCAAGTGCAACTGGAAAATAATTCGTGGCCAGGCAGTTGCACTTGAGGGGGGTGTGTGGAGAATATGAGTTGGGAGTGTCCCACATTGAATAGAAATTGAATCCAAGCCTTGCATATAAGCCGGTGGGCTACCCCACCTAACACCAATTGGTTTTAGGATGAAACCCCGCCCGACTTGTGTGCTCGACTTGATTAGCGCGTTTGCGCTTGGGCGTGCGTTGCCCCCAACGTCGGGATTATCGAAACCCTTGTTCTAATTTATGTAATTGTTACATCACCGTTTTGTCCGTTTATAACACGGAACTTATTTTTTACAATACAAAACTTGAAATGATCACACTATCACCCATCACATAAACACACAAGTTTGTTTACATTAAATTTTATTTTTTTTTTTTTTTAAAAAAAAGCAAGTACAAAGAACACATAAATTTTTAGAGGGATGAAAATAGGGGGATTCCAGGCAAGGTCATCCCTGCATCCACAATAAAGATGTTGCCCGTAACGTACTCCGATGAATCGTGCAAGAGATATCGAACAACCGAGGTCAGTGCTGGATCGACTGAACCAAATGTCTTGATCGGAACCGCTCTTTGCACAAACGTCTGTAGCCAATCTTTGTCCATAAGCTTCTCTGTGATCTCAGATCTAAAGATCCCCGGCGCAATTGAATTCACTCTAATTCCTTGAGCTCCCAATTCCAAGGCCATCACCTTTGTAGCAGAATCTGCAGCTGATTTAGAGCTTGTGTAGGCTATGGAACCCTGGAATAAGGTCCGTGATACGCCTGAAGCTGAAGTTACATTTATGATGGATCCCTTGATGTTGGCGTCGCGCATTCGGCGACCGACACACTTGGAGACCAACCATGGCCCAGTTGTATTTGTTCTCATCGTGCTATTCCATTCTTCCTCGGATATGTTCAATGCGGAGCATACACTTCCTGTATCATATTCATATAGTTGTCACATTTTTTTTTATAGGTTTGGTTAGGGGTGGGCACAAATCCCGCAAATCCCGATCCCATCCCGGTCCCGTCCTGATCCCGGTAGGATTTAGGACAAAATAGCGAATCCCGTCCCGATCACGTCCCGCAAAAATTATGCGGGACGATCCCGGTGGGATCCCGCAAATCCCGTCCCGTCCCGCAAATAATAATAATAATAATAATAATAATAATAATAATAATTTTTATAATAATAATAACATTATAATATTATAGAATAATAATAATATATTATTAGTATTATTATTTTGAGCAAATATTATAATTATAATTATAATCATAATCTTCCATTTATAATAATAATAATATTTGTTTATAATAATAATATTATTATTATTTGAGCAAATATTATTTATAACTATAATAATAATTTTCAATTTGTAATAATAATAATATTATTATTATATAATATTATAATATAATTTAATAATAAAATTATTATTATTATTATTATATTATTATATTATTATTATATCATATTATATTTTTTTCTTGTAAAGTATAATTATTTTATAATAATAACAATAAAAATAAGTAATATTATTTTATTTTATTTTTAATTATAACGTGGGATTATTATTATTGTTGTTGTTGTTGTTATTATTATTATTATTATTATTATTATTATTTTTTCATCTTCAGAAGGACTATATTATTATTATTATTATTATTATTATTATTATTATTATAGAAATCAAACAACCGAATGTTTACAAGAAGTTAGCGGGCAGCCGAGAAACAAGCTGCGCGCCAACCCCCTTAGCAATGGAAAAACAAACTCTGGTAAAAATATGAGCAGCTAGACGAGAACTAGAATCTAAGGCTAAAGAGAAGGAGCGGATCCGTCCCAGAAGCGCAATCGCATCCCCATCCAGCTCATTAAAGGAGGAGAAAGAAAAAGGCAAAAACCCATAACCAGCAGCAGAGCACACATCCCAATACTTGGTGCACTTACGCCGCGCTGCGTCGAGAACACACCGTCCAGGAGCGAAGGAAGCCAAGCAAGTCTGAGTGAGGGGGGAGGAGCCCGTGATATCAACACACACATCTCGACCCCGATCCCAAGAGTAAAGAAGAATGTCAGCGGGCCTAAGAGGTCCGCCAAGACTGTCAACAACACCAATGTCCACTTCCTTCCCAGAGGAGATCCCAGCACGGAAGCAAATGTCGAAGAGGGTATCACGGACAAGATTATGCCGATGTTTGAGCCCAATGGAACTCGAACACGACACAGCATGATCCCCAAAAGTGTCATCCTCAAAAACCCGACCACATGCAGAGCAAGGAAGACCAGCACGAAAAAGAGGGATACCCAACCGATAGCAGAGGACAAACATGTAAGTCCTACCATTCATGGTCTGACCGAGCCCAAAAATAGGAACTGCTCTGAGCCAATCAAATGAATGGGACCCATGCTGAGACCTCCACAACACCACCTGCCGCGGGGTCAATGAGAAAACCGACTCCGAAGAAGCCACAATCCGGGCGAAGTACACATCTGCCAATTTCTTCATAAGTTTGGGGGCAGCGAACTTGCAAGAATCACGACTGAAATCAGAACCGGTAAGACCATTGAAGTCACACAGCGCAGCATCACGGGCAGCCCACCAAAGCGGAGGAGCGAAGACTGCAACCCAGAAGACTGCAGGCGAGAGGCTAGAAAAGAATAATGCATGACGTCACCAACAGCAGAAACAGCAAGCCCACCGTACTGAAACGGAAGAGTAGCCAATCTCCACTGCCAATCACCAAACCCAGGTCCAGAAGCAGCCACAATATGCTCTAAACAGACACGGAGGGCACTGTCAAAGGTAGACTGAGCTGGGACAACGGCATCCGGCGGACAAGTACGCAAGGTGAAGTAGAGTCTAGAGATACCGGAACAAGCCCGAATCAAAAGCAACTCACTCTGCGGATCCTCAAGTTTGGCAACAAGACCCATAAGCTCAACGGTCTTGGCCACCCGAGTCGCAACAATCTCGGCGCTGTAAACAGGGCAAGTACTGACAGGACCCCCCAAAACCGTAACGCCAGAAACAGGCCGAGCAATAAGGGCAGGGAAAACACCAGGTACCAAGCCCCTAGGATCCACAACCGGCCAGAAGACCTCAGTTTTATCCACGTTAAGGTGCAACCCAAGCGCTGGACCATCAGACATAATCATATCAAGAACCTGGCCAACCACAAAAGTGTCTCCTACAATAGTACCGTCATCCAAATACCAAGCCTGCAAGCATAAATCAAACGAATCCCGGATCTTGCATAACAGAGGATGCAAGACCAAAGCAAAGAGCAGCGGACCAAGGGGATCACCCTGCTGAACCCCTTGGCAAGACCAAAGACAGTGCTCCCCATAGTATAGCCGAGCAGGGCTAGAATAACAGAACTCGACCCACCGCGAGAGGCCAGGGCACTAACGACGGACCTCCAAAAGCAGAGTAGTGCTATCAACCAAGTTGAAAGCATTTTGGAAGTCCACCAACAGCATAGAAAGACCCATCTCAGAACCACGAGACTCTACAAGCCTATTTAAGGCATGCAGAATGGCCTCACCACCTCCAGAAACACCAACTTCGAACTGCAGGTCCCTAAAATACCCAGATAACTGAGGCCCAACCAAGAAAGCACCCACCTTAGACACAAGGCGTCTCCAGATCGTGCCGACAGCAATAGGGCGGATACCACCCCTTGGTTTGACCAGGGGAGTCAGAGGGGCACTAGCAACATACTCCCCGAGAGCATACGGACAGCGACCCTCCAAGAAGATGTTCACCACCCCCGTAATGGAAACAAGAAGCTCATCAGAAACAGCAACTGCCGCACCACTCAAACAATCCAAAAGATGTTGGGCCCTGAGCCCATCCCTACCACAAGAAGTACCACGCGGGAAACTCCTTATGGAATCCAAAACAATGGGCGGGCGAGCAATAATAGAAGGCTGAGGGGCGAAACCACAAGGCAAAACAGGGAGAGGGGCATCAGGGTGCTTGTCCCGAAGCGCAATCAAAGTAGAAGTAGAGTAAGGAGCAACACCAGAAGCAAATAGCTAAATAGCTAAATACGGTGTTCTTCCCAACTATCAATCGATAATGAGACAATATCTGGTGAATCTCGTCTCAATTCCTTTCCATCCTGATCTAGTAAGATAATGTAGCTAAATATGTTGAACATTATAATTAATTATACAATCATTGTATGAATTAATAATAGTATAATAATAATAATAATAATAATAATATTTAATAATATAGTTGAGAAGAATTCCGTATTCAACATATTATACAAAATAATGAATTATGAAAGCATTTTTCACTTTGCAAATTTATATAATATTTTATTATTTTTATATGCGGGACAAGGCCCGAACCGTCCCGATCACGTCCCGTCCAGACACCATCCCGTCCCGATCCCGTCCCGAAAAAAAAAGTGTCAATCCCGTTCCGATCCCGTCCCATAAAAATTTCGCGCGACGAGTCCTGTCCCGGCTCAATCCCGTCCCGTGCCCACCCCTAGGTTTGGTTACTCTTTTTTTCTAACCGAAAAAATTTGAAAGGCGGCAGAGTCGTCTATCCAAGAGCATCATGGAGGATGATACTACGAAGAACAACATCGGTAGGGGAAATTGGGCAGGAGATGAAGTAACCAAGATGGGAGAGTCGATCAGTTGCATGATTACCTTCCCTAAAGATGTGGGAAATCTCAAATCGAGAAAAAAGGTAGAGAAATAGCAGAGAGTCTGATAGAATCATCTCGATCTCTTTGTTAGGATCAAGGTCAGTTGGGAAGGAGACATGGCTTTAATGGAGGTTGAGGTGAGGAGGAAGAGAGTTTAAGAGAGAGATCGATGGATGAGGAACAGTAATTGGAATTGATTCATTGATTATTCCCCCCTACAATCTATAGGTATTTATACTACTAAACTCCTCTTTCTAATATTTACACAATTCACCCTATATATTTAATTCCTAACATTAGCCACCCCTTATAAAAGCATTGTCCTCAATGCTTAATGGGTGTAAAATGTGCTAATAGCTAGACTAATACAGTAAGCAATAGGAAGAAGGGAAAAAAACTAGTAGCCATTACATCCTCCTAATTTTGAACAATTTTGGGCTCTTGCACCCTTCTGGAATTGCAGCACTGCAGCAGCCCAAGCTACTTCAAAAAATTCAGTTCCTGCAGCACTTTGATCTCCTATTTTTGACAAATTGAGCATAAGCTTTGCAAGTTGTCCTAATACTTTCAATACTCCCATCCACACACCTCCTTCTTGTGACAGCAACATCTTGAAATTGATTGTGAGCTGCACCCGACCAATATTTGGACAATTATGAAAGTAATATTGATATTGCCCTTGATCTGCAACTCAAAATTCAGCAAAAGCCTGGCAGCAAACTTGCAAATCCGGTTTTAACCTGAGTTAATCATCTTGTAGGTTGAGGTACTTCTCCAAAGTTAGCTTCAAATGCCTCAACGCTTCTAGTATGTAGTTTGCAACAACTCTAAAAAATCAGTAGATCATTTTGCACAACCACGATATCTCATTCTTGCAGGAGTCGACTTGTTGCACTCAATTACCAATATATCCTCCTGGATCGAGAACAAAACTCAAACCACCTATTTCCACAGTCACAGCAGACATATGACTGATGGAATCATCAAAAACTCTTCCTCTATCAAATGGTAATGACTTCAAACCACTATCAACGAGCTCCAAAACAAAGTGTCGATCCAAGAGTGAATGTCCAACCTTGTCCATTGTTGTCCACATTCCTCTCTTACCAACATCGAATTTACCTTTGTCATAAGGCCAATTCCTTGTGTTCTGCTTTATTTTCATACCAAAACTAACAGATTTCAGCTCAAAGTTATCGAAATCCAAGCAGCAATCAACCACTATCAAGCTAGGCATTTCTACGAACACCTTGCTCGCGCTAAAATTTTCAAGGCAACCAACTGGATTTGTGCTCGAGTTAACCAACCTAATCTCTATCCATTCCATCAAAAGCACAACCAATTCCCTTAATTCCTTGGATGCAATTGCAATGACTACTTCTTCTAAAGGATCAGAATTTACCGTACAAGATTGTTGTCGACTTTGGGGTTCTTCACTAATCTCGTTGATCGCTGTGTCTGAAAGTTTCTCCCAGTTATTCTCCTATGATGAATCAAACTGAATTTGAAGATCTTTTGCCTGCTTATCACTTTCTCGACTCACGTCTGCAACCGGGGCTTCGATTTCTGGCGTACTTGAGCCATCGTCGTCTTCGATCAATTCGACTCCTGAGTCACCAAGAACGCTTTTCGAGGGCGCATTGAACTTCCGATCGATGATTCTTGATGAATCCATAACAATGGCATCCCAACAAAAACTCTGATTTCGTTGATATTCTCGTAGCTTCCGATTGAATCACGTCCTTTTCCGATTATATTCGCAGTTTCCCTGTATTTGCGAGTCATTGGTTCGTGTCAATCAACTGTGGAATCCACATCGCCGATGGCTGAATTGCAGCTATCAAAACCAATCGATTTGCGCCCGCCATTGCAGATGGACCTTCAAGCACTGTCGTCAGGAACATGGTTGATTCACGGAATAGGTTGTAGGACTCGAGGGCTCCGATATCTTGGCTTGATGCGTCGGTCCTTTCGTGGTCGTTTTGCAATTTCTCATTGTCCACTGCGAAGGGCTCGTCCAATATTTCTTGATTTGAAGCGTTGATTGCGAGGTGTTGATTCTCGTCAACAACCCAGGCTTCAAACGCTTGACTCGATCGGAATCCCGTCTCCGATGGGATTCGCTCCGCCCCTCTCTGGCCGTTCGTGAACACTTCAAACATCGCCTTGAACTCGCGATTAAGCTCGTCTAGGCGCTCTCGATCATAGCTTCGTACCCGGAGACGATCTGGTGCACGTCCTCTTTCATCGTCATTGATATGGCGTCATATGCCATCGTGGAATTAGGTTGCAAGGACCTCTGGCTCAGATACCATTTGTTAGGATCAGGGTCGGTTGGGAAGGAGACATGGCTTCAATGGAGGTTGAGGTGAGGAGGAAGAGAGTTTAAAGAGAGAGATTGATAGATGAGGAACAGTCATTGGAATTGATTCATTGAATATTCCCCCCTTACAATCTATAGGTATTTATACTACTAAACTTCTCTTTCTAATATTTACACAATTCACCCTATATATCCAATTCTTACCACTCATCTGAGCAAGAGCTTTCAGTTTTAAGACTGTTTATGATATTAAGATTATCGCCTTCATAGATTTGTTTACTTTAAACAACCCTTTATAGGTAGCACATGCGTGCAATGGTGCACGGCTTTGTTTCTTTTTTTTCCCCGAAATCCTAATTAAGAACGAAGTAGACATGTTTTCCATTCCTATTCCCTCTCTATTATTTTAATACCCGAATTATCAATCAAATCAGTACGAGGTGAAGTTCTCATTTGAATCCCACCGAAAAATATGGAATTCAAATTATATAAGATGTTGACTTGGTTTTACTCTGTTTAATTTTTCAACAAGTTTTTTAAAAAGTTGGAAACTTATAAAATAATAAAAAATTTATAATTATTTTTAATATATTCATATATATTAATATTAGCATTGAGGATGAAATTAATTTTAAAAAATAATTAAAAAAGATGATACTCCCTACAATTGTAAATACAAGTTGTTTGATTTTTATGCAAGTAATTTAAGGAACTAAAAACTATATAAAATTTTAATTTTAATAAGTATTATGATGTAAAAAAATTAATTAAAAATTTAATATTTTATATATTTTTTAGCACCTTAAACTATTTACACAAAAGTCATACGTCTTATATTTAAAATCATATGGAGTATTTTATTTTTTAGAAAGTCAAATGACCATATATTTTGAGATAGAAAAGTAATCAATTACAACCACAAAAATAAGAAGATTTTCAGTCTGTCTCACAGTCTCACTCATAATAGATCGAGTTTGAAATATCGTTACACACACCCTTCTTATTTTTTTTTTGGTAGAAACACACCCTTCTTATTAATTATTAGAGGCTGTTTCCAAAGTCTCTAAATGAGTAAAAAAACAGTCATGCACTACATGAGAAAGCTATGGAGACTAGTATTATGGTATGTTTGGCATATGCACATTTTTTAATATTGCCTAAAATTACAATTTAGCTCAAGTTTATAATGATCTAGATGAAATTTTTTATCTAGATTAAATTTTTAATCTTAATTGTGTGGAGATTAAATAGATTAAAATCTTGTTTGGTATGACAATCCTATCCAAATTTTTTGGAGATTAAATGATACCAAAATGGGTAATCAATAGATGAAAGAAAACAATGACCGTATTTTATTTGATCCATGAATGACTTTACACTTTGAACTAACATAAAAAGAATTATTTCATTTATAATAAAATACTATGGAAGACAAGAAAAAAACTAATTTTTTTAGGTGATATGATTTAAAAAAAAAAAAAAAAAAACTAGACCTTCACTTAAGTTTTGAACTTCTTCTTTAAAAAATTTAGCGTTAAATTGTGCTTAACGACAACCCTCACAATAAGTCACTACTGCCTCTGTTCCAAAATAGATGGTCTTTTACTTTTCAGCACGTTTTTTAAGGAGTGAAAATGAAATATTATTTTTTAATTAATTTTTTATATATAATTAGGTACTTATTAGTAATAAGTATCTAATAGTATAAAAATTTTAATTAAAAAAATAATATTTTATATAGTTTTTCACTCCTTAAAAAGCGTGCTAAAAATTAAAAGCCCATCTATTTTGGAACGGAGTGAGTATTTTATTTTTTTTCTTCCAATTTGAAAGAAAGAAAGAAATAATTAAAGAAAAGGTGGATCGTCTACCTCTCACTCCCGCGTTGTTAATAAGAGCATCGATGCGTCCAAAAGCGTCCCACGATCTTTGCACCGCGGCTTCTATGGCTTTCCCCTCGGCGGCCACATCAAGCTCCACCGCGATCGCTGACGGGGAACTTGTCGACGAAGATGGGCGGAATTCGTTGATTCGGTCGCACAGAGATCGGAGCCGTTCAATCCGCCGGGCGGCTGCTATGATCCTGCAGCCAGCTCTAGCGAGGTCAAGGCAGATCTCAAGGCCAATGCCGGAGGATGCACCGGTAACCATCACCACCTTCCCGTCCAATTGCTGCCACGGCTCCTCCATTGTACGTCGGCGACACCAAAATCAAGACGATCGACGATGAGAATGGAACTAGCTAGACAGAACTAGCTATGCATATTCTATTTATGGAATATACACATGTAACATGTTAGTATTAATAGAAGGATTATGAAGGCTATGATCGATATGAGTGTAAATAATTGAGATACATTAGTAAGGGCAAATAAGTAATTTGATTTGACAGGTTGTTAGAAAACCTTATCGTATGGAACGAGGTAGAAAAAGTAACTAAAATTATAAATAAGTTGAAACTGAAAAATTGTGTGAAATAAAGGTTAAACGATTATAAAATAATATAAATTTCATATGGGGCGTAAAAGATGTGAGATTTATTTGGTTATTATTAGGGATATTATGGTAATTTCAAACCAAATAAATTAAAAACACTCAAAAAAAAATATCACAATTAGCTTTTTTTAAACACCAATTTAATCAAAAAAAACCTCAATTAAATTAAGCCTCATACACCACTTATATTTTAACCCTTTGATTTAAGTAGTTTAAAAACTACTTGAACTTGCCTTGAATTGATAAATAAAGAGCGGTCATTCGGGGTTCGAACGGGGACCTATGGGTACTACCCACAAGTCCTTTCCGGTTGAGTCATTCCGGAATGGTTAAAACTTTGGTAGGGTAAACTTTTTATAGTGACTGGCCCCACCGCTTCGCGACCCCAAACCCCAGAAACCCCTTGCGAGATTTTTTGAGGAGGCTCAGTACCCACTTACGCAAAGTGCGATCAGCGGTCGTAACCTCACCTACCTGCACACGGACCACTTCACCACTTCGGCTTGACCCTACGGATTAGTATACACCAAGTGAGATTCGAATTCGGGACCTCTCCTTTGGGATACCTCACCCTTACCGCTAGAGCAAGAAGTCATTGGTACTACTTGAACTTGCCCCATATACACAAACAACATCTTTGTACGGGATAGTCATTCAAGCAAAATATATTGTTTACTATTTAGACATTTTTTTTATAATGATAAAAATTATATAAAACATCTATTTTTAAAATTTTTTAATAATTTCATAGTTACTTAATAAGTACAAAGCTACTAAAAATTTTTGATAAAAAAATGGATGGAAATGACATTTTTTTTTAACCGAAGGAGTAGTAAACCCTCAATTATTTTGTAGTTTAATTCTAGAGAAAAATACACTAATAACAACTTTTAAAATTTAAAACACAAAAGTTATTTTAATTCACCTTTTCACTTTCAGCTTACGCACCCATTATGGTTATATTAGATCATCCACAATTAAGACTACCTCTTTTTTTTTTTCTTCTCTCTTCATAATATTTTAACCCCTCATTAATTTATTTTAATATTTTTTATTTTTATCAACCCATTTCTTTAATATTTTCATATTTTTAGTCCAACACCACCATTTTACCTCATCTTTCTATTTTCCATTTTTTATACCCACCAATGCCACCAAATTTCCACAAGCGTGCTATAAGTTTTTTAATAAGTTTTCATGATGTTTTCTTCTCTTTGATATATTCCTGGGATTTCAGATCTTCTCACATTCATAAGTTGCAGTGTGTGGTTTATGGATCTTGTCACATTCATGAACTTGTGACCATTTAAAAAAAAAATCATGAAAACGTTGTACATAAATAAAACGTTTTTTTAAATTATTTTTCAAAGTTTTTATTGTGCCACAGTTTTTATTTATTCCTCATTCCTTTCTAACCCACCGCCATCCCAAGAAGGATGAGCCACGTACCCTAATCAAAACAAACCTTGTTGCTAAGAACATGTTCATTAGTGAGCTCTGTCTCAGACTCTCAACTTATTTTTTCAATGTCATATCAGTTTAAAAGCTCCATCCCATCTTTTCACCTTTTCAGCAAATTATTAGTAAGCTCCATTCCGGGCTCTTATCTTACATTTTTTTTTATCAATTTCCTTTTTCATTCCAATATACAAAGCTATTATTATTATCGTTATTATTAATATTATTATTATTACCGTTGTTGTTGTTGTTGTTATTGTTGTTGTTGTTGTTATTATTATTCATCATTACTTAATATATATGTAATAATAATATTATAAAACGAGAATAATTCAACGTTACATAGGAAGATAATACGCAGAGCCGGCCCAAGGCCCGTGCGAAACGTGCGATCGCACAGGGCCTCGAAATTTTGGGGGCCTCATATATATATATATATATATATATATTTATATATATATAATAAATTGCGTAATAGATCAATATGTTGTGGTAGATCAGCTGGTAAATGCTTGTCTTTGTTCCAAAACGGGCTGGGTTCAAATCCCATTACCGGCACTCCTTTTTCTTTTCCCAAAAGAATTTATACACTCCCTCTTTTTTCTTTTTTTCATTCCCAAAACATCTTACTGTAGTCCCATTTTTTTCCAAAAAAAAAATAATACAGAAGTCCGGTTTTGATTTTTTTTTTCCAAAAAAAATACCGTTTCGATTTATTTCCCAAAAAAAAATATAGCATCCCAATTATAATTTTTTGGCCGTTACAAATATTAAGCAACAATCCATTACCTCCATAAAAAAAAGAAACCCTAAGGTAGAAAAATCAATTCAACTTATTCATCCATTGCAATATCTCTTCAACTTCAAGAATTTCAATAGGTAATCTAAAATTCTAATTATATTCTTTTTTTAGTTTTTACTTTTTAGTTTCTTAAATGATTATAACTATTATTGAAATCTTACCTACGACCGACCATGACGCTAGAAAGGTTAAGTGTTTTGACTTTGATTTCAATTGGACGTGAGTGTTTAGAAAATCAGGATTACGAGAGTTTAATAGATGAATTTGCATCTTAGAGTGCTAAAAGATCGGATTTTCTAAAGTAGTAGCATTGTATTAGATAGATTATTATGTCCTCTAGTAAAAGTTTAGTTTTAGTTAATGATTTCTTTGTAATGACTTTGCATCTATGAGAACATATCTTTTGTTAGTGGATTTGATGGATTATTTTTCCCCTTTGAATTAGTTAAAAAAGAGGCCTCAATATAAGAGTTGCACAAGGCCTCAAAATATAATGGAACGGCCCTGATAATACGAAATGAAAGTTACAAGTTACTCGAGCAACCGAATCAATATTTAGGGGAAAAACGGGGTAAGAAATGTATTTTTTAAATGGGTAAGAAGTGATATGGGTATTTGAATGTGTGATTTAAAAAAAAACATATGCAAAATGGGTGTCGATCTATGGGTAGATAAAAATAAATTATATTCGAAAAAAATTTTTTTTTTTAAGAAATAAGCCCAAGAATCGGATTTTATATATATATATAAAAACAACGTTGCCACGTAGCGCGTTGGGATTCGCCCATGTGGAAACCGCTGCCCTCTCCTCCTCATGGCACAAAGCGCAGCATTTGAGACAAATTTTCCCCGAAACGACGCCGTTTTGAGGTTGCCTTTTCCGAAAATTAAAAATAAAATGTGGGACATGACCCACCTTCTGACACAATGAGCGGGCTCATCTGCAAAATGCATTCTTCCTGGCCCATATCTAGCTCATCCCCCATCTCCTTTTTTTTGTTGATGTAGTTTATTGGTGAGCTCGAAGGCACATCAATAAGCGTATTCTAAACCAAATTATATTTTGGAGAACTTCATATTACCAGACAACACGCATAAAGACCTTTGACAATAAAATTTCTATGGAACAAAGAGCATACCTACAAACCCCTAATCGGATGGGACAAGATATGTAAACCCAAAAATCTGGGTGGACTATGAATACATAAGACAAATGAAATGAACAAAGCAATACAAATGAAACTACTTACTGGCGGAACCCAATAACCCATGGGTCAAAATTATAATGGAAAAATATCTTAAAACAAATACCATACTGGAATACAAAAATAAATCTAATACCTCATGGAAATGGAAAAACTTAATGATAGTTAAAAAGAAGAATTTACCAAAGAATTAATATGACAGGTAGGGAACAAAAAAACAATAAAATTTTAGAAAGACGAGTAGATAAAAGGAGAAGTGCTACTAAGAAAACAAACAACGGATATAAGCAATAAAATAGATGAGAAAGTGGAACACTACATAAAAAGAGAAAGGAATTGGAATGTATAGAAACTAAAACTTGTACTACCAAACAAAATAATTCAAAAAAATAAGTATCAACATCCCTAGAAACTTGATTGAAGATAGACTATACTAGAAGGAAATTAAATAAGAATGGAGGGTTTATGACAGCAACCGCACGACAACTAATATCCAAGAATCAGAACCAAACATGGAAGTATAAATCTTAGATAGATATGGAAGATGTACACTCAACCAAAAATCAAAAACTTTATATTGAAAATGACACTAGATGAACTTCATATGAACAGCAGACTGTTGCAAAAAAGAGTCGTAGTTCCCCTAGAGTGCCCCCATGTAATGATTCGGTGGAAGATACTATCCATATCTTCACTAAATGCCCCAAATTGCTCCATCTCCCCGAGCAACTAAATTAAACCCTACAGTCAAAATAATAGTAAGAGAAATGAATACAACCAATAGAACACTCAAGACATAATCAGCAACATCTTTGGGAAAGTCAACCAGAAACAAAATAAAGAATTTGCAATCTACTGGTGGCATATATGGAATAACATAAATAAATAGTACTAGTACTTTTCCCGTACCTTGTACGGGTGAGTATTTGTATTGAAATTTACCGCTTTAGTATTCCCACATACCATGAATATATTTCATTTGATTTGAATTGTTGTCCTGCTATCAATTACAACCCCTGTTATAATACAATAACATTTACAATCACAAACAAAAGTCTCATAATTGATAAGAGGACAAATGAAAATTATATCATTAAACGTACAGAACGATGGGTTTATTACACCCAATATCTAATAACACGTAATGCACATATATATAAACAAAAGTCCCATAGTATATATATGTTAAGTTACAAACATGATGTTACGGTAACAAATCACAATGACATTTGACATACCCAGATGCACCATTCTGCACTAAGTATGACTGCAAAAACAATATCCCACACAAGTGAAGTCGGAAAGTCCCGCCAAACACAAAGCGTATTCAAATGGTAATATATACTGCACATTCTATATATGCACACACAAGAAGGAAGAAAAATATCAAATAAACACTTTTATATAAACACTTACCATATAAGTAAGGAAGGATCATATGTTTTGTAGAACTTCTTTGTAAACAACCTTCTTTGTTTCCATCACACTCTTCCCATATTTGTCTAGAAGTAAGACCTTTAACCCTTGAATGCTTGTGACTCTAGATAAGGCAACATACAGTTGACCATGAGTGAATACGGGCTTCGGAAGATACAACCCCACATGCGATAGGGATTGACCTTGACTTTTATTTATAGTCATCCCAAATGAAAGGATAATCGGAAACTGTCTACGCTGAAACTTGAAAGGAAGTGTTGAATCGGAAGGGCTGAGCACCATCCGGGGAATGGCAACTTTCTCCCCAATATTTCGACCACTAATGATCTGTGCTTCTATTATTCTCGTTCCCAAACGCGTGATCATCGATCTGGTTCCATTACACAAACCGAAAGATTGGTCTATATTGCGAAGCAACATTACCGGTACACCAACCTTCAGCTTCAACACATGATTAGGAAGTCCGGAAGAGCGAATGCTATGCAAATAGTCAGATGAATATACGGAGGCATTAAATCCTGCACGTGCATCAGATTTACATATGCCATCAGCACTCAAATAAATTTTCTCCTCCCCAGGCATAAAATGAAGCATATACTCATTAACATCATCAACGATCACATGCGTTGGTGCTAGAATGGCTCTCTCCTTAAAATATGGCGGATTGTTCAAATTCTGAAGAAGTTGATGATATGTCGCATGAACAATAGTAGAAATAGGATCATTGATGACATTCAACAACAAATAAGGAGGAATTTGTATTGTTGCATCTCCTTCATCACTGTCACCTATATTACCATCCCCAATATCTAGAATCCAGTCTGCAAACTTTTTCAGTTCACTATGATCAGCACTTGAACAACTATTTGTCAGTCTCATATTCCTCGATAATGTGAGCACCTATAACGTTATGTTAATCGGGCACAAGTCATATTGCATATTGAAATATAATTACATATTGAAATATAATGATGAAAGGGCACCAATTACACCAAATCAACTAAACTAGCAGTAACAAATTGATCATTTTCCAGCCACATAATCATAAAAATAGCAACACTTATATGTGTGAAAGATAGGAAACCACAGTTTGTACCATATATTACATATATTAATACATATTATAAAATACGGAGAGAAAAGCTAAGTTAGACATACACAAGTGAAAAACATCATAAATAAAAGAAATACCAAATTTGTTTCCAGATTTTGAATTTGTTTTCAGATTTGAATAGAATAACCGTAATATTATAAAAAAATTGTTTTCAACAATTTTTTTTTCACAACCACCAATTACTTGTGCTTCCCCCTTAATGAAGATGCTAGTGTTCCTCATTTCTCATGTAATTTTATACACTTGGCTCCGAGGCTTTTGACTCCGAGCATTCTAAACAATTACTAAGGGCTAGAGGCCACTTTCAGATAAAAAAAAATATACGTTAAATGATAATCATCGATAATTTCATAACATATCAAAATGATCAATCTGTGCACATACGGTCCAAAATAGTACACATCATAAAAATGTCACCATAAACTGCAAGTTCGTTTCCAAGGCCTATATGGAATTTAATCTAAGTCATATCACATTCCCTACATAAACCGCAAGTTCAAATAACATAACCATAAACTGCATCTAATAAGAAACATCCAAAATGACCAGTTGATATCCTACGTCAGCTACCAAAGTCAGATATAACATCTTCAGTCCCCTGGAAAAAAAAAAACACCATGTCGTAAGCACATTAAAAACGAAAATTTCACACCGAAATTTTTTTTAGGAACTACTCAAATGTTAAATGTTCACCGAAATTAAATTTCACCCAGAATAGCAAAATTAAAAACGAAAATAACATGCATATATATGATGAATCATTTTCATATTGCATGTTTCATGGCTGGATATAAATAATACACTCATGTTATATTTCACTGGCAGGCTGTGAAGTAGACTGATCAAGGTAGAAACTCGAAACTTGCATTTTCATGATATTTGCATATGATCATGCTCAGATTGCATATTATACATGATTTCTACTTTCATTCAACTTAGAAACTTGTATTCATATGATATTCCTATTCTACCATTCTATTTAGGCAAAATAAACACAACAAATGTCAAAAATAAAGAATCAATCACATGTCACATTAACTTCATCCACTTGAATAATAATAACACATATAACCTAATATAAGTAACCTAAAAAGACATTAAAAAAATATCATGACTTATAAGGATTAGATCCAATTTCAATTCAACTATTTTGATTTTAATAAATTTACACAAAGAATATATTGGAAGTAATGTAGTGTGCATTTATGCATATAATTCAAATGGAGGAGCATTGTAAACAAATTAAAATGAAATAAGAATACTCACCAAAACATGTAACCCGATGCACAATCACGAAGTTGTTAGCTTCATGTGAATATCATGAATCATACTCTCCACCCTTCCGAACGCCTCTTACTGCCTCTTTTGCTCAGCTAATATTTGTTTCAGAGTAGCTAAAATAGAACCATTAGACATCCCACTGCTCTCAGCATCACCATCACCATTGGAACCAATCGTCACCGGAATAGTATCTTCAGCACCGCCTTGTTCTCCAGGAATCGGTGCAGCAGCAACAGCTTCATCTCTAGGAATAGATGCAGCAACACCAGAATGGATGATCCAATTGTTCATGTTCTTCACGGTAGTCAGCGAAGGATTAGGGAGAGGAATAACATCATCCGAATTGCGGATGCACAAGCAAAACTCATTGTCATTCCGCACAACCATTCCAATGGCTATGCAAGTCTCCATATCAATTCTCTTGCTCCCTTTCACAGCCTTCAACTGAGACAAATCATACCCAAGATGTACAGCAATGTCAGTGATATAACTCCCAATAACAATCTTCCCAGTTTTAGCATGCGATACTCTCCGAAACTGTTGAGTAAGAAATGCACCTAAGTTAACCTCTGTTCCATTCATCATTGCTTGCATGAGGAAAACTTCATCTTGACGAACTACCCCATCGCTCTCACCACGCCCAAATATAGTGTTAGCCAAAAGCTTGTGCACATATTTGAAGCAAGGATTGCTCAAATAGGAGGCACGTGCAGTCGTTTTGAACTCAAAACTCTCTCCCGTCACATTCCTCCAGAAAACAGATGGCCAAAACCTACCATTGGAGTTAGCAGTCCTTGCTCCCTCATTAGGAAATCCAAATATCGAGTTGAACTCAGCTAAATCCATGGAGTGATCGGTGTTAAACAACCGAAACTTGATCAAGCCCCTTTCACACTGAAGCAGCTCAACCTCGAGCGAACTAAGAAATTCAAAGGTCAACTCCTTGTATGTCGGTGATTTCATGTTGATAAATTTCTGCATACCCACTCTATCAACCATGAACCTAACATCCTCCAACAATCCCAAGGCAATTAACGTGTGCTCATCCATATACCTTGTAGGAACCACTTGCCTGGCCTTTAGATCATCGTATCGAGCTTTTTCCTTGCTTCCATCTTTGAACACAATACGATATACTCCAGACTCTCCAACAACAGGATTCGTTGGGTTGTTGGCTTTAGAAGAGGGACCGGAATTTCCCCCAGAAGCCTTCCGCCACAGAGTTCGCGTAGCAGAGGCTGGTGCTGATGCCTTTTGTCTCTTGGGCTTAGGTGCCTCTCTAGTCTTGGATGCTCTAGTTCTAGCCATAACTACAATTACCATTCAACTCAAGTATAAGATTAATGTAAAATATCGAATACACCAAAGGTTAAAACACGTCATTTTACAAAAACATGTTCAAACACCTAAACAAATTCCATCTCCTATACATGATTTGCTCAACCATAATTCCTCCAAAATTTTCTCCAAAGTCGTAAGATTATTATGTCGATTGTACAATGCATAAAAGATACTCAGTGCTCCCTTTTATGGCACACATTAAAAAATAAAGATGTTTATATTTGAAGATGAATATTCCTTTCTAAAGGTGTCATGTCCTGAGTTTTCAACATCATTGTGATCATTATGAGATGGCTTTGGTTGGTTGCATTCTCATATTTATGAAGAGATCCTTCAGCAATCATCTCAAACTTTTAGCATCATCTTGTGCAAGGGTCCAGTTGAACATAATGCCAATGTAACCCTTTTATTATGGACTCTCTTAGATCATCTGGTCAATCATGATTTTAGTTATATAGGAGATGCTTTCAAGTTTCAGTTATTGAGCAGAGTAGAAAGTCGAAGTATGCTTTTAGTTTTGTTGGGTTCATGCAAAATGAGAATTTATTTTGAAAAATAATGAGTTTGAATATACAGTTGACTGCAGCCAAGTATAAATTTTAATGCTATAAAATTTAGTTTCTTTAGTGCTCGATGTTGGAGTAGGTACTTGAAGCTGCTACTCAAAAACTTTCATTCTTTTTACTCATTGCAGTCGAATGACCTAATTCTTTTAGTCTCTTAACATTTTTGCAAGACAGCAACTTGATTAAACTTTATGCTGATGCTTTTTTTTTTAATTTATATTGTATGTTAGTGATAGTTACAATCCAGTACCAGGAGTGATGGATGGGGTCCCTTCTTCAAGAAATTATCAGGGTGGATTTTCATGTAAGCTTATGGTATGTGATGTGCTATTTTAAATCCAAAACATAAACAGCAATTCCAATGCCAAAGCACAAATTCACAAATTTCTTTATCACAAACCCTAATCGAAATGTCCACAAATTGATTCTTAAATCCACTAAGTCTAATCTAAATTCATTCTAATCTCAACCAATTGAAGTTAACAACAATCAAATGAAAAGGTAGAGGAACAAAATTACTAACCTTGAAGCTCTAGATCGAAGAAGAATTGTTCGAGTAGGTCGCTGTGCAGCCTGTGGGAGAGACGAGATTGGAGTGCGGGCCGAGTCCTGGATGGAGGGTGGCGCACCTGTGCGGGAGACGGGAGTGGATTGCTGGGTGGCTCGCCGGGAGGGGAACGTTGCAGCGGCGCCGGCAACTAGAGATTCGCTCTCTCCCTCTATCGCTGTCGCCGCCGACGTCACTCGCTCGCTGGCGCTGATCCAAGCTCGTTTGCTGGTGGCTTTGCTGGTGGTGAACGGAGCCTGTTGACGATCTGTAGGCATTCAATGCGGCCAAGATCCCCAAATTTGTCTCCGACATCCCTAACCCTAATTGCTGATGACCGCGCCGATCGCCGCCGCTGCCGCCGCCTTGGAAGTCGATTGTCCCCGTCCCCGCCGGGATGCTGAACCTCGGCATGAACTGCAGCGCCGCGCTCCCGCCCTCGGCCTGCCACATCTCCGCGGTGGTGGGGACCGCCTCCCGCCATCGCCACCGTCATCTGCCTCGACGTCGAACGATCAACACCCTGAAGTACAGCTTCTCTTCCTCGTGGCTTCTCTTGCAGCTTCTCTTCCTCGCAGCGTAATTACCCATATCAATTTCCAATTCAAGCCCCAACAATCCAAAATCTAATTCAAGCCCCAAAAATCCAAAATACTCAATGAGTTAAAGAGGAAGAATAGTTATAAACCATCAGGTGGGGGGTTGAAATTTTTTGTTTGGGAAGAGAGGAAGTATCGTCGGTGCGAGGAGGAGATGAGAGATGGGAGATGGGAGCAGTTCTTGCAGGGAGAACGTGGGGGAGAGAAGGTTGAAAGTTTTTGTTTTTAATTTTGCTCAAAGAGGACACGTGGCTCATTCTTTTACAAAGAGTCTGCTTCTAAAATAATAAGTATAAGGGGTGGATTTCAGAACTTGAATGGGATGGATATACAAGCAATTAAACACCAAATAAACTTGAATTATGCCAACTAGTATAATGACAATGAGGACCTCAGCGAAACCAAGATACAGAAATCAAGAAACCAGAGGGGAAAAAGGGAAAAAAGAGATGGTTGAAACCCCTGATGGGTTCTTTAAAATAAATTTTAACGCCTTATCTCCCTCCTCAACTGAAGCCACGACTAGCTTCATCATTCGGAATCACCACAACCTCGTTGTTTCTTTGGGTGGTTCAAAGTGTGGCCACATCTCTGTCGTTGTTTTTGAAGCCACAAAGCTCCACTTGAGCATTAGTAGAGCCATTGAGATTGAGATTTCCCGAGTATTGCTAGAAAGAGATTGTCTTACCGATATCAACAATCTGTAGGGAGTTTGGACACCTCCTTGGGAAGTTGAATTTCTTATTACGGACTGTTGCTTGCTCCTCCAGAACTTCATGAGTGTCAGATGGAGCCAAATCTTCCATGATGGGAACTCACTTGTCGACCCTGTGGCCTCTTTACTTCACTAGGATGATGACATTCAAAGTCTCCGGATCCCATCCATCGGAATCTCATCCGGAAGAATGTCATTGGTCCAAGATTCCCCGAGGATTCTCCTCAAACCACTTTCATGCATAAATTTAAAAAGAAAAAAAAATATTCTTGTCTTACAAGATTGTTGGATCTGAATATGGACTCACTCTTGGCCCATGATTGTCGTCGCTTCAACGTATGTGAGTCTGTGACTCTAATCACCTACTTCGATCCACTTCCACCATTCTTTCTATTTTTATTTTTATTTTGAAGCAAGATAAGAATTCGGTTCCTTAGACAAGCCTAGAGAAACCGAGAGACCGGACAAGCCGGTAGATGGACTAACCATCATGTACAATAGGAAGTAAATGACAGAAGCAAATGACACAAATGAAATTACAGAAGCAAATGACATAAATAAAATTACAAAAGAAACGTACATACCATCCTACACTAAAATACAAGCTAAAGAGACAAACGAAATGATCGGTCAAAAGGACGACGCACACAGAGAATTCTGGGGAACTGTGGGCACCTCAGATTATGGACTCAAAAAGAGCCATCAGATGTCAACGCACAACCACGACGTTATATATCGAACATGACAAATCAAACACCGCTCAAGAGAAGCCTGCAAAAAAGCAAGAACAGCAGAGTACTACAACACGCAAACCCAACTCAAAGCCAAACCATTGACCATTCAAACCCCAAAACCAAACTCAAACCCTCAAAGACGATAACAAGATCGTGAGCGACTAACAAGTAGCCAAAATAGAGGCGGATGAAATAGGCAAACGAAGAGAAAACGAACAACAATAAAAAAAAAGGCATCGAGGTAGAAAAATGGATTGAGATTGGTTCGAAGGCCAAAAAAACAACGACGGGTGGTGGGGAGCCGCGACCCAAACAGATGAAGTTGAAGGCAGAAGTAACAGGGTTGATTAGGATGGAAGGCAATAACCCTTACAGCGTGGCTCGCGGATTGGACCAACGCGTTGGACCAAAGCAAACTAAAAACAAAGCAACACAAAAGCTTACAGCGGAGCAATAAGCTTACAGCGTGGCTCGGATTGGCAAAAAGGATCGACGGTGGATGGGTAGCTAGGAGGCATCGGAGCCCAGGAGACCAATGGGTGGCAGCGGAGTTTGGCGTACGTGTGACGATGGTGAGCCGGAGACAAACGGCGATACTACGGTTGTTGATAGTAGCGACGACAACCGAGAGCAACGCGAGACGGCGCCGGTGAGCTGTTGGGAGACCAGTAAGGATTGAGGGTGATGGACTGGGCGAGACGAAGGTCAAGCATGGGCTGCTGGGCTCGGATCCATTGGTGACAGGTCACGGATGTTGTGGAAGCGGCGGCTAAGGCGGCGGCAAGCCGGGATTGTTGTGTACAACGGCGGCCAGAGTACCCTCATAGAAGAGAGTTTTTTAGGGTTAATTCAAAAGTCTTTGAAGTTTTCAAGACCACACATCCACCACTCTTTCTATAAGCCAAAGAAGTATGATATCAATAATAAAAGATTAAAGATACTTTTGTTATTATTACCAATCTAATAACAAGCTTCAAAAATTGATCCAATAATATTAATTTATATATATATATAGAGGTTGGTTCGGATGTATATATCCCTAGGGTATATCATGTTAACATATCTTAATTGTTTTTTTACTAGGGGTGGGCCGGGAAGAAAAAGGGGAAAAAGTCAAGTCTAAGCACATATGGCTCAAAAAGGAAAGGGTGTTTTTATATACACCGTAAATCCAACATCAATAATGCACGTTCGTTTCGACGTGCAAGCCTTCTGACTAATTAGCACTTTTAAAAAATTAATTAACCCCTTTTAACCCTGCACATCGGAATTGACGTGCAGGATTTGGGGTGTATATAGCGAAACCGAAAGGAAATCTGATTTCGGTAAGACTAGATCTGAATCGTAGTTCAGATTCAAGTTGGTTCCCCGTAAGTTGGCCCCCTTAAAAAGACGTTACTTAATAAGGATTTGTTACGCACGATATGTCGACGACTTACTTTTGGAAATCATGAAGCTTTAAGCTCTATAAACGGAACTCTTTTTTAGTTATTAGAGGAGAAAGGACGTCACTCAGCACCTAAGGTAATTAAGGTTCAATGCCTAACAAAAACAAAGAAGAAAAAGGTAAAAAGGTATGGTTGAGTACAAATCCCGCAAATCACGGTCCCATCTTGGGTCCGTCCCGATCATGTTAACGTAGTGAGCGGCATTCACGTCACCATTGCCAGTGCTACTGGTGGGATGAAATATCGTATGTTTCACCTCGCTAAAGATAATGATTCCCAAACTAAAAAACTAACTAGCAAACTAGTATAGCGGATAAGTAAGGGGTCGAACCCACAGAGAGAATACCTTTCCTGTCTACTCAAATTGCTATCAAAGTAATGAAATTGAAGGTAATTGAGATGATCAAAGTAACCAAATAAAGTAAAAGTAGGAATGGTGATTGATTGATAACAATAGGGATGAAGTAGCTTCACCTACAAATTCTCAACAATGGTTGATTTGTTGATCATTGACCCTCTTTCTAGTTATTCTAATTATTTGGATTAATCCGACTTTGGTTTACATGGATTGACACTCTTTGCAGAGATGACAATCCCTTACATCTATAGGCAAAACTCTAACCTTGCAGGATTTAACATACAAATAGCACAAATTATCAAAGTTCTAGGCAGAATGGTCGTCCAAACTGTCATTACCCTACACAATCAAGATCATCCTCGCGGAATCACTTGCTTGTGGTTGCTCCAAAAGGCACAATTACTCTCGCGAAACAATTGAAACCCTAGCGCGATGCAACTCTATCAAGGTAGCTAATCAAAATAGAATCAACAATACAAAATCAGCACAAAGGTAATGAATTAATCATTGGAATAACATAGAATTCAAGTCTCACAAATCAACTAACCATGTCTCTGAATTGTAGGCGAAACTAAAGATGTTTAGTGACTCATACCAAATTAGAAAACCTTCATTCTTCTCTCCATAGTTGTCTAATGAATGAATACTAAAGAGAATAGTCTATTTCGGCTCTAAATCAGCCCTTGAAAACCCTAGGAAAAGATAGATAAAAGTTCCCATAAAAATAAACTCGGGCCGCGTATCGCAAATCCGGATCTGAGAGGACAGCGGGCGTCGTGGAAAGGGCGGCGGGCGCCGTTCGTACAGCTTGACAGCATCGACAAACTGAACTTGTAACGCACTTTCCGGAGTCATTATTCGTCCGATTGACGCATATGAATATGCGTTGGAAATCTCTTTTCAAGCACTACACTTCTCATGAATAACTCAGAAGTTAATTCCAACTTCTCAGAACCTTAAAGATGGGATTTCCTCATGTTCTCCATTTCCGCTCTTGTTCCTTAGCTCTTCTTTGTCTATTTGCTCCAAGTTTTCTCCACCTTTCGAGTCCGAATCATAAGACCTACAAATAAACACTAAAAACCGTAGATTCCGAACTTCGAATACCAAATGATCAAGAATAAGAATAAGCTTATTAAACACGCAATATGAATACTTAATGCACCTAAGACCTACCTATAATGTTTATCTAAAATATGCATTATCAAACTCCCCCACACTTACGCTCTTGCTTGTCCTAAAGCAAAATAATAGAAAGCAACCTATACCTACGAGTTCATTATTCATGTAATAGCCTTAATCAAAAGCAACATCAATTGAAATGAACACATGATCAAGCGAATAAACATCATAGCATGTATTTAGCGATCAAAGCATAGAAGTAGAAATCATCTAACCTCACACGGAATATGTGTTTCACTCATGCTCTCATGTGTTTAGGCAATTAAGTTCAGCTCTCAACTCAATCCAAAATGCACTAAGCTCATTGACATTGACAACAATATAATCAAATCTCCACCGAAATGCCATCACTTGCGGAAAACAATAAAAAATAAGCAATTTGGCTATAAATCTCTCTTTTTTCTTTCTCTTGTTTTGCTTTCTTTCGGCCTTGGTGTATTCCTTACGCAAGTCACAAACATGGGTGTTATGAATGGCCCCGGTCTATCAACACCTCAACTTACTTGAATAAAGTCCACTTGAACATCTTTTGACGCGAGTTGCAAACATGGGTGTCATGAATGAACCCGGTTACTCAATGATCAAGCTTCCTTTCTTAGCAGATAGTTTTCAACACCATTTTGCGCGAATCATACCCATGGGTGTCATGCGCAGATCCGGTTGCTAAGTGTATCAAACCATTGCCACATTATTTCACTCAAAACTCACAAGCAACTAAAGCCAAATGTATAACATAAAAGCATAAATTCCACAAGCAACAAACATGTGAGTCGGCTTTGACAATAGCTAATGAAGTCAATATCAAGAGGTAGAAACATATGGGGAGTAAATCATACATCAAAATGTTCCTTTTTGAATAAGTTGCAGATGCTCATTTAGAAGATCATCACAGATGGGTTTCTTTTGGAATCTTTTCTCAAAATCACGCTTTATTTCGGACTTGACATTTTCCTCTCCTATTATAAGAGTTCTTTTCGTAGATGTTATATTGCGAATTTGTTTTCTGTGTCTTCTTCCTGAGACCTTACGGTGGAAGCTAGTAGGTTGTGTTTGAGTCAACATACTTGAGATGTTTGGTTTTAGCTCTTTGATTCCAGAAATTCTTCTGAAAGAGAAACAATTTTTCTTTTTTCCTTAGAAGGTTAGTTTCCTTAGAGCATCCCCAACAGATTTGGTAAAAAATCTCTAAAATAGAGAAGAAAATTACAAAATCTCTATAAGTTTTACCTTACAACTCCAACAGTTACTCTATTTTACAGATTTTACATTTATTATTTTGATCATTCATTGGTTCAATTTGAATTAGAGAAACACTTTTTATTCCTTTTCTTTTCCTTTTTTGTGATGTATGTGTGATGGGGTTTTGGGAGGTAGTGAACATTAAATTTTAGAGGTTTTCTCAAATGCTACAAATATAGAGATTTTTTCATTCTTTCTCATCTATTCTCTATTTTAGAAAAAGAAATAGAGGAGCTGTTGGGCGGAAAAAACTTCAATATTTTACTAAATTCCCACTTTTCTTTATAATAGAGATGCTGTTGGGGATGCTCTTATGGTTATCCAAATAGGTGATTTGTCCGGAATTCTGTGATTGAATCTCAAGCAAGTTGTCTTCTACCTCTTTTAATTGTCGAAAAAATGTTGCCGGAGGAGGTTTTGTTCCATAATTTGGCCTTTTGTTTCAAGAGACGTTTAGAGATTACTTGGAGCAAGCCCGAGCCATGGTAAGAAACATGCCATGCTTGTTTGACAATAAGTCGGAAGTCTTTCTCTGGAGCCAAATGTTTTCAAATTTAAATAGTGGTGCTTTGAAGGTTATACTACTATCAAGAGTAAATGTTATGGAGCAATGATCGGATGAAGAGATAGCACCATTTTTAGTTATTAGGTTAGGGAATTTATGTAGAATAGAATGGTGGACTAGAATGCGCCCAATAAAGACGTGTATGTTGAATTGTTGATCATCATCAGCATCTTTTTTTTTTTTGGTTAAAATCATCATCAGCATCTAGTAATTTAGTAAAGACGCTAAATCATAACGGATCTATTTGCATACACAGCTCATATAAATGTTCGGGAAAAAAAATCATGAATTAGAAAGCCCTTGCAGCAGCTCTGTTCGCAGGCACCGAAGGTAACACCTTAGGGGGGAAAAATAAAAGACAAACCATGAAAAAGGGGTTAGCCAGTCTATTATGAAAGATTTCTAAGAACTTGTAGTGCAGCACTTGGTCTCTAGGAAAATTGGTTGATGCTTCACTTGATATCGGTTTTCGGCTAGCATAGAATGAATCTTGATAGCACAGCTACGAACATTAGCATCACAAACATACATGAACGTTGTGTCGGTTTAGGCAAACAGCCAATACAGTCGAACACGACAGATGATTCTACACCTTGCACAGCTACGTGGTGTTTTATCTGCACCGTTAATCAAACGCTCAAGGGTTCAAGTTCAGAATCCTTCAATTGGTGATCTTCCATCTCTGTAAAACGTTTCAAGAAAATAGGGGTTTAGAATGATTTGGCGTAAAAAATGCCAAGAGTTCTTTATTGCGCTTGCATAGTGGCTTACTTGTCTTGTCAGCGAGTACCATGAGTCGCCTCTGAAGTATGGATGCTACAAAGAGGAAGATGGAGCACATGCCGAACATGACTGTCATTGGGAACGCGCTAACCTGTGAAGCCGTGGAAAAGACAGTTGTTAAAATCGAGACAAACATCAGACTAATGTGAATTTCAAAAAATGACTTGTAAGGTAACCCCGTTCCCCTCCATGAAAACTATAAGAGGAATACAGAAAGACATTAAAACGATAATAGAATACAAACTGCAGAAGTATCGTAATATTCCTTGAATCTGTGATGTTATACTGTTGCTATATTTGGATCGGAAAGATAACAGTAAAACGCCAAAGGAATTAATTCAGACAGGTCCAGATAACCCCTGTGAGGTGAAAGACGAATAGTGGCAATAGTTTGAACTTATGATGCCTGCTTGGGAATTTTAAATTCAGACCCAGAAGACATGTTAAGCTGTATGATTGACAGAAGGTGGAGATGCCACCAGTTCAGCTCCTCTAATAAAAAATGGAAGCAAGGAAGGAATGAACTCATCATGAAAACCCATTTAACACTACAACTTGAATTTGAATCATTTCACTTACGTTGTATAGCACAATGCAGACAAAGATATTGAGTGGAATACGGAAGAAGTTCATAATGGTGCTTCTAGCCTCCTCGGGAATGTATTGTGATCTCATCTTCATGATGGATGGCCAGAATATCCCTACGCAGCTCTCAAAGGCACAAAATCCGAGAAGCTGTATGCAACCTGAAAATGATATGCCACCTCCTTTCACGTTGGTAGGTACCACAAGAAACTGTGCCATCTAACATGTGTCAGATACCATATAATGAAATCAAACTAAGTAAAGGGAATAAGGAAGAGAGTGCATACACTTGTCAAAATGGGCAGCATGAGAGAGGCAGAAGAGATTAAGAAAACAACTTGCATGTAGCTCTCCACCTTAGGTGATGTGCAAGAGAGAAGCCTGGAAGCAATGGAGCTTCCCAACATTGAAGCCAACATGAGTGTTGCAAAAATGAAACCATGAGGAATTTCCTCATCATTTGGACTCAGAGCAGGGGTCCAAAGGAACACAAATGTATACATGGAACCCTCAAATAAGGACTGAATTGCTCCCAACAGAGCTATTTTCTCATCTGTATCCAAAAAAAAAAAAGTAGACTCAGATGATGTCAAACAATGAGAAGCTGTAAACAACAAAGTGAAGAAAGAAAAATGACATGGATAACATCAGAAATATAATGTCGAAAATTGAGCAAGTTTCTCCTCTACCATAGTAAAGGGGAAGATGAGATTGTTTTTTATTGAAGAACTAGAAAGTAGAAAGTAGGGGTGGGAGGGCCTGATGAACTCTAGGCATGAGAAACCTCAATACTAATTGAGATAGTAATTCCAAAACCAACTTAATCTCAAGTCAGAGACTCCAGTATCATCAATAAATATGCAAGAGTTCAATACTTCAATCTATGCAAGCATCAAAGACTCCAATATCAGCGAGCAGTTACCGGAAGCTATGGCTATAGCAGCGCCTTTAAATTGAGTAAATAAATCTTTGCTCTCAGAAGGATCTCCATAATTCTCAGTCCATGTCGATAAGATTACCGCCATGCCAATAGCAAGAAAACAAGCAGCAGCGTCAAAAGGGGCAACAGGACCTAGCGCAAGTGAGTCCACCAAAAGATTACCAAATAATCCAGCAATAATAGCAACAAGACCATTTCCAAGAAATACTGCCTTTGAGAAAGTTATAGAAAGCCATTGCTGCTCAAATCCTCTCTGCAGATAAGAAACAAAGATCCACCTTTACCAATAAATTATAAATTTTCTGATGCAGAAAAGCTCTCAATCAAGCAATTAATGGACACCTAAAATGTTTTCAAAACGTAGACCAGGTAGTACAAATACTAGTCCCATTCATAGTCTGTTCACAACCAATGTTGCAAGCATAAATAGTAGCATACTTAACAAATTAAAGGATTTCAGGCAAGGATCATATTATCTGAAGCAAAATAACAATAGGAACATAATACATCCATTTGACAAACCTTGTTGTGCTCTGCCACCAGCCATGACTCAAATGAAGAGAAAAGAAGAGATGTTGCAATGCCTCCAAGAACTCTTCCTAGCATCAGAACTTTATAGTCTGGAGAATGTTTAGTGAAGCAGCTCAGCATGTAGGTTATGCAGTAAGTCACACAAGCCCTCTTTCGGCCCCTGAATTTACATTAAAAAAAAATTAAAAGGGATTGGTTGGAAAGAAAAAAAAAAAAGGAGTATCTTACTGAAAAGATCAACAAGTGTTCAACAGACAAAGAATTCATACTGTTTGTCAGCCAGAGATCCAACAATGGTTCCAAACAACATGGAGGAGCCAAAACCAGCTATAAAGAGTTGTCCAATCTCTCCTTTTCCATAGCCATAAGTGCTGTAGAGATAGTACACATATGGTCCCTGCAACCAGTCGCCAGCTGTCTCCACATAAACAAGCATTCCATCAAAAATGGAGAAACCAAAAACTCTTCTCCAGTTTGAGCTCAACAAGACAACAACAATGATAGTACAACTGTTTGTTTCCATATTGATAAAGAAATGGTATAGTCGATTTGAAGCTCCCTATTTAGTCAATTATGGCATGACATACTAACACAAACATAAATCAATACTCCAATCCTTGAGCAGAAATTGTCAATGAAGTGCATACAAGATATAACCCTCATCAAAGGCTGTATGGTGACTGAACCAACTGAAATCATCCAATGCAAAATCCACTCAAACAAGATTGGGAAAGAAAAGCTCAATGTATAAATTCAGGTATCCAAATACACCATAAGTACTGGACGCTCATAGTAGAACCGATTTATACCCTGTCCAAAGCCTGCTTCCTTGAGTATGAAGTTAGAAGTATAAAGAAATCGAACTTCCAGATCTCTGGACTTGGCAACAAGATGAAAAACTAGTCTCTATCCCTCACATTAAGTGCTGATAATCATAGCCAACAATAAATCATCAATAAATTGGCCGATTAAAAAAAAATCTCACATCAAGATCTCCAGACTGAGCTAATAGTACCATAAACAAAATGTGCAACTACTTTCTAGTTTCTACATAACACCGTCGATTCAAGTACTTATGCTCCGAGCTAATACTACCATCAGCAAATCGTCAGTCAACTAATCGACCGACTGAAAATTCCAGATCCAAACGAGACGGAGACAACGGATCACATTCATATCAGTAAGTACAACAACACAAACGGAATCGGGAATGGCAGATCAGAACAAACGTCCGATGGTTTTGATTTAGTTTATGAAAAGTGAGAAAACAGGAAAAATCGAATGCAAACGGGACAAACCGAGAGAGAGAAAGATCCTAACCCATCATGAGAGAGTAAACGAGGAGGTAATTGTTCTTGAAGGAGTTGAAAGTGGAGGGAGTGTTGATCCGATCCTTGTTGTTCTTACTCAGCTCCAATGCCGCCACCACCGCCCCAAGCGAGCCGAAAATCAGGTAGTAAAACGTCTCCATTGTCAAGACCTCAAGAGAACAGGATCGATCACGGCAGAAGCGAAGAAGATCCTCTCCAAATCTCTGAGGAAACGCCGATCCCTCGGAGAGAGTCGAAGAAAGAGAGAGCGAGGGTGGGAGTGGAGAGGGAGGAGGTTTATAAAATATAAAGGGCAGGTATCGGCTGAGGAATAAGCAAGGGATGAAGGGAGTGGGAGGGGATATGGGACGTGCGAGTTCACCGTCCGTTGGGTGGAGTCGAGGGTGAGGGGACAGGTGGCGATATCTCAGGAGTTTAGATTTAGCGCGCTATGGTGGGCGTCGGTGGTTTATTGATAGTAGCGCCACTGGACTGCTGCTCACGTAGTGAATTTACTGTGGATGAGCTTCGGATCTGGTGCAGCGTAAGTGTGCTAGCTACTACTACACACCGGTTAGGTTAGGATATCCTAGTGCTGCGAAAAAATTCCCACCAAAACTAAACCATTTTGTGCCACCCGAACTAAGTGTCAAAAATCATTGTAACGTTAATTAAAACAGAAAAGTTGGTATTACCGTTATCAATCGATTTGAAATTGATTTGTACAATAATTACCAACTAATTTCTATCAATATATATTAAGTTTTTTTAAATTATTTTCAAATTTATGTTTTAATTGTTTTAAGTTTTAACTGTAAGTACACTTTTTATATAAAATACTAAAACTCAATTAGGGAAATTCCTTACACTTTTTCTACGATATTTAAAAACATTAAAACTCAATTAGGGAAATTCCTTACTCTTTTTCTGCTATATTTCGTGTAAGGAGCAGTCTTGTGGTCATGTTTGATCGAGTTAATCGTGGTAGTGTTTGTGATCTCTGAAAATTACTCATCTAAGTATGGGAACGTCATGTGATCCACACTTCTCTGGGAGTCGTCCACTACCCATAGAGGATTTCTGCTTTCCGTCTCCCCAGCGGTGAAACGTTGTGTTAGTTTTTAAATTTGGTCAAAAACATGTCGTTTATTATCTATATCTATATATCTATTTATTATATATATATATATATATATATATATATATATATATATATATATATATATATATATATATATATATATAGGGATTGACTCCGGTGAAAACCTCAAATCGTGGTCAAAACCGTGAGGACTACATTATAGCTTGGTTTATTTTAAACATGTGCTAAAAATCTCAATCACATGATGACTTTACAACTCGGTTCAACCTAAAACCCGTGCTAAAATCTCCAATTTTAAAATAACACATGACTTTATAGTTCGGTCAAGCCTAAAAATCGTGCTAAAAAACTCATGTTTTAAAATTACATAATGACTTTATAACTCGATTTTATTCAGAACCGGGCTAAAATTTGTGACTTTATAGATCGGTTCTTTTCATAATCGGGCTATAAACCAAATGAACCGAGCTAAAAAGCCGGTCCTCACAGGTTTTTACCGCAAATTTGGTTTTCACCGGAGTGCATATATATATATATATATATATATATAGGAAGCTTTAAAATGTAAAAAAATCCTTAACGTGTAAAATTTTGGGTTTAGTGGAAAACCGGAACGCGGGTAGGATTTTTTTTAATGAGCCGGTCCGTTAAAACAAAAAGAACCGAACCAGCTGTGAAACACAAAAGAGGCTGAATTCGAAGGTTTCTCAGAAGCACAAACCCACTCTCATGGCAGAACTCAACGCTTTGCCCGCTTCGAAGGCCGAGATTCTCCCCTGCCATCGATGATCCATCGTTCCCATTCTTGTTCCATCCGATCTCTCTAATGTTGTTGTCCCTTCTCCTCGGTTCGCAATTTCTAGGGTTGGATCAGACTGAAAAAGGGGGCGTTGGAAGAGAGGAAGGTGGTGAAGAAGGAAGATTCGAGGCGAACAATCGACCAATTCAACAAGGTAAGGTCTCTTTTCATCCTTCAAATCGTTCTTCTATGTGCTTTGTTTCTCGCGAGCTCTCCCAAGGTCGATGCGGAATCGCCGAGCTCAGCTTTTCAGCCATTAGGGTTCCAATTTGCTGATTCTGGATTTGGTTGATGATGTCAGTGACGAAGGCGGTTGCGGCCGAGCTGAAGGTCGAGGCGGAGGGCTACTCCTCATCCTCGACTTGTGGTGGAGGCTCGGGAGGAGAAACGAGGGGTGCGACTATGAACAGCACTGTGCAGATCGTATACTTGATCGCTTCTTCTGAAACTCGATTTTTGCCTCCTGCAATCTCAGGTGAGATTCTATCTATTTGTTTCTTCTTCTTCTTTCGAAGGTGTTGTTTTATATCAGATCTAGTGATTTTGGTTCGAGGAGACTCCAATGTTCTAATGGGACTGACATTTATCGATAGCTAGCTATATGCATACTTCTTTCTTCAATTGTTTCTAGTACACAAATATGTAATATTTCAAGGCAAATGCGTGTATTTCTCCAATTTATATATTATAACGGTTATACCTGCTGTAATACAAGGAATTTAGATAAATTTCATTTGGATCAATTATGTCTTTTTGACATGATTGTTCAAGCAAATAATAAATGTACAGTTGTCTCACAATGTTTCATGATTAAGATCTTACTGGCTTCAACAAAGGATTTGCACATCAGCCCTACATAGGCCCAAACACACAATGTGGATTGACATATATTTTACTACTTTGGGTGGGTTATGAAGTCTGAGTGCTAACTGCTAACAATGTGGATTGAAATGGCATTCTCCTTTATTGTCAGGCTCAATTCTGAGCCCAGGCATTGTAATAGACGGAACCCCAAGTTTTTTAAAGGAATACTCTTTATTGTTTGAGCTTTATTTGATTTGTTTCTAGTTGCTCCTCAAAGCCTGAATTGCTCGCTATATAGGACTCTCCTTCCTTTGGGTTTTATTTGTTTTCTTTTAATCAAATTTATGGACTCGACTTTATGTTCTTCTTTCTATTTTTTTCAATTTCCTTTTTTTAATTGCAAATCACAGGTCAAGAATCTCCTAGCTGTTGACCCTGATGATGCAGTCCCAGTTAGATAAATGGTTATTAGAAAAATCCCTTGGTATGAGTACTTACTTATCCACCAGTACTAGCTACCTCACCTTTGATACCGCCAAAACATGTTGTTTCCCTCTCATTTGTCATTCTTATTCTTCTGATAAACCTTCTATTGTTGTGCTAATCTACCCTTCTTTCTTCAAGAAATAAGCAGTTACTTGCTACAGATTGGATATATAGATTGGTGTTTTGATGCTTCTACTGAGAACGGATTAATTGGTATACTTCAGCAACCTTTCTTGTATCTGATATGCTCTTAGATATGCTCTGCAAGATGTTGCTGTCATTATGAGGATAAGAGAACCAAAGCCCACACCTCTGATATTTGCTTCTGGCAAAATGGTGAGGTTCAAGCCACTTAATATTGAAAATTTATGTTGGTCGAGGCTTGGTGAACTAGGCTTGGTTTCCTAAGGATTCTTGGTTTTTTTCTTCATTAGGGGTGTACAGGAGCAAAGAGTGAAGATCATTCAAGATTAGCAGCTCGGAAGGTTTATATATTTTGCTTACTTAAGCTTAATATTTGCCTATTTGGCATTGGTCTAAACTGTTAGGGTCTCTTTTTGTTTATGTCTAAACTGTTAGGGTATCTTTTTATTTATGTCTAACCTGTTAGAGTCTCTTTTTGTTTTTGTACTTGAGATTAAATCATATGCCAAAATTTGCATTCTGTTAGGGTCTCTTTTTCCTTGCTTCTGAGTTTGATTGCTGCTGTCCTGTGTTGACTCGAGTTTGTTCGAAGCTGTTGTCCATGTTATTGCACATCTGCTGGCTTCGTGATTGATTGGGTTTAATTAGCTGCACTTTGTGGATTTATATTCCTTATAGCACGGGCATAGATTACCTCACAGGATGCACTTTTTAAGTAACGATTGATTATGCTTGAAGACGCTCTCCCTCAAAAAGACTGATTGTGGTCCCTCTTTTTTGCTCGCTGAAGCGGCTGGCCATCTATATGCTCAGCTACTGACTTCGTTATCAGTTGATGGTGATGATGCACATGACCTGCTGAATGTCTCGTATATATACAACCCTTGGTATTAGGATTTTGCTCTAGCTAATGTTGGTGTTTCACGCAAGTTTAAGGTTGTAGCTGGGTAGATGGAGGCTTTTATGCCTGGTTTTATGGTTTATTTGGATATGTGATTGTATGGGGCTTGCACGCCTCGGTTTATGGTAGTTTGTCTTTGGGGCTTGCATGCCTCGATTTATGGCCTTGGTCCTTACTTCGGAGTTGCATCTTCGGAGTAGGACCCATCATTGGTTCCTATAATTAAGTCTTTGGACTCAATTAGGGGTGATCCTTCTTTTCCTTTTAGTTTCTTCCTATGTAAAATACTTTTATTAATACAATTTTATCCCTTAAAATAATAATAATAAAAAAAACAATAAGTTTGATTGATTCTAAAAATTCTGAAATGCAATTCTTAATATTTGGTTGATTAAATTGATTAATTTCCCCAAATTGAATGAAAATATAATTTTTTGAAATGCAATTTTGAGTAAGATCAACAATAGTTACCTTATCAGTAGTTAGGAGATTATTCAAATCTTCTCTAAATGTATTCTAAATCTGCATAATTGCATCTTACTTTTGCACAATTGTATTCTAAATCTGCACAATTGTATCTTACTTTTGCACATTTGTATTCTAAATGTGCACAATTATATTCTAAATGTGCACAATTGAATCTTACTTTTGCACAATTGATTGGGATAAGATCTGTCACATTCATTCACTCTTTTTTAGTAATTGTTGTATGCACACTTGTATTCTAAATATGCACAATTGTATATTACTTTTACACGTTATAATATTAGTAATTGGTGTATGCACACTTGCATTCTAAATGTGCACAATTATATTCTAAATCTGCACAATTGTTATATTTGCACAACAAAAAGTGCTGAAAACGGAAGAAAAAAAATATACATATACGATAAGTCCGTTTTGTTAATCATGCACATTATAATCTTAGTTATGCACTTTTTAACCTTAATTCTGCACATTTTAATCTTATTTATGCACTTTAATTTGAAATTGTTATACGACACGATAAGGCTGTTTTGTTAATCATGCACATTATAATCTTAGTTATGCACTTTTTAACCTTAATTCTGCACATTTTAATCTTATTTATGCAGTTTAATTTGAAATTATTATACGTAAAAAAAACAGATACACGATAAGTCCGTTTCGTTAATAATGCACATTATAATCTTAGTTATGCACTTTTTAACTATAATTTTGCACATTTTAATCTTATTTATGCACTTTAATTTGAAATTTTTATACGTAGAAAAACAAATGTACGATAAGTCTATTTTATGAATCATGCACATTATAATCTTAGTTATGCACTTTTTAACTATAATTTTGCACATTTTAATCTTATTTATGCACTTTAATTTGAAATTTTTATACGTAGAAAAACAAATGTACGATAAGTCTATTTTATGAATCATGCACATTATAATCTTAGTTATGCACTTTTTAACTTTAATTCTGCACATTTTAATCTTATTTATGCACTTTAATTTGAATGTGTACAATTGTATTCTAAATCTGCACATAAGTATCTTACTTTTGCACAATTGTATTCTAAATCTGCACAATTGTATCTTACTTTTACACACTTGTATTCTAAATGTGCACATTACAATTTTATTTTTGCAGTTTATGTTCTTATATTTGCACTTTAAAGTTGCACAAATGCACTTCACAACTGCACAAATGCACTTCACAGCTGCACAAATGCACATTATAATTTTATTTTTGCACCTTATACTATTCATGAAGAGAAACATAATAAGAGATACCACATATATAGCCTATACGGGGTTTGAACCCGCATCTTTGTGCGTAGGCACATTGCTCTCCCATTTTGAGCTAATAGGCTTTAGTGCAAAACTTCAAAAGACCCATTTTGAGCTAATAAAATTGTAATGTGCAGTTGTGTAACTGGGAAGTGCAGTTGTGCAACTGTAAAGAGCAGTTGTGCAACTTTAAAGTGCTGTTGTGCATCTTTAAAGTGTAGTTGTGCAACCGTAAAGTGCAGTTGTGCAATTGTAAAACAAAGTGCCCAAATTAGACTTTCAGTTTAGGGAAAACCAAATTAGATTTTAGATTTTAATGAGCCTACAATTTTGCTCAAGCTCGGCTCGCGAGCAAGAAACCAAGCTCAAGCTCATAAAGTTTGCTTGTGTTCAAGACGAGCTCGAGCTCCCAACTGATCAATCTTGTTTGTACTAAATGCTATGCTTAGATAATCGATCTCTCATGCTTATTTAACCAACAACTATGAATCATGAACTCCTGGCTTCATACAAGACTCAGAAACTGTATAATCAGGCAAATAAGCAAGCACTGCTAAATTACCAATTAGATGAACAATAGGTCGGAAAATAATGATCTATCAAAACTGCAAAATAAGAAAAATAAGTTGGAATCGAACGAAACAAAATCGCAGTGCCCAAATGTATAACTAAGGATGTCTACACTCGTCGACAAAATTGTATCACAATCTCTAAGGTTTTTTTCAGTATTCGACAACATCAAGAACATCTTGCTAGGAGCCAAGCTTCTCATCTGCATGCCTTCTCAGCTTTCACCCTAAGCTTTGTCAATTGCTTCATTCTCCCCTTTCTGTTACCCTCGAGATCCTGTAGTAAAAAAGAAGTGTAAACAACTTGTAATAACAATCCCTATATCCTTTGAACGCAGGCTAAGAAGCGCATACTGGAATCAGAAATACTTGGTTCGATAACAGATGAAGGAATAAACATAAATATAAGATTCCTGTAATATCACTGATGTCATTTGCAGACGTTAGATACACTTGATATGGAGTGGATAGCTAACTATGTCTTCTTATAGAAATCTAAAATTACAGTCAGGGAAACCTGATCTCTGTTCTGTTTGGTGCAGGTTCTTGTAAATTATGCAAGGTCATCAAAGGAGGCTGAAGAAGTGTTAAAAGAGGTATGTTAGCTTTTAATGTTGTGTGATTAAAATTTTATTTGTGAAAAATATCCTGCAAAAGAGGCATGCTTATATAACATTTTGGCTGGTTATATCTTTCTGATTTCAGTGAACATATTCAATTTGGCAGTGAGGTATTGTTAATGCATGTGTAATCACTGTTGTAACTGGTGTTTCTTTTTAAATGGTGTATTTTTCCATTTATTTGTAGCAAAACATAATGTGTAGAGAGTATCTCCCATAAGGATCTTGTTCTTAATGCTTGTTTAGTATATCTCCCATATCAGGTCTTAGCCTAGATGTTTCCATTTTACCTTATACGATGGTTCTCTTTCTTGTTAGTTGTTACAAGTTAGTATGTTATAACTTAATGGTGTTTACCTTTATCTTCCAGATTGAGGCAAGTGGTGGCAAAGCTCTTACATTTGGGGGTGATATGTCAAAAGAGGAGGATGTAGATTCTATGATTAAAACTGTGAGTTCCTTGCATTATTGCAGAAATCTTGTCCTCTTTTTTTACAGTGTGGCTTTTGCTCTGTGGTCTTAATCTTTCGTCTCTATGCAGGCAGTGGATGCATGGGGCACAATAGATATACTGGTTAACAATGCAGGTTTGAGATGGTTGTGTTGTTGTCTATTTTTTCTTTTCTTCAAAACATGGGCTTCCATTCCACTAAATGCTCTACACTTTCAGGTATCACGCGGGATGGCTTGTTGATGAGAATGAAGAAATCTCTATGGCAAGAGGTTATTGATTTGAATCTCACTGGGGTGTTCCTCTGCACTCAGGTACGACAGATGTAATTGCTTATTTGGTGATATTTATATTCTCGAGCTCTCTATTCCGACTAATATTATTATTCTTGTGACAGGCTGCAGCAAAAATAATGATGAAAAAGAAGAAGGTAATTTCATACTGTTCTTGTTTAAGGCGCATACTTGACAATTGACATCCTACTTTGTAGTCAGGTTTCCTAAAAGAAGGGAAATAAATTCAAAGGTCTTAATATTTGTGATCAACTGAAGAAATGGCTGCAAATTTATGCTATTGCTAAATCTTAATTAGTGGCATTTAAACACAAAATCAGGACAAATTATGCGAGAGACTTATGGAAAAGGTTGGTCTAATAATCTGGATATGTACTGAGTCTAGCAAGTAGCAGATATGAATTTTATATTTTTAAGTAGGAACTGGTGACAGTTTTCTCTCTCAAAGCTGCTCAAGTTAGAATTAGGCTGATGTTTCGATAACAGATGAAGGAATAAACATAAATATAAGATTCCTGTAATATCAGAAAAGGAAAGTACCTCCAAAAGAACGCAGGCTGCGAAGCGCCAGCTCGAAATAAGCACTCTTGAAACCATCGCCATCAGCTGCATAATCTGATAGCAAACCACCAGGTGTTTCTCTTTTTTTGCTTCTTCTAGAAAGCAAACCAGCTAGAGTTTCTCTGTTCAACGGGTCTTTCTGTCATAATTACACGATTGCAACAGTAACTATTTATAGAACACACAGCATGCTACACTAATGACCATTAAAGTCTGTAATTCAAGGTTGGATATTAAGGTATTAAGATAATAAACAGATAATATGGAAATCTATAAAACAATCAAACAATTAGGGGTAGAATTGGGTCACTTTCAATACAAATGGATTCAATTTACATTAACAAACAAACGTTTAATTAACAATGGATCTTACATCTCAAATATCTGTTTGGCTATAACAACTCATCATGTAATATATAAGTGATTGCAAAATTCAGAGCATTGATTAATCAACAGTAGCCATGACCATCAAATGGGTGTGGGTGTCCCCATTTTTAAAGTAGGAGCATGTGAGAGTGGGACTTCATTTTGGCTTCTCCATCATATTGATCGTATATTTATGTTAGGGAAAAAAGAGTAAGTTAAAAATTGACTCTAAACAGCAAGGATAAAATCTCCAAAGTACCAAGGATTAAACAAGTCACATAATAAGGTTTGCTAACAGCCTTCTCTCTTACCCATCACTATCAAAGAAACAATTGAATCCCAAATGGGCAAATATAAAAATACCAAAGCAAGACAAGAACAAGGATCAATGAATTACATACCTGTAGCACTTGTTGTTCCACTGGGTATTAAGTAACCAAAATTGAAAGCTTGCTTGCAATTTGACAGAAGGTAAGTCCAGAAGGTATAAATCCAGAAGGTATTAAGTAACCAAAATTGACAGAAGGTATAAAACGATACTGAAAAATCCAGAAGGTATTAAGTAACCAAAATTCACAGAAGGTATAAAGCCATTACAAGAATTCAAGGCCTTCGCATTGAATATTCAAAGGAAATTGAAAGCTTGCTTGCAAATCCCTAAATCCCTAAATCTCTACCCCTAAATCCCAAAAATTTAGAAATTAATCATCATCAAAATATAAACATGAAGCAATAGATACCAATCTTAGAGCCCTAATTACATCAAGAATACGAATTCAACGAATAATTGATCGAAGAGGACCAAAAGAGAAGCAACAAACGAACCTGAGACTCTGATCGCCCTAACTGATTGAAGAAGGCAAACGATGACGGGAAATGCGGAACGAACAGGTGCGGATAGAGAGGGCGAATCATGAAAAAATCAACCCAGAGTAACGATGCTCTTCTTCGCCATGGATTGAGAGGGCGAACCTGCCACTCGGGGCGAAATCGGCCAGGGGCGATCAGGTGGCGGGGGTGAGGAAGAGATGGGGTCGGGAATTTGGGAAGGAAGGCTGCTATGGATGCCAAGAGTAACAATCGTCTTCTTCGCCATGGATTGAGAGGAGCAGGAGCAAAAACGAGCAGTTAAACCACTTGAACAGGCTCACCATTCATTAATGGCTAATTTTGACGATAGCGTGCCCTAATTTAGAAATTTTACAAGTTAAGCAAATTTTACACATTAAGAAGTTTTTATATTTGAAGCAAACTCATATATATATATATATATATAGAGAGAGAGAGAGAGAGAGAGGTTAGGTCTAGTGTAAACAACTCTTAATGTGTTTTGTATTAACAAATCACAACCATAGATTGAGGGAAAATGGATGGATGAGATTATTCCCCTTTTAATTAAATATATTATTAAAATAAAAAAAACATCCACTAACTGGGTTCAATTAAGCGCGTGTTCTCACTACACAAAATCACTTTTCTGGGAAACCTAAATAGGAAAAAGAAGGATCGGGGAGAAAGCGATCTTCCACCAACTTCTTCTCCGACTCTCCAAAAAGGTGATTCCGGCGATAAGGATCCATCTGAACGGTGGCGGAGGCGGTGGGGGACCTGTTTCCGGCTACCGTCAGCGGCGTGGCTGTAAGTATAATCGCCGGCTACTGGAGGGGGCGCAAGTATTTCCGGCGCAACTGTTTCGACCGGTGAATAGAGCAGGGGTTCAAGCAACCGTCGACTTCGACAGTGGATCTAAAGCTTCAATCGAATACTCTCGTTGCTAATCGACATGGGTAAGTTCCCCTCTTGCTTGTTGAGTATTTAATTCGTTGATTGAGTTGGGTTAGGGTTTGAAGAAAACAGTTGAGGAAAGGGTAGAAGAAAGGGGATAACGCTAAGTTTCAACAACGTAGATGTGAAAGGGGATTTTGAGTTCCTGCGATGAATATTTCTTTAATTTTGCCGAATATTAATGAATTACTGTGCTAGTGAGATGACTAATTGAGTTAAAAGGGTGATTTTGATGAATGTTTGTTAGATTGATATGAATATTGGTGAAATGATTCTTGTCGTTGGTGAATAATTGCGTTACTTTGATGAATATTTCTATGAATTTGTCGAATATTGATGAATTATTGTGCTCTTGATACGAATATTGTGCTTTTTGGGTGAATATTTCAATGAAAAATTTAGTTTAAAAGGGATTTTGATTAATATATGTTGGCTTGATATGAATATTGGTGAAAAGATGCTTGTCTTTGAAGAATAATTGAATTAATTTGATGAATATCTCTGTATATTTTGCCAATATTGATGAATTAGTGTGCTATTGAGATGAATATTGATGAATAATTGTTAGCGTGATATGAATATTGGTAGAAGGATTCTTGTCTTTGATGAATAAGTAAATTACTTTGATGAATATTTCTGTAATTTTGCCGAATATTGATGAATTAGTGTTCTCTTGAGATGAATATTGTGCTCTTGACATGAAAACTGTGATGAATATTTCGATGTCTTGAATAACTTTAATATTTGTGCTCCTAAGATGAATGGTGTGTATTGAATGCCTTTAATGTTGATGAATAATTGAGTTCAAATATTATTGTCATTGTTGAATACTTGAGTTACTTTGATGAATAGTTATGGCAATTTGTAGAATATTGATGAAGAATTGTGCGCTTGAGATCAATATTGTGCTCTTGAGATGAATATTGTGATGAATATATCGATGCATTAAATGCCTAGAATATTTTTGTTGCTGAGATGAATATTGTGTATTGAATGCCTTGAATGTGTGTTTGATGAATAATTGAGTTTAAATGGGATTTTGATGAATAATTGTTACCTTGATATGAATATTGGTTGACAGATTCTTGTCTTTGACGAATAATTGCAATACTTTGATGAATATTTCTGTAATTTTTTCGAATATTGATGAATTAGTGTGTTGTTGCGACGAATATTGTGCGCTTGAGATGAAAATTGTGATGAATATTTCGATGCCTTGAATGACTTGAATATTTGGGCGCCTTGAGATGAATATTTTATGAGCATTCATGTGTGAATGAAAGGTGTATGTTGATTTTATGAGCATTCATGTGTCCATCAGGTTGGAAGATGATGGCTAGACGAGGTGGAAAGACAAGCATCGATGGAGAGAAAGAAGCATTTTCAAACAAATCGACTTTGAAGGGGAGTTTGAAGAACAACTAGAGAGTGAGTATTTGTGTGTGGTTGAGGGGAGTTTTTGGTTACTGGTGAGTGACAACAATTGAAAAAGGTTGATGATTTGTTTAAGCTATTGAAACAGTTGTTTGTAACTATTGATTCTATAGATGTATAATATTCGATTGATTTAAAGAGTTATCAATTATCTTTAAAATTATAGAATTATTCAGTGGAATCATGGCAACCATTCTATGATTTGAGAATATTTATTCAACTGATTGTGGAATCATGGCAATCGTCAATGATGATCAAAGATCTCACGTAACAAATTAATTGATATCTTGATTTGTATGACAAAAAAAAATATTTAAAAAAAGGCAATTGGTGTAAATTGGCAAAAAAAAAAAAATCAAATGTTCCCGCATTTTCCTCCCTATCAAGATTTGAACAGTTACACCAAAGGTGGTGTGCTACACATGCCTCCCTTGTGAGAGTGGAGTGCTATCGTCCATGGGTTCCACATTTTTTATTAAAAATAAATTATTTAAATTCAGGATTAATCACAACCTTCGATTTTGATTCGATCAACGGCCTATATTTGTTAACATAAAACACAATAAGACTTGTAAACATTTGATATATATATATATATATATATATATATATATATATATATATATATATATATATAGAGAGAGAGAGAGAGAGAGAGAGAGAGAGAGAGAGAGAGAGAGAGAGAGAGAGAGGATAGATCATATGTATTCAAGCCTTAATGTGTATCATGTGAACACATCTTGACCATTGATTTAAGTGAAATGAAGGGGTGAGATTATTAGTAATTTTGTAATTTTTTTGAAAAAAGAAACCAAAAAAAAATTAAAAGACCCGCATACAGAGGCGCGTGTGCACTGCGTCTTTCACAATTTCACTAAACCTAGACATAAACTCCAAATTGAAACCCAAGCTCTTTCCAAAATCAGTTGGCGGCACTTGTGATCCCCATACATCACACCTTGTCGGTGTTTCCGCCCCATAGAGAGTGAAAGAGAGGTGCGAACGGTCGAAGGGCGTGGAAGAGGCCGATGTATGCGGTTGTTGGTGGATGGAGGCCGCAATTGGTAGTCTGACGATGACGACGAGAGCAACTTTTGACAACCGTAAGCGGAGGGCGACTAAATGAGTGGAGGAGGCAAGTTCGACTTCGGCGGCAGCGATTTGAAGGACGTATCGAAGGCCGACATATTGGGTTGTAATTTCATACGTAAGTTTCGAAATTTATCGGTGTTCGAATGTGGATAGATTCATTTGGTATTCGGTGGTTAGGGTTTTTGATGCACTCGAATTAGGTTTTGTTCTTGATTTTTCGGATTTAGTTTGTTGGATTTGGGGTTTTTGGTTGTGATTCCTCGGTCAGGGTTCTGCTTGCTCTGTTGTTCTTGATCGATTTTATTTATTTATTGAAGTTTGTTGTTTGCATCGCACAAACTTGCATAGGGTCACTATTGCTTCTGATTGTGTTGCTCATTTGGAATTCGATCTGGGTTTTTGTGCTTAAATTGGATTGTTTGAGCATCACGGTTGTACGTATCAATTTTATTGACATCTTGTTTTTGCATTCCAGTTTGTTTAGGAAGTATCGAATAATGTATCGATACCATTGAATAATCATGTGATATAATCGAATAATACAGTGATATCATCGAATAATTTTTAGTTATTTGTTAAAAGGACATAGGTAACGGAAACATCGAATAATCAAGCGATACAATAGAATAATCAAGCGATACCATCGAATAATCAAATGATACTATCGAATAATTTTTGGTAAAAAGTTTAGGGCGTTTTCAGGGTGCCAGCCGATTAGAATAATTCATTGATTTGATCGAATAATCCATCGATACGGTCGAATAATCCAGTGATACTATCGAATAATGCAAAGAAAATATAACCGTCTATCATGTGGAAAGTGGATACCATCGAATAATTCATCGATACCATTGAATAATCCATTGATACGATCGAATAATAAAGTGATATCATCGAATAATTTAAATAAAAAAAATTCAGACCCACAAAACTAAAATTTCACCCCTTTCTTCTCAAACACACACACTGCACGCGCATCTTTTTGAAAGTCAGCCAAAAAATCCATGTGGGCCCCACTGTTATTTTTTTTAAAAAGAAATAATGCCTAATAATCACAACTATCCATTTCAATTAATCAACGTCTCAGATTTGTTCACACGATACACGTTAAGACCTGAGTACACCTGAACCAACCCCTATATAGATATATTATATACAGTATATTCTTAATTTAGAAGACTTTATGCTTATGTGTGATGTTACCTTCATTTTAGGGATTTTCACCAATTACTCTTTTCCATTTCAATTTTTTTGCTCCTTTTTTCTTTTTTTTTTTAATTTTTTAATTCTCTCATTTATCTCCTTAAATCAATCACATTTGTTTTCTTTTATTTTTAACACATTTATAAACTATTGGACTTAATTCAAATTATCAAATCCAATCTAATGTCTACTATTAATCTATAGGTAAATCTTTTTAAAACATTTACTAACTATTGGACTTAATTCAAGATATTAAATCCAATATAATGTCTACCAAATTAAGTTGCAATGATATTATCAATTTTTTTAAACAAAGTTAAAATGATATTATTAATTATTATTATTTACTAACCAATAAGAGTGATTTAAAATATCCATATCTATATATGCTACTTTAAAGGAGATTTAAAAAAATAATTTTATGAAATTATTTCTTAGATACTTTTATGGTACCGATTTTTATGAATTTTATCTTAATTTTTGTTAATATTGATAATATTAATTTGCTATATTATTAAAATTGGATTTTTAAAAAATCGCGTCATGGCGCGGAAATTGTACTAGTTATATACGTTTTGTAGGATAATCAAAAATTAAATAAAATACCATCTTTTTTTAATTAATTTATACAGTTTTTAAACGACCAACCGGTATTAAAACGACAGACACATTGTATCGTATAAATTAATTTTTAATTTCGACTATCAAGTCGGATGATGAGCATTGAACTTTGGCTGGCAAACACAACCAATTTTGTTCTACTAAAAAAAAATTAATGATCAAATTGCCTAAAGGTCAAGGGCAAATAGCTGAGATGAGGAGAACTTTTTCTTCTATTCAGAATAGCTTAGATGTAGAAAATTAAGTAATTTATCTGGTAAGGGTATGTTTGGATTTCATAATGCATTTTAATCATTTTACCTTAATTTATAATACTATTTAGTTATTATAGAACTAAAAAAGTCATAAAAACTCATAAAATAATAATGTAACCAACACCCTCATAAATCAAGATAAAATAATTACAGGCATATTTTACAAATTTAAATTTAGGATGATCTTAATCTTACCCTAATTTAAAATCACAACCAACATTTTTAACACAAGCAGTTCCAGGCATATTCCTTTGCAGTCACCCTCCCCTTCTTCTCGCCCCATCTGCGTAAGCCAAAACACTAACGTGACAATCGGAGATAGAGAGATATGGGAGATATAAAGGGATAAGATAAATCCAACAAAGGTGATATCCCTCAAACCACCACCACAGAGACATAAATATCTCAAATTCAATCATGGTCCACTTCACCAACAATCTTCATCAATCCGTCTCCCACCCCAAGCTTCTTTTCCGATACAGTAACAAGCATCAGCTTAACATCTGAGAGAGATTTTAGCTTCCGATTTCGTAGCTAAACAAAGTCTGCTGATACAATCAAGCTTTTGATCAGCCCGATTCCTACATTGGAATCAATCAAACATGAACACCCTCCCTACAATTACCCATAATCCTTCGTATTCGCCTTGTCTACATCCCAACCTCCACGGCTCTGAACGGGTCTCCTGCTCGTTTTCCGGAAGGATATGCAGCACATCGAGCAGAAGGTCGTACCAAGCCTACACACACCGGGGATTGACGATCTGTAATGCTGCAACTAAACCTGCAAAATCGCCAGGTAATTTGCTATAAATACGCTGAAGCATCATCCCTTTTTTGTATATGGGGGCAGGATATGGATAGATGTGCAGGTTTATTACCTTTACTGAGCTCTCTTGTGTTCTTTTTTTGGAGAGATTAGCTGAAGAAGAATGGAAGATCAAGCGCGAAGTTTTAGTTCAGAAACGGGTACTAATACTCTTCATGGACTTTTCATTCCTTCATCCACTTCAGCTTTTCAGAGAAGTTTCAAAGAAATACCTGAAGGCATAAAAGATAGATGTTAATTAGAAGTCTAGAACTACAATGAAAGCAATAAAACTTGATCATAGCTAAAGGGAATCTGAGTTCTAAGTGAAGAGGATTTTCTCACCTTTGTCTTTCACAGGTCAGAAGCATGGATGCCAAAGAAGCTCTACGCCTGCAGAAAGAAAACAACTTCGTAATCCTTGATGTGCGCCCTGAAGCTGAATTTAAAGAGGTAAGCAAATTCTGCTACAAGGAAGCAGGTCAATGAATCTTTGATATCAAATGTCAAGGTGGAAAGATGACTAAATCTGTGAACTCGCTGCCCATTTGAAACCTACTGTTATGAACTTATGATCAACACGGGCAAATGATAGATAATAGCCAATAAAGCCATTGAAACACTGTTTTTTTTCTCCCCAAGCAGGCTCATCCCGCAGGCGCAATCAATGTGCAAATATATAGGCTGATTAAGGAGTGGACAGCATGGGACATAGCCAGGCGTGCTGCATTTGCATTTTTCGGCATCTTTTCTGGGACAGAAGAGAACCCTGAGTTTATACAACGTAATTTATGCCTTTGCAATTTTATCATACTGTTGACTGAACTACCAAAAAATAGATAACAGTAAACTAAGATTGTGAATCTCATGCACATTACCAGTTGTTGAATCGAAGCTGCCTAAGGATGCCAAGATCATTGTTGCCTGCACAGCAGGAGGAACGATGAAACCAACCCAAAATCTTCCTGAAGGCCAACAATCAAGGTACATTCTTGCTGAAACATTTTCTGTGAAAACTATCTTGCAATACATATTACTCTTTTGATCTTGCCAAACCATAAGCTCATATCATAGCTTTTTCCTCCTCCTGGCTTCTGCATTAAGAAGAGGCACAATAATATCCCAGGCCTGCTGCATTAACCCACCACCCACTTCTGGCAGTGATAGAGACTAATCATCACTTAGGAAAATTACACCAAAGCTCTCCTCAAACAGTAGTGGATCATAACATATCCACTCAACACAGTTTATCTGCAAAATCCCTAAAGAGAGCAATTTAAAGGCAGGTCTAGTTATGTACATTCGAATTAGTTCCATTCTGAAAGACATGAACATCACCAGAAATTAAGATATCACAATCCAGGAGAGGACCTTAACCATCACTTAATAAGGAAAGGAATAGTAAGCAGTACTTCAACGAGAGTTGGCTTTCGTTCAAATCTCCAAATTACAAAACTCATGATCAATGAGTAATAAATAGGCTAGTTATATGACAGCAAAAACATCAGCTTCAACATTAATTACACAATCTAGTAGAATATATTACAGTTTTCCGCATAACATGGGCCTCTAACTGACATTATGGATTGCAGGTCCCTCATTGCAGCCTACTTGCTTGTTCTTAATGGATACACCAATGTTTTCCACCTCGAAGGGGGCCTTTACAGTTGGTTCAAAGAAGATTTGCCAGTCGAATCAGAAGAATAGGCGTTGCTCAATGGCTTTAGATGAGTATTAACTTTGTAATGAATTGTGTTTGAGAAATAGGTTTTGTTCACCCAAAAGAAGGCATTATTATCTACCATATTTTCTAAGCAGTGGTACTTCAATTATCAAAGTTGGATTCACACTGTACAAAAATAACCAAAATATTTGGATTAATATGATCAGGATAACTTCATGCCAGTTTTTATCCAGACGAGATATTGAAATCTAAAATCTGTTACCTGAAAAGGTAAATCTAAAATCTTTTGCACTAAACAACATAACAAAGAGGTGAACTAAAGTTAAATCTCTAAACTTCCACATGAAATCATTGATTTATAGACTAAAATCCAAATAAAATTAAAATTCACAAATAACAACTTCATTCTGACAAGGAACACAACCTCATAGCATGATCATTGCAACGAAATCCAATTGATAAACCGATGAAGAAACTCCATTGAAAAGCTTTTATACAGCTTCAATTGATAAAAGTAAGGTTCAGATACAACTCCAGGAATTACAGATACGGCATATTTTTAATACTAACAGTGATTAGAAGAGGATACACGAAATATATGAAATGGAAAATTCCACAACCAGGTCCACCACCATTATCAATAGCTCAAAAAATATCGACAAACAGGCGCAAATCTCCTAAAAACAGGAAAAAGGTAATCGTAATAATGAAAGGGAAAAAGTAAATGCTCCCACCGGGAAAGAGGAAACCCTAGAGAGCGAATGGAATCAGACGGGGAGGCCGTCAACAGCGGAGGGGGAATGAGGGGCGGGTGGAGCAGCGATAGCAGGGAGGGCGAAACGGGGATCGTCGTGGCGAGTCGAATTGCAGAACATGAGAGGGCGATCGTTGGCCTCGTCCTCGTCGTCGAGATCGGAGGTGGTGAGGTTGATGCAGGAGAAGCGCTCCAGGGAGGCGAAGAAGGCGGTGACGACGCCAGCTCCGACGTAGTTGGCGACGGTGTAGAGCTTCCCCGTCGTCGTCAAGCTGTTTTCCTCCATTGTAGGGGTTTGGGGATCTGGATTTCGATTGCGAGGGGGCAATTGGGAAAGACGAGGAAAAGAAAAGGAGGGACGGAGGGGAGAGAGAGATGTGTTTGCTTTTTTTGCCTAAATAGGAGTTGGAAGACTTGGCTTGGTCTTCGGCCCATTCTTCACCTAGATATCCAACCCATTTTTAGAGTTTCGTATATACCGCTGTTAAAATTACATAGCTGCCAAAAAAAATGTTATCATAATTTATGAAAAAGTTATCCTAAATCACAATTTACATTTTACACACAACAATAACAACCCAGTATGGGCTTTGCCCTGGTTTCCCCACCAAAAAAAATAACAACCCAGTATATCCCATGAAAAATAGGATTTGAAGGGTCTGAATGTATGCACTCTTTCCTCAAACAAGTCGAGAGAATGTTTCCGATAGATCCAAAACAATAAAATACTTAAACTATATGAAAACAGGTTTCACATAAGGGAAACAGAATCATAAAGGAAGCAGAGAAGAAGTCAAAAAAGAAGCAAGGACAAAAGAACACAACATCATGGCCAAAAACTCTACACATCAGCAGCCCAAATACAGCTCCTCCAGTTGTCCCTATCCGAAGTCATATCCTTCAAAAGGTTCAGAAGATTGAGGTCTTGTCGAATGACCTCTATCCAACACTTTTTTGGTTTACCCTCTCCCTTTACGGATATCTCTAAGCTTTCACACCTACGAACTGGAGCCGAAGGTCTCCTACGCACGTGTCCAAACCAACGTATGCAATTTGGACTCCCGCAGTTTGTTCACTATACTCGCAACTCCAACCTCGCTCCTAACCTAATGTCTACGTTTCTGATTTTGTCAAGTCTCGTGTGCCCACTCATCCATCCCAACATTCTCATCTTAGCCATTGATAACTTATGTTCTTGAGCTTTAGATGTATGCCAGCACTCAGAGCTATACAGTACGGTCGGTCTAACAACCATCTTGTAGAATTTCCCTTTTAGTTTTGCCCGAACTTTCCTGTCACAAAACACTCATGACGCTCGTGCGAGCCAAGGGACTTGAAAAACTCTTTTCTAGAGACTAGATCTTCCCCCAATAAAACTGAAGTCCCTGCATCTCTGCTCTCTCCGACACAAGACTGAATATACTCGGTCTTGGTCCTTCTAAATTTGAAACCATTTGACTCCAGCACCCTTCTCTAGCTTTCTAGCCTACGAGCCAATCAAAAATATTTCATAAATCAAAAATATATATTTTAGTTAATAAATAAAGGTATATTTTAGTTAATTGATAAAGATATAAGTCAAAAATATTTCATAGCAATACTTATAAACATATTAATAGATAAATATTTGATAGGTATTATTTTATTTATATATAGATTATTTTTGGGTTGAAAGAATTATTTATATCAAAATTAATTATTTGATACGTAGTATATGTTATTATATATATTATTTTATAAATTAATTTTTATTTTATATTTTCTGCACACGTTAATTGTTATTAGTTTAATTCTTACATTGTAATTTAGATTTATTGTTTTTGTCATATTTTTAATGGTTTTTTTTATATAAATAATAGATGTAAATTTAGAATAATGTGACAACATGTTTCCGTGCACGGGACGAGACACATATTAGTATTGTATATATTAAAGCCTCGAATGAACAACTTGAAAGAGACAAAGGAGCACGCAAGGAAAAGAAGATATCAGGTATCTCTATTGAAATTAGTATGCAAAATTAAGTAAAAGGTTTGAATCGATATATTGATATACTAAATGCTAGATATTAATATTGAGGTTGATATCTGAACCGGATATATAGATATCAATACCAAGTGAATGCTTAATGATGTCATCTTAGTATTCCTAACCCGTATTTTCACCATGTTCATTCCGGCCTTCTTCAAGACCTCCTCGTCTTCTATGATAGATTGCTTGTTTCCTCTTCTTTGATCAATGGTTTTGCCTTTCTTTTCAACTTTTTTCACTGTTTTGGTCCTAGGGGTTTCCACAACCTTCGGTTTAGCAGACATTGATATATCGAAATTTTCTAATTCTTATCTTAAAAAATATGAAAGTTACAATGATATCTAAATTTTCTGCTCTTGGCGGCGTTCAACAAGTGCGGGTCCTTGGAGCTCCTCGTCGGTAACAAACGATCAGAAGCCTTAACGGTGTCGGACTTCAACATAGACATTTGCGCCGTCGAGAGATTCACTGCCGCCATTGTCGCTTGTTGCTAGCTTGATCGCTAGCTGAACTATGATTGCTGGATTCACCGATCGATCGAGAGAGGGAGAGGGCACGTAGTGGTGGCGGAAATCCTGAGGAAAGAGACATAGGGAGGGGCAAAAATGAACCAATTTTCCACACCCCACAAATAACCTCCATAAGCTCGCTCCCCCCAGCTTTGGAAATCAGAGAAAAAAACCCCACCTGCAACTCCATACACTTCACCCAAATCTGCATCCAAACACGCCCGCGAAGAGCTCAAATTTTTTGTCAACCTCCATAACCTCCTCTCAAAGCTATGCACAAACACGCGCTAATTAAGTTGTTAGGTTAGCTTTTTAAAGTAGTTGTTGAAATGAGCGTTTTGTTTTTTTGAAAAGTTACTTGGTGTTTGGATATAATAGCTTTTCGGGTAGTTGTTTGAGTCGGAAATTACCAAAAATGTGTTTAGATTTATGGATATATTACATGTTTTTTTTTATACAAGGCAAGGATTTGGGAATGGTCAACCGCGGTTGAACCACCGCCCAATAGCGTCTTGACGAACGACATCGTCAATGTCATCAGGCATCAGCTCGGTGACAAACGACGTAGAGAAGCCCAAGTGCGCCAGTCTGTCGGCAACCTGGTTCCCCTCTCTGAAGGTGAGTGAGAAGTTAATACTCTCGAAAGTGTGGCAGAAGCCGAGGGCATCCAAGACCTCCATTTCAATCTCCCAAGGACACCGCCAGATCCCCTTCAAGACGTTGATCAGTATCAAGCAGTCTCCCTCCACCTCAAGCCGAGATAGACCCCTCATCGAAGCAATCAAGCGACCGAACAAAAGACCGCGACATACAACTTGTACAGGGGACAAACGACCAAGGTCCCGGGCGCCACAAGAGATAACTGAACCGTGACAATCACGAATAACAAATCCCGAGGCAGCGAGACCAGAGCTAGCCATAGCACCATCAAAATTAAGTTTGACAAAGCCTTCAGCGGGTTTTTTCCATTTAACAGTTTTCTGTTTTTTTGTTCTGGTTTGGCTGGAACCTGTTTTAGCTGTTGTCGTGTCTTCTTCTAGCTCATCTTTTTGTGCTTTTTTTCAACTAATCATGTATTGTTTATTTTTTTTTATTTTTTTATTTTTGATAAGGTAAGAATTCGAGTTCAGACGTATCTGAAACTCGAAGGTCGGACAAGCCGGCAGACGGTATAACCGTCTAAAAAGCAAACATACAATAAAATATACAAGTGCAAACACAGACACATGACTCTACAAAAACACAACCAGAAGACCTAATCCAAGCAGGAAGTGGTCGTAGACGACGAACAAAGCCAAACTCCACTCTGAAGCAAAAAAAAAGAAAAAAAATTACTTGAACAGGATCATGTATTGTTTAATATGTTGCATGTGAATGCATAGAAGCAAGATATCACGAAAAATAAATTTATATAAGTTTTAAATTTGAAGTACAAATTTGGACAATAGTTTATTTTTAAAAATATTATATTAAAAATAGGATAATAAAAAATTATCGTATTTGATTTATTAACTAGAACTTATATAATATTTATGTAATTAACAAACCATAACTTATGTAATAAAATTATATTAAAAATAGGTTAAGAAAATACATAAAAAATCTATTTTGATTTGGGTTACTTTTGGAAATAGGAATGAATTTGTTATATTACTGATGTTATTAAATTCTGTGTGTTTTGGATTTATTAAAAAAGTAGATTAAAACATACGGAGTATATTGTTTTGTTTTTTCTATTACAAGGCGAAAGTTTGAGTAGCGTCAACCTCGGTTGTACCACCATCCAAGAGCGTTCTTTCGGGAGAGAGTCAAAAGCTTGTATTCAGAACACCGTGATGAGGCGTTAGAGCTAAGTCCAAGATACGTCATTCGATCAGCAGCTCGATTGCCTTCTCTGAAAGTATGGGATAGAGACGACATCTCCCACGGACAATTCCAAGTACCCTTGAGGGTATTGATGACCACTAAAGAGTCCCCTTCTACCTCGATCCTCCTAACTCCCCTTCTAAGGGCATCCTCCAAACCAAGGTGCGGTCCCAGAATCTCAGTCTGCAAAGCAAGGCACCTCTGCAAACTCTGGCATCACTAGCAATAAGACACCCATTAGCGTCCCGTAACACAAACCCAACCGAAGCACAACCCGAGAGGGATCTTGCGCCATCAAAATTAAGTTTCAAGAACCCGTCAGTAGGTTTCCACCAACGAATAGCCCGACTAGTTTTGCATAGTTGTCTCGTCCTCTTCTTCAAGGCTTTCTTTTTGTGCTTTTTTCCCGCTTGCCATATGTTGTCTTATTACAGTAATTTGTTCATCTAGTCTTGTGAGATTTTCGTTTTAAAAATACGGTGTATATTGTCCGTCTATTGTAATTTGAGTTATTTGGACATAGAAATTTCATCAATTTGTTATATAAAATGGAACCAGCATAAAAAAAAAAAGAGGGGTGTGTGTGTGTGGGTATTCTTTACGAGTTCCGAGCTAGTGTGTTTGGGAGGAGATTATAAGGGGGCCAAGGTGGGGATTAGAGTATCCGCAGTAGCGGGCCTTTAGGCCCCTAAACACCGCCACCTCAGCAAAAAAAAATAAAAAATGAAAGGGCCTTGAGCCCGGAAGGAAAGTCCCACCTGCAAGTGCCCCGAAATCAGGAGCCCATAGCGCAACCACCGAGGTTGCTTGTATATATATTTTTTGAAAATGATTTTTCTGTATTTTTTGAAATTAAAAAAAAATAAAATTTATTTTTAAACGTAATTTAATTTTATCTATCTATAGACACCCATATTGCATATGTTTGGAATAATTTTTTTTAATAATTAATATCCATATGTTCTTTATGAAACATTAAAAAATTATTTTTTTGACACACATTTTATTATTAAATAAATACAAAAATAAATAATAATTATAATGTAATAATTTATTAAATAATAATTGTGTAAATTAAAAGATAAATAGTAAAAAGATAAGTTGAGGGCCCGAGAGTCGGGCTCACGAATGTTGGTACAAATAATAAAAAGTTGGAATGGGGCCCTTAAGCTGATGTGGCACAAAAAAAGTAAGTTAAGGGCCCGGACTCGGGCTCATGAATGAACATGTTCTTAGCGAGGTGGGAGAAACCCCATTTTTTCCACCTTGGATTCAAGGGTGGGCAAGGTGGGAAGGAATTTTGCATCCCCAAATCCCGTCATTGCCCTTCTCTCCTCTTTCGTTGTCACCTTCGTTGGCTTCTCCGTCTCCGGCAGCCTCTTCCTCCTTCCAGCGTCGCTGACCCCGTCGTAGCTCAAGCCGGATCCGGTGCCTGAACCTCTTCCAGTCCAAAATCCTAACGGCAATCCCCCGAATTAACACACACAGAGATCAAATTGGCTTCAGATTCAGCTCTCTGAAGCCCTAAGTCACACCTTCGAAACACACGAAGGTAGCACAAGCGTGTAGATTTGTAGGTTCGAAAGTAAAAAGAGAGGGATCGATTTGGGTACGTAAGGAACAAACAAAACAAGAAGCGGTCATTATATAGTGTTTTGGGGGGTTTTTCTTTGCTGGGTGTGCAGAAATGTGGAGTGTGCGAGGAATGGGAATGAAGGAATGAAGCTTTGAAGAAAAACTACGTTAATGGCGATGCTTAACCAGAAGCGACAAAAGGGGCAACAAAGATTTTTGAGTGACTAGAGGCTTAGGTAGGTAAGAGCATTTTTGTCATTTTACTCTATTCCATAAAAAATCTATCTTCTTTTAACCAAACACTCAAGGGATTATTTTCTACAAATAATCTTCATCCTCTCCACCTCCAAAAAGTATCTACATCCCCTCTATCTCCAAAAAGTATCTCAACCTCCTAAAAAAAATTCCCCTCGCAAACACACCCTAAGGGTAAATCAGTAAGATTTGGATTATAAAACGGGGTGGCTATATGTACCTATGACAGGTGCTATATACACTATATATGACGGATCTATGATCCGTCCATTATAAATTTGTAAAAAAATACACGAACGGATCCTAGATCCGTCCGTTACAGAAAAAAAAAATTAAAAATTACATAGGACGGATCTAGGATCCGTCCTATGTATTATTAAAAAAAAAGAAAAAAAAAGAAGGAGGAGTAAAAGCTGCTACTGCAGCTTTTACTTTTTGGATGAAGCTTTAACAAGGCCGGATCCTAGATCCGGCCCTTGTATTTTTTTTTTTTTAAAGCTGCTTGGTACAACTTTTTTTTGTTTCTTTTTTTTATATGTATATATAACGCAAGGATCCTAGATCCGTCTGTGTATTTTAAAAAAAAATTACAACGGACGGATCTATAATCCGTCCTATGTAGTGCATATAGCACCTGCCGTTGGTGCATATAGTACAATCCTTATAAAATTTCATTTGCTCCTAGGAGCTTCCATCGGAGAGTGCAAGAATTCACACGTGTAGAAGTCGAAGAAGATCCATGAAAAGTTACAAATGCCGATAATATGGGAGAGTGCAAGAATTCACATGACGTCACGGTGTCAAAGAGATGAATAACAATAAGTCACCACATAAAATACAAATAATGAGGGAATAAAACATTGGGATGGCACAATGTTTCTACAAATTGGAAAAAATTATGCATAAAATTTGTGTGTCTCAGTCTTGTGCATTATTTGTAAAGATATATTCCCTCTATTTAAAAATATAAGTGTTTCACCACTGAGTACGTTATTTTAGGAGTTAAAAACTATATAAAATATCAATTTATTAATTATTTTTTAAAATAATTATACTTTTTACTATTAAGTATAAAATTATATAAAATTGTTATTTTAAGTAATTTTTAGCTCTTTTAAGGAAAGGTTAAACAATAAAAGGACTTATATTTTTGAACGAAGAGAATATTTTCGTATACTTATGACTTATGAGGATGAATATTATTAGTTAAAAATTGGTGAATTGAATAAAGTTACGGGCTTTCAAACTTATGGCTTAAGAGAATAGATAAGAAGTTTTGACATAATCTTAGGAAAAAAAAAAGAAACCTTACATAGAATAAAGAGAAAATTTGCCCAACGGGCCTTTTTTTTTTGCCTTTATTGAGGGAGTTAGGGGTGGAAATGGGTCCGGTGATGGATGGGTGGACCCATTTTTTCATCCGACCTGTCACAAAAAAATTTCACCCGACCCATCACCCACCCGTTTAATGTTTCACCCATCACCCGACCCGTCGGGTGGGTCGGGTGGTTAATCGGGTGAAGGAATTAAAAAAAAAAGTCACAAGACATACCTAAAAATCATTTATATTCAATAATTTTATAAACCATGTCAACGTATGAATCTTACTAAATTAATAAAATACTTATTCATACATTATATCCCTATCCTTAACTTACAAAATTAGTATTAGAAGTTTGATATCAAACTGAATGAGATAAATTTAACTCGGTTACTAGACTCGATATAAAAAAATGGTATAGAAAAACTGTCTTTAGAAAACAGATTTATGCGTCATTTCTTTAATATCTTGATTTGGTAATTTCTTTAATATCTTAATTTGCATTAAGAGGATTATTGTTACGAGTCTCATGATGAATTGGGAAAATATGATTCTGTTAATCATGTATTAATACAGTAAATGCTAACAAAGTCGTTGGAAAGAGCCAAATTGTGTACACTCTATCGGTATATGCAAAACAAATAAAGGAAATTTTATTATTTTAAAAAGACATGGAGTTAAATAATGCAAGTTTTTTTTAGACCTTTTTAACAAGAACACTTGGAAAATGGAGAAAGTAGAGGTAGAAAAGGAGAAATATGTTAGTCATGTTAAATTATACGTAGTATTATTTATATAGTAGCCTCTTTTTTTATAATAATCGGGTGGGCTAACGGGTGGTTAAGCGGGTCGGGTAATGGGTCGGGTGATGGGTCGGGTAATGGGTGGAAAATATATCACCCATCACCCGACCCATCACCCATTTCACCCGACCCATCACCCATCCGTCACCCGGATTTTTTCGGATTTTCACCCTAATAATCGGGTCGGGTGGGTCGGGTGAGTCGGTCACCCACGGGTGATTTCCAGCCCTAGAGAGAGTGTCCTCCAAGCCCAGCAAATTAGGTTTTTGTCCACCTCTAATTTTTCTGCACAAAATTGCCCCTGAGATCTAAACTTAATCTCAGAGATTTCTCGCTCTCTTCTTCGCCTTTCAGCAAGACCTTGAAGGCTCCTCCTTCTCTCGCTCTCTTCCTCGCCCTTCATTCATTGGCCTCGTTCTTCCTCTCTTTCGGCCTGTTGCACCATCAATGGTGGAACCTCCTCCTTCTCCGCTTCTTTTGAGCCTGTCGGTGATGCTCTTCCGCCCCTCACGGTGATCTCCTCTCCACTCCTTCATCTTCATCCGGCATCCGAAGACTCCAGATCTGGCAGCTAGGGCGGCGGCAGATGCTGATGGCCGGTTGCCTTTCGAACCAGGACTAGAGCAGATCCACTCGATCTCCGACGTCGTTGTCCAGCACTAGAGCAGATCCACTAGAGCAGATCCACTCGTATTCGCCTCCTACCGTCTCTCCAGCGTCGCTGTCCATCCACCAGATCCAACTCGATCTTGCGTCACTGTCCTCCTCCGCCGGTTGTCCTCCTTCATCGCCCAGATCCCTCCAGATCTGAAAGCCATGGAAGCTTGACGCTCTTGCCCAGCAACTTCGTCACCCTCGCTGCTTCCTCCGGTCGATCTCAGGTCCCTCCCTCTGCTACCGCCACCTCCCTCCGACACCGCCGCCTCACTCTGATCTCTTCGATCTCTTCGACGAGTGTTGTACTGGCGTTGTCCCCTTCATCTCTTCGATTTCCATAGGTAGACTGATCCTCTTTCCGGCTCCGATGGCTGCCATCCTCACCACCATCTGCATCCAGATCTACTAAAACGGCTTCGATGCATCCAGATCTGCTGAAACGGCTTCGATGGCCAAGCAATGCTTTTCCTGTGCTTGACCAAAATTAGGGCTGGAGCGAAGCTTTCATGGCTTCCATGCCTCTATTCCGCACCTTCTTATAAATCCGGGACTGCCTGTTTCTCATCGATCGAATTTGGTAATTTTTCCTTCGTTTTTCTTCCCCTATTTCAATTTCTGCCCCTTTTTTGTGTTATATCATGCTTCTTTGGTTTGGCAACTCTGTGGCTGGTCCATTGGAACTTGAAAATTCATCCAAATTGACGCATTATCTCTTGCTAGGAGTTCAATTTTCATTTCAATTTTATTTTGTCTCTGGATTTCTGTTTGTCTGAATCTTAGTGGATTATGTTTACTGGTAATTTCACAAGCTTATAATATTTTATTTTTGAATTGTTATCAAATTGCACAAAATTAATGGATTTTTACATGGTTTGGGTTTGGATATTGGCAATTTCAGCAATTGCTGACATGCGGATTGTAGTTTCAGCAATCGCTGAAATGCGGACTGCAATGAATTTTGATGTTCATTGCTTTAAATCTCCTTTAAAAGCCTCTTAGCTCAACGGTAGAGCAATGTGCTTATGCGCAAATACGTGGGTTCGAATCCCGCATAGGCTAAATTTTATATCCCGCAACACGGTTTCAGCAACCTCGATGTCAGCAATAACCATTTTAGCATCAACAACGTTGCTAAATTGGGGTTTCAGCATTCAGCATCAACAAAAGTGCTGAAATCGGGATTTCAGCAACGCGGAAAAAAAAACTCAATTTCGTGGGAAAAAAAAAACTCAATTTCGACTTCGGTTTCAGCAGTTTCAACAACGCGGAAAAAAAAAACTCAATCTCGCGAGGGAAAAAAACTCAATTTCAGCAATTTTGGTTTCAGCAGTTTCAGCAACGCGAAAAAAAAAACTCAATTTCAACAACTTCGTTTCAGCAGTGTGTGGACATTTTGCTACTATGGGGAAGGTAGTGGACATTTTCCTAATAAAGCCCAAAATTTTGGACATCGTAGTAATCATCCCTAGAATAAATCAATTGATGGTATCTTCAAAATAAATTTCGATGGTTCTAAAATCCCTTCTTTTGCATATTTCATGTTGAGAGACCATGAAGACAACATGATCGATTGCAGAGGCACTCAGTGTGGTTCTTTGCTCGATGGTGGTGTCTGACACCATGGCTCTTCGTTGTGGGATTTCGAGGGCTCGGGAGATGTGTTTCTCTCAACTTGTCTTAGAGGGAGATAGTCTAACGGTCATAAACAACATCAAAGGATTGTATGTGGGAAATCGAAATACTTGTGTCAGACTCCCTCGTTTTCCAATGTTTTGCGAGATCAACTTAGTGGCAGACATGATTGTCAACCTTCTCCATTTGGTCGATGCATTCACCGTTCACTCCAACCGGAGCTTGAGGTTCTCATATGAAAGAATGCACTTGATGGTGTGGTCCAGCAAAACCTAACCCCATTCAAACTCTTATCTTATAAAAAAAAAATAGAAGTTTCGATTTTCAAAAAACTATTTAAAATTAAAATAATAATGTTTTTTTAAAAAATAATTATTTAACCAACTCACTAGCCGAGATTTTTCCTATTGGTTATCACATGTTATATAACGAACTCAAAGCTCCAAAACGTTTGATCTTGCAACTTAAAAAAGGTACGTTGAATTTGAATGCCCCATCTTAAAACTCATGCTTCTTTCTTTATCATTTTTCTTTATCATTCTGAACTTGCCCAAATCATCTCTACATAATATAGTCATCTCTACATAATATAGATTCCATGTTTTGAATTTTTTATTGTACTCCTTCCCATACAAGGTTTGTAGATGGCGAGCGACTGGATGCACCTCATTGGAACTGTCATCATTGGTGAATTTTTCTCTTTCATCATCGTCAATCTCATCTCCTACACGCCTCCGCCTTAGAGGATCCAGACCAGGGTTGTCGAATTCGTAGTTCGTTGAATTCGCAAACGTCGTACGAATGCGAAATTCTCTCCTCGGAGAGAATTCAATTCGTTGGAGAATTCCACATGTGGAATTCGCGAATTAGAACTAAATTCATCGAATTCAAATAGAATTCTTTTTCCTAGCATCTCCTACATATGTATTCATATATATAACTTGTAAAACCAATTTTGATGAAATATAATAATCATAGATTAAGATAGACATGTCACATGAGTATGTAGATGATGACATGAAATCTAAGATCCACCTCAATTCCAAATAAGCTTTACAAAAATACCACCAAATGAACTTATCATCAATAGTCAGGACTTCATTTTCTTTACAAAAAGAACACCAAAATAGCTAATCTAGCAGCTTATCTTTTCCCACCAAAAAAAAATCTAGCAGCTTATCTTAATTCCTTCAGAGTTCAGACTTCAGCAGTTCAGCCACTTCACATCTTCTCTTTCCCTTTATCAAGCTTCCTGACTTTCCTCTTCCTCGTAGGTTCTTCATCATTATGCCAATCATCACCCAAATCTGTCCACTTAAGCTCCTCCAATCTGAGAGTTGAATCCTCCAAGGCAGAGTTGTTAGGATCTATGTCCCACCTAACATAAGGACCAAATTTGTACTCTTGAGAGAAACGGGAAAGTAGCCTCAGATTCGAATGGATAAACACTAACTTATCAGCTCTTGTGAAGTTGAGTCTATTTCTTACAACACTATGAATGTACTTATATGTGCTCCAATTACGTTCTGCAGACGAGCTACTGATGGGATGAGATAAAACTTTCATAGCAACCTCTGCGAGTCCAGGTGTCTCAAAACCATAACTTGACCACCAATCAATACTTAATAGGGTCCATGGTGACAGCATCAACTTGGCTAGCTTGTGTAGCATCCAAGCCCTTTTTCATTTGAACTGTAGCAAGTTGCTCTCTCAATTTTGTCTCTTCAACATTACTTTCAACAATTTTGTGAAAAGCTTCCATGACTCCACCCATAACTTCTTTGTCAAGATTAGGTGGCCTTCTAGGTACTCCACCTGGTGCCGGTGTTTGCAAGTAGTGGGTATCATAGAATCAAGGGTTTAACACCAATCCTAGACAATGAATTGGGATATTCATCTTTTTCCACCGAGACAAGATTATGTTCTCCATTTCAAGTAAATCATGAGAGTACCTATCAATGTAAATGTGTTGTTAGTAAACATTATCAATAACTCAATATATATTCTATATTGAGAATTTGATATAGGTGAAACTGAAAGCTACCTATTATCCTTTATCACATCCTTGATATTTCCCAACATAATGTCCATCTTCTCATAAATTTCAGCCATCATTGAACTCGTGTTACTATCAGCAAACCGGATAATATGATATATTGGCCTTGTGATCTTTATAATGTTCTCCACTTCTTCCCAAAAAGCCTCATCTTTTACAGTTTTGGCAACTGAAGCTCCTAATTTCCTTGAAGTTTCATCCCCACGTTTAACCCAATCTTTCCATCACTTAACACATACATCCTTCCCACGTTTGTATGTGCTTCTTAGTCAATCAAATGTATTCGCAAAATATTTGAAAATCAAATTGACTGTATGAACAACACAAGGAGACCAAAAAATATGAGGATGTACCTTTTGAATTTCCCTTCCCGCTGCTACACAATTTGTTGCATTGTCCGTCACAACTTGGACAACTTTTGAAGCTCCAACTTCATCTATAGCCTTCAACAGGAACTCACTGATAGGATGATAGTGATAGCTGCACCAATTTTCTCAACTCCGGAAAAATCAGTGGCATACATGAACAGAGACCCTCTGTTGTTCTCTGCCAAAACATTGATATGGGGCTATTGCTTAACATTAGACTATCCATCTGAAATAATTGACACATCTTGTGTGTGCCATGTATCTTTTACCGGTGCTAACTCATTATCAACCTTCCTTCTACACTCATCAAGTAAGGTTGTCCTTGCTCGTTCATATGAAGGACCCTTGTAACTCTTAGGAGCACGATTGATTGCCCTCACCATCTCCTCAAATTCAAGACTACTCAAGACATTGAATGCAATTCCATTGGCACATAAGAATCGCATTACCTTTTGATCAACTTGTTCTCTCTCCATGATACAAAATGCATCTTGAATTCGATTATTTGACGCCAGCTGCATCTTGCCATGGTTGACTAAAGAATTTTTCAAAGCTGCAGACACTCCTTTCTCCTCAGCTGCTGCCACCTTTTCGTTGAGTTTGGAATATTCAGCACGATTGTTTATTAAAATAGGACACCTCTTGATTCCAAACTTCCCACCAGTTTGACAACCAAAAAAAAAATGACAATGAATCCTAGTGTATGTGCTGGTAAAGCGACTCTTGTAGTGCTTGCAAACCCAACTTTTTGTTCCTTCTTTTTGTCTACCACCTACATAGGTGATTTCTTGTAGAAGTGGCTTTGACTTGGACTCATCTTCCTTACTCTTGGAACTTTGAATTACTTCTTGCACTTGCACTTCTCCATCAGAAGAATCAGCACCATCACTTGAGTTTTCTTCATTGTTGAGTTGCTGCTGCTCATCTGATATTGCTAGGATTGAAGATTTTCCAAACATTTTTGAGGATTTGAGAGAAGAAAGGGAATGGTGAAGATTGGATTGGGAAGATGAAAGGGGAAAAGTAAAAAGTAGAGTGGTAGAGGTATTTGTAGGGGTGAGGAACACGTTTCACTTTGCCATCAGCCTATCCCTTGACCCCACCTACTTTTTACCTTCTCTTTCTATTTTATATTACGTAATTTCTTTTGCTCTAAACTTTATGGGAACTAGTTCCCTCCCAACTTTTCTTCCATTGGCTCCACTAATTTGCTTCCCTCCCAACATTTCTGAAGCTACAGATGGAGTTCGCTCTTTCAGATGAATTCTCAATGAATTCATGCGAATTTGTACGCGAACGAACTGTGAATTAGTTCGGACGAACTAGAACATAATTCATAGGGGGGTTGCGAATTTGGCAACCCTGATCCAGGCCTTGACCCAGTTCACCTATGCCCGAATGCATCAGCTGATGCACCTCCTAGGGTTTGCGATTATTCGGTTTTGGTCACATGGAACTCCGATGAGAAAGATGCCTCATTGCACGACGGAGATTGTGACACCGATTGGGTGGACGTGTATGTGGAGCACAGACATAAAATTATCATGAAAATCAAACCAACATGTACCAACCGAACCAACATAAGTGGTAACCAATTATATTGGTTACCAATATAATTGGTTCGGTATACCGAACCAAGTTCCAAAACTTGGTACGGTAATAGTAATGAGAATGGAAAAGTTGATATTACCATTACCAACCAATTTCAAATTGGTTGGTATGGTAATACCAACCAATTCTACCAAACCAATTATATCTAGTTTTATTTTTATTTTTTAAATTTATTTTGTAATTGTTTTAAGTTTTTAAATTTTGTTTTTATTTTTTAACCTTTTTTTCTTCAGAAAATGTTTTTTAATCAAGGGAGGAATACTAACTCGACCTCGATTAAGACGAAAACCTATAGCGTTAGTCGGAATAATACATTCCTACTACTATGTTGCTTTTGCTTTAGTGTTTAAACACTTTGTGATAACTTTAAAGTTTTATGTTGCTTTCGTCCTCAAATATAGTTGGTTCGGACAAAAACCTAAGTATTGGAATAATTTATACGTTTTTAATTAAGTTGTATTATATTTGCATGTTTTTTTCTCAACACTTGAAAGTTGGTAAATTATCATTACCAACACGTACCAACCAACTTAATTGATAACCAATTAAGTTGTACAACCCCTTCGGTGGTTGGTAATGGTAGGGGTTTTACATAGGGCTGTTACTTGAGCCGAGTAGCTCAAGCTCGGCTCGGGCTCGGCTCGAAAAAAGCTCGACTCGGGCTCGCTCGAATTAAATATGAGCCAAGCTTGAACAGAATTATGAGCTCGAGCTCGGCTCGAGTAGCTCGTATAGCTCATTTTATGGGTGAAATTACAGTTCTCCCCTATGTTTTATTTGACCCCATGTAAATAAGTTTTATTTAACCCCTTGTAAATAGGGCGTATATCTCGTTTCGTAGGTGAAATTACAGTTATGTCCCTAGGTTTTATTTAATCTCTTCTTCTAAAGAGTATGTTAGCCGTTTTGCCTTTTGGATTCCATTCATTTTGAATCACAGATCTACATTTTGTGAGTAGCTCGAGCTCGACTCGGCTCGAGAAAATGAGGCTCGAGCTCGAGCTCCGCTCGTTTGTAAACGAGCCGAGCTTGAGCACCCACTACTCGAGCTCGTTAGCTCGTATATCAGCCCTAGTTTTACAATTACCAATTCAAATTGGTTGGTACATAGTAAACGGAAAATATGAATTGATAATGTATCAATTTCACCCCTACAGACATCAACAAGCCGTTGAGTCGAGTCCAGGTCGAGCTAATCATATCTTCGAATTGGGTCATGTTAGTTAGTACTCCGTAGTAGACTAGTATTTGAATGCATTGGATTGTATACTTGGCGGGTTTTTTTTTTCTTTAAAAAAAGCAAAGTTGAAAGAAAACATATAGACTAAAAATTCCAGCATAGTGTAAAGTTGCGAAATTTATAATCTCGGGATTTCAGAAAGAACAAAAAGGGTACAAAATAAGACCCCATCAGGTCAAATAACATCCACCTCTACGTATGGTTCTCTGCAAAATCATATCATAAAAGATTGTCCAAACATAAGCATCGTCGCTCTCTGCATCAACCCCCGTGTCTTGTTACTTCCTAGTCATGGTTTCTGTGTCTTACACACCCAACCGAATGTGGCAAAACATATCACGAGTCTAAAGCCTATCGAAAATTGCTTTGATAGAACTTGCTCGATCGTTACCTCAAAGCTCGTCGTGACCATCCTCGTCTCCTTCTCCGTCTTCTGATGGGCCACCTGGTGCCCCTCCGGACCTCTGGTATACTGCTGTGATGATTGGGTTGCACACTGCCTCCACCTCTTTCAGCTTCTCCTCGTAATCCTCCTTCTCTGCTGTCTGGTTGTCGTCCAACCACTCGAGTGCCTCCTTTACGGCTGCCTCGATCTTTTCCTTCTCGTCACTCTCCAGCTTGTCAGCGAGCTTGTCCTTGTCGCCGATCTGGTTCTTCATGTTGTAGATGTAGGTTTCAAGGCTGTTACGAGCGTCAATCCTCTCCTTCACCTTCTTGTCTTCCTCAGCGAATTCCTCAGCCTCTTTAACCATACGCTCAATCTCCTCCTGGCTCAGACGGCCCTTGTCGTTCGTGATGGTGATCTTCTCAGACTTTCCGGAAGCCTTGTCTTCGGCCTTGACGTTCAGGATACCATTGGCATCCACTTCAAAGGTGACCTCAATCTGAGGAGTTCCTCTGTCAGACCAAAACAGTACAATGTCAATCCCATAATTAGTAAAAGAACACTCCATATCGACATCAAGCAGGTAAAAGTTTCAAGTGATAGGATACCTTGGAGCTGGAGGAATGCCAGTAAGATCAAACTTCCCAAGCAACCTGCAGTCTTTTGTCATACTCCTTTCACCTTCAAACACCTATCAGATTCCGAGAACAGAGTTAGCCCAGTTTTGTTTATGATTTAGGTTTTGAATTTTAGCTGGAGAGTCCAGAGCATATACCTGAATAGTGACAGTGGTCTGCTGGTCCTGGTAAGTAGTGAAGACCTGGGACTTCTTGGTGGGGATGACGGTGTTCCTCGGAATCAACTTGGTCATGACTCCACCAACAGTTTCAATACCAAGGGTAAGAGGTGCAACATCCAACAGAAGGATATCTGGACAAAAGATGAAACTTAAGATGATGATGTTCGAAAAAACTTGCAATATATTTAAGCTTTGCAAAGAACCTAGTCTCGACATGTATACCTTTAGTTTCATCACCACCCTCTCCACTTAGAATGCCTCCCTGTACCGCGGCACCGTAGGCAACAGCCTCGTCTGGGTTCACCCCCTTGTTGGGCTCCTTGCCGTTGAAGTAATCCTTCAGAAGCTGTTGGACCTTGGGAATCCTGGTGCTTCCACCAACGAGGACAATCTCATCAATCTGGTTCTTCTCTAGTCCAGCATCCTCCATGGCCTTCTTCACAGGACCCATGGTCTTTCTGAACAGGTCATTGTTCAACTCCTCGAACCTTGCTCTGGTGAGTGGCTCAGAGAAATCAACACCGTCAAAGAGAGACTCAATCTCCACACGAACTTGGTGCTGGCTACTCAAAGCTCTCTTTGCACGTTCAGCCTCCCTCCTCAACTTTCCAAGAGCTCTGTTGTCCTTGCTGATGTCCTTTCCATGCTTCTTCTTGATCAACTTGATGAAGTACTCCATGATCCTCTGATCAAAGTCCTCACCTGGAAAAAAGGAATCAAATTGTGTTTAAATTGTTTCCTGACATTGTGACTAGTCAACCATGAAAACCAATACCATCCGGTAGTAAACTACTCTGGAAAATATAAAAAGGAAACCAGAACCTAGAAGGTTTACCTCCCAAGTGAGTGTCTCCATTGGTGGAAAGCACCTCAAAAACACCATTGTCGATTGTCAAGATACTGACATCAAAAGTTCCACCACCAAGGTCAAAGACAAGGATGTTCTTCTCACCACCCTTCTTGTCCAAACCATAGGCGATAGCTGCTGCAGTTGGCTCGTTAATAATTCTGGCAACATTTAATCCAGCAATAACTCCAGCATCTTTTGTAGCTTGTCTCTGGGCATCGTTGAAGTACGCTGAAAGTTCAAAACAAGAACACTAGTCAATCTCAAAGAATCAGCAAGCCCTACTAACTCATCTTCCAGGCCAAAGATTCTTTGCTTTTTACCAGGAACAGTGACCACTGCATCCTTGATCTTCTTTCCAAGGAAAGCTTCTGCGGTCTCCTTCATTTTCACAAGGATCATAGCACTGATCTCCTCAGGGCTAAAGACCTTTGTCTCTCCATCCTTGATCTTAACTTGAATGTAAGGCTTTGAATCTCTGTTCATAATCTTGAAAGGAACAAGTTTCATGTCCCTCTGGACCTCTTTGTCCTCAAACCTACAAGATATTAAGTTTCCCATTCAGCTACAATGCTCCTGAAACACATAATCTATTATTGTATAATGAAAGAAGAATGAGTCTTACTTTCTCCCAATAAGTCTCTTAACGTCAAAGATGGTCCTCTCAGGATTGACTGCTGCCTGATTCTTGGCAGCCTCACCGATCAACCTCTCGGTGTCAGTGAATGCAACCCATGATGGGGTGATTCGGTTACCCTGGTCATTGGCTATGATTTCTACATGGCCATTTTTGTACACCCCCACACATGAATAGGTAGTACCAAGATCAATACCAATAACGGTTCCAAGCTTGGGAGCTTCATCCTTGGCGATGGTAAAGGCAAACAAGCTTCCTGAAAATTGGCAATCGGATAGACAAAATGAGACAACTAATGAAGAACATCAGCACCTAATACAAATCAAATGCATTTACCAGCAGAGCAAGCAGATCATGTTCATAAAAAGGAAAGCAAATGCGCATTACATTTCCACCTCTAAACTCGTAAATGTACAAAAATAAAGATCCTCGCATAACACAACAAATGAGAAACATACAATCAAAAGGCAATGCTAAATTTTCAGTTTTCCAGATTCATATTTTTCATTTGTGATGTCTTCAACTTCCCAAATGCAGGTGAAGAAACACAGTTTTTTCCAGATCTCATCAATTCAGAAGAGATATTACTAAAGGAAATGATAAAATAGTCCAGCTAGCTACGTCTGCAAACAAAGGAAACATAAAATGGAAGAAGAAAGATCGAGCTCACCAAATCATAATACATCGACATCTTGTAAAACAAATCAACTAAAGCAAACAAATAACGATCATCTCTCTACAACAAAAACAAGATCGCATTTAATTTCATCAATTCTAGGAAGCTTCAAATCTCGGAGAAAAGGATCCAGATCTGAACCATTTCAATCGCAGTAAAGAACATAACACTATCTCACTCTCCTCTCACTAAATCATACCAGATAAACACACAAAAGGCAAGAGAATTAACAAAGGAGCATCATTTCAATAACCTAACTCAAAAGCATTTCTCGAAATCAAAGAGCTCGCGATGAAAGAAGAAAGAGATGAGATATCCACACTCACCGCACAAGAGGATTCCAAACACGATCGAAGACGCGCGTGCTCGACAGGCACCGGCCATAGCTGCTTTCACCACAAATCTGTCCTCTCCAGGAAGAACACTTTCAAGATCAGAATCTGTTTTCCTTTTCGATCCGTTTGCAAATGAGAGGTTTATCGTTCGAAGAGGGTTATAAAGCGAGCGCGAGGAAAAGGGCTGTTCTCTCTCGTTCTCTCCAGAAACTCAGTCATGGGGAGGAGTTTGAAGAGGAGACGTGTCACAGTTGATGACGTGGACCAATGGGAGAGCGGGATCGTTGGAACGGACCAATCAGGGGTTTTCTCTCTCTATACGCTGTTTACGGAACGTCAACGTGTTCGTGTAGAACGCGGGGGAGAAAGTGTCATAGGTGGTGACGTGGACCAATAGGATTTCGAGTGGATGTGTCTCCACCAATCGCATTGCTTTTGTTTCGCTGGATCCGTTGCAGTCGTCGGGTTTAGGTTTTCTTGTAATTTCCGTTTTGGAGAAAATGGCTGGAAATGTCCTAATTTTATGGAGAGTTCTTGCAATTTTTTTTTTTAAGAAAATTGAAGGATTAAGACCCTTTTAATAAATTTATTAGTGTATAGACCCTATTGTTAATCTTTTAGGAAAGTGGACCTTTTTAGAGGTGTTTTTACTTAATTATCCTTAATTGTTTTATTTAAAAAAGGATAATAGAAAAAAAATTTGTTAAAATCAAATCTTTTAGGTGGGATTAAAATCAGATTTGAGACACAGTTTTCATACGCTTTTCTCTGCTCGATTTTGCACTAATTATCTACATGCTTACAATAACTTTTCCATTATGTTTACCATAATACTATTTATTGTAGGGTAAACTGCAGAAAACCACCCCTTAAATAGGGCAAATTGCCCAAAACCAACCCTTAGATGTAAAATTGCAAAAAACCACCCTTTATAAGGATTCTGTTAGCAAAAGACCACCCGTTGTAGGATTCCGTTAAAATCTCGGTTACATATGTGGAATTACGAAATGACCCCTTCCTTTTTTAATATAAAATGATGTCATAATAGTGGAAAGAAATAAAAGAAAAAAGTAAAAGAAAATTAAGAAACGTAATTTATCTCTCAAATCCCTTCACTTTCACCCCGTTCTTCAGTTTCTCCCTCTTTCTCTCTCCCTCCATGAGCCCTAATTTATGCCCGAGATCCACAACCCCGTGGAATTCAGCCTCCATGTACCGCTCTCGGATGTACTACAACTCCAATTTCCGCCCCAGTCTTCGTCAGGAGGGAGGGTAGGAGGATCTCAAGGCGGAGAGGGCGATGGGGGAGGAGATTTCGATGGCGGAGTCGAGACTCGTTTTGACGAGGGCGGCGTGGAGGTTCTCCATGGCGGGTAGTAGGTACTTGGTGGTGTTAGCGGGGTCGACGAAGACCTCCGATTGGGGTGTGGGGTAGTAGGCGGCGACATTGCGGGGGATCCAGGCCGGTGTGGGCGAAGGAGGAGCTGGTGGCGGCGGAGCGGATTAACTGATTGGGTAGGTCGACGGTGACTCTGATGTTGGAGCCAGCGAGGGTGCGGCGGAGGACGACGGGGTCGGTGTCGAAGAGCTTGGTGCGGTGGAAGCATCGGACTTGAGGAGGCTGATCCCTTTATGGCAATTTTGGCTTCTGATAAGATATTTATTTTAATCTGGAGAGTTTCACTGGAAAATTTGTATGATACTAGTATTCTAGTTTTTTTTAACCCCTTTTTCATTTGTTTTTTACCTTATTATTTGGTATAAATTTGCATATGATAGAAATGTTTTACAATGGCATCTTAGTTAAATTTGATAACTAGACAGGGGTATTTTGGTCTTTTTAAGCCAAATTTTAACAGAAGTCTAACGGCATCTAGGGGTGGGTGGCATTTTGCTAACATCTATCCTATAATGGGTGGTTTTTTGCAATTTTACATCTAAGGGGTGGTTTTGAGCAAATTAGCCTATTTAAGGGGTGGTTTTCTGCAGTTTACCCTTTATTGTAACATATATTATTATAACAATTACACTAACTTATGACTTATCCATTGCACTACAATATTTATCCATTGCACTACAATATGTATGACATCATAATATAATCTATATAAACTCTTAATTTAAAAGAGTTTAGGATGATGTGTCAAGCTTAGAGGAATTTTAGGAGTCTCGACCAATCTTTTTTTTTTGCCATTTTTCTTTTATTTTCTTTAATTCTATTTTTTTTCTTCTTTTTCCTTTAATTCTCTTTTTTCTTTAATTTTATTAACTATTGATCTTAATTCAAAACATCTATATCTATATAAACTCTTAATTTAGAAGAGTTTAGGATGATGTGTCAAGCTTAGAGGAATTTTAGTAGTCTCGACCAATCTTTTTTTTTTTGCCATTTTTCTTTTATTTTCTTTAATTCTATTTTTTTTTTTCTTTTTTCTTTAATTCTCTTTTTTCTTTAATTTTATTAACTATTGATCTTAATTCAAAACATTGATCTTAGCCTAAATTATAAATTTAGTAGTTTTTTTTCTCTAAAAAAACAATCTATATCTATATAAACTCTTAATTTAGAAGAGTTTAGGATGATGTGTCAATCTTAGAGACATTTTAGGATTCTTAACTAATCTTTTTTTTTTTGCAATTTTTCTTTGATTTTCTCTAATTCTCTTTTTTTCTTCTTTTTCTTTTAATTCTTTTTTTTTTAATTTTACTAACTATTGGGCTTAATTCAAAACATTGAATTCAATCTAATATAAATTCTATATAAACTCTTAATTTAGAAGAGTTTAGGATGATGTGTCAATCTTAGAGACATTTTAGGAGTCTTAACTAATCTTTTTTTTTTTGCAATTTTTCTTCGATTTTCTCTAATTCTCTTTTTTTTCTTCTTTTTCCTTTAATTCTTTTTTTTTTAATTCTACTAACTATCTATATAAACTCTTAATTTAGAAGAGTTTAGGATGATGTGTCAATCTTAGAGACATTTTAGGAGTCTTAACTAATCTTTTTTTTTTTTGCAATTTTTCTTTGATTTTCTCTAATTCTCTTTTTTTCTTCTTTTTCCTTTAATTTTTTTAATTTTACTAACTATCTATATCCATATATCCATATCTATATAAACTCTTAATTTAGAAGAGTTTAGGATGATGTGTCAATCTTAGAGACATTTTAGGAGTCTTAACTAATCTTTTTTTTTTGCAATTTTTCTTTGATTTTCTCTAATTCTCTTTTTTTCTTCTTTTTCCTTTAATTTTTTTAATTTTACTAACTATCTATATCCATATATCCATATAAAATCTTAATTTAGAAGAGTTTAGGATGATGTGTCAATCTTAGAGACATTTTAGGAGTCTTAACTAATCTTTTTTATTGTAATTTTTCTTTGATTTTCTCTAATTCTTTTTTTTTTCTTCTTTTTCCTTTAATTCTTTTTTTTTAATTTTACTAACTATTGGGATTAATTCAAAACATTGAATTCAATCTAATATAACTATTAGGCTTAATCAAATTTATTTACTAACTATCTATATAAACTCTTAATTTAGAAGAGTTTAGGATTATGTGTCAATCTTATAGACATTTTAGGAGTCTTAACTAATTTTTATTTTTTTTGCAATTTTTCTTTGATTTTCTCTAATTCTCTTTTTTTCTTCTTTTTCCTTTAATTTTTTTTTATAATTTTACTAACTATTGGGCTTAATTCAAAACATTGAATTCAATCTAATATAACTATTAGGCTTAATCAAATTTATTTATAACTATTGGACTTAATTCAAAACATTGAATATAACTATTGATTATGACACATATATCACATTTAAACAATGTTATAACGATATTGATATTATTATTACTGAGTAATTTAAAATGTCTATATTTATGTATTATACTTTACATAAGATTTAAAAAAAAATTCTTAGATAATTATAAGATACATTTATTGTAAAGTTTTTTTTAATGATTTTTATCTTAAAATTTATTAATAGTTTATAATATTTTTATATATAATATTTTAGTTTTCAAAAAACGCGCCATGGCACGGAAATCGTACTAATATTTCTTGTAACACAATACGATATTACAATAACATGTTACAATAAAACTTTCTTTTTTCATTACATTATTGTAAGGATCTATAATCACCCCCAACTCCCCTCTCACATACCCCCGATTGCTAAAATATCTGTATAAAATGTTAATTAATTTGACACTCATCTACTTGTATGCACTCCCGATCATATGGAAGTGGTTGAGATCCCACGTTACTTCTCCGATCAGTTTCCGCCTCCGTTCTCGAGCTTTCTCCGCTCTTCCAACTGTACTTTCCCTTAATCTGGTCACGTTGGGGGTAGTTTTGGATTGTCGGGTTCTCGGATCCGCCTCCTTCTCCTTCCTCTTCCTTTGACTGTCGGCGATTCCAGTCCGCCGGGGCGTCGTTTCGATCGGTGGTGATGGTAGGGCTCGCTCCAGTCCTCCCATCTCTCCCTGTCGTTTTTACTGCTGCCGTCGATTCCCCGGTGCGTGGTCTGGCCTTCGCCGCGTTCGCCCGGGCCTAGTGTCGACTGGGGTTCGTCCGGTGGTCGGCTGTTGCCTCCGCCGCCGGTGATTGGCTTGTGCGTCGCTTGCCCTCTTCCTTGCCTCTCCTAGTTTTCAATTTTCAATTACAAAAAGATGGATTCGGTTGAGATTTTTCAATACTCCGTATCATTTTGTTTTAATTTTTTTTTTCAAAATTAATTTTGTAATGAATATTAAAACTAAGGGTATTTAGAGCATCCGCATTAGTGAAACCCACTCGAGTTCCTTAACTCTACTTTTTATATTTCTCTCTTCTTAAAAAACCCAATATAATTTTTCACCCACATCCAGTGTTCTAAAAATCGCGCCTAGGCACCGCCTGGGCGGCGCCTAGGCGCTAGGCGGCAGGACATCTAGGAATTTTTAAGCCTAGGCGGTCCTCTAGGCGGTAATCCACCTAGACACCACCTAGTCTTGCCTAGGCGCCGCCTAGACCCCGCGTAGGCCCGCTTAATCCCGCCTAGGGGACGCCTAGGCACACCTAGTCCCGCCTAGGGGACGCCTAGTCCCACATAACCCGACGATTATTCAATTTTAGCTTTTAGGCATGTGATTAATCAACTTAGGGTTTTTTTATCCCCATGTTCGAATATATTAGTTTTTGAGTCAAACATATGGTTTTGGATATGTTTTGGATTTTAGAAGGTTTAAAGTCGCTAATCGGACGCCTACTTTTGCATTTATTTACTTTAATGTTAGTTAAACACGATAAATTTGGGTTTATGAGTGATATTATGGATTATTATTACATTATATGAATTATTTACATGTGTTATGCTTCAAAATATAAGGAAATAATTAAGTTTGTTTCAAGTCTGCCTAGGCGCCGCCTGGGCACCCGCCTAACCGCCTAGGCGCTAGGCGGCCACCCACCACCTAGTGGCCGCCTAGCGCCTTTTAGAACATTGCCCACATCACTAAAACCCTTTAAAACCCCATTTTTTTTTCGGGACCCACCTCTTTTTTTACTCTCACTCTCTCTCCTCATGTTGGTCCACCTCCTCTCCTTTTTCTTTCTCTTTCTTGGGTTTTAAAGGTTTCTTAGTAAGAAACTTGTCAAATCATTCCTTAACCCCTCCTCCCCTTTCTTCAATTTTTTATTAATTAATTTCTTATTTTGGGGTTAAGAAACCCCCATTGTGGATGCTCTTATGTCATGACAAATTAAGAAGGTCTAAATTACAATAAAAATAAGAAAGAGGTATATTTACCTCTAAAATTAATAAATAGGGTCTATATACCCCGTTCACTCTTTTTTTTATTAGGAAAAAATTCGAGGTCAGATATACTTGAACCTTGGTGGTCGACAAGTCGTCAGACGGATAACCGTCTAAGCAAATATAAAAATATAAAGTTGGTGCAAAATACAGGCAAAACCTCAACAATATCGAAACTAAATACAACTAAACCGAATTCTTCCTAATTTACACTAATTTAATGTAAAAAAACTAGTTTTTTTTTTATTATGAAAGAATTCGGGTGAACGAGCTCTACCCGATGACATTCTTACGGATGAGGTCTAGAATACCAGAATCGTTGTTAATATCGACACCCCAGGCAGAGTGGTAAAGGTGTGCAACCTTATCAGCCACTCTATTGCCTAATCGGAGAACATGAAAGAATGAAACTTCTTTCAAAGTCGATAGTAGCAATTTAACATCTGATAAAATCAGTTCGATTTCCCATGGACAGGTAGATGTTTTATTTAGGTGGTTTATGTTTATCATGAAGTCACCTTCAATGTGGAGTTTATTGATACGGAGTTGTAGAGCCTTTTGGATTCCTAGTTTAAGAGCAAGCGCTTCCGCTTTCAAAGGACTTTGTTTGCAAGTTTTTTTATAACAGATGTGTATCGGATGTCATTCCCAGTCCCGGATTATGGCTCCAGTCGAACTATCATTGTTTGAAATTGTGGATCCATCAAAATTTAACTTGAAAGTTCCCCTAGGGGGTTTTCGCCAAGTAATGTTACCATGCTTTCTTTTCGTCCTTGGATGTTTGGAGATTCGTGTGCGTAAGGGGAAGTCCTCATCCAAGCTATACTCAAAGTGAGCTGTTTTACTCCAATTTTCCTTATGGGTTTTAATAATACGTAATGAACTTTCTCTATGAGATATGGGGACCTGTCTAAAAACAAATTGGTTTCGAATGTACCAAGCCGTCCACCAAGAAAAGGCAAGCTCCACCATGGCAACAGATGTAAGCTTGTTTCCGATGAATAAAAAGATAGGTTTTATCTCCCGTGAATGATTTATCATACTGGATATAGTTGAGTTTACGTGTGTAGGTAAGCGAAAGAGAGGGCGCACATATGGGCATTCTAGTAAGAAGTGAACGTCATCTTCAACTGCACAGTTGCACAGTTGACAGGTGGAAGGTACAGAAGTCCCACGTTGAGCCAGCTTAGAGGCAGTAGGGAGGCCATTCTGACAAACTTTCCATAGAAAGTTTTTGATCTTAGGCGGAATATCCAAATTCCATATCCAGGCGTTATTGTCTATGCTCAGTGAGGATTGAGCTGTGATTAGCTTATACGCACTTGACGTGGTGAACCAACCAGCCCTATCAGGCCACCAGTATAATCAATCCTCAAAATGGGAAACGGGAAGTGAAATGTCTAGGATTTCTTTGACTACGTCATTTGGTAATGTATTGCTAAATTTTTCCGTCCACCATCTACCACCTAAAATATAGTCACTGACAGTTTCTTCTATGTTGTTAATTTGGGGGCAATCATCCTTAGATAGCAGAGAGCTTGTTGTAATCCAATTATCCGTCCAAAATTTGATAAATGAACCATTTCCTACTGACCAAATAAGGCCAGTCTTAAATTTATCTATAAGAGTTGTCAGTTTAGCCTATTGCCATGAAGAATCTCCACTTTTTACATATTCAAGGATGTTGGATGAACGAAGATACTTGTGTTTAATGAGAGACACCCAGACATTATCTGGTTTAGCCAATAGTTTCCAAAGTAGTTTCATTTGAAGGGCTTCATTCATCTCTTTCGATTTCCTAAGCCTGATTCCCCCATACTTTTTCGGTCTGCAAATCTTATCCCAGCTAATAAGCGGACGGTGTTGTAGATCTTTATTCCAAAAAAACATTCTGTTAATCTGGTCAAGCTCTTTATGTATTGATGAGGGTAACAAAAAGTTCTGCATTGTATACAATGGTTTGGTCGATAAGTTTGTATTAATGAGGATTGCACGTCCCTGTTCTGATAGAGCATTAATTAGCTCGTCATTTACTTAGTTGCTCTTTAGATTTACATATGATGTCTTCAAAAGTGTGTTTGTTTACTCTTCCGTTAATAATCAGACATCCAAGGTATTTTTCTAATGAGTTTTCATGTGTAATACTTAAGCAACTGCTAAGTTTTGAGATCCTAGAGTTCGAAATGCCTTTTGTGGCTTGGAAGCTAGATTTATGATAATTGACTTTTTGCCCAGAAACTTTACAGTATGAATCAATTATATCCCTAACTTTTTGTCCCGCAGCAGCACTGCCTCTTGTAAAAATAATGATGTCGTCGGCAAAAGATAGGAAGGGGACCCTAGGTCCACTCCTACCAAAGGAAAATCCAATTGGACTGTTTTCCACATTTGTTACTGCTGAGAGTTTTCGAGCTAAAATTTCTGCCCCTAAGATAAACAAGAAAGGAGATAGAGGATCCCCTTGACGCAGGCCACGAGAGGGGAAGAACATATCAGTAGGACCGTTGTTGACTAGTACAGAGAAGTACATAGTCGTTACGCATTCCATAATCCATGTAATGAAAGTAGGGTGGAACCCAAGTTTTTCTAAAACCTTTCTTATGAAGTTCCAATCAACTCTATCGTACGCTTTCTCCATGTCAAGTTTTATTGCCAACCATCCCTCCCGACCCTTGCGCGATCTGAAGGAGTGGAAGATTTCGTGTGCTATTAGGACATTGTCTTGGATGGCCCTGTCCGACACAAAGGCACCTTGTAGTGGGTGAATTAGTTTACCGATAATTGTTTTGATTCTTTTTGTCAAAATCTTTGAAATGATTTTGTATAAAATAGAACATAAACTGATTGGGCGGTAGTGACTGGTATTGGTAGGGTTATCCCGCTTTGGCATTAGTGATATGAATATATGGTTTATTTGTTTGAAAATTTTTCTAGAGTGGAAAAAACTTTTTACAGCTCTAATGATAGATAAGCCAACAATGTCCCAGTATTTCTTATAGAATTCGGCTGTAAAACCATCTGGACCTAGCGATTTATTGTTGCCAAGGCTGAAAACAGCTGCCTTAATTTCATTATTAGATGGGTGTCGAATAAGGTAATTATTTTCTTCAGGGGTAATTGAAGGATGGATTAGATTTAACATTTCTTGTAGTAGTCTATCATCAATCGGCTCCTTTTTGAATCTTTTTTCAAAATCACTCTTAATTTCATTTCTAATATTTTCTTCTCCTATTATCAAGGTTCCTTCAGCAGAACTTATATTGCGGATTTGTTTCCTATGTCTCCAACCCGAAGCAAACCGATGAAAATAAGTTGTGTTCGAATCAGAAAGGTTAAGATGCTTTGTCTTGGCTCTTTGTTTCCAAAAAGTTTTTTGGTAAAGAAGTAGTTTTTCCTTTTTTGTAATAAGACGTTTTTCTCTATTAATTGTTGTCATTTTATTACCTCCTGAAACCGAAGTTTGAATATTGAGAAGCTCAGCTTCCACTTCTTTGCTAGGCCTAGGCAGTACGCTTCTACATTAGCCCACTCTCTCTTGCATTTCTGATTCATTTGTATGGGCGGTCTTTCTTGTGAGGAGCTACATCTTTTCTTTCATGAAGGAGTGAGGGGTTCATGGCTCTCACTTTTGAGCTTGCTGCTTATGGATGCTGAGATTAGACCATGCACTCATTTAACTGGCAGAAAATATTTCCGAAGGTTTGTTTGTTCCATTCCTTTGCTTTTTTCTTCAGAATTTTATATTTGAACATAAGTTGATACATAGTCGAGCTCAAACAATTTGCTCGCCATGATTGTTTAACAATATTTTGGAAATCTTTCCGCTGAAGCCAAGTATTCTCAAACCTGAACGGAGGAGCTTTGAAAACCGATCCACACTCAAAAGTTATCGAAATGGGGCAGTGGTCAGATGACGAGATGGCTCCGTTGAAAGTGATCAGGTTAGGGAATTTCTGAATGATCTGATGATGGACTAGTACACGGTCAAGTTTTTCGCGAATAGTGTTTTCATCATATGGGTTCTTTCTCCAAGTAAATGGGTTTCCAAAAGTGGGTAGATCCAAAAGAACGCATTCATTTTTAAATTGTAGGAGTCTAGTGAATCGAGTGGGACGAAGGTTAGCACTACCCAGCTTGTCATCGATGCATATAATTTCATTCAAGTCACCCAAAATAATACAAGGAATGAACGAATCACTCACAATGGATGTTAATGTATTCCAAAACGAAACTTTCTCTTGAGGGCTCGGAGGTGCGTATACAAACAACAGTAGAGTCATAAATCTATTATTAATATTCTCGTATCGAAGTCCTATAATTCTGGGTAAGTGAATTTCTACCGTAATAATTTCATTTGTTAATTGGTAAGATTTCCAAAGGATACCAAGACCACCCGAACGACCGGTGGCAGGTGACCAAATAGCCTCATCGAAGCCCACAGTTTTCCAAATTTTGTCTTCAAGGACAGATTCAGATTTAGTTTCCGCTAAGGCCATTACTTGAATGTTTTCGTTTTTGCACTTACTATCGATTTCCGTCCAAAATGTTTTGCTTCCAATGCATCTACAATTCCAATATGTGATTTTCATATATAACCGTCAAGGGTGTGAGGCCAAGATTTAAGTGACATCACATTAAGAAGGTGTAACAAATAATAGAGTTGGGGATTATTTTTATGAGATGGCATGATTTCTGACATCAAGTTAGTGTTGTTATGTGGATTAATATGCTCAGTGCAATTATATACTAAGTAGTCAAATAGTTGACACACCAAGCCAACAATTGGGTCGGCAAAAAAGGTGAACAGGGAATCCAAGTAATAGATTAACTTAAATGGGGGGAGTAAGCCCAACAAGAGTAAGCATTTTATAGGTAATTGCAACAGCAAGTACTTTTGTTGAAACATGGAAACCCGGGGATTGGAATACAGCCGCAGCTTGCAAGTAAGCCTGAAGAGGCCAGGACGAACGACGAAAGTAGCCAAAGAAGCCACCCAACCCGTCGGAGACACCGAGTTGCATGGATGATTATACACATATATAAACAAAGAGAGGTAGAAATTATAGGGCTCAACCCACAAGAAAAACCATCCAAACCAAGCACTGTGAACAACAAGTAGCAGCAGAACACAGGCCAAGCTGAAAAATTTAGATGTAATATAACATGAATTAGTTCGCTGAGAAGAAACTAAATTGCAGAGCACACTCAACCAGGGAAAACTCCCCCAAGACAGCCTACTGAAGGCACTTTGAAGCAAATGTGAATAATTCAAGCTTTTACCCAAGTGGAACTTGTTGATTTGGGTTGCAGTAACATACATAAGAAACTGATTGAAGTAGTAATTTCTTTTTACTCTAAAGATTTTTACCATTAATGGATTCAGAAGCATTATCCAGGAGTGTGTACAACCCTTTGGAGGGTGAGATCCAAAGGAAGTATTTACTCCATTAAAATCATACCGGTGAACCATCAATCTTTTGTTTAGCCTCGCTAGGAGGATTTGGGCCCTTTCGGGAGTTGGATGGGGAAGGTGCAGATGACACCACCCCGGTTTTGGTATTACTATAAAACAAAGCCACAACAACAACCATAACACACCAGCAGAGCCGAAAGAAAAGACATAGGGGAAGAGTAAGATACCAGGAGAGGGAATAGATGGGGGAGAAGCAGTAGAAATCTTTTTTTTTTCCTTTTTTTCTTCCTTATTTTAACCCCACGTACATGCCCTTTTGGGGCAAAATAGGAGGCCCTCGCGGAAACACCCACCCCAGCAACGGCGCCACCCGAAAGGACAAACTGCGCCGGCGAATGTTGGAGGGTGATGGAGCAAGATGACCGACGACAGGCGGCGCCACCAACCCCGTGACGGAAACACCATCGAATAACAAAACCGGCGAAAGGTAACGAGACACCGGATAGCAGCACAAGCCACAACACCGGCAGACCCCCAAACCACCGTAGGGTCACTGGAGACAAGCCGACAGAGCCCAATACCGGGGCATAATGTAAAGACCGGGAAATTTTAGAATATTAAATTATTAAAATAGTGATTTATAATCATCCCGATTTCTAATATTTGGGAGGTTTGGAAAAACTCGTCCTTGAGCATCAGTTTTGATTTTCAAACCATTCCGGCATCGTTTGAAATATTGGATTTGACGGATTTTAATTCCGCTTTTGAGCTTCGAAATCGAGGGTTTGATTTGATTTTGATCATTTTAAATAAGTGGTAAAATTTGATTGAAATGTTAATTTATTCCGTTAAATGTTGTCGGGCATATTTTCTTTAGACCACTCCTCTCCTATTTTCCTTTTCTTTCCCCTCCTTTTCTTTTCTTTCTCTCTCTCTCTCCTCCAATCTCTGTTAGCCCTGCAGACCCCAATTCCAGGTTATAGCTGTTCATTTGTCCTCACCCTCAACCTCTCTTGTATACATGTGATCCCTTCTGAGGATTCCTCATTCAGAAATCCCACTAAACCCACAATTTCACCCTTTCTCTCTATCTCCCTCTCTTCCTTACTTGAAGACCACCAAATACCCCCAAATTGCAGGACCACCGTGAGACGTCAAATCCACCAAGAGCTCCGAGCTCTGTTTCCGAGAGAGGTACTGCAGAACCTCCTACCGCCGGACCAACAGCCCTGAGTCACCACCAACGACCACCCCTCATCCTCGTTCCTCCTTGTCGTCGCCGGAGAAGCCGAGTGCAGACTCCCCTGTCTCGCAAGGAAGAGCAGCAGCAGCATCGATCTCCTCCTTCCCTCCGAGCATCAGAAGCTCCTCCCACGTCCGACCCCGCCAACATCAGCCATTGAAGCCGGAGCCCAGCAACTCCGCCGAAACCGTCCGAGCCCCGAGTTCCCCCTTTCATGAATTCCCGTTTAAGGTCGGTCACGATTTCTTCTGTTTCGATTCCAAATCTTCGTCAAGTGCCCTCTACTCATCTCTCGCGCTTCCTAGGCCTCATAGGGACCCTCTTCCACCGTCGTCGCAGTCGGAGCCGGCCTTGGAGCACCCCGGCGCTGCAGCTTCGCGCAACCGGTAATCAATCTCCTTCCTTCCTTGCCTCGTTTCCGTTTTATTTATCTGGGTGTAGTCGGAATCGGTCTTGGTTCATTTTGAGGAGAGTTGGGGCCGGAAAGGGAGTCGCCGGCTGATCTGAGTTCCTCTTCTCCCTCGTCGTTCTTCTTGTCGATCAGTAACTTCTCTCTCCTCTCTTTCTGCGTTTGCCTTTCCTTGTATGTGTGTGGTCGGGATCTGGTGTCGAACCTCTGGGTGAAGTTGCGTCGGGAACGAGCCGTCGGCGGGATCTGTTCTTTCTCTTCTTCCTCCGTTTTCTTCGGCGGTGGCAGAGCTCTGTTCATTTGTATTGAGGAAGACGAGCCTGTGGGACCTAATCCTCCTTTCCTTGTTTTCTTTGGGCCACCGGGTTGGGCCGGATTCCTTTTCAAATTGAGAGGTCTGGGTGTTGGGCTACTGGGTTTTGCTTATAAATGGTTATTGTTATTTGTTGTTGTTATTTTGTGTTACACTATACATTTATAATAGGATTGGTAGTTGTTAGTATTATTAATATGTTATATTTTCTGTATTGGTGAAAATAAATAATTCTGAAATTAATATATATTATAAATTATTTGAAAGTAATATTATGTGTAAAATGTTATTATAAGATGTATTTTATGCGATTTTGGAATTTGTAAAATGATTTGTTGATTTTGCTTTTGATAAGGTTTGTAAAGAGAGATTTATTTTGGAAATGTTTATCGTTAATACTTGAAACATTAAAGTCAAGGTTTTGAAATAAAATGCCGGAACTATTTCTATAATATGATTTGAGAAATTGTTTTAAAAACGAGTCGACTTAACTTGAGATTTAAGAGTTTGGAAAACTTTGAGAAAATGATTTACTTGTTTCAACTCGGTGAATTTATTGTTGAATCTTGCTTGAGAATTTTGTGGATTTTAAATAAGATATGAAATGAGGTATGATGAGGAAAAATGAGATGATGGATGAGATATTGAGATGATATGAACATGGAATGATATATGATGTGATAGTACGGAATGATCGGAAATGAGATATATGAAGTTATGTGTGATAGTTAGGGGCGCCTTATGTGATTTAGATAGACTTATGCATATCTGTATTTTTGTTAGGTGATTGTTGCTTTTGGACTTGCATTGGGCCCTTGCTTGTATTAACCTGCTGTTCTGCATCTTCAGGTAAGTTCCCTAGGGGGCTTACTCAGGTTGGACATTCATGCCTGTTGTTGCATTTTATGTTAGGTGTTGCATATGCATAAAAGCATGCCATGTAGTATCCTGTTTAGGTTGCACTAATTGAATGAGCATCTGCTTACTTATTGCGTTTGAAACAGAACGGCTGTTATCTGTGATAGTCCTAGAGTCTTTGCTAGGGTCATAGGGTAGCCCAGCCTCATCGGGTACCCTGAGTCAATCGAGTCATGAACTTCCTTATATTATGAGATGCCTGCGGGCTTTATTGTGGAGCGGGTTAGGCATGCGTGCCCCCCGATTATGATGGAATGCATTCACGAGCTGGCCAGTCTCCGCCCTATCGGAAGGGGGTGGAGGTAGGAGAGGGATATGCCACTTGGCATTGTCTTGGGCCCTTTACAGTATTTTTACACATTATTATGACTAGGAGCATGCTAGTGTGTTTGACTTTCGTATTGCATTAGAGCATCTTTATTAGGTATAGCACATACTATGTGGCCTCAGCGAGGACTGCCGGTCCCGCATGAGTGGCTCGATCTGACTCCTTTCCCCGTTCTTCTTTTAAAGGTATTTTCTGCAGATCTTGTTTGCTCCTTGCTTCTGTGACGGGAAACCCTTTGGCGAATCGAAGAACCTAGCTAATATTCTAACTTGGTAAAATGGTAATCACTTGCTTATGATTTGTTTTGACCCGGCTTTGTCGTGGCGTTTGTACCCTAGTTTTGCTTCCGCTTTACTTTCGGTTGAATTGGATTTTGCGACATAGTCTTAGGACAGGTAAAGGGTACCCAATGGCCCTTCGATGTTTTTAGGGTTTGAAATCCCTCCTTCTACTAATCTTAAATGAGTTTGAAACCTCGACCCGTACCTGGATTGCAAGATCCGAACAAGGGGTTTTATCCCTTGAAACGTAACCCGGAAATCATAATTCTGGGCCGTTACAAAGATGGTATCAGAGCTGAGGTTGTGCAATTCGGGTACGCAAGGGTCGAGTATATGTTTTGGAAAACCGCCCATGAATTTCAAAGGATTTGAAAGGATTTTAAAAAGGGCAAAATGAACTTAAGATGTCTAACCGAAATTGGACTAAGTAATGAACTCGAATTGTTATAAAAGAGGAAAACCGACCAAACGGGGACGCGAGTGGGTAGTAAAGGCGCTAGACCACCCCTATTACGGTAGGCAAAATACTAGCTTGCTCTTTACAGAGGGTCCGGAAGACTCCAAGGAGATTGCACCAAGGTGGTTGGAGTGGCGAGTTAGGTAGGATCGCGAGGTTTTTGCCCCTCCGGTCAGTCGCTCCTCGAAGAGCGACATTAAATAACTTGATGTGCTTTATATATTGAGCCTGAGTACGATATCCCTCGAAGGAGGTCATTATAATTGTCATTGACTGATTCTGTGCTGAGTGCTTGCTACGCTAGAGATCTGATTTGGTATGCCTAACAATGAGTTGTGTATTGACTAATCTGTGCAAACGGGATAGTGGGAGTACCATTGTTTCTGTGTGGTCAAACTCAGCTTGTGTGAAACAGCCCCTCCACTATGGTTGTTGACCCTTTGATGCTCCTATTGAGTATTTCTCCCGGATGTCAGTGTCTTCCATGGGGAAACGGGTTGGTAAACACATTGTGTCGGAATCATGTATGGGTATGAAGGTTGTTTGAGTGAGTATCGGGAGGTGGTTCTTGATGACATTTTGAGTCAAAAGTAAGGTGTCCTGGGGCTGTCTTTCTTGATTCTTATGATGATCAACCAGTGTCTCCTTATCATAAAGATTCGTACCGGAGTCCCACGGGACTGAGGGGTGAAGAGTCAATTGGGAAAGGTCAATTATTGCCCTTAGGAATCTCTGTCGAGTTGTCTTATTTGCTCTGTCCATGATTGTGTGATTCTATATGTATTACTTCTTGACTTACGGACCGATCCTTAATGTGAACCTGTGCTTATGTGATTTGATGCTCATGATGACCATTGTATAGATTCGAGCTACAATTGTTATATCCATATCATCCCGACATGATCTATTTAGTATATTGCATTATCATACTAAGGCACGAATATATATGTCATATGCTAGGAAGTTGTGTAATTTATGTTCTCCCTGTGAATAGGTTAATGATAGTGTGATCGTTAAATTTTGTTATATTGACGAAGCAAGTTCCCTACTTGATACGTGTTACAACTTGACTTCAACATGGCCTATATGATACTTAATTCCCAATACATGTTATGATGATGATCTTTAATGTAAAATTCGTGGTTGTATGTCATTCTTTATCCATGTTGGTCACATTGCTTAGGTCTCATATTGCATCTCGCTTCTTGTCATGATTATGTGTCGTCTTCGCATCTTTGATTGGACTGTTGTAATGATCATACTACTGATTGATTAGAAGCATGAATGTCATGATAGGAGACTATGTGATTATTGCTTCCTCCCGGATTAGGTCCATGGTAGTGTGATGAACTGCCTTTGTATGGATGTCATAAGATGATCTCCTCTGCATGAATGACTAAATTAATAGTTCCATCTGTGACCATGCCGTCGAAGTAATATCTTGATATATGCGTGTCTCATTTAGTATTATTAAATTGGAACACATGCCCCCGTATTCTAGTCATATTGCCCATTACTTAGACTCGTATTATGCACCGTTAAACTTTCCTCATGCTTCTATATTGTTGGAATGTGATTTAATTTATTTCTTACGCGTCGTCATGATTAGTTGCATGCATGTATCGTACGTTATATTGAGCTTTTAGCATCATGTATGATCATCGATTGTGACTTATGCGGACTTGTATCTTGTCTACGTTGTTGCTGATTCTATCTCGAGCTAGGTTCCTGATAGTGTGGTTCTTCCCTCTTTCTATCATCTTAAAATGTCTTACTCATGCAAATTAGATTGATGTTGAATTCGATGATCGATTGCTTTCGGTGATGGTTTATCATAGCATGCTTACATGTTATCACTCGGTAGTGTTTCCCTATTACGTTATGAATTCCTCTTGTGCTGGCATAAATGTATGACTTGGCACCTCACATGATCACACACCACGTTATATCATTTCGCATATGCATGACGCATGAATGTTAGAATGAATTTAGTCGAGTTACCTTGATTGTGGTCATGATTCGATATGTGCTAGTAGTATCCTGTAGGGCTTATGATTTCTAATATGACTCGCTAAATGATTACATGTTCTATGATGTGATAACTATTGTACATTTATATGTGTCCTATGATGGTTCGTTCTTGACACGATTATAACCTATCGCCCATGATGCCCTTCTTGTTACTTTTGATGATATCTCATGTTTCGTGAATATTATGTTGAACTCCTCTTAATGACTCTTAACCATGCTTGTATCACATCATGTATCGCTAGTACCATGTAGGACCCATGCTTTCTAAATGTATCTCGTCACATGATTACGTGCCATACTTGACCTATTATATGATCATTGTGTCAGATGAGATAGTTACTATGTTGCTCTTATATGTCCTTGTATGATGCATACCCCAAGCTCGTGCATTGTTCATATAGATGATAATTATGATGCCTGTTAGATCCCGCATATCTTGCTTTAGTTGCTAGGCATATCTGCTTTCATGGGATAATATACTACTATGTTGTCTCGCATGCATTCGGGTAGCACTCGAGTATGTCTTTCTGGAATGAATACGTATGTTGTGCTCCTCGTGATAGGTACATGTTAGTGTGGATTAAATGATTGATATGCCCCATAATGACATTGGCTCCGCTTGTCACAATTGCAACCTACTAGACCTCCATAAGGGCGTTGTTACTATTCTCGGGTCAGAGTCTTGTCTCTAGTATTGTCGTCTGTAGTTGTAGTCCGTGTTTGTCCCCGAAAGGAAATTGGGTTGTCTTTTCTTGTCACTCCCCTATCTCCCCTAACTTGGACTCTTGCGCGGTACATTTGGGTGAGCGACCGCATGGAAGAGAGAACGAAAAGTTACATAGCGAGAGAACATTGCAGCAGAAGTGTGGGCCCATAACCCACGAGCCTCAGGATCAATGATGTCGGTGGAACGGGCACACATCGAGAATTACGGTTACTGAGCACGATAGGACTTGCAAGCGGAATTGTTCTCCATTCGAATTGCTAACCCTTTTAAATTTGTTGGCGAGGATACTGCACTGACCTAGCGATGAGATTTATGTGTTGATGTGCTGACTTGATAACGACTGCTGCCTGATTGCCTGTTGTCTATGATGATATGATTTGATGACTTATAGATCTCATGTACCATGATGTCTTGACGTGTTGCTACTCTAAGTTGCTAAGCATGATTTGAATTCCTTTCCCTGTAAAATGTGAATTACATATGTTAAGAAGCATGAATTGTATCAGATAAGGTTATAATGCAACATGTTAGCTTGACTTCATTATGTTCATATATGATTTTTGCAATGATTATTGAGCATGATGGTAAACTGAGACTTGTTGAACCCATGATGTTATGTTTATAAATGCTAGTTGATATGCTGCAGACCTTATGTTTGATGATTTTCATGATTGCTTCTTCCTTAAACATGTGGGTGAGGTCATTGGTAGCGTGGTTGGAGGGTGGTGAAAGAATTTTGGGCGGTTGGGATGATCGATGGTATTAGGAGGTGAGTCGCAAGAAAGGGATGTTGGCTTAGGTAAGACTGAGAGAGCTTTGGGATTTATGAGAGACAATGTTGGTGGTTCTGATGAGCTTCTAGGTGATGCTGGTGATGCTTCGGGTAGTACGAGAAGTGTAAGGAAGGGCTCGTGAATATTGAGGACATGGTATTAGAGGGTACTTGGGTGTGAAGTTAGAGATAGGAGTTGGATTCTTAGAGGTGGATGGTGTGGTAGTGCTTGGCGGAAGGAGGGGTGAGATTTGAGCATCGAGATGAATTGGGATTCTTTGAGGAATCTTTGTCTGAGTTGACGTTGGCGAGTCTAGAAGATGATTAGTCTTGGCTTGAGATTGGAGACGAGCGAGTGGCTGTGTTTTATTTTGACTGGTATGATGTGAGGATTGCCTTTATTATGTGATTTATTTATATTTGCTGGCATGATGTTAGATAACGACCATGATAAACCTGATGTGAAATTACATGTTGATATGCAATATTAAAATCTAGTTGGTAGTGACAAGTGTTACCATGATATATTACTGCTTTGCTATCTTGTTATGTTATTTTAGAAGCATGTTAGGACGTGTTGTGATATGATGTATGAAATAATGATGAGTAGGAACTATGGGATAATGATGTTCTATTATGTGGAAGCATGATGTTTTATTATGTGGTAGTAAGCATGATGTGTACTATATGGTTGACAAGCATGAATATTGGTTATGTAAATGATGAATATGAGTTTAAGTATGATCATGATTAGTATATATGAGATAATGGTGCATGATTTCTAACTGATTGTCATTCGATATTGTGATGAGTTAAGGTGATGTCTTTCAGAGCATGCTGACATTTTGGTGATTTATATACTGTTTGATCTTCCTTTTTTTTTTCTGAATCTTAATAGCATGACTTTGTTGTTTTGATATGGTAACGTGATGAATCTGTTCTACTTGTTTTGCAATATCGATATGCGATAGTGAGATTTGATGTGTACTGACGTACTAACCCCATAACATCTAACCCGGTGATGTCTGGACATGTGTGCTGACGTGATGAGTGATGAGCATTCGATTATGCACTTGTGATGCCTTCAGTATGATGTAGATATACCTTATGATTTGTAGTATATTGAGGTTTGTTGTTCCTTTTTCTTACTTGAGACTGGTTGGCATGTTTATGTTTATGTTAAACGGTTATGTGATGGTTGTTAATATGATATGATGTGGGACTTGTCATGTGTGAGATGGCTTATGATATTATGCTTATGTAAGAGTTGAGGAGACTTTTGGTTATGGTACTTGTTGAGTTGTGAATGATGTTGCATGATCTGGAAACTAGGAAGAGAATATGGGATTAGCCCTTAGAGGTGGATGATTCCACCTCTCAACTTCTGAATTTGATTGTTTGATATGCGAGAAACTAATCTGGTGGTTGGAAGATTTTGACGAAATCTTGATTTGAAAGGATTTGACTTGTTTTGGTGTAAGGTTGCTTGATTAGACGTCTTATTTGAAGATTTTGAACGATTTTGAAAAAGGACCAACTTTGATTGTAAAAGAATGAAAGATATCGAGAATTTTGAGGCTAATCTTTATTTTCAATTGTGGAATCGCTTTAGAAACTTTTCAAACCCGGGCAACTCTATGATACTTCACGAAGTGGATACAAGCATTCTATGAGGGCGCTTGTAGGGTACTTGCTAAGACCTAGTGATGACATTGTAGAACTTTTAGAGTTGTGGTACTTCCGAAAAGTCGAAGCAAGGATGTGATAGGGGCGCTTATTGCATACTTGTCAAGGCCAATTGGAGATGTCACGACCGTGACTAGGATGTTGTGAGAATCTCGGAAGACGCAACCAAGACGATTACAAGATCTTTGGATATGGTCCTTGGACTCATCAATCTCAACTTCATCCCCTACTTTATATTGGTTTTAGTCTCGGGGACGAGACTTGTTTTTAGAGGTGGATGATGTAAAGACCGGGAAATTTTAGAATATTAAATTATTAAAATAGTGATTTATAATCATCCCGATTTCTAATATTTGGGAGGTTTGGAAAAACTCGTCCTTGAGCATCAGTTTTGATTTTAAAACCATTCCGGCATCGTTTGAAATATTGGATTTGACGGATTTTAATTCCGCTTTTGAGCTTCAAAATCGAGGGTTTGGTTTGATTTTGATCATTTTAAATAAGTGGTAAAATATGATTGAAATGTTAATTTATTCCGTTAAATGTTGTCGGACATATTTTCTTTAGACCACTCCTCTCCTATTTTCCTTTTCTTTCCCCTCCTTTTCTTTTCTTTCTCTCTCTCTCCTCCAATCTCTGTTAGCCCTGCAGACCCCAATTCCAGGTTATAGCTGTTCATTTGTCCTCACCCTCAACCTCTCTTGATGTCATCCTCAAGCGGAAGAAGAAGGCTCCACCTTGGGAGTCGTTAAAGAAATGACGTTAATTATTTTATTATTTATATTTCTTATTTTTTTTATATATATTCTATTTTTAGTAACTCCTATGTTAGTTGGAGTCTAATTATAGATTTGCTTATTTTTAGTATTTCTTAGTTAGATTAAATAAGATGGTTAGGATTTTAGATTAAGTTTTATCTTCTAGGTTTATTTATCTTTAGGATTAAAATTCTATCTTTATCAACCTAAATTCTATCTTGCACGGTAGAATTGGTTCTTAGGTTTTCTATTTAAACATTGTAGTTCTATTGAAATTAATCAGATTGAATAGAATTGAGAAACCCCTTTATAGGATTAAAGGGTTCTCGATTATCAATCCCAAAAGTTATCCGGTTCTTATGTTATTGTTACCTACGTCATCTTCATTCTTCACAATCATCATCATCATCGTTCATCACCATCACCGTCACTCACCTTGGTTCAAGAACACCGGCACCGGCGCTTGTGGACACCGTCACCAAGCTCCGCAGGCCTCGGCGCTCGGCACTCGGGCTCCTCGGCACTCCTTGGTCTCGCTCTCGCACTCGCGTTCGCTGTAGAGGCGCGCTCGCTTCGAGCGATCTCACCCGCGGACTCCAGGCTCTCTCGCTCGGCTTCGCAGGCTCTCGATCGCAGCCTCTCGCCATCAGCAAGCCGTCATCGTTCCGCGACTGCACACCCTGAGGAGCTCTCTCCTGTGTGCTCGGACTCATCCAACTGCAAGCGCGCGCCAGATCCTTCCAACCTTGCTCTTCCCTGCTTTCTTTGTTTACCTTTAATTTCACTGTTACTTCATTAGCTTAGGTTTAGTTAAATTAATTCATTCCACCGATATTTCGCTAGTTTAGGTATTGCTTAAGTTAACTATTGCTCTTAATTAGTAATTTGTTAGTTTAGATTTCATTAGTAATCTACCGTAGCTTTAGTTTGTGTAATTTAAGTTGTTAAATTAATTAGCAACCCACGGATTCTACTCGTTACAAATTCGGCATCAATTCACAGAAATACAAGGAGCTAAGCAAGATCGACGCTTTTAGTTTAGCAATTGGCCGGCCTAGCCGATTGCTATACATCATCTCTTGTATACATGTGATCCCTTCTGAGGATTCCTCATTCAGAAATCCCACTAAACCCACAATTTCACCCTTTCTCTCTATCTCCCTCTCTTCCTTACTTGAAGACCACCAAATACCCCCAAATTGCAGGACCACCGTGAGACGTCAAATCCACCAAGAGCTCCGAGCTCTGTTTCCGAGAGAGGTACTGCAGAACCTCCTACCGCCGGACCAACAACCCTGAGTCACCACCAACGACCACCCCTCATCCTCGTTCCTCCTTGTCGTCGCCGGAGAAGCCGAGTGCAGACTCCCCTGTCTCGCCAGGAAGAGCAGCAGCAGCATCGATCTCCTCCTTCTGTCCGAGCATCAGAAGCTCCTCCCATGTCCGACCACGCCAACATCAGCCATTGAAGCCGGAGCCCAGCAACTCCGCCGAAACCGTCCGAGCCCCGAGTTCCCCCTTTCATGAATTCCCGTTTAAGGTCGGTCACGATTTCTTCTGTTTCGATTCCAAATCTTCGTCAAGTGCCCTCTACTCATCTCTCGCGCTTCCTAGGCCTCATAGGGACCCTCTTCCACCGTCGTCGCAGTCGGAGCCGGCCTTGGAGCACCCCGGCGCTGCAGCTTCGCGCAACCGGTAATCAATCTCCTTCCTCCCTTGCCTCGTTTCCGTTTTATTTATATGGGTGTAGTCGGAATCGGTCTTGGTTCATTTTGAGGAGAGTTGGGGCCGGAAAGGGAGTCGCCGGCGGATCTGAGTTCCTCTTCTCCCTCGTCGTTCTTCTTGTCGATCAGTAACTTCTCTCTCCTCTCTTTCTGCGTTTGCCTTTCCTTGTATGTGTGTGGTCGGGATCTGGTGTCGAACCTCTGGGTGAAGTTGCGTCGGGAACGAGCCGCCGGCGGGATCTGTTCTTTCTCTTCTTCCTCCGTTTTCTTCGGCGGTGGCAGAGCTCTGTTCATTTGTATTGAGGAAGACGAGCCTGTGGGACCTAATCCTCCTTTCCTTGTTTTCTTTGGGCCACCGGGTTGGGCCGGATTCCTTTTCATATTGAGAGGTCTGGGTGTTGGGCTACTGGGTTTTGCTTATAAATGGTTATTGTTATTTGTTGTTGTTATTTTGTGTTACACTATACATTTATAATAGGATTGGTAGTTGTTAGTATTATTAATATGTTATATTTTCTGTATTGGTGAAAATAAATAATTCTGAAATTAATATATATTATAAATTATTTGAAAGTAATATTATGTGTAAAATGTTATTATAAGATGTATTTTATGCGATTTTGTAATTTGTAAAATGATTTGTTGATTTTGCTTTTGATAAGGTTTGTAAAGAGAGATTTATTTTGGAAATGTTTATCGTTAATACTTGAAACATTAAAGTCAAGGTTTTGAAATAAAATGCCGAAACTATTTCTATAATATGATTTGAGAAATTGTTTTAAAAACGAGTAGACTTAACTTGAGATTTAAGAGTTTGGAAAACTTTGAGAAAATGATTTACTTGTTTCAACTCGGTGAATTTATTGTTGAATCTTGCTTGAGAATTTTGTGGATTTTAAATAAGATATGAAATGAGGTATGATGTGGAAAAATGAGATGATGGATGAGATATTGAGATGATATGAACATGGAATGATATATGATGTGATAGGACGGAATGATCGGAAATGAGATATATGAAGTTATGTGTGATAGTTAGGGGCGCCTTATGTGATTTAGATAGACTTATGCATATCTGTATTTTTGTTAGGTGATTGTTGCTTTTGGACTTGCATTGGGCCCTTGCTTGTATTAACCTGCTGTTCTGCATCTTCAGGTAAGTTCCCTAGGGGGCTTACTCAGGTTGGACATTCATGCCTGTTGTTGCATTTTATGTTAGGTGTTGCATATGCATAAAAGCATGCCATGTAGTATCCAGTTTATGTTGCACTAATTGAATGAGCATCTGCTTACTTATTGCGTTTGAAACAGAACGGCCGTTATCTGTGATAGTCCTAGAGTCTTTGCTAGGGTCATAGGGTAGCCCAGCCTCATCGGGTACCCTGAGTCAATCGAGTCATGAACTTCCTTATATTATGAGATGCCTGCGGGCTTTATTGTGGAGCGGGTTAGGCATGCGTGCCCCCCGATTATGATGGAATGCATTCACGAGCTGGCCAGTCTCCGCCCTATCGGAAGGGGGTGGAGGTAGGAGAGGGATATGCCACTTGACATTGTCTTGGGCCCTTTACAGTATTTTTACACATTATTATGACTAGGAGCATGCTAGTGTGTTTGACTTTCGTATTGCATTAGAGCATCTTTATTAGGTATAGCACATACTATGTGGCCTCAGCGAGGACTGCCGGTCCCGCATGAGTGGCTCGATCTGACTCCTTTCCCCGTTCTTCTTTTAAAGGTATTTTCTGCAGATCTTGTTTGCTCCTTGCTTCTGTGACGGAAAACCCTTTGGCGAATCGAAGAACCTAGCTAATATTCTAACTTGGTAAAATGGTAATCACTTGCTTATGATTTGTTTTGACCCGGCTTTGTCGTGGCGTTTGTACCCTAGTTTTGCTTCCGCTTTACTTTCGGTTGAATTGGATTTTGCGACATAGTCTTAGGACAGGTAAAGGGTACCCAATGGCCCTTCGATGTTTTTAGGGTTTGAAATCCCTCCTTCTACTAATCTTAAATGAGTTTGAAACCTCGACCCGTACCTGGATTGCAAGATCCGAACAAGGGGTTTTATCCCTTGAAACGTAACCCGGAAATCATAATTCTGGGCCGTTACACATAAGAAGAAGACGTCGGAGGAGATCTGAAGAAGACGATGTGCGAGAGGGCACCGGAACCCCAAATTGGAGGTTGCGAGAGGGATAAAGGGGCTAGGGAGACAAAAATCCGCCTGATTTGCAGGCTAATTAGTTGAAGAAGATGAAGATTGGAGGGCGAAGGATCTGCTCCAAGGTTTGGGAAAGATGATTTTTGCAAGCGCGTGGAGGCGTTGTTTGGCTCTAGAGAGGGTTTTTTCCATCTGTTCGCCACTTTCCACCCAGGTATCAATTATCTCAATACTACTTTAAAAAAAACTAGTTTAATTACCCACAAGTGAATTTTTAATAATATATTATTTATATATTTAATTTTGTTTTAAACCCACGATTTAGAAATATAGTCATTAGAATGTATAAACAAAAAACAAACATAATAAAATATTCTAGCTAATTAAGAGTTGATCAAATATACTCAAATTAGTAATGAAAATAGAATTTATGAAGAAAAATTATAGACGTAAAAGGAAGTCACGTGTTTTACCTTCAACTCTTAAAGTACCAGAAATTCAAATGGGATTGATATTAGAATTCTCAAAATCTATTAGAATATATGTACCTAGCTATTTCACATGGTTCTATCTTTTTGATAAGTTTCTATAATATTAAGGTCCAAACGCTCTCTCTTTCAACTAAAAAAAACCCTAGCCGCCACCCATGGCTTTCTTCTTCCTTTACCCACGGCCGCCTCCGGTGGCTTGCCCGGCTAGCTCCCCGCCGCTAGCATGCAACTCCCTCTAAAACCTCCTCTGAAAAACCCAACCCACAAAACCTAACTCTCAAAACTCAACCCTAATGGCTCTTCTTTGCCGCCCTTGCTCCGGTCGCCGCCACCATTGATGGTGGATCTTCGCCCGATGGCCAGTATAGCGGTCCCCAGGCACCCAGTCCCTCCTCCTCTACACTCTTCTTGCTTCTCGATCCCCTGGAGTCGCCCTGGTGTCTTCCGTTTGGGAGGTCCGACGCCGCTCTATCTCCTCCTATCTCCCTCCTCTGCGGGTCTTGACGGCTCAGTCGTGGTCGTCGTCCCCTCAAGATACACTCCCCACCTCCCATCCCTTGTAGCCTGCAGGCCCGATGACTTCCGCGCCACGCCTCCCCTGGCGGTGGCTCCTCCTCAAACGGTTGGTAACTCCTCAGATGGTTGGTAACTCCTCCCTCACCTCGTTCCAAGTGGTCCAGATCTCGGCCCTGGCGGTGGCTCCCCTGCTGCTGCCCGTGCACCACCTCCCTTGGCCACACAAAACCTCACACTTACCTTCCAACCTAAACCTCACACCTCCCATGCACCACCGCCGGTGCTCTCCTTTTGAGCCTCCCTTGGGGACCTCAAACAGCCCTTAACAAACAACAACAACAACAACCAAACTCCTCCCCAAAATCCCCATTAACAAAAACTGTTCTTATCCTTAGCTCCACAAAATTGAATTACTCAAATTTAATTTTACCTCACCTCCACTTCTTTCTAATTTGATAACCCAAAAATAGTCAAAAACCAAAAAAATTGCAAAACCCAAAATAACCCAGTGTTGATGCTTTGATTTATGACTCATGGGTCTAGATCCGGCATCACCGCTACCTTAGTATTATGTCTATGGTTGTGCAAATCTCAAGTTTCCGAGTCGAACCTCACATGCAACAACAATATTGTTGACCGAGTCCGAGCCTTCACCGCTATCCAAGCCACTCAAGAATCAGCAGTTGATCTGAAGAATTAGTTTTAATTGTTTAGATATTTTTAATTTTAAATTTCTGTAATTGTAATCTTAGATAATTTTTCTTTTTTTGACTGTCGACCCTCTGCGTAGGGTCATTCAAGTCATCTGTTGATGGCTTCAAGATCGCTTTGTCGATCTGCTTCTTGCCCACTATCAAAAAAAAAAAAAGTTTCTATAATATTAAGTATAAATAAAGATAAGTAAAAATAAAGATTACTCCGTGAGCACGGACAGTCAAATATGATGGCAACCAGGCATGGTTAGAATAATTAATTACATTTTAATTTGATGATAGAAATGCACCAAAAAAATGTGATGATAGAAAATTAGAAAATAGATGGAATATTGTTAAATCTATACTACTATAATGTTGCAGGAGAGAGTAAAAGCAATCCTGGACGTTGATATCTTATATATATATATATATGTGTGTGTGTGTGTGTGTATTTTTATCTACGGCTCACAATTCTTCAACTATGCAATGTCTTATTTTCCCGTCAAACATTGAATTTAAAATTATTCATTTTTTTTGTTTCAGTGACCTTTTTCGTCTATTCATCTAATCTCTTCTCTCTCCTCCTGGTGCCCTCCCTTGACTCCTTTGTGCTCGCCGATTTCCATTTGAAACTCTCTCTTTCTCTTCGTTTCCCCCAATAAGAAGTCTTGGCGGGTGGATGAAGACGCCCCTACTGCGCTCGGGTTTTTTAAGGACTGCCTAGTGAAGTGGAATAGGGAGGTGTTCCGAGATGTCTTTGATAGGAAGGATAGGCTGACGAGGAAGTTGATTGCGGTGCAAAAGGCTCTAGGCGCTCGACCCTCGGATCAACTGTTGGAAGAGGAGGCTAAGGTGCAGCAAGCGTTGGCGCTTGCGCTTGAGCAGAGGAATTGATCAGGTTCTAGAAGTCGAGGGAGAATTGGTTAAAGGTCGGAGATCGAAACACCTCTTACTTTCACCTTTCTACTATCGTCCGTCGGAAGAGGAACATGATCCATGTCCTGAAGTCGGAAGATGGATAGGAGATTGTTGACAGCAAAGTCATCGAGCAAATGGTGGTGAACTTCTTCAGAGATTTGTATACCATACCGGTTGTGGAGTTGATGCCTATCAGTCTATCACATTAGAGAAGGGTAGATTTCCTCTTGTCCGGTGTTGTCCAACATGCCGGTGTTTGAGGAAGAAATCTACATGGCGGTGAATGACATGGGCGCTTTCAAGCCCCCGGGGATTGATGGCTTTAAGCCAGGGTTTTTCCAGAAGTGTTGGGAGATGGTCGGGGATACTGTGGTAGAGTTTGTGAAAAGGCTTCTTTGCTTCATCGAGGATGGCGGAGGTGGTGAATGAGACCCTTATTGTCCTTCTAGCGAAAATGGCTAATCACATTCTTCTGTTGCTTGGCTCGCTTATTGGTCCTATGTAGGGAAGTTTTATTCCCAGGAGATAGATTACCGATAACATTGTTGTCATGCAGGAAGTGGTTGATAGCATCTATTTAGCGATGATTATAGGGCATGTTTGCATCGGGTTTAGGGATTTTAAGTTAAGTATTATATATATTTTTGGCCCTTTTTGGTTTAGTTTGGTGGAATCGGTGTCTACCGCTCGTTTGTTATGATTTCAGATGTTGCGGAGCGGTTTTGGTGTCGATTCAAGAGCTTAAAGAGAAAGAGGTGATTCGATGATCTTCGCTACGCTAAAAAGTCGTCAAAGATGAGCTAGGAGGCACGGGATCAAGGAAACGTGCCAAAAGAAGCGAAGCAAGCTCGACAAAGTTAAGCTTCAGAAACCACTCGGCCGAGTGGTGCCAGAGTGAAGTCAAGATGAACAAGCCAGAAGGCACTCGACCGAGTGCAGAAACCACTCGAGACTCACTCTGGCCGAGTGCTTTACATGCATTGCTTTTCAGAGTCCACTCGACCGAGTGTTTCCTGTGTTCCGAATTAAATTCGTTTTCTTTTCTAAACAACCAGGGGATTCGAAAGGTTGGAGTTCAGATCGGTTTTGGGGCCAAAAACCTGACATTGTTGGGGAGCTTTTGGAGACTATAGATTTTTGGGAAGAACAACTTGTTCGATTTATCAAATTCCAGTAAATTCCGTTTCCATCTCCGTTGGTTTATGTTTGTCTTGCCGAATTTGATTGAATCAAGCATGTACTTTTCCATGAGTTGCTAGATCTCTTGTTCTAGGGTCGGGGTGATCCTGACGATGTGGAAATAGACTTGTGCTTAGTATTGTTTGAATGATATTTGATTCTATTTGGTGATTTAATCCTATCGCACCAACCCTAGTTGATGAGAGTCGATTAGAACTGATTTTGGGGTTTAAAATCGAGAGACTAAGTCCCCGAATTGGAACCTAGATGGTGAATTTAGGCCGAAAGGCTATTGGAACCATTGGAACCATAGGATTAAGCCTGAAGTTTAGTTGATCGAAAGAGAAATTGAACTTCTTGGGGATCTCTAGACCGTCATAGATATTTTAGGTGATAATTGTATCGACTGAGATCGAGATGGTTATGTTTGCAAGATTATTACCTAGAATTCTAAGCACGCAAAGGGTCTAAATTGGTTGGTTGAGACCGAGAGGCGATCATCAACCAATTTAGACACATTCGCTTTGATTCCGAGAGGAGCTTTGCGATTACCTTGGACGATCTACCTTCACATTTGAATTAGATACCATTCAAGCAAGAAAATATTTTTGGTCTATTGATGATGGATTGTTGGTAAATCCTTGACCCTAGAACGCCTTCCCTATATATATTTCTCAACATTAAATCGGTTTTCCTGGCTACTTTATACACACACTCTAAAATATGTTTGTCTATTCTGAACTTGGTTGAACTAGCTCGAAATTACAATCGATACTCCTCCGGTCCTTGTGGATACGACACTTAATCACTACAACTAAACCTCATACACTTGTGGGTGTAGGTTTTTAGCCTATCAGTGGTGCATTCTATGCACAAGAAGAATTGGGTTGGATGGTGTTAAAGATAGACCTCGAAAAAGCCTATGATCGGTTGCGGTGGGATTTCATCGAAGACACTATGATTGACGCGGGCTTTCCTATGAAATGGGTGAGATGGATTGGCAAGTGCATTAGCTCGGTCAACACCCGGGTCCTTGTCAACGAAGAGATGACGGCTGACTTCAAGCTGATGCGGGGTATAAGGCAAGATGATCTGATTTCTCCTAATTTATTTGTGTTATGTATTGAGAGATTATGTCAACAGGTGGAGCAAGCCATGGTGAAAGGTGACTGGAAACCGGCCATTTTAACAAGGGGAGGGCCTGCTATCTCTCACGTGATGTTTATCGATGATATTGTGCTAGTTGCAGAGGCCTCGATACAACAACTAAGGATCATAAATGGTATCCTGGAGGCGTTTTGTAGGTCGTCGGGCCAGAGGATTAATGTCAACAAGTGGAGGATTTTCCTCTCGTCTGATGTGGACGACAGCGTTGCTGAGCGTCTCTGGGCGGAGTGTGGTTTCAAAGTCACTACTAATCTTGGAAGCTATCTGGGCATACCGGTGCTGCACACAAGGATTGACGGTGAGACCTTTTCTCCTCTTTAGACAAGGTTAATAATCGCCTTGCAGGTTGGCGTAAGAAATAGTTGAGCTTGGCGGGACGGATTACCCTCACGAAGTTTGTTCTTGCCTCCATTTCGGTGTACTCAATGGCTACTGTTGTCTGTATCCCTTCCGAAATCAACTTGCGATGCGATTGACAGGGCCTGTCGTAGCTTCATTTGGGGAGACAGTGAGGGCCAAAGGCATATGCACTTGGTGGCTTGGGAGGATGTTTGTAGGCCGAAAAGTGGCGGCGGGTTAGGGATTCGCTCTATGAAGGATTTGAACCTCGACATCACGGGTAAGCTTGCTTGGAGATTCATAAATAATAAACCTGAGGATATTTGGTGTAAGATTATGCAGGCCAAATATGTTAAAGACTCGAACGCGGTGGTTTCGAATACCCCGACCATATGGACGAGCATGAAGAAGAGCTTGATCAGAGTGGTGGACGATGGTACTCAATGGCTCGTTCGGAATGGTTCAACCATCTCCTTCTGGAAAGATAAGTGGCTGAATGAGGAAGCCCTTGAGGAGTCTGCTACTGGGCCTTTAGAGGAGGAAGAGGTTGTAAGAAGTGTGAGGTCGTATTGGGAGAATGGGAGTGGATGGCGATGGGATGAGTTGTTGGGTCTACTTCCAGTGAGTATCCTCCTTAGGCTGGATGCGGTGGCGGTGGATGAGGACAGTGCGATCCCGGATAGGGTGTGCTGGAATGACACGACGGGCGGTAACTACTCTATCCGTTCGGCGTATGAACGGATCAGAAATGCTAACTCTTGTGCAGGGGTGGACTATGTAGTGTTCAATAGAATCTGGAAGCTCCAAGTCACGGAGAGAGTGAGAACTTTCATGTGGCTTGCTACTAGGGGAGCTGTACTCATGAACGAAGAGAGATGTAGGCGACATCTCGCGGCAGATCTGTGGTGCCCGGAATGCGGAAACCAGGTGAAAACTCTTCTCCATATCTTCAAGGAGTGCCTTCTTATTTCTGATATGTGGACTGGTTTGGTAGGCCCTAAGGAGAAGTCTAAATTCTTCTCGGATTCTTTTGCAGAATGGTGGAGGGTTAACTTGATGTTGAAGAAGAAGACGGCGAAGGGGCTCCAGTGGGCCCGTGTCTTTGCGAATGGAATCTGGTGGGCTTAGCGATGGAGGAACGATTGTGTCTTCAACGCCAAGTGGTGCACGATCGACAAGGCTCTCTTTGTTGAAGACAGAACGAGGGAGTACAACGATGCGTGGAGGAAGAGTATGGAGCAGATCGACAAGGCAGAGTCGACAAGGGCGCTCATCAGGTGGGAGAAGCCGAGCCTGGGGTGGGTAAAGGCTAATGCGGATGGGTCAGTCAGCAAGAATAACATTGCAGTGACGGATGGAGTGTTAAGGGACCAAGATGGCACTTGGCTTGAGGGATTTGTGCACTGCATCGGGGACTGCCTTGTAGCTATGGAAAAGATATGGGGAATTGTGGGGTGCCTTCGTGTAGCTTGGGAGAGGGGTTGTCGAAAGGTGATCGTGGAGACAAACTCGTCTATGGTTGCTTCGATGATAGCTAAAGGTGTTGAGGAGTGTCATCCGATGTCTAGCCTCGTGATTCTTTGCCAAGGCTTAATCAAAAGGAGTTGGGTGGTCCAACTCCGACATGTCTTTAGACATGTATTTAGGGAAGCGAATCATGTCGCCGGCTCCCTCGCCAAGAGAGATTTATCGTGTCTGAGGGGCTTTCATCGTTTGTCGGAACCTCCTGATGGAATTGATTTACTTCTAGAGGAGGATTGTAGGGGAATGGCTACTCCCCGCCTTATTATTATGTAGCCTTTGACACTTTGAGGCTTGCCTCATCTTTTCATTACCAAAGAAAAAGAAGAAGAAGAAGGTATAAATAAACATAAACGAATTTGACAAGAGCACGCCATATAAGAATTCATATCTCTATTTGATTAATTTATAAACCAAATTTATACAAATATTACTCACGTACCAAATCATTTTGTTTATCTTTAAACAATCACATTAAACAATAGAAATAATTCAAAGAAATAAGTGTTTATCTTTAATAAGCAATTAATTTATAAACCAAGTTTATGCAAATATTGCTCACATTCCAAATTTATGAAAATATTGCTCACACACCAATTAATTTATAAACCAAATTTATACAAATATAATAAAAGTCATATAAAAAAAACCCGCGAAGATCGCGGGGAATAAAGGTAGTAATAGGGAAAATCCAAAGATATTCAAAACTAAAAATCATCATCTTCTTCTTCTCAAATCCTTTTGAACAATTTCCTTCTTTGTTTGTTGATAGTATTCAATCTTAAGAAAGTTCTATTATTATGTGCATCATACTTTTTACACACACTGCATCTCCCTGATGCTTTTTTTTTCTTTTATCTACTACCTTGTCTTTTTCACCTTTCAATTTTTTCTCACTTCCCTTATTTTTTGCCTTTTCTGGTTCATTTATACTAACCACATCCGGAAGATTTGTACCTATAACTTCTTCTATCAATGATCTCTTCACTGATCTCTTTATGTCATCACCCACATCATTTGTATTGGACAATTTATGCCGATCCTTTAATAACAACAACAAACTCATCAGTGCAAAAATTATGATTCTCAATTATACTCAAGTAAGCAATAAAGTCGTATTGCATTTAATCTTGCATTTCGTCTTCCAATCTGCTCACATTGTTCAAAAAAATCATTATCAATGTTATTAGTGATAGAATTGTTGCTTTTATCCATCGAGAAAGGACCAAATTTTTGGGCATTTTGACAACTTTCATATTATTCAATACTTTGAATGCATGACTAGGGATCCCAATTCAATTTGATTTAACTTTGAACAATTACACACTACGTGATTGATTGATTGATTGATGGTGCAAAATCAACCTATATTAAAAAAACAATTGCTTAACAAATAAAAACATATAATATAAAATATTGAATATATATATAGAGGTTGGTCGATATATACAAACCTTATTGTGTACACATGTCTTATCATATATGCGGAAATTATCCATTTATTATCTCATGATTATTCGTTTGTTTGCATATTATTAGTCATAAATAAAAATATAATTATTTGTCTATACAAAAAGTGTAAATTTCAATCTAACAAATAATCGTCATTACCACCGAATAATTTCCAACGAATAATAATCATTCAATACCATCGAATAATCAAAAGTTACTTTTAATATCAGCCGTTGATCTTCTTAATTCAATGACCCAAATTTATTAACATGATACACAATAAGGGTTGCATGAATATGCTCTATTATATGTGTGTGTGTCTGTGTGTGATGCAGGACCATCCAAGACACCTCCGGACACACCTATACTTGGGGATGGACCTATGATTCGAGCTCACGAGAATGAAGTCATCCTCAAGAGGAAGAAGAAGGCTCCACCATGGGAGAAGGTGCAAAGGTGGAAGCTTGACCTTTTTGGGTTCGTTCAACATTTGACAGCTTTTCGACGTCTCAGTAAAATGAGTCGTACGGATTCAATATTAATCGGATTGGATCGTGTCATACCTTGTCGGAACGAGGACGAAGAGATCTACAACTTTGCTGTTGAAGGTTTTTCCAGATTCGACCTAGAGATTGGCCGAAAATCAACGTATTTGCAAGCTGTCACTGTTTTGACGGGAGTGTGGCCAAGGTGCGCGAGCGTGTGGCCAAGGTGCGCGGGCGTGTGGCCGTGGTGCGCGGGCGTGCACGAGTCCGCTGGAGCCGACGTCCTTCTTTGCCAAATTGGTTGATTTCAAGTATTAATTCATGTGACTTAATTAGTTAACCTATTTTAAGTTATTTTTAGGTTATTTAAATAATTTCTTTTATTTATTATTTTAATTAGTAAATTGGCCTTTTAGGGTTATAAGAAGGCTAATCTCCATTGTTAAAAACTTACGTTGAAATTTATGAAAGTTCTCTTTTTGTGTGAAACACATAGAGCGTAAGTCGATCGATTCGTAGCATGGCTCATCGATTGCAAATTGGTTATAGATCTAACTTAGTTTGCTTTGAGTTCGTCAACCTCGCGAGAGTTTGGTAATCCTGGTAATCACAAGTCCCCTCCTTGTGCCTCCAAGTTGTCCGCTTGGTTGTGTAAGGTTGTAGAGGCGGGCTTTATAGTCGTTGGTATTTGGTTCCTACCCTCTTAGGAGGCCTGGGGTCTTTGCCTCGTTCTATTTTAGTTCGAATCAGTCCACTATCGGTCGTGTCTTTGTTATCAATTTCGAGTCTTGCATTTTATTCATCGAGTCTTTGAGTCTTTTGCTTCCGTTCTTGTTATTTCTTGTTTGATTGTCGAAGATCGGGCCACCCTACGGCTAACCCCGTATCAGTGTGTATATGGGGTAATCCAATATAAAGATCTCTTATGATGTAAACTATGAACAAATCTAGAGCGTAAGATAAAGAAAATTAATTAATGGATGAAATTTGAAGAAAAATTTGATCACCAAACTTATGCATCGATAACCATTTAGAATTTTTAAATTTGAAACTTTTCAATTAAATAAATCTATTTTTAAATTATTACTTTCACAACCATATTAGTGAAATAAATTTCATTAATTTCCATATAATTCCCAACAATAATATTTAGCTACTTTCATTTAATACTTCTAATTACCAACAGTGTATAAATGTAAATTAAATTGTCAATATATCATAATTAAAGTTATTGTAACATAGTTCTAATTAGGGGTGGGCACGGGACGGGACGGGACGGGATTGATCCGGGACGGGACTCGTCCCGCGAAATTTTTACGGGACGGGATCGGGACGGGACGGGCCTTGTCCCGCAAATAAAAATAATAAAATATTATATAAATTTGCAAAGTGAAAAATGCTTTCATAATGCATTAATTTGTATAATAGATTGAATACGGTATTCTTCTCAAGTATATTATTCAATAATAATAATAATAATAATAATATTATTATTATTATTATTATTATTATTATAATACTATTATTAATTCATACAATGATTGTATAATTAATTATAATGTTCAACATATTTGGCTACATTACTAGATCAGGAGGAAAAGAGATTGAGACGAGATTCACCAGATACTGTCTCATTATCGATTGATAGTTGGGATGAATACCGTATTTAGCTATTTGCCTCTTGTAGCTCTAAATGGGTATAATAATAATAATAATAATAATAATAATAATAATAATAATAATAATAATAATAATAATAATAATAATAATAATAATAATAAGAAGAAGAAGAAGAAGAATAATAAGAATAATAAGAATAATAATAATAATGCCACGTTATAATTAAAAACAATAATAATAATAATATTATTATTACTTATTTTTATTGTTATTTTTATAAAATAATTATACTTTACAAGAAAAAAATATAATATGATATAATAATAATATAATAATAATAATTTTATTATAAAGTAATATTATTATTAAATTATATTATAATATTAAATAATAATATTATTATTTTAATCAATTATTATAATCAATTGAAAATTATTATTATTATTATAAATAATATTTTCTCAAATAATAATAATATTATTATTATAAACAAATATTATTATTATTATAAATGGAAGATTATGATTATAATTATAATTATAATATTTGCTCAAAATAATAATACTAATCATATATTATTATTATTCTATAATATTATAATATTATTATTATTATTATAAAAATTATTATTATTATTATTATAATATGCGGGACGGGACGGGATTTGCGGGATCCCACCGGGATCGTCCCGCGTTTCGTCCCGCATAATTTTTGCGGGACGGGATCGGGACGGGATTCGCTATTTTGTCCTAAATCCCACCGGGATCGGGACGGGAACGGGACGAAATCGGGATTTGCGGGATTTGTGCCCACCCCTAGTTCTAATCATTAAAGTTTTCAATCTACATATATTATGTATTATTTATATTATATGAATCATTGATTATAAAATATTGATAAATTTATTCACATCATGTTAAATGAAAGTAATTAAATTTTATTGTTAAATTTCATATGTAGATAGATGAAAAATAATTTCGTAATATGGTTATATAAAATAATTTTAAATGAATTTGGTTGTTTCATTGATATTGGATACGATGATATCCTTGACTTCTTTCCAAACAATTTGGTTGTTTCGTTCTCTCATATTTGTAGAGTTCGATCACTTCCCGTTTGGTCTAGTTGACTTGGCAATTATTGATCTTCTTTAACATATTCAGTGTTTTAACTTCAATTTTTTTTAAAACTGAATTATTTGATTTTAAAATTTAAAATTTAAATGTTGAATTTAAACGGTTGTAAGTCTAGTATTCATTTTTAGGGGATAGTTAAAAAAAATTTGAGACTTAAATTAAATTATTATTTTTGAAAATTTAAAATTATTTTTAAACTAAAGACTAAACCGGGTCAAACTGAACTGAATCTAAAACCAAATTTTTAGAAATTATAAACTGAAAACCGGTTTAGTTTAGGTTTGATTTATTTAGGTTCGGTTTAAATTTCAAACCTAAATGAACCTAATAGATAATTAATTATAAAAAATTAAAATGTATAATTTTAAAAAATATATTATGTTATAGACTTTTTTTTTAAAACACTTACAATATGTTATACTAGGTTATAATTTTTTTATGCAAATTGATTCAACCTAAACTAGTGTCGTATAATGTTTTTATTTAAATTAATAAAATTTAGGTTTGAACCGAGCAAAACCTAAACCGAAGTTTTAGACATTGCGAACCGAAAACTGAACCTATTTTCTTAGCTTCGGTTAGGTCCAGTTTGGTTGGCTTGGTTTGGTCCAAAATTTCGGTTTGAACCGAATTTTGAACAACCTTACTAAAGATAGATGGGAAATTCTTATTGGAAGTGTAGAATTTAATTTATATAGTACTCCCTCCGTTCAACAATATATGTCTTTTTAGATTTTGTACGTTTTTTAAGAACCTAGAAATTATAGTAAAATGTTATTATTTTTTATCAATTGTTTTTAATAATTTCACACTTCTTACTAATAAGTATCAAATTATATATAAAAAAATTGATAAAAAAATTAATATTTTACCATCTTTTTTTAGGTTCTTAAAAAACGTACAAAATCTAAAAGGACCTATATTGTTGAACGAAGGTAGTAATAACCAATGACCTCTTGCTCTTGTGGCAAGGGTGAGGTGCTTCCTTATGCCCCATTACCTAGTGACAAGGGTTAACCTTGGGTGTAAATTTCACTGCTAACAAATTGTGCTAGGATGGTTTGGGTGGATACTCAAGCCTTAATCAACCTCGATATGGGTTTGAGGTAAAAATAAGTTATATAGTACTCCGTACTAACATGGATGCGGGATGTGTGGGTTTGGATCCACCTTCATTCTTACCCAAAAAAAAGCAAGGTTATATGCACCCGAGAATATGTGTTATATATATTGACACAAATGAATCTTAGATCCGTTTGAACTTTAGCCTAATACGTGTCTAGATTGAACGTGTTTGACATTAAAAAAAATTAATGAATGAATCTTTTATCCGTTCAATATAAGTACCGGATCATAAAACGTGTTTAAAAAAACAAATTTAAAATTTTTGAATAAAAATTTTATAGATATATTTTTTCAAGTTTCAAACTTTTTTTTTTACAGTAGGTAAGAAGTAGATCGACTAAGCGATCTTGAAGCCATCAAAAGATGGCTTGATAAACCCTACGCAGAGGGTCACCAGTAAAAAAAAATTGTTTAAACCTAAAATTACAATAAGATAAAATTAAAATTAAAAAAAAACATCAAAATTATTGGTCACTGAGGAAAGTTGACGCTGACATAGTTGGAAGCGGTGGTGATGACATATCTGATTTCGGGTTGAGCGGGAACGCCTTGACTTCGTTGTTGCCAACGTAAGGACAAAGAAAACCTAGGGATTTTCAAGCAAATTTGAGCTTACTGTTTAGTTTGGTAGAAAAAATTCTAGAGATTTGTTAGATATTTGGGAGGGGTTGGATTTGTTTTGAGTTGGGTTTTTTGGGTTGGCTTTGGCTGTTACAAGTTTGAGTAGCAGATCTGAGCAGATCTAGGGTTGTAAGCGGGAGGGGAGGCCGGAGGGGTAGGAGATTAGAACAACTCTTGGAGACCCGCCCAGAGGGAGGGAGTCCAAGGGATGTTACTGCATCTGCATGTACCAGATCCGGCGGGCGGTGGCCAGAAGCACACCAGAGAGGGGCTTGAGGAGGGGAGACGACGCCGGACGGTGTGGTTGTAGAGGAGGAGGATAGGTAAGACACAGGGGGAGCCGACTATCAGGAAGCCGAGGGAGGACTACCGACCACCCCGAGGATCCGTGAACCCAGATGGCTAGATCGGGAGCCGCCACACAGGGTGGGGGTCTAGATCACCATAGAGCCCGCCAAGGAAGATCGACGGAGGATGTTCAGCAGCAGCAGCGTGAGGTCGACGACGGAGTGCAGGATCCGCCAGAGACGCCGGAGTAAGGAGTTGCGGCGGCTAGCAGCAGCGGAGATTTTGGGTCGGAGAGGATTGCATGTGAGATTTGATAGGGTTTCGGGTTTGGAAATGCTTCAGGTGGTTGTCAAAAGGAGCGGGAGGAGGCGGAGTACCTCTCGCCAGGCGGCGACGCCGAATGGCCTAACACCGCCAGGAGTAGAGCGGGGCCGCCGGAACTGGCTTTATTATAGGGGATGTGGGTTGGGTGCGGTGGGGAGGGGGAGCAGGCTGCCGAAGGAGGCCGAAGGCTGGAGATCCGGTTGCCATGGTTGAAGAGGATGAAGCGAAGAGGAGGCGGCGGCTAGGTTTTGGTGGCTAGGTTTTGAGGTCAAACTTTTTTGTTTTAGAATTATAACATGAACAAATCATATATCTTTTTGTATTATTTTTCAAAATTATGATCCGTTTGTGCTATTTTTTTAAAATTTTCATAATGATTATTGGACATGTGTCAAGTTATAAGACAAATAAATTTAGTATCCTATCTGTCTGAGTGTATATAATATCTGGTCTTGGTGTATATATAATAATACATGGTTCGTATGGGACGGGGTTAATAAACTGACTAAAATTAACAGGATAAAATTTATAAACTGTTGGTAAAAATAGTTAAAAATTTAAACAACAAGATAATATCCGTATGGGGCAAAAACAATTTATTTGTAAAAATTGGAATTTATTTGGTTGTCATTAGGGGTATTGTGATACTTTCAAACCAAATAAGATAAAAGAAAAGGGGTAAAAACGTCTTTTGAAAAATAAACACTTAAAAAAAGCACCGTTTTGAAGCTTTTTTTTAAAACTCCTTTTTAAACACTTTTTTCGTGTTTATTGCCCCCCATAGAACCATTTTAACTGTTTATAAAATAAATACATGTTTCTACTCAATTTTTACATATTTATTTGCACACCCATACACACCCATAGTAAAACCATCCACAATGGTTTTGTGCAAAATGTACACATTTGCACAAGATGTGTAAAAATACACATTAGTTTTTAGCAATTTGCTTCATTGGTAAAATGTGCATTTTTTACACACCATTGAATACAATTCATTTAAAACAAAAAGGAAAATAAAATCTTAAAAAAAAAATCAATGAAATTTTCTTGCTTTTTATAAAAGTTTTTGCATATGGAGGAAATAGTGTGCTCAAATTTGCACATCACATGCTCAAATGTGGCACACATTCAATACAACCAATGTAGCTAAAAAATGTCTAAAGAATACACATTTGAACACCACCATTGTAGATGGTCTAAAAATAAAGAGAAAAAAAAATTAAAAGAAAAAGGAAAAGAAAGGAGCGAGTGGGTGTGGGTGTGGGTTATCGCAATTGCCATGCGGCCGCCCCCGTGCAGACTGAAACGACGTCGTGGCGACATCACAATGTGGAAACTTCTCCCCTAATTTCTCCGTCACACATCACACAAACTTCCACTCTTTTTCTATCTAAAAACACTGAGAAGTAGGCAAAGGCAAAGCATAAAAGAACAGAGCAGTTGGGAGGGTTTGGTTTGGGTGCGTCTGCACTCTCTGCAACAAGATCTCGTCATCTTCCCTGATTGCTCTCCCCCTCTTTCTCTCCTCAATCAAACCTCTAGATTTCCTCGCTGTTGCCTCTCTCCGATCTGGTAGTTGCTTGGACTTTCTTGCTTGCCGAATTCGTATTTGATCCCTTCGGACATTTGACGGCCGCTTCGGAAAAATAGGGAGTTGATTCTGATTTTCGATTTCTTCAGACATTGAGGGGGTTTAACGTTTTCATGACTCCCTGGATTGGTTCTACGTCTCTGCTGAGCCTTGATTTTGTCGCCGTTGGTGCTCCTTGTGCTGTGTGGCATTTCTTGGGATTCTTTTATTGAACTTTGGATTGAGACTCATAGGATCCAGATCTAAGTTTGACGGGACTTGGGAGAGAAGCGGAAAGCAAAATTTCACAGGAAAGGGATTCGCTTGACAAAAAAAGGGAAAAACCCTAATTTTTGGACCTTTTTATTTTGGATTCCCCCGTTATGGACAGGTCGAGATCTAATAAGAGGAGTTACTACTATGATCACCACCAACATCCGGACTATGAGTCGGAGAATTATTCGAGGGCCAAACCTAGATACTCGGCTCCGAGCCATCACCATTATCACCAGAACAACAGCCGCCCGTACCACCGCGGCAACAGTGGTGGCAGGCCGGCGGGGAAGGTGGTGGACGCATCAATGACAGTGAACACGAATTTCAGAATCCTTTGTCATGATGCAAAGGCGGGAGGAGTAATTGGCAAGTCAGGAAGTATAATTAAGGCAATAAGGCAACACACTGGAGCCTGGATCAATGTCCATGAGCTTGCTTCTGGTGATGAGGAGAGGATCATTGAGATTTCGGATACTCGGAGGCGAGACCCGGATGGAAGAATACCGTCCTTTTCCCCTGCACAGGATGCCTTGATGTTGATTCATGAAAGGATCCTTGAAAGTGAAGCTATTGGTGGTGGCAGTGGATACAATCAGTACCATGGTGGTGGTGGATACAATGATGAGGAGATGGATTATGGTGGCGTTCGTGGTAGTGGAAACCGAGTGGTTACGAGGCTGGTGGTGTCGAGGATGCATGTGGGTAGCTTGTTGGGTAAGGGAGGGAAGATTATTGAGCAGATGAGGATGGAAACCAAAACCCAGATCCGGGTTCTCCCCCGGGATCATTCCTTGCCTAGATGTGTTACACCTGGGGAGGAGATTGTTCAGGTGCTGCTCTTGTTCTGGACCCTTATAGATAGCAACCTGGTTGCTTTTATATTTGTTATTACTTGGAAGGACCTCTAGACTGGTACAATAACATGCGAATACTTTCATATTCCATTCAATTTCAGGATTGACATCTTACAAAATTCATGATAGAATTGTTTCTTCATTGACATATATGTCTGCTGTATGCTAGTTTCAAAAGGAACTAGCATAAAATGACAGAGAATTACTTTCTTCCTTAGAAAATGTTCATGAAGTATGTTTAGCTTGATCTGATAACAGTTAGTCTGAAAGCCGGGCAAACTGGAACTAAATCTTCAATTTGATGAATGTTTCTGCGCCAATTTGATGAGCTTAGACCACTGCTCTTGTACTCCCCCTCTCCCTCCCCTCCTTTGCAAAGAATACTCCTCTTGTTCTGAGACAAAGATATATCTTTCAAATGCTATTAGGCAAGGCCAATAGGTTTTATATTGATACTCATAAAGATGTACAATTTTGTTCATCTAAGTTTGGGCTGGTTCATTGCTGTTATTCAAATGATTCTTTAATATTTAGCGGGGATTGCTTTATCATGGCTATTTCCCCGCTTTTCGTTTTCTGATTTTTTTGGGATCATTTTAGTTTATTTATGGGGGATCTTCCCTGACCATTGCAGGGGAACTTGATGCAAATAAGCTGTTGTATCTGAGAGTCTTAATGATGTGGGTGTATATATTCAGGTTGTTGGTGATGCTAATGCTGTGAAGAAAGCCATTAATATTATTTCATCACGCTTGAGAGAGAGCCAGCATCGTGATCGTAGTAATTTTCAAGGACGAATTCATTCAGATGACCGCTTCATTGAGGACGAGTTCGTTCCTCATAACAATTCTTCAAGGAGATCATCAGCCGATGGAGATAGTTTCAACCCACGCTTACTCTCTGGTTCACCTAACAACAGAAACAACTATGATTCACGGTACTCTAGCCACGGATATGAGTCAGAAGTTGTTCGTGGTGTTGATCGTTCAAAACCCTTTGAAGATCTTGTATTCCGGATACTTTGTCCAAATGATAGGGTTGATAGTGTATTGGGAGACTCTAATGGGATCATTGATCTACTTCAAGAAGAAATTGGTGTCGATGTTAAAATTTCTGATCCTGTAGCTGGGTCAGAAGAGCGGGTAATTATTATAACATCTGATGAGGTACTGCTCTTCTAAATCATTCATGCTCTGCACTGCATTTGGTTATGTTTATTTTTTAGTAATTAGGTTCTTCTTACTTAATTCAATTGCTTGTATTGTATTTTCTTTGTTTATGAATGCTGCATTTTTGAGATTTGGAAAGTAGGGCTTTGATAATTTAGGGTGTCTTGAAAATGTTCTTCAATTGTCCAGGGTCCTGATGATGAGTTATTTCCTGCTCAAGAAGCCTTGCTACATATTCAGACTCGCATTATAGATTTGGTTCCAGATAAAGAAACTATTGCAACTACACGACTTCTTGTTCCCGTAAGTGACGTAGGGTGCCTAAACGAAGGAAATTTACCACTCTCTCAAGTGAAGAAAATGACTGGTGTAGATATAGAAATCCTTCCAAGAGAAAAGATTCCTCCTTTTGTTTCTGCAGAAGATGAGCTCCTCCAGGTATTTGAACATGTACATATGCATGTTACCATTTCACCCTTCGTGGGGGATTTATACTTAAATATTTCCAAGATTTAGCATGTCAAAAACATATTGTTTAATGTAATTCCTTAGATGCTTGGCAGTGGATAAACTTTTCTCTTTTAAAGATTTAGCAGATATGACAAGGTTAACTTATAAAAGGGTTTTCTATAAGAACTTGAAAAGATTTAAGTTGATCATTACCCATGCTTGTGTGGTAGAAATTATTTCCTCCAGGAATCGCAGTTTGTAAAAAATTCCTTCACGGATGTGCATGGTTTAGTACCTAAAAGTAGTGTTCTAAAAGTCGGGCCTAGAATTCACCTAGCGCTTTTTACTTTTGTTAGAACACTGCCTATTATAAGAGCAACATATTAAATCATGAGATTGAACGTGTTGAAGGTTTAGGAGTTTATTGAAATATGTTTCTATAAATCAAAAGCTATATGAAGCTTCTGTCAGTATCTATAACATTGATATGTCATTTAGTTATCCATGTATTTGATGGTTTATGCATGCTCTAGTTTTTCTCTTTCTGTTGATTTTTTTAGTTTAAAAACCAATATTTTGTCAGAGTAGATAAACTCAGATTGAGATTGGAACTTTGAGACATCGTTGGTACCAATATACGTTTGCAATCTTATTTGCCTGTGCCAGTTTTATGTTCAGATTGCTGGAGAGTTTCCAATCTTATTAGCCTGTGTGAGTTTTATGCGAGTTTCAGATTGTCGGAGAGATAAAAGCGGCAAGGGAAGCAATTCTTGAGGTTACTGCTAGACTGAGGAATTATATATACAAGGATTTCTTCCAGAAGGATATGCCACCATTTGACTTGGCACCCAGTTCAGCAGGAAATTTGTCTGTTGAAGCTAACAGCCCAAAGGTAGCCGCTGAAGGTTATAAGAATGCATCTTCTGCTTCAACATCTGGTAATGTGCACTCTGGAACAAAGGTCCAATCACCAAAGGTAATGCATACCTTAGTTGCCTTGCAATTACAGAAATATTTCATATTTCTGTAAAGACATTAAATTTCCATTTTATGTCCTGACATGGAAATCTTAAGTCTGATTTCAAATGTACACTTGGTGCTTCAGTAATGAGAAGGCCATTATTGTGCTTCCCTAATTCGAACGTGTATTTAGTTACATTTTCATTGAAATCCGTAGGACTAGTATTTACACACATCATGAGCTGAATGATGCTTAAATCCACCTTGTATAACTGGAAAACAAATGCTTATGTCATAAAGATTTGATCATTATCCATATATCCTATTGTACTATGATTTGGGAGCCATATGGTCTGGTTTGTATCTTGCTAAAGTCTTCTTTGGGAGCTTTGTCATCTCTCCAATTAAGATGCAAAATCCACTAGTGATTAAAAATCTTGAGCTTCAGAAGGACATATATTTCATTATTTTGCTTTATATTATCTTATGCGGCGATATGTAAATTGCTTGAAGATTACATATCATCCCTGATCCTAATATGATGTGATATTGTATATTGCAGGAAGCTGTGGCGTCCAACACTGACAAGCCAAGATCAAATGAACTTGATCGAAAAGCAAGTACACCATCGGGCTCAAATAGGTAGATAAGTAGATATTGTTGCTCTTTCAGTCTTCCGACTTGTTCCCTAAAGGCCAAAACTTAAGGCTTCTTGGGTTTCTCTTCATGTGATTTCTGTTTACCAGAATCCAAGTGCCACTGGTTACTAGGAGTACTTTGGAAGTTGTTATACCACCATATGCAGTTTCTAAGCTCTTAGCACAACAGAAGAAGAAGCTCGGACAGATTAGCGAGGTTAGTATCTACTTAATCATTAGCGTAATTGAGTGGTGATCTAATATGCTGATGATGCACTGATTGCCTTGTGATGATATCGGATCAGTTATCTGGAGCCAATGTCACTCTACTTGAAGATAATCTTGACACAGAAGAGAAAGTGATAAGAATTTCAGGCACTCCAGAGCAAGCTGAGAGAGCCCAAAGCCTGCTTCAGGGTTTTCTTTTGAGTAGTGAGTTTCTTTAAACTTATTTTAATTTTGCTCTCATGTTTAAAGTGATTCTGGATATTTGGTTTGCAAATCCAAAGCCTATGCAGAGCCAAAGAAAAGTAAAATCAAACTGTATGAATCAAGACCCAATAAAATTCCACGGACTGACATATCAAGGGTTCCGGTAGGATCTGGCCTTGTTTACCTAAAGCTTTGGATTAAATAGTTTCGGTTATGGGTCAAAAGTTTTCCTGTCATAATCATGAAATTATTGGGTTGCGTGAGTTTCATGATGTTCAATTGAGGTAATTTGAAGTTCAATTTATGCTGGTTTTAGCTGTTTTTGGGTTGAAAATTTCATGTGAAGCCTAAAGTTCTCAGATTGGGTGGTTGGGTTATGCCAGTTCTTGGGCTAGTTGATATTTTGATAGTCGTGTGCCCCCCCACATTGAATAGGCCAATCCTCTTGAGTGTTGGCTGGATTCTTGAAGATCCAATCCCTACATAAAATGAACCCAAGACATCTCCTCTTGATTAGTGTTTTTTCTCTTTGCAGTACAAGAAGATGGTTCATAAGCTTATGCTGGGCTTATGGATTGCAAACTGGGCAATATCTTCTGGTTTTGCTCACTCTTTGCAGGCGCATTTTAGCGATATTTTGGACCTCGGCAGCCCTGGTGCAGTAGAACACCAGAACAATGTCTGCAACGGAGAGGGCTCTTGTTGTACAAAAGAGATGGGTTGCTCCTCCACATCTATTTTATTTGAACATTTCATATTTCATGGTGTTTCTTTTTAGGGTTTCCATCCAGTATTAGTACGGTAAATTGTCTTGGAATTGTGCCTCCACATCTGTAATCTTGTATTACATGCTGATTGTTACTGCTTACTTTTGGAAGGGGGAGCCATGGTTTGTTTATATACACCTTTGGGAAGATTACCTGATGTTGAGTGGTGTGTGATGTTAAGAGGGAGAAATCTCCAATGGTTTCATAGATTCAATAGAAGGGTCTTTTTCCAAATACTATTTAATTAGGCCAGGCTCGTTAGTTTAATAGATTTGGACTATGCACCATTTGTTTTAGGCCATTTCCGGCTTACATGTCCGTTTGGGTTTTAGGGTTGGTCAGTTTCAGTGGAGTTGTAATTTTTTTTTTATCTAACACTAGAGTGGATATGATAAAATCTAAATCCTTAAATTAAATATAATTGAATGGTTAGAGCATCTTTTTTCTTTCTTCAATACGAAGCACAATAACTCGGGGTTCAGAACGCCTTGACACTACAAATTAGCAAGCTCCACATTGAAGGCGATTCAGTATAGTCATTGATCACCTTACTAATAAGACGAAATGTCCATGATAAATTGAACTTATTATGTCGGATATTAAACTAATGTTGACAAACATGGAAAGTGTTACTTTCTTCCATGTACCCTGATAGGCAACAGAGTGGCTGACAAGGTTGCACATCTTTGTCACTCGGTCTGAGGTAGTGATATTCAAAATAATCCACAATAAGGGATGGATTGGGGCTAGATTCCAATAAATAAAATAATGATAATTTAAATATAAATCATTTTTCACCAAAAAATAATATAGATATAAATAAAATTAGTTCGACGAATTATAAAAAATCTAAATATCTTTTATTTATATTATCTCAAAATATAAATAAAATTCATATTTATAAGATAATTTTTTTTTCTAATCTACCATTAATTGAATCTCGTCTAATTTAATAGATAATTGTTTTTAAAAATATTTCAATATTTTTTTATTGAATATATAGTATATATTTATTATGTTAGTTTACTAAAATATCTATCCATTGATGGATTGTGGCTACATAATAATTTGATAAATTATTTTGGACTCTAGAGTTTCTCCTATATCGCTTGTAAACACATCGCTTGTAAACACATAGGAGGCTAGGGTTTCTCCTATATATTGTGTAAGGTTTCCCATTTTTAATACAAGTTGAATTTTTGAGTGAAAAGTTGAGCACATTTGCTTACTTTGATTCCGGGTTAAGGATAATGTTTTTGGTGAGATGCTAAAAACAAAACCCTTTGGTGAGATGCCGAGGGAGACACCCTAGTGGAAGGCGAAGGTGTCGAAGGGTTGAGATCCTTAGAGTGCGATTCCGAGAGGATTGAGATCGAGTGTGGGAGGTTCAAGGGTGAGAGACATGCGAATTTTGCCATACATATATGGTTCTAGTAGCAACGTTTATCCATTCAATAATAGAGGAACCTCGTCGTCGATCCTGACAGCTCGGAGTATTCCCGAGCACATCAAGTGGTATCAGAGCTTCCAGCTAGGGTTCCTCGATCTTTTTGTGTTGTTGTCACAAGCATCCACAACCATCCGTTGGAGTTTTGTGCAGGACCAACCATTGATGTGCATTACGCAGATCCAACGTACAAGGGCGTAATGTACCATTTGGAAGGGCCTTATGGATTCGAGAGCTTTTACGGGACCGACCATCGATACCTTACGCAGATCCAACGTACATGGGCGTATCATATTTTTCGGAAGGGCAACGCAAGATTCGAGGACGAATCTTTTTCAAATGAGGGGAGGATGATGTGATTTAGACTTATAGATTTTTCTTATATATTTCTATTTAAAAAGTATCCCACATATCTTGTAAACACATAAGAGATTAGAGTTTCTCCTATATATTGTGTAAGGTTTCCCATTTTTAATACAAGTTGAATTTTTGAGTGAAAAGTTGAGCACATTTGCTTCATTTGATTCCGGGTTAAGGATCATGTTTTTGGTGAGATGCTAAAAACAAAACCCTTTGGTGAGATGCTGAGGGAGACACCCTAGTGAGAGGCGAAGGTGTCGAAGGGTCGAGATCCTCATAGTGCGATTCCGAGAGGATTGAGATCGAGTGTGGGAGGTTCAATGGCATCGACCCCAATGAGATGTCGAGTTTTCGAATTTCGTGTACTTAATGCAATGAGTCTTAATGCCGAGCCTCATCCTCTCGAGCCCTTCTCTTTCGATATCTCCTCTGGAGCTCTTGATCAACTACATCATATGTAGCACCATCCATGTCTCTCCAATGAAGGTACCCATCATCATAGGCTCGAATGGCCCATCGGATGTACTCTTTGGACAAAGGCTTGGAACTCGTCTTCTTGAACATTTTGATTAGGAAGAAACAACTCAGTTATCAAAGCTCGATGGACTCGAGTCGAATAGCTCTGATACCACTCGATGCGCTCGGGAACACTCCGAGCCGTCAGGATCGACGACGAGGTTCCTCTATTATTGAATGGATAAATGTTGCCACTAGAACCAGATATGTATGGAAAAATTCGCAGGCCTCTCACCCTTGAACCTCCCACACTCGATCTCAATCCTCTCGGAATCGCACTCTGAGGATCTTGACCCTTCGACACCTTCGCCTCTCACTAGGGTGTCTCCCTCGACATCTCACTAAAGGATTTTGTTTTTAGCATCTCACCAAAAACATGATCCTTAACCCGGAATCAAAGGAAGCAAGCGTGCTCAACTTTTCACTCAAAAATTCAACTTGTATTAAAAATGGGAAACCTTACACAATATATAGGAGAAACTCTAGCCTCCTATGTGTTTACAAGCGATGTGGGATACTTTTTATATAGAAAAATATAAGAAAAATCTATAAGTCTAAATCACATCATCCTCCCCTCTTTTGAAAAAGATTCGTCCTCGAATGTTGCGTTGCCCTTCCGAAAAATACGATACGCCCATGTACGTTGGGTCGGGTTTCGGGTCATTCAGGTTTCGGGTAATGTCTAATAATTTGGTCAATCGGTTGGGTCGGGTTCGGGTTTCAGGTGTATTGGGTTTCGGTTATTCGGGTTTCGGTTGTCTCGGGTTTTCATTATTTCAATATTCATTTAAAAAAAATTACTAAATTGTAGCTTAAAGTTCGGGTTATTTCGGGTTTCGGTTATAATGGGTTCAGGTCTTAATGGGTTTCGGGTTAATCGGGTTCGGTTGATTTGGATTTCTGGTCCAAAATGGACGGGTTGTTTCGGTGTTCAGAATAATCGGTTTCGAGTCGATCGGGTCGGGTTTTCCGGTTCGGGTCGGGTCTTGTCAACTCTAGTTGTTTTAGAAGCATGTTAGGATGTGTTGCGATAGGATATGTGAGATAATAATGTGTCATTATGTGAAAGCATGATGTTATATTATGTGGTGGTAAGCATGATGTTGTATTATATGGTTGACAAGCATGATTATTGATATGTTACTAAATGAATATGACTTGAAGTAGGAACATGACTTGTATACATGAGCTAATGGTGCCTGGTTACTAAATGATCGTCATTTGATATTGTGATGAGCTAAGATGATGTCTTATGGAGCATGTTGACATTTTGATGATTTATATACTACTTGATCTTCCTAATTTTCTTGAATCTTGATAGCATGACTTTGCTTGTGTTGATGTGTTGTCAATTAGTTTTAGTACGTTGGCCTTATGATGAAATTCCATTATGACTACCTTTACCATGCTAATGTTTGACATGATAAATCTGTTATGACAATGCTGAATAGAATTTGGATAGGATGATTATGTGAATTATGTGTTCATGAAAAACCCTTGTTATGACTGGTTCCACTGGCATTGCAATGTTGATATGCGATCGTGAGATTTGACTTGTAGTGGTGTACTAACTCCGTGACACCTAACCCATTGATCTCTTGGCATGTGTGCTTGTGTGATAAGTTATGAGAATTCGATGATGCACTTGTGATGCCTTCAGTAGGATATAGATATACTTTATGACTCGTGATATGATGTTGAGACCTTGTTATTGCTTTTGACGTGTTTTGAGATGTTGATATGATTTATGTTATGGGTAGGCATGTTATGCGGGTGAGATGTTGATTCGCTGAGATTATCATGGTTGATGTTGAGTTTTGCCATGTGAGAGATGGCTAATGATGTTATGAGTTGATGAGTTGATTGGATTATGTTTCATGTTGAGTTGAGAATGATGACTGAATGATTTTGGAAACTAGGAAGAGAATATGGGATTAGCCCTTAGAGGTGGATGATTCCACCTCCTGGCTTTTGAGTTTAATTGATTGATATGCAGGAAACTGATTTGGTTTTCGGAAAATTTTGACGAAATCTTGATTTGGAAGGATTTGGATTGTTTTTGGTGTGAAGTTGTTTGACTAACGTTGAATTTGAAGATTTTGAGTGGTTTTGAAAAGGATAAACTTAGATTTGTAAGGAATAAACGTTATCGAGAGTTTCAACAATTTTGAGGCTAATCTTTTCCATTTACGGAATCCCTTTTGAAACATTTCAAACCCGGGCTTATATTATAATGCCTCACGAAGTGGATACAAGCATTTTATAGGGGCGCATATAGAATGCTTGCTAAGACCTAGTAGGGGCGCTAAAGTTACTTTCGAGTTATGATATAACCGAAAGGTCATGGTAAGGGTGTGATAGGGGCCCATATCGCATACTTGCTACGACCAATTGGAAATATTATGGCCACGTTGAGGGTACCGTGAGGATCTCATACAGGCCCTTATGAGGTGCTTACGGGATCAATGAAGTGATCCTTGGACTCATCAATTTTAAACTTCATCCCCTTGTTTTAGAATGATTTTAGTCTCGGAGACGAGACTTGTTTTTAGAGGTGGATGAATGTAAAGACCGGGAAATTTTATAATATTAAATAATTAAAATAATGATTTCTAATCATCTCGATTTCTAAGATTCGAAAGGTTTGAAATTTCCGTCCTCGAGCTATTGGTTTACTCTAAATCCTTCGAAACGAGTTCCGACATTATTTAATTGAAGATTTAAAATATGCTTTATCCCGCTTCCATATGCGAAAATTTAAAATAATATTTGGAGTTCTTTATTAAATTCGGAATTGAAAATTTGAAATCTTTTGAGTTGGGTCGGATAAGGTTGAGAGAGCGGGTTTCGAGATATTTTATTCGGATATTCAAAATATCTTTTGGGGACCATTTTCTATTCTATTTCTTTTCCCTTTTCTTCCCCCCACCCCACCCACCCTCTCTCTCTCTCTCTCTCTCACTTATTCAGAAGGCAGTTGCCTGGATCCATGATTTCCACCTATTGTAACCCTATATGCATTGTCCTTATATGCCCAGCTCTCCAACAAAATTCACCATCCACCAACATTTCCACCAAAACCCACCTCCCTCTTTTCCTGTTATCTGCCCAGAAAGTCGCAAAGCAGCCTCCTTTCACTCCAGGAACACTGAGCCTTGTCGCCACCAGGTATCACCAGCATTCCCTCCTCCTTGGTCGCCAGGGAGCGCCACCTCCGAGCGTTGTCTCGAGCACCACCGAAGCCGTCTGCTCCCCTGTTTCAGAGCCACCCTACAGCGGCTCTCTCCTTCTCTTTCCGTCAATTAGCAGCATCTGGGAGTCGTCGGAGCCTCGAACCGAGCCCAGGAGCCGCCTTCATTCCCCGTCTCCTCCGTCCGTCTCCAAGAGGTCGGAAATGGGTTCTCTCGAGTCCGATCGATTACCCCTTATAGGCCCTCATTTCTAATATTTTCTTTCTTCCTAGGCAACCCCGACGCCCATCCATTTCTATCGAAGCTCGAAGTGCCCTGACGAGCGTTTCCGGCGAGGACTCCGATCTCGGTAATCTCTCTCTCTCCTTCCTCCCTTGCTGCGTTTTCGTTCTATCCGTATGGGTGTGGTCGGAATCGGGGATTGTTTGGAGTGGGTGAATCTCAGGCCGAAAGGCCGCTGCCAGAGGGCCTGTAACTCTTCTTCTTCCTCCCATATTTCCTCCGTTGAATCCGTGCTTTGTCCGAGCGAAGATGATGACCTCCTCCGCCTCTCTTTCCTTGTGGGCTGGGCCTGATGTCCATGCTTTATGCCATGTTTTATATCTACTTTTATATCGATTTCTGCATGCATTTCATGCATTTGGGTTAGATTAATACAGAATCTATGTAGTTTACGCTTATTTGCCAAATTATGGAATCTACACTAGTTTTTGTTTGATTTCGCATAAATCGGACGCACTTTAGAGCTTAAAGGAAACTCATGAGGAAGCTAAGGATGGTGCAGCTGAAGAAAAGGCCATTTTTCAGCATTCATCATTCTGATTCAAGTTCTGATGTCTTCATGAGAGTTGTATCCCGCGAAAAGAGCTTTCCAACGCATGCTCATATGCGTCAATCCGACGAACGAGGACTCGGGAAAGTGCGTTTAAAGAACAGCGCATAATGCTGAGAACTGAAGACAAGTCGATATCGACCTATGCTACTCGATATCGACTTGATTGTGGTCAAAATTCTCCATATCGACTCAAAATGACCAGCAGAGAAGACGACTACTCGATATCGACCTAGCTTGATCGATATCGACCAACATCCCACTCGATATTGCCCAGGAAGCCGAGATCGAGTGACTGAGTGAAGCCGAGGAAGATGACTCGATATCGACCAGACTTGGTCGATATCGACCAACTCACAGCGACGGGTCCGGGTCGATTTCGAGCTCTACTTAAAGTTTTATCCTGAATCCGATGGAGATATTTCCGAGAGAAGATTCCGATACATGAAGATTTTAGATATTTATCTTTTTATTTATTCTAAGGGTTGAACAATTAATTACCCTAAGGATTTATCTAGTTTTACTTATTTAGATATAATTATTTCTAGTAGAATTATATCTTCTATGTTAGATAGAGATATAGATAGAATTTCCTTCCTTGATTAGCAAGGATTGGAAGCCTATAAATAAAGCCCATGGGGCTAGTTTTTATTAATTCAATTTCGGAGAGAAGTAGGGGGGAGAGAGAGAGAGAGTGGAGGCCAAGAGGAGTTTGTGAAGCGAGAGCGGAATTGGCTTCCTTTGGTTGTAAGCTCTGTTTGGTTTAGTTTATGCAAGTTATTTCTTTTCAAACAATGTTTGCAATTGCGATGAAGAGAGAGTATTCCACCCACTTCTAGGGTCGGGGCGAGCCCGACGATAGCCATGCGTATTTGAGGTAAAGATCCGACCTTTATCATGTTTTGAGCATCTACTACCTTTTATGTGTTTATTACCCATTCAATGGAGATCCATGCTAACAACTTTGATTGTAAACATGAAATCGGTAGATACAATTAGGGTTTCTTGAAAGAGTTGTCTAATTGTTGGAAAAGGCGAAAGCTTGATCCTTCGATGCAATTTGCATGATTATCGTTATTTATCTTGCATTATGCATGCTTGGTTATTGTCGTTGCAAACCCCGATCTTGGAAGTTTTCTTTTACATAAAGTTTACTCCGAATTCTACGAAAGCTTTGTTCTTTATTTTTCCTACTGTTGCCCTACTCGATATTGACCTCCTATAGGTCGATATTGACATCTGACTCTCGATCTAGAAAGATCGCTGCTCGTTTGTGTCTCTGAACAGGTCGATTTTGAGGAAGAACCAGTCAATATCGAGTCCATTGAGTCAATATCGAGTGACCTGAGCCAAAATTGACTGCCTTGCTGAAACTGCCCAAAATTGACTGAACTAAGTCAATATCGACTGTCTCTAGTCAATATTGAGTTGTTCCCTGGAGTCAAAATCGAGTGAGATTCTTCTGCTGTCTAGGATCCGCTGACCAGCTTCCTTAAGGATCAAACCTGACTTCCTTTTGCTACATCGGGAGGAAGTCTTGAACATTATTTGCTCGGAACGGAATCGGTTTGCTTATTTTATTTACATTCTATTTGCAATTCTCGATTTCCTCCTACAACAAATTGGCGCCGTTGCCGGGGAAGCAATCATTCGCGCCTTAGGTAGTTAGATCTCATGTTTTCTTTGAGTTTGCTTCTACAGGTATATGTCGGACACCCTCGAGTATTTCGAAAGGGAAAGAGAGAGACGGTATGCAAAAGAATTTGAATATTTGAGATGGCTATACATCGTTGATGAGAAGGCATGGCTTGAGGGTGTACGCGCATTTAGGAAGCTACAAGAATCGTCGAAATCACCACCAGAAGCCTTAATCCCGCTAGAAGAAGGATCCGAAGCTGAGGACAACCTGTATCAGTTAAGTGGTAGATTTTCCCACCAACTCCCACCTAAATACACCAAGTGTGGATAAGCCCATGAAGTGCCACATGGGGGACACTTGTTGCGAGCCATGCGACACTTGTCCCGAGCCATGCGACACTTGTTGACGGTTTTGCCACATATGTTGGGCATGACACTTAAAACTTACACTATAAATAAGGCTTGATGGCCTTAAAGCGCCGGGTCGGAAACGGGAATCGCATGAGGCTTAGGCCGGATTCCCTGGCCATGAGCCCCCCTTCTCAAGCGGGATTAGTCTCGGCTAGACCGACACTTGATGGAGCCCAACAGGGAGGACGGTTGTCCGCGAGTGGCTTGAGCTCGGATCGGCACAGGTTTGGGTACGCTGACGGTAATCTCGTCGCGCGTCTCAGGTAAGCCCGATCGTCTGAGCTCGCCCGCGTCTAACTTGATCCCGAAACCCGCCGACACGGGATTCCAAAAATCTGGTTTCGTCATTGGCGCCGTCCGTGGGGAATCCTCACGCTAAGAGGTAAACAAGATTTCCACACGCTAAGTTATGAATTATTTCTTGCCTCGTCCCATCCGTTTTTATGAAACGTGACCGTAGGTGGATAGGCATATATGCAATTAACATGCGTGTATATATATAAATATATATGGAGGGGCAAGTACCTACATATAATTGTATCAAGATGTATACATATATTCAAGTACACAGATTACAGATATTTTCGGTCGCGTCCAAATACACCCACATGACTACATGAGTCATTCATCGACATCGCTTTTCAGCCGCGTCCAGGTGTTTGTATATATATCAAAGGGGGTCATCAATCTCCTATTATTATTTCTTTTCCTACGCGACCAAAACTTAGCCATTATACAAAATGAAAGGGGAATTACGGTCCGGGGTCGTGGCTGGTTTTCCTCCTCGTGGAGCCCCTGGTCTGCCTGGACAAGTACTCCTCATGGCGATCATCGACAGAGACTCGTCGTTGAGGTCACGGTTAGGTTCGTTGATCCGCGGCTGGCCTGATCTTGTTAAAAGAAGAGATGCGCATCTCAATCTCTGTCCGCGGAGAATGGCCATGAGGGCTGTGCAATTTGATCGATTGGGCGTGCAAGAAAAGACTACTTTTTAAGAACATTCATTTACGGTTAAACAACAGCGGCAGAGCACAGCCGACCGGCTGTGTAAACCCTCTCACCCTAAGAGTTGAGCCGATTGAGGTAAGTTTTTCGTTTGATCTATTTTAATGAATGCCATCATATATAAATAGCCTATGAATTCAGGCTCACAACTTCCTCCGCGTCGAGCATCAAGGCAAGTTGTCTCTTCTATTATATACTAAGTGCAAATGGCTTTGAATTTATCCTTTGATGATGAAAGGTTCAAAACCATATTATGTCTGTCGGCCTCCCATTGATGAATTTGAAATTTTCATTTTAGAAGGGGAACGACAACATACGTGATTATTTAGCTAGTTGTTACCATGACGAATTGATTTTGTTTCAATCATGTGGAAAAATTGATGAACCGAAAATACCTCCGTCATGAGAATTAGTAATCGGCTATCATATTTATTTTCCCCAGTAGCAACTGTTATAGGTTTTGGAGCTTGGCTCCGCGTCGGGCCTCCGATCGAATCTGCATTCTCGGAGATGATATTTTATATTAAGCCCTAGGACGCTGGAGATTGGCTCCGCATCGGGCCTCCGATCGAATCTGCATTCTCGGAGATGATATTTTATATTAAGTCCTAGGACGCTGGAGCTTGGCTCCGCGTCGGGCCTCCGATCGAATCTGCATTCTCACAGATGATATTTTATATTAAGTCCTAGGACGCTGGAGCTTGGCTCCGCGTCGGGCCTCCGATCGAATCTGCATTCTCGGAGATGATATTTTATATTAAGTCCTAGGACGCTAGAGCTTGGCTCCGCGTCGGGCCTCCGATCGAATCTGCATTCTCGGAGATGATATTTTATATTAAGTCCTAGGACGCTGGAGCTTGGCTCCGCGTCGGGCCTCCGATCAAAGCTACATTCTCAGAGATGATATTTTATATTAAGTCCTAGGACGCTGGAGCTTGGCTCCGCGTCGGGCCTCCGATCGAATCTGCTTTCTCGGAGATGATATTTTATATTAAGTCCTAGGACACTGGAGCTTGGCTCCGCGTCGGGCCTCCGATCGAATCTGCATTCTCGGAGATGATATTTTATATTAAGTCCTAGGACGCTGGAGCTTGGCTCCGCGTCGGCCCTCCGATCGAATCTGCATTCTCGGAGATGATATTTTATATTAAGTCCTAGGACGCGTGATCTTACTCCGCGCCGGGCATCCGGTCGTAGAGCTTGCCTCTCGGATCGAATATTTTATTAAATCCCATTACGCGTGATCTTGCTCCGCGTCGGGCATCCGGTTGTAGAGCTTGCCTCCCGGATCGAATATTTTATTAAGTCCCATTACGCGTGATCTTGCTCCGCGTCGGGCATCCGGTGGTAGAGCTTGCCTCCCGGATCGAATATTTTATTAAGTCCCATTACGCGTGATCTTGCTCCGCGTCGGGCATCCGGTCGTGGAGCTTGCCTCCCGGATCAAATATTTTATTAAGTCCCATCACGCGTGATCTTGCTCCGCGTCGGGCATCCGGTCGTAGAGCTTGCCTCCCGGATCGAATATTTTATTAAGTCCCATTACGCGTGATCTTGCTCCGCGTCGGGCATCCGGTCGTAGAGCTTGCCTCCCGGATCGAGGATTCTTTTAAGTCCCATTACGCTGGAGCTTGCTCCGCGTCGGGCATCCGGTGGAGCTCGCCTCCCGGATCGAAGATTTAATTAAATCCCTCAAACGCTGGAGCTATGCTCACAGAGGGCCTCCGATCGTAGCTGGTAAGCTCGTGGAGATAAACTCTTAACGAGTATAAACTAAGTCCCTCAACGCTTGAGCTATGCTCACAGAGGGCCTCCGATTGTAGCTGGTAAGCTCGCGGAGATAAAACTCTTAACGAGTATAAACTAAGTCCCTCAACGCTGGAGCTATCACTCGCGGAGGGCTCCGCTCGTAGCTTGAGCCTCTCGGAGCATACTTGATAAGTCCCTCAACGTTGGAGCTATGTTCACAGAGGGCCTCCGCGCCACCCGTAATATTTGTAATTACAAGACTTTTCAAAGTGGAATTTAAACGAGGTGTTACCAAATTGTTAGTTGTAGATGGAAACCAGCAGAAAGTGATACCATACATGACCGAATCATTTCCCGATTTGGAGACTAGGCATCAACTAATCGGGTTTTTTCCCATAAGGGTTTTGTATTGAGAGGCAATGATAGAAAAAGTAGCCATTTTTACTGAAGACCGCAGTCACCAAGGACCGCAAAGCCACCGTAAGATTAAACATGGGATTCACATCATCATCGAAAAAGATTGCAAACCCTTTAGATGACAGTTTGTCCATTATTTTTTGAGGGCCCAAAAATCGGCATTTGAGAGGTGAAGGGGCGTAGACCACCTTCACAGTTTTGTTTAAACACCAAGAGAGGGTGTTAGTTTTTACCAGGCACAACCAACAAATCAATTCAACAATCTAATAAAGGTATTTCACCAAAGTGCTAAATAAGTTAATAAGCAAAATCAGCGGAAATTGAACAAAAATAAACGTGTTCTTATGCGCTGCAGCCCATCCAAGCAGACCTTATAGCAAGCTCCATATGCGGAGGCCCCAAATACCCCTTAGGTTAAGGCTAATTTGTGTGGTTTACGAAAATTTGACATATTTCATCAGATGTTCTTGAGATTTCCATTTTTTTCGCCAAATACCCTGAGGTTTTTATTTTTTCGCCAAATACACCTCTGTCGAATTTGTTAACTTTTTTTTTATTGAAAATAAAAAGAAAAGAAAAGATTATTTCATTATTATTTTTGTAAGGTATTATTTGCACAATATTATTTAATTATGGTAATTAAATTATCTAATATTATTTACACAATACCATTTCATATTACATTTTTTAACCAACTGAATTCATTCAAAACTTTTTTCGACAAAGTTAAAACTACTAGTAACTATACAATATTATTTCAATATGTATTAATTATACGATATCATTTCATGCAATTATTTTAAACAATGGGATTAATTCAAAATTATTTTTTTATAAAAAAAAATACATAGTTCCAAGTATACAAATTCTTTTTTTTTTCCAGAGCAACCAATCTCTCTCTTTGTATCTATATATATAATGAAAACTATTTTTTATATATATATAATAATCTTAATTTTTGGAATTTCATCCAATCAACCTAATTGACATAAAATTTCAAACAATAAAACTTTTAAACATTTTTTAACCAATGAGATTTATCTATTTTAATTATTAAATGAAAAATATTTTTACTTAGATGACATAATCATTTTAATTTTACAATTTCCTCCCAATCAACCGAATCTAGAAAAAAATCAAACTAATGAAACTTGTAAACGTTTCTTTAATCAATCTAGTTATATCTAAATATTAAATAATAACTATTTTTTATTAGGTGTTATAACCATATTTATTTTAGGATTTTAACCCAATCAACATATTCTACTAAAATTTTAACTCGTGTAATTTTTACACATTTTTTATAAATATTTTTATTATTTTTTACTTAATTATCAATTTTTTTTTGCATTTTATACTAATGTTTGATAATAGTTTATTTAAATTTATCACAGTAATTTTTTACACTTACAAAATTTTATTTTTATTGCCTAAAAAGAAAAATAAGCGCCATGTTGCGGGAATTATATTAATTTTCAATAAAAAAATGTTAACAAATTCGACAGATGGGCATTTGGCGAAAAAATGAAAATCTCAGGGGTATTTGGCGAAAAAAAAATGAAAACCTCAGGAGCATCTGGCGAAATATGTCAAACTTTCGTACACCACACGAATTAGCCTTAACCTCAGGGGCATTTGGCGAAAATTCCGTTCTTACTTCAAAAGTTGGTTGGCTTTTTTATTTTTAAATTGTTTATTGACACTGTCATTTCTTTTTTTTTTTTTTTTGGATTAGACAAGAATTCGAGTTCAGAAGGTCGGTCAAGTCGACAAACGGAAGAACCGTATGAAAATCAAAATATAAAAAAATGCATAACGATGCAAATTCGGGCAAACGCACTCTACAAAAGCCAAGCTCCACTCTAAAGAATTCGAGTTTACTAACATTGACACTGGTTTTTACTCCCTTCATTTCTTTTTATTTGTCTTTTTACCATTTATATACATTTTTTAAGGTAATAAAAATTATATAAAATATTATTTAGTAATAAGTATAATATTATTAAAAAAGATTGAATAGAAAAATAATATTTATATAGTTTTTACCTTTGAAAAAATACGTGTCAGTTTCGAAAATGTCAAATATAACGAATCGAAGGGAGTATAAAAGTAGACATTTTACCAATTTAGAAAATGATAAATTTGCTAAATGTCCATTTGGGATACCCTTTTTAGCTAAATGTCCATTTTCAGAAGGCTTTTAAATAATTGTCCTAAATGACAATTTTACCCCTGATATAATTCCTCCTCACGTCCTCTGTTATTTCTCCCGTTCTCCCTTTACTGTTCTCATTTACATCTGAATCGCCTTCTTCTTTGACCTCCGGGAAACAGATGGACACGACGACAAATGCCGATGTTGCGGAGCAGGAATTTCCTCTTAGAAATCGTCGGATAAACCATTCACCGGGCCCATGCATAAGCATGTTCAAGTAGATCAACGGAACAAGACCCCCGAGTTCTAAGGGCCCAATATTACAAAACCCACCGCATTTAATTATAAAAAATTTCTTTCTTAAAAGAGCAGTTGAATCCGTAATAGCCTAGTGGTATTAATGCGTTACTTACCTGTATTTGATGACATTCAAAGTACAAATGTAAACAATTTATATTGTATTGAAATCATGGCCACGCTACTCTCTACAAGTTACTATGTTTTCATCTTCAAAACGCCTACTACGGTCTCCTTGGGCTTACTAGCTCTGTATTACCATTGTAAAAAAATATATAAGCCTTACCAGGCAAATTATATACATCATTGTGCAGTTAATCAAGCCCTTTCTTTTGTATATCCACACAATTCTTACCTTCCTTTTGCTCCGGTTCACAATTGTTGGTTTTCGTTTGCGCTGCCTTCGTTGTGCTGCTGTGTGTTGTTCTTTGCTTGCAGGTTACCTCCGCTTGGTGTCGGCCTTTGCAGTGAGGTTTTGCTCCCTTTTGAGGCTGCTGCCTGTGCTGTTCCTGGACAGCTGCGAGTGGGGACTCGTCAAATATCACACGCTATTGAGAGTTATGGCTCACAAACCTTGAAAAATTTCTACCATATTGGTTATATTTTATATGCCTTACAAGGCCAAATTGTTAAAACAATATTACAGTACCAAATTATATCAATGCATTCAAGAGGTATTGTTGCTTTTGGGTTTTCAACACCGTATCATTTATATCTTTACTAAGTGTGTCACCAACAAGCTGTTAATACTACTTATCAAGTTCAAGTACCACTTAGTTCAGATTATTATACCAAAACAAGTCTATTTGTATGATTTCCCTTGCCTTTATTTCATTTGGCAAACGCGCCTATACAGGGCAATCCCCAACGTTTTCACCAACCAACATATGAGATCCTTACCAGATATCTTCTCTTCTCACGAAGGTTTGACTACAATGAAAATGGGTTTAATCACCGCTTGGTGTCTGGTTGTGTTTTCTGATACTTGTACCTACCATTTGGTTAATCACCGCCTTAAATTAGTACAAACGGATCGTCAAAAGCGGTTTCTATGAATATATGTTCTTGGAACTCCCTAGGTATCCAGAGCCGTAACTTCTGGACAAATGTCGTTATTTTCTCTAAAAACAATAATATCAATGTTCTAGCTCTGCTAGAAACCAAGACAAATAAAGTTCTTCGTGAATGTGTCTGGCGGAAATGTGGATTCACAAACATCGCTTTTGACCCGGCCTTGGGTTTTTCTGGTGGTATTTGCTTACTTTGGAAGGATATCCCCTCCTCCCAAGGTTCTATAGAACTCATTTCGGTTCACCACCGTTTCATCCATTTCAATTATTCGGACTATGTCACCCATCGGAGTATTGCTTTCCTGGTAGTTTATGCCCCACCGGATGAACGACGAAAGTCAACCTTTTGGGAATCTATCTCTCTATACATTCAAACGTTACTCATTCCGTTCTGTATCATGGGGGACCTAAACGAAATTAGTGCCCATGCGGACAAACTTGGAGGAGTCTATCCTTCAGCTGCGAGATTCAATCGCTTAAATGACTTAAAGAGTAACCTCTCCTTGCTCGATGTAGCATCGTATGGTGGTCAGTTTACTTGGCAACGTAATTGTAACGGTGTAGTTACCTGCCTAGAAAGGCTGGATCGTCTACTGATCCATTCGGACGTACTGACTACGTTTGGTTCACTTCGAACTCAGATTCATCCGTTCACAAGATCTGATCATGCACCGATTTCCGCTGATTTCCGTCACAATATCCAGCCAAAAAATAGACCGTTCAAATTCGAACTGGCTTGGGCTTCCAGAGCCGATTACAGGAATCTGGTTTCTCAAGCTTGGCGTTTGGACTCTCAGGGTTCACTTATGTTCAAACTGGTACAAAAAGCAAAGTTATTGAAGAAGCTTTCCAAAGCTTGGCATAAAAATACTTTTCGCAATATTAACAACCAAATTCAGGTCACTGACCAAAAGCTACTTCAATTACAAACTTCGTTAATTACCAATTATAATACAAAGGATATTCAAATTCTTAAGCAGCTGCTAAACAAAAGAGAACGTATGTTGGATTTCCACCGACGTTACTGGAGCCAGAGGGCCAAAGTAAAACATGCCAAATTGAATGACTCAAACTCGAGCTACTTTCACAAGATAGCTACGACCAAACGAGGCCGGAAACTGATCAAGTCTATTTCACTTCCAAATGGTGAGTCGTCGGCGGACTTTCATATTATTCAACAAGAGTTTGTAAAAGATTTCAAATCACGGTTCAGGTCAGCTTCAGGGGGTGGGCCTGATCTGTCCTTAGACTTAGCGGTTATCCCGCCCCTGGTATCTCAAGCAGACAATGCAATGCTCTCAGCTCCCGTGACCAACAATGAGATTAAAGCAGCAGTTTTTTCGATGAGCCCAGATAAGGCTCCAGGCCCAAATGGTTTCCCGGCTGGTTTCTACCAAAAGTTTTGGCCAACAGTGGGCCCTTCTGTAGTGAAGGCAGTAAAGACATTTTTTACTAGTGGCAGACTCTTACAACAGATTAATCATACATTTATTACCTTACTACCAAAATGTGATGATCCCTCTTCGGTCAACCATTACAGGCCCATCAGTTTGTGCTTTACGATCTACAAAATTATAGCGAAAGTTATTTCTGCTAGGCTAACCAAGATTTTTGACAAACTCATTCACCCACTTCAGGGAGCTTTTACAAAAGGGAGGTCAATTCAGGATAATATCCTTATTGCTCATGAAGCTTTGCACTCTTTTAGGCTTAAGAAAGGTCGAACGGGGATGGTTGCTTTGAAGTTGGATATGGAAAAGGCCTACGACCGTATTGACTGGCCTTTTCTATTCCAAGTTTTGGCCAAGTTTGGGTTTAATGACCTTTTCATCAGCCGCATTAAGGAATGTGTTTCAACGGTTTCCTACTCGGTATTAGTCAACGATGAACCGACCACAGTTATTGAACCATCTAGGGGGCTCAGACAGGGAGATCCTCTGTCTCCATTCCTCTTTATCTTAGCTTCTGAAGTACTTGCTCGTACTCTGCATCATCATGGGCAGGTGAATTCGGACCTTGGCATCTCTTTCGACCGACCGGGTGTTAAGGTTCCTTTTCTAGCTTTTGCAGATGATATTCTTATCTTCTGTAAAGCTTCACATTCGGCTTGCACCACTGTGTTGTCCATTTTAGACCGATACTGCCTCATCTCAGGCCAAAAGGTCAATCTGCATAAATCCAGCTTCCAAGCATCACCCAATACGTCTGCAACTGCTATTACGGCTACAATCGCTGTGCTTGGTATATCACAAGCGAATAATTTTGAGAAATATCTAGGTTGTCACATAGTAAATGGTAAAACTAATAGGGATACCTTCGCTGATGTCGTCCTCAAGACGAAACAACAGTTGACAAAATGGAAAGCTTCAAACCTCTCCGCAGAAGGCCGAAGGGTCCTTATCAAAGCAAATCTCAGTGCGAAACCGATTTTTCTAATGCAAGCTTTCTTACTTCCATCACATATTCTTCATGAGCTTGACAAAGTTTATAGACAGTTCTTTTGGAACAAAAGTACTAAAGCTGCACCGCTTATTAGTTGGGATAAAATCTGTTCAGATACAATGAAAGGGGGTCTTGGTATCCATAAAGCTGAGAATATGAACATATCACTACAAATGAAGCTTCTATGGAAGATTATTTCTGAACCAGACAACATCTGGGTCCGTGTAGTCTTACATAAATATTTTAAAGGGCGCGATCTGCTCAGCTACCAGAAAAAGGGTCTTTCATCTTGGTAGTGGAATCGTCTTATGTCCATCAGACCTAAGTTCCAGCAGGCCCTTCACTAGAGTGTTGGAAACGGTCAGACCATTGACTTCTGGTCTCATAACTGGGCCTTCTTAAAACCATTGGAATCCAGAATATTGCAACCTATATCGGAATCCCTAACGGGTATAAAGGTATCTCACTTCATCAATACAGAAGGTCAGTGGAACAGACCACTAATAACCGCCTCTTTAACAAATATTCTGTCTAAAGAAGATATCGACTCAATAATGAGCATCACTCTGCCTAATAATCCAATGACTGATCGTCTCTATTGGGGTCCAAGCAATAATGGCTGGTTTTCAACCAGCTCTGCCAACTCCTTATTATCAGAACATGCTGGGTCGACCACTTTTGACTGTGGTTGGATTTGGGATCTGGACGTGCCTCCTAAAGTACGTCATTTCCTTTGGAAAATCTCTCGTGATGGTCTTCCAACCACTCTCAGATTACAAAAATCGCATGTGGCCGTGTCGTCTGGTTGTGCCTTCTGTGCTAACTCTTGTGAATCGGTGGCTCACCTTTTCTTTGAATGCCCTATGGCGACCAACCTTTTACAAGCTTTACATATCCGAGTTCCGAGGGCTCTTGTAGCGAATGTCGGAGTGGGTGTAGTGCTTCCACTTACCGATATCAAACAGGCAATTGGTACCAAATCTTTTACTGATCTAGCCTCAGCGTGGTGGGCCCTGTGGTTCTTCAGAAATGAATTAGTGTTTAACCACACCAACACAGTAACTATAAATGAAATAATTCTGCTCTATACTACAAGTACTCATTGCTGGAAACAAACAAAGAAACTGGAGGACGATCTCCCCATCACTGCTATTTCTAGTCGAGGTGGTAATTGTCATTCTGTTCGTCCGGGCGCTCGTTTGGTTGATCATGCCGGCCGTACTCGGCAACGCTCCGGGAAGTGGGACAAGCCTCCTACAAATTGTTACAAACTAAATTTCGACGGATCAGTTATTCCGGGCGGATCGGCGTCTTATGGATTTGTCATCCGAGACTCTAGGGGTGTGGTGGTCGCTCTACAACGGGCTATTTGCACTAATGTCTCCGTGGTATTTGCAGAAAACCTTGGCCTCAAAATGGGAATTTCACGCGCTAAGAAATTGCAGATCGTAAACCTTCAGATCGAAGGGGACAACTTACTGGTTATAAAAGGCTTTACTGGGGGATTTGAAATGCCCCTGGACTATCGAGCCGCTACAATCGGATATTTTGTTAGATATTTCGTCCTTTTCTTATGTTCTTATTCGTCATATTTTCAGGAAATCAAATGTCGTGGCTGACTATCTTGCTCGTAGTGCCCATACATTCCCTGCCGACGATTGCTGTGAGGATGATCCAGAACTGCTTATTCTCGTCCGGAAGGATGCGCTAGGAAAGACTTCTGTTGCGGCCGACCTGACCTAATCTTTATTCAGCGTCAAAAAAAAAAAAAAAATGCGCGCTTGCATTGAATTCTTCAATTCTTAAATCATCCCACGTTCGTTTCACCACCATGGGTCAACTTTCTTTTCGTTGAGATTTTTTATTTGTATTTTCCTAATTTATTGTACTGTATTTTATTGTACGGTAGATTTGGAGTATTAGGTACATTTATACGGTATAAATGAAATTAGTTAAATTTTAAAAATGTAAAAACAAAACAAAGAAAAATATATGTATGTATTATTTTTAAAAACCACTCAAATCCTTTTGAAGTAAAAAAGTGTTTAAGAACAGATAAATAGATAATCACTAACTTATTCTTAAATTTTTTATAACCTTAATTTAAAATTTGATAAATATAGTAGTATTTTAATTTAATATATATATATGGATACAATTATAAATTTAGCAAATTAAATGTATATAATTATTTATCGTTACGATTAATTTTAATCTTGCAAAGGGCACTCAAAATGATTGGCATGGCCCCGGGTACTCTGATGCCTCCACGCAGAACGACGAGAAACGGCATTGTTAGAGGAGCTAAGCAGATCGAATTATTCGAATATTTCACCTCCACCGTTGGATTCAAGCCCGAAGATACTAGAGTCGTTGATGAAGTCGATCGATAACCTTGCACCATCCTCATCCTCAGCAAACCAGACTGTCCGCGGGACCTCTGCAAATCCTCTACTTCCCAGAGGCTGGAAGATGAAGCCGACGTCGATACTAGCGTCGCTTAATTTTAGTTTGCTTCAGCTTTTTAAACAAATGGTGACCGACTACTAATCTGTATGTGTTTGGACATTTAGGTTGCTGCTATTATGCATTCCTAAAGAACGACCATCAGTGTATTGAGGGTGCTGACACTGTTGCTTGTGGTCTTTATTTTCATTGTTATACAACTAGTCACCACATTATGTGTGGTATTCTTATTGAATTTATCATAATTGTAATTGGTAATAATAATATGGTAACACTACATTTTCAGTGATATTATATATTTTTCTTATCTCGTGTCTCGGTAAATGTTTAAAATTTATTGGTGACACAATTTTGTTTGTCACCACATGTGTTAGCAAAAAATAAGGCTCTCTAGGGTTTAGGGTGACACCACTATTAGCTCCAAACCTTACTGTAGGTACACCACATGTTTTTTTTGCTTAGTATTAGCCCATTTAGGGTTTGTGCTTCTCTTGTCCTGTGATTTTTTCTTTGGTGACAAAAGTGATTACACTATTTTTAGCTTGGTGACATCACTAATAGCACTTGGTCATTCTTTCACTTAATACACTTGTGGTGACATTGTTTTTATATTGGTGACACCATTGTTAACACTCGACCATTCTTTTCCCTTGTCCCAGGGTTTTTCCTTTGGTGACGTCAGTGGTTACACTGCTGTCAGTCTGTCACCAAAAGAAAAAACATTGTAAAAAAATCATAAAAAAAAGGTGTTATCACAATTGGTGACACTCACCTTGTCAAATTAAACAGAGTAACCCCTCACTCCCTGATAAGGGTGGTCATCAACACTGATTTCATAAAAAAATTGTCACCATCAGTGATGACTCCTGATAACACTTGATCATTGTTTGACTTGGTACACTTGTGGTGACAACATTAGATAAACTCGTGATGACACTGTTTTTATGTTGATGAGACAACTATTAACACACTTAGTCATTCATCTCTTAACGGAGTACTATTTTCCTTCAATGATAGCAGTGGTGACATTTTTTTTTTATTGTTTTGACACCGCTAATAACACCTTTCTTTGGTGACAACAGTGGTTACAATTTTTTTTTTTTATGATGGTGACAATTATATTTGAACTTTTTCATGACTCATGTTGAACACTACATATTCTTTTGCTTAGCATTTGCACCTATATATACACTTAGAGAGTGTCACCAGGTTACTGATCGGCTTGCTCACCTTGGTCTGCTGCCAACTCTTTCCGATTGGGGATATGATGTTGTAGTCGACAAGCTCATCTGGAACGACGCACTTGGGCAGTAGCTCAACCGCAATTCACCAATCCAAATTTTTATCTTGTATAAAAAAAATTTAGGCACCATTAAAAAAAAGAACTGAAATTTCACTAAATTTATACGTACCATCCTGTAAAAAAATTGGGAAAACTAATTAAAATACCCCCACCTTTGGGGGTATGGTAAAAATATATCATAAACTTTCAAATGTAATAAAAATATCCCGACCTTTGAGAGTAGTGTTAATATATTACCACGAGTTTTCTCATGGGTCAAAAAAGCTAGATGACAAGGCAACCTACGTAAATTTTTTTGACAACGATTTTCTTGGACGGTTTCCTTAGGTAAAAAAAAAGTGTTTGACCAGGTTCATACCCAATGCCTTTTCCTCCCTCTTATCTTCTTCCGTGATCGCCTGTTAAGCTGGTGTGGATTCAAGGAGATTGATCGAGATTCGAGGAGGAGTAGTTGATTGACTAGGTTTAAGGTTGATTTTTTCATCATTAAAAATGAAAATCAGTAGTTGGGTATGAACCCGGTTTAACTCTTTATTTTTTTCTTAAAGAAATCGTTCAATAAAACTCAATTTTAGTGCTAATTTGTAAAAACGCTTTCAATTAGGCTGCCTTGTCAAAAAAAAATCCACATAGGCTGTCTTGTCAGCATTTTTGGTCGGTGAGAAAACTTGTGGTAATATATTACCACCACCCTCAAAGGTCGGGATATTTTTATTACATTTGAAAGTTTAGGATATATTTTTACCATACCCCCAAAGGTGGGGGTATTTTAATTAATTTTCCCAAAAAATTTGCCAAACCCTGCATTGAATGCAATTTACAACCATTTTTTTCATGGAAAAGATCTATGGTTGTAGGTGTGACACCGTTGAGGAAAATAAATGACACCGTTGAGATGACGGTGACGGACACTCTTGTTATCATTTACTTCTTTGTTAGTGTGTCGTACTCTCATACACTCAGAGAGTGTAATTGGGTTGTTGATCGGCTCGCTTACCTTGGTCTGCTGCCAAATCCTTCCGATTGGGAATATGATGTTGTAGTCGACGAGTGCATCCGAGGATGCACTTAAATAGTAGTTCAACCGCAATTTACCACTCTAAATTTTTGTGTTTTATTAAGAAAAAATTAGGCACCATTACAGAAAAAAAGAGAGAGAGAATTGAAATTTCACTAAATTTATACGTAGCATCCTATAAAAAATTTGCCTAACGCTGCATTGAATGCAATTTACAACCATTTTTTTCATGGAAAAGATCTATAGTTGTAGGTGTGACACCATTGAGGAAAATAAATGGAAAAGCTAAATACACCGCTAATTTTTACTGGATACACCGCTCAGCTACGCAACATCATGCGGACCGAGCTACGCAACGAGATGCGGACCTCCCCGGACATTGTGCCAAACACGCCCTAAAAGACCCTCGACAAACGTCCGCAAAACGTTGCGGAGAGAGGTCCGTATTAGGATGCGGAGTCCCTACCTATACGTAAAAAAAAATAAAAAATAAAAAATAAAAAAAAATTCAAAAAGGTCCGCAATTAGGTGCAGATTTTTTTTTTTTGTTGATATTGTGTTACCTATTAACTTTGAACAAGTGGACTTCGGAGCTTTTGATCGGAGGTATGGGCATCGTCGGAGGCTCGCGATGGCTCGTCGGACCTACGTGGAGCATGGGTGAGGAGGGTAGTGAAGTCCGAGGGTCGTTTGGGTCGAAAACGAAGGAGAACAACTCACCGAAAGTTTGGTTCGCGATCGAATCGGACGGCTTTCACAAAGATTCCAACTTTGAACAAGTGGACTTCGGAGCTCTCGATCGGAGGTCTGGGTGTCGTCAGAGGCTCCCGATGGCTCATCGGACCTACGTGGCACATGGGTGAGGAGGGTGGTGAAGTCCGAGGGTAGTTTGGATCGAAAACGAAGGAGAACGACTCACCGAAAGTTTGGTTCGCGATCGAATTGGGCGGCAGGGAGAGAGCAAGAGGCGGCGGGGGAGTGAAAGAGGTACGCATCTTGATGCGTACCTTTTCTTTTTTTCTTTTTCTTTTTTTTGTTTAATTTTTTTTTAAAAATATCCAAAGTATTCCGCAACCGGATGCGGACTTAACTCTGCAAGGAGTTGCGGAGATTAGCAGAGTAAAGGCTGTTTGGCACAACGTCAAAAGTATTCCGCAACAGGGTGCGGACTTAACTCCGCAAGGAGTTGCGGAGATTAGCGGTGGTTCTAGTAAAAATTTGCGGTGTATTTAACAATCCCCAAAATAAATGACATATGAGGGGTAATCGAATAAATTATTGCTGCATTCAATTTACAACCATTTTTTTCATGCAGAAGATCTATGGTTCTAGGTGTGACACGTTGCATTGAGGAAAATAAAAGACATATACTACGTATTGCTTAATCGAAATCGAATTAATTATTAAATGGATTAAGTAAAATTACATCTGTCAAAACACAATACGACCCGGTCGACACGATCTAAACGACCGGAAATTTTCCGATCCGAACCCGGAAGTTTTGACTTGGAAATTTTTTCCCACCCGAACCCAAAATCTCGTAAATTTTCCGGGTAATCTGGGTTTTGACCCAGTGACCCGATTGACCCGGTAATTTTGACCCGATTTACCCGATTGACCCGGTTGATTTATAATTATATATGATTAAATTTTTTATGGAGATTACAATCACTTTATCTTTCATTTTCAAATCAACTTTTGTATTTATTGTATGTGTAATACTCTGCCCGATTGATAGTGTTTGATTTTTTTTTAATTTTTCAACACATTTTTTTTAAGAAGATAAAAATTCTAAAAAATATTAAAATATTAAAGCAATTCTATGCTTATTACTAATTGCATAAAATTATTTTTAAAAAATTATTTAAAAATTACGATAAATAATAAACATCAAATGTTTTTTTAATAAAATGTAATAATATATAAAATATTACTAATAAAATTATTTTTTTTAAAAATATTTAAAGTTTTGATATTTATATATTATTACATTTTATTAAAAATTACGAGAAATAATAAAAATCAAATATTTTAGATCAGATATAGTATATTATTACAAGCACTAGAACTTATGAACACGTCCTCAATTTTAGAATTTTAAAATTATCGCAAAATTATCAAATCATGATTTTTTTAATTTAAAAAAGAAAAAATTGACAAACCCGAAATCGATCCGAAATGACCTGAAATCCGGTCAAACTCGGGTACCAAGTCAACCTGAATATACCAGGGACCCGAAGTGATCCGACCCGAACCCAACTCAAATAATCCGTTTCACAGTTCTAATTAAAATTGATAATTTAATACTATTGTAAGATTAATATGAAAATTGCGTGGCTAATGGCAGGATATCACATAATATTTCTTTAGTTAATTATAAGGATTGTCCTAAATAATACATCCACTTTTTTTATATTTATATCTCTATTTTTATAAATGTGGAGGTTGGAAAGTTGAATTTTGTAATATATTAAATTTACCTCGACAATGAACCACATTTTTAAAAATTATGAGCAAGATCATCGGTTGGGATCACGCATCTTAAGGTAGAGGGCGAATGTTTAACGGGTATTAACATCGTCAAGGGGGTGTGGAGCTGCTCTTGAGAGATTTAGATGACGGTGTTGGACACGCTTGTCTTCAGTCACTTCTTTGTTAATGTGTCGTACTTCCATACACTTAGAGAGTGTAATCGGGTTACTGATCGGCTCGCTCACCTTGGTCTGCTGCCGACTTCTTCTGATTGGGGATCTAATTTTGTAATCGACGAGCTCGTCTGGAAGGACGCATTAGGGTAGTGGCTCAACCGCAATTTACCACCCCAAATTTTTGTTTTGTATAAAAAAAAAATTAGACACCATTAGAGAGGAAAAAAAAAAAGAGATCGAATTGAAATTTCTCTAAATTTATACGTAGCATCCTGTGAAAAAAAGAAAATTTGTGCTGAAGGCACAAATTTTATTGAATTTGAAAGACTCGATACCTAACTAGAATTTGAAAAACTTGAGAATTAAAGAACTTACCTTGGGTTGCCTCCCAAGAAGCACCTTTGGTTAACGTCATAGACTCGACGGTTTATTCTGTCTTTCCCTTAAGACTCATTCAGACATTGTTAACGCTCTTAAAAGCAAATCAAATTCTTGTGCCCAACCAAAATTTGAATAAACACTAAATTATGTGCTTGCACGTCTGGGCACGCTGGTTGCAAACCCACCTGCACGTGCCCTTGCACTAGCATCCATCACGAAGTTTCCCTGGGCAAAAAGATAGAGTTATGATGAAACCTACATGAAATTCGTCTTAATGAATTGAACAAGTGAAAAAATGAAGCATGTAATCACTAACCATCATGTGGTAGTCAGGAGCCACATGTTGATATACCCTCGCCGGTGCAGTAATTGGTGGGCTGATCAGGCGTCTGGTGATACGTGTGTACCAAGACATATACTGTGATGTAGCCTCATCCTCGTCTTCCAGCTCAGCAACATCATGAACTGAGCTTTCCCGATTGTTCCACAACTGTATCCATTGTGCATGAACCTCGGCCCAATTGTGGTCGTGTTTCCCCCTGCGATCCATCTTGTGCAACACCTCATCATATGCGCATGTTGGGGGAACCACTTGCACATCCCCAAACTGGCGAGAGACCCGCTCTGGGTGGTGCCCCTCTACAATCTCGAAACAGATTAGAGGTGTAGTAGATCGCCATATGTTTCCACCTTCTCGACATATGGAAGCAAGGCGAGCTAGTACGTCGCTCGAGTAGGGCTCCCACAAAAACTAGATTGTAAATTAATGAATGTGACTACGATAGTTCTTAATTCTATCATATATAAGGATGAGAAGTGACAATAAAACTGACTAACCTGATCTGAAGTTTGGCGATCGAATGCATCTCGATAGTACATCAATGTCTTCGCGGTAGTTCGATAAGAGTATGAGCAATGCAACCATCTCATAGCTAACGAATCCTCCCCATCTACAAATCGAGCACTGAATGGGGGAGGTTCTGAACCATAACTGTCTTCTTCCTTTTCTCTTGTCTTCTAGCCCTCCGAATTGCATTATGGTCATCACCTTCACCGAGTGGGATAATGTTGCGTGGTCCTCCAATGGAGATGCGCTCCCAGGCCCACAACTAGTATTATTGTAAAGGTAATAAGTTCACGAGTTTCTTGAATGCAGAAATGTTAAATGAAGTAATTACCGTACCTGTAGTAAGATGACTGGGCCTACGATCTCAACTTTCTCTCTTTCTGCAGCTCGACAAAGTTGCCGATAGAGAAAGGCCAATGTCGCACTACCCCAACTGTAGTTGCTAGCAGCCTCCAAATTCGCTAGCAGTGGGAGGTACAACAACTGTACTTGACCGCCACTATTGTCCGCGAACATGACACTTGCCATTAGCAAGAGAATGTACGTCCTAGCCTAGCACTGCACAACATGTTGCTCCACGTCTTCTGGTAAGGGCACCATTAGCTGTCGTAGCCAGGCCACCTTCACCGACGAACCCCTTATCTGATTTGGCGGGGGTCTTTGCCCAAGGAGTGTTTCAGCAACGGTTGGCCAATCGTAGCATGCACTTCCAGTAACTTTAAGACAGTCAACACGTAGCCCCAATATAACTGAAACATCTTGGAGTGTAATTGTGGTCTCCCCTACGTTCAAGTGGAAGGTGTGGGTCTCGGGTCTCCATCTCTCTATCAACGCCGTGATTAACTCATTGTCTAGCTCGAACGCAGACCCAAGCTTGTAGATGCATTCGAATCCTGTGGCCTTTATGTACTGCATCACTCTCTGGTCTGAAGCTAGATCTCGCCCAAACTTACGCAAGTGTAGTCTATGTTGGATCACACCATTCGTCTACAAATATAACACTGTCAAACATTAGTTTCTTATCTGTTTGTACCGTTTCATGTAATTGTAAGGGTGATAACAACATGTACTTACATATTCTTCGCGATTCCAGACATCAGTGGGCCTAAGGAGATGCTGTCTATGGAGCACCTCTTTCACCAGCGGACCGGGATTCACTTGCATTGTCATTTGTACCCTAAGACATAACATAATTGGTTCAGAATGACTGAATGAAATTCCGAATCGTAATTTTGTATTTATACTATTCAAAAGTAGTTATCCTACCATCCCTTAGCAATCAAAATCCCCATATTTTTATTTTTACCCTAATTCAATTCTAAACTTCTATAATTTTTTTCCTATACAGATTCTATTCTACTATTATTTTATGCAATCAATAATCTTTTCTAAATCTATTCTACTATTATATAATACAATCTTTCAAGTATATATACACAATCAAAATTTACTCTTCTATTATTTCATGACACCTAAAATAAATTCTCTTCTATTAATCATACAATCTTTGATATATGACAAACATTACACAATTCCGGATCTATAATAATCTCTAATCTATATTCGTTCGAAAAAGACATACAAATATCAAAATTTTGTATCAACTATCAAAACATACCACTATCAAATTTTTGTATCAACTATCAAAACAAACAACTATCAAAATTTTGGATTAGCTCAATCATAATTTTAGATCAGATCTACAACTATCACACCATTTCAGCTTTGTAATAATCACTAATCAACAATAAAAAACATACAAATATCACACAATTTCAACAACCAACAGCCCCTCATCCATATTCGTTAAAAAAAAAATGCACCTCGAACTGGCGGAGAAACGAGCAATAGATGTCAAACTTCCAACGATTTGGAAGAACAAGGATGATTACACGAGGAGGGAAGAATGAAGGATGGGTAGTCGGGCTTGAAACAAAACCTCTCGCCCTTGAACTGAAGCCGGACGAACGAAGAAGATGAAGTGGGAGGAGGGCGGTTTGCCTAGGGTTATTTTAACTACAAACGCGGACTAGGCACGCGTTTTATCTGGGTCGTTGCTAATAGCCACGAATGTTTTGCCATGTCATACCAGGGTGAGTATTAGCCACGAACATAGCCACGGTCAGGAACAGTCGTGGCCAATGTCATCGCTAATGGCCACGAATACAGGGTCGTCTATAATCCGTGGCTAACCATCCGTTGCTAAATCCTATTTTTTTAGTAGTGGAATCCTGTCAATATAAATAATTAACTTTGTCATCTTGGACATACATGCCTCTAATTTCTAATCTATATACACATACTAAAACCGATGCATTTTTGCCTGCGTGGCGGCTTGTGAATGAATCTGCTTACGTGGCGGCACGTGAGTGCATCTCGCAAAACCTTCTCCTGTCAAAAAGGAAATCTAATAAAAATAATAAGACAATTCTAATCTATATAATTAAAAATAATTATTTTATTTTACCATTAACTCATATAATTGAATAGATGGAATATCTTATAAAAGAGTATATATTATATAAGGAAATAACTATATCAATATAATTAAACGCAATAATAGTAATAAATTTGGCATATACCGATATACAAATTGTCATATAAGCGTATCTCCATCTGGATTATAAATAATAATCTATCCAATGGACGGTTTATATATAAATTACACCATATGGACGGGACCTAAAAAAGACATTAGGTTCACTCAATTTCCATATAGACAAATTTTATGGCGGGTCTAGACGGGTCTTGGTGACCTTGAAGGCCTTGGTGGAGGGATGAGGTAAGGAGTTTAGGCGGGAGTTTAGGCGGGCCTTGAAGGGTTTTTTTAAAACAGTGATCATAATTACCAAAAATATTAATAGATACATAGTAATAAATATTTGATAGGTGTTATCGATTATTTTTGGTGGAAAGAATTAATTATTTCATAGTTATTTTATTTATATTTATACTATTTTTCAAGAGAATGAGTTATTTAGATCTAGATTAATTTTAATCTTATATTTTCAGTTATTAGTTTAAATATCCTAATGTAATTCATATTTATTTATTTATTTTCATATTTATAATATGATTTTTTATAGATAATTAATGTAACTTTATAATATTGTGTTAAAATATTCCCGTGCATGGGACGGGGCATACACTAGTTATGGTTAATAATCGAGCAGTTATGATTCTGGATAAAAAACTGTATCTTTAGTCTCTTCCCGATTATTGATTTCATCCTGTCAATATTAATGTTTAGCTTTGTCATCATATACATTTCACTTGTCAAAGTGAAATATTTATAGTGTGGAGATGCACGTATTGGCATTCCCTTTTTAATTCCTTACTAAACCAATATTCTTACTCCGTTTAGTTTTATTAATTGTAAGTTTCTGAAATAATTATTAAAAAAATTATTTTAATAGATATTTTATTTTTTTAACTTTTCTTTTAATTCATAATTATCCTTTTAAAGATTTTTACATTGAAATTTAAAGGTAAAAACATCAATTATTTTTTAGCACAATAACCCACATATTCTATTTTTGCTATTCTGACAAAACGAGCAGTATACTTTTGCAAATAGAACACCGATTTGATGTATTTCCGCAAATCAGCCTTTTTATTTTATTTAGTTTTTTTCACACCCTTCCGGCCCAATCTTATCCACCCAAACCCACGTGTCCATATATATACGATCGAATTGTAATTCTAATTGAAGTGGCAACCTGCATTTCATAGAGGACACAGATCAATACTGATCGATCGAACAGCGGAAGATGGCATTAATGGGTACGATAAAACCAGTTTCGGAATGCTTCATCAAACCGAAGTTCATTATCGAAGAATCGAAGAAGCCGCACTACTTGGGAGTTGGGATCCTTTGAGCTACCCGTTCACCAGATCGACGGGAGATCGACGGCTGACCAAGCAATCGGCCAAGGGAGATCAGCTTACGCTTCGCCGCACCATGAGGAGCACACCGATCTGCATATGTGACTCGCAAGCTCGAGGATCTGAATCCGGGTTAACACACCGACATCACTGGGGAGGCCGGGGTCGCCAGACTCTGCCGCTCACGGGGGCGTGACGTCATTCCAAGAGGTTCCTCGCCGGCGTCAAGGTCGGAGGCGGGATGTACAGTGGCCGAGGATACCACTTCGAATTCCTTCGCCGCCGAGCCTTCTACCAGACCTAAAGAAGAAGAAGCGACTGGATTTGATGAAGATTTAGCATAATTACAAATCCAGCCTGAAACTATCACAAATTGCAAAACTGGACCGATATGTTCAATTAATTACAGAGAGCGTCCCAAATTATCAAGGTTGCAGATTTTTTTCCCTGCAGCCCCCTATTTCCGATGTATTCAAAAAAAGAAAATGACACAAGGGAAGCTTCGATCTCTAGACTCATGATTGCGTAAGCCAATTTGCACGATTACTTAGCCGATCAAGGTCAACTTAGCCGCTCAAGGTCACATTAGCCGATCAAGGCCAACTTAGCCGATCAAGGCCAACTTACCCGCTCAAGGCCATATTAGCCGATCAAGGCCAACTTAGCCGATCAAGGCCACATTAGCCGCTCAAGGCCACATTAGCCGATCAAGGCCAACTTAGCCGCTCAATGCCACATTAGCCGATTACTACCAATAGCCAATTACGGCCACGATAGCCAATTATGGCCAATAGCCAGTTACGGCCAATAGCCAACTACGGATCAAGCGACTAACGTTTACGGGAAAATGATCGTTCAATCGACAAACTTCGCCACATATTTTTTTCGGCTTCCTTCATCATCGAGACATGAAGAAGAAACCCGAGAGGCAATTGAGATAGGGAAAATCCCGTCATCATAGCACAAGGGCGTTCCGGTCTTCTATCAAGCGGTATCATAATCAATAAATTCGAACATTCAATACGGCATTCAATACGATGTTGAGCAACATCAATGCGGAAACCGTTTCGCCTATTGAATGTGGTAACGGTTTCGTGCATTAAAGCCTCGGCCTATTTAAACACGGTAACGGTTTCTTTTATTGAATACTTGACTAGTATAAATAAGATGATATGGATTCACATTAGGGAGGACTGACTTGAGCGTCGGAGGGTCCTACGGGGGACACAAGCCCCGCCCCGACCTCGTTTGTTCTTGTTTTGCAGGCTATGGTTTGGGTGGAGAGGATCATCAAGATCGATATCCTTCAACAACTAGGATGCAGATTTATGCACTTACAATCAATTTTATGTAAAGTTAAATCAATGCTCAATAGCTATAACCACTTTATTTGTCTATCCATATGTGAAAAAACCACACATGTGTATATAACAACCCAAAAAATTCGAGTAATAAGTCATATTTCTAGATTTTTAATATCCCTAAATAGAGAGTGAATCAATAAATTATTTTAAAAAATCAAGATAACTATATCAATCAACCTATTAATTCAAATTACCTAAAAAATATAATAAAAAAAAATCAAATTACCAATTTTTTTTTAAAAAATCAACATATTAATTCATGCCGTAGGATCTCGATTCTACTTCCGATCCTCCTACGATCCTATACGATCTTGCTATGATTCTATACGATCCTGCTGTGTACGACTCTATATGTGCGATCCAGATCGATTGGACCACTTTGGATCGTAGAATCGTACGATTTCACGATCCGGATCTAGATTTTAACAACCATGTGGGGGTGATTTTCTGGAAGGAAGAAATAATGAGAGTAAAATAGATTATCGGCTGAACATCTCTGATTTGAATTGGCATATCAAAGGAAAATCATTTAGTGGGATTCTTATGTATTGGACTAGATTACCACCAAATAATTTTTATTGTATGGGTAACCTTTCCTCCGTAATATATGGATCCAACCTTGAATCGGCTAAGGGTTTTTTTTTTTTTTTTAATTAGGAAATAATTCGAGGTCGGACATATCCGACACATCGAGAGGCCGACAAAGTCGACAGACGGCGCACCGTTTAAAATGACAAACCTGAAAAATACATAACGGTGCAAAACAGGCAAACACACTCTAAAACAACGAAACCAAGCAGACCTAACCAAACTGGATGTGGACGAAGACGACGGACGAAGTCAAGCCCCACATTGAAGTAGAACCGTAGGCCAGCGATATATCAGGATCCGAACATCCTGTGGACAGTGAGGATGAAACTCCAGGGAAGCAATCAACCCGAAAAGTGGAGACGCCACGATACACACTACTACGATCCCAACCTATCCCGACTCCGACAGCCAGAACCAAGTCCAAGGAGAAGAACGCCGAATCACGCCACCGTAGAGCCGAAAACCGCCTGAATCAAGCACATCCAGAACCCTTTCAGGATTTAGACAATCCTAACGGGATTTAGTACATGTCCATACGAGCTGAGTTTAATTGATATATATTAATATATATTAATGAATCCATGTGATAGCGACAAGGCTTTAATATAAAATCCTTTTAAGTGTATGATCTTACCTGTCATTTTGAGGATCTTATGCTGGCTTATCTTAGACAATTTTTTTTTTATTAAGTAAGAATTCGACGTCCGGACAGGCCCGGGGGTCGATAGGTCGAAAAACTCGGCGACGGATAAACCGTCAAAATAAGCTAAAGACATAAACCAACAATAAGGCAGAGCCGAAAAATTATAAGAGTGCAAATAAAGGCAAAGACTAGCAAATGATGAAAGAACCGGCAGTGTGAGACAATTTGGAAGTTCTGTGCTTGGCATCTTCAGTCTAAATTATAATTTAATAACTTCCCCATTGGCCTATTCTTCCTCTACCACATCTTACGTACTGGAATCCATGTGATAGCGACAAGGCTTTAATATTCGGCTGCCCTTTGGATAAAACTAATCGAGACAATTAATGGAAGGGCTAGTGTAAAAAATCAACTTAAATAGGTACATCAACGTGAGTATATTCCTGTAACACAAAACCATCAAGCAATAAATCCTTAATTAATACTACCTCCATTTAAAAAATGGATGGACTTTACTATTTATCCACGTTTTTTTAAGGAGGTAAAACCTATATAAAATATTAATTTTTTTATTAATTTTTTTTAATAATTACAAACTTATTAATAATAAGTTTGTAATTATTTGATATATTTTCGCAAATGAGCCTATCTTATTTTATTTTGTTTTTTCACACCCTTCCGGCCCGATCTTACCCACCCATATATATATATATATATATATATATATAGGGGAGATATCTAATGAGAAGTAACATTTAAATGAGAAGATGAGAAGTAAGCCTTATACCCCTTAGATTAAAATAATTTTTTTTATATGGATATATAGGACATATCTAATGAGAAATATATCAATGTTTTTTTAAAAAAATTATTTTTTACGCTATTTATCTAGAGGGTGATTTAAGGTTCATTTTAGGGTTTTTATGCTAATTTAAATTAGCTTTTTCATTCATCATCTAAAAAAATAGCATAAAAAATAATTTTAAAAAAACATTGATATATTTATCATTAGATATGTCCCCTATATCCATATAAAAAAAATTATTTTAATCTAAGGGGTATAAGGCTTACTTCTCATCTTCTCATTTAAATGTTACTTCTCATTAGATATCTCCCCTATATATATATATATATTCTAATTGAAGTGGCAACCTGCATTTCATAGAGGACACAGATCAATACTGATCGATCGAACAGCGGAAGATGGCATTAATGGGTACGATAAAACCAGTTTCGGAATGCTTCATCAAACCGAAGTTCATCGTCGAAGAATCGAAGAAGCCGCACTACTTGGGATCCTTTGAGCTGTTTCCATTGTCTCAATGTCACATTCAATCGGGCTATCTTTTCGACCAACTTCCGTTGGAGGAAGACGGAGGAATGGACTCGTTCTTGCAGAGGTTGAAGGACTCATTGTCTTCTACTCTTGCTCTCTTCTACCCACTTGCAGGTTTGCATATATACTTGATACTTCACCTAGCTCCTTGGGTTTGGCTTCACTTCATTTTCAATATTTTTTTCTTTATTGTTTACTGTTAATTGCCTATCTCCAAAATAAATAAATAAATAAATCCAACTCTCACCTTCAAATTTCCTGTTGCATCCCAATTTTTAATTTTGGAAAAATTTGAAATTATTTCAAGAACCATATATACTCGCTAGTCTTCTCACTAACTTTCAAGACCTTTTTTTTATTAGGTAATAATTCGAGGGTCAAACATATCAGACACCTCGAGAGGCCGACATGGTCGGCAGACGGTAAACCGTCAACATACCGCGTAAAATGAAAAACGGTGCAATACTTTATAATGTATTAGGTTTTTGATTAGGTAATAGTCTTCTCACTAACTTCCAAGACTTGATTTGGTAAGAATCTCGATCTACTTGCAATTTTTTTTTTTTTTTTTTTTTTTCCTATCTACTATTTGCCAATAATTTATAATGTATTAGGTTTTTTTTTCTGTCTATTACTTGCAATTTTAGTTTTTTTTTTCTATCTATTATTTGTCCATTATTTTAGTATAATTTCTTTATAGTGATTTATTAGGTTTTTTTTTGTGTTTGTAGTTATGATTTATTTCGCGAATTTGTTTCTTAATCTTATATTTTTTCCTTTTTAAAGTTAGGATAAAATAATTAAGGTAGACATGAAATGTTTAAGAAAATGGTAAAACTGTTTACAATAAAGTTAGGCTTCATCAAAAAGGTTTTTAAGTTTAGATATTATATTGATATTGATATATATTTTTATTATTATAATATATATATATATATATATATATATTAATAGTAGACATTAGATTTAATTCAATGTTTTGAATTAAACCCAATGGTTAGTAAATGGGTAAAAAAATAAAAGGGAAAAAAAATGTAAATGTATGAAAGAGATCAAGAGAGAAAAAAAGAAGAAATAATAAGAGAAAATTGTGATTAGTTAAAAAACCTTAAATTAAGGAGGTGTTCACATACCATCAAAAAATCTTCTAAATTAAGGTATTATATAGATATAGATATAGATTATTTTGATATATTAACTATCTAATTTGTGTGTGAGTCTCTCTCTCTCTCTCTCTCTCTCTCTCTCTATATATATATATATATATATATATATATATATATATATATCCAAATATGATTTGATACCTTTATTCATTAATTAAAATGATACTTACGCTAATATGTGTAAAATTAGGAAGGATTAAAAGTCCTAGGAAGGGGACATGCATGTATATTAAGACCATCCACAATCATAAAGTTGGCTCTTCTTCATTATTTTTATCTCTCCTTATAATATTTTGACACCTTATTTATTTTTTATTTTAAATAATTTTCCACATTATCAATCTATTTCTTTAAGATTTTCATATTTTTACTTCACAACCATGACTTTACCTCATCAAGGTAATCTCTTTTTTTTAATATAGTTTTCACTAATCATAATATTATTAGTTAAATAAAAAGAACATAAAAATAAACGAAGCATCATGCTTTTACACATGGTCCAATCTACTCTCTACCTCGCCACACCAAGGTAACATCTTTCCTTCATTTACCTTAAGATTTTACTTACAACAATGGGATTACCTTATAATTACCTTAAGGTAAAAAAACCCTTCGTTGTAGACGCTCTAAATCTTCTGTAATTTTAAATAAGTACGGAGTATATAAATATATATAGATACATAATCAAGTCAACCGTACCTTGTACAGGTCAATTTAAAACAGAAGTAGATGAAGACGAACACAACTCCTTTATCTTCATCGACTGCAATAAAGGCCCTGGAGCCAAGTTTATACATGCTGCTTTGGATGAGGTGACCGTAAATGATATAGTAACTCCTACTATTGTACCAGCTATAGTTCAATTTTTCTTTGAACTCGGACGAGTACCAACGAACTACGATGGTCATCACGAACCCTTGGTATCGGTTCAGTTAACCGAGTTGGTAGATGGATTCTTTCTCGGGGTTTCAATCAATCATTGCGTCGTCGATGGGACTAGCTTATGGCACTTCCTCTCATCTTGGTCCGAGATCTTTCTATCTAACGATACGAAGATCTCGAGGCCACCTATTTTGGAACGTTGGTTCCCAGAAGGTCACGGACCAATGATCAAAATACCCCATACACATCCTGACGAGTTTATAATGAGATACGAGATGGATAAATGCAACGAAAAAATCCGGGAAGTGATTTATCATATCTCGGCCGAGTCATTAAAAAGCCTCAAGGCGAAGGCAAATGAAGAAGCCAAGACCACGAACAAAATCTCGTCCATTCAAGCATTATCAGCTCTCTTATGGCGAGCCATGGCTCGTTCTCGTCGCTCCCAAAGCGACGAAAATTGTACTTGCGCTATATTGGCGAACGTTAGGCCAAGATTATGCCCGCCTCTACCGGAAGACTATTTTGGTAATTTCATCAATGTCGTCATCAAGTCCACCAAGGCTGAGGACTTGCTAGGAAAGAGTCTCGGGTGGGCTGCGTCTTTGTTGCTCCAAGGTGTTGAAGAGCTAACCGATGAATCTGTGCGCGACGAGTTTGTTAAGTGGATAAAGTCTCCCTTCATCCCAAAAGCCGGAAAGCTTGAACCCAATGTCACAGTGATAAGCGGTGTACCGAGATTTGATCTGAATAAGATCAACTTCGGGTTGGGGAAGCCAATAGCGATTCGAACAGGCTCAAATAAGTATGATGGAAAAGTGACTTTACGCCCCTGGAAAGACTCAAGTGGAGACATTTCCTTGGAGGTTTGTCTTCAAGATGATATAATGAATGCTTTTCAACAAGACACCGAGTTTACGTCGTTCCTCGAACGTCGTCTCTATTAGACTGCCCACGTCCATGTTTTAACCATTGCGTCCATCCTTTTTCTTACTAAGACATTCCTTTATTTCCTACCATGTATGTTTTCAGTAGTTGAGAATTTCACCTCATGTATTGCTTTACTTCAGTGATTTCGTATTGTTTTAAATTAATACTAGTGTAAGGCCCGTGCCTAAAGCACAGGTTATTTCTCCATAGTATCGAATGTTCTTTTCAAAGAATATATAAAATGACATTCTTTTCTCTTTCTTTGAAATCAAAAGTTTAAATCTTAATCAAATGTCAAATAACCAATCGAAGCAACACAAACTCCAATCTAACCTTCAAACAAAATTATAAACAAATAAAAAAAATACATTTTGAACAAATTTGGGTCAGGAGAAAATATCGTAATTATTACGAATGTTAAATGTCACATGAAAATGATTAGTGGAATAAAATGGGATTAAAAATTGGTATATTTTGATAATACATCGTTGCTAGTTATAGTAAGAAAATTACATTAATACTACTATAAAAAGATTCTTCCATGTTACTACAATAAAAAAAATTAGCACCAATATTTATATTCCAATAACACCTCATAATTTCAGTCACTGATGCAATGTACTGAAAATAGACTTTAGAAACATCACACCAATTTTCAGTCCCCGCCTTATCAGACACAGCACCTCTTGAGTCATTGCTGCTAAATCACTAACAGTCTCCGTAACAACACACACATATTGGACCATCCCTGTAGCTGCCTGCTCACCATTCTAAACATTAAGAGACCGTGAAGAAGATGCTCATGTGGCAATATCTGTCAAACTCAAAGCAACTACAGCTATCTGATAAATATGATTTTCTCCAGCCCCATTTGAATAAAAAACACAATTCCTTACATCGTGTGTGATCATCCTGTCTGCAGGAGATAAACAGTTCAAGCCCGCATCCCCACCAGAAAACACGCACTCTGTAGCAGCTGATGTAAAATTGGTAGCAGCCTTCGAATCTATCACACCAAGATCAGCATTTTTTGGAGCCCAAATTCGAGTTGATTCCTTCCTCCCTTGCTCAGACTTTTTTGGAACCCACATCTATGTATTACCATTGCTTTTCACTCTCTCTTTGCCTTTAGTCACTGCACAACTTACCTTTAAATGTCCAAAACAAAAAGATTCACTGCAGATCTTCGGGAGCCATTCATACACAACCTTTTGTGAAGACCAAATTAAACTAAAATTTCAGGTATATAAAATCAGTGACAGGAATCTCAAGGAACCTTCAAGTATCAACATTCAAATTCACAGGCCCGAGTAGAAGGTAGGAGGTCAGCAGAAAAGAAACCAGCATTTTTCATCAAACAACAGGTCTCTCTCTTGTTTTCTTTATCTAGAGGAATAATTTGATTATATCAACCCTAGCAAGGAATAATTCAATTAACAGAGAGATTTATAAGATCGACTTGCTTTGATTATTAGCAAGAAATGGGGTTCACAGTAAGGGCCTGCAGATTAGCAAGAAGAGTGGACTTAAAAATAGACAACCTAGAAGCAAGCTAATGATAAACTTTTGATTCTGTTCAAGCTTGAAACTCATAATGGGTAACTCGGAAATCGGAATAGGTCATAAAAATGAGAACAATAATCAATCGCAGTCGAAAAGATTCCCAAATCTGATTAGCTCTAGTAGTCAGATTAGAATTCAGCATAAGAGAGTTTTTGTTCATGGTAGATTGTTTAATATGAAAGTTGTAAGATAATACATATGTTCAGATGAAATAGACTGCCAACTTTGAAGAGTTGCTTATCAATTGAGTGGCTACCTAAGACACCTTTGTAGATGCATCATCAACAAACATCTTCACACAATCATACAAGCTGAAAATCTATGTTAAGTGGATTGAAAATGAAAACTTTGATGAGCTACCAATTGATTGAGTGGCTACACAAGTCACCTTTGTAGATGCATCATAATAAAAAAAACATTCACACAATCATCATCATATAAACTAAAAACCTAATAACCTCCAAGAGCCAATACCATGTAGATCTAATGAAAACATTAATAGGAGAGATTTCAATCTGTTCCAAATTCCATCACATCACCAACCCCATATCGATAAACATTGAAATCATTATAACATACCCAATTGAACCCAGAAGGAACAGATTTAGCATATCATAGTACATCCGGACGAGATTGTTTTTTATTGATTCGAATACAAATTTAACAGAACATCAAGCTCCATTTTATGCTCACCTTTCTGAGAGAGTCATGTATTGATTCCACAACATCCTCACATGATCCATAAGAATACAAGTGTGGTCAAATTTACCATAGATAGAATGCAATTAAACTCAGTTTTATTATAGCTAATAACTGTCCAAATACTCTTTTAGTGATAGTAATACCCTCCAGATAAAAGTTGACTCATGCAGAAATCTCCCATTTCCTTGGATAGCAAGCTCCTGTCACGTTGAACCATATCAAGACCCTTTTGTTCAATTACCTGCACAGACAAACAAATTCTCAGAAATCAAGACATTCCATCTTCAAACAATGTCTCAAAATTTAGTACGGTGACTAAAGCTACCTCATATGTTGTGCCATCCTTGAATTGAACTTTGACTGCAACATATTTCTTCTTTTTTCAGAAGCAACAGTCTCTTGTACAAACCATCAAGATCAATCTCTAAATACCTATACTTTTGGTTCATATATAAGAAAGTGCAAAGTCAATAACAACACGCTGGCATGATAGAATCAATAAAAAGAGCATATAGACCTTAGCTTTTGAAATAGGCTAGGTAATAGACAGCAGCTTAAAAGATAAGAGAGATAAAATTCATAACATATAGACCTTAGCCTTTGAAATAGGCTAGAACGGGAGATGAAACTGTCAGTGGACTTATCAGAATCGCAAGCAATTTCAATATTTGTCATCTGCTTAACTTTATCAAATGACTAGAATAAATAATGTCACCAACTCTCACAAGAGCTTAGATCACAAATGATATTTTAATCAAATTTAACAAAGCAAAAAGACAAAAATGTAGCATTCTTTCTAGGGTTAAAAGGAACTATCCCGAAGAAAGGAATCGACTTTAATGAATTCACACCTATTAGCTCTCTTGGGATTAAGCACGTGCAGCAAGCTCAACAAGCTTTTCAGGCACCATGGCCTTCTTGACAACCCCGTCTATGAGCGAATCCCCCTCGAAAAAGAATTCTTCATCCGATATGATACATCAGGTAATTGATTTTGATTGCTTATTACGAAAAATAAGTTGTCAATCTATCATGAGGGAATGGAGTCAACAAAATGATGCCATACAAAAGAGGCACTGACTGAAAACACTTGACCAAAATATGACATGGCCAATATTTTTGAATACTAAAGAAATCAAGCTCTGTACTCCGATGATTCATTTGTAATTGAACTAATAACCATTAGCAGTTCACAAAAAAAAAACACTTAGCTTTCAATTTATGATTGTTTTCGGCTATACCTCCATTGCCAACATAAAACTATTTCAGTTGCGCAGTTATCAACAAAAGGACCATCCTGACAATCAAAACAAAGGATTCGTGGTGTAAGAACTACGAAAGGCACCTTTCCAAGTGCGATACAGGTATATCACCTCTGCCTCTGATAGCGATTCAGTAATACCATTGCAACACCTTGCATCATGGCCCATTATAGAAAAAGTTGCACTCCTCTCTGCAAGAAAATTTGCCAAAATAGCATAATTTGATGTACCATCTCGGGTTACAATAACAGAGCTGATTAGATTCACACATCATTAGTGATGAAGTTGTTCCCAGAAATGGTGAGGTCTCTTTATGACCTTAAAAATTTCATCTGTTTTAAAAATGTGCAATAAATATCAAATTATCGTTGAATCCTTTGTTCACATTAACCATGAAAAGTGAGAAAGATTAGCAAGATAAAGGTTCCAGAGATTGTAAGATATGAAAGGCTGGAAATTATGCTAAAAACATGAACAAACAAAGAAAAAACTCAAATCATTGAATTTTTTTACGTAGATGTATAGAGTAACAAACGAAACCTGAAGAAACATACTTTCTTCTAATGCACATAAAAATCTTGAATAAGAGGCTGCAAGAAAGATTCATACAGGAATGTATGAGGCAATACATTTGTTAATTAAAAAAATTATAAAAAAAAAGAGTGTAGTCCTGATGCAACATTTTTAGATTGGGGAAGAGATCAAATATAAGTCTATAACAATGACATGAGATAAGTAGATGCAAAGGCACAACAACAAACAAATATAAGCGACTATGAGCAAGTTTCAATTTCTAAATGCAACCATTTTTTCAAGAAGCAGGCAACAAAAGTACCAAATTCATTCGACCAAATAGACACTTAACAGATCGATCTGTATCCGAGAACACATAACCAGGGTATTTCATTCTTCTTTCTCGCTATTGTTTTTCCTTTCTCTCCTTCCTGGCCTCTTTGAATCGAAAATGAATGAGCTGAAATCCAGACCTATCTCTCTTGACTTGGTGTATGATTGGAACAATAAAAACCCCTAACAGGGCACTTTCTTTCTTCCTCTAGATCTCTTGACTTGGTGTAAGATGGGAATAATAAAACCTCCAACCAAAAATAGGACACTTTCTTTCTTCCTAAATGTTGCATCTTAGATTCGTATTCAAACATGTATCAATATTAGAAAATATAAGCAAAATGCATATTTCTTACAATGGCTATAAAATATGAAAAAAAAAAAACTCACAGTAATGTTTCTCTTGGCCACATTTCCCTTCGGAAAGAGATCCAAAATGCAGATTTCCTACAACAATTACAATATGACATTCATAGGATTGCAAATAAGCCAATAACCATAACTCTACCATAGCTGAGAGCTCGTTTTTTAGACCAAATGAATCTCTCATGACAACAATTATAGGACATCGGAAGGCTTACATTATCCACAGACAAAACTCAAAACTTTTATCAATATAATATTCAATGACTTCTTGAAAAAAAAAAGGATAAATGACTTTACAGAAAGAAGTTTACAATAAGGATAAACTCAAAACTTACCAACCACAGTTTCTGTCACTTCAGGAAAAACTGAACCACGATTTGCTTGCAAACTCAGCCTACAAGGTCCAACCAATTCCTTGACAACTCTGATTTCATTCCCAATCCAAGAATCAATTATTAAGAATTCATAACGGGAAGCAAAATGTATTCATAGGCAAAAAAACAAAATTTTGAACAAACGTATGAAGGGGGAGAAATTGAAAACCAGCTTTGAAGCTGAGCAATCCAGGAGAGAGAGATGAACCTGAGCAAGTCTGCCGGAACATCGAAAGGGAATGAGATAAATCAGCAGGTACATAAATTGTAGAAAATGGAGAAATATCAATCGACACGAAATTTAGGAAAAATCAAACTGAAAATCAAAAATCCCAAATCAATCAACGCAAGAGAAATCATAATAGAAATTTATAATCTGCCTGGAACTCACCAAAGCCACTATTCGGACTCAGCAAGTAGAGATATTGATCACCAGCGCCCCCAATAGTAGCCAATGATGAGCATCTAATCGACTCGGAATTCGTGCAGGTCAAGAAACATGTCGATGTGTTGTAATTAAAGGTCAAGACATGCGAACATTGAAGAATTAATTACCTCCAAATCCATAGAGGGGATTGAAAGCAAAATTGCTGAACTGTAAGAAATTGAAAAGGTAAATGGTACCTACACTGAGCTTGGTGATGGAGGCAAAGAGGGAAGAGTGCTAGGAGTACATGATGTAGTCGCACTGCAAAATCATCAAAAACCTAATTTGCGCATATTAAAATAAGTTTTTTCCAAAGAAAGTAGCTAATCAGACGTATTAAGACCACAATCTGACCTTAATTTCTTCTTGGAAAGGCAACCGACATCAGTTTCAAACCTTTTTGGAACGTAATCAGAGTCGCCAAGTTTCGAATCGGAGGAATCCTTGTCAACCGAAGGAGGCGGATCAAGAGGAGTAGACGGTTTTTGGATACGGGGTGGTTGAGAACCAGGGTCGGAGCATCCAGTGCTGGACAGGGACCGATGCAGCGAGAGAGTGATAGTGGACACATCACACGATGCCACACCGTTACACCGCCACGGGAAGATAGCGACCTCCATCCGAGCAGTCCACCTCTAACGACGCCATTGGAGCACCCACAGGGGAGGAGAAACCTGTCGAACCCAGCAACCCCACATCAATAGGAGGCGAGGAAGACGAAGGAGCCATACCCAAGTCCAGCAACACCTCCGAATCGCCCCCATCTCCACCGGACTCACCCAGATTTGACGGAGTAAACCCTAACGAAGGCGATTTTAACACGATCGAGCAGATCTCTCTTTTGAATCGATCGACAATTTCAACCAGATGTTGCCCCCTTCGGCATCTCTTCCGGCACAAAATAATACAGATCTAAAAAAAAAAATACGGAAAACAAACTTGGAAGGAGTTGGGGACTGAGAGTGGGCGTGCAGTCGAGACTTTGGAGGAAGGAGTGGAGAACGTGGGAATTCACACTGTCAAACAAACCATGCCATGTAGTTGCCACATAGATGCCACATATGGATGGAGAAGTGAAGAGCGTTTCTCCCATTGACATCTGGAATGGAGAAAAAGTGTGAAGACAGGTAGGAGAGATTTGCTTCTACTTTTAGGTTTGTATAGATATTAAAAAATCATTTGATAAATTATAAAATTATGAAAATGCGATTTATTTGAATAAGTAAACCATTTTTTTTTTTGGGCCACTTTGCAATACTAGACCACACCTTGTGATTTTGACAAAAGTAGCACATGACTCACTTTTGCAATTTTTTTTTGGTAACCGGCTGGGGAAGTGACAGATGATCAATTAATGAGTATTGTAGCAGCAACTTGGGAGAGATTTTAGGGGGTGGGGGGCTTTAACCGTAGATGCAGTGGCGGGCTGTCGGGCCAGATTTGGCGCCAAGTGAGGCTTAAGCCTTGGGGGGAAGGGAGAGCGCAATGAGGGGAAATGCAATGATTGCATTTAAGGGTGTCCATCAAAACATATATAAGAATGAAAATTTATATATTATATATAATTTCATACTTCAAAAACTAAAAAGAATGAAATTTTAACAAGTAATAAATTTTTATTGATATTTTACATAATTTTATCATTTTAAAATTATGTGTATAAATAGTAAATGACATTTAAAAAATTATGGATGAGTAGCGTTCTTGACCCGTTGGGTCGACCCGAACCCGTTGAATATGGGTCTGGGTTGAGCATTTCAAGACCCGTAACCCGAAATGGACCCGAACCCGAGACGACCCGACCCAAACCCGACTCGCCCGACCTGTTTGACAGGTCTATGAAACACCATTAATTGCTTTGCAAAAAGAGAGGCAGAATAGGAAAGGAGTGGAAAGGTTAGGAGAAAAGTCTCCCGTTCATTTATGGAAACTGCACACTGGTGCGAGACGAACGTCGTTGGCTTTTTCGTCCTTTGTCAAATATCAATAATATCCTAACTCAATGCTCAAACCAATAGATTAGTAAATCAATAGATTGATAAACCAATAAGCTAGTGTAGTGATGAAGTCCGGAGTCGAACCCACAGGGGAAAACGGTTGCAATGCAATGTTTCTAACAATGATTCTTAAGACAATAGCAATAGTTTATGACAAAATGATTACAAAGTAAAGCAAATAGATCAATGATTGCAATGTAGTGAATATAATATAGAAAAGCATTTCACCTGTAATTCTCGACAATGGTTGAAGCTCAAGATCTTAGGATTGATTCAATAGATATTTATAAGCATATGTTGACTTGACTAAGGTTGATAGATCCGCAAAGATACAATCTTCTTATTTAATATCACTAAAGAATAGGATTAAGGACTCAAGTTTTAAGACCAATTGGCATATTGATTAAATGCAAATAGAAGACAAGGGAGCAACCCTCTCGGCCCTATAAACATTTACTTGATATAGATCAATCGAAATCATCCACTACAAAGACATAGAAACACCACTAAATCAATGACTTCGTTTGCTATCTAGAAAACACCAACGAATTCATAACATAGATGCAATTCCTAACATGGTGATCAATCATAGAAAGGAACACAAATAAACTCAATAAGAACAAGATGATAAATATACTTATAAATAACTAATAGAAATCAAATCCTCACAATTCATTCAACCATGTCTTCGAATCACATGCGAAACTATGAGTTTAGCAACTCATAGCCAAAGTAACTGTAAAGACCGGATATATTTTATATTATTATTAATTTAATTAAATATATTATTGTTTTATTTAATTTGTAAAAATGGGAGAAAACTCGTCTTTGAGCACAAGTTTCAATTTTAAAATCCTTCCGGCATCATTTTAAAATTTGGGATTTTAACGGATTCCATTTCCGCTTTCGGGCTTCGAGTTGGGAAATTTAATTTAATTGCGATCGTTTGAAAATTATTTGAAGATTTTGATTTATTTCGTTAGAGTCGGGTTAAGCGGGTTTCGATTTCGGGATTCAAAATATCTTGTGGGGGACCATTCCTATTTTTGTTTCTTTTCCTTTTTTCTTTTCTCTCTCTCTCTCTCTCTCTTCTTCAGAAGCCGTTGGGGGAGGTATTCCCTTTGCCTTGCCTTGCAATTGTATAGCTAGCAAACCTTGTGGTTTTGTGCACAATCCCCCCTCTGCCTCACTCTCATTATAACCTCTCCTCCTCCTCTTCTCATGCTCTGAATCCACTAAAGAAAACCCACCCTCTCCCTCTCGCATTACTATCCTCTGCAGGGGATAAACCCACAAAAGAAACCCCGCCCTTTCTCCTCCCCTCTTCCTCACACGGTCATTTCCCTTCTTGTTTGATCGATGCTCGGTCACCAAACCACCCTAGCTGTTGTTTCCGTGAGCCGCAACCACCACCAGCTGCCCTCCGATGTCGACAACGCCAAGGGACACCAGAAGCCACTTAGCAGGCCGCCTGAGAAGCCCCGCAGCCGGCGATCGCTTCCTCCCCTCACATCCGTTCCTCTGTTTCCACTTCTTTTCCGCGATAAGGCCTCGTCCTCCTATTCCTTGCTTCAAATCAGTGTAAAGCTACACCTTTACTCCTTCTACACTCATCTTAGGCTAAGAAGGGACTGGAGCCGACTCCGGCAAACCGAGCCGACGCACAAGAAAAAAAATAAAACCCGCAGGCAACTTTCACAATCATATTCATAATATAAGTAAAGGAAGTTCCACATGACTCGATTGACTCAGGACGGGACACGATGGGACTTGGTCGTCCTATGACCCTAGCAAAGACTCTAGTTACTTCACAGATAACAGCCGTTCTGTTTACAAACACAATGAGTAAGCGAATGCTCAATCATGAGTGCAATCCTAGCAGGATACTACATGTCATGTTTCATATGCGTATGAACACCTAGTATGCACATGGCTACAAGCAGGGAGTTCTTTTTCGAATCTGAGTAAGCTCATATAGGAACTTACCTTGCTATGCAGAACAACATAATAGAAGATCCGACACACCTCAATCATAATCACAAGGTATCACCTAGATGCATATCGGAACACATATATAAGTCTACGTCTAATCATTCAAGCACTCAAAGCATATCATTCAATAACACACAATCACATCATAACATCATAACATCATCAAGCTCAACCACTTATCTCGTTGCCACATTCCATGATACCACATCGTTCTCATCATTCCATTCAGCCACATTCATATGTTCATAGAATTCATATATCCGCAATCATAATTCGCATAGTCATATATCAATATATCACATAACTCGAGTTCATCATATCATCATATCGTAAGGCATAAGTTAACAATACAAAACCTTAACATGTCATCATGCTATTAGTCAACCAATCATGCATTAGTCCACACAAAACATGCTATTAGTCATTCAATCATATCATCATGTTGGTTAGTCATCGATCACATAACTCCCAAGTTAGTTCAAACCCTTTTAAAATCCGAATAAACTAGTTAGATATTCCGCCCTTTTGAAAATGTTCTTCAAATTCCTTTTTCGATTAAAATCCGATAATACCTTTTTAAATCTCCAATTCTCATAACATTATATTCTTTAATCTCAATAATAATATTTTATATTTTAATCTCAAATAATATTATATAATATTTTAAATGTCATTTCTTAAACACTTTCATAAAATATTTTCCAATCATTTATTTATAGAACCCAACTCTCTATTAAAATTATCAAATCCAACCCTTTGTTTATAACCTTCAAAATCGAATCCCCATTTGTAAAGACAGGCCCAATATCTTTTTCTTTTTAAAATCAATCAAATTTGGCCCAACATTTGTTTTGTTTGAAACAGATTAGGCCCAAGCACAATCCATTCTCCCATTTCTGTAAAACCGAAATGAAACAAAAGGGGGTGGGACCCAAGGCAGAGGTGGACGGGAGGGGTCCACCATGGGCTTCCTCTTCCTCTCTTGTTTGAAACGGACAGGAAGGGAGAGAAAACTCCCTGCGACTGCCGGCGGCTATATCCGAAGGAAGGAGCTGAGATCCCGGCGGTGCTCGCTCACCCTCGTTATCAAACTCACTCTCACTCTCTAGTCCCGGCAACCAAGGTTATAGGCCTAAGGAATTCGAAAACACGAGATTGGGGGAGGAGGGTGCTCATCGTGGGGATTCGAGGTCGTCGGAGTCGTGCCAGGCTTCACAGGGGACGGAATCAAGTGGGCTTAGCCTAGGAAGGGAGGAACAAGCTTAAAGCCGCGACCTTTACGGAGTTTTCGATCGAAACACAAAGGAAGGAACTTACCGAGGCGCTTGTGAGAGAAAAAAAAGGAGACAGAGTGGCAGCTCGGCGCTGTGGTGCTCGATACTACGCTTGGACGGACGTCGGGGGAAGCTGTTGCTGCTCGGGTTCGAAGAAGAAAGGATCGGAGTTGTTGCTGCTCGGAAAACCGAGGTTGAGCTTGGGTGCCCTCGCTCGGCTTCAATGGTGGAAGTCGACGGCGACGGGGTTGATGGAGGAGCTGGGGTTTGGTGGTGCTTTGGTGGCGGCAAACGAGGAGCAAGGGAGCTTAAGGAAGGGATGTTGGGGGTTGTACTGTGGGGCTGAAATCAGCTAGAAGGGATAGGATTATTGAGGATTTGTTTGATTTTAGATGAAGAGGAGAAGAGATAAGGGTGTGTTGTGCTGGGCGAGTCAACAAGACAAGGGGAGGGCTTTGATTTTGGGGTTCTTGTAGCTGTAGAGAAGCAAGGCAGAGGGGGAGCAGAGGTGTTTGAGTTTTGTCAATTTTAGAGAACAATTGCTTGGAGGGAGAAGGGATGTGTCTGGAGGTTAACTCAAGAATAGAAAAGGAGAGTTGGAGAAGGGTGAAAGCTGCTACTACCTAGCTGCTGCTAGAGCTGGTAAAATATGATCCGATCCGAAAACCTGACCCGACTCACCCGAGCCCGAACCTGACCGAAATCCGAAAATCTGGAGTCATCAGTAACCCGAACTCGAGACCGACCCAATCCAAACCCGACCCGACTTTGAACCCGACCCGAACTCTCAACCCGACTCGACCCTCAACCCAGCCCAACCCGACTCGACTTGAAATGTTTATTTAACATCACCATTTTAATGCTTGAATGTTAAATGATTTTTTATTTTAACACAAGTTTATGATTATACTTTTAACATATAAAACACCAATTATTTTTGTTAATTGTTATCATATGAATAAGAATCCAAGTAAAATCAATAGATAAGCAGATACGTCATTGAGTCAAGTAAGTCAACCGCCATACATCAAAACATCGATACATACTACGAGTCAGAAATGCTAAAAGTTCATTAATCGCTGCAGACGATATAGCGTGCAACCCAATATCATATCCCTCTATTAGACTATTAGTGTTAATCGTTCTGTTAATTCTAGTATTTTTCAGTTTTTATAAATGGATTTCTTTTTATAAATATAAGTATAATAATTCTATTAGATTTCATATTTATGGTTATTCTATTTGTCCATGATTATTTTTTGGTAGAAAGAATTATTTATATCTAAATCAATAATTTTGTAGTTGTTATTTTATTTTTATTTATATTATTATATTTTGATAGAATTAATTATTTATATCTAGATTTGTTAAAAACTAATAATAATAATGAAAAAAAAACTAATGGGCCAAAAGCTAAAACTGAAATGGGCAGTGAAAACGAAATGGGCCAATGATATATTCAAACCACAAATAAGCCCATTTGCAACTTGCTATTTAAAATAAGGTTAAATCCTAAATGTACAATTAATTTGATTTAATTATAGCACCGATCAATTGGTTTAAATGTTTAAAAAAGAACGATGTTGTCGAATACCGAATTTCCGATTATGACTTTTTTGACTATTGGTTGACAACCGATGAGTCAATGACAATGAGTGTATTTAACCGAGTCAAAATTACATATTCAATTATTCAACGGAGTCAAAATCATTTATTTTAAGTAAATTACATATTTAAGTATTCAACCGAGTCAAAATCAACCTAATTATCCAAACGGGTCGAATATGATTCGACCGAAAACTCAAACAAACTATACCCACTTTGTTTCGAAACTCAAATGAGACCGACCCGCCTCGTGACCCGATACCCGAACGAGCCCGACCCTCTTTGACCCAAACCCGAATGAGCATGACCCGATTTAACCTGAAACCCGACCAATCTAAAATTCATTATAACCGAACCCGACCCGACCAGTACCCGACCATAAATTTTACCCAAACTGACCCGACCCGTCAGTGACCCGACCCGAGCAAGCCTGACCCGAACCCGACTCGAATGACCGACTTGCCAGCTCTAGATGCTGCTATCGACAAAGGGGGCCAGAGGTAGGTTGTTGAAATCAACATGTGAAGGAGGAAGGAGACAAGGACCATGTGGTCCCCAAAATCAATTTGAATTACTCGGACTTAAATCCCAAAACCCGCTCACACGACCTTATCTCAAATCGATCCGAAATAAATTTTTCAAATCCAAAAAGGATATTGAAATTTGAAGGCGTTCTCAATCCTGAGGCGAAAAGACGAAATCAATCTCAAAAGTTCAAAATTGGGTCGGGATTCGTTTTAAGAGTTTGAAATTCGATTTATTAAACTTAGAACGAGTTTTGTTTGGAATATCCGAGTTAAATCCGATTTAACTTTATTTTCAATTTCACTTTTCCAAAATTTAAGATTTTAAAATCCGAGCATTTACATTTTAAGAGGTGGAGATTATTTTTAAGGGGATGGAAATGGTGGAGATATATTTTACGGGGTGGAAAAGATGAAAATTAATTTCCACAAGTATCTCGTATGGTGTTTGGTTGATTGAGATTATTTATTGAGTTAATATGGTGGAATACCAATTTTACCCTTAATTGAACATTTGCCAAATTGGTATTCACAAAACCTTGCTTAATTCAGAAAACTCAATAGAAAGCGATTGGAGAGGGAGGGCAATTTCAGAATCTCATGCCTCTCCACCTCGTCCACCTCCCCCTGCCTCAAGGTGGGAAAAATCGTCCACTTCCACCTCCTTCCACCCTCGATTCACCGCCCACCATTTCATGTCAAACGGTGCATTAATTATATATATAACGCAATTTTTCCGAGGCTCTACACAGTAGGGGCTCTAGACGACCGCCCTTTTAACTTGCCCCAAGGACCGGACCTGCAAATTTGATACATCAAGTGCAATTAACGTGTTTGGTTTCTTTCAACACGAACAACAAAAAAACGTGGTTGGGTTTCTTTTAACTACGTGGTTGGGTAGCGGGAGTGTAGAATATATCTAGTCTACCCCTTTGATCCAATAGAGTTTGAAAAAAAAAATTAGGGAAATTCCGTTTGGTGCCCCTGAGTTTTTGACAATTCCGGTTGGTGTCCCATACTTTTTTTTTGTCCGAATGGTACCCCTGAGTTTTGTCAAAAGTCCGACCCATGCCCAAAACTCATAGTTTCTTCTTTTTTAATGAATCAAACCACCCTTTATTTTTATTTTTTCATAAATATACCCATTTAGTTTTAACATTGAACAAAACTACTTATTATTTAATTTAATTCAACACAAATTGACAAAACCACCTTTATTTTTTAAAATGAACAAAATCACACATTATTGCCAAAGTTTTAGCAAAAAATAACCATTGTTTCCAATTTTTTTTTGAAGAAAATCAACCATTGTTTTTAACATTAAACAAAAGATCCGTTATATATTTTTCACATTTTGTAAAAAATAAATCTCATTATTTGTCAAACATTTCATGTACATAATCACCCATTATTTACAAAATTTTGCACATACCCACTATCTTATTATGTGAACAAAAATAGTTAACCTATAAATTATAAAAAAAAATACTTCGTAAAACCATACTTTGTGTAAAACCACCCTTTATGCTTTAAAAAATGCACAAAACCACTTCTTGTGTAATAAAAGGTGTTATTCATTTCTTTTAGTTGGAATACATAAAGCCTAATAAGATAAGAAAGATTAATCTTTTATTATATTTTCTTTTACAAGAAGAAAATAAAATAAATAAATTTTACTTTTCTTTTTCAAAAAAATTATAATCGAGCATTTGGTTAAATTGATCAATCACATTTACAAATGTTTAAAGTTAGTGAGATACAAGTTAAATATTGTTTTGAAAAATAATAGGTGTTAAATATTGTTTTTGCAAATAATGAGTGTTTTTCGTTTTTGCAACGTATAGAAAAATAATAGATCTTTTGTACAATTTTAAAAATCATAGTGATTTTGTTCTATTTTTTTTAAACAAGAGTGATTTTTCAATAAAAAAATTGGGAATAATATGTGATTTTGTAAAATTTTAAAAAATAAAGTTGATTTTGTCACTTTTGTGTTGAATTTTGTTAAATAATAAGTGGTTTTGTTCAATGTTAAAAGTAAATGGGCATATTTATGAAAAAATAAAAATAAAGGGTGATTTTATTCATTAAAAAGAAGAAATTATGAGTTTTGGGCATGGGTCGGACTTTTGACAAAGCTCAGGGGTACCATCCGGACAAAAAAAAAGTGTGGGACACCAACCGGAATTGTCAAAAACTCAGGGGCACCAAACGGAATTTCCCAAAAAATTAATCAGCTAAATGATTGGACCTTTTGATTTTGATAATATATAGTTGTAAATAAAATAATTATAAGATTTTATTTTAATTAGCTTTTGAAGGGGGAGTATTTCAGCAGCTACTCTCCGAAGCTTTTCGGAGCTTATGATTTCTATTCACAAGTTTTTGTCAGCTACTCCAACCGTTAGGTTTACCAAACATCATATAACATATATTTAATACAAATAATCCAAAACTCGTATAAATTTTAGGCTCAAGCTCGGCTCGACTCGTCTCCTGTTCGAGCCAAGCTTGAAGATGTCAAGCTCAGCTCGTTCGGCTCGAATAACACCCCTACCAATGTGAAAGAGCTTGGTCTTTTCTGATAGATTACATGGGCTTTATATTGTATAGTGGGCCAAAAGACTCAAATCCATTGTAACCTATATATATGTTTAATCAATGAATGAAACCCTCAAGGAGGACTTTATAATCAATCTCATGATCTTACATGGTATCACAACCTAAGATCCTAAAAACCTAATTTTCTTTTTCTTTCCTAACCCTAGCCGCCGGCCACCCACTTGCCGCCGCCCCTCCTTCGCCCACCCTCTCGGCCACCCACTGCCGCCGATACCCCCCCTCTCGGCCACCCCTCCTTCGCCGCCGACCCCCTCCTTCTCTCTCCCTCTTGTCCTAATGGCCGACCCTCCTACCAACCCTATCAAGCCACCCTTCCACTCCTCTCTCACAATCTCCAACATCAAAAATTGCATTCCCATCATCCTTGATCATGAATCCAGTTCCTACACCATGTGGTCTCACCTCTTCACGACCCATGCTAAGGCTCATAAGGTCCTCTACCACATCGATTCCTCTATCGTTCGTCCCACCGCTGAGGATGACGATCTCTTCGCTCAACTCGACACCATAGCCTTTCAATGGATCTTTAACACCATCTCCAAAGATCTATTGAAAACCATCCTCGACCCCAAAGACAACGCCTTGGATGCCTGGACCAAGTTTCAGAATCTCTTTCAGGACAACAAGTCCACCCGTGCCGTCTACCTTGAGCACGAATTCTCAAGTTGCAAGCTTGCGTCGTTCCCGTCGATATCCGCCTATTGTCAGCATATCAAAACCCTGTATGATCAATTGGGCGCCGTCGACTCCAAACCTAGCGCTACTCGCCTTGTCCTCCAGGTACTCTCGGGCCTTCCCTCTGAATACAATGCTGCTGCTACTCATATCCAGCAGACGGAACCTCTCCCCACCTTCGAGAAGACTCGGTCTCAGTTGATCTTGGAGGAGACTCGCCTTCACCGTCAGACCACCGACGCTGTCAAGGACAAAATGGCACTGGTCTCGTCAAGTGACATTGACGAGACCTATGCTTCACATTGCAGCCGCAACAATGACCAACTTGCGTCGAGAGGCGGCGGCCGCGGCCGCAACAATGGGCGTCGGCCGCAGCCTTGGTCGGATGCCCCTCGCGCCCCCTGGTCTCCTGTCCCCGGCTTCACCCCTCCCTGGATGCCCTATGGATACCCGCCCTCGATATATCGCCCACCGAGCCCGTATCCTCCCCATCAGTAAGGAGCGGGCTTGTTGGGTCCACCTCCTCGATCCGCCGGACACCAGGCCTACCCGTCTTCGTCTGATCAGGCCTATGCTCCGACTAATGTGCACCACACATTCTCCTCTATGCAGCTGACCCCTCCTGACTCCACATGGTACATGGACACTGGCGCGACCTCTCACATGACGAACTCCTCAGGTACTCTCTCTTCTCTTTCTTTTAAGGGTCCTGCACATTCTATTATCGTCGGCAATGGTGGTCGCCTTGCTACTTCGGGTATTGGCCACACCACATTACCAACCCCAACCAACCCTTTACACCTCAGCAATGTCCACATTGCCCCCAAACTTGTCAAAAACCTTATCTCTGCCCCTCGGTTCACCACTGACAATATTGTTTCTCTTGTGTTTGATCCGTTTGGTTTCTCTGTGAAGGATCTTACTACGGGGGTTACTCGTCTGAGATGTAATAGCACAGGGGAGCTCTATCCTGTATCGTCGCCCTCACCATCCAGCCCGTCGTGTCCTGTCGCCCTCTCAGCATCGTCATCTAGTCTGTGGCATGCACGCCTTGGTCGTCCCAGTTCTGCAGTTTTAGATTTGCTTCGTTCTAAAAGTCTTGTCAAATGTAATAAAGAGCCTCGCTCTAGTTTATGTTCTTCCTAACAGTTAGACAAGCATGCCAGACTACCTTTTCAGTAGTCTTTAAACACTACTTTTGCACTATTTGATATAATTCATAGTGATATTTGGACATCTCCCATGCCTAGCAAGGAGGGTCCCAAGTATTACCTTTTGTTTTTGAATGATTATAGTCATTTCTTATGGGTTTTCCCGTTGCATTTTAAGTCTCAAGTTTTTCCTATCTTTGTTAAGTTCCATGCTTACGTCAAAACACAATTTCACACCTCCATTAAATGTTTCCAATGTGACAATGGTCGCGAATTTGATAACGAAGACTTCCACACTTTCTTCAACACAAATGGGATCTCTTATCGCTTGTCTTGCCCCTATACTTCCCAACAGAATGGCAAGGCTGAATGAATCATCAGAACCATTACCAACATGATGCGCTCTCTCCTCTTCCACGCATCTATTCCCCTTCCCTATTGGCCTCACGCCTTATCCACCACATGCTATCTCCTAAACAATCTCCCATCTACTACCCTACACCATCGGTCCCCAACTCAGGCACTCTATTGCACCTTACCTAGGTATGATCACCTTCGTAGCTTTGGGTGCTTGTGCTTCCCAAATCAGTCCTCCACCGCCCCTCACAAGTTTCACCCGCGCTCCACTCCTTGTGTCGTCCTTGGCTATCCGTCTGATCATTGCGCTTACCTTTGCCTCAATGTCAAGACTAATAAGCTCATTCTGTCCCGTCATGTCACATTTGATGAGTCTTGCTTTCCCTTTCCTTCTCCTCCCCTCCCCTTTTCTACACCTCATGTGTCTCCGTCTGAGTCAGAGTCTTCTTTCCCTCACTTTCTTCTTCCCAGAGTTCTCCCGGTGCTCCTGCCTCTCCCCCTACACCACCACCACCACCACCACCACCACCACCTCCTGCCTCCATACCACACACCCGCAACATCTCTGGTGTCTTCCGACCTTGTCAAATCGTCTCCATGAACACCACACATCACCCCGCCGCCCCTTACCCTACATCCTCCCAGTTTCACATCCCGCCAAACCCCATGTCGCAGCCGCAACATGATGCTGCGGCCGCCGCCCATCAATTTCCCAAACCTTCTCCCCAACCCTGACACTGGCCGCGACCGCAGCACCCCCTCGCCGCATCTCCTGCCGTCCTCACCGAATCCCAATCCCCCCTGTCTCAAACCCGACCTCCCTTTCCCCCCATCCCCACCTCCCACAAAACAGCCCTCCTCGACTCGAATTGGCAGGCGGCTATGCTCGACGAATACAGGGCCCTTACAAGGAATGGTACTTGGGTTCTGGTTCCTAGCCCCCTGAGGCAAACGTCATTCGCTGCATATGGCTCTTCTGCCACAAGTTCTGCTCTGATGGGACATTGGAGCGCTACAAAGCTCGTCTTGTGGTCAACGGTCGTTCTCAGCAGGCAGGTATTGATTGTGATGAGACGTTCAGCCCCGTGGTTAAGCCTGCCACTAGTTGAGTGGTGTTAAGCTTAGCGTTGCCGCGACATTGGGCTATTCATCAGTTGGATGTAAAGAACGCCTTTCTGCATGGCCATCTGAATGAGACAGTTTACATGTTTCAGCCGCCGGGGTTTGCTGATGTTGATCGTCCCAAGCATGTCTGTCTCCTGAAGCGCTCTCTGTATGGTCTGAAACAGGCTCCACGGGCTTGGTTCCAGCGATTTGCTTCTCATCTGCTACGCTTGGGTTTCATTGGCAGCCGCTCAGATACGTCGTTGTTTATCTATCGTAGAGGCTCAGACATGGCCTTTCTGTTGTTGTATGTCGTCGACATCATCCTCACCGCCTCTTCTGATGCTCTTCGGACGTCTATTATTTCGCAGTTGAGTGCCGAGTTCAACATGTCAGATCTGGGTCCGTTGTCTTACTTCCTGGGAGTCGCTTTTCAGCGTCATGCGTCTGGGCTGTTTCTCTCTCAGAGTAAGTATGTTGTTGAGATTGTTGCTAGGGCCAAGATGAGTAACTGCAAGCCAGTCGTCACCCCTGTGGATACATCCAACAAGCTCAGTGCTCATTCTGGTCCTCTGTTTGATGATCCAACGTTGTACAAGAGCATCGCCGGTGCATTGCAGTATCTTACGTTCACCAGGCTAGATATCAGTTACGCCGTTCAGCATATCTGTCTGTTCATGCATGCGCCCAGGGAACCCCACTTTCAGGCCTTGAAGCGGATCATCCGGTACATCAGCGACACCCTCGATCTGGGCACCACAATCACTCCTTCCTCCAGGCATGACCTCGTTGCTTACACTGATGCGGATTGGGGTGGTTGTCCTGACACATGTCGCTCCACGTCTGGCTACTGTGCCTTCCTCAACGACACCCTTGTGTCGTGGTCCGCGAAGCGACAGTCTGTGGTCTCTCGCTCTAGCGTCGAGGCAGAGTACAGAGGTGTTGCCAACGTTGTCTCCGAGTGCTTTTGGCTCCGCAATCTCCTTCTTGAGCTCAGATGCCCTCTTCAGAAGGCCACCCTGGTCTACACCGACAACGTCTCTGCCGTCAATCTGGCTAGCAACCCAGTTCAGCATCAGCGCACGAAGCACATTGAGCTAGATCTCCACTTCGTTCGAGACAAGGTTGTTATTGGACATGTTCGTGTTCTATATGTCTCGTCCTCCTATCAGTACGCTGATATATTCATTAAGGGTTTACCTCAACAGTTGTTCCTTGATTTTCGGTCCAGTCTCACTGTACGGGACCCTCCACTTTCGACCGCGGGGGTTTGATAGTTTACACGGGCTTTATATTATATAGTGGGTCAAAAGGCCCAAATTCATTGTAACATATATATATATATATATATATATATATATATATATATATATGTTTAATCAATGAATGAAACCCTCAAGGAGGACTTTACAATCAATCTCATGATCTTACATTTTCAACATCATACATTCGACCGCGGACAGGATTACAAGTCTCCACACGACATCATGATCCGCACAAGACCTCTTCACCGATTCGATTTTGTGCGTCCTCATCTACAAATATGCTCTTTTTTATAAGGTAATGATTTTTATTTTTTTGGGGGGGAGGGGGGTGGTGTTGGACCACTATATCAATCCGGATCTCCTACTCCCCTTTGGTGCTCCCTCCTGTACATCATAAAACTATTCGGGTTTAAATAAACATTAAAAAAAATTAATTTTTTTATAGAATTTATACCCTTTTATTGGTATGTTTATAAAATTTTAGTATGAACATTCATGTTTTAAAAAATAATAAAAATAATTTTCTCAAACAATCGATATTTTAATTATCTATACTTTTAAAACATGAATTTTCATAATAAAGTTTTATACACATATCAATATAAGGGTATAGAATCTAAAAAATAATTAAACTTTTTTAATGTTTATTTTATAATCGAAATAATTTTGTGATGCACCGTAGGGAGCACCGACTGTAGCGGACGATCCGAACTGATAAAATATTTAAACATCAATATTCTACAACAGTTTTCCTCAAAACACCTCTCCTCTTTCAGGCTAACTACCTACTTGAATTTTTGTACCATGAAAGACCAAACCTACAACGACGTTCTCGCAACACCCACCGACGAGTTGTTCCTCAACCCGCCGCTGTACCAAGTCGAGTACTTCACCATCGGATTAAAGAATCCGATTGACGACATCGAGTCCTTAAAATCCTTCTTCTCCTCCTCCATCATGCTCAAAATCCCGAGGTTTACAAGCCTCCTCGTGAAGCACCCCAACGGAAAACCCTACTTCAGGAGCCACTACGTCATGGTGCAAGTCAGGCAACGGACATATTTCAGTTCGTTGCTAGAAAAAGGTTCAGGTAACGGACAATGGGACATTCGTCACTCCAATCGGACCCAAGGCAACCTCTACCTTGGATGTGCTTGTAGCAACCAACATATTCCAATGTTCGTTGCTTGAACTATATTCAAGCGACAAACATTGGGAAAATCGTCACCTGAACAAACACATAACTTGACCCCAAACACTTAACTTCTAGCAACCACCAATGTTCGTCGCTTGAATACACTCAGGCAACGAACATATTACAAGTGGTCACTTGAATAAATATTGAAAGTTGACCAAATATTGGTAGTACTCAGGTAATGACAAAATTTTCAATGTCCGTGGCTTGAATACACTCAGGTAACGAACATATTCGAAGCGGTCACTTGAACAAATGCTGAAAGCTGGTCAAAAATTGGTAGTACTCAGGCAACGACAAATTTTTCAATGTTCGTTGCTTTAATACACTCAGGCAACGAACATATTCGAAGCGGTCACTTGAACAAAGGTTGAAAATTGACCAAACATTGGTAGTACTCGAGCAACGACGAATTTTTCAATGTTCGTCACTTGAATGCACTCAGGCAACGAACATGTTTGAAGTGGTCACTTGAACAAATGTTGAAAAATAACACCAAGATTGCCTTTATTAATACTATTACTATTCTTATTACCCACGTTGTACGCGTTTTTTTTTTATAAATTGTATTTATTTATAGTAATTTTTATTGATTTAATAAATTAAATAATAAATTAATTTTTATAATAATTTTGATTTATATATAAAGTACTCATATTTTATTTATATATATATACACTATTTCTCCCTTCTTTTTTTTTTTATCAAAATTGCAATGTCGTAAGGTTGTTTTTTCATTAAGATATTGTAATCAATGAAATTATGTAAATGGTGGTATATTGTGATAGAATCTCAAGAAATCAAATTTTTATATACAATAAGGTGCTTTTTTTTTATTGAATAACATTAATATAAAAATATTTTTTGATTTGATTTATATATTTTTACAGAGTTTAATTAAAACAATTATATAATAGAAAAGATATGATTTGATTCGATTTGATTCAATATATTAGATTATACTAAATCATAATAGATTATGTAAATTAATCTAACCTTTTAAGGTTATGTAGATTTTTTTAGGTAAAATGTTTATAAAATAACTAAAGGCGAGATGATAGGTTTTATAAACACTTATGATATAAAAACTAATTGTAACCACTCATAGGCCACTAAACATAGGGATTGACAGATGGTATTGGAGAATAGTTATGAATTATTTTGACGACTCATTTCACCTCTTGGTTGGAATTTAACATTAATCACCTATGGCAATGACACTCTTTTCAAAATTTGAGATTGAGGTTAAGATTAAGATTTGAGATTGAGATGAAGATTTGAGATTGAGATTGACATCAAGATTAAGTTGAGATCAATGTTTGAGATTGAGATCAAGATCGAGATTTGAAGTTGATATTGAGATTGAGATTTGAGATTCAGTCAAAGGTTAAGATAAAGATTTGAGATTTGAGATAGAGAATTCAGATTGAGATTGAGGTTAAGATCAGAATTTGAGATTGAAATCAAGATTAAGATCAAGATCGATATTTGAGATTGAGATCAAGAACAAGATCGAGATTTGAGATTGAAGTCAATATGAACATTTGATATTTGAGATTGAGGTTAAGATAAAGCTTTGAGATTGAGATTAAAATTGAGATTGTGATCAAGTTAAGATCAATGTTTAAGATTGAGATCAAGTTCGAGATTTGATATTGAGATTAAGATTAAGATCAAGCTTTGAGATTGAGTTAAAAGCGTAGATCGATATTTGAGATTATGATTTGAGATTTGAGATCGAGATTTAAGATTGAGACCAAGAGGTCCAAGATTGAGATTTGATATTGAGATTGAGATTAGAATATGAGATTAAGATTAAGATCGAGATTTGATATTGAGATCAAGATTAAGATCAAGATTGAGGCTTGAGATTTAGATTGAGATCAAGATTAAGATTTGAAATACAAGTTGAGATCGAGAATCGAGATTTGAGATTGAGATTCAGATCAAGATATATTAGTTCTAATTTTATAGAATATATTGGTTCTAATTTTATAGATACACGAGTTAACAAAATAATTTTTTTTATTTAAATATATAAGTGGCATAAAAATAAAAATAAAGATCATACAAATAAATGTATAAACAAATCAATTATTTTTCAAAATATATAAAAGTTTATATTTAAATATATTACATAATTTTTTAAAAATGTATAAATAAATTATTGATCTTAATGTAATTGAAATTAATTTTTTAGGCGGTATAATTCCCGCTTGTTAATTTTTTGGGGGTGCCTTGTGAAAATTGAGCGGTATAATTCCCGCTTTTAATTTTATTTGGGCGGTACCACTAACCCTAGAAGGATAGAACACCGCCTCTCTCTTCGAGTCTCTCTCTTCCTCTCAAACCAGATCTCCCTCTCAAACCCAGATCTCCTGCTTCAAGATCCCTCTTCCCCGAGTCCGGCCACCTCTCGATGCTCTCCTCCGAGAAGCCCCCAGTCCGGCGCCTCTCGATGCTCTCATCCGAGCAGCCCCCAGTCCGGCCGGCGCACACAGAGAGCAAACATAGCACCTCCCCGCCTTCTCCGAGCACAGTCTCTCGGTTCCCCTCTTCTCCGCCCTCCCTCGTTGGGTTCGGTTCCTTACCTCTCCATTTTTCCCTGTTAGGTTTTGAAATTAGGGATTTAAAGGACATGCTCTAGGTACCCCGACTCCTCTCCATCGCCATCGACCTTCGCTTTTCACCAGGAGGTTCTCGCCGGAGAACAGGTATCGTTCACTCTCTCTCTTCCTCAGATCTGTACTATTCACTCGATCCCCATTATGAGGCTTCAAACCCCTTTCATTTCAATTTAGGAGCTTGATTAGTGTTTGGTTAGGGTTTGATTTGAGGAAATAGGCGATTGGGAAGAGAGAGCCAGATTGGTTAGGGTAAGAACAGTTGAAAACTTTGTGGGAGAACATTTCATTCAAGGGGAAGGTTTTGACAGATAAAGAATCTGATATCGATTTGAAATTAGCATCTATTTCTGAAAGAGATCGAGGGTCTTATTTTCTGTTGTTTTGGTGTTCTTATTCAATGGTTGTTGATTTTGATACATTTATTTGTGTATCTGAACTCAATGGCTGTCTTCTGTAGGCTCTAAACGAAAAGAAGATGTCATTAAACAAGAAAGAAGAAGAGCTACTTGCTTCACAGGAAAAACTTGCAGCTCAGGCACATGTATGTGGTAATTTGATGTATGGCCGAATGGCATATTCAACTTATATAAGATTTTAAAGAATAAAAGCATCTATTTTTTTTATTTAACTTCATGCTTTCTTTTCATTGCAAATTACCTTCATATATCAACTGAAAAGAGAAGTTTTAATGTATATTTTTATTTAGGAGGCTATGCCATTTATTGAAGCTTGTAGCCTCATGTTTTCATTGAATGAGCTTGCAGGATGATGTGAATTGTTTTGAGTTATTATCCTTTATTAGGGCTTTAACTTGTTACTTCTCCCCTTTCTGAATGACGATTATTTTTCATTTTGTTGTTGTTATTGTAGCTGGAGGCATCACTTCTTTGGTCCGCTGTTCCTAATTTCTCTTTCCACTTCTTTGGTCCATTGTTTGCAGATTTACTCAGCCTCACTTCTAGGAAAGATTCTCTCTCTCCACTGGTCTTTCTCTATCTATGACTGTCTATTTGTCTTATTTTTATGGTTTATTGACTCGTATGATTTCTAGATCTATGGAAATTGTTTGTTTCTTTGAATTTAGATGTTTATTTCTGTATACTTATCGGATAGCCAACCACCAATTGCAAAAAGAAAAATATAAGACTAATAGAATATACATATAAATTGCAATCAAAGATTTGTGTAACCTTGATTTGAATTGCAGAACATATAAAAATCATACTTAAGAGAAAAAAAAAAGAATGAAATGTTTTAGTTGACTCATTAGCAGTAACTATTTTTCATGCTTGAAAAATTATATTCTTAGCTAATTTTATTTATGGAGGCACACCATTGCTCATGGAATTCTTTTATTAGTGTATTCAGCAAATATATCCTCTTTTATGATACAAGTGTTGAACACTAAGCAATAACACATGTATAATATTATTCTTTAATCATCTTTATCCTTGTTACACCTAATACTGCAAACCCTTAACCTTGCATTTGCTCTGTATATTTTCTTTATTAGAGAGAGTTAAGGATAAAATTAAAGGGGTTATATATTTAGATTTAGTTATCCCTGTTCAGGAGGGAATGTGACAGATTAGTTGTAGTTTTGTCCGTAGTTGTTTATTTCTTCTTTCTTACTTGCATTTTTAGCATTTCTTAGTGCTAATCCATAAAAAGCATGTTCTTCATTAACCAATTCATTTTTGTAATCGTTTACTACAATTCTCAGTACCTGTTAATTGGGTGAATTTGATTATTGCTAGTAACTTTTGCTTAGGCATTGTTTAGCCTTTTCTACCGAGGAGTGAGCTATTTTAATTTAATTGTATAAGACTTGTAGTGAACTTCATTTTATTTACCCCTAATACATTGTGTTACCTTCCAATTTTCTTGATGAAAGGTGGATTGCATTAGAGTGCTTTTAGGGAGGCTAAAGATGCATTTAAAGATGGAGTATGTACCTCTCTTTTCTCTGTTTTTTGCTTAAATGTAACTTGGATATGTTCTTGCATTCAGTGATATTGTGTTATATACTTACCCGTTTTTCATCAATCATAATTATCACCCTTTGCTATTCTTTGCTTATCACCCTTTGTTTGTTTGTGTGAAACACTTCTCATAATTCCCAATTTTCCTTGGACGCTTAGACATGCGCATGATTCAGGTATGACGCAACTCTTTCTTTATTCTCAAATGTTTTACCTGCGTGTTGAGCAAGTATTTTGCTTTCTTATCAAATAAAATTCTCTCAGCTCTTTTCTGTTGAAATTGTCCAGATGTTACTAGTTACTAAGATGTTACTTTGTGTACTGCTTTTGATCTTGCAGGATGCATACATTTTACTCCTTTTTGTATGATCTTGCAGGCTGCATATTTTCTCACAACTCAGATGGAGTAGCAAATTTTAATTATTTGGATGTAAGTTCTGCAAAATTTTGCCAAAATCGGGTTATCTTATTTGGTTTTTGATTTGTGAACCTGAAACCAAACTATGAACCGATTGTGAATATGTGTAAGGACAAGCTTTGTGAACTGATTGTGTATTTGCACTTTGTGCATGTGAATATAAATGCAGAATTTGTCAAATATGTAAGCATGTGTATTTGTGCTTGATTGTGTAAGCAGGTGTGAATGTGCTTGAATATTGTAAATATATGTTTTTTTAGCAAAAAATTTACTCATGCGACGAACATAGCATATAACAATTGCTTGAATTCAAAAAAAATATATTCCAAAATCGATTTAGGTGACGAACATTGAGAGTATTACTCGTCACTTGAACAACCTGGCGACGAACATAGTAAACTAATAATGTTCATCTCATAACTAAGGTGATGAGAGCATATTCGTTGCCACAATACTCAGGCAACGAACATAATGTATTTGTCGCTTCAAAATTCGGATATTTTGACAATATCCATATGATTTCAGGTGACGAACCTTTTCTATTCAAGTGACGAAAAAAGTTCGTCACCCGAATGACAATAAACCGATTGCCAAACCGTTGACCATATTCAGGCAACGGACGGTTTGTTCGTCACTTAAACTGTCTCAGGCAACGAACAAACGGTTGTTCGTCACCTGAAGATCGTAGGCATGGGCTTGAAGCAACCACCATTCAGGCGACGACATGTTCGTTGCCTGAATGCTCAGGTGACGTGAGGAGCATTCAGGCGACGACTTTAGGTCCGTTGCCTGAATTGCACCATGACATAGTGAGCACCAAAGTCCAAGCACTTCATTGTCCGCTCCCTGATCGACAACGACGCAGCCCCCAAGACCGAGGAATCCGACTACGAAGACCACGTCAACGACTACGTTGCCGAGCTAGCGACGGCCCCACTGATGAGCATCGACAAGCCCCTCTGGGAGATACACGTGCTGGTCGACGTAAGGTGCTTGGTGCTTCGGATTCACCACACTATAGGCGACGGGACCTGCATGTCGTCGATGATTCGGGAGAACGGGAACTCGTCCCGAAACCCTAGAAGGCGCGACGAGATGGAGAAGGCGGCCAAGGTGGCAAATTCGTCGCCTAAGGGGAATTTTAGGTGGGACAAGAGTGAGGGGGCATTAGGGCTTTTAAGGTATGTGTGGCTTTCGATGAGGTTTAGTTTCGATTTCGAGGTGAGAGCTTGCATTATGGATAAGACGACGTCGTTGAGGGCGGATGATCTTCGGGTTGGATTCCGGCCTCAGAAGTTGGCGACGGCGAGGTGAGGTTTAACTTCGACGATGTCAAGTTGGTGAAGAAGGCCATTCCTAATGCGGTAAGGACTATAATTATATATATTTAACCCACTCTCCAGTTTATGTTTTCACAACATTCAACAACTATGTGATTTGATTGACCTAATCGAGATTTTTATTTTATTAGAATATATGAGAATGTACGTTTCTTTTATGGGTAAATATTTAAAAAAATTATCTACTACTTTTGAAACATAAAGTCTATTAGCAAAATAATTTACAAAACACATTTCTTCTTCAACCATCTTCAAACACATGTTCAATTACCTACGCACATGTAAGCAGTGGCGGAGCTAGGATGAAATCCAAGGGTGCTAAAAAATTTTTGTAAAATAATTTTTTTTAGAGAAAATTGGATAGAGTATACCATTTTAAAGTTTTTTTTTACTAAATATACTCCTTGAGTTTTCTTTTAGGTAATTGTACTGTTTTTTAGATGGAGATTACCTTTATACCCTTACAACCAATTTTTATCATTTTCAAAAGTAAAAACAATTTTTTTTAAAAAAAATTCTATCATGTTAAAAGGTAAACGGTTAAATTGTTTACCGAAAAAAAAACGGTTAAATTATTTTAGAAGATTTGGCCGATGAAGATATTTTTCTCAACGTGAAGTCGATTAGGGTTTTAAGTAACTCTTCAATCTTCAAATTATTTGCTTAGAATTTTTTATTGACGGTTGTATTTTACAAACTCTAATTTATGTATGTGGTCGATTCTTGTAAAGCAATATCATTCTTGTATTACAATATTATTCATGTAATAGAATAGTGTTCATGTTACAAAATCATGTAATACAATCTCATTCTTGTGTTACAATAACATTCATCTAATACAAAATTATTCTTATACTACAATATTATTTATATAATAAAATAGCATTCATGTATGGCATTTCACCAAGTATTGTAACCACTTTCCTATATTATTAATCATCAATCAACTCTATGTAATCAAACTCATGTAATACAAGATTTTGTGTGTATTTAATGAATTCCTGCAATGAGCAGAGTCTTGTACCTATTACCATACCCATAATTGAATTGTGGAGTTGAGTTACAAGAAATCGCCTAAATGAATCGATTATTGTAACAATAGGTAGCGATTATTGTAACCTACAATTATTGTAGTCATAGATAGCGATTATTGTAGCAAAAAATTATTGTAACCAAATAAGCACTTCATCAAATCACAATAAGCGATTATTGTGAATATGTTCTTAAATAAAATCATAGAAAAATTCCTAGTTGAAAGAAGTGTTGCATATAATTATGAATCGCGACATAAATCACATGCAATTCATCAACCTTGGTTGACCTCATAACCGATTCATGAAAGACAAATTTGGTGAGTTTTCAAATTATTTTAACCATGAAAGTAATAGTAGCAATCACTTGAATAAATAACACAAAACCAACCTTCAATATCTTCGCAAGCAATACCCGTGCTTGAAGGGAGATGTTTCTACGGACCTTCCTTGAAAGATGAGCGTCAATTATATTAATTGAAGAAGCGTCAATGAGATGAGAATTAAAAAGGGATTTAGATATTTGTTGTAACAATCAAATCATGGGCAAATCTGTCATTAACAAAACAAAATTTTCAAAGGTATATTTACTAAAACAAAAATTGAAAAAGGGATAGTTACCCAATTTAACCTTTTTTTTACCTATTAAGAAGATTTTTACAAAAATATTGAATTAATACTAAAATTGTGATATATTTATGATATTTTTAGTTAAATAGTTGAAAGAAACAAAAAAATATAGGAAAAAAAAAATCAAGAAGAATTAATTTCAAAACAATATTGAAGGAAAACATTAAATTTAAATATGACATGACATTTTTTAATTGAAATAATTTAGAGAAACTAAAAATATACAAAGAAATCCCTAAATAATTATGTGGAATAATGATATAATAAAACAAAATGATATAATAAAACAAATAAAAAGTGAAGAGTTTGAGATTTGAACCCAAGACTATTTAATTCCCTTCCTTCCCCTTTACCAATTGAGCTAAATAACCGTTCTACTTCAAATATCACTTAAAAATCTTATATTACCTTAAATATACTAAATATATGTAAAAAAAATTATTTTTTTTTTGTATTTTTTTCCGGTCAGGGGGTGCTCGAGGACCCCTTGCTCCGCCCCTGCATGTAAGTCATCTTAACGGTAACGTTATAATATATGAGTGGTGGTTGATAGATTACATAGGTCTTAATATTGTATAGTGGGCCAAAAGACCATTAAGGCCCAATACCTTTGTAACCTATATATATGTTATATCAATGAATGGAAACCCTGAGGAGGACTTTCCATCAATTCTATATTCCTACATGGTATCACAACCTTTTCTTCCTCACGGAACCCTAATTTGATCCTCCCGCCCCACCCCTCCTATTATCGTCGCCGGTGTCGTCTCCTCGCCGCCTCTCTCTCTCCCCTCGCCTCACGGCTCCTCCTCGCCGCCGTCCTACCTCCCCCTCTCGCTCTCGCTCTCGAGCCCGACTCTCTCCCTCTCGCCGCCTCTCGCTCTCGCTTCCTTCTACATCAAAAAAAAAAATGTCCGATCTTTTCGGCTGCGCCCGCGGCATCCTCTTCCGCAACGGCCACCGCGTCACTCGCGGCCCTCCTCCTTTGACCACCGCCCCTCGATGGTCCCCGGTGCCTGGCTTCAACCCTCATTGGCCACACTCCGGCTCTCCTGCCCCGCGACCTCAGGCCTATCTGACATCGTCTGATCATCGCGTTGTTCCGCCAGATGGGCATCACGCCTTCTCCTCTATGCAGCCGCCACCTTCAGACTCTTCTTGGTACATGGACACTGGTGCCACCTCCCACATGACGAATTCCTCAGGTAACCTCTCATCTATTTCTTTTAAGGGTCCTGCACACTCTATTATCGTCGGAAATGGTGGTCGTGTTGCTACTTCGGGGATTGGTCACGCCACATTACAGACCCCAACCCACCCACTACACCTTAACGATGTCCTCATTGCCCCAAAGATTGTCAAAAATCTTATCTCTGTCCGTCGATTCACTACTAACAACAATGTTTCCCTTACGTTTGATCCTTATGGTTTCTCTGTGAACGATCTTACTACGGGGGTTACTCGAATGAGATGTAACAGCACCGGGGAGCTCTACCCTGTCACACCACCTCCCGCGTCCAGTCATTCGTGTCCGGTTGCCCTCTCGGCATCATCATCCAGCCTTTGGCATGCACGCCTTGGTCATCCCAGTCCTGCAGTTTTAGATGTACTTCGTTCTAAGAGTCTTGTCCAATGTCATAAAGAGCATCGCTCTAGTTTATGTTCTTCGTGTCAGTTAGGCAAGCATGCCAGACTTCCTTTTCAGCGTTCTTTAAACACTACATTTGCACCTTTTGATATTATTCATAGTGATATTTGGACATCTCCTGTGCCTAGCAAGGAGGGTCATAAGTATTACCTGTTGTTTCTGGATGATTATACACATTTCTTATGGGTTTTCCCTTTGCACTTTAAATCTCAAGTGTTTCCTATCTTCGCCAAATTTCATGCTTACATCAAAACACAATTTCACACCTCTATCGAGTGCTTTCAATGTGACAATGGTCGTGAATTTGACAACAAAGATTTTCACACTTTCTTCAATACCAATGGGATCTCCTATCGCTTGTCCTGCCCCTACACTTCCCAACAAAATGGCAAGGCCGAACGAATCATCCGAACCATTACCAATATGATGCGCACTCTCCTCTTCCACGCATCCATTCCCCCTCACTTTTGGCCTTATGCCTTAGCCACCACGTGCTACCTCCTAAACATCCTACCTTCCACCACCCTCCACCATCGCTCACCATTTCAGGCACTGTATTTCACTTTACCCAGTTATGATCACCTTCGTACCTTTGGATGCTTGTGTTTTCCAAATCAATCATCCACCGCCCCTCACAAGCTTCACCCACGCTCCACCCCTTGTGTCTTTCTTGGCTACCCGTCTGATCATCGCGGTTACATCTGCCTCGATATCAAGACACACAAGATCATTCTCTCTCGCCATGTCACCTTTGATGAGTCGCGATTCCCCTTTGCGTCTCCCACACCCACCGTGTCTCCGTCAGAGTCTGAGTCACCATTCCCGCATTTTCTTCTTCCCCAGAGCTCTCCCGGTGCTCCTGCCTCTCCCCCTCCCCCCCACCACCACCACCCCCCACCAGACCACACACCCGCAGCGTCTCTGGTGTCTTCCGACCCCGTCAAATCGTCTCGATGACCACTGCACATCACCCCGCCGCTCAACACCATGCCTACATCCCTCCGTCGGATCGCCATATTGTAATGCTGCGCCCGCCGCAAAATGCGGCGCCCGCAGCCAATCAACTAAACCATCCCTACCCTCCGTCCCACACACTGGCGGCGCTCGCAGCACCCCTTGCGGCGCCCGCAGCACCCCTTGCGGCGCCCGCCGCCAATCAACCCCGCTCCGCCCCCCTTGCCCCCGTCCCTCCCGACTCCCACTCAACCCCTTCCTCCACCACGACCTCCCTATCCCCCATCCGCACCTCCCACAAAACAGCCCTCCTCGACCCGAATTGGCAGGCGGCTATGCTTGACGAATACAGGGCCCTTACAAAGAATGGTACTTGGGTTCTTGTCCCTCGCCCTCCAGCGGCGAACGTCGTTCGCTGTATGTGGCTCTTCCGTCACAAGTTCCGCTCTAATGGGACGTTGGAGCGCTACAAAGCACGTCTTGTCGTCAACGGTCGATCTCAGCAGGTGGGTATTGATTGTGATGAGACCTTCAGCCCCGTGGTCAAGCCTGCCACTATCCGAGTGGTATTGAGCTTAGCTCTGTCGCGCAAATGGGCCATTCATCAGCTGGATGTCAAGAACGCTTTTCTGCATGGTCACCTGAATGAGTCAGTCTACATGTTTCAGCCGCCGAGATTTACTAATGCTGATCGTCCCAAGCACGTCTGTCTCCTGAAGCGCTCTCTGTATGGTCTGAAACAAGCTCCGCGAGCTTGGTTCCAGCGCTTTGCTTCTCATCTGCTCCGCTTGGGTTTCATTGGCAGCCGCTCGGATTCGTCCCTGTTCATCTATCGCAGAGGCTCTGACATGGCATTTCTGTTACTGTATGTTGACGACATCATTCTCACCGCCTCTTTTGATGCTCTTCGGACGTCGATTATTTCACAGCTGAGTGCTGAATTCGCTATGTCAGATTTGGGACAATTGTCTTACTTCTTGGGAGTTGCTGTTCAGCGGCATGCGTCTGGGCTATTCCTCTCACAGAGTCAGTATGCTGCTGAGATTGTTGCTCGGGCTAAGATGAGTAACTGCAATCCTGTCGCCACCCCTGTCGATACATCCAACAAGCTCAGCGCTCACTCTGGTCCTTTGGTTGATGATCCGACATTGTATAGGAGCCGTGCTGGTGCTCTTCAGTATCTCACCTTCACCAGACCCGATATCAGTTACGCCGTTCAGCAGATCTGCTTGTTCATGCATGCGCCCAGGGAACCCCACTTTCATGCCTTAAAGCGGATCATTCGGTACATCAGCGGCACACTCGAGCTCGGCACCACGATCACTCCTTCCTCTAAGCTTGACCTTGTTGCTTACACTGATGCGGATTGGGGTGGTTGTCCTGACACACGTCGCTCCACGTCTGGTTACTGTGTCTTCCTCAACGACACCCTTGCCAACGTTGTCTCCGAGTGCTCTTGGCTCCGCAATCTCCTGCTTGAGCTCCGTTGCCCTCTTATGAAGGCTACTCTGGTCTACACCGATAACATCTCTGCCGTCTATCTGGCTAGCAACCCGGTCCAGCATCAACGCACGAAGCACATTGAGCTTGATCTCCACTTCGTCAGGGACAAGGTTGCCATAGGACATGTCCGCGTTCTACATGTCCCGTCCTCGTATCAGTACGCTGATATATTCACCAAGGGTTTACCTAGACAGTTGTTCATTGATTTTCGCTCCAGTCTCACTGTACGACCCCCTCCAGTTTCGACTGCGGGGGTTTGATAGATTACATAGGTCTTAATATTGTATAGTGGGCCAAAAGACCATTAAGGCCCAATACCTTTGTAACCTATATATTAATGTTATATCAATGAATGGAAACCCTGAGGAGGACTTTACATCAATTCTATATTCCTACAGTGGTGACACTGACACAGACTGTTAACGATGTAATGTGCGGGATAATATGGGGCGGATTTAAGAAATACATGGCAGATCGAAGCTCTCCTCCTGGTACGTACATTTACATACTCTGCCTAATTAATTTTGCATATGGTAACCTCTATAAAAACTACTTTTTAAATTGGTATATAGTTCAAAATCATTCCTCAAGTATCTCTTTATTAAGGGAGAATTATTAGTAAATATCCTAATTTTCTTTTTTTGATGACGAGGAACCCACCTTCGGTGGCAAATCCCGAGCACGTGACCCAGCCGGCAAGAGCCACGTACTAGGTAAACCGGCTTGCACCGACCGGCTCGACCCACTGGTAGGGAGCAAGGTAAACCTTGGATTTTCACCAAGGAAAGAGGCGGAAGCAGGGATCGAACCCGGGACCTCCTTACCCCTCCCCTTACTCCTTACCACTAGGCCACCCCGACTGGGGTAAATACCCTAATATTAATTAGTATGTATGAATGATGCAATTTTTTAAAAATAAAATCTTACTAATAAAATAAATTAATAATATACAATTACATAAAATATTAGTTTAATATTTGAAATTAAACTTATAAGAACAAACTTGTGAAATATCCGACGGACCATTAACGGGAGGCAAACACGTGTCGGGCTACATTGATTTATTATTGTTATTATTATTTTTGCAATTATAAGGTCGGGATCCACCAACTTAACACAAAAGCTTGAATTTTTTTTCAAAATATTCACAGAAAAATAAAAAAATTCACACCTTGAAAATATTTATAAAAATATTCAAAATTTAGAGAGACGTCAGAGAAACGCGTTCGCATACCGCATTTCATCCACAATACGTCAATTTTGGAACTGGAAAAAATATAAACGAAAGAAACGCGGTTTAAAACCGCGTTTTACAATTAATCTATATATAACCTTAATTTAGAAGACTTTGCTTACGTGTCAATCTTAGAGGAGTTTTAGGAATATTGACCAATTATGTTTTTTCCTTGATTTTTTTATTTCTCCTCTTCTCTTTTTTCCGTTAATTTTTTTTAATCCTCCATTCACTTTTATTCTTAACATATTTACTAACAATCTATATATAACCTTAATTTAAATCTATATATAACCTTAATTTAGAAGACTTTGCTTACGTGTCAATCTTAGAGGAGTTTTAGGAATATTGACCAATTATGTTTTTTCCTTGATTTTTTTTATTTCTCCTCTTCTCTTTTTTCCGTTAATTTTTTTTTAATCCTCCATTCTCTTTTATTCTTAACATATTTACTAACAATCTATATATAACCTTAATTTAAATTGCTTTAAATCAGAAGACTTTTCCTATGTGTCTTCTGCACCTCAATTTTAGTTATTTCAACCAATAGCAATTTTTTTTAAACTTTTATATCCTCTTAATTTTAGTTCCAATTTCTAAGAACAATCTTCTCTCCACCGTATTCTAGGGTTACTCTACTTGCCTCCTTCTATTTGCAATGGAACCTGATTCACCTCCTGCTGTAACTACTTCAATTCAATCTCTTTCCCCTATCAATTAGTTTCTTCATCGATCGGTCAATTAAATCGCGCATTTCCTGATTCTGTTTCAGGTGCTGGGCTCAGCGCCGCCAGCAAAGGACACCGATCGTGACGGCTTACCAGCAGCGCTACAAAAGGCGGTGGAGGGGAACAACAAGACGGTGATAATCGCGATCAGCAACAAAGCCTACGTGGAGTGGATCGACGTCGATCAGCCATCGGACATGCTCGACCTCTTCCTCCAGAGCTTCTGGCTCGGCGAGGGGACTTGTATTTTTTGGTAATGGTTAATCTACTTCTAGATACGTTTGTGGAAACAACAATCCAAAGGAAGAGCAAATCAGCTGCTTCTGATTCTCGAATCTCATAATCAAATCTCTCACACACACAATGATTAAACTTGATCTTGATTGTTCTCACTGGAATTTCTCTCCCTCTTAATTCCTCTTCGTTCTATTCAATATATATTTTTAAAATTCGAGTGTGGTTTTGATTTGATTTGATTTTATTTTAGTTTTGATTTGCTTGCTGTTGCCTGTATTGTTATCTATAAAATTAACTGATTCCACAATTTGAGTAATTTACAGAGATTATATTTGAGTTTGAATTGGTGAAAACGTAAAAAAAGTTATTATCCAGTTACTCAACGTAAAAAAAAGTGAATGATTGGTGTACTTAGATGTCAATTTTGAAGGATAAAAAAATAAAAATGGAAAAATAAAATCAATTTATTACTTTAATTTTTAATTTTTATATCTTAATTCTCAATTCTTAATTTTTCTTCTATATTTTATCATATCTTACCTTTTTATCTTACTTTTTATCTGGTTTTTATCATTTTTATTTTTTTCCCCAATGACATGAGAAGATTAATCTAACTTAAAATTAAAATTTAGATACAATTATTGTAGAGATATATAAAACTTTGGGCCAAATTTCTTCTAAAACTTTTATCTTTTGTAGATAATAAAAAAAAATGAGTTTTATCTTTAAAAGACGATAAGATATAGGGAAAAACGAATTTTTAATAAGTAAAATTTCAATTTTAACAATTATATTTTTTAATTTTTTTCAATAATTGACTATTTTTAATTTATTACGAAATATTGATATTTTTTCACACTTTTGACATTAGGAACATCAAGAATCCAGAATTAACAGTATAACTTACCTACTATATATAATGATTTTTATTTATTTTTTATATAAACGCGCCATGGCGCGGGGATTATTGTGGTAGTATATGAAGATTTACAAATAGATATATAAGTTACATATTAATTTATTATTTTGAATTAAACCCATTAGTTATTTCAAAAATAAAAATTATTTGCAAAAAGGAAATAAAAAGGAAAGAGAAAAAAAATGATTGGTTAAAAAGGAGAGGATTAAGGCTACCTGTATCTCTGTCTTCCTTCTAGGAATATTGACCAATTATAAGATACATTTATGGTAAAGTTTTTTTTTATCTTAAATTTTATTAGTATTTTATAATATATTTATATATTATTAATATTTTAGTTTTAAAAAACCGCGCCATGGCGCGGAAATTGTACTAGTTTGATGTAAAACACGGTTTGAAACCGCGTTTATTCCAATATAAATTTTAAAATTAAAAAAAAAATAGAAAGAAGGAATGAAATGCAGATTGGTACCGCATTTCATTTGATTCCTATCCTCTCCTTCGTGGGGACTGTAGAGGCGAAGAGAGACGGACACTCCATCAAAACCGAATTCAAGGTGCTGAGATTTCAGAATCTTTGAGACAGATAATAGTTTATGCCGTAAATCGTAATTGGGGAACATACAACACATTTTGCATTTGCAAATTGTCTCTCATCTTAATAGTGCCCATTTGAGTAACAATAATATTCGAACCATCAGGTAAACCAAGGGAAATTTCTTTAGACAAGCATTCAATACGCAAAAAAACACTAATGTCAAAGGCAATGTGATCGGTGGCTCCCGAATCAACAATCCAAGCTAACTTAATGTTATTTCCTTTGTTAGCACCAATTAAAAAGGAAATATTGAGGTTACCTGCAAAGTGTACAAGAGCTTGATTTGTTGAATGATCACCATGCTCATCCGGCCCCTTGCCCTTCATTATCTTCAGCACTTCATGGAAAATAGCATTGACTAACACAAGATTTGGCTTGGTATCAGGGGCGGAGCCAGAAAAAAATCTGGGGGGGGCTCAACTATATTTTCGAGTTTTTTTTTTTAAAGATATATATAAGATACAATCTTTGTTGTAAAAATATAGTAGAAAACACATTAAATTTATGAGTTAAATTGCTATTTCACTATGCCAGATTTACACCCTAGGGACGGACATAGATTGGTTCGTCTCTTGAATTATATCCTAGCGACGGACTTCATGGGAGTCGTCGCTTGTGTATGGGCTGAGAGCAAGGCATCCCATCCAAGGTTTCAAGTGACGGACATTCTAAAAGTTCGTCTCTTGAATAATTCTCAAGTGACGGACATTAACAGGTCCGTCTCCTGAATACATCCTAGCGACGCTTGTTCTTGAGGCCGGGCTTCTGGCGACGAAAAGTAAAAGGTCCGTCTCTTCAAATAATTCTAGCGATGGAGTATAGCATGCCTCGTGGCTTGAGTAGCTTTCATTTGTCGCTTTCTGGGCACTCATTCAAGCGACGGATAAAGGTCTAAGTCCGTCTCCTGAACTTGATTTACAACCACCACATTAAATGAAGCTACTTACCTCGTTAAAGTGTTAAGGTTGCAACAGTAGCCTTAAATGAATGCCGATGCATTCTTCTTCATCTCTTCACTTTCCCATTATCTTCTCCATTTTTCATCTTTTTCATTTGAAAATTTCAAGTGATTTGGATAATATTTTTTGGAGATTTAAGAAGACCAATTTGTGTGGAGTTGTGACAAGGTATTGTTTTTTATACATATAATGTTATATTTTGTTGGATTTGTGAAATCTTGGTTAGTTTGGTGATTTGAATTTTTTTTTGTAGATCTACACAATTTTTGAAAGAATTGAAGGAGACCCATTTCACTTGAGTTTGTAACAAGGTTAGTAATGCCTTTTATTTTATACATATAATGTTAAGTAGAGGGAGAAAGTGTGAAATATTGGTTAGATATGTAGTGAGGAATTTGTTGGATATTTTGAACTTTGTGATAGAGACTTGAGAATTATTGATTGAATTATTTTGCAATTAATATTAGTGATGATATTTGGTAGTAATGAAATTTGGAGTATTTGATTGATTTAACTTAGAATTTGTGGGCAATATAAATTATTTGTGTGAATTTAATAGAGATTTGTTGTGATTTGATGAAATGTGTGATTGATTTAACTTATATTTCGTATTATATTTATGAAATGATAGTGAATTTGGAAAATGGATAAGAGATGGATGCAATTTCCTCGTACTTCCAAGGAATACCTTGATGGGATTATGTTTTTTGTGAGCAATGTTAATGACAATGCAAATGGGAGGATATATTTTCCTTGTCCGTGTGACCATTGCCATAACTCTCGAGAGCCGGTGAACATACCAACAATGTTGATGCACTTGTCTCATTATGGTATGTGGCCGGATTATACTGTATGGGATAGCCATGGAGAAGATCCAGTTGAACCGACATTTTCCTTGCGTAGAACGCAATACTTGGAGCAAATGGCTTCCTCTTCCTCTAATCATAATCCCGTTATGGATATTCTACATGATAGCTTTCCTTATCATGCTGGGTACGAGGCATGTGATGACCCTGATTTTCATGATGTGGTTGATGATGATTATCAGAAATATGAGAGGCTATTAGCGGAAGCTCGAACTCCGTTGTATCTCAATGGGTGGTATCTCGATAGTTCAGAGACTGTTTTGAGATCTATTTTGCGTGTAATGAAGATGAAGGTGAAAAATGGGTGGTCAGATAAGAGTATGGATGACCATTGTAGTGTCTTTTGTGATTCTCTTCCACCAGGACATAACTATCCTACAGATTGGAAAACGATGCGGAGGGTGTTGTCGGATATCGGATTGAGCTATAAAAATATTCACGCTTGTGAGTATAATTGTGTGTTATTCTATAAAAGGTATGCAAATGAGGAAGTCTGTCCCATATTCCATACTTCAAGATGGAAGCCGCGTGTAGGTAGTGACGGTCGCAAGGTCCCTAGAAAAGTGCTGAAGTACTTCCCCTTGACTCCTAGATTGAAACGATTGTACATGTCCCCGCACGTTGCAAAGCAGATGCGATGGCATGGCGAGAGGGTGCAAGACGATGATCGTTTGACACACCCTGCAGATGGTGAGGCGGAGAGAGTTTGATAGAACATACCTTCATTTTTCTAGAGATGTGAGGAATGTGCGGCTCGGATTGGCAACTGATGGATTCAATCCATTTGGGAAACTAGCAAATCTCCATAGTACTTGGCCTGTCATTTTGATGCCATATAATTTGCCTCCGTCGATGTGTATGAAAAAAGAATTCAACATGTTGACATTATTGATCCCAGGTCCAAAGTCACCTGGAAAGTGTTTGAGTGTGTTCATGGAGCCATTGATCGATGAGCTTCTCGAGTTATGGCATACTGGAGTGACTACAGTTGATCGATATTCACAGTCTACATTCACGATGAAAGCGGCAGTATTGTGGACTATTAGTGACTTTTCCGGTCTTGGGATGCTATCAGGATCAACGACGAAGGGGTACAAAGCATGTCCTCATTGTTTGGATGATATATCTGCAACATATGAGTGTGGGAGGATGGTATACGATGGTCATCGCAAATGGCTCCCATGGGACCACCCTTGGCGGTCGGCTGGTGATGTGATCCTAGTCGTCAATGAGCTCGAATTCTTTATCTCACAAAGCTATGTTGTCGGGGCCGAACATCAACCCTCGTTTGAGAAAACAGCATGGCGACACTGTGGTATTTTGGCTCCTTCGGGCTGCATAAAATTCCGATTGAAGCCAATGAGCACTTGTTGGAAAGCTATTTTAAGTGGATACAACTTCCATGAAGGACACTTCTACTAAATCAGTCTCTAAGATGCTCGAATTGGACGTTCTTTCCAGTAGCTCCAATCTAGACGTTTTTTCATGTTTTTATTTCTATCAAAAAATAATCCCACATCGTTTAGAGATGTTTGAGGCTTCTATTTTAATCCTATATATTGCTTGTAAAACCTTCATTTTAAAGGAGGTCAAGTTTAGTTGAGTTAAAGTTTGAGCCACTAATAGCTTCCTATGATTCCGGGTTAAGGATCGAGTTCTTGGTGAGAGGCTAAGAGCGAACCCTTTGGTGAGAGGCCGAGGGTGACACCCTAGTGAGAGGCGAAGGTGTCAAAGGGTCGAGATCCTCGGAGTGCGATTCCGAGAGGATTGAGATTGAGTGTAGGGGATTCAAGGGTGAGAGGCCTGCGAATCTTGCTCCACATATCCCTTTTTTCCAGTTTCCATAAACCCCAAAAATTAGCCCCACAAAAAGAGTGTTCGAAAGCTCGAGCCTTGATCAATCCCGGTCCTCGGGTCTCATCAAGTGGTATCAGAGCTAATCGACTCGAGTCCATCGAGCTTTCGATATCCGAGTTGCCTCTTCTTAGTCAAAATGTTCAAGAAGATGAGTTCCAAGCCTTTGTCCGAAGAGTACATCCGATGGGCCATTCGAGCCTATGGTGATGGGTATCTTCGTTGGAGCGACATGGATGGTGCTACATATGATGTAGTTGATCAAGAGCTCCGGAGGAGATATCGAAAGAAAAGGGCTCGAGAGGATGAGGCTCGGCGAAAGAAAAAGGTTGAACCACCTTGGCAAGAGATCCGCAAGCTCGCGGAAGACTCAATGCAACAAGTACAGGAAATGCGAAAAGTCGTCATCTCATTGGGGTCGAAGCTATCAAAGCCCACAACACCACCCCCTCCCTCTTCAACGACGACATCCTCTATGGCCATGGGTGTGATACTTGAGATCAAGGAAGGCAAGTCCAAGGATATTCCGATTGAAACTACAAAGATCATGCCTGACCTTAAGAAAGACGAGGAAATCATCCAACTTCCTATTGTTGCGCTTTCCATGAAGGAGAAACGGACGTCATCCGAGGTACCTATCTTTCTGAATTTCATGTCAACTAAGTGGTCGGATGCATTCCCATTCATTCCGTCTTGCTTGCCTTTCACGATTCAAGAAGGAGAGGGGATTCAAGATCCGTTCAAGGAAGAAGAAACATGTCCGAAGGAGTTGCTTGTTTCCATCACGGATTCGAGGACGAATCCTTTTCAAGGAGAGGAGGATGATGTGATCCTAGTCGTCAATGAGCTCGAATTCTTTATCTCACAAAGCTATGTTGTCGGGGCCGAACATCAACCCTCGTTTGAGAAAACAGCATGGCGACACTGTGGTATTTTGGCTCCTTCGGGCTGCATAAAATTCCGATTGAAGCCAATGAGCACTTGTTGGAAAGCTATTTTAAGTGGCTACAACTTCCATGAAGGACACTTCTACTAAATCAGTCTCTAAGATTCTCGAATTGGACGTTCTTTCCAGTAGCTCCAATCTAGACGTTTTTTCATGTTTTTATTTCTATCAAAAAATAATCCCACATCGTTTAGAGATGTTTGAGGCTTCTATTTTAATCCTATATATTGCTTGTAAAACCTTCATTTTAAAGGAGGTCAAGTTTAGTTGAGTTAAAGTTTGAGCCACTAATAGCTTCCTATGATTCCGGGTTAAGGATCGAGTTCTTGGTGAGAGGCTAAGAGCGAACCCTTTGGTGAGAGGCCGAGGGTGACACCCTAGTGAGAGGCGAAGGTGTCAAAGGGTCGAGATCCTCGGAGTGCGATTCCGAGAGGATTGAGATCGAGTGTAGGGGATTCAAGGGTGAGAGGCCTGCGAATCTTGCTCCACATATCCCTTTTTTCCAGTTTCCATAAACCCCAAAAATTAGCCCCACAAAAAGAGTGTTCGAAAGCTCGAGCCTTGATCGATCCCGGTCCTCGGGTCTCATCAGCTGGTCATGCTTTTAATGGAAAGAGTGAATTCAGGCCAAAGCCTCATTCATTATCCGGGGTGGAGATCCTATCGAAGATCGATAGGTATGAACACCAAACTCTCATTTTATTTATGTCGATCTATTTCATTATTGTTTTTAAATTACTGTTTTTTTTAATTACTGTTTTTTCTTACTTGATTTATGTCTTAATTTGTTTCTGTCTTTTTCGTAGTTTATGATTCTTATGAATGTATAACTTTACATTTCACATATATGTATTGTTGTTTTTGGAGGCCATAAGTCAACGCAACCAAAGAAATAGGACTAAAAATCCAAACTTGATGAACCATCGTTCGGGGTCAAAACCCCTGATTCATCGGGCAGAGGAGCATTATGAGACAGGGAGTCTGGCACCGCGTATTCAGGCTGTGATTGATGGATACATTAAATGTCCTAACAACACAGATATAATTTTTAGTGAAGTATTTGTTTTGTACAACACTTTGTTTTATAACGATTTGCATTCTCACTTAACATTAATTTCTGATCTTTGAATTGTCTTGGCAGGAAAGTTTGCAAAGTTCACTTAAAGAGATCGCTCAATCTCAAACAGCGGCAGCGGCTGCTAACAATACTGAAGTAGAGCCGGCATGCCTAGATGTTGAACTTGACGTCATGGTCAAGAGCTTTGGAGAACGCCGGGGGACTGAAGTGCGAGGTAACATCTCCATCCTCTAGCTTTTCAAGTTGCAATTCGGTCTTTATACTTGAATAAATAAAAACTATGCATATTAGTATTCTTATACTTTGTGTTATTTTTTTCAATAGATTACACAAGTTGCAATTTCAATGTATGTATGTATGTATGATTTCGCTGAAATATCAGTTTAAATTTCAGTGTATGTATGTATGTATGATTTCGCTGAAATATCACTGAAATATCAGTTTAGTTATGGATATTTCAGTGTGTGTGTGTATGTATGATTTTATCAGTTTAGTTATGGATATTTCAGTGTGTGTATGATTTTAGTTTAAGTTATGGATATGTATGTATGTATGATTTCAGTTCAAGTTATGTATGCATGATAGATTTCAGTGTAAAGTCATGGAGATAATCATAAAACTTGTAGTCTACTATATTTCAGTTTAAAGTTATGGATATGTATGTATGTATGTATGATTTATTTCAGATTAAAGTTATGGATATGTATGTTTGATATATTTCAGTTGGAAGTTATGATATGTATGTATGTATGATTTCAGATTGTAGTCTACTATAAATTTCAGATTTTTGTGTCTTGACTTTTTGTTATCACTGAGATTGGTAGGGATGGGAGAAGCTGTGCGCAGACCCCCCAAGAAAAGAGGGGGAGGATGGAGCACAGAGAGTTCCGCAAAGAGGCAAGAACTTGAGGAGAGGGTTAAGAGGGCTGAGGAGAGGGCTGAGAGGGCTGAGGAGAGGGAGAAGAGGGCTAAGGAGAGGGCGGAGAGGGCTGAGGAGAGGATGGAGATGGCTGAGGAGAGAGCTAGGAAGACGGATGAAAAATGTGATCAGTTATCTGCTGCGGGTGAAGATATGCAGAAGCGTATGGAGGCCATGGAGCAACTTATGCGACAATTTCTCCCTCCACAACCATCGTCTTGAACTTAGCATTTGCATGTAAGTGTTTCGGTCGCAATAGGTTGTTAGTTACCTTTTGGTGAACATTTGCATTGAACATGGTAGATTTTTGGTGAAAAAACAGCCCTTACATCACTTATATATGAAGGTTTTGGGTATTTAGTTTGTCAAGCCTTAGGTATGCAGGTATATGGTTGAAAACAGGTGAATCTGTGTAGGTTTTTGTGCAGGTTTTTGTCCACACAGATTCAGTGAAAAAACAACCCTTACATCACTTGTATGTGATAGTTTTGGGTATTTAGTGTGTCAAGCCTTAGGTATGCGCAGGTATATGGTTGAAAACAGGTGAATCTGTGTAGGTTTTTGTGGGTTTTTGTCCACACAGATTCAGTTTGTGAAGTGAATGGTTTTTTTTAATGCCATGGGATATTTTTTAGTTGTTTGTGTATGTAATATTGGGTTGTGATCGATGTGAATGTGCAAGTTGTGTGTTTTGGAGATGGTGTGCAGGTTGCTTGTGTATGTAATGTGCAGGTGAAATTCGATAGATTTTAATGTGAATGTGTGCGAAGTGCATTGTGATGTGAATGTGTGCGAAGTGCAGGTGGGAACTACAAATTTGGCTTTATTTTCATAAAACAAATTAGACTCAGGAGACGGACTAATACAATCGCGTCCCTACATTATAAATTAACATTGCCAAAGTGACGTTCTTGAGACGAACAATTATTTCAAGAGACGGACATATAGCTTAATTTGGTGAGCCATATATTGAAGCGACGGAGGTATGTGGTCGCTTGAGTATCTATATTGGGTTCTAAAGACCACTTGTATATCCAAGCGACGGGATGAAATTCGTCGCTTGAACTCACTTCAAGAGATGGACTTTGCAATTCCGTCGCCTCAGACTTGGGGGCACAGAATTCATGGGACAACCATTCAAGCGACGGATGTCCGTCTCTTGAATGCTCTAGCGACCCAAACTGAGCTCAGGCGACGGTTTATGTCCGTCGCCAGAGTGTATAACTGGCATAGTGTTTTAAGTGTAAAAAGCTAAAAGAAGGAAAAAAAATCAATAAATGAAGCTATAGGGAATTGAACTCTAGACCTCATTGCTCAAGTTCCCACCCTCATACCAACTAAGCTAAGCACTCTTATTAATCTTTTACTCTTTTTAATTGTTTTTACCCCTTAAATTATCAAAAATTACAAAAAAACACATATTTTTAATTTTTTTTTAGGTTTTCCTCTGGCTCAGGGGGGGGGGGGGGCTCGAGCCACCGCATGCCCCCCCTCCCTCCGCCCCTGCTTGGTATCGACAAAAGAATGGTCAAGAGGACTGTCATAAGAGTTGACCTCCATATTTCCAGCAAACTTCCCAGTAGATTGCTTTCCTTTGTCCCCTTCTCTTGGACCTTTGAACTACTCCAAATAGCCAACATGTTTGAAAAAAAACTCCTTAGTGTGACCTCTCTTATGACAATGGTCACAAACCCTGTCAAACTTCATCTTTTTGTAATCCTTTCTTCCCAAATCAGCTTGTCTATTGTACTCAGACCGCCTGCTGCTTTCACCTTGACGACTTGAACCATATATGTTAAGAGCATTGACCTCATTCTCAGTAAAGCTCCCAGAAGCAGCAACTAAAACATGTGAATCACCAAGAATGGATGTGGCGACTCCCTTCGATCTTTCAATTTGTACTGCCATTTGAAAGGCTTTATTGATCCCTGGAATCGGATCTTTAGACAGAACATTGTGCCTCAAAGGTTCATACATGTCATTAAGGCCCATGAGGAATCGCATCACCTTTGCCTTTTCCTCATGCTCAACAATCCTCTTCAAGACCGCACAACCACAGTGACTCAAACCACCCCAGTTACATGTGGGAGTTGCATCCAGCAGTTGCAATTCATCCCGACCATATGCATTTGAGTTTACCAAAATACATTCCAACTGTCAAGTTTTCTTGCTTAAGATTGCTTAGATCCCTTCAAAGCTAAAAAATGAGAGGATCATTCGACTCGTAGAACCTCTCAGTCAATTCATCCCACAATTCCTTAGAAGACTGGACATACATGAAATTTCCCTTGATTTTCCTAGTCACTGAATTAACAATCCAACACATTACCATTGAATCAACACGGAGCCACTTATCAAAATCCTCAGTACCTTCAAGCGGCTTAACGCAAGAACCATTGATAAATCCCAATTTCATTTTTGCACCGAGCGCTAAATGAATCCCTCTGTTCCAACTAATAAAATTCGATCCATTAAACAAAGTTGACACTAATTGCATGCCAGGATGGTCTAAATTCGACAAATAAAATGGATTATAGTGAACTGTGTGTGTACCTTGCCCTAAATCGCCGAACAGACCACCATCAGTGCCGAAATTGAGACCTTTGTCTCCAGATCCTGGTGTAGGAGGAGTCACTGACAAACGTCCCCCAACCTGCTCCAGGTTCCAATCCCGAACCATGAGTGCCTCTAGATCCACGACCTGCCATTCCGATCAAAACCTCAGCAAAAAGACAAACTCTGAATCTTCGCAAACGACACAACAAATCAATGATTTGCGACTTTGATCAACAAACTTCAACCAACGATCGTCACCTAGGGCTCTGATACCATTTGAAATAAAAAGAATGAACAAGAAGCTCGAGATTGAGCCAAGAAAATGGAGGAAAACTGAAAACTGAATTTCATTCTTAGGTGTTTTCTGTTACAACCAACTTGATCAAGTTGAGCTCACATGAGTTGTATTTATAATACTCCGATTAAGCCAAATTGCCAAACTACCCCTCAACTTTTACCTCACAACACAACACTCTCTCCTACATACATATGCACACATATACATACATATATAACTGGTCCGAATTTAATAAATATAACCAAAAAAGGTGCTAACTAGGAGTGTTGTTGGTATATTAATAACATGTACTATATAAATAAGTGGTCCGAATTTAATAAATACGTGTAGGTGATGGAAGAGCACCAAAGGAGGGCCAACAAATTACAGGCGTGATCACGGCTAATATTAGAAGGAGCTCTGGTTATAGGTATATTTAGTCTTAAGGTGAAATTATCCTATACTCGGCTTGTTTAATGTAAATAAATGAATTCGAGCTAGACTTTTTTTTTTTTTAATTATTAAGCAATGTGTTATAAAAAAAATTAAATAAAAATTTATAAAATCTATAAAATTCGAGTTAATCAAGCTTGAATTGACCTAGTTGAGGTTCGAAAATATTGTCCTTAAAACACTTTGCAACATATGCATCCGTATAAGGGCGTGCCATGGCTACAAAATGGTTGTATTTTGTTAACCGATCAACAACTATTAATGTCACATCCTTGCCTCTCGAGTACTTAAGCAACCATTCCACGAAATACACGTTAATGTGACCCCGTGATCTCTCCGGAATGGGTAGGATTTGTAACAACCCTAGCGATAAGACGTGTTCGGCTTTGTTCCTTTGATAAGACACACACTTCTTCACAAATATCTCGACATCTACCGGTGGACGTGAATGTTGTGGTTCAATCCCCAAAAGTAAATATCTCAAACTCAAACAACTAGTATTAGTGATGAGTAGAGGTTGATCGCACAGGGAGTGCGTGCAACTTTCTAAATATTATTGCAAGCAAGTAAGCAAGTAACAAAGCAATGGTGTTAAAGCAATGAGCAATGAAGTAGCAATGGTTCGTTGTAGAGAACAACAACGATGAAATATAGTTTCACTTACATTTGCAACAATGGTGATTTAATGATCATCGGGTTGTCATTCTAATACAAATTGGTTATGCAGATTACTCTAAGTTCAGTTTGTGTACAAAATTAGATAGACAGTACTTGTTGATCACAATCTAACTCCCTAAACTCTAGCATGAGGGCGAGTAGCATGAAGTCCCTAACACCTAGCACATAAAAAAATCATGTCTCCCGTCTCGTTGGCTTTGTCACTTGGGTTGTCATTTCCAGTCACCGCTTCCACTAAAAGGGAAAATCTTTAACTATCAATCTTCCTACAACATCACGTTTCCCGAACTATTCATGCAAGATGTGCTAACTACTATATTGAATTAAGGCATGTAATGGGGGAATGAAGCTATAACCCTTAGCTTAATGTAATCTATCTTAGTGGTCAATTAAGACAAATCAACAAAATCAATGCAATATCGAAACAAAGAGAATTGAAATAATCAATAGCATAAATCTTAAAAACAACCCTCACATGTCTTCAACCATGTTTTGAAATGTAAGAAAAACTACTATGAGATTAGATGAGCATAGCTTGCCTCGAAATCCTAAAGAAAAGATGCTATAAACTGAACGGTGTTGAGGTTGTGATGTGTGGTTGGATGAGTAGAAAAAAATGCTATTTATAGAGATAGGGTTGGTCTAGAAACCCTAGAAATGCCGGCTGAAGTGGGCTGATAATGGATCTAAAAAGATAGAAATAAATCTGCATCGAATAAGCTCTTGCAGATTCAAACTTATCCTTTAGGGACGGGCGCCAACTCAGTGTCCCTTGTGGCCCCTCGCTTATCTCCGTGTGTTCTCTTAGGCACTAGTCCTAGCTTCTTCTTAGCTTTCTCTTGGACATTTCTTCTCTTCTTTCCTTGGCATGCTTCAGGGCTCCAGTATCACCCTCTTGAATCACCTTTCGAGTTGGGATTCATAAATAGGTATAATTAACCACAAAAAACGTAGATTACGAACTTCGTGTATAAACTGATAAAGATGCAACTTAAATAGAAACAATTATGAAATTCAACCTAAAACTACCTAGAAAGCCTATACAAAATATGCATCACATACTCTCATGTTGGCCGGGCCAACAATATAGGAACTGATTCATCCTTTGGTAAGTTGCCTTGATGTCAGAATGACCTCTCGTTGCTTCCTCATGCAGAGCCTTAATTGCGATGAACGGTTGTGTTCCTACTGATATAAAAGTGACCCTTATACTTCAAAACTCCATCACGCACCTAGGTCTAGTACTGAAGTGAGAAGCTCTTAAGCCTATGGGTCATCTGCTTCATAACTATTGACTACTTCTCACATCCAGATAGGTTGTTTGTCATGGCTTGACACTGACCCTCACTTTCCTCTATTCTTATTTCATTCGTATATGCGATGGAAAAGGAGAGACCAAGTAATTTTCGTAAAATATTATTTTGCGTATATGTGGTCAATCGTTGTTCCATTAAATACTTCAAGGACAAATGATCATTTTGAAAATGAAGTGCCTTATTTCTACATAATGCATGCCTCCACTTCTCGGTAGTTAGGAGGAAGACAAGCAATTCCTTCTCATAAGAGGATAATTTCAGGTACTGCCCATGCAAAGCTTTGCTGATGTTTCATACAAAGAAAGAAATGTCACTTACGTCAACACTTCAAAAGGAAGGGTATAGTAAGGCAAAGGCAATATAGATGTTGAGCACATTGCTTTATTTAGTTTTTGAAAGGTCTACTCAGCTTTGATGTTCCATTCGAAGATGTTTTCTTAAGTGGATTTGTCAATGGCCTTCTAATAGCCCTGTAGTCGGGTATGGATTATTTGTAATAACCAGTTAATCCCATGATGATCCCCTCAAACTTTTTATGGATGTTGGATTTGGCCACTCTATCATGGCTTTCATTTTGCTGGGGTTAGTGGCTACGCCATTCCTAGATATCAAAGGCTGTCTTAGGGATGTCTTCCTCAGCCATCCTGACTTGATGATATTCGAATCTACAATATAAAACTTAGAGAACGTTGCAGCGCCTTGTAGCTCATCCGCAAGGTCCTCAATATGTGGAATTATTAATTTGTCCTTGATGGTGGCATTATTCAGCTATTGGTAGTCCACATAAAACCTTCATGTTCCATCCTTTTTCTTCACCAACAAAGTTGGAGATCAAATGGGCTTTGTCTTAGTCTGATGGTGAGTTCTTCAACATCAGACTAGTTGAGTCCTAACTTGAGTTTGATAGTGTGCTCGTGCCCTCTGTTAGGGGGAAGTATGGTTGGTTCCTCAAAGACATCCTTGTACCTTACTAGTAATGCTTCAATTTCCCTAGGGATGGGTTCTGTCACTCTAACTGCGGAATATAGCATGGCTACCTAAGTAATCAACATGGGATACTATTTCTGAAGTAGCGCCTGCCTTGTGCACTTTTTCTCCACCCATCAAATGCAGATTTGCTTCCTGATTAACCACTTCAATTTGAATCTCTTACCATCTTTTAGAAATGAGATTTTCTATTTCTCATAATCCAATAGAACTCACCAGTAAGTTATCATCTTGTCCCCTCTTAGGATCATATTGATACCTTCCATTTTGAGCAGCCTTAAATAGAACTTAATTAAAATTATGCCCTTGCATTGATCACTCAAACCCCTTGCAGATTCGATTATTGAGTAACTTTTTCCCGTTGGCCACTCGAACTGCCATTGATGCGGCCTCATATATCTCAAATCCGACCTCTTTGGCTTCTGTGGAATCGAAGAAGCTATGAGTGCCGCCATTGTCAATCAAAGTGGTGATCATTTTCCCTTTAATCTCATCTTGGATTTATATGGTGTTCAAGTTATTACTATTGGACAATGCGTGAACACACACTTCATGTTCTTCCATGTGCATCATAACCTCCTACTCCTCCGCCAACCATTTTTCCTCAGGAAATATTTCATCATCTTGATCTCCCATAACATCTTCTGCCACTGACATAGAATGTAAATCTAATATAGATTGCTTACATTTATGCCCTACAAAATGCTTTTTTCCACATCTGGAACATATCCAAGGCCTTTCTTGACCTATGTGAACTAGTCTGACCATTTGGAAGCTTGATAACTCAATGTGGTTCGGTTCCCCACCTTTGCAATCAAACTCCTTATGCGACCGGGATTCAGATTAAGTGGATTTGCCTTCAAAGGAGGTTTACTGTGTAGCTTAACAATGCCCTATAATATGCAGTTGTGCAATCTTGTTTCCTTGATCACCATAGCCAAATTACTTGGTCTTCCTAACTTGACTTGGGACTTGATTTTTTCCTTGAGTTCACTTACATAGCTAGATACAAATTAAGCCTCTAACAAGATCAGATGCATGGTTGGAATGCATAAATGCTCGCTGCTCATTGAATCTCTCATTGTAGTATTTAAGGTTATCTTCTTTGATCAACTTGTTGAATTCTTCCACGATATCAGTTCCTTGCTTCTCCCCAAACCACCCAAAAGCAGCTTCCACTAGTTCTTTCCATGTTGTTCTAGGGTTCTATATCAAGAACCCTTGCAAGCAAAATTTTGGTTTCTTTGCCACATACATGGAAGCGATTTCTACCTTCTGCTCTTCCGCAACAACGAAGATGTTGATCAAAATACTTCTCATACTTCCTAGCCCAATTTTATGGCTTCTTGCCATCAAATATTAAGAAAACGGGTTTTGAAGTACGAGTATATTTAAGTCTCGTTTTGAGGCTCCAAGAACCGATTCCTCTCCTCGATCTTGATGCACGAGGCAATGGTGCGCTACTTTTAGATAGGGTTGTGTTTGCTGAATTCTCCAGATCGCTCTTAGAACCTACTGGTGCTCCTAGTGTTATGAATGTTTCAACATGGGATCCTAGATCTCTCATCTGCTCGATGAGTTCTTCCCACTGATCCTTATATCTCTTGCTCTTTTTTCGAAATAGCCATCTTGCCTGAGTTTTGACGAAATCTGCCATGAATTGTTAAATCTAATTGAATTGCAGGTCAAATTTGGTTCTATGAATCCAGTCACCAGAGAGTGTCTTTGATTGATTTCATTTAGGTTCCTTTGGCCATAGCTGAAGGCAAACTCTCATACCTATATTGAACGAACAATTCAAGAACCCCTCTCTTTATTGCTTAAGAAAATCCTCAATACTTAAGCTCTCAATTTCTCTGAGTAACATCACACGTTGATGTCTCCTCTATATATATATATATATATATATATATATATATATATATATATATATATATATATATATATATATATATATATATATATAAAAGAAATTAAACAATAAATCCTAATTGTCTACTAAGATAGAATTCTATCCTTAGATAACTCCTAAAAGATAGAAACATGTATATCTAGATATCTCCTAAAATATACTCTCTTGATTATTTATCTTTATTTTGATTTCAAGCTTATGCCAACAATCTCCCCCTTAAGCTTGAAATCTATTCTTGACACATCTTGAATCCCAATTAGCTCTCGCATCTGATACGGGGTTAGCCGTAGGGTGGCCCGATCTTCGACAATCAAACAAAGACCAACAAGAACGGAAGCAAAGACTCGATGAACAAGAATAAAGACTCGAAATTGAAACGAAGACTCGACCAATAAGGACTGATTCGAACTAAAATAGAACGAGGCGAAGACCCCAGGCCTCCTGAGAGGGTAGGAACCAAATACCAACCACTATAAAGCCCGCATCTACAACCTTACACAACCAAGCGGACAACTTGGAGGCACAAGGAGGGGACTTGTGATTACCAGGATCACCAAGCTCTCGCGAGGATAACGAACTCAAAGCAAACCAAGTTAGATCAATAACCAATTTGCAATCGATGAGCAACGCTTCCAATCGATTGACTTGCACTCTTGTGTTTCACACCAAAAGAGAGAAATTTCAATAAAATTGTACGTGAGTTTGACAATGGAAGAATCGGCCTCTTATAACCCTAAGGAGGCTGATTTCTAATAAAAATAATAAATAAAAGGAATTATTTAAAATACCCCTAAATTGCCTAAAATAACTTAAGTAAAGAAGGTCTCTAAAAATAGTAATTTATTCCCGTCAAAACAGTGACAGCTTGCGAAGATGGTGATTTTCGTCCAAGCTCTAAGTCGAATATGGAAAAACCTTCAACAACAAAGTTGTAGATCTCTTCGTCCTCGTTCCGAAAAAGTATGGAACGATCCAATCCGTTTAATATTGAATCCGTATGACTCATTTTACTGAGACGTCGAAAACCTGTCAAACGGCTGAACGAATCTAAAAACGAATGACCATCAAGCTTGCACCTTTGGACCTTCTCCCATCGGGGAGCCTTCTTCTTTCTCTTGAGAATGACATCATTCTCACGAGCTCGAATCATAGGTCCATCCCCAAGTATAGGCGTGTTCGGAGGTGTCTTGGATGGTCCTGCATCATTCCCCCTTTCTTGAAAAGGATTCGACCTCGAATCCAAGGTTGCATAAGAGTCCGCAAATGCATCCACACGAGCTCCTGGATCGAATACCTCATGCCCATGGAAACTCCTCTCAAGGCCTTCAGAGGTCACTACAATACTAAGAAAAGAAAATTGAATAGTGCACAATTCAGATTTCATATCAATATCATGATATTAATCTAACTTAATATGCACTTTAGCTTGTTCATTGATTTCTAAGTTTCCATCAAAGGCTAGCAAGTTTTCATCCTTTTCTGAGGCTGGATTTTCAATCATCCCAAGGCTAGCAATATTAGAACAATTTCCTTTATCAATGATCATAGTACTAACTATGCCTTTTTCTATGCATTTAGTATGACACAACTCTTCTCTTTGATTATCAACGCAAGGCACAGGTTGAACACTTAAATCAATCAAAGAATCACCATGCTCATATTCAATGCAATCATTATCATCACAGACAAGTAAATTAAAATCTTGATCATTATTAACATGCTCTTCAAGTTTATCAACAAACTGATTATTTAAACTAGAAGGAACAAGATGTTGATGAGCATTATTATTAAGATGAGGAATAGGATGAGTTTCTTCCCTTTCATTAGATGACACTTCATCTCTAGGTGGGACTCATTGTCCGGTCACCGTGGTAGAGCCAACACAAGAACTAAACACGGGGTAAGAACAATCAATACTTTGTACCGGTAAGCCGTACCGACGCTCTTGTACCTTCAATCTTTCATCTATCTTAGCCAGGGTCTCCATCAAGGATTTAAAAGATTTCATCATCTCACCATTAGTAATTGGGTTATTGCCCTGGGTAGACATCACAAATAAACAAACAAAGAACTATGTAAAGGGTTAGAAAAATATAAACAACCTCACCAAGTGTTTCGCTCACACTCCTCTCCAATTGGTATGACAAGCTTGTTGGGGCAATCCGCTTTGGGCGAATCAACACTCAAGCAAGGACATAACAATCAAAGAAAGGAATCAAGAGAAAGAGCAAAGAATGGCCAAAGAAAGGACTCGACCCAAGCTGGACAGAAGGTCGGAATCGACCAAACTGACTCGAATTCGACCAAATCAGACTCGACAGAACCCGTACCGAGGCTGTAGGGGGTCGGTATGGGCACTGCAGTACACGACACATAAAAATAGGAAAAGAAAATGAAGGAAAAGAAAGAAAAACTTGGATTTTTACCTCTTTTTGATTTAAACCCTTATTATGGATGTTGTTGTTGCAAGGTAGGGCTTAAAAAAATATTTTTGTATGGTTTGGGAGGTATGTGTTTGAAGGTTGTCAACTAGAGCTATAACAATTTCACCAAATTTGGTCCTTAAGCTTTCTTGCACTAGTTACAATCCTTTTTTTTTTTTGTTGAAAGCTTACTTTTGCCCCTAGTGAATTTTATCCTCCTAGGACTAATCTTTTGAATGTAACAATTTTTTTTTAGCTGTTTTTCGGACTGTTTTTTTTTACTAATGCAAGAAACTATCTATGAAATAAAAGGACTCTTGAAAATTTAAACTATGGTGAAAGAAAAATAAACTATGTAGCCCTAATGAAATATATATAGATGAAACTTTGGCTAACTATGGTAAGTATATCTATCTAAGGCCTTTTATAATCTATGATACAAATTAAGCCTCTAACAAGATCAGATGCATGGTTGGAATGCATAAATGCTCGCTGCTCATTGAATCTCTCATTGTAGTATTTAAGGTTATCTTCTTTGATCAACTTGTTGAATTCTTCCACGATATCAGTTCCTTGCTTCTCCCCAAACCACCCAAAAGCAGCTTCCACTAGTTCTTTCCATATTGTTCTAGGGTTCTATATCAAGAACCTTTGCAAGCAAAAGTTTGGTTTCTTTGTCACATACATGGAAGCGATTTCTACCTTCTTCTCTTCTGCAACAACGAAGATGTTGATCAAAATACTTCTCATACTTCCTGGCCCAATTTTATGGCTTCTTGCCATCAAATATTAAGAAAACGGGTTTTGAAGTACGAGTATATTTAAGTCTCGTTTTGAGGCTCCAAGAACCGATTCCTCTCCTGGATCTTGATGCACGAGGCAATGGTGCGCTACTTTTAGATAGGGTTGTGTTTGCTGAATTCTCCAGATCGCTCTTAGAACCTACTGGTGCTCCTAGTGTTATGAATGTTTCAACATGGGATCCTAGATCTCTCATCTGCTCGATGAGTTCTTCCCACTGATCCTTATATCACTTGCTCTTTTTTCGAAATAGCCATCTTGCCTGAGTTTTGACGAAATCTGCAATGAATTGTTAAATCTAATTTAATTGCAGCTCAAATTTGGTTCTATGAATCCAGTCACCAAAGAGTGTCTTTGATTGATTTCATTTAGGTTCCTTTGGCAATAGCTGAAGGCAAACTCTCATACCTATATTGAACGAACAATTCAAGAACCCCTCTCTTTATTGCTTAAGAAAATCCTCAATACTTAAGCTCTCAATTTCTCTGAGTAACATCACACGTTGATGTCTCTCTCTCTCTCTCTCTCTCTCTCTCTCTCTCTCTCTCTCTCTCTCTATATATATATATATATATATATATATATATATATATATATATATATATATATATATATATATATATATATATATATATATATATATATATATATAAGAAATTAAACAATAAATCCTAATTGTCTAGTAAGTAGAATTCTATCCTTAGATAACTCCTAAAAGATAGAAACATGTATATCTAGATATCTCCTAAAATATACTCTCTTGATTATTTATCTTTATTTTGATTTCAAGCTTATGCCAACAATCTCCCCCTTAAGCTTGAAATCTATTCTTGACACATCTTGAATCCCAATTAGCTCTCGCATCTGATACGGGGTTAGCCGTAGGGTGGCCCGATCTTCGACAATCAAACAAAGACGAACAAGAACGGAAGCAAAGACTCGATGAACAAGAATAAAGACTCGAAATTGAAACGAAGACTCGACCAAGAAGGACTGATTTGAACTAAAATAGAACGAGGCAAAGACCCCAGGCCTCCTAAGAGGGTAGGAACCAAATACCAACGACTATAAAGCCCGCATCTACAACCTTACACAACCAAGCGGACAACTTGGAGGCACAAGGAGGGGACTTGTGATTTCCAGGATCACCAAGCTCTCGCGAGGTTGATGAACTCAAAGCAAACCAAGTTAGATCAATAACCAATTTGCAATCGATGAGCAACGCTTCCAATCGATTGACTTGCACTCTTGTGTTTCACACCAAAAGAGAGAAATTTCAATAAAATTGTACGTGAGTTTGACAATGGAAGAATCGGCCTCTTATAACCCTAAGGAGGCTGATTTCTAATAAAAATAATAAATAAAAGGAATTATTTAAAATACCCCTAAATTGCCTAAAATAACTTAAGTAAAGAAGGTCTCTAAAAATAGTAATTTATTCCCGTCAAAACAGTGACAGCTTGCGAAGATGGTGATTTTCGTCCAAGCTCTAAGTCGAATATGGAAAAACCTTCAACAACAAAGTTGTAGATCTCTTCGTCCTCGTTCCGAAAAAGTATGGAACGATCCAATCCGTTTAATATTGAATCCGTATGACTCATTTTACTGAGACGTCGAAAACCTGTCAAACGGCTGAACGAATCTAAAAACGAATGACCATCAAGCTTGCACCTTTGGACCTTCTCCCATCGGGGAGCCTTCTTCTTTCTCTTGAGAATGACATCATTCTCACGAGCTCGAATCATAGGTCCATCCCCAAGTATAGGCGTGTTCGGAGGTGTCTTGGATGGTCCTGCATCATTCCCCCTTTCTTGAAAAGGATTCGACCTCGAATCCAAGGTTGCATAAGAGTCCGCAAATGCATCCACACGAGCTCCTGGATCGAATACCTCATGCCCATGGAAACTCCTCTCAAGGCCTTCAGAGGTCACTACAATACTAAGAAAAGAAAATTGAATAGTGCACAATTCAGATTTCATATCAACGTCATGATATTCTAACTTAATATGCACTTTAGCTTGTTCATTGATCTCTAAGTTTCCATCAAAGGCTAGCAAGTTTTCATCCTTTTCCGAGGCTGGGTTTTCAATCATCTCAAGGCTAGCAATATTAGAACAATTTCCTTTATCAATGATCATAGTACTAACTATGCCTTTTTCTATGCATTTAGTATGACACAACTCTTCTCTTTGATTATCAACGCAAGGCACAGGTTGAACACTTAAATCAATCAAAGAATCATCATGCTCATATTCAATGCAATCATTATCATCACAGACAAGTAAATTAAAATCTTGATCATTATTAACATGCTCTTCAAGTTTATCAACAAACTGATTATTTACACTAGAAGGAACAAGATGTTGATGAGCATTATTATTAAGATGAGGAATAGGATGAGTTTCTTCCCTTTCATTAGATGACACTTCATCTCTATGTGGGACTCATTGTCCGGTCACCGTGGTAGAGCCAACACAAGAACTAAACACGGGGTAAGAACAATCAATACTTTGTACCGGTAAGCCGTACCGACGCTCTTGCACCTTCAATCTTTCATCTATCTTAGCCAGGGTCTCCATCAAGGATTTAAAAGATTTCATCATCTCACCATTAGTAATTGGGTTATTGCCCTGGGTAGACATCACAAATAAACAAACAAAGAACTATGTAAAGGGTTAGAAAAATATAAACAACCTCACCAAGTGTTTCGCTCACACTCCTCTCCAATTGGTATGACAAGCTTGTTGGGGCAATCCGCTTTGGGCGAATCAACACTCAAGCAAGGACTTAACAATCAAAGAAAGGAATCAAGAGAAAGAACAAAGAATGACCAAAGAAAGGACTCGACACAAGCTGGACAGAAGGTCGGAATCGACCAAACTGACTCGAATTCGACCAAATCAGACTCGACAGAACCCGTACCGAGGCTGTAGGGGGTCGGTATGGGCATTGCAGTACACGACACATAAAAATAGGAAAAGAAAATGAAGGAAAAGAAAGAAAAACTTGGATTTTTACCTCTTTTTGATTTAAACCCTTAGTATGGATGTTGTTGTTGCAAGGTAGGGCTTAAAAAAATATTTTTGTATGGTTTGGGAGGTATGTGTTTGAAGGTTGTCAACTAGAGCTATAACAATTTCACCAAATTTGGTCCTTAAGCTTTCTTGCACTAGTTACAATCCTTTTTTTTTTTTTGTTGAAAGCTTACTTTTGCCCCTAGTGAATTTTATCCTCCTAGGACTAATCTTTTGAATGTAACAATTTTTTTTAGCTGTTTTTCGGACTGTTTTTTTTTTTGACTAATGCAAGAAACTATCTATGAAATAAAAGGACTCTTGAAAATTTAAACTATGGTGAAAGAAAAATAAACTATGTAGCCCTAATGAAATATATATAGATGAAACTTTGGCTAACTATGGTAAGTATATCTATCTAAGGCCTTTTATAATCTATGATACAAATTAAGCCTCTAACAAGATCAGATGCATGGTTGGAATGCATAAATGCTCGCTGCTCATTGAATCTCTCATTGTAGTATTTAAGGTTATCTTCTTTGATCAACTTGTTGAATTCTTCCACGATATCAGTTCCTTGCTTCTCCCCAAACCACCCAAAAGCAGCTTCCACTAGTTCTTTCCATATTGTTCTAGGGTTCTATATCAAGAACCTTTGCAAGCAAAAGTTTGGTTTCTTTGTCACATACATGGAAGCGATTTCTACCTTCTTCTCTTCTGCAACAACGAAGATGTTGATCAAAATACTTCTCATACTTCCTGGCCCAATTTTATGGCTTCTTGCCATCAAATATTAAGAAAACGGGTTTTGAAGTACGAGTATATTTAAGTCTCGTTTTGAGGCTCCAAGAACCGATTCCTCTCCTGGATCTTGATGCACGAGGCAATGGTGCGCTACTTTTAGATAGGGTTGTGTTTGCTGAATTCTCCAGATCGCTCTTAGAACCTACTGGTGCTCCTAGTGTTATGAATGTTTCAACATGGGATCCTAGATCTCTCATCTGCTCGATGAGTTCTTCCCACTGATCCTTATATCACTTGCTCTTTTTTCGAAATAGCCATCTTGCCTGAGTTTTGACGAAATCTGCAATGAATTGTTAAATCTAATTGAATTGCAGCTCAAATTTGGTTCTATGAATCCAGTCACCAAAGAGTGTCTTTGATTGATTTCATTTAGGTTCCTTTGGCCATAGCTGAAGGCAAAATCTCATACCTATATTGAACGAACAATTCAAGAACCCCTCTCTTTATTGCTTAAGAAAATCCTCAATAAGAATTATTAACACTAATAGTCTAATATAATTATTATACTTATATTTATAAAAAGAATTCCATTTATAAAAACCAAAAACTACTAGAATTAATAGAATTATTAACACTAATAGTCTAATATAATTTTTTAGGTAAAAAAACCCCTTAAGAGTTAGCTTTATGAAAATTAATAGAATTATTAACAGTTAGTTATGAAAACCAATAGAAGTATTATATTTGGCTCTCTTCTCTCTCCTCCTAAAAAACCCAAAACGTAACCCTAAAAAACCCTTATGTAGACAACCGCCGCCACTCCACCATGTGAGCAGCTCCTCCACTCCGACTTTCCGGCAGACTTCGACCAACACACCCCTAACTCCTCCACAACCACCTCCCCAAACAGCCCAAAATTTACCAAACCCTCAACTCTCTGTAGATGACCGCAGCCGCCGCCGCCGCCGACCTGCGCCGCTGCTGTCGGGCTTCCTCCACCGACCTTCCCGACGGGCTCTAGGGCGATCCGGACCCTCACTCTTTGTGGCGGCTCCCGATTTAGCCTTTTGGGTTCGCAGGTCTTTGGGCGGTCCTTCCTCGGCCTCCTGTTCGACGGCTCCCCGGGTTCTCTGCCATCATCCTCCTTTCCGACCACAGCGTCCGCCGTCGTCTTGGTTGTTATCGATCTGTCGCCACCTATAGTCTGTCGGTGTCCGACCCCACACCACCAATCTCTCCTCCACCATCTTACGGTGGCCGGCCGACGCCGCCCTCCCCCCTTGCTGTTCACCGGCTTGGGCGGGGTTCTGGCCTCACTGGTTCCCATTCCTTGCACCTCCGCCTTCACAAAACCCCATCAGATTACACCTCTCCACCTTGAAACCCCAAACCTCAAAATCAAACTCCCTCATCCAACCGGCATACTCAACATGCAACCCCAAATCTCAAAACAAATATGTTTTTACCCCTGAACCACAAAATCAAATAACCCAAATCTAATTTTATCCCCAACCTCCAAACCAAAAATAGTCGATTGATGGTGCTCTGATTCATGACCCTTGGGTCTTGATCCGGCATCACCACCACCTTAATTCTTTGAAAAGGTCTGTGCAATTTCAGATCTCAAATTTTGAATCCGAGCCACCACATGCAACAACCCTGCTGAGCGAGCTTGCTCGTTGCCGTAGCGGGATCCAGATCCGCAATCATCACCTCTTCTCAAGCCACAAGAATGGAATCAAGAATCAACGCCTCCAATTTTATGTGTAGAATTAAGGGCTAATTTTCTAGGTATTTTTAATTATAAATTTCTGTAATTTTAATCTTAGATAATTTTTTTCTTTTTTGACTGGCGACCCTCTGCGTAGGGTCATCCAAGCCATCTGTTGATGGCTTCAAGATCGCTTAGTCGGTCTACTTCTTACCTACTGTCAAAAAAAAAATAGAAGTATTATATTTATACTTATAACTTATAAATTATACCTATAAAAAGAAACACGTTTAAAAAACCAAAGTTATAAATAAAGCTTATAAATACTTCATCTTCGATTGATTCGAATATTCGATGTATTTAAAGTCTTGAGATTTGAAATTTGAGATTGAGATTTAGATCGAGATTGAGATTTAGATCAAGATTGAGATTTAAGATTGGGACAAATATGGACATTTGATATTTGAGATTTGAGGTTAAGATATATAAAGATTTGAGATTGGAGATCAAGTTAAGACTGAGGTTTGAGATTGAGTTCAAGATTGATATTTAATATTGAGATTAAGATTAAGATTGAGATTTGAGATTGAGTTAAAGGTTGAGAACTTGAGATTGTTATTGAGATAATGATTTGAGATTTGAGATTTAGATTTCAGATTAAGACAAATATTGAGATTTGAAATCGAGATTGAGATCATGATTTGAGATTAACATTGGGGTTTGAGATTTAAATTATTCGATTGCATATTCATTTAGTTATAGTCTTATTAAATATTAACTTATACAAATGCATAAACTTATAGAGTTATAGTCTTATACACTTATTAAATTATTATCTACTTATTTTCCATGTCTAAATGAACTATTTCTATTATTACAATTTAGACTTTAGAGTATAATATTGTACTACTACCACCTCTATTGATTTAACTTATATTGTACAAATATACAATAATGATTAACATATGGCATTATGATTATAGTTATATGGGAGGGAAATGAAATTTTAGTTAACATATAAGGGAGGGAAATAAAATTTTATTTAACATATAAGGGAGGGAAATGAAATTTTATTTAACATATAAGGGAGGGAAATGAAGTTTTATTTAACCTATGAGGGAGGGAAATGAAATATTATTTAACCTATGAGGGATATGTTGTTGGGTTGCACGCTATATCATCTACAACGATTAATGAACTTTTAGCATTTCTGACTCGTAATATGTATCGATGTTTTGATTTGATGTATGGCGGTTGACTTACTTGACTCATTGACTTATCTCCTTATCTATTGATTTTACTTGGGTTCTTATTTATATGATAACAATTAACAAAATAATTGTGTTCGGACCTGGTTTGTTTAAATACTCGGGCACTGTAGCTTTCCCTCAATCAATAGAGGACAATCCAGAATTGTCCCTCCATCTTGTTCTCCTTCTCTATGTTTCGTCTTGCTCAAGATTTCCTCACGAAATCTGAGCTCAAACTCCAAATCCTTCACATAATACCCTTGAGTTTTAGGATATTTTCGCCCCGTGCCCTCTTCCGTTATTTTTTTTTCTTTCTTTGTTAGAAAAAAAGGTAATTAAATTAATTGAATAGAAAAGCAAAACACGCATCAAATCTTCAAAAGCAACCAAGAAGAGACGGAGGCTCGAAACTTAATCGGTGAGGGCGAGTTGCGAAGACCTAACAGACATTGGCGATGACTGTAGACAAAGGCAGAGACCAACATGGGGATTCCAGTGATGGTGGGCGGCGATCTCGGCGGTGGGAAACAACATGTATGTCTTCTCTGAATTTTCCCACTTATTAAAAAATTAGGGTTTATTTGGCATGCGAATTTGTGCTCTGTACTCAATTTCTTTGAAATTTGTTGTGTTCTTTAATTACTCAATTGTGTATTGATTATGTGGAATTAGCTGGTATTGTTTTGTTACCTTAAAAATTTGGGAATCTAAAATTTTCTTGTCATGTGAATTTGGGGGTTTTGAATTATGGGTGAGTTTGGGGTCACTACCAAAAAAAAGGAAATAACCACGGTCAAATAGCCACAGATATGCCACAAATGATCGTGGCTAAACGGTTTAGCGACGGGCATACCTATGAATTTTACGTTCGTCGCCATTTGTGGCTATATGCCTCGTCGCTAATTTCCAAATTTCCAACATCCATGGCTAATAGCCACGATTTGACAAGTATGTGGCTATGTACGTGGTCGGGTCATACCCGAGGAATTCGTGGCTATAGCCACGACATCAGCCACGGCCTCCTCGTGGCTGATGGCGTGGCCTCGCACGTGGGAGTCTCCATTGAGGCACAAGGACTATCGTGGCTATGCCCGTGGCTAATGTGGTGGCCTGCATGTTGCTATGGTCGTGGCTACAATGTATACCCGTGGCTATGATCAAGGCTAATGCATGTGGCTAATGTCGTTGCCACAACTTATACCATTTACATAATTTGTTCATTCTAAACACATCCAACACACAACCACGAGTTCAACCAACCAAAACACAAGTATAAATTCGACTATCCAAAACACAACCAAAAACATTGATAGCTTTTTCTTGTAGTATGCCAATGCATTTCCCATCTTCCCTATCCCGCCAATAAAGATAGAAAAAAGCATGAGGTGCTCACAGTAACAATTTCAACTGAAGAATATCCTCGATCAACATAGTCGCCCATGAATAAATTATTTGTACTTGGACACTACGATCAACTGAAGAAAATATCAAGGTTACAAACCAACGAATAGCAAAATTAGAAGATGTACATGTAATATAAAAAATATACTCTCTTGCAAAACATAATTAACGAACAACAGTCATTGATCCTAAAACAATCAAGTATGGACCCTCACTTCACTTCTAGCATTGTATACTATGCAAGACATAGGTCAAGAAAGGAAGAACAGAATTATCCGGATCTAGAACTTGAACTCCATTTCAAGGCATTGACTCTGCTACTGCGAAAATTTCTTATACTCTATTATTTCTCCTTTCTATTTTATTTATATCACCTAATGCAACTCTTCACTCAACATAGTCAAAAGGAAATGACGAAGGTCTATTCATAATGAACTTCGATTGGGAACGAGCTAGTCTCATCATCTATCAAGATGGATCCGAATAGAAAGGATAGGTGACCTTAGCGAGGAGCCCAGTTGGTGCTCCGCATCCATAATTTCGACCCTCTTTTGATCTAATTAAAATGAAGTGGAATGGAAGTTGGCAGACTGGAAGCCACTTCTGACCCCCAGGAGCTTCTCTAGTGTTACTTCTTCTTGTTGCTTGGAATAACCTATGATTATGTCTTCCATCTATCATCGCTGATTTCGCCTAATTGTATGCTTCGTCTCGATGACCCATAGATGCGTTTATATTTCCAGACCACTTGATTGTTGTTGTTGTTTATGCTCTTGCTGCTTAATGATGGTTGATCCATCTACCGCTTGTTACAACCTCTCGATTTACCAAACAATATTATATATATATAGGGGAGATATCTAATGAGAAGTGACATTTCGGTGAGAAGATGAGAAGTAAGCCTTATACCCCTTAGATTAAAATGATTTTTTTATATGGATAAAGGGGACATATCTAATGAGAAATATATCAATGTTTTTTTTAAAAATTATTTTTTACACTATTTATCTAGATGGTGATTTAAGGTTCATTTTAGGGTTTTTATGCTAATTTAAATTAGTTTTTTCATTCATCATCTAAAAAAATAGCATAAAAAATAATTTTTAAAAAACAGTGATATATTTATCATTAGATATGTCCCCTATATCCATATAAAAAAATTATTTTAATCTAAAGGTTATAAGGCTTACTTCTCATCTTCTCACCCAAATGTCACTTCTCATTAGATAATCGAGGTCAATGAAGTAGCTTTTGTTGGTTCGACATCCCAATTCGGCTTCAACTTCAATTCAACCGTTCAAATCAATCTTATAATGCCTTGCTCCTGTCGGCTTCTTCATTTTTATCATCTCTGGCTTTGGCTTCAGCTTCTGTTTGTATTCGCCGTTCAGTTCCTCTTTGACTTCTGTCTTCCTCCTCAGTTCCTCTATGACTTCGACGGTCGGGAAATCATGTCTATCTACTTCTCTGATTTGTTTTACGTTTGTTTATGAATTTTCCATCAGGATGATTCGTATGTGGATCTCGTAAGTTTTCTGATTGTTCTCGTTTTGCTCGCAAAACTAGGACGGTTGAGCAAGATAGGAAGACAACCAAGCTTCAAATTAAACAAACCTTTTATGTTTAAATGATTGCCTAGTCTTGAACTGATGAAGCAAGAAAGAAGTTTATGTTAAAAAGATTCATATTTTAATCTGTTTATTTAGTAGGATACATACTACTAGCAGGAAGAATTCTGAACTATATATTACAAGCAGCTAGCTACTACAGCGGCGCATATTGGATGCTATATATTCAATGTTAGGAGAATTATGTTTTTCAAGTCAATGACATTTATGAACATTACGTCCATTTATTCAACTGTCGCAACATGCATGCAATTAAGTACCCACAAGGAGTGGATGATTTATAACGTGGAAGGATAGGAAGCTATAATTAAGTGACAAGTTCGTGGCAGCCCCACATAGGAAAGACATCCAAATAATTATATAGTATATATAATTAAATTGCACCTAAATTCATTTCCGCTAAAAAAATATATATTTACAAAGTGGGACAAGGCCTAAAAAAATTCTTCCCAAATCAATGACATTCAAAATCAGTTTCCAGATACAATGATCAAGAATGCAGAACGAAACAGTCAATCGAAACCATACGAAGAACAAAAAAAAAAAAAAAAAAAAAAAAAAAAAAAAAAAAAAAATCTAAAACCAACTTCAAATTAATGACAAGTTCTGATTTACAGTTTTAAACTCTCATCCGTAAAAATGCGCTTGGTGGTGATACTACTGTGATTGATACCCAAAATTCTTACTTGTATCAAAAAGAAAATAAAATTTTAATCAAAAAGTCAAGCTCTCCCTCATTTTTTTTTTAGTATTGCTATTAACACGGCCAATTTAACGCTATTGGCACGGTGACAAGCACTGTTTCTAAAACCGTGAAATTTTTTATGCGACGGTTTTGAAAACCATCGCCATTAGTCACATTTGCCTCTCCACCCCCATTGACCGGCCACTGTTTTAGAAACCGTAGGAATGTTTATGGCGTTGGTTCTGAAAATCGTCGTCATAAATCACCATTTCTATTCAATAGATGGGCTATTTTCTCATGGATGCCTTCCACGGGTTTAAAAACCGTGTCCGCTCAATATGACGAGAGACAAATGGGGATTTATAGTGACGGCTTTAAAAACCGTCGCATAATATTCTCACGGTTTCTGAAACCGTGGCCGCCACCGTGTCAATGACAATATTTTCACCGTGCGGATTGTCTCCCTTTTTTTTTTTCTGGGTCCATCCTTGAGGATACAGATACCATTTAAAGTTAGATCACACGTACAACCTTCCCTAATCGAGAAAATGTAATGATGTAATTAATTACTAACATGTTGCCAAATATGGGGGTGTCACGGACCACAATTAATTAACTACTTACTCCACAACGACACGAGGGGCTGCGCAGCTTAATTAATTAATTACGGAGTAGCTTTTTTAATTGTTTGTGTGGGGTTCTCCACGTCCACGTACTGTACTGTGTTAATCAATCAATCCCACTTTATGATCGATGATCGATCAAGTATATGAATGTTATGGTGTGGACACCCATACCTTTTGATCTTTTGGGGAGCCCAAATGCACCTAACTTCAAGTTGGTCCCCAATATAAGATCGCTATTCAGTAAATTCATCCACACACCGTATGGTTCCAATTGATACGTCTTCGATCACATGTTGGTTTTTATACCTGTAAGTTGTTTTTGTTGACAAATTGAGGATAGGAATCAACACACATACACATCAATGATTAACCAAACTCGATCACCACAAAACTCAGCTTGTTCCTCTGTTATAACAGAACAAAACTCAAGCTTTCAAAAAACTGTAAAACGCCACTTTTCCAATTCATTGAAAACTGTATAAGATTATACACTTAAACTTCAATAATTGAAATGCAAAACTATCCACTACTTTGCCCACTAACATGACTCCAGCCTACAATTGCAGCTGTTGTCATACATAAACCAAGCCTTTGATTACAAGCTAGCTAGCTAACTAACCTAGCTTCCACTTAGCTTAGGATATTCAAATTATATTCCAACAACTCCCCTTAATTTGAATTCCTTCATGCCTATCTTCTCCATAAAATAGAAGTGCTTTGCACTGCTGAGAGCCTTGGTACACAAATCAGCATCTTGATTGCTGAGAGCCTTGGTACACAAATCCTCTACTGCCAATCTTCGAATGAAATGATGTTAGACATATATGTGCTTCGTTCTGGCATGAAAAGCTGGATTTCTTGTCATTGCAATTGCTGATTTATTATAACACCATAGCTCAATTGCATCTCTATGATTATAGCCTAGGTCAAGCAACAACTTCTTCAACCACAATGCTTGCTTAGCAGTTGAGCCTGCTGCTACATATTCTACTTATGAGGAAGACAAAGCCACAATGTCTTGCTTTCTTGCACTCCATGTGATTGCTCCTGATCCAAGCCCAAACACAGACCCGAATGTGCTCCTTCTGTCATCTAAACAACCTTCCCAATCACTTTCTGTGTAGCCTCTTAGCTTGAAATCATCAACATGTTCATACCAAACACCATACTCTACAGTCCCTGTAATGTGTCTCAATATCCTCTAGGCTGCACCAAGATGTTGCTTTGTAGGATTGTGCAAATACCTTGAAACAACACTCACAATATAGGCAATGATACGGGGTTAGCCGTAGGATGGCCCGATCTTCGACAATCAATAACTAAACTCAAGAACGGAAGCAAAGACTCAAGAACAATAACAAACTCAGCAATATCGACCAAACTAAAGGACTCGAAATCGACCAGAAACAATAACAAAGAATCGACTTTGACAGAAACAATGCAGACTCGAAAGAAACAATAAAGAGACCGATAGATTGGGTGATTCGAACTAATATAGAACGCGATAAAGACCCCATATCTTGTAAGAGGGTAGGAACCAAGTATCAACGACTACAAAGCCCGCCTCTACAACCTTACACAACCAAGCGGACAACTTGGAGGCACAAGGAGGGGACTTGTGATTACCAGGATCACCAAGCTCTCGCGAGGTTGATGAACTCAAAGCAAACCAAGCAAGATCAATTACCAATTTGCAATCGATGAGCAATGCTTCGAATCGATTGACTTTCTCACAGATGTGTTTCACACAAAACTGTATTTTCTCAATAATGGAAAATACAGTTTTGATGGAAAATAATAATTAAAAGAATAATTAAAAATAACCCCTAAATTACCTAAAATAACTTAAGTAAAGAAGATCTCTAAAAATAGCAATAAAAGTTTCCAACACTTAACAACTTCTCGTCAAAACAGTGACATCTTGCAAAGATGGCGATTTTCGGCCAAGCTCCATGTCGAATCTGGAAAAACCTTCAACAGAAAAGTTGTAGATCTCTTCGTCCTCGTTCCAAAAAGGTATGGCACGATCCAATCTGATAAATACGGACTCCGAACAACTTATTTTACTGATACGTCGAAAAGCTGTCAAATGTTTTGAACGAACCTAAAACGTCATTTGCACCTTTGGATCTTCTCCCATGGTGGAGCCTTCTTCTTCCCCTTGAGGATGACAACATTCTCACGAGCTCGAACCATATGTCCATCCCCAAGTATAGATGTGTCCGAAGGTGTCTTGGATGGTCCCGCATCAAGCAATATTATGCCTAGTGTGTGAGGTACGTTAAACCACCAACCAACCTTCTGTACAATTTTTCATCAGCCTCTGGAGTGCCATCTTCTCTTCTTAGCTTTTCATTCATTATCATTGGTGTTTGAGCAACATCATAATTCTCCATCTCAAACTTTTTCAACATGTCCCTGGCATATTTCTCTTGACACACAAATATGCCCTCTTTACTTTGCTTTACTTCTAACCCGAGAAAGTATTGTAACAGATGCAAATCTGTCATCTCAAATTTTCTCATCATAGCATGTTTGAACTCCCTGAGCATTTCCGATGAAGAGCTTAAATAAGTTATATATCATCCACATACAAAACACACCACAATGAACTCACCACTTTTCTTCTTCTTCTTCACATAGAGTGTGGGTTCATTTTCAGTCATCTCGAATCCATTCTTTAAAAAGAATGAATCAATCTTGTTGTACCAGCTAGGCCATTGGGGTCGGGCATGCTTCAAGCCATACAAAGCCTTGTTCAGCTTTTATACTTTGTTCTCTTCACCCTTCTTCACAAAACCTCGGGGTTGCTCAACATACACTTCTTCTTGCAGCTCCCCATTCAGAAAAGTTGATTGCACATATAATTAGAAAACTTGCTTTCTCCTTGATTTATTAATGCCAACACAACTCTCACTATTTCAATCCTTGCCACATGAGAGAAAGTTTCCTCAAAATCTATACCCTCTTGTTGTGCATAGCCCTTTACCACCAACCTGGCTTTGTACTTTTGAACACTCCCATCAGTGTTAAACTTGGTCATGAAGACCCACGTCTACCCAATAACATTCTTTTCTCGAGGCAAATCAACCAATTCCCAAGTCTTAGTCTTCTAAATTGATGTTATCTCCTCTCTCATAGCCTTTTTCCGATTGCAATCATCCTTTGCATCCTCAAAATACTCAGGATCTGATGCAACCAATGCCAATTCACAACTGTCAAATATATCAGCAAGTGATCTAAACTTTTTAGGTGGAGACTCATTGAATGATCTTGATGATGAGGAGCTATAATTGCTTGAGGAGCTTGATTTGTATTGTGGAACTGGTGTTGCAGGAGCACTACCAACATGGTCATGTGTTGAGCTACTGATGAGAACAGCCGGAATCACACCTTCTGTCATATATAGACTCACCATTCTTCTTCTCCCAATTCCTCTCAGATCCTTCATTGGAAACCACATTCCTACTCACAATGAGTTTCTTACTCAATGGATTATAGAGCTTGTAGGCCTTACATATTGATCTACATAGCCTATGAATACACACTTCTCGGCCTTATCCTCTAGCTTTGATCTGAAATTCACTAGAATAAGCAACACAACCAAAAACTCTTAGATGACTAACAAAATGCTTCTTTTCTCTCCAAACTTCAAATGGAGTTCTATCCATCACTTCTCTAGTTGGAGAAATGTTCAACACGTATACTGTTGTAGCCACAACCTCACATCAAAACTGATTTAGCACTTTCCTAGCTTTTAACATACTCCTAGCCATATGTATGATAGTTCTTTTATTCCTCTCTGCCATGCCATTTTGTTGTTTTAATTAAGTCGTTGATATATTATAGGTAAAAATTAAAATTGTTATAATTATAAAACAACTTTTATATTTTTTGTATTATATTTTTATTATTAGCATGTTCTAATATTTATTATTGAACATGGTCCCGATAACCATAAGACCGCCCGTGTCTCTGAAAACGTATTCCAACTAAATGATCCATAAGTATATCACAATTAATTTTGTTTGGGACCAACTTAAGTACGTCCACTAATTCAACTGTCACAAGTTGCAAGTACCCATACTCTTCACAAAGAATGTAGATGATTTATAACGTGCAAGGAGATCGAGGAAGCTATATAATTAAGTGACAAGTGGCAGCCCCACATAGGAAAGACATCCAAATACGTAAATATTTATAATTATAATTAAATTGCAACCTAACTTCATTTCCGCACAAAAAAAAATATTTATAAAATGGATCAAGACCTAAAAAATCCCTCCTCAAATCAATGACAGGTTCAAAATCAATTTTCAGAAACATTAATTAATGATCAAGAATGTAAAACAAAATAGTCAATCAAATCGGGAAGAACACAAAAATAAACTAAATTTTCGTCTGTAAAAACGCACTTAGATTTTGATACAACCGTAGTTAACACCCTAAATTTTTACTTATATTAAAAAAATAATAAAATTCTAACAATAAAGTACGTAATGTTGTTCAGACTCCAACCCTGGGTGTACTCAAATACCATTTAAATTTACATCCCACGTAAAACCTTCCCTAATCGAGCAAATGTACGTAACTTGTAATAATAAATTAACAATTAAGTTGCCAAATTAATATGGGGTGTCCACATGACGGTCTAGGGCGGACCACAATTAACTATTTACTCCACCACGAGGGGCTGATTAATTAATTAGGTTTTTACGTAGTACTACGTAATTGTTTGTGTGGGACTGTGGGCTTCTCCACCTCCACTTACGTACTGTCAACTGTGTTAATCTATCATCCCACTTCGTTTTTTAACAAATATGTGTGTATATATATAAGGGGTGGTTCGGGTGTAGGGTGTGCACTGTGCAGTACATGTGCATAAATATTATTCGGTGAAATGTGAAACATTATTCAGTAATGTTAACTCCACCTTAATGATAAGATCTGACTAAAGGAATATAAGATCTTGGTTGATGAAAGCCAAAACTCGGGAATCTTGAGTTTGGTAGTTTTTAGGATCGAGATCCTAATGTAGGATCGATGCAAGGGTCTAGGATCGGATCGTAAGATCCTAGTAAAAATTAAAAATCAAATAAAAAATCAAATATAAATAAATCATACCAAACAAATACCTTAATTTTTAAACAAAACTAGTCATTTCCTCCTTTAAATAAACTAAGTAACTAAAATATGCCAATAATAACTCCTTAGCATTCATAATTGGTCAAGGATAATATGTCAAACGGTATAATATGATATTTAAAATGTTTAAATAAGTCAGTTAACATCCATAAACCAAACTAAAAATGGTCTAAGAAACAAGATTAACAAAAAAAATTAAAACCCCACATCCCACATTACATGATTGTTCTGGAATGTCATATGTGATAGGTGCTAACACTCGTAGACATTAGAACTTCCTCCTCCCATCTCTAGTTTGTAATGTCATCATAAACAATTTCAGCATCTCTCTCAAGGAAATCATCATCATCACCATCGTTTAGCTCGATAGCATCATCTTCACTACAAGTTATTATAGGTTCACTACTACCACCACCAATACCACTTCCATGGGTTGATTCATGGGTGCCACTTTCAACATTATCACCTATGCAAATTCAAATAAGGAAAAAATAAATATATAAATACTTTTGCATTGTAAATTTGTTGGTTTAAATAAACGTAAAGGAGAAATGAGAAAAGTATATGGAAAATAGTGATTACCTCTAGAACATGAATAAGTATCATCATCTTCGGTGCATAAGGCTTTCCCAATGATAGCTTTCCACTCATCCTTTGTGAGGGGTGCAAGATCTTCACTAGCCCCTTCGGCTATCCACTCATCATCCGAGGATATGTCCTCCAACTCCAAGTTCAAATTGTATGACGGCTCAGTTTTCTGTGTTTTCTTGTTGCTTATTCTTTAATTTCATATTGTGCATCACATAAACTAAATCATTTAGTTTAGGCTTCACTCACCGCTTCAGTCTTCAGACTTGAGAGTTGAGGGAACAAACGCTGAAACGAGTGACATCCAGATTTTAGGGTTTAATGTCCCAAAAATTAAAACACAATTAAAAAAATTAGAAATGGGCCTAATTTCATCAAAATAACAACATGGGCTTTGTAGAATAAAATTTGGATGGGCCTAATTTCACAAACATCTGAAATTACTAGGATCGGTTAGGATCGTAAGATCCTAAGGATCCTAGTCGATCCTAGCGATCTCATCCCCGATTCTAGTATAAACGAGTATTTCCAAGCGATCCGGATCAGAACTCGTCCTAGGATCGTAGGATCGTTAGGATCGTCCGATCCGGATCGCGATCCTAATGACTTACCAAAAGGCTCAAGGTATTGGGATTTTACAATTGGACTCGGAAACTGTTTTAGGGTAAATGGGCCTATTTATTAATTGGGCCTAATTTACTCTAACAGAACCGAGATCCATTTATTATAAGGCCACTCTCAGTTGGACCTTTGCTTGAGAATGCATTGGGCCTAACATTGATTGGGCTTGTATTTTACTTGTGGATATGTTCGGACTTGAACAAATTCTATCTTTATTCCTCTTGCATATCTCCTTTAGTTTTGTTGAGATTTGGCAGGGATTTGAACGTATCTTCAAACGGCCAACAATTCAAAGATGATCAGTTCTTCAACGTTCTCCCAGCATATCAAGGTAACGTTCTAGATCGACCGAAGATCTCTCCCTGGAAGTTAGCATCGACGCTCCTCTGGATTAGAAGTTTCAAACGTCTAACAGGCCGGGCTATATAAAGGAGAAGAGAAAGTCTGCAGAGGGACACACATCTTCTACAACGCTCATAGTCCATTGCATTCAAGTCTTCCTCAAGCATCCGATCTCACGCAGCTCTTGTCGCTAAGTGTTGTATTTACTTTGAGTGTGTGTGAGGTTTCATTACGCTTTATAGTACAATTCATCTAGGTTATACTAAGGGTTTCCTTACCCAAACGTATAGGGTACTTCGGTATCCATAGGTGCTTTGTTTCACTAGTGTGTTTGGGTTGCTAGATAGAAAGGTAGTCTAGAAGTGGGTAAGTCTCCTAGAGATTGTATCTAGAACTCATAAGAAAAAGTGAAATAAAGTGTGTTGAATCCTACGGGTTGGATAACCCTAGGCGGGGACGTAGGCGGTGGTGCCGAACCTCGTTAACAAGTATCGTGTGCTTTACTTTCCTGTTATTTGTTCTTGCTTTATACCTGTTGCTATTTGGTTCTAATCCGCTTTTGCTTCTCAGATAAGGTCTTACAGCAGGTGGTAAGGTCTTACTATTTTAGTTTGTGAAAAGTCACCATACTCTATTCAACCCCCCCCCCCCCCCCCTTATAGAGTATTTGCGTACCTTATTTCTGCCTATTCCGCATTTCAAGTAAAATCTGAAGTATTATTCGTTGAAATGTGAAACATTCTACCGAATATTGTTATGCTTTTTTTTCCGTTTAGTTCAAATGAAAACATCCCAATTCCACTGAATAATTTGTAACATTCTACCGAATAGTGTTTAGTTTCTTATTCATCCATTTCAAATATAAAAAAACCTCAATTCCCTAAACAATATTACAATTTATACGAAAAATTTCAAATTTCACCAAATAATGTTTCACATTCCCCTAAACAATACTCACGTTTCACCGAATAATGCTTCAGATTTCACTGAATAGTGTTTCACATTTTACCGAATAATATTTGTGCACAGTACACACCCTAAGACTAGCTTGTGCACAAATGATCCATACACTATATATATATAGGGGAGCTTTCACATGCATTCACTCCTTACAATGCACACATGAGAACATTTGTGAGCCATTGGATGAGTTTTAATGAATGGATGGATTTTAAACTAAAAATAAATAAAATCTCACCAAAAAATATTGAAAATAAACTTAAAAATCTTTTTAAAAAACTTAGTTAGATTCTCTCTCTCTCTCTCTCTCTCTCCATATCTCTCATTCTCTCTCACCAATTTCTCAAATACGTTGAAAATTTAAACGTTCAAAAAATGAATATTCATATGAATATAAGTCATAAATATTCCTCCAAATATAGATATATTAAAATGAATATTTAAACAATTAATATTCATATTCATTTGAATATATGAATATACATATATATATATATATATATATATATATATATATATATATATATATATATTCAATCAAATGAATAGGGATATTCAAATGAATATTCATTTGAATGAAGAGGATAGACAATATTGACCTAGAGGCGAACTCCATTTTTCTCATTCAAATGAATATTTATTTTAATATATGAATATACATATATTCATATTTTGTATGAACATGAATATGGATATTCATACGAATATATCAAATATTCACTTAAGTTTAACGTGGAAGATTTTAGGAGAGAGAAAAATCTTTTTATTTTTTTTATTTAAAGCATTAAATTATTAGTAAATATATTTTTTTAAAATAAAAAAATATCCATAAATATTAATATCAATAATCAATCTTATCCATGCATCAAAATTCAATTCAATGGTTCAAAATTGGTCTCATGAATGCATTGTAAGGAGTGAATACATTGAAGAGTTATTATTATTATTGTTGTTGTTGTTGTTGTTGTTATATATATAGGGTTGGGTTCAGGTACATACAACTCCAAAAGTGAGAATGAAAGAAGCAATTTGATTGGTCAACGTGTCCAAAAGTGAATTAAAATTATGAGGCACGCGCCGCGAGCGACTTCTCAATTAATTAGTAATACCCACCCAAATTAATTAGTAACACCCCCACTCTCACATATACACACTAATTAATTTGCACGCGCCAACTTACTAATTAATCAGAAAATGTACTAATTAATCAGAAAATGTACGTACATGTAAAAGTGTTTATATGAACTTTTAAAAATTATTTTTTGACATTTTCACTTGTCAAAAAAATATAAAAAAATATATTTTTGGTTGTAATTTAATTTTATCTACACATAGACACCCACTTTGTATATGTTTTGTTGAAAAAAAAAATTGACAAGAAGTGGTTCAGCAATTTTATTCAAAGTGGTTCGGCAATTTTATTCACATTGGTTCAGCAATTTTATTCACAATGGTTCAGCAATTTTATTCACATTGGTTCAACAATTTTATTCACAATGGTTCATCAATTTTATTCATAGTGGTTCAACAATTTTTTTCACAGTGGTTCAACAATTTTATTCACATTAATTATTTATTTGTTTATTTTTTAAAATAAAATGATTCATGAACCAATACTATATACTTCGTGAACCATTTGTTATTAAAACTCTGAACCACTTGGTATTAAACCCTGAACAACTTGGTATTAAAACCATGAACCACATGTTATTAAACCCCTGAACCACTTGTTATAAAACCCTTGAACCACTTGGTTTAACGCCCTGAACTACTGGTATACAAACTCTGAACCACTAGCTATAAAAACCCTGAACCACTTGGTATAAAAACTCTGAATCACTTGGTATAAAAATTCTTTATTTCATGAATCGTTACACTTTATTTCATGAACCACAACTCATTATTGGATGAACCACTTGTTATAAAAACCCTGAACCGCTTGGTATAAACCCTTGAACCACCTGGTATAAAACTCTGAACAATTTGGTATAAAAACCTTGAACTACTTCTGGATAAGTTCATGAACCACTTCTTTATTTGACTAAGTTATGTTCTTCGTAACTTCATCACCAGCATTGCTTCTTTTCTTCCACCTTCATTTTCACACCATTGACCCTTTCTTGACACCCACAGCCACACGCCACCTTCAAATAAACAAAATTGGAAGAGGGAATCAAAGTATTGCACAAGCATGTAGTTAATTACAGTAATTGTACTTGCTGCGAGACTAATTTAATGTTGAACCACTTGAAGCATAAGCATGTAGTTAATTACAGTAATTTGTACTCGCCCGATCCGGCACTGTCGCCCCTTCTTATTTCCCTCGTCTCCTCCCCGATATCTCGCACTCCAGGAGTTCGAAATCACCAGGATTCTCAACCTCTCGCTCTACCACAAGAACAAGGGTATCCGAGACGGTAAAGGTATCCGGATCCGTGTCGGATACCCGTTTTATCCGATCCGACACGGTAAAGGCTGAGTTAGGATTTTTCCTTCTCTTTTTTTTTTCTCGCTCCGTCTTCTCTCTCCCTCTAGCATCTGCTCCGGTGAAAGGAGATGGAAACTCGATCGAGCACTGAGTGGATCTGGAGGCTTGGGCTATCTCTGGCGGATCCGGGGCCGAACACTGAGTCAGTCTCCTATCGCTGCCATGATGAGTGGATCCGGGGCCGAGGCCGAGAGGATTCGTCTGCTCTCTCCCTCTCGCATCTGCTTCGTCTTCTCTCTTCATCTTCTATCGCCGCCAGGATGAGTGGATCCGGGGCCGATCTGGAGGCAGTGCTCGATCGCATCTGCTCCGTATTCTCTCCCTATCGCATCTGCTCCATCTTCTCCCTATCACGAGGCCGTTCTCTCCCTTCGTCTCTCTCCCTATCGCATCTGCTCCATCTTCTCTTCGGCGGATCTGGAGGCTTTCGTTGGATCTGGAGAGAAAGAGGGAGGGCAGCGGATCTGGAGGCTTTCCCTGGATATGGGGAGAAAGAGGGAGGGTAGATATGAGGACAAAAGAGTTGATTCACCTCCACAACTTCATTGGATTTGGAGATAAATAGAGAGGCTGGATTTGGAGAATTGGATAGAGTTGTTTGTGACGGTGTCTCATTGTTGATAGATTACGTGCACAAGGCGAGTGATGTTCCATTCTAAAACTAATTGGCAATAGAAGGAGTAGCCCACCGACTCATATACTAGGGTTTGATATGTTCAACTTTCCGATGTGTGACACTTTGGTCTTATTCACATCTATAACAATTGTGACGGTGTCTCATTCTTTCACTAGGCGGCTAGGGTTTGGCTTTCAAAAGAAAAGGGGAATTTTAAAAAAACGTAGCTTTGAAGCCAAAAAAATGATGGGAATAAGATTCAAACCCCCAACCTATTGGCTTTGACAACATGATGCCGCGCGTCCTAAACCAAATGAGCCAATTCACTTTAATGTTTCAACTGACACTATATAATACTAGTACTATCACTATAGTATCGTACCTAAAAAAAAATTAAACGGTTCGTGTCGGGTATCCGACAAGAGTATTTGCCCGAACCGAACACAAACTGTTTAATGTCGTGTTTTAGCGGTTCGTGTCATTTTCGTGTCGCGTCTTTTCGGTTTCGGGTTTTTTCGTGTCGTGTTGTCGTGTTTTCGTATCGTGTTTTCGGTTTCGGGTTTTTCTGCACCCCTCTAGCCCTGGGAGTGATTAGCTGGAGAGAGGGATAAGAAAGGAGATTGGAATGAAAGCGTGTGGGGGGTTAGAAAGTTAGATCTATTTGAGCCAATCAGATTGCTTCTTTTTTTCTTACTGGACGAAGAACTTCGTACTTGAACCCTCCCCTATATATGTATATATATATAGGGAGTTGTTCCCTTGTGCACACCCCTTATAGTGTACTTTGTGCACAAATCTTGGCCCTTCATTTGAAGAAGATGGAAGGTTATGATTTAAAGGGATTTTTACTTTTTTTTTTTTAATATAGTTGGGCCTACATGCCAAAAAAACCCAACTCCCATGACTTGGTGCGTGTGATACAACCCTCCACCTTTGCCTTTTTTTTTTGTTTTCTTTTTTTAAAGAAATATATAAAATATTTGTGAACAAAATGCTTTTTTTTTGTGGAGAATAAATGTTTTTTTTTAAATCCACCTGATTTTATTTCGTTTTAAAGATTGACAATTTCACCGAATAATATTTCAGTTGCTACCGAATAATGTTCTTTTATCTTTTTCATTTAGTTCATATAAAAAATTACCAATTCCATTGACTAATTTGTCACATGCTACCGAATAATGTTTTTTTTGTAATTTAATTTCAGATAAAAGAAACCTAAAAAATCCCTAGACAATACTTACAATTAATATGAATAATGCGTCATATTTCACCGAATAATGTCTCACATTTCACTGAATAATGTCTCACATTTCACATAATATTGCTTTATTTTATATTGTTTACCAAACCGAAGACGTACTCTGTATTCTGGCGAATAATGAATCAGATTTCATCGAATAATTTACCACCTCATTATCACTAGTAACCAAAATTCAACACATGAGACTGAATAATTGACGAATAATTAATCAAAATTATACATCTCGAAAACCCTAACCTAAACACACACCCCCTCCCCCCACCCACCCACCCCCACCCCTACCCATCACCTACGATGATCAACGTTACCACCACCCCCACCCACCCCACCCCTACCCAACGGCCATCGCCTACGATGATCTTACCACCACCCTCCATCCCCACCCCCCCTCCCCCATCCCCCACCAAAGACGATTGTTGCTTCTACCCGCCTACGATGATCCTACTCACACCACTGCGCTGAGTGCCGATCAACATCGCCACCACTGCGTTGCTTGACCACACCATCATCGCTTATCCATACCTTATTGAATTGAGTGAAATATTATCCTCCGCCGGTGCTGAGAAGGGACATGAAGGTTGGTGTAGAATCAGTGGCCTCCGCTTCGTTGGTGCTGAGAAGGCCGATCTTCATCTTCTGCAGTCGCCTCCGCTTCCCCTTACGCTTCGTCGGTGCTGATAAGGATCATCGCCGGCCTTCACCGCCTCGCCTCTCTCCGCCTTCGATTGTGTTGATGCTCGGCCTTTCCCACAGTGGCGAGATCCTCCGGCGGTGCTGATAAGGACACGAAGTGGGTGGTGCAGAAGCAGTGGCCTCCGCTGCCTCCGCCTCACCTCACCGTCGATCTCCGAAATTGGCCGCCGATCATCAACATCAGAGGGCAGAGGCGTGGTAATTGGGTGCTCATCTTCTCCTGGATCCAACCGATGAAAACGGCTGCACTTTGAGAATTAGGTTTTATTGCCTAAAACACCACGCGCCTCCAGGAGGGTATGCTAATTACACAGGGGGCCCCACTTCCAATTTATTAAAAAAAAAGAGAAAAATGATTTTTAATCTCAGTCATCCATCACAAAACGATCAAGGGTCCAAATCTGTGCACAGTGTGCACAATTTACCTATTCCCTATATATATATATATATATATATATATATATATATATATATATATATATATATATATATATATATCCTTGTCAACTAATCAACTTCAATTTATTGCATCATAAAATGAAAGAACAAACCTACAAAGATGTTCCGGCAACGCCGGCGGGTGAGTTCTTCCTCAACCCGCCGACGTCATACGTGGTCCTGCACTTCGCCATCCAATTACAGAATCCAATCGATGACATCGATTCCTTAAAATCCTTCTTCTCCTCCTCCATCATGCTCAAAATCCCAAGGCTTTCAAGCCTCCTTGTGCAGCGGCCCAACGGCAGAAACTACTTTAGGAGCACCAAAGTCGACATCGACAAGCATTTCATCGTCCGTCGTCTCACCGATGACGAAACTCCCAACATCAAGGAATCCGACCACGACGACCTCATCAACGACTACATAGCCGAGCTAGCAACGGGCCCTCCTATGAGCACTGACAAGCCCCTTTGGGATATCCACGTCCTGGTCGACGCAAGCTGCTTGGTGCTTCGGATTCACCACGCTATAGGCGACGGGGCCAGCCTGTTGTCGATGATCCGGGAGATAGGGATGAGCTCAACCGGAAACCCGAGAAACCGCGATGAGAAGGAGAAGGCCATGGTAGCTAATTCTTCAAAGGCAAATTTTAGGTTGGGGAAGGGTGAAGGGCTATTAGGGTTCTTAAGGTATGTTTGGTTTTCAACGGTGTTTAGTTTCGATGCCGGGGTGAAAACTTTCATAAACAAGGATAAGAGGACGATGTTGAATGCTAATGCCGGTAAGGTCGGCTACCGGCCTCGCAGCAAGTTGGTGACGGCGAGATTCAACTCTGACGATGTCAAGTCGGTGAAGAAGGTCATTCCAAATGCGGTAAGTAACCGTTTTAATCCATCCTAATTAAGCAAGTTTTGCCTTGAAATTGAGACTGCAACTTTTATGTATTGTGTAATCCACAGACAGTTAACGACGTCATGTGTGGGATTATATGGGGTGGATTGAAGAAATACATTGCCGCTCGGAGCTCCTCCGGTACGTACTGGTTTGAATTTTCGTGAGTGAATATCGATATCGTTAAAGAGAAAAATAATAAAAGAATAATGAGATACAAATAACATCTCCATGATGTTTATCTGTCCCATGTCTTCATGTAGGTGATGAAATAGCACCCAAAGAGGGGCAACAAATTACAGGCGCCCTCATGGCTAATGTCAGGAAGGTTGCTGGTTTACAGGTTTGCATTTATACCTCTCGTTGAAAGGATCCAAACATGGGAGAGAAGTATTTCATATTGATCACCAAACGATCCAAAACTAAAATTTAGTGTTAGAAGAAACTTGTTCAATGTATTTTAGATTAACTCATGAAGTAAAATGTCAATAAATAAAATATATTTTAATTTTGAGGTAGAAGGTGAATTTCAAATTTATAATAATAATATAATAAACAGAAGAGTTTTGCTTGGTTAAATTAGTGTAAATATTGCTTAAAATGGAAATATGCCAACAATCCAAAATTTCCAAACTTTTTTTTTTAATGAATAGGAGTATTAAATATTAAATGTTACGGGTATATATCACATACGTACATGAATATGGCAGAAGTTTAAAATTTTATAAGTCAGACTGGGATACCATCCTAAAACAATTAACATTGGCATTACGTGGAATAGCTCATCCACGTTAGATTCAAAATTCTCTCAATTTCAATGTGAAATTCACAAGTGTCCCAACACGCATAGATTAATTTATAGTTCAAAGTGGTTTTGTTTTGGTGTTGGAATAAACAGGAGTTGTCGACAATGGATGGAAAAAGATTTGAAAAGTTTTGGGGGAATGAAACAGGACCGTTTTTATTTCCTATTCGGTACACAAAAAAGGATGAAGATGCATTAAGCTTTGTGAGGAAGGCAAAGTCTATACTCAACAAGAAGAAGCGGTCAATGGAGCCCCGTGTTACCCTCCAAGTCCTTAAAACGGTGTTCCACTTATTTGGTCCAAAGGTATACTTTTACGGTACATTGCTTTTATATTATGATACAAGTTAATACTCCTCCTTCTTTTTGGTCAAATATATAGTATCATATAAAATATAGCTTTTGTTTATTATCAAAAAAGAAACGTGAATAGTAAATAAAATATTTTGTTAAAAATGAAGAGAGTATTCTCTCTATTTAAAATTAATTGTCGTTTAAGAAGTATTGGAGTACACGATTAAAACAGGGCATTAATAAGTACTTGATTAGTACTATTTACTTTTCCTTTCATTTTATACTTTTATTTTCCCTTGGTTTCGGTTTTCAAAGCAATTTCATACTACCTCCGTCTCGCAAAACTTGTCATTTTGTTTTTGGCGCGTTTTTTAAGAACGGTAAAAAGTATATAAAATATCTTTCATACTTAATACAATTATCTATAAAATTATGAAAAAAAATTATAAAAAAAATAATATTTAATATTTTATAGAGTTTTTAGCTTTTTAAAAACGTGCTAAAAAGTAAAACGACAAGTATTTTGAGACGGAGGGAGTACTTTTGATTGGCTTGACAGTAATTATAGGCAGTGTAAATTGGAAGGAAGAGAGGGAGTCGGTAGTACAGTGGTTCAATTGCATGATTTTTTTTCCGCCAATTGATTTCGAACACCAAATTTTCTCAAAAACGTCAAATAATGTAAAACAGATATTAATGAATGTTTGTTTGATATCTAATCTAATTAATTGTTTTGTGTTTATTACATCACGGAAAATAAATACTCTTTAAATCAGGATTTATGACACCACAGTGATATAAATGTGATACACGTCAATTACTATCTCATATCCACCTACACGTCAATAAAAAAAACATGTAGCAATAAAAACATGCATTTGGTAACAATAACCTTTTTATATATCAGGCGGCGAGTAAACTTCTGATGACAACGGCTGAAAGAGTTACATTTGGATTCACAAATATGATGGGTCCCACGGAGCAGATGTCGATTGCTGGCAACCCCGTTACTTACCTTAGAGTTTCACTCTCTAGCACACCTGTGGTAAGTTACTTCAGAAATAAATATCATTCAATTTTTTAATACGTTTTATAATAAGCTAAAAATTATATAAAATATTAACTTTTAAATATTTTTTTAAATAATATGACACTTATTATTAATAAGTATTTATATTATATTAAAAAATTATAAATAAAATTGATATTTTATATAGTTTTTACCTTTTTAAAAAACGTGTCAAAAATCAAACGACATCTGTTTCTGAACGGAGGTAGTACATATTTTAGTACTCCCCTGTACATAAAATGTCATTTTTATTCCTAATTATACGTACAATATTTTAATATAATGTACAGCAAATTAATATCACACTATTTTTTTTTTCTAAAAACCACAACATCTTTTTTTTTTATTGATTAAGTAAAAATTCGGATGCGAAACCGCTATCCGACAGCATCCTTTCGGATGAGGTCGATGAGACCTGGGTCATTGTATATAGATGGGGTGGAGGCAATATGAGCGAGGTGTGCAACCTTATCCGCCACACAATTGCCGTTACGAAGTATGTGTGAAAACGAAACTTCGTAAAACCCCGTAAGAAGGGTGCTAATATCGGCCATGATTAGCTCAATTTCCCATGGACATCTAGTTTTAGACTGTAAATGATTGATTATGGTGAGTGAATCTCCTTCTATTATTATTTTAGGGATTCTCAACTCGAGAGCGCTCAGAACACCCCTTCTTAATGCCAAGGCTTCTGCCATTAGAGGGGTTTGGTATCCAACCATTTCACTACCCATTGCTACTGAATTCCCTGTGTTGTCGCGAATGATGTAACCTATCGAACTCTGTCGTTGTCCTGATGCAGAACCATCGAAATTCAGTTTTAATTTTCCAGTTGGCGGCTTTTTCCATTTTTCCTTCTTCCTTTTATTCCCACTTTTCCTGAGGGGATTTGTTTGTCTTTGTGTTCTGATGTCGTCCTCTTCACTTTGCTTCCCTGCTTTTTTCCATTCAGTAATGTATGACTCCACAAGTTTAACAAATCCTCTTTCATTTGGCACGCTTTGTTGTTGGAAGATTAATTTGTTACGAACCATCCATATGGTCCACCAATGAAATACCAAATTTATTTTTTGTTGTGTATCAAGCAATCTGCCTAATTTGGTCATTAATTTCTCTATATTCCTTGTTATCCTGATATTGTCTTTGATCTCGGATTTTACTTTTGGTGATAAACTTGAACAGCAGAAAGAGAATCTGTATTCGAACAATAGGTAGGTAGTGTCTTCTTCATGATGATTGCACATAGTACAATAGGGGGGTACTACAGTACCTTTTTTTGCGAGACAGGCCGCTGTTGGGAGTCCATTCTGACAGACTTTCCACATAAAATTCTTGATTTTAGGCGGAACGTTCAAGTTCCAAATCCACGCATTATTGTCGTTATTTAATTCTGTTGTTTTTGTATTGAGTTTGTATGCACTAGATGTCGTGAACCATCCTTCTCTGTCAGGCCACCAGTACATTCTGTCTTGAATTCGATTTACCGGGAGTGGAATATCTGTGATCTGTTGCGCTATGTCATTTGGTACTATTGTTCTTAATTTATCCAAATTCCATGCTCCATTAAGTATGTACTGATCAACTGTTTCTTCCTAGTTGATCTTTGTCGGGTCGAGACAGGTATTTTGAATATCCTTGACGGGGGCCCACTTATCAAGCAAGAACTTGATTGTTTTTCCATCGCCGACTGACCATGCTAGACCTTCCTTAAATGGCCGAATGAGTTTTCTTAGTTGCGTCCATTGCCATGATGCATTTCCTTTCTTGTCAAAATTAAGTAGTGGTGTGGACTTTAGATACTTGTGTTTGATAATTTTGACCCAGCAATTATCCGGTTCAGCGATGATTTTCCAAATAAGTTTCATTTGTAATGCCTCATTCATTTCTTTAGATTTTCGTTATCCCATTCCTCCTTTCGCTTTTGGTTTACATACTCTGTCCCATTCAATCAGGGGTTTGTATTGGAGATCTTTATTCCAGAAGAAAGTCCTATTGATTTTATCTAGCTCAGTGTGAATTGTCACCGGGAGCATAAAGCTTTGCATAACAAACAGTGGTTTAGAAGCTAAGTTTGAGTTTATTAACACTGACCTCCCGTGTTGAGATAGTGAGTCGGCTCTCCATTTTGCCAATTGGTTAGTTGTTTTTCCGATGATTTCTTCAAAGGTGCTTTTATTTACTCTACCGTTAACTATCGGACACCCTAGATACTTGTCAAGTTTAACGTGCCTTGATATACTTAGACATCCCTCAATAGTTAATATTCTCGATGTAGGAATCCCTTGAGAGCCTTGAAAGGCCGACTTGTTGTAGTTAACTTTTTGCCCAGACAATAAACAGTAATCATCGACAATTTTCCTTACTTTTTCACATGCTGTCATGTTGCCTTTCGTGAAAATGATGATATCGTCAGCGAATGCTAAGAACGGTATTCTTGGTCCAAACGGACCAAATCTAAAGCCAATGCCAGACTGGTTGAGATTTGATTCATCTGTTAGTTTCCTCGCGAGTACTTCTGCTCCTAGGATGAACAGGAATGGAGACATTGGGTCGCCTTGTCTTAATCCCCTAGATGGTTTAAAGACCTCTGTAGGCCCATTATTCACTAAAACCGAGAAGGAAACCATTGTTACACATTCCATTATTAAGCTTATGACATAGTCGCTAAAACCAAATTTTCTTAATACTGCGTCGGTGAAGGTCCAATCAACCCTGTCGTAGGCTTTTTCCATATCTAGTTTAATAGCTAGCCATCCTTCTGATCCTTTCCTTGACTTAAATGAATGGAAGATCTCATGTGCTATCAATATGTTATCCTGAATTGCTCTATCTGATACAAATGCTCCTTGAAAGGGGTGGATTAATTTTCCAATCACCATCTTGAGTCTTTCTGTTAAAATTCTCGATATTATTTTATACATTGTTGAACACAGACTAATGGGTCTATAGTCTGATGTCTTCGATGGATTGTCACACTTTGGTAGCAGAGTGATAAATGTATGATTTATCTGTCGAAGAATTCTGCCTGAATGAAAAAAGGCTTTTACTGCTTTAATCACGTCATTCCCGACAATGTCCCAGTGGGACTTATAAAACTCCGCAGTCATTCCATCTGGTCCCGGGGATTTGTTGAGGCCTAAAGACCATACCGCATTTTTTATTTAACTATTAGACGACTGTTGGCTTAGGGTCCTATTTTCTTCTTCCGTTATCGTTTGCGGAATTAGCTCAAGGTATTCATTAAGTAGTGTCATGTTGATTTGCTCTTTGGAGAAACGTCTCCTAAAATCATTTTTAATTTCCTCTCTGATATTCTCTTCCCCCATAATCTGTGCTCCGTCACTTGTCGTGATATTTCTTATAATTTTCCTATTTCGCCTCCCAGAATCTACTCTATGAAAGTAAGCTGTATTTGAATCAGTGAGCTTGAGGTGCTTTGATTTTGCTCTCTGTCCCCAATATTCCTTTTGTAATTTTAGTAATTGTTCTTTTTTCCTGATCAATTGTTTTTCGATTAAGTAATCCTTACATGTCCTGGCTAAAGAATTTGATTGGATACTAACCAGATCTTTTTCTATCGTTTGTATTTGACGGAAGATATTTCCTAAGGAGTTTTTATTCCATATTTTAATCTTTCCTTTCAGAAATCTTGTTTTGTACATTAATCTGTACATTGCTGATCCCGTACACCTAATTCTCCATGCCTGTTTCACTATGTTTCTGAAGTCTTTTCTTTTTAGCCACATGTTTTCAAATTTAAAAGGAGGGGGCGTAAATTCTTTCCCAGACGATAGGCTGATAGAAATGGGGCAATGATCAGATCCTGTAAAGGCTCCGTTAAATGTTGCTAGCTCGGGAAAGGTCACCAGAAACTCGTGTTGAACCAGTACTCGGTCTAATTTTTCCCAAATATTGTCCTCCCCTTCCTTCTTTTTCCTCCAAGGGAATTTATTGCCCCAGGATGAGATTTCAAGCATAGAGCATCGATTTTTGAATTGGTTTATTCTAATGTATCTCGTTTGACTATTCTCTATTCCCCCAAGCTTTTCATTGCTGCTACTGATCTCATTCATATCTCCGATTACTAGGCATGGTAGGGGTTCAGTCATGATAATATTTGACAATTCATTCCAGAAGATATCTTTGTCAGATTCGTGGGGTGGGGCATAAACAAAAAATAATACTCCTGTGAAATTTTTATCTAAGCATGAATATTTAACACGGATTACTCTTGGAAGCACCATATCAACCTCTATTGATTCATTAAGAAGTACGTTCTCATTCCATAGAAGACCTATTCCTCCGGTTCTATCATTCCCAACCGACCAAATCGCATTATTGTATCCACTCGATCTCCAGGTTTTCTCAAGAGGAACTTTATTTGTTCTAAACTCTGCAACTGCCATTATCGCGATATGCTCATTGATTCTCATGGCTTTAAGATCTGCCCAAATATTCGACTTTTCTAGACCTCTAACATTCCAGACGCAAATTTTCATTATTTGACTACATGGTCCATCAGAAGCCAGGGATGCAGAGCTTCTGACAGAAAAAGATTGTACACATTTTTTAATTTTGTTTTTTTATTTATTGAAGAGTTAATTTGTCCATTAATATATACCCAAACTCCTTTCAAGCAGGTAAGCAAAAGAGGAGCATATACAGTCCTAGAGATCATAGGATAGCACACTAAAAACTTTGTCATATAATTATTCCCTTTAGACATAATTTTGATTCTACCCCCCTTTTCACACCGATTTAGCTGTTGCCATGGTTTCTTATACTTGACTTGTAGTAAGACATATCCAAACAAGAATCGATTCAACTCACTTATGAAGTCTATTTTGTGGCTTTGTCTTTGGTTACTATTGACCTTCACGGTTAATCTTGTCACACAAATGAACAAACTTGTAGGCAACTAGACTTCCATTCTGAGAAAACACAATACCCCAAATAATTTGCACCGTTAAAGACAATCTTATAGTCTAAATTCATTTGTTCATGCGAAATACCACTACAATGGGTAAAGAGATACCAAACCATCTCCGAACTGATCCGCTCATTCCACAAATTAACAACATTCATCAGCCACTTAACCACCACAAGTTTGCGCCTAAATAAGCCCTTAAAAAACCTCGATGGATTAATCACAGATTTAGGCAAGGTAAGATTTTCATTTGTGTTCAAATAGAGCACATGTTTACCAAAGCTACAATGCAGCTGGTTCGTAAAGGGAGATGTTATCCACAATTGGGGTTTTTGCCAGCACACACACGTAAAGAGCACTAAACCATAGTTTTTGCATCTACACCCATAATCAGTACACAAGAGAGGAACTTTAAACTTAAATTCTTGGCCATAACACTTATACCAAATAGTTTTACTCATCCCAAACCACCCATATACCCTGTACATGTATGCAAATAACATACTGACTACCCACGCACACAGTTTCCTATTGCAATTCGATACTCTAATAACACCCACACAACAATTCCAAGTGACAAGGAAGTTGAACGCACATCCATGATCGCACATAGTCGGCACACACTTAAGGTGACCAAAAGATGGGCATTGTTCCACCTTACAAGCTGAGACAATGGAGATTAAAATGCCACACCAAACTTTCAACAATAGAAGGGATTTAACATCAAGGTTGTCATTTAGAGAATGTTTTCTCAACATCATTTTTAGAATAGACATGGTGCTCTATGTTGTATACCCTGACCACTTGTTCCCAATAAGTGTTAGACAAGCAATATGTAAATCTTTTTATCAATGCTATAATACTTTTCCTCCCATACCCGATGGCAATTATGCATAATTCATTTCTCATAATAGTTTGATCCTTTGAGCATACCCAATTATTTCCATGAGGCTTAGCATGTGTGGGCATAAAAAATTTTTTTTCCACAATATGATTGACAAGTTCTAGAGCTAACCTTGTCCCAAAATTGCCAACAAACCAACAGATCAATGACATGAGATAACCCTTGTTCTCTAAGGCAACCACTTGCCATAAAACATTCAAGCTGAAAAGATTTTCTAGACAAGAAATTTCTAGCCTCAGATTCTATTTTGTGGTCATGGAATATATCCACATACTCATAGTGACATAGGCCTTTCCATTGCAACAGAAGAGGGACCGAAGCAAACCAAACAACAATTCCCAACAGATTCCAACAGATATTGGCAATTGAAAATTTACACAGGAAATTCCAATGCAATTGATGAAGATCCGAAGCAATACACACATACCTGATTCGTTTTCGATATCTACCTTGATGTGCTAACAACTTTCCCCTATTGATTGTGCACCTTCTGAACTCCTTCTCATCTTTATTTTTCGGATTAAAGACTCGTTCCTCCTTGAAGCAAGGTTGCTCCTTAATGAGTTTAGTGCCCTCCGGCAGTTTAGGGCCCTTTCGGGGGATAGACTTTTGAGAAGCAGGATTATCTGCTCCCATAGGTGTTTTGTCTTCATCAACTCCATAAGGAGCCATGAGATTCACAAGAACAAGATCCAACTTAGAAAAACAGGTAGTAATTGATAGAAATTGAAAAACACAGGGGAGACGGAAGAGAAGATGAGACCACCGCTCCACCAACCTCCAAAGACAAAGGTAGGCGCTGAAGGAAGAGAGAGAACCCCCACTGCAGACGCTCACCTGAGACCACTCGGCCGATTCCTCGTTGCAGGGAGGGAAATCAGCCACATCAATCCAATATAGATTGGAGCCCGAAAGCATCAACTTGCAGATCTTCGAACTCCGGCCAGAACATGGCGGATTTGGCCACCCTTTAAATATGGGTATTTTTACTTAACCACCCCTTAAATTTAAAATTACAGAAAATCACCCGTTAAATGATATTTGTTTACAACTCACCACCCATTCAACTATTTTCGTTACTTTATCATTAAATATATTATATTTTAGTATTTTTAAACTCAAATTTGATTGTAAATACATTCAAATTTTGAATTTAAGGGTTCAATTATATTTTAGGGATCATTTTATTTATTTTTAAAAATAATAATCAATAAAGCCTAGAATTATTATCTTAATTTAGGTTTAAAAATGTTTATAAATTTTCAAAACATTATGTAAATTACTGTTATTTAAAATATAAATAAATAAGAGTATTTTCCATAATATTTTAAAAATCTATAAACATTTTCAACCATAAATTAAGACAATAATTATATGCTATATTTTTTTAAAAAAAATAAACAAAATAATCCCTAAAATATGATCGAGCCCTTACATTCAAAATATGAATATATTTACAATCAAATTTGAGTTTAAAAATATTAAAATATAATGTATTTAATAATAAATTAAAGAAAATAGTTGAATGGATGGTGAATATATTTACCATTTAAAGGGTGGTTTTCTGTAATTTTGAATTTAAGGGGTGGTTAAGTGAAAACACCCATATTTAAAAGGTGGTTTTATGTAAATTTCCCTTTTATTTATGATTATTCTTTCATCCGTTTTCAGTCGACTACATAATTAATGTTGGCTTTTTTTCCATTTATTTAGTTGTCTTTGTTTGTGAGGAACAGACGATTTCCCGTTTGTTAGTTTACGGTCGGCATTCTCGAGAATCATGTCTGTTTAATATTGAATTATTTCTTTTTATATATATAATTAACATGGCGCAGGGAATCATGGTGGCTCTGCTAAGTTACAAGAAAAATCTGGACATGCAAATAATGGTGGATGAGGATGTTGTACCTGATTCAAAATTTCTCGCAGCTTGCTTCAAAGACACCTTTCAAGAAATGATGGATGCTCTTAACGACACTTCTGAAGTTTAATGTCTATTTAATATTGAATTATTTGATTATATACTGAATGTATTCTATAATTTATCAACAACTCAGGTCTATTGGTAACGAAAGAAACATTTAAATCTATGTGGCTCTTCTACTTGGGTTCAATTTCCACTTTTCCCTAATTTGACTTCACTTTGCTCCTCTTTCAACCTAACTTTTGGTTTACAATTTTTTTTTTTGTTAAAAAATTGATTAAAAATATAAAATTATCTCCTCATCACTAAATTTTTTAATTGACTTAATTTTAAAAAGGCGAATTTGTTAAATACATAATATTTAAATATAAAATCATGGCTCTATAACTAAAATATTTAAAGTGATTTAATTTAAAACAAAAGTCAATTTGGTATAAACATAGTATTTTAAATTTTAATACAACAACTATTTTATAATTTCAAAATTTTGTAAGCATAAATAGATTTATTGTCAAAATTTTAAATTGGAAAATAGTTGATGCGTTCTTACAATTATAATGTGGTATATCAGTTGGCTATAGAAAATCTAAATTTATCAATATTATAAGTTTAAATTTTTTTTTAGATCAAGTCCCCGAAAAAGTTTGACACGGCCCTGCCTCTTCACAAGGGTTTATTCCTATCATTTATATTGACATCTTCGCAACTTAATTGTTTGGAAGCTTTTGATTCTTGCTTGCCTGCACTAGTAGAAAATAGGCTTTTTAGCCTGGGCGTTCTCAATAATATTAGACCTGAGCATGGGTGGGATTGGGCCGGACCTAAGACCATTTTTCAGCCTACTGTACCAGGTCGGGCTTGGGCCAGGCCCGGTGATTGGGCCAACTACCTCGCTCAAACCTCAAACAAAAGTCCCAACAAAAATCTACAAATCCCAAAGAAAATGGGCTGTTGTTATAAGCCACCAATAAACAAACAAATTCTACAAATCTCAAACAAAAGTCCCAACAAAAATCACACAAATATGGGGTTGAATTGCTCCACTGGAGTCCGCTTGAATGAAATTAATGAATATATTGATATTAATATAAAAGACTAAAATTTCCATCAAAAAAATATAAAAGACTAAAATTGGGCCGATATTAATATTAAAGACTAAAATTGGGCAGCTTGAATTTGGAGTCCGATTGAATTCGATGTCCACTTCTCAAATATATAATTATATATATATATATATATATATATATATATATATATATATATATATATATATATATATATACCGGGCGGACCTGTCGACCCGCTTGGATTAAACCCCTAACCCAAGCCCGACCCGGTGGGCCTACCGGACCGGGCCTATCGGCCCGCTTGGGCCAACTACTCTACCCAAGTCCGCCCATTTTGCCGGACGGGCCGAGCGGGTTGGCCCAGGTTTGCTCAGGTCTAAGCCCAGATATGGAACAAATAAGATTCGGGCCTAAGGTTGATGTGATAATAGGTAAATATCCCAGATACAAAAATACACGTCAAGGCTAATAGACCCCCGTCAGATTTAGGTAAAAAAATCTCACATATTTTATAGCTCGGAATGTAGTTTAATGTCCGGATTATTCGGTATATCAAATATCTTGAATATTTTATCTGCGAGCTATATTTTCCCTATCAAAAGGCCTATATAAGGAGATTATATACCCTGGATATTATTAGATCTAAGCTATGATCGGTCTGTCAATTAGATCTAAACTATTCGAGTTCGAAATCTATGCGTTTTTAGTGTTTATTCTACAGAATTACATTACGGCCTTGGATGGGTTGTTCAACTGAGTGTAGCTCGACTTTACATGGTATCAGAGCCCTCCGGTTGGAGATCAATCTTGTGAGTAGATTTGTTATGACGTTACTTGCAGAAGGAGGATCTTACTTTAGTACTGAAGCTGTTCAGTGGAAATGATAATCGGAGTGCAAATTGAAAAACCCAAGATGGAGATAGTAGTCATCAAGGTAATCTTGAAGATCCCTTGTATGTATCTAATTTTGATCATCCTAGAGCCCAAATAGTTGGGATCTTATTTGATGGTGCTAATTTCATGACATGAAGTCGGGGAGTTATGATGGCCTTGGGTACAAAATGTAAGATGGGGTTTATAAATGGGAGATGGGTGAAACCTAAAGCACAATATGTAGATCTGTAGAGATGGATAAAGGCATATTTCATGGTGAGAAGCTGGTTGCTCAATTCGATGGACAAGAACATAGCAGAGGGATTCATATTTGTAGATTCCAGTAAGTAGCTATGGGATGATATTGTTGAGAGATTCGAGTAGCGTAATGCACCTTTGATTTTTAAAATCGAAAGGAAGCTAAGTAATGTGACCGAGGGAGGAATATATTTGCCTAATCTATATAATACATTGAAGAGGTATTGGGATGAATTGCAGGTCCTAGAAGGGATTCCTAAGTGTACATGTGGGATCATGACACAATGTACTTACGACAAGAAAAGGAAAATCAACGAGATTCAAGCACCAATAGACTGATGGAACTCTTGATGAGTTTAAATGATGGTTATGAGGCTGTTATAAATCATATCCTAGCTATGGATCCTTTGCCAAAGATCAACATGGCATATTACATACTTCATCAGGTGGAGAAAGGAAATGATGCTTCAGTTGGAACACAATCCAACAATGTTGATGCTAGTGCTTTCTCTGTGAACAAAGGAAGCCAGAATTATAAGCCCAAGACTCCAACAGGAAGTAGTTATGGGAATACCTTTGTCAGAAAGGACTGGAAGAAGCTAAAGGCTGAAAAGAAGTGCTCTCATTGTGATAGAAATGGGAACACAGTGGATGAGTGCTTCAAGCTGCATGGGATACTAAAATGGTTCAAGGAGCTGAAGGAGAAAAAGAAGACAAGTTCTATGTCTATGAGAGGTTCAGCCAATGTTGTTGGCTTCATGAATGGAAATATGCAGGTCAATCCTTTGGATGATGCTGGGAAGATCAAAGAGTCAGGAAGAGGGAAAATGGATAGTGCCATGGTCAATGTTATGTTTCAAGAAGTCATGAAGAAGATGAAGGTAAGGAGCAGTTCAGAGAATGCCTTTGTGAATTTTGCAGGTAAGATTCTTGACTCAAAAGTCAATGTTGTAACTACTAATGAGCACATAACTGAATGGATAATAGATAATGGAGCAAGTGATCATATGATTGCTGAATCACATCACCTGATGAATAAGGTGAAATTGAACAAGCTAGCCTGTTCTCATTGGGCTACCTGATGGTTTTATTAAGGTTGTTAGCCTGTTACAAAGATGGGAAGAATGCAGTTGACCGAATATGTGACACTTGATGATGTTTTTATTGTTCTAGAGTTCAAACACAGCTTGTTGTTTGTGGGAAAGTTATTAGACGACAATGATTTGAATGCATTGCTTACTAGAACTCATTGCATCATATAGGACCCTGGAACTAAAAAGGTTGTGCTAAGTGGACAGAGAAGTCATGGGCTATGCAAGATAATCTCATCCGATGATGATGTTCAACAAAGAAGTGGAAGACATCAAGGAAGTAGAGTTTTAGTTTCTAGCAGTTGTAATAAGACAATTGCTGGCATTGACTTGGCTCATGCAAGGCTTGGGCATACTTCAGTGTCTAATTTGAGACAATTGCACTTGTTTAATAACACATCCTTAAATGATTTCCATTGTGAAACATGCTCATTATCTAAATTGCATAGACGTCCTTTTGAGAGAAGTTTTAATATTGTTGCTTGTGCTTTAATTTGATCTTATACATATGGATTTGTTGGGGCCATACAAAACACCTACTTATAATGGTTGTCAATACTTTCTTACTGTCCTGGATGATCATACTTGGGTGACTTGGACATTCTTGCTTAAGAGCAAGCTTACGGTGTTTCAGACAGTATGCAACTTTGTGGCATATGTGAAGAATGATTTTGGTTGCTCGGTGAAATGTGTTAGAACAGATAATGGTATGAGTTACAGACCAGAATGAATGAATTCCTTGTTGCCGAGGGAATAATACATCAGAAGTCTGTTCCATACACTCCTCAACAAAATGGGAGAGTATAGAGAAAGCACATACATCTCATTAAGACTGTTAGATCCGTGAGAATTCATGGGAATCTTCCAATCAAGTTTTGGGGAGAATGTCTGTTGGCTGCTACACACATAAACAACAAATTGCCTGTTATGATCTTGGAGTGGAAGTCTTTTTATGAAAGGCTTTTTAAGAAACCACCAAACCTTGATGAGTTAAGGGCGGTAGGATTCTTATGTTATGTCCCAGTTGCTCATAAGAAAAGAGATAAACTGAATACAAGAGGCAGAAAATGTGTGTTTCTTGGATACCCATATGGTCTGAAGGCTTACAAAGTGTGGGATGTTACAGATAATTGCTCGGTGATTAGCTAAGATGTTACCTTCAGAGAAGATATATTTCCTTTCAAAGGAATGACAGATGAATCAGTTTTAGAAGAAAAGGTACAGGTTCCATCTTTTCCTGTTGTGAATCCAGCTTCAGATTTTCCTGAATATGTGAGCAGAACTTACTACCAAACACAAGATTCTACAACCTTGGAAAATTACCAAGCTCCACAAAATTCTCTACCCTCACAAAATTCCTAATCTGATTCCACAATGAATGTTCAAGATACTTTTATCCCAATAGCCCATCCTCATCCAGTTCCTAACCACAAATGTCCCACCAAATCATGCAAGATCTTACTGAATTCCCTCCTCCCAAGAGATCCCCCATACAAATAGCCTTACCCAAAAGATTACATGATTATGTTGGGCCAAGTACCAATATGAGTCAGTCTTTATCCAAACTCTTTTTTGGCTACATGCCTAGAATCCAAATTTCCTCTCAATACACCATTCATTGAGTTATTTGCCAATATTGAAAATGTTCAAGAACCTTACCTATATTCACAAGATGCTTAGAGTTCTTAATGGACTAAGGCAATGGAACTTGAGATCAAGGCCCTTGAAAATAAGGACACATGGGAGCTGACATATCTTCCTCAAGGGAAGAAAGCTATTGGCAGTAAGTGGGTATACAAAATCAAATATAGACCAGAGGGATCCGTAGAAAGATTCAAGGCCAGGTTAGTGGCTAAGGGATATAATCAGATCAAGGGGAAGGACTACAAACACACCTTTTCTCATGTTGTCAAATTTTCTACAGTTAGGATCTTATTGGCCATATATAGGTACTGCAAAAAAGAGCGACCATTACATCAACTTGATGTGAATAATGCATTTTTGAATGGACATCTTGAAGAAGAGGTGTACATGGATCCTCTAGATGGTTATGATTTACACAAACTGAAGAAGTCCATTCATGGGCCTAAACAAGCCTCAAGGAAATGAAACATGGAGCTGTGCAGATTTCTTATTAGACTATCCACAATGGTTTTGTCTATAATGTATACATTTGCACAAGGTATGTAAAAATACACCTTACTTTTTGGTATTTTGCTCCAGTGGTCAAATGTGTATTTTTTTTACATACCATTCAAATACAATTAATTTAAAACAAAAAAGAAAACAAAATCATAAAAAAACAACCCAATAAAATTGTCTTGCTTTTTGAAAAAGTTTTTGCACATGGGGGAGGTGATGTGCTCAAATTTGCACATTAGATGCTCAAATGTGCACATTTGCACACCTCAAAAGTAACCAATGGAGCTCAAAAATGTCAAAAAAATGCACATTTAGACATTTGCACACAACCATTGGAGTTAGTCTTAGCTTGGGTTACAAACAATCTATGTAGGATTACTCCTTGTTTATCAAGCTTGTCCCTAAGGGAATTGTGACTGCTCTTGTGTATGTTGATGATTTACTCATCACTGGAGATGATGAAGAAGAAATTGTAGCCACAAAAGCAGCTTTGCATCATGCTTTTACTATTAAAGATCTAGGCATGGCTAGATACTTTTGAGGTTTGGAGATAGCCAAAACTGATGCAGACACACATATTTACATCAGAGGAAGTATGTGTTAGACATCCTACAAGATTGCAATTTATCTGACTGCAAGGCAGCTCCTTTCCCTCTTCCTTGATGACTAAAGTTATAAACAAATGTCGGTGACTTATTGACAGATCCAGAAAGATATAGAAGATTGATAGGTAGATTATTGTTTCTAAATCTTACCAGATCTGATGTCTCTTATGCTATTCAGCATTTCAGCCAGTTTATGTCTGCGCCGCGACAACCACGCTATGAAGCAACTCTTTACATTGTTAGATACCTGAAAGGGACTGTCTCTGTTGGTCTGTTTTATCCAAAGTATTCCTCTCTCATGGTCCAGGCTTATTGTGATTATGACAGGGGCTCATGTCAGTTTAGTGCTCGATCCCTTACTGGTTATTGTGTGTTCCTTGGGAATGCATTCGTGTCACTCGTTTACTAATAATATATAGTGAAAATTTGAGAGAATGTCCCATTTTCAAGTTTTTTTTGGGTAACTATACCCTTTAGTTTTTCTTTTTAGTAATTATACTTTTTAGTGAGATTTTACCTAAATACCCTTAAAGTAATATTTTTATCTTTTTTTTTTAAAAAAGAAGCAAATAGATATAGTTTGCATTGTTTAGATTATAATAGATAAGATTATTTAACTCTATACAAGATTTGTCTACGTTTTGAAAAGGAAAATTATTCGATTTTTTTGAAACTCAACAATCTATTTTATTTCTTCAAATCCTCGTTTAACAAACTTTCAATTTCATTAGTGAAAGAGAGTGGAAATTCCGAAATTGCTATAACTTGATGATTTGATTCTTGTACTCCGTAATTAATAATTATTCATCCGTTTCTTTCAATTTTCCTTCTTGTAGTTAATTCTTGTAACCATACTTAATTATTGTAATTAGTTCGTTGTATGTGATTTGATTCTTGTAATTAATTACTTTCACTACAAAAAAAAAATTAAATTTGCATCAGAAAAATGTCGTGGCAAAAGGGCTATTTGTGGTGGCAAAAGGGATGTAGCTTCGGCACAACGACGTCAAATGGGGGGGGGGGTGGCGAACCGAGCGGTGGCAAATTATCCTAGCGTCGGGTACTAGCCGTGGCAAGTATGTTAGCCATGACAAAAGCGACGGCAAGCGACCCTTGCTCAAAATGACGACCAATATGCGACGGTTGTATGCCGTCGCTAGTGAAATTGAAGGCGGGAAATTTTTGGCGCCATATTCTGGTCTTGCCACGGTAGTTGGCGTGACGAAACTTTTGGCGCCCAAAATTTGGAGGGAGAGTTTTCGCACTAAAATTGTCGTGGCTACGAGTTTGCCATGTCTTTTAGCCGAAGCTACTATAGCAGTCCGTATAACAATCTTGCGACGGCTAGACCCCATGGCTAGTTTTTTTTTAAATGCAAATATTTGTAATATGGTTTTCACGGCTAGGAGCCGTTTCTCCAAGTCGACCTATATATATATATATATATATACACCTGCAGGCTACTGGTTTCCACCATTACAAATTATCCCAAATACCATATATATAAAAACAACACCACAAGTTAAAGGTCCATTACAATACATCCTACAAACACCTTGTTTAAAGTCCAACAACTAATTCCAGCCAACAGAAGACAGAAAGATCCATGCATATCGATAACAAAGACTGCGAAATCCCAAAATGTACTTGAAGCTGTAAATTCAAATGACCTAAACCATACATATAGCCTTACCAACAAACAAAAAGTCAATAGAACCTGATGCTAAACTTCGTCATATTCACCATGTCAGACAACACCTCCGTCATTCACACCGTGGGCAGATTGTTCGGTGTCTTCTTCTGGTTCAGTTGAGGTGTTAACATCAGCTTGCTCATTGTTGGATAGCATAGCAGTTCCATCTCCAATTGACTCCCTCAGAATTGTCTGATGAACACTTGCCTACAATTGAAAAGCGCAAAATTGACTTAAATCAAAGCTAACAAACTTAGCTCATAATTGAAACGTAAGTCCCGATCTTTGCAAAACAAAAAATGACCTTGATGGATGCCAATTTAACCTAACATCCAAATATTTATTCCAATAAGTGGGGGCAATCATTGTATGGTCTAACCTTTCTAAGTCGTCTTAAAAATGGAAGTCATTCCCCTAAATGCATTACTTAAGAGAAAGACATAAATATCATTCAACCAATCTGAAATCAAACCAACTAGCTCTACGAGTTCTTTTTGAAAAACTGGAAAGAACATAAAATCAAATGCACAAACTTTCTCCTAAGTCCCTAACCTAGAACAAATTGAAATGAAACCAACTAACTAAAATAATCCCATATCAACAATCCACAAGAAGATGAGAACTAGTTAGGTATCGGAATAAGCAAAATAACATTATAAAGATGGCAACAACAACCATCCAAAAGAGCTAAGTTTGAAAAGTGCAATTTCGAGTATGATAATAGAAGGAATGAGGTGAACAAAAAATCAGTAATGCATCAGCCATGCACTTTCCTTAGCACTCATTCAAAACAAGTCCTGACTTACTTGTCGGTGTGAACGTGAGCCTCTCTCGTCGTGGCACCAGCAACTCACCATCCATTCAGTTCTGAAGTCTTGAAGTCTCGTCTTTATGTGGTTTTTTAGGTTGTCTTCCAGCTGTTGGGCAATCTCCCGCATCTCTCTAACACTGATTTGACCCATGTTTGATAAAGAGTTATAGACCAAATGCGGAGGGGCACTAGCACCATATGTGCGGCAGTATCCGTGACCATCAGGTCCAATGATCTCATGGAATATCCTATCTTTCACGGAGTCAAGTCCTCGCTGATCCTCATGTTCCAGTTCTAAGAGGGCTTTGTAGTCTTGCTATATTATCAAAGGAGGTCAACATTTGAAGCTAAATAATGGCAACCAAGCTGCGAAAATTCAGTACATATATCATTGAGAAAAGGAAAAGGTTGAAGAACCTTACAATGGTCTCAATAACATCAGGATCATCTGCATTTTGGGATGAAATCCACAAGCTCATCTTATCAGTTGGTTGGTTGGATTTGAGCCTCTATTTAAATGAAACAAATCCAAGTCAGATTAAATACGAACCTCATGGATCTGATCCATGCAATTACTCAAAAGTTCAGTCATTAAAAACATAAGAAATGCATAGAATCATGCAACGTAAACCATACGAACCTCATGTCTTACTTCAGCGAATGACTTTCGCCCAGTCATATGCGCCGGTCCATGCTTATCTCGATTCTTTGAGTTCTGCTCAGATTGATTTTGTACAGAACAAGACTTTACAAAGAGGCTGCACATTTTTTTTTGCGTATGGACTTTTGAACATGAGAAGGAAATAAAGAATACCTGAGCATATTCACTTCTCCAATATGCAAGGAGCAGGACCCAATCAGCCGGCAGGACATTCGGAGGAGGGAACTTCTCTAGATTAGGCTTATTCATGACCGCAGTAAAATATTTGGCCTTTGTTTTTGACTTATAGTCTTTCCACATGAGGTTGCACATGTGCAAGCAAACCTCTTTGAACTCGTCGGGAGGATTCAATAAATTTCTCTACACCAAAATAAAACACCTTCACTTAATAAGGTAAAGAAAGAGGATGTATGTGATTGTTTTACTCTTAATAATTACCTAGTGTCTTTTCCTCTTCAAATGAATGAACCTATTGTTTTCAGTATGAAAGAAATAGGAGGTTGTATGCTACATAAAATACCTTCACTTTTTCCCATATACCATCCATCACATCTTCTCCAAAAGCTGTCCACTCGAGTACAGTCAACGGAAGTCATTGCCCATCACGCACTAATATTCCCAGCTGCGATTTGAGATTTTTGGCGTTAACCCCAACTGGAACGAACATTTCATTGAATTCGACTTCATACTTAGCTCCGGTGTTCCAACCCAGCACACCCGGATTGTGACCTCTACGAATAACTACAAGTGGCTCTTCTTCTTGACACAACAACTATTTAATAATTAATGAACACATGTGCATAATTAGAAGAATACACTAGTGTATAAAAGGATGCAATGATTGCCTTACCAGCTGAATGGTCGGCCGTCTCTAGAGCATCTGCCGCCATCAGTGCCGATGCGGATGCTAACTCTAGATGCGGAGTACTGGGTACAACAACGACAACTGGAGTTGCGGCTTCAGTTGCAGGAAGTGAAGCATGTGGTTGTGGGGGAAGCAAAGGTTGTGTCTCTGGGAGGCATGTGAGTCAGCAGACACTAAGAATTCACTCACGGTTCGCGGTCTGGTGGGTGCACCGTACCCTTTCGTTTTGCCATAAATGCATATGAATAAGTTAAATTGGTCTGCAAAAAAAAAGATGTTTAGCATTTTAGCAAGAGGGGATATAATACACACTCGAAGATACATTTGATACCTATAGCTACACTTTCTTAAAAAGATAAATATGCAATCAATGGGATGCCAGACAATTACAAAAGGAAAATTCAAAGAAATCAAAAGGGTAATTAAAGTAGACAATATCATGGATTGATACCTGACATATTAGATGTCGATGGAAAAGGTATCACAACAAAAGGATTTCTATACAAAAGGGTATACGCTTTAGTAATGAGATATATTCACAACTCATCGTCCACATTGTCATCATCCACACCGTAATCATCCACATGGGCATACGCTTTAGATTCAACTTCCCCAACATTTAGCCACCCATGTCCAGAAGGATCTGCATTGTACCAAACTTGTTGTGCTTGTGACGCTAAGATAAAAGGCTCCTCCTCTAGACGATGGTGTGGGTATAGTAACTTTCCGAAGTTCACTAAGGGTAATTTAAAAGGGTCCAGCTTAACCCCGGCTGAAGGATGTGCCCACTCACACCTAAATAATATATATACTCGATATTTAAGGCATATGTAACCCTTATAATATCTATTAATCTCCCATAATAGGGTACAGTATCTCCATGCAAATACATCCGACAATTTATGTCTAGTTCTTTTCATGTCAGCACTTTTGACATGAAAGAAATAGCCATTGGAGGTGTATGAGGTCAGCCGTGAAGCCACCGGAGAAGGAAAGGTCGACAATGCCATGACTTCATCGCTTAATGCCACATCCCCTGCCCGGCGCAACACTACGACCTGAGAATGTGGGTGGGACAGCCATTGTGCTTCACATAGTAGTCAAATAGATAAAGCACAATATTTTGACTCGGAAATCTAGGAGTATAGACTCACATGTGACTTGAACCATTCCGGGAATGTGCTGAACTGGGTTAATGCCAATGATGTATCATTTGCCATGGGATTTTGATGTTTAAGGGACGCCAAATGTTCCCTTCAATGTTAAGAATTCAGAAATTGTTACCAATGAGCCATTATGTTTACATAACCATGCAACCCAAATTGAAGCTACGTTGAACATGACTTACTCTAGATACGGTGTAACTGCAGTTGAATGGAACAACCACCATCGGTGAATTTGGAAACGTGTCACTTCTGGTAGAATGAATCCCTTTCCCTTTTTATCGGCTTCATCTTTTCTTCTTGGTGGTCTCTTCGCCTTGCTCTCCACATCTTCTAAATATTTAGAGCAAAAGTTCATGCACTCTTCCATAATGTAACCTTTGGCTAGTGATGCTTCTGGCCAAGCTTGTTGGCGTACATAATTCTTCAAAGTTAGCAAGAACCTCTCGATAGGGTACATCCAACGAAACCGTACAGGTCCACCGATTAAGGCTTCCTCCGCGAGATGCACAAGTAAATGCTCCATTACATCCATGAAAGATGGGGGAAATATCTTCTCAATCTCACATTGGGTTAGGGTGATCTGAGAACGTGCCTCTTCCAATGAAGCGCTTATATTAACCTTCAAGCTCAATACCTTGAAGAACTTTCCTACTTCAATCAAAACGGAAACCACATTCGGAGGCAATGAACTCTGTACACAGAGCGGAATTAGTTGTTGTAAAAGGATGCGGTGATCATGGTTTTTCAGGCCCCCAATGGTTCGATCCTTTAAGTTAACCCTCCGGGCAATACAAGAACATGAACCATCCGACATTCTTGCCTTAGATAATGCTAACAAGAACTTATCCTTCCCGGCGTTGTCCATCTCAAATTCAGCTCTCTCGTACACCTGACGACCTGATTCTGTGACCTTCACATGATATTCCTTGCGAATCCCAAGAGTCTCAAGGTCGTGACGGGCAGAGACAATGTCTTTTGTTCTACCATTCACTCCCATGATTGTGTTTAGAACATTTTCGGCGAAGTTCTTCTCAGAGTGCATCGCATCTATGCTGTATGGCAACAAATTGTCTTTCCAATAAGGTAGCTCAAACAAGATGGTCTTCTTCTTCCAATTGTGTTTCTTTTTTTTTGCTGGATCCCTTTCCGGCCTATCTGGTCCCATCTCCCTTCGCAATATCATGTCCTCCTTTTTATAACAAGTAAGCACTTTGTTAGCTTCAAGCTGGGAGAGGTGATCAGCCGCAGTCAATCGAGGAGGTGCATGATCAAATTCTCGTCCATCATAAAATGACTCAGAGTCTCGTCGATACTTGTGAGCATGGGGCAAGAACCTCCTACTCCTCCCGTACGACCACTTGTGGCTATCTTTTAAATACATTGACCCTGGCTTCATGTTGCAATTTGGACAGGCATACTCACCTTTAGTACTCCACCCAGACAAATTCACGTAGGCTGGAAAGTCGTTGATGGTCCAAAGTATGGCAGCCCACATTCGAAACATTTCATTCATGGAAGCATCAAATGTGGGTACGCCCACTTCCCACAATTCTTTCAGCTCTTCTATCATAGGCTCCAAATATACATCTATCTTATCTCCGGGTCCTTTTGGTCCATCAATCAGCACAGAAAGGTATACATACGGTTGCTTCATGATAGACATAGGTGGTAAGTTGTACGGAACAATGACAACATGCCATGTACTATGATTCACATTTTGATTCCCGAAAGGGTTAAATCCATCAGAAGCAATCCCAAGGCATACATTCCTCATCTAAGATCCAAAACTCGGGTGTTTAGCATCTAGATGCTTCCAAGCAAGGGAGTCCGCAGGATGTCGGTACACACCGTCATCAACACGTTTCAAGCAATGCCATTTCATTAGGGTGGCAGACTCGGCTGTCGCAAACAACCTTTGGAGGCGGGGCGTCAACGGAAAATACCGAGCTTGTTTAGCAGCTTTTCGCGTCCCTAATTTCAAAACCCTCAACGGTTTGCCTCCATCGCGATTCATTGCAGACTGGACATTGATCTAGGTTTGAATTTTCATTTCGGAAGAGCAAGCAACTATTAGGACATGCGTCCACAGTGGTGAAGGTGAATCCTAAATCGTCCACTAACTTATGGGCTTGATAATAAGATGTAGGGAGGTTGACCCCTTTAGGCAAAGTCTCGGAAAAGATCTCTAGCAGCTCCTTGAATGAGTGATCTGTCCAACCGTGTAAACTCTTTACTTGTAAGAGACGCACAATAAAGGACAAAGTAGTGTGCTTCTTAGATCCCGGATACAAAGGCAAGTTGGCATCTTCCATTAGCTTCGGGAACTCGTGAGTACACTCTGTTTGCGTAGTAGTGGCACCCTCATGAACGCCGTCATCTTCCAGAATATCCGGTTCAGGAACGTCGGTCCTACCAAGTGCATCTTCCACCAATCTCGTCATATCCACATCCATGAAACCATCTGGCTCAGCTAGCACTTCACCCCTCAGTTGCGGCTCCTCAATCAGATCAGGAATCGTCTCACCATGTTTAGTCCATAACTTGTAAGTAACCAAAAAACCGTTTTCCCGAAGATGCTTCTGCACAACGTCTCTATCAAACATTCCCCTATTCCTACATTTCCTACAAGGACAGTATATGCGAGTCCTATCATCCTTGGTGGCACATGCAAAGTCTAGAAAATCATCTAGCTTTGCATAATATGCATCGGATACTCTAGTACCTGATGAGAGGGTTTCTCGACCAAATAAATTTATAGTCAAGACCCCGCTATAGTATAGGGAGTCAGGATCGTCGACAGAAGAGAGTCAGCGTTTCTTATTTAGTTGCTTTGTCGGGTTGAAAGTAACAAAAGAGATGGAAGAGAGATGGACGGTGATAAGAGCATAAAATCTGAATTTTAATTAATAAAAGGGAATACTTCCAAGGCAAGGGATCACCACAACAATAAACACATGGGCAAATCAATGAATCATGTAAAAGGTCATGCTTTTATCATAAAAAGAGTCGACTTTCTTTAATCAACAAGCAAATCAATTCACTTTCGCATACAAGATCTACTTGTTTCTACCTTCTCTTAACTAGGATCCTTTAATTTTCATTAGAAAACCCTAATTACTATCAAGTTAACAATTTCCTCTTTCAAGTTCAATTGCAACTATGAATTCCTTTAGACTTTCATCAAAGGTTAAGCACATAGGTAGAAGACAATAAAAACATCACACAATCATAGATCCATCGATTCAACACACATGTCTATTGTTGGGCTCACCCCAACCCTAGAAGAGAAAAGAACTACTCAAACATAGTAATGGAAAACATGAATTTAAGTGAAGAAAGCATAAACTGAAATTAAACTAAATAAAACCTGGAAATCAGCGTCTCAATCGCAACAAACACGTCCAAGCTTTCACCTAAACGCTAAACAAAACCCTAAAACTCATCCTACAACTGTTGCGCGCAGCCCTCGTGCTGAACGTACAACGTGTCCTCCCTCTCCCTAAAAATCAGCCCCTAATAGGCTTTATTTAAAGATAGAAATTAAGACTTAATCTCCAAGGAAAGAGATTTTATCTTAGGAAAATAATATATCCTATCTAAGTCTATCTAACTAAAAGATCCTAAAATGAATTAAATAGAAACCCTAATTAAAAAGCCCAAAAATCAATTAAATCAGCCCACAAAATTCTCTCGCAGATTCGCGCAGGGTATCGGCGCCGAGGGTCTGTTCAAAAACAATGTTGCTGGAATTTGCTGGGTGTCGGCGCCGAGGTAAAGGGTATCGGCGCCGAGGCTCTGCTACACGCTTCTTCCTTTTCTTCACTTGTTCCTTTGCCAATCTTTTTGTGTCCTTTTTCCATCCTTCTCCACTCTTCCTTAAGCTCTAGAATCGCCTCTTTTTAGCTTCAAAACCTACAAAATCACACCAAAACTTGTGTAGACTCCATATCTTGCAATATTAAGCATAACTACACATTTTCCTTACTTTCCCAACACAAAAGCCAATAAAAGGACTTGAATGAAATAAAAACATGATGTAAAATAAGACTAAATATGCGGACATCAGTACCCCAATCAATCCATGACTTATCTACATGGATTGGCATGTCCTATTTGACAGAAAATAGAAATGTTATAAGTATATATCAAAATAGAGTGAAACTATATTATGAGACTTTGAACTTTATTTTTGTTATGTAGGTAGGAAATTAGTTTCCCTTTCTTAATTAAAAGCTTTGAGACTTTGAACTTAATTAATTTTTTTGGTGGCCTTTCTACTTTACATTTAACACAAGTAACCCCCACACATGAGTAGTGAAAGACATGCAACCTTATAACAACCCTATTATAACTGTCTAACTCACCAAGTGAGTAGTCAGAGAGAGTAAAAGACGAACTTTGAACACAAACATACATATAAGATAGAGAAGGAGACAAACCACAAAAGTTGTAGTACAACTTATTGCTCAGTTGGTGGATGTCAATGCCTTTGAATCAAGCGACAACCTCAAGGACCTGCCTGCAGGAAATGGTAGAAACATCAATGCTACTGATTTATTTCTAATGTTTGTTTTATTTCCCATGGTACTCTTTTTTTTTCATGTCTATGTTATTTCCATGACGTTTTCCTGAAATGTTTGTTCTTGGAATGTTTTGTTTTTTTAATGTTTGTTTTTTTTAATGCTACTGTATTTTCAGAAAATCTGATATTTTCAAAGTATGCAACTGTTTTCCCAAAGCTCCTTTAATGCATCTATTTTCATAAAATCTGATATTTTCAAAGTATGCAACTGTTTTCCCAAAGCTCCTTTAATGCATCTTTTTTCATCAATGCAACTGTTTTCCCAAAGCTCCTTGAATGCTACTGTTTTTTCACAAAGTTCCATGATAGTGTTTATTTGACTTTTTTCTCCTTCACAAAGTAACTGTTTTCACAAAGTTACTATTTTCGAGGCTTCGTTTTTTTAGGCTTTTGGTTTTTACTAGACTCACAAACTTCCTGTTTTTGAGGATGATGTTATTCGAGTTCCATTACTACTGTTTTTTTATGCTACTGATTTTTGGACATTAATCAATGCAACTGATTTTTCTACTTTAATCAATGCTACTATTTTTTTTACTATGGTCAATGCTATGTGGTTTTTCCTATTTTTTTACTACTGTTTTTATACTAACTTCAAAGCTGTTGAATAGCAGACAGGAGCAAAAAAGCTGCTCACATGCTATAAAAAGCAACTACAAAGTATCAAAAAAGCAACAACAAAGTCACATGCTGAACATTGGGCAAAACCATAATTTTTTTTTGGCAAAACCATAATTTTTCAATGTATTTATATGCTACCAATTCTTAACCTCTCCCCTACAGATTGTTACCCCTTCATCCTTGCAATTGAAGCATATCTCCCAAAAACCTTGCCCCTTCAATGATATGGAATACTCTTCATACCACCACGGCTCCTCATCCGGCCTCCCTCCCCGCCCCGTCCCCATCATTATATCGTCCGACAGCTCGGACGAAGGGTATGATTACATAGGTTAGTCACTGATTTTATCGGTTTAGTATTCATTTTTTTACATGTACCCCTAAATTAGCTTGTGTTTATTTTGTATGCAGAACCAATGCTGGGGCCATATCGGCCAAATCAAAGAGTGGAGGTCATAGGGGCAGAAGGCGGGCTGCTAGGATCATTGTACGAGGCGACCGTTCTAAGGAGAGTGGATCCAAGCCACTATGAAGTGGAGTACGTCACCCTCACAACCGAAGACCATGAGCCACTTGTGGAAGTAGTGCAGGCTGGACGACTACGTCCACGACCTCATCGGGTTAGGTATCAGCTTGTCTACACGATCGATGACCGCATCGATTGTCGCGCCCTCGATGGGTATTGGACAGGTCAGGTAGTTGAGTAGGGTCAATGGTTTGGGAATATTCCAACTTATAGGGTCTACTTTGTAACGGCCCGGAATTATGATTCCCAAGTTACGTTTCGAGGGATAAAACCCCTCGTTAGGATCTTGCGCCCCGAGTACAGGTTGAAGGTTTGAAATTCTATCCTAACATTTTAAAGTGGGATTTCATACCCAAAATTCGAAGGGATCGTTGAAATCCCCGGGGAAGTCCCCTGTACCTGTCATAAGTCTAAGCGTGGAAAACCGACAGTCATGCAAATAGTAGAATCAAGGTGTAATACATGAGGGTGCCACGACAGAGCCGAGTCAAAACCAAAGCAATAAGCGTATTTATCAAAATTTAATATACAATGTTAGTGGAGTTAAACCATTTCTTTGAGATCGCCCAAGAGAGTTCCCACGTCACGGAAACAAGGAATAATCATGCTGCAAAACAAACCTAAAAAAAATGTATGCGGGGCGGTGTCAGATCGAAGCCCTACGCAATATAATCCCAAACAAGCAGACATATACACACGCTAGTCCTAATAAAGATGCTTCTAGGTGCAAGGCGGAATATTAACACACTAGCATGGTCCTAAGATCAAATGCATAAATATAATAAGGCCTTAGCACCGAATACCAAGTGGTATATCCCTCTCCTACCTCCACCCCCTTCCGATAGGGCGGAGACTGGCCAGCTCGTGAATGCATTCCATATAATCGGGTGGCACGCATGCCCAACCCGTATCCACAATAAAGCCCGCATGCATCTCATAATATAAGGAAGTTCATGACTCGATTGACTCAGGACGAGACCCGATGAGACTAGGTCGTCCTATAACCCTAGCAATGACTCTAGTTACTTCACAGATAACGGCCGTTCTGTTTACAAAAGCAATGAGTAAACGAATGCTCAATCATGCGTGCAATCCTAGCAGGATACTACATGGTATGCTTTATTATGAATGCAAGCACCTAGCAGGGACGGAGCCAGGAATTTATCGAAGGGGGGGGGGGGGCGAAGTTTTATACAAATTATTGAATCATTCTTCGGTGGATTTTTTTATAGTTTAGAGAACCATAACTATGATATTTAATTTACATTAAAAGGTGATATATTTTAGTTCAAGACAAGGTTTCTTTTAGTTTTTAGTTCAAAACACAATGTTTTTTTTACTCAAAACTATAGTGTTGCTTTCCAAAAAAAAATAAAAAAATTATAGTGTTTTAGTTTAAAACTATGTCATTAGTTGTTATATAATTATTTTTCTCTTTAAAAGGAAAACGATGTCGTTTTAATCTATAACAAAATTATTTTAGTCTAAAAATATATCATTTGAAATCCACAAAGTCATATGCAACTTGATATGCAACTTGATGTTCTCTTATCATGCAATAACGTGTAACAAGATATACAAACTTTAACCTTGCATAATTTCTTATATAATTATCAAATTTAGTAATATAACCTCTTGTTTCGAAGCTCTTAGGTTGAATTACATTACAAAAATATCAAATTAAGTAAAATATAAAAGCATCATGATTTATTAAAAGACATTTGAAATAATTAATCTGTGTTTAACTTTCAAACGTTCATAACTTTTTACTCGGTTATCGGATTCAGGCTTATAATATATCAAAACGAACCTATCGACGAGTAGAACAAATATAGGTAATTTATCTGATGAAAGGGGGGGCGAATGCTCCCGCTTGCCCCCGCCTAGCTCCGCCTATGGCACCTAGTATGCACATGGCTACAAGCAGGGAGATCTCTTTTCGAATCTGAGTGAGCTCATATAGGAACTCACCTGGAAGTGCAGAACAGCAAAAGGCAACAACTAGGTATACAGGAAGCCAACATGTCACAGATGATCACCTAACACATATATAAGTAATATATATAAATAAGTCTACTTCTAATGTTACTTAAAGCATATAATATCACACACAAGTCATCAATTTTATTCACCAAGTCAGGCAAGATAAGTCATTTTCCCAAGATTTCCCAAACCTCTTTTAAAACCTCAAATTAGATCAAATCACCATTCAGAACGCTTTCTCAAATCATCCAAAAGTCCATTTATAAAACTTAATCCTTCAAATCTCAATTTAGGTCAAATCATATTTAAATAAACAACTCTCGAAATTATTTGTCCAAAATCACTTATAAAACATCCCCTTTTTAAATCGACTCGTTACTTATTTTATCAAAATAATCTCGACCATTTTATTTTATAAAAATCAGCCCTTTATGGAATTTATAAACTAACCTCATTTTATAGAAATTATAAAGCAACCCCCTTTTATTTTATAAAATCCGAAACCAAGCCTCCCTCTTTTATTATTTTCCAAAATCAAACCTCATTTGTTTGGTTCTGAAAATAAAATGCCCAAAATCCCCTTTCTTTTAAAACAAAACAAATCTGGCCCAAGACACATAGGCCCAATCTTTATTTCTTCTAAAGACAAAATCGGCCCAGCAAATAAAAGGCCCACCTCTTCTAAACCCTAATTTCCCTCAAACCGAACCGGACCCCTCTTTTTTTTTTAAACAGAAAACCGGACCAAGTTTAAAACAAAAGAAAACCGACCAGCCGACACTGTTCATCGTCCTCACTCCCTCTGCGCTCGAATCCAGGGAAAAGAAATGGGTGGCCGGCGACATCTCAATCGAACCACTCGCACAAACCCATTCCCGACCTCAACCACACAAAACGAGTGAACCAAACAAGGAAGAAGGAAGACAAAAATCTCACCGAGGGGCGTCGACTCGCCGGAACGCGCTTCGTCGGGGCTCGATTTGGACTGCCGGAGTCGGAATCAAAGGGCTCATGGCCTAGGACGATCGAATGAAGGTTAAAGGTGAACCTTTAGGGCTGTTTCGAGCTAAAGGGAGGAGGGAAAGGGCTTACCGCGCGGATCGACTCCCAAAACAGGGAAGAATGACGCCGGGGCTGCTTCCGCTGCTGCCGTCGGAACCCAAAGGAAGGAGGTGGCTGCGAGGGCTTCCCGTGGCGGCGTCGGAGCCGAGGCTGGGGCTCCTGCTCGTGGGTAAACAGAAGCAGGCGCTCGGGTGGGTGAGCTCGGAAACAGGAAGGAAGAAGAAGACGATGGGGTTATGGTGCTGCTGGCGTCGCTGGCGAACGCAGAGGGTGGAGTGGTGGTGTCGTGGTGGTCCGGCAGCTGCGAGAAGGCCGTGGGGGAGGGCCTGGGGATTGGAAGTGAAATGAAATGTGGAGAATGAAAACTTGTGTCTTTGATTTTTTGTGTCTCTGATTTTTGAAGGGTAAATGACTAAAGAGTCCAGCTGATATTCATCACCGAAATCAGGAGGGAGGAGGAGTACAAGTTTGTTGGTTTTCTAAGAATGGGGCAACCCATAAAGGAGGGGATAAGATTTACCCAAAGGGGAGAAAATGACTTGGAAATTAGTCAAACATGGGACTAAGTGTAGAGTTTGGATAAGATTAGGTGATAGAATGCGGAATTGTAGTCCCGATGTCGGAAATTTGAATATCCGACGATTGTTCTTCCGAATTCCGCTCTTTCGATCGATTAGATATTTAAAATTGAATAGGATATCGCCGACGGAAGAAATTATCGAATCCTGAAATGAAAGAAGGATTCGATCTTTAAAGTTAAAAATTGGGCCGAAATTCACTTTAAATTCATTTTTAATTTCTTCTTTTCCAAAATTTATGGTTTCAAAATCTGAGCCTTTACATACTTCCCGTTGACTGGGGATACGCATGATTATCGTGCCCGTGAGATGCGCCCACACTTCGAGTGGAATGGAACCAGATGGTCCACGCAACCCCATTTTCGCTACCGCCTACGATAGGCTTGTATTTGAATGTGTTGTGTTGGTTTATTCGTACTGTGTTTTATGGACTTCCTTGTTTGTTGGAGGGTTTTAAATCTTTATGTCGTTGTTGTGTAATCCTATGGTATTGTGCTATTGAATGTTTGGTTAATGGTGATCTATTAATGTTGAATTATTGCACATAGATTGTCGGTTTCTTAAAAAAATGGTTTTAATGTTTTAAAATCACCTTCTTTGAGTTTACACTTGAGATGGGACGATATGACCATTAATTAATACTTGACATTTTATTGGTATTACAACTTGTGTGTTGGGTAGTTTTCTTAAGGAATTTTATTGGTGATCTTATCTTATACACGCTTTTTGTGCTTACTTCAACTGCTACCTACTGTTTTGACCCCTCTTGCTTCTCTTTGATTATATATTTGTACATTTATTCTTTAACAATTATTGACTTCTTAAACTTATCCCTTTGTCCTAACTATACCAATAAAATTAAGATGTTAATAACAATTAACAGTAACCTTTAACTTGGAACAAAATATTTGTACAGCTATTCTTTAACAATTATTGACTTCTTAACCATCTTCTAAATGTGAATTGTTGACCATACAATATATAACAGATGCAAATAGACAGAAGATTGAAATCAGTGAAACACTTATAGGCTTGCATGACGCCATGGGAAAGAATCTGCTCCAAGTAAGACTCAACAGCATATCACCGCACTCTGTGTGAAAATAAGGTCATCAAGTTATAATGGCATTTCATCCTCAAATTGTTATGTTTCATGAAAGAAGAAGAAGAAGAAGAAGAAGAAGAAGAAGAAGAAGAAGAAGAAGAAGAAGAAGAAGAAGAAGAAGAAGAAGAAGAAGAAGAAGAAGAAGAAGAATGAGGTTGCATATACTGGTAGTTAAAAAAACAAGAAGAAGAATGAATCCCTTACACAAGCCTAAAGTTAGTAAAAGTTATTTTCATTTTTTTTCATGAAGAAAATAAGGCATTTTTACCAAGTCAAAGAAATGAGGTATTTTCCATCTTATTATGGGTTAGGTCACTTTTTCTAGTGAATTATTTTCTACCTCTAAAATAGGGTTGTGTCTCCTTTGAGAGTTTTTTGAGTAATTGAAGATCTCTTCCTGGATTCAATTTGAATTCCAGGAGACCTTGTTGGTTTTGTGTTAGTTTCACTACTATAAAATTAGCCAAATAACCCATAAAATATAACCCGGGCGTCCCTTACATGGGTTATAATGCTGTTAAATAGTAAAATAATATAAGAGGATAACCTTTATACACCGGATAGGAGAATATACGGTGTATATAGTTATATTTTTTTATCAAATAATCCGACACTAACACGCCCGGGTTATTAAAGCATAAAATTTCTTTAAGAAATCCGGGTTATTTGAATTTCTCTCTCTTGTAAACCCTATCAAGCGAGGTTGAAAGAATTCAGAATTCCCCTAAATTCTCCTCCTCCATGCTCCCTCCGCCTCCTCAACCTCCTGGTCTCAACTGCCGCTTCGTTGTCCGATTATCATGCTCTCAACCCCTTTTCTGTCTCCTACTCCTTCCCCAATTCAATTCTTGGACCAATTTATGTCAATCTGTCATATCTGGTTTGCCAACAAAACTCTGCCAGACCAATTTCTGTCAATTTCTCAGATCTAGTATGCCAATCTTCATCTCATGTGAAAGCGAGAGGAGGGGGGGGGGGGTGTTAGGCCGGAATTCTAGGTTAGGTCCTCGTCGCCATCGTTGTTCTTCATCGCAACCTAATTCGACAGATGAAATCGTTGCCTCGTAGGGAGCACATTGCCTGCAGGTATGTTTTTGTTCCAAGTATTCTTCCCTCCTTCCCAATTCCCAGTCAACATTGACACCTGGGATTTGAATTTATTAACACCCATTCGTTTTGATGGATCTGTAAAAACCTTAACCCTAGTCGCATCTTCTTCTCACTGATGTTGGGGCTTCAGCCCTAATCTCAATTCACATTCCGTTTTGAGTAGGGTAGAGGAAATAGATCAGATGTCAATGGATGATTTCCCATTTATCTCGAGAACTGGCTAATTTGATTTTTTTATATATATTTCTACAGAGCGAGTTTGAAGGAGGTTAGGAGGGTAGACGAGTAGTGCGCATTGGTGTTCGTTGTAAATTCAAATCAACTCCTTCCACTTTGATTGTTGCTTTTGGTAAGTTCATCTCCTTGAATAGGTCTGCTTGGAATATGGTTTGTTGTGCTAGAATTTTAAAATCTAATTAATTTGTAAATGAATAAATCTTGTGAAATTTAGGTGATATTTTTTATTAGGGATTTCGAATTTGGGAATCAATGGATGATTGGGGATTGAGGATTGAGGATTGTGCAATTCACTTTGAGAAATGAGAATTAACTCCTGAATTTGTATAGGTAAGTTTGGTATACGTATACGGTATAAAAAGTCATCCACTGATTTTGCTTCTCTTTTTTGTTTCAATTTTACACCTTTATTAATTAATGTCCTTTCCAATCATTTGCAGCATACTCCCTTGGTGAGTTTGATCAAAAGACTTTAGCCTTAAGGAGATATGTCAATCATCTTAGAGATAGTGTACTTTCATTTTTGGGGTTTTGTTTGTTTTTTTTAATCAATCTATTTTTACTTTGGCCTGAATCTGGATTTGATTCATTCAATTCTACACAAAGGTGTCATCCCTTCGTGATTGATAAATCTCTAATTTGTCTTTGAAGGATTAACCATGAAATTTTCATTTTCATTTTTTGCCATTATTTTTGCAAGATTTGCAAATTTTACTTCTTACTACCTAATGTTGAGGTTTGTAATTGAAGTATATTTCAAGGTGACTTCTTGGATTAAACTTGTTCTTTATTTGTGAGATGGTTTAGATATATATGATTAATGTTGAGGTTTGTAATTTTACTTGTTCTTTATCTAATGCTTATACTACTGTCTATGGTGTAGGAGTTATTTAGTTCTCCAAGTGACAAGTTACTCCCTGATTTGAAGGACCCGACGACATTCACACTTGTATTGGATCTAGCTGAGACACTAGTGGCCTCCAATTGGGTAAGGAATAGTGTTTTTGAGATCATGTCTGTTTAATTGCAATCAAAGGTTAAGAATGCGAATTTATGTTTCTGTTTGAGTGAATTATTTGCGTGATAACTCTCTAAAATATCATTTTCTCTATTGGAAAACTTTTAAAGGGTAAATTTAATAAAGATGTGGAACCCTTCAAAAGACCTACGCTAGATGAATTCCTGGAAAGAGTCTTTGAAATATGCGCCAAATGAGAATAATAAGGTAATAGTTTCTGCCGTGCGGGCCTTGTCCCTCGCGGGATGGGACCGGGACGAGACGGGCATTGTCCCTCAAATGAAAAATGTTATAAAAATACCAAAGTTTTTTTTATCCAAAAAAATACTAATGTTTTAATGACGATATCACCAAAATCCTTACTATACACGGATTAATTTATATATACTCCCTCCTAGAACACTAAAATATTACATTATATACTAATTAAAAAATATTATCTTTTAATTTAATATTCAATACTCTACTCTGTATGTTATAAGTATATATAGCATACAGTAATTACAGTGTTCTAGCCTTCAAGGGAACCCGATGGAACAATTAGTTAATTGAGAGGCAAAAAAAATTAAGGAGTAGTTAATTAAGAGGTAGGGGTGGGACATGAGTTTTGCGGTATATAAATTATAAATACATATATGCGGGACTGGACGAGATTTGCGGGATTTCTGTTCCTGATCATTCTAATAGTCTAACTCACCATTGTGCTTCAGGTAGAACAACAATCAGGTTATTATTTTCTATATGAATGTTATTTTTCAATTTCTTGATCTGTTTAGCTATTATTATTTACACCATTTTCACTGCTAGTGTTAGTGTTGCCTAATTCATAACAGTTAACCATATCATGGATTCAGAAATTTGTAAGTTACCTAGTATGGTTTACAATTGATTTGAGTGCATTCATTTATGTAGCAGAGGTACTTTATTACTACTTCCAAAGAGCTAATGAGAATCCATGGATCAACAATGTAACACTCAACACTAGCCAGCCATGTTGCTGAAACTGCAGCAAGAGTTACGACAATCAGGGCTCTAGGAGGGGAAGATCGATTCTTCACCAATAACCTGGACCTTATTGACAAGGATTCAAGCCCATTATTCTGCAGCTTTTCGGCAAACGAGTGGTTCACTGATAGGCTGGAGTTAGCTTGTGCAATTGGGCTATCGGTATCAGCTCTATTCACAACTGTTAATTTTTCCGTAACCAGAATCTGCGACAGGTTTGCGAACTTTTAAGTAATACCATAAGCATTCGCATATTTAATACTTACTCACCAAAATATAAAAAATCCTAGCAGTACTATATATTCAGTCTTACATCCAACGCAAGGTTCTCTTTATTTTTTTGTGTGTGTGCATATATATAATGTTATTCATACCATATGATCTGGTGTGCAGGTTATATTGGGCTAGAACTTCAAGGTTGGTCCATAGAGCTTTGTTTGCTCTTTCTCTTTGTGCCTTTGCAGTTGGTAAGCTACATTTTCTTTGTGTTTATCTTGTATGTGTGAAGATAGAACCATTGAACTGGAGTATCTCTATGTTTGTCTTTGGTCCAGAGAGCTTGGTTCTCTCTCTCTCTCTCTCTCTCTCTCTCTCTCTCTCTCTCTCTCTCTCTGTACCTTTGCAGTTGGTAAGCTAAAATGTTACATTATCATTATCTTTGTGTTTCTCTTGTACGTGTGAAGATATACATGGAACTGGATTTGAATTATTTGATTAATCTTCTCAAAAGCTACATTTTCTTTGTGTTTGTCTTATAAACCCTTTTTGTAGTAGTGATATATGCACGTAGAAAAAAGATTGAGAAAGTAATTTTGAGGAATTATATCAGTTTGATTAGGTAAGTGGATGCTAGGTTGTCTGTAAAAGAGTAGTAACGGCCCTGACTTTTGAATACACACTATAATAGTTGTCAAATTATGGTTCATGTTAATCTTTCGAGCTCACTAAGGATTCTAACCCAGATTGTTATGTTCTCAGTTGTGTTTTTGTCTCTTTATGTTTGTAGGTTCATCTACATGCAGCTGAAGAAGTAATTGGACTGAAATTGGGTGATTCTATCTATCCTCTGAGTCTTTCCCTCTTATGTACATAAATATGTTTAGTAAATTTTACTTTTCAGGCATCATAGTCTTCTTTTTGTTATCACGGATTTTTGTTAGCATTTGTGTATGTCTTGTTCTCCATGTTTTCAGAGATCAACCTTTGGGCATGCATGTTTATATAAATAATTAGTTGTTTGAATAATTCTTTTGTCTGTTTTTACCTCTTTTATATCGTCATTGCCACCTTTTGCTCATAACAGGTACTGATTTTTGTAACAGGTACTGATTTGAGTGCATTCATTTATGGAGCAAAGGTACTTAGAAAAACAAGATGCATTTGTGTATGTCACTAAAACCCATGCATCTTGTTTTTCTTCATTGAGTGTTAATAACAGGTACTGATTTTTGTAAGCTCTTTGTTCACTGAATATACATTTCACACTTAACACTTGATAATTCATACATTAGGTATTGTTGACTTTTTCATCAACTTATTGTTCTTATATCTATTTATTGTTGATGTGAACTTATTATATTTAATTACAATTGTGATTGTTATTATTGTTATGTTCTAATGAGATTTGCTTATTTTCCTATCAGGTTGTGCGAACGAGAGTCGTTGTACTGTATAGAATATTGGCAAGGTAACTTAGTGCAATTTTCAATTTTTCATCACCTCTAGGTCATTTGTCTAGTGGCAATTTGGACTTTAATGTCGATTAGAGTATTAGATAAGTGGGAGAAGTAGATTTGTGTTGCTCATTGTGATAATTTATTATTGTGATTAATCCTGCAACTATGGGAAATATAAAGGATGGTGCAAACATTAGTGTGTAGTTAAATAGAAGAATTCAACATTATTTCTAGAGTGTTTCATTGAGAAAGGAACCATCTAGGTAGTTTCCTTCCACTTATTCTGATTGAAGTATTTCACTTGTATTCTTAGTATTTTCATTTTGGGAAATTGGAAGTAGAACCTGCAGGAAGTAAACCGAGGCTTTGCAAGGTATTTGAGCAATGACGTGTTTACCCGGGGAAGCATGCAATAAGATGAAGAACATATATTTGAGGATATTTAGAATGGAGCAACTGTCATTTACTGGCTACTAAATTTGCTGATCTATCTTGCCATGTATGGCTTAGTCGGTTTTATGTAAAACATACTTTCACTTGTATTTTGACGTGGAATGTGATGAGTTATACGATTTATCTCGTGCCATTTGATTTTGTTCTTTTGTAAAATTTAAGGGGTTTCTTCACAGGTATTTAAAAAGCATTCAACCCGGTTCTATAAAATGAACCGGGTTGAATGCTTTCTTTTTATAAAAAAATAGACAATATAACCCGGACCTAGTGTTATCCGGGTTGTATAAAGCTATTGGATATCTATAAATACGGGTTATATAACCTATAAAATAACCCGGGTATTAAATGCATCATAGTTATATTAGACACCAAATAACTCGGATCATATGGTGTATAAAGTAGTCGGATAACCGGATAAATCGAAGAAAATAACCCGGATATGAGGTCCGGGTTATATAGTTACCCAACTATATACACCGGCCACCATTAACCCGGACCATATCCGGGTTATACAGGTTCAAATATCCGGGTTATATTCCCGATTTTGTAGTAGTGTTTTAATATTGATTCTCTCTCTTGATTACTTATTTTAGCAGCATTGCCAATTCAGATGAAAGCTCAAAGAAGAGTTTCTAACAATCCAGTTATAGACCAAAGAAGAAAAGCAACCAACCCACAAAAGCGGCAGATGATTTACCTGATGGGCACATGCACTTGAATGCAAAAAAGGTCAAGATGCCCTCCACTGAATATGCACCCCTATCCACAAAATCAACATTGAATATATAAGGACTGTCCTCTGATGGCAAACCATTGAGCTCAAATATATTCACAAGATCGTAAAACTACAACAACGAGAATCAAATAAAACAAAGATTGTAATCAAAAGGATACCTCATGAGCCACTCGGGTTGAAATAATATAACTCTCTTCACGTTAAGCCCAAGAACTGAAGTGGACTCTCCTTGATGACAAAAACAAAGATGAGCATGAGAAATGTACTCAGATGACACTATAAGACATTAATACATTCAGATAATTATATTTTATGTATAAATAACTACATTTAGTAACAATCGACACTATAAGACATCAATAATAGCAACCTTATAACAGAAAGCTACCAACTTTGAAGACAAAATCTTAACTTACTCAACTTAACAAGTCATTCATAAGGATATATCAAACAAACATTCACTTACAATTGACATCAAAATAAATGAATCCATATTTCAGTTAGCTATTGAGCAGGAGAAGACAGAGAGAATCAAATTGTTTCAGGAGTCGAAAGTCGGATCTTACCGTCTACAACTCTTGCTTAAATGGAGAATCGAAGCGCCCTACATCAAAATCAAAATCAAAATCCAATTAAGCTTAGCAAAAGCTTTTTACACTCAAACACTAAGTCATTCACCACCTCCATTGTCAAATCTACATCAAAACACACATGGGAGAATTATAAAAAAATTGAGCAACAATACTCTGACAAATCAAGGAGAGTGAAATCACAAAAATTTTAAATACTTTGGCACAAATTCGGAATCAATTCCAGCGTACTCTTTTCAGAAGAAAAAAACCCTAAATATTCTAGCAAACCCGACCACTTTCCCCAAATTAAACCCAAACCCTAAACGGGTATCAAGCACTAACTCATTCAATACCTCCATTCTCAAATCTACATCAAAATCGAACAAATTCAACAACTCTAGATCTGAGAAATATGGGTGAGAGATTTTACCCAAAATCACCTGTACGTGGGTCTCCGGCGACTTGGATCTACGAGTTTTGGCACCGGCGACCTTCTCTCTTCAGTTCTTGCGTCGGTCAGCTTCTTCGAGGGAAAAGATGGGGGACAATTTGTCTGATCGACCTGGTTAAGGATTGAAGGTTAGGGTTCCATTATTGGTGAGAACTAACAATGAAAAGCTTACCTTGGCTGGCGACGATGGACATACGGAGTAGAGGCCCCGGTAGGCTGGCGTCACCGTCTGCCCTTCACAGTAGCTCACTGGCTATGGGCCGCCGGAGCAAGGTCTCCTAAGGATTTGGGGGTTAGGGTTTGTGTTACTGATGAGGGATGAGGGGCGAGGGTTGAGAGCGATGAAATGTGTCCCGACTTTCAATTTGGGTCCGACTTTCGGTTTTATTCCCCTTTGAAGTAAATTTCTTTTTTTTTTTTTTGCTACGGAGGTTTGCTACGGCATGCCCTTGCCACCGCTAAGCCATATCTAAAAATGTTCCCATTCGCTATTGAAGACTCTTGCCGTTGCTACGATGCGTGGCAAATTCCTATTTTTCTTTGTGTGTTAGCCACGGCTACTACATCCCGAAGCTACAGATTTGGTTTTTTTGGCGATACAACGCCTCCCGTGGCTACTCCCGTGGCAAAAGGGTATCAATTGCCACGCAACACTCCGGTCGAAGCTAGAAAGCGTTGCAAATTAAAAAAAAATTTGTAGTGTTTGTACCCAGCTGTATGGCAACTAATTAACCTCATTGCTAGGATTTTATTGGGTTAGAATAAATACACAAATAGATTTCAATACCTAATATAAGAGCGTAACATATGGTTTAAGTAATAAGGTTCCCAATTCCCAAAATAGGTATCAAGACTCACATTCATATTGTAGTCAATTTATTGTAACCGTACTTAATTATTGTAACGGAACTTGTAATCAACACATTCACATTATTGTAACTAATCTGTTGTAGGTGATTTGATTCTTGTAACTACTTGTACATATTGTGTATTGTAACTAACCTCATTATTAATGTTTTAATAGGATACAATAAATACACACAATATATTTCAATATTCCACAAAAAAACATGACATGGTTTCAATAATAAGATTCCAAATACACAAAATAGGTGTCAAGACTCATAACTATGGTAATAGATTTCAACAACGTAACTACACACAATTCTTGTAATATTTAGTCATTATCGATCGACCGTACTTAATCATCCATCAGTCTCGGCTAATCATCGAATTCCTGTAACGAGAGAATTCTTGTAACCACAATTGGTTGTGGGACTTTGAGTTACATTAAATCGTCCACATGAAGCAATTATTGTAACCACATGTTGCACTTACAAATTTCTAACATTATTGTAACTTAAAAAGACAGTTCATTAAATTCGGGTTTACATAACGATAAAACTCGTTCCCGTAGCACTGATTCATCCGAAAAAAATTGTCGACTCATCAAAAAAAAATTAAAAATTTGCAAACGTAAAAAAATAATTAAAAAAACAATAGATATGTACGATAGTTTGTATATACAAATTGACAAGTTAATGATTTTAATGATTAAAACATGGGCAAAATTGTCATTAGAGAAAAAAAAAGGTATAATTAATAAAAACAAAAACTTAAATGATACATCTACCAAAACAAAAATAGAAAATAGTACCGTTAGCTAATTATATATAACCTTCTCCCCTTTGTTGTCAACTAATCAACTTCTTTCTTGCATTATACCATGAAAGATCAAACTTTGAAAGATGTTCCGGCAACGCCCACGGGCGAGTCATTCCTCAACCTGCCCACATCCTACGTCGTCGTCCACTTCGCCATCGGATTAGAGAATCCAATCGACGACATCGAATCCCTAAAATCCTTCTTCTCGACCTCCATCATGCTCAAAATCCCAAGGCTTTCAAGCCTCATTGTGGAGCACCCCAACGGCAGACACTACTTTAGGAGCACCAAAGTCGACATCGACAAGCATTTCATCGTCCGTCGCCTAACCGATGATGACACCCAGGCCAACATCAAGGAATCCGACTACGAAGACCTCATCAACGACTACATAGCGGAGCTAGCAACGGGCCCTCCTATGAGCACCGACAAGCCCCTTTGGGAGTTCCACGTGCTGGTCGACGCAAGGTGCTTGGTGCTTCAGATTCACCACTCTATAGGCGACGGGGCCAGCCTGTTGTCGATGATCCGGGAGATAGGGAGCAGCTCGTCCGGAAACCCGAGAAAGCGCGATGACAAGTTAAAGACCAAGGTAGCTAATTCTAAATCATCCAAGCCAAATTTTAGGTTGGGGAAGGGTGAAGGGCTATATGGGTTCTTAAGGCATGTTTGGTTGACGACGGTGTTTGGTATCGATATGGCGGTGAAAGCGTTCGTAAACAAGGATAAGGGGACGATGTTGAATGCTAAGAGTAAGGTCGGATATCGGCCTAACAAGTTGGTGACGGTGAGGTTCAACTCCGACGATGTCAAGTTGGTGAAGAAGGTCATTCCAAATGCGGTAATTAATCCATCCTAAGTTTCGTACACACACATGAATTGAACTCATAACCGTACTCTGCTAACTTTTATTGGTATGGTGTAATGCATAGACAATTAATGACGTCATGTGTGGGATTATATGGGGTGGATTGAAGAAATACATCGCCGCTCGAACCTCCTCTGGTACGTACCATTTATCCTTTATATATATAGGTTTATATATAGGTATTAAATCTTATTACGTGTCAATTTCGGACCAAATATTTTCCAACAATTTTTCAACCAAAAGTGTTCATTTTGCTAAATTTTCTTCATGCGACAGAGACCAAGCAAACTGGTTAGATGAGTTGGGTTTATTTCGGATTTTCTCGAGTTCGAGTAAGTTATGTGCCGGGTAATTTCAAATTACGGGTCATGAAATATTCAATTCAACTAATTGTTGACCAGATCGATGGATCAACTTGTGACTCTATGAGTCATTAGGATACGCCTACCCACCTAGAACGGTCCTAGTTAGGGTATCTCAACTCTTGGCCTAGTGGGTCCGGCTCGTGGCCACCCAACTTAGTACCTAGACGAAGATTAGATTCTTTTGAGGAGTTAGTTTTATAATATTTTTTTTACCGAACTTTCTGATTAATTATCTTTTAAATCTAAATTAATTTTTGGTTTGAAAATTATAATAAGTGAATTGATCAATATTGGTTTAATATGGTAATTTATAATTTCTAAAGTTTATATTATTTTTTGTTCATATCCAATAATTGAAATTATTGGTCATATTTTACACATTTGTAAAAATACTTTCTATTTATAAAAATAATAAACCCGTTGCAAACACGAGAAATACACTAAATAATAAACATAAGTACTCTTTTATATTTACCGTGGATTTAATATAGCTACCAACCTACCAATCATCTCCAGTCATTATTATAAGGGTTTCATTTATTTTTATTGTCGGAAACGAAAATATATAGTTTTACATATGCATGAAGATGATTTAATATATCTTCCTATATATATACATAGGTAGATATAGAATTATAGGATTGTTGGTACATTTATAACATGAAGTAGATGGTTTATGTGTACATAGGTAATGGAAGAGCACCAAAGGAGGCCCAGCAAATTACAGGCGCCCTCATGGCTAATATCCGAAAGGTCGCTGGTTTACAGGTCTGCATTTATATCTCTCGTCCAATCGCAAAACTCGAACCCCAAATTAACATGTTATGTCGACAATCGACATGTGAAATTAGGCAGGAGAAAAAGCGTGTCTTTCCATTAAGTTTGGGCATGTACTTATAAAAGAAAAATAGGGTTGAAACTATCTTAGGATACAAGATAAGTTAGTTGCTATACAAGATAGACTAGGATCTTTACAAATAAGATATGATATCGTAATACTCCCCCTCAAGTTGGAGCATGTAGATTCCGAATGCCCAACTTGCGAAGAAATGTATGGAACTGAGACTGCCCAAGCGCCTTTGTTGGGATATCGGCCAGCTGAAGTGCGGATCGAACATGGGCGGTGACGATAGTGCAAGCTTGAACATGATCACAGATAAGGTGACAGTCGACCTTGGTATGCTTTGTGCGCTCGTGAAAGACCGGATTGGAGGCGATATGAAGGGCAACCTGATTGTCGCACCAGAGCCGCATCGGATGACGATGAAACACCCCTAAGGAAGCCAAGAGAGATTTGAGCCAAACGAGCTCACAGGTGGTAGTAGCCATTGCCCGATACTCTGCTTCCGCCGATGAACGAGACACAACATTTGTTTCTTGGTCTTCCAAGAAATAGGGGACTCGTCGAGCATGATGAAGAAGCCAGTGAGGGAGCACCGTGTGATTGGGCAGGTTGCATAGTTGGAGTCACAATAAGCATTGAGACGGAGGTCGCTTGAGCGAGATAGAAAGATGCCTCAACCGGGGATCCTTTTAGGTACCGGACAACTCGCAAGGCAACCTGCCATTGATTGATGGTCGGAGCAGCCATAAACTAGGCAAGAATGTGGACGGAGTATCTAAGCTCCGGTCAAGTGATGGTGATGTAGATAAGCCGACCTACTAACCGGTGGTACTACTCGGGATCAGAAAACGGAGGGCTCGTGTCGAGTGCTAGCTGATGGTGTTGCTTGATGGGAAATGCCGCTGGCTTGGAGGCTAGCAGCCCCGTCTCTGTGAGGATGTCTAGCGCATACTTGCGTTGAGACAAGAATATGCCGGTCGGTGAGCGAGTAATTTCAATTCCAAGGAAATACTTGAGGCGACCAAGATCTTTCATGTGGAATTGAGAGTGCATAAACCCCTTGAAGCGCGCTATAGTTGTAGAGTCATTGCCCATAATAATGAGATCATCAACATAAATAAGGACATGGATGACAATCCCTAAGCGACTGTAAGAGAACAAGGAGTAATCGGCATATGATTGAGTGAAGCCGAAGTACTTGAGAGTCGATGCTAATTTGAAGAACCAATTCCGAGGAGCTTGTCGAAGACCATATAAAGACTTGCGGAGATGACAGACTTTCGATGAACCCGGAACCCATGCGGCAATGTCATGTAGACATCCTCAGACAAATCTCCGTGAAGAAAGGCATTGTGGACATCCATTTGATGGATTTTCCAATCACGGATAGCAGCTACTGCAAGAAAGACCTTGACAAAGACCATCTTAGCAACGGGAGCAAAGGTTTCTGAGTAATCAATACCTTTGACTTGTCGATTGCCGAGCACAATGAGGCGCGATTATATTTATAGCGCTCAATGCTTCCATCGACGTTGTATTTGACCCCGAAGACCCATTTGCAGCCGATGGGGGTCTTATTAGGAGGCAAATCCACAATGTCTCAAGTCCCATTATGATGCAAAGCGTCGATCTCAAGTCTCATCGCATCACGCCAGTGCTGATGGCGTACAGCCTCACGAAAGGAAGTGGGTTCCGGAGTAGCAGTGACAACGGCGAGGTAGCTGCAATGGGACTTAGAGAAGTTGTTATAACCCACATAATTAGCTAAAGGATACAAGGTACCTGTGGACGAGACCGAAGAAGGAGCCGACGAGATAGGGTGGTGACGGATTATAGTGCAGACATAGTCCCGAAGGCGGGTACTTGGTTGTATAGCTCGGCCACTGCACGAGGCAAGGGTGGGGGAGGAGGAGGAGGACTCCCCCTGACACCGACGAAGGTAGGTGGGCCGTCGTCTTCATGAGACAGCGGCGACGGGGAGGACGACGTTGGGGTTGGATCGGAAGGAAGAGTTCAAGGGGAAGCATAGGGAAAGCTTTGTTCATGAAAAGAGACGTCTCTAGATGTGAAGAATTCATGGGTCTTCAAATCGTACAGACGCCACCCTTTTTGACCGAAAGGATACCCAAGGAAGCGACATTTACGACCACGGGCTGCGAATTTGTTTGAGCTACGAGGAATTTGAGTGGCATAGCAAAGACAACCGAATACTCGAAGTAAGTAAAATCAGGAGGTTTGGCAAATAAAAGTTCATAGGGAATTTTACCATGAAGAAGAGGAGTAGGTGTCCGATTGATGAGGTAGCAAGCAGTCAGGACACATTCCCCCCAAACCTTGATAGGTAACGAGGCCTGAAACATCAAGGCGCGAGAGACATTCAAGATGTGGCGGTGCTTCTGTTCAACACGATCGTTCTGCTGTGGTGTGCTGACACAAGAGGATTCAAACATTATACCATATTCCTTAAAGAAAGGTTTCAGAGCGATAAATTCAGAGCCATTATCATTGCGGAAGCATTTGATAGGCTTATGAAATTGTGTTTGAATCATGGAATGAAAATTGTGAAATAAGAGAGCAACTTCAGATTTATGCGACAAGAGAAACACCCAAGTTGTGGGAGAATAATCATCAACTATAGTAAAAAAAAATAGGAAGCACCACAAGTAGAAGGGGTTCGATAAGGACCCCAAATTTCACAATGGATCAAATCAAAAAAAGCAAGGGCACGAGATGTGCTAATCGAAAAAGAAAGACGAGATTGTTTGGCCTTATGACAAATATCACAAGGATTACAATTATTGGACATAGCAGTAGAATTTTTTGTAAAAGGTGGAACAAGCTGACGAGATGGATGCCCGAGGCGTTGATGCCAAAGGACGGACATATTGATGGTAGGTAGATGGCACGAGCGACTGGGAGAAGTAGATCGACGGATGTGGAGTAAGCCATCGCAGCCAGGATACCCTATCCCGAGTCTCACCCGCTCCAATCAGCGTCCTCAAAGTGCGGTCATGTATCTCAAATAACTTATCAAATGAGATAACAAGGCAAGAAAGCTCAGAAGAGAAGCAAGCAGCAGATAGCAAGTGACAATCGAGCCCCGACATAAGTAACACGTGATGAAGGACAGCCCCAGGACAAAGATCAAGAGATCCAGCCCTTGTAGCCGTCGAGATCGATGCATTAGGAAGCTTGATATGACACGGCGGAACCTCAACAATCTCACGGAGCAATCGACAATCACCGGTCATGTAAAAGGAAGCTCCAGAGTCGAGGATCCAAGGGATAGAAACGATACCTGACATACGATCATGAGAAGATTTAGAGTGATAGTCCTTGAACTTCTCAAAGAGCATAGCCTAGTCGGTGTTGGAGATGATGGAGCCGAATGCGTCACGATCAGCGGAGGTTAGATGCTGAGAGCCCGAAGAGGAGGTGGAGTGAGCGAGTGCAGTGTGCATAGCCGAGCCTCAGGTGAGGCCGGGAGACGGGGTAGGCGGAGGAGCATGGGCTACAGTGTCCTTGTCGCGAGCCGGAGGAGCGCTAGTGACAGGATTGGCGACTCCCTTTCTGTGATTCCACCAGTCGGGGAAACCAATAACCTTGAAGCAAGAGGAAGCCTCATGGCTAGACCGACCACAATGGGTGCAGAGGAGATTGCTCTTGTCCGGCTTGTTCGGTTTGCCAAACGAAGGACGGGACGGAGGACAAGCGGCCATAGCAAAAGAGTCGGAGCGAGTATCACGATCCTTCGCAATGGATTGAAGACGTTCCTCCTGGACAGCGAGCGAGTAGATCCTGTTGAGAGGAGGGAGCAGATCCTGAGCGACGATTGTCGAATGAATGGTCGCATAGGATGTGTCGTCGAGACCCATCAGAAACTGATGAGCCCTTTTGAGCTCTCGCTCCTTCGCAGCGTTGCCACAAGTGCAGATCGTGGTGTCAGTGTAGGTAGTCAATTCGTCCCAGAGCTTCTTGAGACGACCGAAATAAGCCGAGATAGACTGGCCCTCTTGACGACAGCGGGCGATTTCCCGTCGAATCTGAAGGATTCGAGGTCCGTTGCCGATGGAGAATCGCTGATCTAGGTCGTCCCAGAGCTCCTTGGTCGTAGCGAAGTAGGTGATGCTGGAGCGGAGGGAAGGCTCGATAGATTGAGTGATCCAACCGATCAACATCGAGTTGAAACGTTTCCAATAGGCAGTGTCGGGAGAACATGCTGTAGGCTCGGTAATGGAGCCATCCAGGAAACCTTCTTTGAATTTGGCAGAGAAGGCGTTGCGCATAGCAATCTTCCATTCAGGGAAGTTCTCACTACGCATGATCACGGGACAGATAGCGAGGCCAGGGTGATCAGATGGGTGAAAATAGTAGGGGGAAGCCGGAGTGAGGGCGGTAGCGGCGACGGCCATGGTGTTGGTAAGGTTGTGTTTAGGGTTGTGTTTAGATATGGATCGTTAAGCCTGATACCATGTGAAATTAGGTAGGAGAAAAAGCGTGTCTTTCCATTAAGTTTAAGCATGTACTTATACAAGAACACTAGGGTTAAAACCATCTTAGGATACAAGATAAATTAGTTGTTATACAAGATAGACTAGGATCTTTACAAATAAGATATGCATATATATGGTCTTAGATTCAAACAAGCAAAAATAATATTTCTATTTATACATAAAAATTAAAAAACTCATATCATTACAAATAAAATCGGTCTTAATATGTTGGATTGCAAAACAAAGCGAGATCTAACTAAGCTCAAATGATGATCGAAGGTTGAAGACAAAGAGAGAGTTTTAGAGGGAAAGCTTTTGTTTTCATTTTTTTCATTGAGTAAACAAAATGAACAACAAAGTAGTATTTATACAAGGCTCATAACACTAAGCCTAATCATAACATAACCCAATAAAATATAACCCATCTCCTCTTATACCCAAACACATACTCGGATCCTAAGATAATAAAGTGTATTACCCTCCAATTAATGGCTACATCATGTCCTATATCTAATATACTCAGTGTTCTAAATATCGGATATATCGGCCGATATATCGGGGATATTTAGAACCCGTTACGATATCGGCGTATCGGTTGAGAAATATCGGTCAACGGGTAATATCGGGTCAATGGCCGATATATCGGTCAATATCGGATTGACCGATATATCCATAGGCTACAAACAGCGTCATTTGATAATTTTTTTTAAAAAAAAGTTTGTTGGGGGAGGGTTTTCACTTCGAACAGGTGCTGCACTGTGTTAGATCTGTAGTTGGTTAGGACTCATGAAACAGAAGAGATAAGAGAGGTAAAATGAGTATCATGTATTGAATGGTATTGAATAGTCTCCGTACTGCCATTGGCCTTACATTTATACACTCCCTTTAACCTAAGGCCACACTCCTAACAATACCTCCCCCCTGAAAACACCTTGTCCTCAAGGTGACTAAGAAGTAAAATCAGGGAACTGGCGTATGATGTGCCCGGCAGGCTCCCAAGTGGCCTCATCTGCTGGTAAATTGACCCATTTAATGAGCCATTCCACCACCGGGTCACCACTAGGAAGGTTGTGAACTCTAGTATCCAACACTGACTCGGGGGCTGTGATAATCACCCATTCTTCTGTTGTCACTGGTGGCTCTTGAATCACCACTGTTCCATTCCCTATCTTCTTCTTAAGCTGAGAAACATGGAACATGGGATGGAGCTTTGAAGTCGATGGTAGCTGGAGTCTGTAGGCAGCAGTACCCGCTCGAGCTAAGACCTCAAACGGACCATAGTACTTAGCGCTCAATTTCACACACCTACGAAGGGCCAATGTCGTCTGTCTGTACGGTTGGAGTTTCAGATAGACCAAATTTCCCACCTGCAGAGTCCTCTCCGACCTGTGCCTATCCGCAAAAAATTTCATCCTCTCCTTAGCTACTTCCAATCCGTTTTTAAGGACTGCAAGTGCCCTGTCCCTCTCTGTTTGCCCATCCGTCTAGGGATGATAGGTCGTGGTCAGTTTTAGAGTCGTTCCCAATTCTGCAAACAGTTCTTTCCAGAAGTGGCTGGTGAAGCCCTTGTCACTATCGGATACAATGTCCTGTGGGAGGCCATGAAGTTTATAAATCGAATCTAAGAAGGCCTGAGCAACTTGGCTCACTGTAAATGGGTGAGAAAGGAGGATGAAATGACCGTGCTTTGTCATCCTATCCACCACCACTAAGACCACATTGAACCCATTTGACCTTGGTAACCCCTCTACAAAGTCCATCCCAATCGAGTGGCAAGGCAACACTAGGGTGGGGAGAGGTTGCAGCAGTCCAGGGTAGGCTATCGTTTCGTGTTTGTGTCTTTGACATATATCGCATTCCCGAACGAATTGCCTCACATACACTTTCATTCCCTTCCAATAAAACAGAGCCTTGAGACGTTGATAAGTGGCCCTCATGCCCGAATGTCTACCTACTGATTTAGAGTGGAATGCCAGTACAATTTGGTGATGAAGTTCGTCCACCTTGACCACTACCAATCGGCCCTTGTATCTTAAGATGTCTCCCTGCAGTTTGAAATTGGAATTCCTATCCACTACAACTTCGGCCTTATGTGCTATAATGTCTGCATCCTCCTTATAGCTATCAATGACCTCACGAATCCATTCAGGCTACACCATCACCAGTGCGTGGCAGCGCCCAGTCTCCGGCTGATCCACTGTGACCCTTCGCTTGGACAAGGCATCAGCCACCACATTTGTGTTCCCTCTCCGATACTGAATGGAATAGGACAGACCCAGCAATTTCCGTATTGCCTTTTTATGTAAGTGAGTGGACACTCTCTGGTCGAGCAAGTGCTTGAGACTCTGATGGTTAGTAAGGATCAAGGATGACGAAGTGATTCGGTTCAAGGTAATGTCTCCATTTCTCAACAGCAAGGAGAATAGTTAATAACTCTTTTTCGTATGTGGACAATAAGAGATGTTGGTCATGTAATGCCTTGTTGAGAAATGCAATCGGCATGTGCTACTGCATCAAGACGGCGCCAATGCCTTCCCAACAAGCGTCTGCTTCAATCTGGAATGGCAGGGTGAAGTCTAGCAAGGCCAAAATAAGAGGTGAAGACAGCAAACACCTGATGTGTTGGAAAGCTTTGTCACTTTCATCCGTCCAAGAGAAGGAATCCTTCTTAAGCAGCTCCGTCAATGGCCGACAAATAACTCCATAGTTTCTAATAAATCACCCGTAGTATCCTGCCAATCCGAGGAAACTACTTAGTTCCTTCACATTCACAGGAGGAGGCCATGTAGCTATGGCTTCTGTTTTTGCTTTATCTGTAGCCACTCCTTTGCTGGAGATAACATGTCCCAAGTATTCGATTTGAGAGACGACAAATCTGCATTTAGATTTCTTAGCATAGAGCTGGTGATCTCGTAAAGACTGCAACACCACTTCCAGGTGCTTGACATGGTGGTTAATATCCCTTCTATAAACCAATATATCATCGAAAAAGACGAGCACAAATTTCCTTAAAAGTTCCCCAAAAACCTTGTTCATCATGGCTTGAAACGTTGTAGGTGCATTAGTCAATCCAAAGAGCATCACCTTGAACTCGAAATGGCCGTGATGGGTTCGGAAAGCTGTCTTGTGGATGTCACCCTCCAATACTCTCACCTGGTGATATCCAGCCCGGAGATGAAGCTTCGAAAAGACAGAGACTCCACTCAATTCGTCCAACATGTACCATCCTTTTTCTTAACCAGCAGTGTAGGTGATCAGACCCGAGGACCGGATCGACCAAGGCTCGAGCTTTCAAACACTCTTTTTGGTGGGGCTAAATTTTGGGATTTTTGGGAACTGAAAAAAAGAAAGATATGTGGAGCAAGATTCGCATGCCTCTCACCCTTGAATCCCCTCGATCTCAATCCTCTCGGAATCACACTCTAGGGATCTCGACCCTTTGACACCTTCGCCTCTCACTAGGGTGTCGCCCTCGGCCTCTCACCAAAGGGTTCGCTCTTAGCCTCTCACCAAGAACTCGATCCTTAACCCGGAATCATAGGAAGCTATTTAGTGGCTGAACCTTTAACTCAACTAAACTTGACTTGATTTAAAATGAAAGTTGTACAAGCAATATATAGGATGAAAATAGAAGCCCCAAACATCTCTAAGCAATGTGGGATTATTATAATAGAAAAACTCAAGGAAATTTCGTCCAGACTTGAGCTGCTGAATTGAACATCAAATTCGAGCATCTTCGGGGCTGATTCAGAATAAATGTTCTTCATAGAAGTTGTAGCCACTTAAAATAGCTTTCCAACAAGTGCTCAATGGCTTCAATCGGAATTTTATACAGCCCGAAAAAGCCAAAAAACCACGGTGTCGCCATGCTGTTTTCTCAAACAAGAGTTGATATTCGGCCCCAGCGACAAACCTTTGTAAGATAAATGAGTCGAGCTCACTGACCACTAGGATCACATCATCCTCCTCCCCTTGAAAAGGGTTCGTCCTCGAATCCTTGATAGAAACGAGAGACTTGTTTGAACATGCTTCTTCTTCCTTGAACGAGTCCTGAATCTCCTCTTCTTCTTGAATCGTGAAAGGCAAGCAAGACGGAATGAATGGGATCGCATCCAACCACTTAGTTGACATGGAATTCAGAAAGATAGGTACCTCGGTTGGCGTCCGTTTTTGCTTCCTGGAAAGCGCAGCATTAGAAAGTTAGATGATTTCCTCGTCTTTCTTAAGCTCAGGCGTGACCTTTGTAGTTTCAATCGGAACATCATTGGACTTGTCTTCTTTAATCTCAAGTGTCTTGCCCATGGTCGTAGAGGATATCGTCTTTGAAGAGGGAGGTGGGGATGTTGTGGGCTTTGATAGCTTCGACCCCGATGAGATGACGACTTTTCGCATTTCTTGTACTTGTTGCATTGAGTCTTCCGCGAGCTTACGGATCTCTTGCCAAGGTGGTTCAACTTTCTTCTTACGCCGAGCCTCATCCTCTCGAGCCCTTCTCTTTCGATATCTCCTCCGGAGCTCTTGATCAACTACATCATATGTAGCACCATCCATGTCACTCCAACGAAGATACTCATCATCATAGGCTCGAATAGCCCATCGGATGTACTCTTCGGACAAAGGCTTGGAACTCGCTTTCTTGAACATTTTGACAAAGAAGAAACCACTCAATTATCGAAAAATCGATGGACTCAAGTCGATTAGCTCTGATACCACTTGATAAGACCCGAGGACCGGATCGACCAAGGCTCAAGCTTTCAAACACTCTTTTTGGTGGGCTAAATTTTGGGATTTTTGGGAACTGAAAAAAAAGGGATATGTCGAACAAGATTCGCATGCCTCTCACCCTTGAATCCCCTACACTCGATCTCAATCCTCTCGGAATCACATTCCGGGGATCTCAACCCTTTGACACCTTCGCCTCTCACTAGGGTGTCACCCTAGGCCTCTCACACCAAAGGATTCGCTCTTAGCCTCTCACCAAGAACTCAATCCTTAACCCGGAATCATTGGAAGCTATTTAGTGGCTTAACCTTTAACTCAACTAAACTTGACTTGATTTAAAATGAAAGTTTTACAAGCAATATATAGGATGAAAATAGAAGCCCCAAACATCTCTAAGCAATGTGGGATTATTATAATAGAAAAACTCAAGGAAATTTCGTCCTGACTTGAGCTGCTGAATTGAACATCAAATTCGAGCATCTTCAAGGCTGATTCGGAATAAATGTTCTTCATATAAGTTGTAGCCACTTAAAATAGCTTTCCAACAAGTGCTCAATGGCTTCAATCGGAATTTTATACAGCCCGAAAGAGCCAAAATACCACGGTGTCGCCATGCTGTTTTCTCAAACAAGAGTTGATATTCGCCTCCAGCGACAAACCTTTGTAAGATAAATGAGTCGAGCTAACTAACCACTAGGATCACATTAGTAGGAGATGCAAAGGGGCTTTGACTTGGGCGAATCAATTCTGCTGTCAACATCTCATTGACTTGCTTTTCGATCTCGTCCTTCTGGCCATATGGATACCGATAAGGCCTTGAACAGACCGGTTGTGCTCCTTGCTGTAGAGGTATGTTGTGCTCGAATCCTCTTTCTGGCGGCAACTGGGTCGGAACTACAAAGACATCACTGAATCTGTCCAACAAGGACTGTACCTCAGCCGGAGTATCCTCCTCTATTGTCGTGAGTTGAAACACCTGAGCCAACTGCACCACACACTCGTGGCCATGGGAATGAATCAAGGTGCACAACTTCTTACCTGTAATGTGCTTCACTGAGGCTTCATCCTTCTGTACCACATTCCTTTGCAACCTAACCCTTTGTCCATCCTTCATAAAATGAATTTGCACCTTATTGTAATCAAATTCCACAGGACTATATTTCTTCATCTAATTAACCCCCAACAACAGTTTAAAATCACCCACTCTCAAGGCCCTAATGTCAAACACATACTCCCCGCCTTGCATAGCCCACTTGAACCCTTTGCATTCTTGCCGACGGAACATTTTTTCCTTGTTCAAACCTTCCACAATCAACAGATTGGATTGCTGCAATGTGAACCCAGCTTCCTTGGCCAGTTGAGGATCAACAAAACTATGGGTGCTCCCACTATCGATCAACACATTGACTAATCTTTTGCCCACATATCCCTTGACCAAGATGGAAGTATCGGATTCATTGCCTGACATAGCGTGTACGTAAAACTCCTGCAAATCCTCATCCTGCTCTACTCGCTCCTCCAACATTTTAGTATCATCCGGACCTTCTTCCTTAGCGGAGAGGAACTTCACTGACGATGGCATGCACTTGTAACCCACATAGTACCTATCGCCACACCTATAACACAGACCAGGAGTCCTCTTGAATTCATTGCTCAAATCCTCAATCCCCTTCTGATTACTCGCGTTCTTGGTCCCATTGAATCCATATATTGGATTAGCTTGCCAATTCGACCCCGTAGAGGTCCTTTTCCATGTGGTTTTGCTTGCCTTCATAATTGCCTTGACTGCGTCGTTGTGCAGTCGAGCCAAATCCATTGCCTCTACCAAATTCCTAGGCCTGCCTAGTTTAAAGAGGGATTTGATTTCTGCCTTGAGACCACTGATATAGATGGAAATAAAATAGATCTCAGAAAGATGGGGGTTAAATGTCAACATTCCTTCACGCAGCTCTTCAAATTGCTCGTTATAGTCTTCCAACTCATCCTCTTGAGTCAATTTGTTGAAATCTTCCATGATTTCTACCCCTTGCTTCTCTCCGAATCGACTGCAGAGAACCTCACTCATTTCCCTCTAACGAACACCCTTACGTTGCATCAGATAACCTTGAATCCACACATCTGCCCGATCTTGCATATACATCGCTGCAATTTCAATTTTCTGATGCTCTGGAATCCTAAAAATGGCGAAATACTTTTCGCACTTCCTCACCCAACTTCTTGGTTTGCGACCATCGAAGGAAGGGAATTCCAGTTTCGGAAATCGATTTCCCGACCACGCCGCACCTTCAGTTGTGGATCGCCCTTCGTGACGTAACCATGGAATCTTGTATACTCCTTGATCGTCCGCGTTTGAACCAAGCGTCTTCTCCTGCTGATGAACATATCCAATTGGTGGCGCGCCTCTCCATTGTTGATTCTTGAACGAATCCAGCAATCTTGCAAAATTTTGCTCTGTTTGAGCTTGAATTTGCTCCGCCATTCTCGCAATGTTGTGCTCTATCTTGGGTTGCAACTGATCCATCTTCGCTTCCATCTAGGATCACAATGTAACAGTGGCGACCTTCAATTCTTCGATCGCCTTGTGTTGCTCCTCCTGCCTCCATTCTCGAATTTGTAGTAAATTGCTGAAGCTGTTGCAATTGGACCTGAACCTTCTCCGATGCTTTGAATCGCGTACCTTCCACCATAGCCAAGAAACGTCGAGCTTTGATACCAATCTGTTAGATATGTAGTTGGTTAAGACTCATGAAACAGAAGATATAAGAGAGGTAAAATGAGTATCATGTATTGAATGGTATTGAATAGTCTTCGTACTGTCATTGGCCTTACATTTATACACTCCCTTTAGCCTAAGGCCACACTCCTAACACACTGCTACCAAGTGGGTTAGGTCATCTTCATCCCCTCTTCATTCTTCAATTCACCGCCGACCTTGCATCCTTCATCCGTCTTTCACCGATGTGCCTGCTTCTCCGACTGCCTCACTTCCCTCGTTCGCCGACGACCTCGCTTCCTTCGCGGCGCTCATCTTCTTCATTCTATTGGAACTCGTCTACCGGCGACCTCGCTTCCTTCGCATCACTCATCTTCTTCATTATATATGAACTCTGAAGTTGTAACTCAGTAACTCAGTAAGTAATGTGTTGAATTGATTAAATCCTCTTTCGATTCCGACCTCTTTCAATTCTAGCCTCTTTCAATTTTTTGTTTCGAATGGGTAATTTCGATTTGGTTGAATGAATATGCTCTATAATTCTGAATTTAGGAGGTTTCGAATCTTTCGATTTGGTTGAATGATAAGTTTCAATTTCGAATGAGTAAAAATATAATATTATTTTTCAGGTATATTTTTATATTTTGAAGTATAAATATAATATTTATAAGTAAAAATTAGTGAAACCGATAAATCCGATATATCCCGATATATCTCCGATATATCCTACTCCTAACCGATACGACCCCGATATGCGATATTTAGAACCTTGAATATACTACGTGCGCAACAACGGACAAATTTTTTGTTGGGAATTAAGGTGCACTCGTTCAAAGGTCCGATTAGGTCGAAGTGGTCTTTTAGTCCGGTTTAAGCACAAGAATCTAGATCGATCCTAAACAAAGCAACCGAAAGGAAAGATAACAAGGATACACACGATATGTTTACGAGGTTCGGGCTAATCCCTACGTCCCCGGCTCTAGATGTCATCCAATATGCTCTAATAAGCAAAACGAGAAACATACAAGAGAATCCTAAGAGGGCACAACTAAACTGAAATGTATAGCTGAGAATGAATAAAAGCTAAGTAGCATGGAACATAAGAGCAAATACAGAAGGGAATGAAAACCCCCTGAAACGAGGCTGCGATGATCAACGAGAGACGTCCAGACAGCGACGTCCAGACAGTAGTGAAGCTTGAAGAGTTCTCGGGTTCGCTGATTCCTCTTTACTCTACTTCTCTTCTTCATCTCAGCTCTTCTTCTCTTCTTCATCTCAGTTCTCTACACCTCAGGATCTCCTGCTCGTTCTTCATCCGCTCGAGTCGTGTTCACATGGAGATTGCTCAACAGCCTCTCTCTTCTGATGAACACAAACTCGAGCCTCTCTCTTTCTTCTCTCTCGGCTTTAGCTCCTTCAATGAAGCCCAAAACCCTAGCCAGAATCTCCTGATTTCTCAGCCATGGGAGAGGAGCTCTTAGGCTCCTTTGGAGCGGCGCTACAGTGCTCGAGCTCAATCTTAGGGTTTGGCATCTGGAAGGCTTATAAAGCCTATTTGGGAGCAACGGTCGGAAATTAGAACGTTGAACATATCATGGGCTTGGACCTAAAAAGCCCAATTCCTAGTAAACTAGAATTACAAACTCAATGGGAGCTCAACCTACGCTCAAGAGCACAAGGCACTACAACAAAACAGGCTTTCTGCGAGGAAAATTTTCCTCGCAAAAAATAGAGCTTTCCTCGCTAAAAGTGTTCAACGAGGAAATAAATTTCCTCGTCGGGTGGTCGAAGAAAGCTCGTCAAGGAAAGTATTAACGAGGAAAAATAATTTCCTCGCATGCAATTTTTTGCGATGGTTATAATTGGTCACTATTATAATTTTGCGATGAATATTTTCCTCGTCAAAGATCAAAAATTTTCATCGCTGAATAAGTTTCAGGATTAGAAAATGGTCGTCGAATATATTTTACAATGAAATAAAATTTCTCGCTATTGTTTTTATTTCCTCGTTAATGATGACTAGTAATTAAAACATTAGAAATTAAAAAATAATTTAAATTATTATTTTTGTCGACGAACATATATTTCTCGCTAAGGATAATGTAGGCGATAAATTATTTTCTCAAGAAAACCTATTTACTGCAAGAAAATCAAAACTCCTCGCTATTTATATCCTTTTAGCGAGAAATATTATCTCGGCACATATAATAACTAACGACGATGTCATTTTGTGGGTGTAGAAATTGCATTTTTAGCGATGAAAATCGTTTCATTACTAAAAATAATTTAGAAAGAAGTCATTCCTCGCTTTAGCCCTATCTTCAACTGGGAAATTATATTTCATCATATTTATTTAATTTTTTAGTGAGAAAATAAATGTTTGACGGTGTAAAAGAATGTTTTTAGCAAGAAAACGTATTCATGCTAAATATATGGATCGAAGAAGAAATTTAATTTCATTGTAATCACCTTATCACAAGAAAATAATGGAAAGTATACAAATAAAATGCAAAATATATGAAAATTATAAAATAAATAATTCTCACTTTTTATTAAAGTAAAACGCCACTCAAATGAGTTCGGTAGTAGGGGTGGAAATGGGTCGGGTGATGGATGGGTGGAGCCATTTTTCCACCCGACCCGTCACAAAAAAATTTCACCCGACCCATCACCCGTCCATCTAATATTTCACCCATCACCCTATCCATCGGGTGAATCGGGTGAGTCGGGTGGGTCGGGTGGGTAATCGGGTGAAGTAAATTAAAAAAAAAGTCATAAGACATACTTAGAAATCGATCATATTTGATAATTTCACAAACCACGTCAACGTGGAAATCTTATTAATTGTATAAAAGGTTTATTCATACATTATATCATTATCCTCATCTAACAAAGTTAGCATTAAAAGTTTAATATCAAATCAAATGAGATGAATTTTAGTCCGTTGCTAATCTCGTAGTTAAAAAAAAACAAAAACAATTTGGCTAAATCATGTCTTAATACACTAAATGCTAAGTCGTTGAAATGAGCGAAATTGCTAACATTCTAGTAGTGTAAGCAAAACAAATAAAATATTTTTAAAAAAAAAGATGTGAAGAGGAGTTAAATAAAATAAGTTTATATTCTTTTAGATTTTTTTGCACAAAAACAATTAAAGAATAGAGAAGTTAAAATTAGAAAAAAGAAAAATATGTAGTTATGTTAGGCTATATTTTTTCAAAAAACTAGGATTTTTTTTAAAATAATCGGGTGGGTTAGCGGGTGGTTAAGCGGGTCGGGTAATGGGTCGGGTGATGGGTGAAAACATATCACCCATCACCCGTTTCACCCACCCATCACCCATCCATCACCCGGTTTTTTTCGGGTTTTCGTCCGTATAATCGGGTCGGGTGGGTCGGGTGAGTCGGTCACCCACGGGTGATTTCCAGCCCTATTCAGTAGAATGCCAGCCACCATACTCTCAAAATGATTAAACAATCCCATTGTACCTAGCAAAATGTCTAAACAATACGGAGTAACTACCAATATTCAGCCTTGGCGACCTTGTCCAACAGCTTTTAGAGATCGAAGTCATGCATCTTACAAATCTCGCTCACAAACCTCCACCTACACTCTCTGCCAAACATAGCGCAAGTATCTATTGAGCGGGTTCTATCTTCTTGAGTTGTCTTGCTCATAGGAACAACATCTCATCCTGGAAATGAAGTCAAACATGAGTATAAAAGTTAAGTGACCCAGTGTGGGTAAAACGGCTGGTGAACAATACGAAAACAACAATGAAGATTTTCTAGTAGTAACTAATCCAGTTCTGTGTTGCTGCTGCAAATAGTTTACGGAAGTACTTTTAATACACCATTCGTGCATAATAGACATTTTACAATTTACATAGACAAATTTATGTTTAACTCTCCTATTTATCGCATAGACATTTTATCGAACACATAGAGTGCATCACTTAATCACATGTATTCACTTTAAACTTCAAAAGCTTTGAATCTACTTTTATTCATACATGATCAATTGCACATCAACATAATCCGAATTTCAAAATCAAATCAACTAAATAGGCCCGAATCAAATTTAATTTGGGGGAAAAAAAATTTAACCTAAACATTGATTGAACTGTCGAACCTGGACTGGATATCGTCAAAGAAGAGGACTGGATATCGACAAAGAAGAGCGCGAGATCTACCAGCGTTTGGAGTACTAGAGTAGAGTCGCCATTCGCCAAGCATCGGAGCGGATGAGAGTAGATTTGCCTGATTTGGAGGCGTCGGTAGTGTAGCCTGAAGGAGGAGCAGATAGCGGCGGAGAAGATACGATGTTTAGGATTTTCATTAATCCCTTTTCATGCGGGTGGCCGGGGGAAATTGAAAAAAACTGTGATGCCGCCCATTACTAGGGTTCAAAATTTTGGAGGGATTATAGAATTTGGCTCTTTTTTTTTTTTTTTTGACAGTAGGCAAGAATTAGATCGACAAAGCGATCTTGAAGCCATCAAAAGATGGCTTGTAAGACCCTACGCAGAGGGTCGCCAGTCAAAAGAAAAAAAAAACAAAAAGATCTAAGATTACAAGTACATTAAATTAAATCTAATTTTTTTTTTTTTTGAAATTAAGCACGCTAATTGAGAATTGGTGAGGCAGCTTAGACGGCTTGGTGATGCGGCTTAGACGGCTTGCATGCAAGCTATTGCAATTGATAAATTTAGCCTTGGCTTAGTCGGCTGCAGATCTGGCACCGAAGTGGACACGGGCTCTCGTCGGCAGCTTCTTTTGTCTGAGTTTGTGGATCTAGAATTGTGGGATCTAAAAGGATAAAAATTTGGCATGGAGTTTTGGATTTCAATCAACATTTAGGAAAAGGTTAGGGTTAAGATTGGTTTCCAAAGGGTTGGGATTTTGGTTTTTTTTTTTTTTTTTTTTTTTTGGGGCAGCCCTCGTAGAGAGAGAATGAGGTCCACATTTGGAGTGTTTATGAGCCCAGAAAAGTGACTGCAAAACTTGAATGTAGACTTTTGAAGAAGGGAGAATGGATTAATTAGATGAAGAGTTGGAGTGAATGATGGAAAGAACCGGCAAGGAGATCGGGCGGCATCGGCCACCACACAAAGATGGAGGAGAAGATTGGCGGTGTGGGGTTGGACACGGGTGGCTAGAGGCAGCAACGAGTCGACAACCACCCAGACACCGGCGAACGCTGTAGTCGGAGAGGAGTAGGCTAGCAGAGGAGCTGGCAGAGCCGTCGCCAAGGCGGCCGAGGGAGGACCGTCTCGAAGACCAACGAACCCAGATGGCTAGATCCCACCAGGGAAGGTCGGCGGAGGAGACCCGGCGGTAGCAGCGGCGGCAGCAACATCAATCTGCATAAAAAAAAATTAAAAATTAAGGGTTTGGAAGATATTGGGATGGGTTGAGAGGTGGTGGTTGTAGAGGAGTTGGGGTGTGTAGGTTGCGGCTGGCCGGAAGCTAGCCGGAGGTGGAGGAGTTGTTCACATGGTGGCGGGGGCAGCGGCGATGACTAGGGTGACGGCGGCTGCTGGGTTGGGTTTTTAGGGGTAGGTTTTCATAGGGAGTTTGGATGGAGGGTCGAGGCCGGCCGGGAAGCCAGCCGGAGGCGGCGGCGGCTCACATCGAGGCGGCGGTGGCGCACATCGAGGCGGCGGCTAGTTATTTTGTGGCGGCTAGGGATTTTTGGAAGAGGGAGCGTTTTGGAAGCGCTGAGCAGTCCCTATAACAACCCTATTTTTGATCTAGTAGACTAGTATATCAGAATTTGGCTCTTTAGTTTTACAATTATGTCTCCTAAATCATGTATATCCTTCCAATTTTTTTTGTAGAAATTAAATATCTAAATTTGAAGAAATTTTATTAAGGGAATATATAATTTTATTTTTTATTTTAACAATTTTTGATCAAGGGTTTATATATATGTTAACATACTTTTTTTTAACAAAACACCTTAATTTTTTTTAAAAATAAAACCACCTTATATAAGATAATTTATTCAATTTAAACATCAATCTATATTTTTCAAACGAAATACCTTTATATAATATAGTAATTTGTTAATTTCTTTTAATTACAAGTTATAAATTTCAAAAGGTGTTTTGTTTTTAAAAAAATCTAATATATAAGGTATGTTTTGGGGAAAACAATCCATCTATATCAATTATATATAATAAAGAAAAAGTCATTTGTAACAATCTATCTATCTATATCTATATATATCTATCTATCTATCTATCTATCTATCTATCTATCTATCTATCTATCTATCTATCTATCTATCTATCTATCTATATATATATATATATATATATATATATATATATATATATATATATATATATATATATATATATATATATATATATATATATATATATATATATATATATATATATTAATTGATAAAAAATATAAATAAAAAATATTTTATTGTGATACTTACCAAAAATATTAATAGATAATTATGTAGTATTTTATAAGTGTTATTTTATTTATATTTAGATTATTTTTTGATGAATAGAATTATTTATATCAAAATTAATTATTTAGTAATTATTATTTTGTTTATATCTATATTATTTTTTGAAGCAAAAATAAATTATTAAAATATCATGTAGCCATAATATGTAGTCACAGTCCATTACATGAGATTTAATTAACGATAAATTAGGCAAAAAAACCTTATCTTATTAATGTGAATTGTATTTTATAGAGAATCAAATTAAATATACTTAGATTATTAATATGTCAAACTAATTTTATTTAGATCTATATTATTTTTTAGTGAAAACAAAGTATTTATACTTAGATCATTATTTTTTAGTTATTGGAATCTATCTAGATTATTTATAATATTATGTTTAATGTATTCTCCGTGCACTAGTTAATTATATAAAGACATTAAAGAAGTTTTTATGTTTTGTAATATACGAAGTAGTACGTGCTATATGTGTGTCAGTGTGTGTGTATATATATTTCAACATTAATATATTGAAAGCATTATAAAACTTTTATATAATTATTATCAAAATCTTACAAAATTAGGTAACGTCTTTTTTAAATATATGTCTAAAAACATATGAAACCTATTATCTTAAGATTGATTACGGTGGAGATAAAAAAATTTGATTGGTGATTACTATTAAGATAAGAAGAATATGTCATATGTCACTTAAGACTTATCATTTATTATATATAGTATATAATAGATAAATAAATATGATTACAAAACATAAAAATAATATAATTACACAATTGGATAGAAATTTATAATTACATCAAAGCACAATTCTAGAAGAGCAAAAGCAATAGATCTTCCATAAAAATAATGATCAAACTCTTCCAAAATTATATCCATATCTAAAAAAAAATTGGAAAAAATACATTAACAAAATTGAATTCCATGAGTTGATAACCTTTACATGGCTAAGTATTATTTCAATTTCGTTATTCAATTAGTATGACCATGTAATATATTGATAAAGTTATTATTTTCTAAAAATATGTTCATATATATTGAAAATAGATAAAATCTTATCTTATATAATAGTATTTCAAATTGGTTAATATCTTCTAAAAATATATCCATATCTAATCAAATTGGGTCAAATTTTATATTTTATCTTATCTTAAATATTAGTATCTAAATTTGGTTAATATATTCTAAAAATATATCCATATCTAATCAAATTTGGTCAAATTTTATCTTATATATATATAGATATATTCATTAAATAGAGTTAGAATAAAATTTTATCTTATGCATATATTCATTATTTTAAAAAATTGTGATTTGTTCATATGATTACGATTAAGGAGAAGTCGTCATGTGTCTTAGCCCCCTTTATTATATATAATAGATAGATATGCTAACACAATATTTTAAAATTATATCCACTATATATATATATATATATATATATATATATATATATATATATATATATATATATATATATATATATATATATATATATATATATATATAAATCACCTATTATAAGTATGAAAAAACAATAAATTAGAATTACAATGTGAGAATTAAACTAATAAAGTTCAAATTATGCGATAAATATAAAATAAAAATTAATCTAGATATATTTTATTATATTAAAATTTTATTATATTAAAATATATTCTATTACTATATAGATATCTTATCTTAAGTGTCTATTACTATATCAATCTTCGAAAAATATATTTTATTATATTAAAATTATTTTTATCAAAATTTATGTGAAGATTAAAATAGTTATTTAAAAATTTTAATAAGAATTTTCAAGTAATCATAAATTAACTTAAAGTATAAAAAAAATCATACAAAATAACATAAAGTAGGTAGATATAGATAGATTAGATATTAGATTACTTAATATTATTGTAAGATAATATTTTTTTGAAGATAATTATTTTTAAAAAAATCCCATTGACGATTTTTTTGCTTAAATATTGTTAGTTAGATTTACATATCCATTTGTTCCTTAATTATTGTTAATTTTAAGAATAATAATCCTATCCCGGTATGGTTGTTACTTGATTATTATGGAGCATTGAGAATCAAACAAAATTATTATGGAGTATTACTGTATTAGTCATTGTCATTATTGAGTTAACCATGTCGGTTGGTTTATATTATATGCAAAATTTCATCTTATTTTAAATAAATAAATTATTCAATAATCATTCGGAATTTTTTAGTCATCATTAAATCTCTTTATACAATAAATTATATAAAAGACCACGATAGTTTTTGTGGAAGGATTGCCACATAGGAATTTTTTTGGTGATTTTGTCATTAATAAGTTAGATAATGCGATTGTTTTTGTGATTTTGTAAATTTTATGATTTTATAAAATCTAATATTTGGTGTTTTTGGGGTTTAAATAAGAATACACCGGTACGAAGTTGTAGAGTTATATTTTATTTTTATTATTAATTTGTTACCGTGCTTTTGCGCGTTTTGTTAAAAAATTATATTTTAGAATATTAAAATTATATTTGAATTAAATTTTATATGAAAATTAAAATAGTTTATTTTAAATTTTTAAATAAATTTTTTTTAAGGAATTATAAAAAAAGGTTCTGTAACAACTTTAGATATGAGGTTGAGATAAATATTTTGATGATAAGATTTGGTCTTTGTCACCATTTGTAACCAAATTACACTAGTATATACATTTACCTTTTTTAAACTCAAATAGACCTTAAATTTAATTTTATTTTCTTATTTATCTTAATATATATTTAATACCTTAATATGGAGTGGTTATCATTTAAGGTTTGTGTGTATTATTTCTTACCCAAATATATTGCTTCTTTAATTTTTTTTTTTCTAGAAAGAGATGAATAAAAAGAAAAGACCGCTATAAGAACAAATGGCGAGGGATTTAAACATTTTTCGTCATTGAAATTAAGTCGTTATTTGCTCTAATTTGACATAAACCAACAACAACGAAAATGATATTTTCTCTCTAATTAATATGTTTAGTGATACGTTTGTTCATCGGAAAATAAATACTTTTAGTAACAAATAAAGATATTTGTCGCCAATAAATATGGTGAGTTTTTCCCATATAAATAGCAACGAAAGTGATATTTCCTCGTTAAATAGTTGTTTCAACGACAAAAATATTACTCGTAAAACATCAACATATGGCAAGGAATTGAAAATTTTCTGGTTAATAAATTTGACCCATTTTTCCATATTTCACCCAAGTCAATAACGACGAAAATGAAACTTCCTCGTTGATTAATATGTTTAGCGACAAAAATTTTCCTCGAGAAACACATACTTTTAGCGAGTAACTACAATCTTTGTTGCTAATAAATTTGGCGGGTTTGACATAATTCCAACCAAACAAATAACGACAAAATTAAAAATTCCTCGATGAAAGTATTTTTAGTGATGAAAACATTCCTCGATAAAAGCTCCAAATTCGTCGTTATTTTCCTTACGGTTTATGCGACCACATTATACTAACAATTAGCGACGAGTCGAAAATATTGTCGTTGAATATCACTTTTAACAAGGAATATATGTTTCTTGCTATATTCCATGTGCCATTTGATGAGGAGTGGGTATGTTCGTCGCCAAAAATCACATTTACCGAGGAAAAATAATTCATCGGTAATACTTTGCTCGCTAAAAAGCCTTTCTGTTGTAGTGAGGGAACCGAAACCCTAGCAGAGCTCATGAGACAAGGGAGTGTAGCCATGAAAGCTCTCAGATTTCTCTCTCTCTCTTAGTCGGCGTTTAGGGTTTCCAACCCTCTTAAACCCGAGCCAAGTTGTATGACGTCGTAGCTGGCACAACGGTAACAAATCAAAGAGCATCGAGCTGGGCCGGCCTGAGATCACAGATGGGCCTAAAGCCCAATTGCAATTCGATCCATCAGGTGCTCACCCATATAACACACAAATACAAACACACATAGAATTACATAGGCTAAGTAAGATGATCCTAACATTTTTTTTTAAAAGGTCGACCCACCGTGTCTGACTTTGACCCGTTGGATCAACGGATTAAAAATCCCCCGACTCTAATCAACCCCTTTCACCCCGCCAATCCGACCACCCGTTGATTCGGATTTGGGACCCGTCTGGTCAACGACCTGCCAAGTCATGAACCTCAATGGACCCGTCGGAGCATAGGATATATACCCGTGACCCATGATCAGCTCAAGGTAAAATTACATCGGAATGAATTAAATCGTAACCTCTTGGATCAATTTTGAATTCAATTTACATAAAAATAATTAATAAGTATCGATCTAAATGTTCTATAAAAAAATATTTAAAAGTTGATAATATTTGCTTGCGTTCAGCACGAAATCAAAAATTAAAATTCGAATAGGTTAGATATGCTAAATTTTTCTCATACCCTTAATTTTAATAAATAATTAATGAATAAGTTTTTTTACCTATTATTTTATTTTTATAAAAATAGGACGAGCTGACCGTACAATTAATTTAATTAGCAAATATAATTAAAACACATTGAGTTTGTGGACATATGTGGATGGAGAATTAATTTACAGATGAAAGTGGTCTAGTTATAACTTATAAGTATAACCTGGGAAATAATGAACAGGAGTTGTCGACATTAATGGAAGAAAGAAGGTTTGAAAAGTTCTGGGGGAATAAATCAGGAGTGCTGTTACTACCAATTCGCTACACAGCAAAGGATGAAGATGCTTTGAGTTTTGTGAGGAACACCAAATCTATACTCAATCTGAAGAAGCAATCAGCGGAGCCCCGTTTAAGTCTCCATTTCTTTAAAATGGTGTTCCACTTATTTGGTCCTAAGGTACTCTACCTACGTAGTATAATTTTACAAATTAATTAATTATTACGGAGTATGAAAATAAAATTAATTAATTGTTTTGATCGAGTTATATAATAGGTGGCGAGTAAACTCATGGTAAGAATGGGTTTAAGAACTACGTTTGGATTCTCAAATGTGATGGGTCCCACCGAGCAGATATTCATTGCTGGCAACCCCGTTACTTACCTCAGAGTTTCACCCTCTAATATACCTTTGGTAAGTTATTCTTATTGTACGTAGTAATAAACTTGTATTTTTTAAATTTAATTAAATCTAAATCCTAACTGGACTAACCAATAAGAATGATTTCAAATATTTATTTCTATATATGATACTTTAAATGAGATTTTAAAAAACAATTATGAAATTACTTTTAATATTTGATAATAATAATTTGTTATATTATTAAGATTATATATATTTTTTAAATCATGGCATAACACAGGGATTATACGTACTAGGCAATCATTAATCCCCAACCACACTAATCTTTTTTTTTTTTTATCCTTACATCCGACCACGGTGTTACACTTAATTATTTTAGGTTAAATTTCCCATTATAAAAAATATATTTATACCCTAAACATTTCAATATATATATATATATATATATATATATATACAATTATTATAATTTTTTATAATATAAAATTATACTTCAATAAAATTAAATGAAGTACTAGTACTTCCTCCTTAACGAAATAATTGACCTTTTAAAAGTGTAAAATTGGCCAAAAGATCAATTATTCTGTCACGAATGGAGTATATCCTAGCTATATGGGTGAAAAGTGTTGATCTGTAATTAAGGGTGATTGAGTAAAGTTAATTAGGGTCTGTTTGGATTCCCTTTGTATTTTAATTATAATACATAGTTTTAGTTTATAATGAATTTATTAAATAAGTACCGTTTGGATGGCAATTTTACAAATTAAATTATAATCTATCTTTTAGGTCTTCTCGATCTCGCTTTCACTATCGTATTGAACTGGAATGCCGTCAATGATGTCCTTGAATTTCCACTTTCTCAAAGGACCTTGCGGGCCGAAATCTGGCAGAGTTCAAAAGAGAGGGGGTCAACAAGTTTTTTGTTGAAGATGATTTGGTTTTTGAGGGCTTGAGATCAGTGGGGATTTTCCCGGTGTGCTGAGTGCCTGGTTGGAGAGTTTAGGGTTAGGATTTGGAGGGTTTCGACTTTTGCGACTTTCGATTGAGGGTGGGATTAGGTTGAATAGGGAGTTTGAGCTCAAATCAATGGCTGTGAGGGAGACGATTTGACCGATTTCGTCTGGAATTGGGCTAGTCAGGTTCTCATTCGAGATCGTGAGAGTGGAGAGGGAGGTAAACGAAGCGAGATTGGGTACGAACAGGAGGGGGAGAGCGATGTAGATGATGACGATTTACGAAACTGAGTTACAGAGCCTTGACAAAACAAATTATGGCGATTCATTTGCATAATAACATGTGTGGGGTCTTTAAAGCTCAAACCTGAGAGCTCTTATGGAGGTGAAGGGACTGAGGGGGAGAAGTGAAGCAGAGCACTGAGACCTCGTGGATGGTGGCGGATGAAATGTACGGGGAAAATTAATTAACCAAGTACTGTATAAGTAAATTATGATTATAATTAACTTTTCTATTTAACACATCCAAGTTAATTATAAACATAATGAAAAGGAATCCAAACAGACCCTTAGTTAATGTGTGGTGGCGCAGGGAGTTTTGGTGATACTGCTAAGTTACAAGAAAAATCTGGACATGCAAATCATGGTGGACGACGAGGTTATACCCGATCCTAAATTTCTAGCTGCTTGCTTCAAAGACACCTTTCAACAAATGATGGATGCTATATAAACCTGTTATAATATGAAGATTATATGTCTTCATTATAGTCTTCATTATTTCTTCATTTTGCTGTCATTGCTCTTAGCTGAATTTGAGCTTCATTTCAGCTGCATTTCCTTTACATTTTCAGTAGCTTTGTCGTGTTCTGTAATAAGGAGTTTTGTCTCCATTTGGTGACTCATGTGAAGGGCACATGTTGGTGTATTACCCTACTATAAAAGCTTGCATTCTCCCTTCCCAATTAGTAGGGTTTTGGGGATTTCAGCCGCACTAAATGAAGGCTATGGCAAGCCATTTTTTATTCTCTGATTGCTGATGAAACAGTGCCATGTGTTGGCATGTTTCTTGATGATTTTTGCTTGTTTTGCATCTTATATTTGATGATCTTAGCATATTTTCACATGGTATCAGAACGACAGTCTATTTTGTTGATTGTTCTTTGCCTTTCTAGTTGATTTTCGCATTTATGTTTAATGTGAGTGGTAGCTCTAATTCAGAGGAAAGAACACTTGAAGATATGAATGCTCAAGCTAATCTAGTGGATCCTTTGTTTCTCTCTAATTCTGATCACTCTAGTGCTCAGTTAGTTACAATTTCGTTTGATGGAATATACCTTGGAACCGTGGAGTGATGATGTCTTTAGGAGCCAAATGTAAGGCTTTATTAATGGCTCTTGTGCTAAGCCAACAGATGGATCTGTTGATCTGGAGAGGTGGATAAGGGCCGATTATATGGTGAGATGTTGGCTTCTTAACTCGATGACTAAGAGCATAGCTGAAGGATTCATGTTTGTGGATTCTTCTAAGTATCTGTGGGATGAGATTGTGGAGAGATTTGTTCAGTCCAATGCTCCACTTATTTTCCAAATCAGAAAGAAGCTTGGAAACATAGTTCAAGGTAACATGAATTTAGCTAATCTGTATAATCTCTTTAAGCGTCATTGGGATGAGTTGCTAGTCTTAGAGAGTGTCCCTGAATGTTTGTGTGGTGCTATTGCTTCTTGTACTTGTGAATTGAAGAAAAAGATTACTGAAATTGAGTCTAGAAACAGGCTTATGCAATTCTTAGTTAGCTTGAATGATGGTTATGATGTTGCAAGAAACTTTATTCTAGCTACAAATCCTCTACCAAGCATCAACAAGGCTTATTACATCTTGAAACAGGTAGAAAGAGGTAATGAAGCCTCGGGTGGTACTTCTATTCCTCAAGGTATTAGCACTGATTCAAGTGCAATGGATGCTAATAGAGGTGGAGGATCTTATCAGTATAAGCCTTCTGGTGGAGGAAATAACCCAGTTAAGAGAGAATGGAAAGATTGGCAAGAGTTGAAGGGGATAAAGGCCAATTCTAAATGTTCTCATTGTGATATGAAAGGCCACATGGCAAAGCAATGTTTCAAGCTCCATGGAATCCCTGATTGGTTTAAGGGGCTCCAAGAAAAGGAGAAGAACAATACTTCCAGTAAGAGTACAACTTACACAACAGGGTCAATGGGCAACCAAATGCAAGGCAGTCATTTAGATGATTGATGCGAGATGAACGTGTCGTTGGCACTTTCACCCTTTATCAAATAGTAATAATATCCAAACTCAAACACAAAACCAATAGATTAGGCAATCAATCACTTGATAAACCAAATAACTACTAGTATAGCGATGAAGTCCGGTGTCGAACCCACATGGAGAAGCGATTTCCTATTCAATAACTCTAAGCAAAGACTCTTAAAGCAATGATTTGTAGCAAGTAACAAAGATGTAAAAGTAACCAGATTTATGCTTGCAAAGTAGATTGATATCAAAGTAGAAAGAACATTTCACCTGCAATTCTCTAACAATGGTTGGAATTCATGGTCCTCGGATTGATCTATTAATTATTCATATTCATAGGTCTACTTGACTAAAGTTGAGAGATTGACAGAGATTCACTCATGTTATTCAATATTACTAAAGAATAGCATTAAGGACTCGAGTAATCAAGACCAATTGACACATTTACTCAACACAATTAAGACTAATAGGCGCATACTGAACTCGACCCTAATCGAATATCCTCAACATAGATCAATTGAAATCATCCACTACAAAGACAAAGAAACATCACTATCTCAATACCTTTGTTTGCTATCAAGAAAACAGCAACGAATTCATACCTAAGATGCAATTCCTAACATGGTGATTAGTCATAGAAAGGAACACAAATATGATAATTAAGCACAAGATGATAACTAAGAATATGAATAACCAAATGGAATCAAATCCTCATAATCCAAACAACCATGGCTTCAAATCACAGGCGAAACTATGAGTTCAGCAACTCATAGGCCAATTATCTCTCTCTCTCTCTCTCATTGTTTTGGATGGTGGGTCGGGTGACGGAAGTAGATTATCCACCCATCACCCGATCCATTTTCATCCCTAGCAATCCATCAATTCCATCCAAACTCAACTGCACGGCATCAACTCGAGAATTGGGAGATCGATATCCGGCGGAAAACTATGGAGACCTAAATAGGTCAATTAGCTTCATCAATCCCCAAACAATCAGGTACGCTCCCTGACTCTTCTGAACCGAATCCTAAGAATAAATCTGTAGGATAGGTGGCTGCCATGAATCTAAGGAGTGGGCGACAACTGCAAACGCCGGAGCCAAACACGGAGGAGAAAGCTGTAGGTGAGTACTCGACATCGACTAGAATCTAGTCGATGTCGAGGACCCTGTAGTTGATGTCGACCAAAATGAACCTGCCCATAAGTCGACTCCTCCACTCGACGTTGACCAGACACCACTCGACGTCGACCACACTCCAGCACCACCGAGAAAGAAAACGCTGCCATTCCCAACAAAATCTTTGAAGGACCCAGCGAAGAAAAAGTTCCAGCGGTTCGTGAAGATGCTTCAAAGGCTCAACGTCACCATTCCCTTTACAGAAGCCCTTCACGAGATGCCCTCATACATCAAGTTCCTCAAAGAGATTCTGAGTAAGAAGCGGTCGATGGCTGAGATCACAGAGGAATGCAGTAAGATGGATCTACCAGAGAAAAGGCTAGATCCAGGTAAATTTTCTATAACTATTGGATTTGGTCAATATAAATTCAATGCTTTATGCGACTTAGAAGTCAATGTCAGCATCATGCCACTATCAATCTGGTCCAAAGTCAAGATAGGAGCTTTAGAGCTTGTGGATGCCCGATTATACATGGCGAACAACATTGTAGTCATCCCAACAGGCATGATGGACGGTGTACCGGTGCAAGTAGGTAAGTTCTTTGTCCCTGTTGATTTCTTAGTTATGGATATGACAGATGACCCTTCTTGTCCAATTCTTTTAGGAAGGCCTTTCTTTGCGACAGTGGATGCCAACATAAGCGTAAGGAAGGGAGTGCTCACTTTCAACATCAGCGATGAGATAATTGAGTATTCTTTTAATAAAACTGAAAGGCATACAGGTCCTCTGGAGGTCAAATCAATTTCAGCTAGGTACATCACTTGCGGGGAGCCTAAGATAAGAAATATGACTCCCGAAATACAAAAGGCTTATAGGCAGATTCAGGTGCTATTTTGAGTGATTCAGAGAAATACAAAAGGCTTGTAGGCAGATTGTTATTCCTCAATCTTTTTAGACCAGGTATTTCATATGCCGTGTAACATCTCAGTCAATTCATGGTTGAACCAAGACAACCACATTCTGAGGTTGCTCTCCATGTTGTGAGATACTTAATTAAAAGGGACCATATCAGTTGGTCTATCTTATTCTAAAAATTCTGCTGTGAGCCTAACTGCATTTTGTGATGCTGATTGGGGGACATGTCAGTTCAGTGCAAGGTCTTTGACAGGCTATTGTGTATTCATTGGGCATTCACTTGTATCTTGGAAAACAAAGAAACAAGTCACTATCTCAAAATCATCAGCATAAGTTAAGTATAGGAGCATGTCCACAACTACAAGTGAGTTGATATGTGTTAAAGGAGTTATGCAGAGGTTGAAGTTATCTGTGTCATTACCTATTCCTCTTTATTGTGACAACAAAATCTGCCATTCATATTGTTGTGAACCCTGTGCTTTATGAGAGGACTAAGCACCTCAAATTGACTATCACTATATCTAAGAGAGAAATTGCAAGAAGGTTTTGTGCTTCCTCAACATGTCAGAACTGGGATACAGATTGCAGATGTTCTTACAAAACCTCTTGGTGAAAAGCAACACAACTTTCTATCTCTCAAGTTGGGTCTTGTTGGTTTTCCCTCAAGCCCAACTTGAAGGGGAGATATGAAGATTGTATGTCTTCATTATTCCTTCATTTTGATGTCATTGTTCTTACCTGAATTTGAGCTTCATTTAAGCTGCATTTCCTTTACATTTTCAGTAGATTTGTCGTGTTCTGCAATAAGGAGTTTTGTCTCCATTTGGTGACTCTGACTCATGTGCAGGGCACATGTTTGTGTATTACCCTACTATAAAAGATTGCATTCTCCCTTTCCAATTGGTAGGGTTTTGGGGATTGCAGCCACACTAAATGAAGGCTATGACAAGTCATTTTTTATTATCTGATTGCTGATGAAACAGTGCCTTGTGTTGGCATGTTTCTTGATGATTTTTGCTTGTTTTGCATCTTATATTTGATGATCTTAGCATATTTTCACATATAATTTGATATGATTTTGTACGCTTACTGTGCGTACTCACAATGATATATTATACATTATGTTATAATCTTTGTATGCATGCACGTTTCTCATCTAGCTATAAATTTTTTAGCAATGAGTTTGTTTGTTGTGCATTCGCGCGCATGCACAATGATATATTATACATTGGAGTATATGTTACTGTATATGTAGGGCCTGTTTGGTAGTAGCTTTTAATAGCGTGAGATAGAGCGTGAGATAGAGCGTGAGAGAGAACGCTCTCCACAACCTTGTTTGGCGGGCACCAGCGTTTTCAGAAACGCTATGCGTTCATCTCCTTAGGAAGCTTTGGAAGGGTTTCGTCGGCCGCTCCAATCCGGAAGCGTTCGATGAAATTTGGATGAGCGTTCCCCACGGTAAAAAGAAGCCGGAAGCCCTCTCCTCTCATCAATTCCTCTCCTCTCGACAATCTTCATTTTCATCTTCACAGAAGCTTTTGCAATCGATTCCATGAGAGTTCCACGACAACAAACTTCGATCCCGCGGTAAGGTTTGCAAGCTTTGCAATCGATCGATTTCTCAGCATGCTTGTGAAAAAAACTGATATCCACTTCCTTTTGTTGATACAGGCTCTTCACAGGTTCCATTTCGCTTTCTCTACCAAGCAATTTCGCTTTCACGTTCTTCAGGTAGTAGCGAAATTCCTCTTTGTTGCTCTTTGTTGCGCACTTGATGCAATTTCGATTTGCATTAACCCTAAATTTTGAATTACATAAAACCCTGGTTTTCTGGGGTTTTCTGGGGTTTTCTGGGGTTTACTTGCTTTGTGAGTTCATTTCTGTATTATGAGATTGTAGTTCATTCCATTAATCTATTATCTATCCCTAGTTTAATTTGAACTTTGAACCTCATTCAACCGAAATGAAATTTCCAATCTCCATCTATTAAACACAAATGGATTGCTGATTTCAATTGCTGCTTGATGTTATGTTGATCAAGGAGTCCCTAGTCTTTTAATATATACTGTATGTTCCAAACTTCTAATGGTAAGACAGAAATGCATATGTGATTTATAGGGTTAAGTTGCTTGATGAGTTCCCACTGACCCACTGGATGGATACATTCAATTCACTATTGTACTATGAGATTGCTGTTTACTTTCTGAGTTGATAGTTTGTTGGCATTGAGTGTTGGTATGGTTTGGTTTTGTTCTCTTTCTTGTTCTCCATTTCACTTTCTCATCTAAATGATAGGAGGACTGTTTGAGCTAAAACCTTTGAACTAATTCCATTGATAAGTTCCATCGATCTGTATGATATACATCTATGATCTACATCTAAATTATAGGAGTACTATTATAGTTAAATGCATACCTCTTGTTACTGCATTCCTTTTCTGCTGCTGGCATTTGTATTTTGTCCATGAAAGTTAAATCAATTTTGATATGTGGTTATGATTGCAAGTGACCTGGGAGATTGTTTAAAAAACAGATTTCTGTAAAAATCAGAATGTGATTTCTGTAAAAACAAATTGCCTTGTTACAACTATCTATTGCGTACTTGTATAATCATGTTACAAAAATCTGTTTTTACAGATTTCTGTAAAAATCTGTTTTACAGATTTCTGTAAAAATCTGTTTTTACAGATTTCTGTGAGTAGCAGCAACAACATGATGTTGTATAACATCTTTAAATCAGTCCTAAACCTAGGTTTCTTATCTCCTTCATCCCAAGGCTGGTCATACTTCCTGTTTTTTTCCCAGATTAATTATTACTGTAAAACCTAGATTCGTCTAGAAATCGGTTTTAGATAGCGGAAGCGTAATAGATCTAAAGCCATAACGAAAGATCAAATGAAGAATCACAAGCAATCGAACACTCAAGCAGTTTTACGTGGTTCGGTATAATACCTACATCCACGGGGCTTCAAGAGTTGGCCGAATCCACTATAAGAGAGTTCGTACAAGGGATGATACAAGCAATGAAAGCAAGCAACCCTAATCTAACATGCATGTGAATCAGAGGTACAAGGAAGAAGAAGAAATCCCCCTGTATGGGATAAAACCAGAAGATCGATAAAGAAATTGATTTCTAGAACCCGAGATCTCAGAAGACGAGGAGAGCGGCCACCCAGGAGGACGCCGGAGCTCGATCCACCTTCCAGAGAAGCCACCAGCAACATTTCTTCTCCGAGCGCTCAAGAACCGACGGCAAGAGAAAGAGAGAAAGCTCCAAACCCTAGAAACCCTAATCGGAGAAAAGAGAGCGTTTGTGAGGAGAGAGAAGACAGAAGCTGAAGTGTCCAGCTCTCAAGAGGAAGCGACGCTTTATAGCTAGGTCAAGAGCCAAACACCAAAACGCTGCGCTCCAATAAAGAGAGGTAGGTCAGGCTCCGCGTCCCTGGGCTCTGGGCTACCAGCTCATCCGAGCTTCAAGATCTTTGGGCCAGTAATGGGCTAAAGCCCAATACCAGGTAAGGTCACTTCTTCCCATCATACCTTATACAAGATATATGTATATAGTATAGTTTATACATATATATGTTTAACCCCGCTATAGCATAGTCTCGTTAGAGGATAAAGCCTAAAAGGCTCAATACGACTCAGTCGAGACGTATAACTATAGTGCAACATATATGTATAATATATACTATAATATACCTGTATAAACATCATAGACACATACATGTCCAAACAAGCATATAAAACAATATTACAGGCCAAAGGAAAACTTAGGAAAGTAAACACACACTAGTAGAAAAAGGGGCTTTGGCTACGGTTGATTTACCACGGTTCCGTGTCTCCTTGTGGTAAATATGTATACTTGGCAATATAACCACAATTATTTACAGAACCGTGGTAATTAATCGGTAGATTTACCACGGTTCTGTGTGTCCTTGTGGTAAATATGTATACTTGACAATACAACCACGGTTATTTACAGAACCGTAGTAATTAATCAGTAAATTTACTACGGTTTTGGAGCACACCGTAGTCTTTGTGATCGGAAAAATTACCACGTTATTTTTAAAACCGTTCATTTTAACATGTTTTTTTGTTTAATTCATAAAACCTGGAACCCTAGCTTCATCTCCTATTTTCAATCTCCGAACATCATCCCCCTCTTCTACCCCTCAGGCGCCGCCGTGCCCGTATCGTCTTCATTCCCATCTCCACCGTACCTCTTATCGATCAATCATGTCTCCGACTCCCTTTCCTTCTTATGTAACCATTGTGTTAAATCCGACCGCTATCGCTCTGGGCATTGACGACGACCTTCATTGACGTCGGCATCCCTCCTGTAATTAGTCATAGCCATTGCCCTCCATTGGTGGCCCGATATCTCTAGCTACAGATTTTCTCTTGGCAAGTGCTAGTTGTCAATTTCAACCGTTCGATTTTTCATTTTCATTTAAATTTCCCCTTTGCTTGGTTGTTTCTCTCAATTGGTGGTTTCTTGAACTCTGACCAATGTTAACTTGCTTGATTGTTCGTTTGGTATGTCAAAATAGGGTTAAATAGGGGGTAAAAAAAATAGAGTTAGATTAAGAAATTTAATTAATTGTCCTCAAACTAGCTAGTTTTTTTTTGGGCGAAGGATACATGTACAGTCTTCTTTGTTGTCAAAATTTATCAATATTTCTTCAGCTTGGCTTGGGTGTGAACTACCAAAGATTTGGGCATATTGGAATTGGCTATGAAGTTGATATCTAGATGCATGTTTGAATGGTTGCTTCTGTTTTGCACCATTTATCTTATGGGTTCTATTGTTTTCTGAGTTCTCTGTCTAAATAAGGATTAGTATTCGGTGTTTGGAAATTAAGTTGTGGGTGTGGATAATAATTATCTTTGAGCACATTTATCAGTTCAACAAAAAGAGGTGAAATCCCCTTCTTGGGCATGCTCTTAGCTTTCATTTTGAGTGAGAGAGGACTTTAATTGTCTGCATTGGTGCAACCCTGAAGCTTATGTCGTACTTGAACACTAAATTGTATGCTTTCACCTGTTAAGCATTGGTGTTTCTATATTGTTTTGTGCATAACTCACTATGTAGTTCATTATTCTTCTTTTCTTCTAATGTAATAATCTCTTTCCCTCACATATACTCCATTATAGTTTATTTTCTATCTTGCTATTTATTTGGTCTTCAATTTGTGCCACTTTGTCTACCTGTTTTTGCATTACATATTTGGACGATGCTCGTACGTTAAGAATTATTGTAACAGGTAGACCTGTTTAAAGGCATTACCTTGCCAGATGCTCCATAGTTTGGCAAAGTTTTTGGTGGGCAGTTTATCAGACAGGTATTTATTTTTTATCCTCATTATCCTATTCCTATTGATATAACTTCACGAGAGTTATGATATGACATTTCGTGCTTAAATAGATTGTAGTGCATCTCAGACTTTGTTCCTCAAGCTATTCAGTTTGTCCGTTTCCAACCCTTTCAAGAATCATAAATTTGTTTGGATCATTGGACATGGTCTTGGTATATTTAAAGCATAAAGTTTGAATAATCCACTGTCTCATGGTTTAAATTCTTACTTCAAATATATGCTTCAGAATTTTTTATTCCTTGTAACATTAATTTGTCACTTGAGAATATTTCTGAAAAGAAACGAAAGAAAACTATCATTCTTAAAGAAATGATTGCCTTTTTCTTTACTGTCTTTTTGTCTAATGTATAGTTTGTTCTCATTCAGGCGCTGGCTGCAGCAACAAAAACTGTTGACTGTCTAGAAAAAATTCACCATTTCCAGGCTTATTTCCTTCTTGTTGGGGATGTAGACAGTGAGTGCACTTTGTCTTGCCTCTCTTTCCCCCTTCCTCTTTACAATAATTTAAAACTCTATAGTCATTTTTTTTTTGTATGCTCAATAATGTGATTTATTTTAAGAAAGCATTTGTTGTGCTTTCTTTTACCATTTTTGGAGGTAGCTGCCTCATGGGGATCCAGGATGAACTCTTTCATCTGATTCCTAGTGCTACTTGATGGCCATTTTGGAGCTGAATACTTGTTCTGTTTCTCATCTTTAATGCATTCTTTGGGTTTATCTTCTTTGGTGGGAAAAAAACTAGTTCTTCTATCCTCTTTATCTCTGTTACAGATCCTACCAAAGGTCCAAAACAAGATAGCAACAACGAAGTTCATTCCATGGTCAACAGAGATAAGATTCTGTGATCCGAATACTTTAACTAACTAGGAAGACTAAATCACCTCCAAGGTCTTTGGTAACTTCTTGTATATTGTTAAACTGAAGCTTATATTGGAAGGGGTATTTGGTTCTAACATTCATCTCCTTTTGGTTTTAGTTTAAGGTTCTGGTTCAAAGCACAAGGAAAGCTTGCCGATGACCAGGCATTGCATAGGTAAGAACTCCTTTATGACAGTTAATAAACCATCAAAGGCGAAGTATGGGCTTACTCTCTGTTGCATTAGCATATCTGCTTCTATTTATTCATATCTTATCATGTAAGCAGTGCATATTTCTTTTAATCAAGTTATGAATTCTTGATATACATTGAGAACCAATGCCTCGTCCTTCCTTGATGAAAAAACAGTGGCTTAATATCAAGCTTTGAAATTAGGGGGAATTCTGGTTTAGCTAGTTCATTTTTTTCCTATCATGGCAGGTTTTATTTTTTGAACTTCTATCCCAAGATGGCTGCATTACAGACATAATTCAGTCCTTGTTTTCAGAGGTCAATTCACCTTGGTCCAACCACTAGTAGAAAAATGACATTTGGCTACACTTAATTTACCACGGTTTCGTGTATTCATGTGGTAAATTTTCAAGGTGTACATGCAAATGGCTACTAGATATTTCTTTTTATTAATCTTTATTAGTCTTTATATTTGGCACCATTTGCCAAGAATGGAGTTTTTGATGGTTTTAAGACTTTAAATCATATTGTCTTCAGATCGGTGTTCCACTTGAAGTTATGCATCTAACTGATGAATATTGGGAAAAAGTGGTAAGTATGTTATCTGGTTTGATATATCTTGTGCTGAATCAGATTTGTGTATATTACGGACATGCTAAATTATTTGTTTGTTTTCAGTATAGAACATGCTAAATTACATGCTAAATTGACTATTGGTGGATGAGTTTGGTTCCCCTATGTACAGAGGCTTCTCTAATCTTCAAAGGATGTACTAGCGTTAGAATTTTCATATTATCTCGAATCATTGCCTATGATCTGTACATTATTTAGGTAATGTTTAAGACAGAATCCGTTACATCTGAGTTATTTAGTTAAAAAAAATTATTGGAAGTTTGATGGTGTTTAACTCATTGAGGTTTTGGCTGTCCTTTAGGCTTTTGTTTTTTACTGCTTGATTTGTTTTGTTCTCCTCTATATATGGTTGCAGCTTGAATAAATTTAGTCTTAGTTTTAGGTTTCTTATATGATTGGAGAATGGAGAGTACTGATGCAGACGACCTCCTAATCCAGATGTCCTCTACAATGCAAGAATAAAGTTCGGTAAGCATAAAAAATGATGGAATTGAATAGAATTAAGCTATTTTACTACTATGTATGTTTTCAAGATGCCCTTGTTTTACGGGTATTGATTTGATCGGAACTCTGAAATCTGTCTCTTTGAGATCTTTACAAGCCTCTATCTTCTTCTTGCTTTTAGGTGCATTTATGGACGCTGTCAGCGACATGTAATTTGACTATATTGCTTCAGGGCATTATGCTAGTGTTATTCATCCATCTCCAGATGAAGCATATAAGACATCAACCCTGGAATATATTGTCCAAGGATATGGTAATTATTTGAGAAACAACCATTCATTCTTCTTCTTCCCTTGTAGGATCTCGCTCTCGCCTCCATCTATCTCCTTTGTGGGATCTCGCTCGAGGATCTCTGGTGAACCTTCGAGGTAATCTCTTCCCTGCGACGAACCCTCCATTAAAACTGACGCTAAGTCATCTAGTATGGCTTATATTTACACTTTTATCTAGTTCTTGGCTCCTTGTTCTTTCCCCCATCTTCTATAGGTTATGATATTTTTTACTCCATCTCTGACATCCACATAAACGTTTCATTCTATTGCTTTTCAGGAGCTATGAGTTACAGAGATTCTCATCTGCTCATTGTTCTTTGAAAGTAAGATACTTTTCCTCTAGTTTATTGTGTTCTTTTCCCACCTCTTCTAGCCTATGTTGTGTAGTTTCTAGCTTTCATTCTAGTGACTGTCTATTTATCCATGTCTGAATTAATCCATGTTTGAATTGCCCTCATTAAGCAAACCTTGTGAAGGGTGTGTTTCTTGGATTCCTTGTTATTGCAGTAGGTCTTTATTCTCTTAAGAACATGCCCTTATATGAAACATAAGGTTGCTAGTCTTGATTTCAAGTTGATCGATGTTTATAGAGGTAATTAGTTTATAATTGTTGAAAGCTTACTAGGGACTTCCTGAATTTAATGGGATTCAAGTTGTATGAACAACGTCTTTTTTTTCTACATGATCTTTCAGTTAAGCAACTTTGCAGCACAACGTTCATTTTCTTCAAGAAATTATTCAAAACAAGAGATTCGACATCCTAGAGTAGTCAATCTTATTGATAGATGTGGAGATATCGATTTCTCTTTATAACATTGCTGATAGAACATCCATCACAGGGCTTTGATTATGCTATTTTGGTGATTCTCCTTAATGTAAAATCAGGTACCATAATCTCTATTAACTCTTATAGATAAGAGTCTTATCTATATTGAAAAGGTCATCTTGTTTTCTTGGTATTTTACTATGCATATAACTTTGGATACCATATGTATTCAAGTATTGCCTTTATATTCTCAGATCCCATATATATACTTTTTTGTTTATTCCCAGATCCCATATTTCTTATATTTAGTTAATTAATTTTCCATGCCCTGAATTGAAAGTAAAGCTCACAAATTCATGTCGTGATTGATTATTTAAGCCTAGCTTAAGCCTAGCTTAAAATTTATGAAGTATGCTAACCTTCTTAAGTATATGAATCTGGTTCTTTTACTTTAATGCCGGCTTGCTACTATAATAATCATATTATTATTATTTTATTTAAGCCTATTAGCTCAATTGGTAGAGCGATGTGTTTATACACAAAGACGTGGGTTCGAATCCCGCATAGGCTACTATAATAATCAGGTGTACTACAATACATATTTACTTCGGTTCAACAATTTACCACGGTTCAAAACACAATTACCACATGCATCTTTACTTCGGTTCACACATTTACCACGGTTCAAAACAATTACCACACGACCTATTTACCACGGTTGACACATTTACCACGGTTCACAAGGCCTACAACTACATACAGATTTACCACGGGTGGACAATTTTACCACGGTTCTGTCAGATTTACCATAGCCACTTTTACCTCGGTTCAGAACCGTGGTAAAGCTTGCACACGGAACCGAGGTAAAATGGCTTTTTCTACTAGTGACATATCATTACAAACACCCCTCTACTTTTCTAAGTCTTACACTGGGCAGACTCAGACTCAACATGTAAGTGGATTCTTCATGGCCAGGTCCGTCCTCAGCCCAAGCATACATCACACACAGAGATCACTCAAGTTCCTCCAAGTGGAGGAAGTTCCTACAAAACACAAACTTATCATGAGGGACAATTTTAGTGCCAAAATCTGCAGGATTAAGTCTACCATCAATTTTCTTAACATGAATGATGTTATCTTCAACTTTTTCACGAATGAAATGGTATCTAACATCAATATGTTTAGTACGCTCATGGTACATGGGATCTCTACACAAATATAGAGCACTTTGGCTATCTATATGCAGCACAGATGTATAATGCTTTAATTCCACTTCTTTCAAAATACCCTGCAGCCAGATAGCCTCTTTACAGGCCTCTGTAGCTGCAATGTATTCTGCTTCAGTGGAAGATAATGCAACTATACGCTGTTGTTGGGACTTCCAGGAAATACAATTACCTGCCCATGTATAAACATAGGAAGTAATAGATTTCCTAGTGTCCTTGTTACTAGCATAGTCAGCATCAACAAAGCCATGTAATTCAGATGCAGAAGTATCCTTTGAATACAACAATGACAGATTAACAGAGCCAAGCAAGTATTTCAACAAGTATTTCATGGATAACCAGTGTTTTTCAAAAGGATTAGACATAAATCTACTTAGAGTACTGATAGCAAATGCCAGATCAGGCCTAGTACAGATCATAGAGTACATAACAGACCCAACATCAGCATCATATGGTATAGACTTCATATTTTTCATCTCAATAGCAGACAAAACATCTTTAGACTTAGTCAAATCAAGATGAGGGCCTAAAGAAATGTTATTCACTTTGTCACCAGAAATATGAAATCTATCAAGCACCTTATGAATGTAATCACATTGATGCAACCATAACTTTTTATGCTTTCTATCTCTAAGAATGGACATTCCTAAAATTTTCTTAGCAACACCCAAATCTTTCATGTCAAAATGCTTCTGCAAGTTCTTTTTAATATCTAAGATGCAATCTTTAGATTTAGAAATCAAAAGAATATCATCAACATATAAAAGCACATAAGCAGCAGGACCATGTCTTTTAACACCTTTAAAATACAAGCATGTATCAAACTTACTTCTTTTAAACCCTAAGCTGAATCTCATACATCTATCAAACTTAATGTTCCATTGTCTAGGAGACTGTTTAAGACCATAGATAGATTTATTCAGCAGGCAAGCATAGTTAGGATGCACAGAATCAACAAAGCCCTTAGGCTGTCTCATGTATATAGTCTCATCCAAGTCACCATGCAAGAAAGCAGTTTTAACATCCATTTGCTCAAGTTCAAAATCATGCACAGCAGTCATAGCAAGTAAGAGTCTAAGAGTCTTATACTTAACCACAGGAGCAAAGATTTCATTATAGTCTTCACCCTCTCTTTGGGTGAAACTTTTAGCAACAAGCCTGGCTTTATATCTAGGTGGATCAGATTTAGACACACCATCTTTAAGTTTAAAAATCCATTTGCAATCAATAAGTCTTGCATTTTCAGGTTTAACAACTAAAGTCCAGGTTTGGTTAACCCTCATAGACTCAATCTCTTCATCCATAGCCTTTTTCCAATTCTTATAGTGAGCACACTTTAAAGCCTGTTCATAAGTTTCAGTAGTAAATGATTTAACCACATCAGAAAACAAGGTAAGCAAACTCAACAATGTTATTTATGAACCTTTTATTTGGAATGACAGTCCTAGGACTCCTATCCCTAGTCAACTGCCAATCAGTGAGATCATGTCTTTCAGCAACTGAAGAACTAAAGGAACCAGAACAAGAAGCAGGCATAGACTCAACAATAATATCCTCATCCACAGAAATAGGAGAAACAGAAGAGGAAGGTAAAACAGTAGGTTCAATAACAGGTTCATTAGCTTCCCCACCCAATTGGTGAGGTTGCACAGCCACAGAATCAGAAGGGGTAGAAACAGAAGAGAGAGTAAGAGGAGGGGAGGGAGAATAAACAGTATCAAATTCATCATCATAGTCAGTTTCAATGTTCTTAGGAACATAGAACCGATCACCATTGTGTTCCTGCAAGTTAGTATCATGTATAGTAGGAACAGAAGTCATTTTAAAGTGAAATTCATTCTCATTAAAAATAACATTCCTACTCACAATAGTTTTATAAGCTCCAGATTGAACAAGTAACAATTTATAACCTTTAACACCTTGAGGATATCCCAATAGGACACACTTTTGTGACCTGGGATTCAACTTACCTTGGTTAATGTATGAATATATACAGTGCAACCAAAAGGTTTAAGATGATCAAGGTGAGGTTTTCTTTTATACCACAGTTCATAAGGAGTCTTAAAATCAATCACAGAAGAAGAGTTTCTATTTATCAAATATGCAGCAGTCATAACAGCTTCACCCCACAAAGAATGCTTCAAACCAGAGGAAATAAGCATGCATCTAGCCTTTTCAAGAGGAGTCCTGTTCATCCTCTCAGCAGTACCATTCTGCTGGGGAGTTCCAGGAATTGTCAAGTGTCTTTTAATACCATTATGTTTACAATAAGCATCAAACAAGGAATTACAAAACTCAAGACCATTGTCAGTTTTTAAGCACTTAACAAATAAGCCAGTTTCCTTTTCAACCATGGATTTCCAATGTTTAAAAGTTTCAAAAGCTTCATCTTTAGTTTTCAACAGAAACACCCAAACTTTTCTACTATAATGGTCAATCAAGGACATAAAATATCTTTTCAAACCAACAGTAGATATTTGGGCAGGGCCCCATAGATCAGAATGAATATAATCCAAAGGAGCAGTTGAAACAAATGCACATGATTTGAAACTTTTTCTAGTATGCTTACCTAAAACACAATTTTCACTTAATTCAATGGAACAAGGTTTAGCAGGAATAACACCAGACTTATACAAGTTCTCAAGACCTTTATTACCAATATGACCTAACCTGACATGCCATAACATAGAATCATGCATAGACATAGGCTTATCAATGGCAGTAAAAGCAGTAGCAGAGGAATTCACAATAGGAGTAGCAATCAGTTCATATAATCCAGCTTTTCTCAAGCATTTAATCACAGGTTTACTATCCTTAGTAACAATCTTCACACCATCAGAATTGTACACATCATATTTTAATTCCTCAAGAGCACTTTCAGACAATAAGTTTCTTCTTAAATCAGGCACCCATTTAACATCCTTTATAACTCTAACAACATTGTCAAACATTCTTAAAGCAACTGAACCCACACCTTTTATTTTAAGCACAGAATGATCACCTAGCATGACAGTACCAACATCATAGCATTTAAGGTCGGAAAACCAAGACTTATGGAAGGTAGCATGCATAGTACATCCAGAATCTAAAATCCAAGCATTGGAGTCACCAGAATTTAACAAAGCAAGCACTTCATGAGTATAATAAGGATGAGATTCAAGCACAGCAGAAACATTAGGCTTTTTACCAGCAAGCCTTTCATCTTTCTTCCTCTTAAAGCAGTGTTTCTCAATGTGACCAGATTTAGAGCAGTAAGAACACATAAGGTGAGATTTATCAGGTTTACCACTTTGATGATTTTCAGTTTTACTGGAATCCTTTTGAGGTGGTTTATTGTTGTTATTGTTGTTATTATTCTTATTTTCTTTAAACCTACCTCTAGCAACAAGAACCTCATTCTTATTTTCAGGTTTATGGTCATTTTTAAGCTCATACTTGTTTTTAAAGACCTTTAAAGCATCATTTTTCTGAATAATGGACTCAAGAATAATTTTCTTTTCCAATTTATCAGTACTGTATTGCACAACATCTTTAAAAGTATCAAATTGAGCAGGCAAAGAATTTAACAACAAAACACATTGCTGAGTTTCCTCAACTTTATCACCACATCTTTGCAAATCTTGAAGAATAGTCAGAAATTTATCAAGATTATCAGACAAGGGACAGGAAACATCCATCTTGAAATTAAACAGCTTATTAAACAAATTAACACGAGAAGGAAGAGATTTTACCAAGTACAAACCTTCAAGACCTTCCCAAAGCTTTTCAGCAGTGTCAAAATTTAATACCTGTCTAGCAACTTCGTCACTTAAGCGAAGCATAACTTCACTGTGAGCCTGTTGATCAGTTTCAAAGATTTTGTCCTTCGATGTCCCTTCTGGAAACTTGTTGGTTACAACAACCCAACACTTTTCCTTGATGAGAATATCCTTCATCTTCAGCTGCCACATAGCAAAGTCTGTGTGGCCATTGAAGGGCTTCAAGTAAGTGCCTTTATCACCCATAGCCGTTTTATTGTACCTGTAGAACAACTAAACAGTTAGTAAATGTTTTAAAGAGCACAAAAGCGATTCAAGAAAATATGAATCTAACAGTGCAACTAAGGATCCTATCAAGCCAAGCACAAAACAAGAAAACTTGAAGATCAGAAGCACTCAAAACACAAGATCCAAGCACAGAAGACCTAGATCTAGCAAACAAGGGTGTGGTACGTCGTGTAGGGGGGGTGCTGCACCAGCGATGTTGCCTTTTAGGTCATCCCGAGGCCCTACACCCGTTCCCTATCCCTAGAACTCAACAATGAGCCAGGAAATCAAGAAAGCGACAGCCAAGCTCTGATACCACGTTGTAAAACCTAGATTCGTCTAGAAATCGGTTTTGGATAGCGGAAGCGTAATAGATCTAAAGCGATAACGAAAGATCAAATGAAGAATCACAAGCAATCGAACACTCAAGCAGTTTTACGTGGTTCGGTATAATACCTACATCCACGGGGCCTCAAGAGTTGGCCGAATCCACTATAAGAGAGTTCTTACAAGGGATGATACAAGCAATGAAAGCAAGCAACCCTAATCTAACATGCATGTGAATCAGAGGTACAAGGAAGAAGAAGAAATCCCCCTGTATGGGATAAAACCAGAAGATCGATAAAGAAATCGATCTCTAGAACCCGAGATCTCAGAAGACGAGGAGAGCGGCCACCCAGGAGGACGCCGGAGCTCGATCCACCTTCCAGAGAAGCCACCAGCAACCTTTCTTCTCCGAGCGCTCAAGAACCAACGGCAAGAGAAGGAGAGAAAGCTCCAAACCCTAGAAACCCTAATCGAAGAAAAGAGAGCGTTTGTGAGGAGAGAGAAGACAGAAGCTGAAGTGTCCAGCTCTCAAGAGGAAGCGACGCTTTATAGCTAGATCAAGAGCCAAACACCAAAACGCTGCGCTCCAATAAAGAGAGGTAGGTCAGGCTCCGCGTCCCTGGGCTCTGGGCTACCAGCTCATCCGAGCTTCAAGATCTTTGGGCCAGTAATGGGCTAAAGCCCAATACCAGGTAAGGTCACTTCTTCCCATCATACCTTATACAAGATATATGTATATAGTATAGTTTATACATATATATGTTTAACCCCGTTATAGCATAGTCTCGTTAGAGGATCAAGCCTAAAAGGCTCAATACGACTCAGTCGAGACGTATAACTATAGTGCAACATATATGTATAATATAAACTATAATATACCTGTATAAACATTATGCACACATACATGTCCAAACAAGCATATAAAACAATATTACCGGCCAAAGGAAAACTTAGGAAAGTAAACACATATCATTACAATTACAGATTAGTTCTTTTTTCATTCATGTTTTCATTCAATCTTCCCTACTAAATGCTGCAATTTCTGGATGAATGCTATTACAAATTATTTTTTTCTTTTTGCCTTGTAATTTTTTAATTGTTCGGTATGTCAATGCTAGAAACATAAAAGTAGATGGATGCAAGTTCCAAAGGGTCCAATTTTATTTGGAATAAAGCAACTATGAAGATCTTAATTGCAGTTTTCCTCAAATATCGACAAAAATATGGGCGTAACCAAAAGTTTCAATGGCCGCATATTCTAAAAGATTTTGAGAAAGTTTCTGGGAAAAAAGCCAATCAAAATTCCATGAAGAACAAGTATGACAAGATGAAGAAAGAGTATTCTGCATGGATGTCGTTACATTCTGAAACTAGCCTAGGCTGGAATGCGAGCACAAGAACTATTACTGCTGATGATGTTTAGTATCTATTATCTATCAATACGTGTTTTGTGATTACATCAGTATGTGTTAAATTATTAGTTGCATATATCTTTCTACTTATTTCTTAGTATAATGATGTGAATTAAGTTTAGATACAAACTGAATCCATGTTACTGGATACAAACTACTAGCTAGGTGTAGTCTACAAAGCCATCAAGTCCATTTTCTCTTCTTGTTACTGGATAAACTAAATCCTTGGAACCGATCTCAGTTGGTATCTATTTTTGCATCCTTTTAGATACAAACTACAATTCCTTTAATCTTCCCTCAGGCCGCATATAGCAATGAATCCTTCAGGCTCTATGTGCAACTCAGCTGCTCATAAGTCCTTTCTCATTATACTATTATTTTAGTTTTTATTTCTGTTTTCTTTTATTGTTAAAACAACTAGGTGTAGTCTCTCTATGTTAACACTAATTCTCATTGTTATTTTTACTCTATGATGACTTTTACAGGAAAACCAAAACTACAAAAAATATCGTACTAACCCTTTACCAGCTGATATTGAGGATTGGTGGGCCCAACTTTTTGGGGATAATGTGGCTACTGGTGAATATTGTGTTGCACCTTCAATGGATCCTATTGAAGGAATCGAAGCTGAAGAAGGGGGAGTGGCTCAAGAGGAAACGGCAGATTCGCTTGAAGATTACAGTTTTACAGATTTATATCGTATCATGAATGAAGGAATTGAGCAAGCTCACACCCAGCACAGACAACCTGCTCCCTCTCTGCACACACAAGCCCCTGCTCCCAGCCAGCATACACAAGCCCCTGCTCCCAGCCAGAACACACAAGGCCCTGCTTCCACCCAAGCCACTACTTCAAATTCCAAGAAGGGTCAGAAGCTCATGAAGGGGAAAAGAAGAAAATCAGATGGATCCCTCAAGTTAGCGCAACACCTTGAGAGGGTTGAAGCTGTTAGCTCTGAGACTTTGGCCATGATTGGCTCCATAACAAGTTCAAGTGTTAACCAGTGCCATGCATCTGAAGACCAACTTGTGGAAGCATTGCGTCTGCTAGATAAAATGGCGGATGAAGGGTATTTGACTCCTGCATCACCTATGTGGTGCTTTGCTGCAGAGAAGATTACAGATGACAAATCAAGGGTGTTGTTTCTTAACATGCGTGATGATGCAACTAGGCTTGCTTGGATTCAATGGGCATATGCAAAGCAAGGCTGATGGGGATGGCAAATTGAGTGTTATAATGACTTTTTTTTTAGCATTTTTAATTTCATGTTTCTATTGTTTGGATTTCGGATTTATGTGGTTTTTGTTTCAATGGTACATTTATGAATCAAGGGTGTTGTGCTTAAGAATGTTTCTTGTTTTGATCCTATGTTTAAATAAAGTTGAAGTTACTATGCTCTAAATTTCTTATTGCTTTCATACTTACTTTCATATATCTTTAAATAAAGTTTAAGTTACGATCATGTGTTTGTTTATTATATCTTTAAATAAAGTTCAAGTTATTTATTACTTTCATATATCTTGTTGTTTAGGTGAACCAACAACTATGGATGTTAAAGAAGTGTTGAAGATACTTTTGCTCGTGCTTAAACATTTGCAGACAAGTTCAAGTTGTGTTGCTAGCTATTACTATACCCATATCTACAAGGTTCCATGCATGACATCAAAGCAAACCGGTGCTCAATGGATGAAGGAGGTGCTATTTGGAAATCAATCACGCCCCGTTGATGCTTTTCGTATGGATACCCCATTGTTTATGAGACTACATCAAGATTTAGTAGAAAATTATGGATTGACATCGGGTAATATATCGACTTTTGAAAAGCTTGGTATTTTTTTATATACCCTTGCCTTGGGATTGTCAAATCGAGCTGTGGTTGAGCGCTTCCAACATTCGGGTGAGACAATTAGTAGAGCCTTCCATGATGTGTTATATGCTATATGTGGACAATCTAGAGGTCAAGCCGGACTTGCACGTGATATGATCAGACCTATGGACCCAACTTTCTCTAGTATTCCATCTAAAATACAACAAAATGCTAGGTACATGCCATTCCAGGTAAGTTTCTTTGCTGGCTATTGCTTTGTATGCTACTGCTTCTTTGCTTTTATCCTGCTGCTTTGCTTTGTATGACATTGACAAGGTTGAAAGGTTGAATCTGTCTTACTGATTGCATTTGATTCCACTTTATGAAAAGGATGGAAAAAATATGTCTTGCTTTCACTTTATATGCATATAAATTCATAACCCTTGAAATCTGCACCAATTATTGAATCTTATGCTCTTATTATCAAGTAGTATCAATCCTTGAAATCTGCTAGTTGAAAGATAGGGAGATTTGGTTCTTTTGAGTCTGTTTGGATGACCATGCCTTTCAAACTTTATTATCTTAACCTGAAAACTGTTGAGAAGTTTTCAACCTCATTTTTACAGCTAATGTGAACTACAATTCACTCTTTGTTGTGTGCCATTTTTACTCACTATCAGATGCTGCAAGAAAATAGAAAACAGATTTTACAGCTTGTGCTCAAAATTTCTTGCATTTCTTTTACAGAATGCTATTGGATGCATAGATGGTACCCACATCGATGCATGCATTCCAGATAAGGGAACAACGGCTTTTAGAAACAGAAAAGGTATGAATACCTTCAATGTAATGGCAGCTTGTGACTTTGATATGCGCTTTACATTTGTATACGCCGGATGGGAAGGTAGCGCACATGATTCTAAAGTCTTCAACCATGCGTTGGTGACAACATCTCTCAACTTTCCTCACCCACCTCAAGGTACTCCAAACTACAAAGCTAGTACTTTTATTTACTTTTTAAATTCAATTTGTTTAACTATCTAATTGGTATAAGGGAAGTACTATTTGGTAGATAAAGGTTATCCCGAGAAGGATGGTTATCTTGTACCATATTCCAATACTAGATACCATGAAGCGCAGTTTGAGAATGAAGAACCAGAAAATTATCAAGAGGCGTTCAATCGATGTCATTCTTCCTTGAGAAGTTGCTTTGAAAGATGTTTTCGAGTTCTAAAAGCAATGTGGAAGATATTGAAGAGAATGCCAAAATTTGACATCCAAACACAGGTACAAATTATTATTGCAACACAAGTTCAATAATTTTTCTTATTATAATGAATCTAATTTAAAGATTATGCATTACTATATTAGAACTTTTTCTGACAGTTCAGGGCACTCTTATAGCTAGCTCTAATTTGACATCCCAACACAGTTTAGCCTCTTTATATCAACATTTCTGAATGCTTTGTATGCTGCTGCTTTGTCTAGAGTATGTTGCTTTGTCTAGAACCAGATTCATTGATCTTCACAGCTCCCCCTTCAGAACTAGAACCATCATTTTGCATATCTTCCATTCCCTTCAAAATCAAGTAAATGAGCAGTGGAATGCCTCAAGAAATCATATCAAATGTTCTTTCCTTCATGTAGCAGTATAGATAATGGAAAATGCTAGTGATAACAGGGCTCTGGTTATATAAAGAACACTAGGTATGAGCAAGAAAAAATGCTTGAAATGCAACAATATCATTTAGTAAATGGAACTCCTATGAGCATGAACTGTTCTCTAGGATTATGACAGCAACTACCCTCCCTTCTCTATATGCTTGATTTCCTGCTGTGTGTGGTTGTCTAGAATATAAACACATAGTTTCCCTGGTGTGTGTGGTTGTCCAGAATGCACCAGCTGGTGCCATTTCGCAGAACCCATATCTGCTTTCTTTCGGATTTCTGAACCTCAATAGCAGCAGCTGGTGCCTTCTGTTTACCTTTACTTTCCTAGTTTTGCCTTAGTTTTGGTCTTTCGGTTATATGTTCATTGAGAAATTTGTTTATGATGTCATGCATGGAACCTTTCGGTTATATGTTCATTGAGAAATCTGTTTTTACATTCAAATGTACAAATTATTATTGCAACATTTGCCTTGCACAATTACATTTGAATGTACTCTAATGGAGTTTCTGAGGAAGAGAAAGATGGTGGCTCCGACAATGAAGGCGCTGAACATGAGCCACTCCCAAAATGCATCTTCAAACTTGGGAGAAGAAGAGCCTCATTCCATTCGGGCGGTTCGAGATGAGATTGCTAATATGATATGGAGTACATATTGATTGAGGGCTTGGGCCATAGTGCAATGCTCTTACTAAGAAAGCATACACTTCAATTAGGTGTAGGCCAAACAAAGGTATCAAGATACATTTGAAAGTAATGTTTCTACTATACAAGTACATGTCTTGCCTTCAATGTTTACTGATCCCAGACCCTTGAATGGCTCAATTGAGTTCACACAGATTTTTGGTTGATTCTTTTGGTTGGTTGATAGTTGAATTACAGCTTTAAGATCGAGCATGAGATTCACTTGGAGATATATAGCTAGCTTAAGATTCACTTGTTAGATATATATATACATATATATATATATACATATATATATATATACATATATATATATATACATATATATATATACATATATATATATATACATATATATATATACATATACATATATATATATACATATATATATATACATATATATATACATATACATATATATATATATATATATATATATATATATATATATATATATATATATATATAATGTATGATTTTGGCTCACAATTGACAAAACGAACATAACAAGAAAAAACGAGCATAACAAGCAAGAACGAGCAAACGAGCTCAAATTCGAGCTCAAGCTCGAGCTTGTCTTATTACTCGCAAGTCGAATATGATCACAAAACCAAGCTTGTTACAAAAAATCACCCCTATTGACAATGTATAATTTTGACTTTATAGCCCGAGCTTGTTGCTAGGCTATAAATTCGTGTAATTTTTCTCTTTTATAAAGGAACTTTATAGCCCGGGCCAAATATGACCGGACTCTAAAGTCATACATCAAACAAAATAGATCCATTTTGGTAATTTTACAATTTAATCTCCAAAAAGCTTGGATAATCAAAGACATGCCAAACAAAATGTTCAATTTTAAGCAAGATTATAATTTTGAGCTAGATTACAATTTTTATCTAGTTTATAATCTTAAGCTAGATTATAATCTTAAACTAGATTAAAAAATGTGCATGCCAAACATGCCCGTAATCTTTGTATTCACGTTCATCTAGCTATAATAAAGCTAGCTTTTTTATATTAACTTCGGAGTATTCGTTAACGTTGACATATTATCTTATAATCATCGACCGGCCACTTCAGACTGATTTCTTGTACATGTCTCAGTCTAACTTTTCGACAAAGCCATTAAATAAAGGGGGGTGGAAACCAAACCCTTCCCTCCGTATATTTCTACTCCAACACAGGGGGAGGAAGCGAATATTTGTTGAGGTTAGTAAAAGAAACATGGAAACGGAGACAGTTGAACAAACCTCATCTTTGAGAATGAAAGTGGGAGAATCTTTGTACTATGCACGTTTGAATTCAAATCGAATTCAAACGAGAAGCCCTATGAACTGGAACACGACTCTCAAAACAACAAACTATAAAACCTAATTCGGTCCATTGGGCTTTCCTTGCACATGAAGATTGCCGACTCCTAAGGTTTCTAAGTATTATAAATAGGGTTCTCCTGTCAACCATTTCACACATCTCATTTTACACACAACACCTCTCTCTCTCTCTCTCTCCTCTTCCATTCTAGAGACGAATTCAACACAGAAGTCATCTTTTCTTCCGCTTTTTTATAGTTCTTAGGACATGTTTAACGGGGGGGTCTTGAGGGGATACTAGGGGATTTTATTAATAAAAAATTGATTGGGGTGCAAGATCTGGGCATAGCGTTACTAGCCCTGGTATTCTCACAAGTATCCCATATATCATTGGCATTTATTTTTCTCGAAACCCATGCAAAAAAGACGTTGTATGGAGAGGGGTACCCATGGAGTGTTGTGTTTTATCTACTGTGCATGTGTCAGCCAATTGCAACAGTAGGGCCACGTGTCGACGTGGGAGAGGAGGGTCAATGGACGGCTGTGATTTTCATGCTTGGACGATTGTGATTTAAACGGCTGGGCTGATTTTTTACAAGTAGAAAATGCAATTTTTGACATTGAAAATGTAAAAAATATATATATTAAAAATACCCAAAATACTAGATTCATTTTTCTCTACAAATAGACATCAATTTTGAATATATTTGATTAAAGTTTGAAAAAAAATATTTATGATAGAATACAATTATATATAATAATACCTAAAAATTTATTTTTAATTATATTCATTAACTTTGAATATTAGTAATAATTTATTATAAATAATATTAATTTTTGATTAATATTTTTTAACGAAAAATTAATATTATAAATTAATCTAGTTTGGAGAAAATGAGGCGAGAGGGGTATAATCGCAAATTAATTTGGTAGGAAATGATGGAAATAATTATGGAAGAAGGGTATAATTGTAAATTGAATTGATAGAAAAAAATGAGTTTTGGGATCCTATGAATGTTATTGATAAAGTGGAAAAAGTGAAAATGGGATGCTAGGAGCCTAGGATGATGTGGCGGAAAGAGAATAATAAAATATTAGTATTTCTAGTATCCCTAGTATCCATTGATACACATGGCCTTATGGATATATCTTTCATGCTTTGATGTTTTTAGGTACACTATAATTACTTAATATTCTTTTTAGTTTCTTACATATTCAAGACATGGTTGGTTTGTGAGAATTATATTTTACAGTTACTCCTATTATGCTTATTTCCATCTCCTTTATATTGAATTGCTTACATTATGATTATATTTAGATTTGCGACCTAGATATAGTTGCATCTTGTTAGGGTTTTGGGTTCATTTGCTAAGCAGGGTCAAACCTATAGTAGTAAACACATCTTGATAAACATGTTGGGGTTCTAGATCGATAATGTAAGGAGATCGACACTTGAATAATATTGCTTATAGGTAGGAGAATGAGCTAGGTTGACGACTAGGTGACAACTTGCTATAAATAATAGGTTATATTATTGAAGTGCTAGAGTTTTGGTAATAATTGCTACTCGTCCCCCAAGCTAGAGTAATTAAGATGCATCTATGGAATACAGAAACAAAACTGCTAGGAGAACTGATAGAGTTAAAGGTAACTTTAATTAGATGGTTCAATGATCGTACGTTATGCCAACTATTTTTATGAATTTGTAAGGAACCGACTCATCCCAAATCACTTACAACCCACTTTTACCCTTTGTCTTTCTTCTATCATTACTTCATTACTGCAATACCATTGCTTACACAACCATATGCTTCTGTCACTGTCACTGTTGACAAGAGAAACACATAAGAACAGATCGATTAAGCTTCCTTTGGATCGACACATGGACTTATTAGGTATACTACCCCTCTTTGCCGACTCGTGTTATGCTTTTCCCCTATCGTCTTCCTATCCATTTTTTTTTTGCCTCTCCTCTCATTCCCACCGCTTCTCCCCTCGCATCTATCACCTCTCCTCCCTTATCCCACACCTTTCTCCCCGCCATTGTTTATGGCTTGTCCTCCACCTTTTTGCTCATCACTTTGCTCATACCCACTTCTTCTAGCCTTGTCCCTAGACAGGACAACCCTACCTCCCTCCCCATTTGACCTCCATCCTCCTTCCTTAATCAGACTCCATTTTCTAGCTGGTCTCCCGTTATCTTGTCGGACCCCACTAACGATCTTTATCTAGTCCGATGTGAACCAGCGTGAGATTCGCCATCATAGTCTTTCTAGTTAGAGGAGACAAAACATATTCTACAACCCCCCCCCCCCCCCCCCAAAAAAAAATATCTAGGAGCATAAATCCCCTTGTTGGGGATTTATAACTCCTCCCCGGAGCCAATATCTACCCCTCCCTAAAAGAGCCAAAAATCCTCTCTTTGGGAGGCAAATTAAAACACCCACCGCATTGAAGGATGGATAGTAAAAACCGCTCCATGCTAGGGGTGCAATTCTATTTTTCTTTCAAACACCTCCACCTTCTTTATTTCTTATGGTTACGAGTTGAAGTGCTCTCATCGGGTTCGGTGGTTTGCATTTTGTGTACACTCATAAGTCTTTGGCACCTGAAGATCATGCATTTAATGGTTTGCAAAAGTAAAAATCATATTTATAGGTATATCTCTCCTCCTTTGGGAGATATGAACCACCCAGTGGAATCTTGACGGTACCCATATTCATGCTTTAGCACAAGAACTTATTCATTAGGATTGTCTGTTAATTTAAGTTGTTTCAATCTCGATGTATGTCTTCGACAATGCTTACACAATCTCATACAAGATTTGATCATCAATCTATAAAACCATCCTCTTGGACACCTAACCAAACATGTTTATATTATGCTTCATATAGTGCTTGTGAGGATTGTATGGTAATATTATACAATTATATTTTTATTTGGAATGCTTTCTTTGGGGTCCATGACCTCAAAGACAAATCACAAATTTCTATCATAATTAAAACAAATTTCCAAAATTTTAAGTAATTATGGCAACAAGAATAATATTGATAAAAAAAAATTAGCCTCGATTCCTAATTTCAAGTTTGAACCCACTCGCTTCTACGAGTTTCAAATTCCCCATCCGGTATGGCTGGTTCTTCTTGTTGGTGTTGCTCGAGCGGTGTGGGTGGCTTCCCTTCTAGCATGTCTTAGCGAATTTCTCCGTGGTTGGTTGCGTGGAGTCCGGAATCGGGACTAGCTGGGATCGTGTTGATACTTACAGAACGACTCCTTATCCTGGAGAGATTTCCTTAGAGTTTCGTCCGCACTGCCTACATGAGAAAAAGTCATGTTGTACTACTAGCCTGTGGTTCTACTTCTTTGTGGTGCTTGACTTCGTTCTTCACTAGAATCCTCAGCCTGTTTGGATTAGGGTTGCTTAGTTCGTCCTTGCGGTGCCTTGTTATTTTTTTTTTCTGGTTAGTTAGCAAATTGTCCAAAAACATTGGCCATGTTAACAAACTGTCCAAATTCACTACTAAATATCTGAGCTACTGTAACATCAAAATTATAACGGATTTGATAATGCGTTACAATAGAAAAGCTATAGTAACAGTTTTTTTAATGCGTTACTACAGGCAAGTTGTGCTAAAATATCATAGGCTAAGGTAACCCCTCCCTATCTTGTTGTAACGATTGTACGGACAAGTTAAAAATAAAAGCGCGGAAAAAGTAAAAGGAAGGCGCGGAGATTAGAAAAAATTTGCGAAATAGGCACATTAATTGGACGTTTTTGCGAAATAGACGCGTGTTTGGACAATTTTGCAAAATGGCCCCTATATATACTAATTCTCGGTTGTACGGACATTTTTTTCCTCTCTCCCAAATCCTCTCGCCCTCTCGATCTGTTTTCTCTCTCTCGACGCCGGATCCGGCTCCGATGGCAGCGAGTCGCCGGACCTCCATCTTCCTCCTATTCGCCGGACCTCCACTCGCTCGCAGCCGCCCTCACTCGCTCGCTGCCGGTCTCCAGTCCTCATCGCCCTTGCTCGTTGCCACTTTCCCCCTTGCTCTCGCTCGAACCCTAGCCACTCGAACCCTTGAAGCCGCCGGCGATTCGCTCCGCCTCTCCCCTTCCTGTTCTCCGGCGACTCGCACCTCCCCCTCGCCTCGTCTCCGTCACTGCATCGCTCCTCCTCTCCACCTCCTCCTCGCCTCGTCTCCGTCTCCGGCGATCGAGCATAAGATAAGGTACGGTGTTTTTGTGAGTTGATCATTTTTCTGGATTTTGGTTGCCTTGCTTCTGAATTTGAGCAAATTTGTTGATTTTTTTGTTCAATTGTATGGATTGAGATGCGGTTTTTGGAATCTCAGCTGCTGCTAGGGTTTCACAGTTGAATCTAATAGCTTTCATGAATTTTCACCATTTATGTGGCCCTATATCTATAAGATGAATTGTAGATCTAGGTTGGTCAATTATAATTTCAATTTTGGAATCTCAGCCATTCTTATTCATAGTTGTAATTGATCATCTTGTGCAGGTTATAGATGAATGCAGCAGTAACCAGGTGACTTGTTCTCCTATGTACTCTTTTTGGTGAAGGTGAAGTGCAATTTATGGATAAACTGTTCGGTCTTTTTTTAAAACAGTAAATGCAGTTTATGGATAAGTTGGTCAATTATAGATGAATGAGTTTACTTTTGGATTTGTGCTGTTGAACATAGTAACTTGTGGTGACTTGTATCTAGTTATCTGTCGTTTACTTATGTGTTATTGAGTTCCTATTATACATGAATGTGTAGGTTTGCACAACTCGAGCCTAGGGTTGCACAACTCGAGCCTAGATTTGCACAACTCGAGGCTAGAGTTGCACAACTCGAGTTCAACCACCACAATCAGCGATTGGTGGATCAGTCTTCGTCCGATAGAGAGGTCAAAGATCGTGAACGGGTAGCTCGGGACATCAAAGCTGGTCTCCATCCCCTCAAGGTACCTTATCCCCACTCTGTTGGTTGTTTGTCTGCTGATTTGGTTGAGTTCTTGATCTTTTTGTGATGGTTGAACACGATCCACATGATTTGTCGGTTGTCGAGCAGTTACGAGTTTTGAATTTGAAATTTGGGAAGGCGGATTTGATTGTCTAGGATAGAGATCGGGCTTCGGTGATGCTAGTTGCTTCCTTTTTGTCGGTGGTTGGTTTCCGTAGGAGTTGTTAATTTGCTGCTTCTCAAATTTATTTGGTTTTCATGTTCTGATGGTTGGTGATTGTTTGTGCTGATCCATCACATATATGAACTATGATCAATCCATATTCAGCCATTGATTTATGCATCTGTGTGCTGGAGTTATTCATAGATAATTCATAATTTCTTTTGTTGATTTTACAAGCAAAGTTATCTCCTTTTTTTTACATAGGTATATGACTATATGTATCTTTGCACAATTGGAAATTAAGTAAATACCATTTTCTCTGGTATTGCAAATTAGATCCTCTTATCTAATCGATTGGTTAATTATGTGGGGTGAATATATGTTGGGGGCTTTGGTTTTATCCTTCATCTATTTGAATTGTGATTTACGTGGAGTGTAAAGAAATGTTTGGTGTTGTGGTTCTACTTTAAGAGTTTAGGATCGTTCATAGATTCAAATGAATTCACATTATCTTGACAGATTTCGGATGGTATAGCTCTACTCTTGAATAGAGATCCAGATAAGGTCTTATAAACCAGCCATTTGAATTGGAGATTAGCTAATAGGTCAGGCCTTTAAAATATTGTGTGACATTCTTGACAAAATAGTGTAGCCTATTTCGGATAGGGTTAATGTTGGATCTGTGAATTGGATATGGAAATGGAAATATGCATATTCATCTAAAGCTATTAATTATAGGTTGAAACCATCATTTCCTTGGAAAATTTCATGCATAATGCAGATGGAAGGATAGGGTATTAATAGTTAAAGAACAAAATTGAAAAGCTGTGTTCATTGCAAAATTCTGTCAGCAGCAGCCTGGTGAAAGTGAAAGTTGTCTGCAACTTTCCATGTGTTTGTTTCTCATAGTTGGGTTGGCCTTTGAAGAATTTATGTTCTTGTAATTACTGATGCGCTCAGCAACATGCTTCTTGGATTGTTCCCACAAAGCTCTGAGTTGACTTAAGTGAATGGATTGGTTGTATTTTATAATTAATGGCTCACCCTGTGTTCCCCTGTTTTGATATGTTTGCTTTCTGGTATACTCGCCGAACACCTGGGGTCCGATTGCAGACATCATATGAAGAAAATATAAAGAAGATGGTGGACTTTAGTACTGTGAGTTTTTCATCTGATTATCCGTGTTGTCTTGCCAACGGTTTCCATGGCCCTGCTTTTCTCTCTTTGTTGATCTTGTGTAAGCTTATGCTACAGGTCGAACGCTTTTGGGTTTGCTACTGCCATCTGACCCGTCCTTCTGCTTTACCCAGTCCTACTAATTTGCATCTATTCAAGGAGGGTATTCGCCCTTTGTGGGAGGTACAGATTTACCATTTTTTCCTTACTGATTAGGTTCAATCATATGTAACTAGATCTTGAACAGTTTTTGTGATGCCATTAAATGATTGAGCGAAATTCACACCTGTTTTGCAATGCTCTCCAGGATTCTGCAAACTGCAACGGAGGGAAGTGGATCATCCGATTCAATGGAAGAAGGCTGTTTCAGGACGTTTCTAGGAAGATTTGGTAAGTAGTTTGGTCATAGTCTGTAGTTATGTATTGCAATTAGCGACTTGCCTTCTTTTCACATAGTTATTTTTTAAAAAGAATTTCTCACTTAATCTGTTTTTTTATGATGATTCTGATGCCCAAAACTTCTTCACTATAGCATCTCCTGCCTCTTGTTCCACTTACTGTTTCATAGAAAGTAATTTCCATTTGCCCCTTGTAACTGTCAATGTTTCCAGGTGCTGGCACTAGTGGGTGACCAGCTTGATTACAGTGATGACGTATGCGGAGCTGTCCTCAGTATTCGCTTCAGCGAAGACATTTTGAGTGTCTGGAACCGCAATGCTTTTGACAATCAGGTTAATTACATATTACTCTTGTTTCTCCTATTCTAAGCCTTGTCCCCACAAGCCTTACCATCGTTTGTGGCCTTGCGTTGTTCTTTGCTATGCAGGTTGTAATGGCCTTGAGAGACTCAATCAAACGATGCGTGAAACTACCTCACAGTTACATAATGGAGTACAAACGCCATAATGATTCCCTACAGGACAACTCTTCATACCGCAACACCTGGTTGAGAGGATGAACTGATGCCCAGATATTTAAACCTTCCAAAGTGCCCCTTGCGGTCCTTCTATGTATCCCAGACGTTTTTAGTTCATTTGCCATTCTTTCATCTGACAGGTCAGACATGTACTCGATCTGTTGACAAACAAAGTTGATACTGGAATTGCCCTGCGTTTTCACTTAATCAAGTTCAGCTTGAATTCCACCTGTTTGCCTGTTCATTTCACTCTCTTATCATAACATTAGAAATTTAGAACTGTTTCTAGATTTATTTCTAAATGGGGTTTTACATAAAACAGAATGGATACCGTCCTGAATTCCATCATTTTTGTGCTTGCCACGCACATCCAACAATGAGCGAGGCTCTGAAAGAAGCAGCAATGGCCACCTATGACAAGCCAATTCACATGTACGTAAGTGAGTTAATTCGTTTGCTCACTCTAAGACCGAGTTGTGCAACTCTTAAGACGGAGTTGTGCAACTCTTAAGACGGAGTTGTGCAACTCTTAAGACGGAGTTGTGCAACTCTTAAGACGGAGTTGTGCAACTTCTAAGACGGAGTTGTGCAACTTCTAAGACGGAGTTGTGCAACTTCTAAGACTGAGTTGTGCAACTTCTAAGACTGAGTTGTGCAACTTCTAAGACTGAGTTGTGCAACTTCTAAGACCGAGTTGTGCAACTCTTAAGACGGAGTTGTGCAACTTTTAAGGCATTGACTTTTATAGTTTCTCTTCTATTTCTCAAAATTTTTTCCCAAACATGCAGAGATTTGAGATTGTAAATGGTTTGACTGAAGTAGAAGGCTCTATTGATGAGGGTGATGATGATGCCAGTCCAGGTATCCATTACAGTGGGTTTAACTTTAATAATCCAGTCATCACTTATTACTTCTTGAGTAGAGTAAGTCTGAACCATAATCGTTGGCAATTAAGCTATTTTTGTTAGTTAGGTGTCTTTTAGACTTTAAAAATTAAAGTCCTTTTTGAAACATCTTAGGCAGTTACAGGTGTTCCCAACTTTTGGCTGAATGCAATGAAGAAAAATGAAGTTTTGGCTGAGGAGCTGATTATTGTACCTTCCTGTTATTTTGTGCATGCTACCATATATTGCTTGGGTATGGCCTGAAATTTTGAGTTTGGTGTTCAGATCACATACCGTGATGAAGGGGCTTTACAATATCTGGAAGATATCAAATGGTCCAGGGTTCATGCCTTTGAAGGCTTTAAGGGCTTCTGGCTTGAATTTTAGTTCGACGCAAATCCTTACTTCAAAAATATCGTTCTTAAAAAAACATACCACATGGTTGACGAAAATGAGCCTATTTTGGAGAAAGCAATTGGGTAAGCTACTGATTGTGCTTTTGAAATTTGCTAACTTGCTATGTTTAAGCAGATTGCTCATATCTGTTTACAATTTTATAGGACAAAGATCGAGTGGTATCCTGGAAAATGTTTGACACAGAAGCTTCTAAAGAAAAAGTCAAGAAGAGGTGGCAAGATAATCATCAAAACTGAAAAATGTGATAGTTTCTTTAACTTCTTCAATCCTCCCCAAGTTCCTGAGTATGGCGATGACATTGATGAAGATGCTGTAAGTCTGATTCTTTGAAGTATCAAACATTCAAAATTGATCTTAGGCTAAGAAGGCCTACATAGCTAATTTTTAAAATTTTAAATTCCAGGCTGAGGATCTTCAAAATGAACTGGATATGGACTATGAAATTGGGTGAGGCTAGCAGATTTACATTTACATGTCCCTAGCTTATTTTCTGCCAGCCTGTGATCAAATTTCTGTCATTATCTGTGAGCCTACTTTAATTCTCTTTGCGGGAATGAAAGAGTGCCACAGATCACGTGATTTGTTTTTTAATGTGCATTTTGGGTTTGGATTCCTAGAATTTGATAACATATTGCATTATTGGTTCCTTGAGTACTAAAAATGTGCTTAAGTTAATATACATTTTGCAGCCTCTATAAATCCATCTCCCTTTATCTCATCCCTTAACATACGTTGTCTCCCAAGGATTGATGTAGTTTAGCTAGACATATGTATCATCAACGTGTATATGTTTCTTTGAGATTTCTCCTGTCTTCCTCTGTTGCATTCATTAATATTTTCTGTTTTAGATGTTCATATGCCTTTCTTGAAGTCAAAGAATAAATAATTAGTTAATTTCTACTCTCGAGTTGTGCATATCAGCTATCTAGTTTACTGTCACACTTTTAAAGTTCCATTCTTGTGCATAAAAACACTACAAGCATTCCAACACTGTCATGCTTTCATTTACTAAATCTTGATGTCATTGATATATACATCACAACAATCCGAGACAAAATTATACCCCATGCTGCCAAAGGCTTCTCTAGCTACTGCACTGGCTGATCGGGATCCGGGAACAGTGAAGAAGTTGCCTCACCTTGATACAAAATATCTTGCACAGATACTTTTAGTGCCGAAAATGGAAGAGTGGTCCGAATTTGATGGACAGGAGTGGTTGTTTAGTAGCAGCCATTCACAACAGAATAAGCCCAAGGCAGAAACTTCTAAAGTTGATGACACGACACCTCAAGTATGGGCAGAACCTCTTAGGATAGAATCTGCCGATGTATTTGCATTGCCATATGTGATTCCACGGTGAGAGCCCTGAAATTAAATGGGGATATACGATTTCTTGGAGCATTATTTTCATCATCATTATGCAGAACCTATGCCAGGAACAAGGGCCGTCAAGCTACAAGGATTATGGTGAATTGTTCATGTTCTGATGATTCGAATGCTCTAGAATTCCGGAATGTGTCAGCTGCATTTGCCCAGCCGCACGCAGATCATCTGCATGCTTCAGGGCTAGAACTTGATGGCGCGTTTTTAGCCATTCCTAGCACGGAACTGTTCAATAAGGTAATTTCACAACAGGAGATCAGCACAGGTTGAGTTCCAAAGCAAAATCCTGCAATGTAGCCCCGGAGAAGTTTGGTGGACCACAAAAACTATCATTTGTGATTGTGAAGGCCTGTAAACTGCATTTTTTTCCTTGATTTGGGTGTAGTAGAAAACAATATAGTAGTTTTGCACCTCTGATTTTGATCTGTAACATAACACCGTCAGTTGCTTATTTACAAGAAATGCTAAGATATAAGAAGGAAAAGTGGAGAGTAGTTTAACTATTCATTTATGGAATCCATCTTGTTCTCTGCTTGATCATTTGACAGTACTTTCCCCTTACCAAAGTTTACAGCTATTGCAGGTAACAAGTTGGATGAACCTATGATTGATGATTTCTAAGTAACTGTCCCTAAAGCCATGCCTGCCTCCAGTATTTGGTGGATGGTTTTGCAGATTTTGGTTGTGGAGTTATTTAGTTTCTTAGTGGAATGCTTTTAGCCTATTAGCTCAAATGGGAGAGCATTGTGCTCGTGCACAAAGATATGGGTTTGAATCCCATATAGGCAAATTGAATTGTGATTAAAAGGTGCAATTTTAGTTTGAATTTTACCTTTTAGTGTTTGAATTGTGTTTTTTTCTTGAATGGGTTTTGTACACTAGATGAATGGGTTTTGTGCTGACAGAAGGGGTTGGACAAGATGAATGGGTTTTGTGCTGACAGAAGGGGTTGGACTCTTGAATCTAAGTTTGCTTGTATGTAAGTTTTCTTTGTGTCCACTTTCATCACCCTCAACCCTCTGAACACATGCCTGCAAATGCACATGGTATGCTACTATTGCTAGGAATTCGGTACACGGCATACACTTCCTTTCTTAATTAGAGCAAGGCTGACTCCAACTCGACTGCGACGTTATCTTTGCAACTTCTGTGTGAACATGTGTGAAAGAAACGTTTGAAAATGATCCTTTATTTGGGCATCATAATAATAAAATGACGGTGAAAGAATAATAATTTAGATTTATAGAGTTGCACGACTCTGTTGTAAGAGTTGCACAACTCTGTTTTAAGAGTTGCACGACTCTGTTGTAAGAGTTGCACGACTCTGTTGTAAGAGTTGCACGACTCTGTTTTAAGAGTTGCACGACTCTGTTTTAAGAGTTGCATGACTGTCTTGTAAGAGTTGCACGACTCTGTTTTAAGAGTTGCACGACTCTCTTTTAAGAGTTGCACGACTCTGTGTTAAGAGTTGCACGACTCTCTTGTAAGAGTTGCACGACTCTGTTTTGTAAGAGTTGCACGACTCTGTTGTAAGAGTTGCACGACTCTGTTTTAAGAGTTGCACGACTCTGTTGTAAGATTTGCACAACTCTGTTTTAAGAGTTGCACGACTCTGTTTGAAGAGTTGCACGACTCTTTTGTGCAACTCTAAACTACGGTTGTGCAACTTTAAAATACAGTTTAAGAACCAAATTAGATTAAAAAGTGCAAGAATAATATTATAATGTGACCAAATTAGATTTTTAGTTTAACAAGAATCAAATTAGATATTAGTTTGTATGAATAAAACTATAAATTTCATGAATACCACTATGAAATTTTAGAGTTGCACGACGTTGTTGTAAGAGTTGCATGACTCTGTGTTAAGTGTTGCACGACTCTGTTGTAAGAGTTGCACGACTCTGTTGTAAGAGTTGCACGACTCTGTTGTAAGAGTTGCACGAATCTTGTTTTAAGAGTTGCACGACTCTCTTGTAAGAGTTGCACGACTCTTTATTAAGAGTTGCACGGCTTTGTTGTAAGAGTTGCTCGGCTCTGTTGTTAGAGTTGCAATTAGTGCTGACACTGATATTAGTTATAATTAGTGCTGACACTGATATTAGTTACAATTAGTGTTGACACTGATATTAGTTACAATTAGTGGTGAAAATTTGTACGACTCTGTTTTAAGAGTTGCACGACTGTGTTTTAAGAGTTACACGACTCTGTTGTAAGAGTTGCACAACTCCGTTGTAAGAGTTGTACGACTCCGTTTTAAGAGTTGCACGACTCCGTTTTAAGAGTTGCACGACTCCGTTTTAAGAGTTGCACGACTCTGCTTTAAGAGTTGCACGACTCTGTAGTAAGAGTTGCACGCCTCTGTAGTAAGAGTTGCACGACTCTGTTGTAAGAGTTGCACGACTCTGTTTTAAGAGTTGCACGACTCTTGTTTTAAGAGTTGCACGACTCTCTAATAAGAGTTGCACGACTCTCTTGTAAGAGTTGCACGACTCTCTTGTAAGAAGTCATGCTTCATACAAGGGAGTTGATCATCATATTAGAGAGGAGATCCTTCATCTTACTGGTTTTCAGCTGGGGTTGTTTGTCTTTCACTTACGTTGGAGTGCCCATCTCCTCACAAATGCTTAAAGTTTAGATTGAGAACTTGTGGCTTTCAGTTTTCACAGCTCCAACTGCAGTTGTGAAGGCCAATATCAAATCTTATTGAAGCTTTCCTTGGTCAGCTTCGAAGATGACCCAGAAAGATGTGTGAATGGCTGAGGAAGGTAGTTTGGGTTTGAACTGACCCCAATGCATAAAAATAGCCTATGATTTCTTCAGATCTCCAGGGCAGTTCAAGCACTAATCCCTCGTTGTTTGGGATATCTATCCCTAGTTTAAGCTTTGATGGATAGTCACATGTGGTGACATTTAAGCTTCATCAGCTTGTCAGTAAACCTCCAAGTCCACTCTTTTATGAAGTTCATGATTATCATTTAATGAATAAATAGCAACATTGATGAACAATTGAACATTTTACAATGTACAGAGCCAAGTTCTGAATGCTCAAGCTCAGGACCACAAATGCTACATGTTATAACAATTGGACAAGGTATCTCATCTAAAATACATGAAACCTGCCAAGTATATAATGCAATTCCTAGCATGAATTTGCATAATGATTCCCCTAACTTATCAATTCCTGCACTATTCTAGCTTCATCCGCCTTTGCTCGGCAGCGTTTTCCATAGGCAGCAATAAGTACAGCCTCTGCACGACCTGTGAGAATCCACACACAAGCAGGTTGGAAAGCAAAGATGTTGCTCGCCTGCAGCAACATCTTGACCTGTGAGAATCCAGCAGCTTCTTTTTCCGACCTTTTGATCAAGTCTTGTATGGAGACAGCATTCAAGATTTCTTAGTGCAGTGAGCATCGGTTCCAACATTCTCACAGTGATTATAACCACCACTCTGAAGAAATTCACGGATCACCTTGGCACTGCTGTTGCTCGCCTGCAGCAATCGCTCATCTTCCTCATAGATTAAGTAGGGAGCTTCACCTGCTTTCCTTGATAGCAGTCTTGAGGCTCCTTTGAGCACATGATACTCCCATCCTTGAACATCTATTTTTATCAGAAATACGGGTTCGGATTCTGGGATAACCTCATCAAGAGGTATAGACTTCACCTGAACTGCGACCTCCTCGTTAGATTTGAAGGCCAACTTCGCTCCAACAGCAGAAACCGCGCTGTTATCAAGCCGGCCAACCAACTAACAAGCCAGAAATTAGACAAGCATCAGCACAAAACTGGATTCACCGAAAACCCAAAATCACAGTCTACTAAAATAACAAACGACTCATAACTTCTTCTAAACCCCCCTTTCATAGATACAAAACAAAGTTTCACGAATCACTAGCTTAAAATAGGTTACACAGACAGATCTGACAGAGACATTATGCGTGTAAATGCTACTGTATTTAGCACTCACACCGAAAAAAGGAATGATTAGTTTCTGCTTTCTAGATCTCAAACTCAGATTATTATGTAGTTTATGACTGAAGATGTCAAGGCAATTTCTGCTTCCAAACTATGTTTCCATAAGCTCTTCTAGACAGTGTCAAAGCACTCAAACCAGCAGTTGAAGGTAAACAAGAAAACTCACACAATTGAGCATCAAACACAATGAATTCTTGAACAAAGTTTGGAAGCTCCTAAAATAATCACAAGAATTTGGAGACCAAGGAATCAATGAGCTACTTCAATCTTTAAATTCTTCTCTATCAACAATAATTAAAGAAATCAGATCACATACCTTGTGAACTGTGATATTTCCAAGCCGATCTGAAGCAGCAGCTTCAAAAACAGTGACCAGCCCCCCAACTCTGTTGAAGTAAATCCCATCACAAATCCTCTGCAAATTCTCAAAAACCGGTTCAAAAGCCAAAACCCTAAAGCCCATGACAGCAGCTGCGAAAGTCGCCATACCCACATTAGCGCCCACATCGATCACAACACCATCCTCGATCTTCTCCCCCCTTCTGAAAAATAAATATTTTCTCAAGAAGAATGGTAGCACACAAAACCTAGCCTCAAAAATGATGAAAGCTGATTTTGAGCTTATAAAGAATAAAATATTACATTGGCAAAAATGCCATAGTCATCAATAACAATCACAAACAAGTGCTAAAGTCGAATCGAAGGAGCATAAAGCCTGTGAGGGAACAACTGCATTTCAAGAGTGAGAAAAATACCCTGAGATCAGATTAGTTGATGTCTGTGAGGTACAGATCTCCATTGACTCCAGATTTGGGCAAGAAAATGCAATGCAAGCCAGTACAGTTGCATCCAAATCACTGTAAACACGCATCAAAGCAAAGCAAGTAATTTCAGTACCAATGTAAAATAGAGCATTTGTATGAAAAAAATCATGGCAAACTTCAATAGCATGCAGAAAATGCTCGATTCGGATAAATGAGCGTTCAACGCCAAATCAGTCAGAAGCAAACTAGAAGCAAGGCAGTAAGGCAAATCACAGACAAAATTCTGTATCTAGGAATATGTTTTGCTGAACTTCTGATGAACTAAAAAAAGAGTACTACTAAACAGCCACATGATTGAGGAATGTGCTTTCAAGAACAAAGGATGTATTGATGCTTCAATGAACATAATTGCAAGATTTTGGACCTTTTCATCTATAATTGCAACAAGATTTCAGATTTCGTTCAGCAATTGCAATCCATCACAAACAAAATCGTGTTCCTTATCAATCGATCGATTGATAAGGAAAACAGTCGAAAGCAAAGATCGCTTAGTCGGAAGCAAAATCTGCCACATGTATGCTCAATTTTCGAAGCCTTCACAATGCAATTTGACAAAGAAACATAAACACAAACACCTTGAGACTTCAAAATCGACTCCAACACTTAAAAAATCGAAGAAAATTTGCGAGCTTGTACATGAGGGAAGCAATCTAAGGCCAGGAGGGAAGCAATCTATCAATCGATCTTTGATCGATTGAAGAAAATTTGCGCCTAAGGCGTAAATTTTAGAATTTTCTCAGAAACGTCAATGATTAATAGAATTCGACAAAGTCCGGTATATTCAGAAGCAAAGATGGAACAAGATATAAAACATAATCGACAATTACCTACATTGTTAATTGCAATATGACGTCATTGATTGCGCATATAGATTTTATATCATAAATCATGCCATAGTGCTAATATACTTTGATATATAAGAATTTAGAGCATTGATGAATCATATATGATTGGGGGTTGACGATGCATATAGACATGATTAGTGGGTAAATTGACCGTATATTGGACGGATACATGATAAATGATATCTAAATGAATTGATACATTGATAAGTTAATAAATAAATAAAGCCATCATGGATCGATTAAAATATTAGCCTCATCTTTGTAGTGATGAGCTAAGATGATATTGTTGATTCCATCTTATATTTGTAACTATTGGTTTCATATGATTTGTTTCATAGAAGGTGAAATATAAACTCCTGAAGTGGTTAAACTTGTTTGTTTCCTGGTCACCAGAAGTTGACATTATTTATGTATATATCATGAAGTTGATTTGTATTATATCCCCCAAAGTAATTGCATGCAAATAAGAAAAGACATTTTCTCTCATAGATGATGATGAAATTATTGAAATTGAAATTTGAGATAGTTATTGAACCTACAGTATTTGTGAATGATAGTGTTTGTTGAAACAAGTGATAAATATCTGAATTGGTATCCACCTGAAGTGGCCGAATAAATTTTAATTATGTGTAGTGCATTTATTTTAATTTACTGAGATCGCTTTTATTATTTACTTGTGAGGTGTATATATTTGAATTTACTTTTGCACAAAACTCAAAGTGTTTCCAGAAGAAACAACTTGTTAAGAGTTGGTATGTCGTAAACATATGTGGTTTGATATTATATATATTGTTTGTGTTAATAAAAGTTATCTCTTGAAGTAGATAAACTTATCTCTACATATGAAAGATTATCATCAAAGGTACATGGAATCTATGTTTTATTAGTATATGGAATCTATGTTTTATTTATTTATTTGATTTTATGTATATATTGCATCTGGCAATAAAAGAGGTTGTTATGAACCATATATAGGTCATTTAGCTAGCTACTAATGATGATTTGGGAGAAGAGTTTGAAGCAAATCCTTGTTAAATTGTGTGAAATCGATAAATTTATTCTTTAGAACTCGAAGACTCTCTATTTTGGAATCTTGTTCTTAATCTACTTGGGTATTGTAGAACTCAAATAAATAGCTAGCTAAATGACCTATATATGGTTCATAAAAACCTCTTCTATTGCCAGATGCAATATATATTGGTACCTCTAGCAGAGGACATAAAGAGGATACGGTGCGCGCGACCGTTGTTAGGATAATGGTCATAATTTTGAAAATGATTATAGTTAATCATGTATGAGTCGACTCCCACATCAAGGAGAATGTAGAAGAACAAGTCAAGGAAGATGATTTGCCTATTTGGATTTATAATCTCCCAAACTGTAAATGAATCATCGTATGAAAATGTTAGAATGGCTTAAAGCTTGATATCTGATGATATGGAAAACCTGAAGTTTTCAGGATGAAATAACTAATGAGTATTTGTATAAAATCTATACTTGACATAATTAAACCTTATACATATCTCCAAAAGAGCGTCAGAATTAGTCCTCGAAGGACTGTTGATATAATCAAGTAATAAATTCATATGAGAAAATGGCTCTAGAAGAGTGTCAAAACACTCCAAAAGGAAGGAGTGATGACAGATAAATTGGGATCATAAAAGCCAATGGAGGACTAATAATTGCCAGAAGAAGTGGCTTTCCCCTAGTTGTGGATGTAACAAAGGGGATCCAACATAATAAATAGACTACTCATGTTGGCAATATGGATGTGACCTGTAAATGCTATCAATGAAATTGATATGTTGGATAAATGAGCATTGAGAAGTTGACGATTAAATCGACCAAGTTAAGTCGTTATTTATGAGATTATCGTTTAGGATAATGTTAATGCATAGAATGACCCAGTAGAGTCGTCAATAATAGCTAACAAGTAGGCATGAACATCAAGAGATTGATTCGATTTCGGGCAACAATAAAATAAATTCCCCATTGTAATTTATCTCCAGAAGAGAGTTTTATATTTACAAGTTTTTAAATGTTTGGTATAGGTACCGAAATCTCCCCAGATTACACTTAGTTGTTGTAAACTAAGAAAGATGATGTATATGGAGGATTGGGTCCCCATAGATGATCAAATACCTAGAGTTTATCATGGATGATAAAATACTCGGTATTTAGGGGGAAAGGAAAAGGATATCAAGATGTAATATGTTGCATGAACTAGAAGGGAACTAGAAGTTTAATAAACTGTATAGCAAACAAGCTAGTAAAGGCATTAGTAAATGCAAAAGATGGTGACAAAAGTCACATTTACAACAAATAATGCACTAACATGATTTAGATCGAGGTTCTAGTAGTAACTTCAAACAATGATGATATGTCCACTGGTATAAAACTCTTGAAGAGATTTCATGAACATTGACAGAGTTAGAATTGATTATGAGTTGTTTTGAAATGACCAGATCCTTGATTATCGTTGATGGCACGTATATAAGTTTACACTTGAAGTGCCTGATAAGAATAATTAGAGCTTCTAAAAATATATCGACCTGTAGTCCGAGTGTACAAAGAGAGATATATTACGATATGAAGACAAATGATATTTTCATCTTTGATTAGATTATGAAAGGATATTAAGGGTCCAGAAGTACCATGTCCTTAGAAAATTGGTGATTTATATGCTAAATTGAGGGGGAGAAAAGTTGGACTCTTTTCCTTAACTTTGGTTTTTGTCCCATTTGGGTTTTTCCAAAGCAAGGTTTTTAACGAGGCAACTCCCCTCATAAGGATACATGGTATATCCCAAATTCTAGAAAGAAATAATTCATGTAAAGATGGATTATTTAAGCATGAAGTTTTTGGATCTGTAGCTCCAACATTGAAAAGTGTAGCATTAATTGATTGCACACAAGCCTATTAAATGTTACATGAAAATGCATTCATCAGGAGTGAATATAATTTTGGCTCCAAATGTAAATGACGGACGTTGTAGGTACATACCCATATAAATGGAAAGAATCGATCAAAAATGCCCGAAGCATTATTATCAAAGTCCTGTCATGTGCAGTCAGTTAAAGATTCTTATTAGAGTACCTGGATTACCTATAATTGTGAAAGTGGTGACATTTTATTAGGTCCCGAAGTACCATACAAAGTTGTACTCTTTTCCTTAATCTTGATTTTTATCCCACATGGTTTTTCCAAGGTAAGGTTTTTAACGAGGCAACTTAAGCACCATTTAATACATCAGATCCCCAAGATCAACAATGAAAAGCACACTAGGTCCTGAAGTACCTTATGCACGTGCATCCAAAGCAGCTCAACACCAATACATGGAAGTCAAGCGCGTCAAAGTAAATCACGAAGACATTCCAGCTTATACACATCAAAGACGATGTTGAGATTCGACCATAAGCTCATGAAGACGGCGACATTAAGAGGAATGAGAAGACTTCGAGGAGGATGTTGAATTCAGGGGGAGTATACACGCACTGCACTCTTTTTCCCTTCGATTAGGTTTTATCCCACTGGGTTTTCCTGACAAGGTTTTTAATGAGGCAGAACAACAAGAGCGTACATAGAAGGCTGCACTCTTTTCCCCTAAGCTATGGTTTTGTCCCATTGGGTTTTCCTAGCTAGGTTTTTAACGAGGCAGTCAACGGAATAAAGATTGTACATCCAAAGGGGAGTGTTATAATATTATTATATATGGATTTACAATATATATGTATATTTACTTAGATAGAATTTTACCTTTTAGATAAGATCTTATTCTTGGAGGCCAAGGAAATTCCTTCTATATATATTGTATTTAGTGGAATCCCCAGAACACACAATTGAATACAATCTCTCATTCTCCCCTTGATTCTTCTGTATCTCTCATTCTCCCCTTGATTCTTCTGTTTTATTATATTATTCCATATCTTTCCATTCTTCTTCCTTCTCTATGGGTTATTTGATATAATGAAGCAAAAGTTTAGGCCTCTATCTAGATCAAATTTCTAAATTAATAGTAATATATCTACATGAAAAGTCTAGGCCTCTATTTTTTATGTTATGCATATTTTTGAGATTTTGGAGTTTGATAAGTTCTAAATTGAAGGTAAATTTAAGAAATTTGGTGTAGTTTTTCCCTAATTTCTTGGCTTTGTAATATACTGTTATAGTGGATGGATTTGCAAACACGATTTGGGTTTTGTAACTTTCTAAATCTATAATGGGTTCGACTTTTTTTATATTGAAATTCATGAGTTTTGGTTATAGTCTAGGAGAGCGATGTTGATTATATTGGGTATTTGTATTTTATTTTTATGGTATTAAAGTCGGGTGAAGTTTTCTGCTACTGAAGATGTTTGATGCAAAACAATGTTTGTTGCTACTGAAGTGTTCTATTATTTTTCTACCATTGTCAATTGAACCATTTTTTATTTAGAAATGATAAGGATATTATTGAATCAATCACATTTTTTGCTGGGAATGGTTATGAATTTCATATTATTAGGGCCCTTAAGTTTTATTCGCCCTAGGCCTCTGTTACATCATGAACTGTCCAGTCTGGACAGTTCCCCGACGATTTTCTATCGAAAGAATTGGGTTGATGTTCGCAATCAGGTCTCTTCCATGGTTCGGAAGGAGTGATACCATATGGTTTTTCGAATGCTAAAATGTAAGTAATCCCCCAAGGTCGATCATCCAGTTAGACCGACAGAGTTATGACCTCTATCTTTGCTAAATGTGAGTTTTAGGGTCCGTTTGGCAATGCATGTAGCTTTTCGGAGCTTTTGATTTTAATAATTTATAGTTTTAAATAAGTTAAATATAAGGTTTTAATTTAATTTGCTTTTGAAATTGGATTTTCAACAGCTACTAACCGCAAGCTTTTCAGAATTCTATTCATTTTCTCCTATTTGGTTAGCTAGTTTGTATGAGCTACTCTATCAGCTGGGTTACCAAACACCTTACTAGCTTATGAAAACTCCAATTTAACATATATTTCACACACTTAATCCATCAGCTTCAGCTACCCTATCAGCTTCAGCTATCCCATCAGCTCCGTGTTACCAAACTGACCCTTAAATTGGCCAAAAAGATGTTGGTGAACCACCTAAAACCATCCATGAATGAATTGCTGTCTCTGGCTCAAGCCAGTTTCATCTCCGTTAAGATATTATAGTTAAGATAATATTATATGAATATCTTGTGTATATTATTTACTTATTCACCAAGAAAAGATCTGTTACAGTGTAGATATACCCAGTATCTCATCAATTGAAAATCATTTGATTCATTTAGAATCATTCACTAAGTATTTACATATGGGGTCTGTTTTGATTCCCAGTTACTTATGATTATAATACAATATTTTAGATTATAATGACTTCAGCAAATAAGCAATGTTTGGATGGTGATTTTACAAATAGATTATAATCTATTGGTATAGGAGAGAGAGATCTGATGTGGTAGCAATATGCAAATCCTGCCGCCGTTGTCGCCATATCCACCGTCGGAGTAGGTCTCAAACTACATTTGGGTATCTGTGGATGTGTTGAATCTCAAATCCCCCACACGCACAAGGTGATTTCTTCCAATTGAATATACAGATCGAAAGAGACCACCTTATGAAACCCTAGTTTTTTGGGGGAAATACATTAGCAACAATAAAAAGCTTGAGATGACGGTGAAGGTTGGGAGATCAACCGGTGTAGATGTGGAGATGAACAATGCGGATGAGAATGGGGTAGAGGACGAAGAAGATGATTTGTGTGGATGAAGATTGCTTTATCGTTGGTCTTCATACCGCTGAACTCAAGTGGGCGGTTGTAGCCGAGAATCTGGAAGAGAATCCCAGGCCGGAGGATGACGAACAGCACCACCCCGACCAAAACCGGTCCCCAGCCCGCCATTGTTAATTGTTATGCTCGAAATCTGCCAATTTGCGTTCTTTATTATGCTCAGAATTTGTCGATTTGTGTTCTTGGGAGGCCAATCGCCTTCGAAGTCGAGGCATCGCTGTCTCCATCACTGTCGAGAAATTGCTAGCCGCTACATTCGGGCAAGTGGCTTCAAGTTCCCAAATCTGAGAGAGAGATGTAATCCGGATATGGGAGAATACGATGGGGATGGCTCAACGAGTTGATGTCGAGGAGGTGCAGAGAAGTTGAAGCGGCAGCCGGAATTTGGAGTCGCCTGAGACAAATCTGAGAATATGAAGCTGAGAATCAGAGATGTTGGCTTCAAATCTAAAGACGTGTGCTTCAAATCTGGTTTGTGCTTCAAATCTGTTGTGAAATGTTCGAAGATGCTGGCTGCGATGGGGGGAGAAGTTGTTGGTGGCTGGGGTCAGCGGCGATGGGAAAGAGGCGGGTAGGGATGGTGCTAGTGTGAGGAAGGTGATAATACATGTGTATTTTAATTATAAGTAACATTTGAATATAATACATGTATTTTACTTATAATCATAATGCAATGAGAATCCAAACAGACCCTATCAACGGTCTTTGTCATTCCAATGGACACTAACACATCATCTTCTTCCTCACAGTCCACCACCAATACTCTCTCTACAGCCTCCGGCAACTCTTCATCATCGGCTGGCTTTCATATTCACTTTTCAAACTTTCATGTCCAACTATATTGTGACAACTATTTCCTCTGGCGCATCACAATCAAATCAACGCTTCAAGACTATGAACTCGAGGCGTTTCTCCTAGCAAGTAGTGCTCCCTCGCTCTATCATATATGGTTGTACGTGATGCCTTCCACCACTACCACGGAAGGTGATTCCACCATCACAATTCCAACATCTTCAGCAACCAATCCCGCCTATCTTAAGTGGGTAAAATAGGATCGAATGATCCTACACTCTAGGTTCGCTAGATGCTTTTTGCCCTACTCATGGCCCATGTGGCTAGCTATAGCGCTACTATGATGATTGTCAGCTGAAGTATGGGATATTATAGCCCGTACATTTCATGCTCAAAATTGGACTTGATCAATGCATCTGAAGCATCAATTCCAGACCTTCCCAAAAGGTGATTTATTCATCTTGGATTATGTTGAAAAGAAATGTTCCTTTGTCAATTCATTGGTTGAGTGTATGATGGTCATCCCTAATGATAATCTTTTTGCTACAATATAGCATGGATTGAAATCCTTCTATGATCCTTTTGTGCGGCTATCGACATGCATTTGGAGCCTACTAATTCGGAGGAACTACTGGGTCTTCTTCTTCTAGAGGAAGAACGTCTCACTAGCTAGCCTAACTGCAATCCTATCTGACACCGCTCCATTCGCAAACATTGTGTTGGGCCTAAGGCCCATGGGAATCCAAAACCAGCAGTTATGCTTAGCCGTCTTTTCATGAGATTACTAATATCAACAAATAACCCTAAGGTAGGCTATTTCAGCACCAGAGAGAATAAACAAAACACAATGCGTTAAAATACAAAATTGAATCCTTAAATGTAGAAAAAGAAAGAAAAAACATAGCCTTTTTATCGGCCATGATATCAAGTCAACTATGACAGAAGTTTCATACGATGAATAGAGATTCACAAACACGATCATTAATCACAAGCCTAACCTGATTCATGTTTAAGAAAGTTATCTAGAACAGAAGTAATTTGGAAAGTTTTCAAATCAACTATGACAGAAGAACTGACAAATGCATAAAGTTACCTAGGACAGAAGCATTTTGGAAAATCCAATAGCACTGACCAATGCAGCCAACTAACAAATAAAAAAGTTCTCATAATGAAACATAAGAAACATTTACAGTCAGATTTCAAAAGTTCTAGACATAAAAACTTTTGAGAGAAATCATGTATTTTGCTCAGTGCTTAAATTGAACTGAAATTACTGAATCATCTTTCATCCATCCTTAAAGATGGACAGTAGGATCTTTCTCTGTAAGTTTTGATATCATTTCTTGTACTTGTCATACTTTTTTTCACTATTTTATTACTTGCTAGTTATTGTTTTGATCTCAAAATATTTCAAACAGTGGATGATACCCTTAATCTCTTCATTCAGAGAAAAACCTAATTTAATAGTTTGGGATCTAGGAATTTTAAATTCTGAAAAGTAGAAATAAATTTCCTCTTCCGAAAAAAAAAGGAACAAAGGTGAACTTACTTTTTCTTGTCAATATCCGGAATATCACTTCTCTGAGCTCTCTCCATGACAACCTGAAAAACATCATCCAAACAAATGATTCTTCTGATCAAGCATTTGCACACTAATGAGTAACGATCAATAGAAGCTGATAATATAAATATAGAGTATAGTAAAAAGTAGTCATTGACAAACAAAAAGTTTATATGAATCTCACAACTTTAAATTCTTTCTTGTGCAACTCATCAAGAGCTCTTCGATGAAATCTAGAGTCTTCCATTAGAGAAATCTGAAAAGAAACACTCATAAAACAAGTTATCCATGACATGCAATTCATTGCTATGGCTTAGTCAGATAGATTTTGTCTCCACAACTAATTCAAGGCTGAGTTTTGGGCACAAAACATCAAAGCCCTAAACAAAACAAGCTAATTTGGGATGAACTTCAAAGATTCAAGTACATTTACCCAGAAATACCCAAGGATTCAGGTATATTTACCCGCAAGGAAACAATTGATCCTTAAATTGAATAAACAAAGTCAATTTATTGTTATCGAAGTACTTGTATCTATCAAGCCAACAAAACTCAAACTATGGCATATATAATCCTCACAAAGTAGATGAATATATTAGTCCCACGAACACAATGATCAACAATCTTCCACTAGTTTAATGACTCTGACTAAAGTAATAAAGGTGATTTATAGTTCTTGTGAAATAATGCTTAGTGGTGAGTGTTCCTCCTTCAAGAAGTTCAGGAACATAATGATATAGTGTTCTCTAGAAACATTGTTTAATTAGTGACAAACAAACAAGTAGTAATGAGATTTCGCAGCACTAAACCAATATAAATACACTTAATCAGATGCCTAAAGGCTAGAATAAAGGAATTTTAATCTAAAGGACTACACAGGCAGTAAGCAGCAACATCAAAGCCCTAGTTAATCAGATTTCGCAGCTCTAAACCAATAGAAATACACTTAATTAGACGCCTAAAAGGCTAGAATAAAGGAATTTTAAACTGTTGTTTATCAAGTCATCATTCAAGATCATGATTTCCTTACTGTATCCAAAAATCCAAAAGTATCATCCCAATTGGAGAAAAGAAGAAGTCAAAAAGAGTACCAGTGTCGTAAACAACAATGTCGTTGAGGAATAGCTTGTCGACGAGGACACCGAAGACTATAATCTTCGTATTCCCTATGTTAACGGCGCTGTGACCACTGAGAATTGCAAAAATCAAAACCATAGAAATGCGAATTTTTAGAACTTCACTGATCCAAGTAAGATGATTTTCGTCGCGGCAGCAGAAAAAACTGGAACGAAGAAATTGATTTAAAAAAGGAAGTAGAAAGGACCTGTGAGATGAAGGAATGGTGCCTCTGAAATCGGGCGAATCGGATCGAAAACAGTGATGATTTATCTCTCTTCTTTCCATTTTCACCTGCTTCAACCCTCCAATGGGCGTTTGAGGTCTCCGATTTCTTTAGACTCTTTTCCGATTGCGCAAGCTAAGACTCCTCAAGCGTGTGTATCAATGGACGATTGGCCTTCGGTGTCCTTGATTAGATGTATGAAAAGCCCCCCACCGGCAAAATTGTCAACAGATTGTTGTAGAGAAGGGTAAAGAGGAAAAATATCAAAAATTAGGGTTAGGGAGACAAAGAACTGGGAAAACAATAACAAGCAGGGAGGAGAATCTAACCAGTGGCCTTGATTAAAAAAATATAGGGTTGGAATGGGAAAGGACGAGCTCCAACATCGGCGTCTAACCAGCGACCTTGATCTCGACAGATCTGCTCCGGTTCTTCCTTGCTGGCGTCAATGAGAAGGGGATGGAGATGTGAGGCTTGGGGTTTCGGGAGAGAGAGATCTCGGATCTGTGGCCTCGGCGGCGTTGCTGGCAGTGGTGGCGGCGGCTAGGGGTGGTGGTGACATCCAGGCGAGGCGAGGCGAGGGTGAGACGTAGAGTTGGGAGAAAGGAAAGGTTTGGAGAGGGGGAGAGAGAGAGAGAGAGAGTTTGGAGAATTCAATGTGTTCCAAGAGTATGAGGGAAATAGCTCATGACCGAGTATATGGGCGAGTGTTTAAAAAAATTGCAAGTATGGGCGGGCGTTCAAACACTTCAAAATTTTCACAGCCGCGCGTTTCATTTTTTTTAATTAACTATTTAACATATGTCAAAAACTTCAACGGTTGTTTTCAATTTTTTTAACATCAAAAATTTATTAATTGATGTAATAGATTAATTTTACATTAGTTGCTTGTTTGACATACTTAAATCACATGATGTCTAATTGCAGCATTCTAGTAGTGTAGATATGCAATTGAGCTACGGTGTGATAATAAATCAGCAATTGCAATGACAAGAAATCTAGCTTTTCATGCCAGAACGAAGCACATAGATGTCCAACATCATTTCATTCGTAGATTGGTAGCAGAGGAGAAGGTTACGCTGAAGTTGTGGAACCAAAAGTCAAGATGCTGATATGTGTACCAAGGCTCTCAGCAGTGCAAAGCACTTCTATTTCATGGAGAAGATAGGCATGAAGGAATTCGAATTAAGGGGTGGTGTTGGAATGTAATTTGAATATCCTAAGCTAAGTGTAAGCTAGGTTAGTTAGCTAGCTTGTAATCAAAGTAAGGCTTGGTTTATGTATGACAGCATTTGTTTTTGATGTTCGATTATATTGCAGTTGTAGGAGTCATGTTAGTGGGCAAAGTAGTGGGTAGTTTTGTATTTCAATTATTGAAGTTTAAGGGTATAATCTTGAATAGTTTTCAATCAATTGGAGAAGTGGCATTTTACAGTTTTTTGGAAGCTTGAGTTCTGTTTTATTATAACAGATGAGTTTGGTTAATTAATCATTGTTGTGTATGTGTGTTGATCTATCAATTTGTCAACAAAAACCAACTTACAGGTATATAAAAACCAACATGTGAAGACGTATCAATTTGAACCATACGGTGTGTGGATGAATTTACTGATTAGCGATTGTATATTGGGGACCAACTTGAAGTTAAGTGCATTTGGCCGGGCTCCCAAAAGAACAAATAAAGTGGGATTGATTGATTAACACAGTACACAGTACGTGCCTACGTGGTGGTGGGGAAGCCCACACAAACAATTACTCCGTACTCCTCGTGGTGGAAGTAGTTAATTAATTGTGGTCCGTCATTCCCATATTTGGCAACTTGTTAATTAATTACATTTTCTCGATTACGGAAGTTTTTACGTGGGATCTAACTTTAAATGGTATTTGTACCATCGATAAGGGATGGAGTCAGCTAAAAAAAAAATTGAGGGAGGACTTGACTTTATTGTTAAAATTTTATTTTATTTTTTGATACAGACAAGCACATTTCTACGGACAAGAGTTTGAAACTGTAAATAAGAACTTGTCATTAATTTGAGGGTTTTTTTAGATTTTTTTTTTTTGTTCTTCGATTGACTAATTCATTCTACGTTCTTGATCATTGTATCTAGAAACTGATTTTGAACTTGTCATTGATTTGGGAAGGATTTTTTTAGGTCTTGCATTGACCCACTTTGTAAATATATTTTTTTAGCGGAAATGAATTAATTTATAAGGTGCAATTTAATTATAATTATCCTATCCATAATTATTTAATCATCCGCTCTTTGCGATATGGATACGATACTTGCATCTTGCGACAGTTGAATAAATGGACGTACTTTGGTCCCAAACAAACAAAATTAATCGTAATATATTTATGGATCATTTATGTGGAATACATTCATGCATGTGCATCTTAAATGGATTCCAGAGGCCTGTGTCAAACCCGGACATTTATCTATTGCAGGAATGCCACCAACTGATGGAGGAAGGACCTAACCAGGTCCGGCTGAGCTGGGTACGTCGACGGGCGAACACCACAGCGGACACTCTGGCGCAATGGGCGGTAGAACTAGGCACTAGCTATGAAGAATTTCATGTTCCCCCTTCATGCATTTTCAATGACTTTGGGTCTCACCCAATTGCTGTTTGATGTTCTACATAATTGAATAAAACACCGGGCATTGCCCGCTTACGGGCCAAAAAAAGAGGCATGTGTCAAACTAATTGAAGGATCGATAAAGTATAACAAAGTAATATAAAGATACTCTAGAAGGGGGGTTGAATAGAGTATGCCGGTTTTTCGCAGATAATCTCAAGACTTTTGAAATGCTTGCAAAACCCTTTGAGATTAGACTTAATCTTTTCTCTGGAAACCTGAATCACAAACAAGTAATACAATTCAAAACAAGAGCGGAAATATGGTAAAGCAGTAAGTAAAGAACACAATGAATTGTTTACGAGGTTCGGCACGAACTTGGCCTACGTCCCCGCCTAGGGTTCTTCCACAACCCTAGGATTCAACCGGCTTTTATTGATTCACAAGACTTAGGATCCTAATAGCTCACCGACAAGCCTCTCTCCTATACAATTGCAATCTAGTCAACTCACGTTCCCTTGGAGTCCTAGACCAATCTAGACGAGCCTCACCTCTCTCAGCTATCTAGTACAATCCTCTTACACTTCGTGAATCAATCGCCTAGTGTTCACTTCCTGAGTTACAAACTCTCGAGTATAACACTCACTCGAAATATATCCTATAAGTCACTGTGTAACTCTCAAATGCTTTGAAATGAAATAACAGACTCTTAAGAACTAGCAGAGAGCACACGAAGAAGACAGATTTGACTTGAAGGCTTGAGTACGAATGAGAGCTTGTGTTCAACGAATGTATCTGTCCTCTTTTCTCCATCTCCTTCTTATACAGATCAATTCGGCGCCTAGATGTCTTCTTCAACGGCTAGAACTGATTGTGGCTTGGGAAGAAATCTCCATGATCTTCTATATGTGGAAACTCAGACGCCATGATCTTCCAATTTTGAATCTTCTCGATTTCAAGCTTAAGGAAGGAGATAATATTCGAAAAGCTTCCTGAAATGTTAGTATATAAAATAATATCTGGAAGCATATAATAACATATAATAATATTCGGACATAATATAATAAAGTACAGGTTTTGTGTTTCATCAACACAGTTGTAGCTTTAAGACCTTTGACACGAACAGTCTGTCAAAGCCTTTGAAACTAATTCCGATTTTCATCAAGGGGGTGGAGTTATCAATATCCCCCTTGATGAAAGACAAAACCTGTGCATCCCTGCAACTTAGTCAAGTAATTATATCATAAGCAAAATCGGACTAAGTACCTGGATGGGTTAGACAAATGTTGGATCATAATTTTATCAAGAAAACCATCCAACCAAAAACAAAACAAGGTCTTCCAAGACCTTTGGTTCACAGCAGTTTTAAAGTTTTAAAGTCTAAACCACAACAGATCATCTCCCTCTTTTTGTCTTTCAACAAAGAGAGGAGGTAAAACAGTCACCAAATATTTTAAAAAAGTATCCAAAAACTAGCAGTGTTCAAAGAGGGGTTAGGGTAAGGGAAATGGTAAGGTTTAAGATTCATCGTCCGGAGCATCATCCGTGAGCAGCGACCTCAGACCGTGCAGCAGCTTCGACACCCCGCTCATCTCCGTCATAAACTCTCTATGCAGCTCCTTGATATCCACGCGAACTTCCTCCAAGCCCAACTCCAGGTTGTCCATGCGCTCATCAATGGAAAAGGCAGTGGGAAGAGTCTTTGAGGGAGAGGCAAGACTCCAAGTCCCTTGGGGGGACTGAGTGATGCCAATCTTCTCAAAGCTCTTGGAGTCGAACTTACCCATATGACGCTGTTGTTCTTCATTTTTGAAATCGATTTCAGAAGCTTTGAAGATGTGGGTCAAAAGGTTGGCAAAGGGGAGGGGAGTTCATTTTCTGGCTTTGCGAGTGTGAGCCATGGATCCTAGGATGGTATTGGCCAGATCAAGATCAAGGCCGTTCAAAATACGGTATAGAAGGACCATAGCATTGTCGGTTAGGAGGGAGCCAGAGTTTAAACGGGGTAAGAGGCAACGCACAATGATGTTGAAAATGATTTGTGCCTCGAGGGTAAGGGATGAGTGGGTAAGCTGTTTTGAGGTGCTATTGGATGCTTTAGGAAGCAGGAATTTGGATCAAGCGAGGGCGATACATTGTTCTCTTGTGGGGTTTTCAGGAGAGGGTGGACAAGGTCTAGGTAGGCCAAGGAAATCAGCGAAGTCAATGAAGTTGAAAGAGATTCTAACTCCCTTGATGACGGATTCCAAAGACCAACCGCCAGCATTGTGTTTGGCTTTTAGGTTAATGTAGAATAGGCGGGTGAGTTAGGGATTGTAAACAGATTCAAGGTTGAGAAGGGTCCCGGCAGGGGTTTGTTTGAGGATAGAGATACAAGGTCGGTTCAAAGCTTCCAAAAACTCAAGATCTAAAAAATCAGAACAACATATCTTACGAGTTCGAAACTCATCTACCCACTTTCCATCCATCTCATCATTTTCAAACCAAGAAGAGGGCAAATATTGATTTACCTGGATAAGTACAGGTGTATCGGCGTTCTTCCTACGAGCCTTTGTGGGAGCAGTCCTCTTGAAAGGCGCCTTAAGGCTTCTGAGAGTGCCTTTCCTGGTGCGCTTGGGAGATGGAGGCTTTGCTGCAAAGGCTTTGCGCTTCTTCGGAGACGGGGGAGGAGGAGGAGGAGAAGGAGAGGGAACAAGTTCTGGCACCTCATCCTCTTCATCCTCAGACTCCGAGTCCTCAGCGGACCCTTCAGCGTCGTCTCTCTCAGCTTCCTTGCCGTCTGCAGTCTCGTCGTCCTCCTCTTCTTCTTCCTCTGGTTCCTCTTCAGTGGGAACCTCCTTCTCAGCAGCTCTTAGGGCCTCCTCTTTGGCCTCCTTTCTGGCTTTCTCAGCCTCCTCCTTTGCTAATTTTCTTGCTTGCTCGGCATCTTCCTTGACCTTTTTCTTTCTCTGGGCCTCTTCCTCGCCCTCTTTAGCAGCATCTCGTTCCAAAATCGCATCAAGATCCTCCTTTTCCTCCTCTTTCTCCTCTTCCTCAGCGATGAGTTTCCTTTTCTCTTTTTGCTTGGCACTGAGAGATTTCTTCGTCGGGCGCTTTAGAGAACGCTTGATTTCAGCAATGGTGCTCTGGACAGTAGCTGGGACAATGGCTTGATGAGTAGGTTCGGGTTGAGGGGAAGTAACAATGGCCTGGCGTCCCTTGGGGGTGGCGCCAAGACGTTTGGGTGTGGAGGTCTTCTTGGATTTGGGTGCCATGGATTCGGCTTAGGGTTTCAGAAAAAGTCGAGAGGTTGAAGAAGAAGTAGTAGAAAGGGTTTAGGTAAGTCTGGAGAGGTGAGAGAGTCGGGCAGGGTTTGTGGTTTAAATAGGGAGAGAGGGTTATGTTGATGGAACGGGTTTATGGTTCCAATGAGGGTAATCATAACACTGCCAATTTTGAAAAATCTGATTTTCAAAACAATTCAAATTTCAAACCACCTTGTCACAATTTATTTCAAGAGGGAAAATTCGAAAATATCTTTTCCAAAAATAAAAAATACTCGGATATAAGATCTTTTGGAAAATAAAATGTGTACTGCATAAGTAAGGTTAAAAATCATAAAAACTATATTTGATCAAATATCTAATGAGATATTAATCAAATATATGATCCGATATATGTGCTCTACCATTCAGCTCACAATCTTTGACATAATTCTCAAAGGTCTTGACACTGAGTAGAATTTATCTTTCGTAAAGGGAAAGCTCCCCCTACGAAAGTGCATCCCTGTTAAGCATTCCAATCTCACGTCTAATGAAGGTGAACCTGTCCCCTGCCAAAAGCTTAGTAAAAATGTCAGCCCATTGATAATCAGTTGAAATAAAAGATATGGACACATCACCTTTTTCGACATGGTCTCTAATGAAATGATGACTTACATCAATATGTTTGGTCCTTGAATGTTGAACAAGATTCTTTGTGATTGATATGGCACTTGTGTTGTCACACTTAATGTGAATACCTTTGAGGTTGATGCCAAGATCTCTCATTTGTTGAGCTATCCAAAGGATTTGGGAGCAACATGCTCCAGCTGCTATGTATTCGGCTTTAGCAGTGGATAGAGCAACCGAGTTTTGTTTCTTTGAATGCCAACTGATCAAGGATGCTCCTAAGAATTGGCAACATCCTGACGTGCTCTTCCTATCCACCTTATAGCCTGCAAAATCTGCATCAGAATACCCGATTAATGTCAAATCTTTTTGCTTTGGGTACCATAAGCCAAGCTCCTTAGTGCCATTGAGATATCAAAAGATCCTCTTCACAGCCGCGAGGTGAGATTCTTTAGGGTCAGCTTGAAACCTAGCACACATGCAAACACTAAACATGATGTCAGGTCTACTAGCCGTAAGATATAATAAAGATCCAATCATCCCTCAATACTCCTTTTGATTGACACTCTTCCCAGTCTTGTCTTGATCTAGAGATAAGGTTGAGCTCATGGGTTGTCTTGGCTGCTTTTGATTGATCCATCTTGAACTTCTTCAAGAGATCCTTAGTGTACTTGCTTTGGTTGACAAAGATCCCTTTCTTGGATTGATGAACTTGTAATCCCAAAAAGAAGTTGAGTTCACCCATCAAGCTCATCTCAAATTCACTGCACATGATGTCAGAAAATTCCTTGCACAAAGATGTTGAAGTTTCAATAATATAAAACAATGTAATAAAGAAAATACTCTAGAAGGGGGGTTGAATAGAGTATGCCCGTTTTTCGCAGAAAGTATCAAGACTTTTGGAGCTCGTATAAAACCCTTTGAGATTAACCTGAATCACAAAGTTAGACAATCGAACCAAGTGCGGAAATAAGGTAAAGCAATAAGTAAAGGACACGAGTAATTGTTTACGAGGTTCGGCACGAACTTGGTGATAGCATATATTTAGTGATGATTTTATGGCATGTTTGCATCGGGTTTAGGGCCTTTGAGTAAGCATTATATATATTTTTGGCCCTTTTTGGTTTAGTTTGGTGGAATCGGTGTCTACCGCTCGGTTGTTATGATTTCAGGCGTTGCGGAGCGGTTTTGGTGTCGATTCAAGAGTTTAAAGAGAAAGAGGTGGCTCAATGATGTTCGCTACGCTAAAAAGTCATCAAAGATGAGCTAGGAAGCACGGAATCAAGGAAACATGCCAAAAGAAGCGAAGCAAGCTCGGCAAAGTTAAGCTCCAGAAACCACTCGGCCGAGTGGTGCCAGAGTGAAGTCAAGATGAACAAGCCAGAAGGCACTCGACCGAGTGCCGAAACCACTCGAGACTCACTCTGGCCGAGTGCTTCACAGTCATAGCTTTTCAGAGTCCACTCGGCCGAGTGCAAAAACCACTCGGCCGAGTGTTTCCTGTGTTCCGAATTAAATTCATTTTCTTTTCTAAACAAAAGGGGGGATTCGAAAGGTTGGAAGGGAGGTCGGTTTTTGGAGTCCAGAATTCAGACATTAGAGAGGGATGGAGAGAGCTTTAGGAGACTAGAGATTTTTGGGAAGAAAACCTTGTTCGATCTATCAAATTCCGGTAATTTCCGTTCCATCTCCGTTGTTCTATGTTTGTTTTGCTAAATTTGATTGAATCAAGCATGTACTTATCCATGAAGTGCTAGATTTCCTGTTCTAGGGTTGGGATTGTCCCGACGATGCGGAAATAGGCTTGTTCTTAGTATCTCTCGAATGATTCCCGAATTAGATTGTGGTTTAATCGTGTTGTACTAAATCTGATTGATGCGAGTCGATTAGATCCGATTTAGGGTTTGAAATCGAAAGACTAAAACCTTAAATTGGAATTTAGATGGTGATTCGAGACCGACAGGCGATTAGGATCCATCGGAACTACATGATTAAACCCGAAGTTTATTGATCGAAAGTGAAACTAAACTTCTTGAGGATTTGTAGGTTGTCATAGACGTTATGGGCAATTTTGATATTATTCGGAGCTGAAAGGCGATGTTAGTGTGATTATTGCCTAGAACTCTACGAACTTAAAGGGCCTGAATCGGTTGCTTGAGCTCGAAAGGAGAATTGCTAACCGATTTAGGCACATTCGCGCTAAACCCGAAAGGGGATGCGCGATTACCTTAGATGACCTACCTCCACAATCTGATTTGGAATCACTCGAGCAAGAAAATATTTTATGCCTATTGATGATGCATTGTTGGTAAATCCTTTTCCCTGGAACGCTTTCCCCATATATATTTCTCAACATTAAATCGATTTTCTTGGTTACTTTATACACACTCTCTAAAATCTGTTTGTTTATTCTGAACTTGGTTGAACTAGCTTGAAAGTACAATCGATACTCCTCCGGTCCTTGAGGATACGACACTTGATTACTACAACTGAACCCATACACTTGTGGGTGTAGGTTTTTAGCCTATCACTTGGCCTACGTCCCCGCCTAGGGTTCTTCCACAACCCTATGATTCAAAAGGCTTTATTGATTCGCTTAGCTTAGGATCCTAATAGCTCACCGAGAAGCCTCTCTCCTATACAATTGCAATCTAGTCAACTCACGTTCCCTTGGAGTCCTAGACCAATCTAGAAGAGCCCCACCTCTCTCAGCTATCTAGTACAATCCTCTTACTCTCACAAATCAATAGCCTAGTGCAACTTCCCGAGTTATAAATTCTCGAGTAACACTATAAATGAATATATCCTATAAGCTCACAGTGACTCTCAAAGGCTTTGAAATAAACAACAAACTCTTGAGCGCTTAGCAGAGAGACACTTTGGAAGACAGATCTCACTTGAATGAATGAAAGCTCGTGTAGCACTTGTATCTTCTGTCTTCTTCTTTCTTTCCTTTATATAGAAGTGGAATGGCGCCTAAGGATCTTCACCAACGGCTCTTTCGAATCAGGCTTGATCTTGAATCTTCTATTTATGGATACTCCGAAGCCATGATCCTCTTTGAATAGGATCTCCTCAATATGCGCCAAAGGAAAGATATAAACTCGAAATACTTCCTGAAAGATTAGTTATACATATATATATATATAATATAAAGGAAGTATATAATAAGATTAAATAATATTCGGACTAATAAGACAGGTTTTGTATTTCATCAACTGTTAATGCTCCAAGGCCTTTGACACAAACATCCTGTCAAAGCCTTTGAAACATTTATTCCGATTTTCATCAAGGGAGGGAGTTATCAGATGTGTTAGTAGCACCAAACAATATACCATCAACATATATTTGAATAACCAAAATGTCCTTTCCTTTGGTCTTGATAAAAAGAGTTTTGCCAACAACCCCCTTTTAAAATCATTTTCTAAAAGATATTTTGACAAGCGCTCATACCAAGCTCTTGGGCTTGTTTCAAACCATATAGCACTTTGTCTAGTTTGTAAACATGATTAGGAAATTCCGAACTTTCAAAACCTGGGGGTTGAGCCACATAGACTTCTTCCTCTAAGAAGCCATTAAGAAAAGCACACTTGACATCCATTTGATATAACTTTATGCTCATAAAAGACGCAATGAATTGTTTACGAGGTTCGGCACGAACTTGGCCTACGTCCACGCCTAGGGTTCTTCCACAACCCTAAGATTCAACCGGCTTTTATTGATTCACAAGACTTAGGATCCTAATAGCTCATCGAGAAGCCTCTCTCCTATACAGTTGCAATCTAGTCAACTCACGTTCTCTTGGAGTCCTAGACCAATCTAGACGAGCCTCACCTCTCTCAGCTATCTAGTACAATCCTCTTACACTTCGTGAATCAATCGCCTAGTGTTCACTTCCTGAGTTACAAACTCTCGAGTATAACACTCACTCGAAATATATCCTATAAGCTCACTGTGTAACTCTCAAATGCTTTGAAATGAAATAACAGACTCTTAAGAACTAGCAGAGAGCACACGAAGAAGACAGATTTGACTTGAAGGCTTGAGTACGAATGAGAGCTTGTGTTCAACGAATGTATCTGTCCTCTTTTCTCCATCTCCTTCTTATACAGATCAATTCGGCGCCTAGATGTCTTCTTCAACGGCTAGAACTGACTGTGGCTTGGGATGAAATCTCCATGATCTTCTATATGTGGAAACTCGGACGCCATGATCTTCCAATTTTGAATCTTCTCGATTTCAAGCTTAAGGAAGGAGATAATATTCGAAAAGCTTCCTAAAATGTTAGTATATAAAATAATATCTGGAAGCATATAATAACATATAATAATATTCGGACATAATATAATAAAGTACAGGTTTTGTGTTTCATCAACACAGTTGTAGCTTCAAGACCTTTGACACAAACAGTCTGTCAAAGCCTTTGAAACTAATTTCGATTTTCATCAAGAGAGTGGAATTATCACTAATTAACACAACTACTAGTGGGATTAAAAACTGAAAAAAATTGCAAAACAAGCACTTTTTTGGACGAATTTGCAAAATGGTCACGTTTTTTACAATTTAGCAAAATGCCCACTATATATACTAATTCTCTTTTTTTTTTTTCTGATCGTTGCCCCCAATCCCGTCTCTTCAATCTCTCTCTCCGCTCCCCATTGAAGGCGATGGAGCTCTCGATCCGGCGCTAGAGCCGGTGTCTAATGGCGAGCGAGCGGCGGAGCAAACGAGGGAACGAGCAGCGGAGGCCGGAGCAAGCGCCGGATGTGGCCGCCCGAGATCTGGAGCGAGAGGCCAGATCTAGTTGAGAGACCGCCGGAGCGAGGTCGAGCGAGCGCCGAGATCTTGATCGGGTTGTTGGTGGCTATGGCTTTGGGTTGTACTGTCTACTTTCGACTGTGGATCATTGACTACAAGATCTCCTCCGAGGATGCTGATCTTATCATTTCCTTCTCTTTCTCTCTCTCACTCTTTGTAAAAGTTTGGAAATTTTTGCCGTTTTGAATTGGAAATTTACGAGTGGTTGTTAGATTGCTAAGACGAGGAATTAGGTTAGGGTTCTAAATCTGCCTCGAAAATGGCGGATTTAGATTTTGTGTACATGTTTGGCCGATTGTTGAAGATTGCCATGGCAGTTGAATGGGAGAGGCGAGATTGTGTTTGAATTACTGTCCAATTTGAAGCAAATGCGATTTTCTTTTGCTCGATTGTTTGCGTAGATTCAGATTTTAGGGGTCTAATCACTGGTGATACTTGCAATTTCGGATCATGTGCGTAACTGAGTTGGAAATTAGGGTTTAAACTCCTTGGATTACATTAACTATGATACAATTAATGTAACTGAGCTACAATTTGAACCTTTTCCTCTAATTTTGAAGATTTGTGCTTTAGAATGATGTTTAAATTTTGAAAATTTTGAAGGTAGTTGGTGATTATCATCTTCTTAATTCATCGCTGTTTCTATGGATTTTGAATGTGCCTATAGGAGACAGTTTGACATTGCACATAAAGTAGTTGTGGATGAATCTACTGAATGGAGATTCAGATTCGACAAAGAAAAGGAGAAGGCTGATAAATGCACTAGCGAGCTCGATAAGGTATTCTCTTTTATTCATGACTATCATGTCAGGCTTGTGCTTGCGATGACTGATGAGAGGACTTCGTCTTTAAAGTGTTACTACATCAGTACCTAGCAAAAAAAAAACTGTGACTTTCAGCTTCTTGGGTGAATTACTAGCAAGGGCTTTACTCACTTGTACGTAGTAGCTAACAACACCTTGTTTTCATGTCCTGTTTTCGTGGCTGTTCATCTATGGGACTATGTTTATGATCCTTTATTCGCATATCAAGGGGTCTGTTGAGAAGAAATCGGAAAATTTGGATGCAGACAAGAGGCTGGAATTGCTACAGAAGGTAATCTGATAATATGAAAACTTTCCATTCAGTGAGCAACTCTAAACTGAGTTGTGCAACTCTAAGACTGAGTTTTGAGTTCCTAGTAACTTTTCTTTCCAAGCATATTGTTCTACAGAACTCTGATGTATTGTGTAAGATAACTAAAATATGGTGGAAAATTCCTAGCAGAAGGAGTACCCATCTTCTCTTTTTGTTGTTTTGAGTTCTTCCAAGTATTATTTATCATGGACCACTTCTTGCATCCTGTTCTATAATGCCGGATTTATTTATCAATGCCTAGTTTCCTTTAGTGCATCAAATGTTTACTAGTTAGGCATCTGAAAAATGATATGCTTACCTTGTCTTTTATGTTGTCATCTATTTCATATGCATTTTGTTTCATCTCCAATTTCTGTCAACATCTTAGCATCTTCCAGCATTTCATGGTTGGCCTCTTTATATTTGTCAGAATTGAATGATTAGAATTGATAGATCATACCATAAATGGAGAGATGTTATCATTCTAAAGTGATAATGTGTGGAGGACATATTGGTTTGGTGTTTTTTCTGCAGTTTCAGGTGTTTGGTTTCCCGCCCCATACGTCTTATTTCATGAAAAAAGGCTAGAACTGCTTGGCATAGACTTGTTGGAATATCTATCAACTTTGTATGGCTAGTAAACTTGTGCAATGTGCATTTACAGTGAACCATCCCTTCTACTGCAGGTTATAGAGTTAAATGGCGGGTAGAAATCACTCCACATTACTATCAGTTGAAAGGCATTGAAGATGGTATGTTCTTATTTGTCTTTGATGAATGTGTCGTTAACGAAATAAATTCACATTTATATTGCTAGTAAATTTGATCAGAATAAACATTTCAGCTTGTTTCCATGTTTGTTTAGGTTTTGATGTCTGTCATGGTTTGATTTTGGGGCTGTCAGCATTCACGGTAATCTCTCCAATTTCCAATTCGTTTGATTGTACATTATCCCTTTTTCATTGGTTTCTTCAAATCTGTTGTCTTTATTATGTTTAGCTTCTTCTTGGAGTTTATTGTTGTGCAACTGTAAGAGAGAGTTGTGCAACCTCTAAGAGAGAGTTGTGCAACATCTAAGAGAGAGTTATTTTTACATTTCACTTCAGAAGGACTTGGATAATGATGTCAAATTTCGCATGATTGTCAGAAGGATTGTAAGTTGATCTTTGAAAATTTTGCAGCTATAATTATACTCAACAGTTATTTTTCACTCAGTCTCAGAGTATCTTCGCTGAAACCTCGATTTCTATTTGAATCTGATCTTGCAGCAGTACTAGTTTTTTGTTCACTCGGTCTCAGAGTATCTTCACTGAAACAATGCCTGATATATTACGATGTTATTTGCCATGTACAGGGTGCTGGCCTGGAGAATCTTGGGAACACTGGTTTTCTTAATTCCGTTCTCCAATGCTTGACACATACAGAACCTCTAGTAGCCTATTTGCTAAGTGGAAAGCATCAAAAATCTTGTGAGTCCGTTGCTCTTTTTTGCTTCATCTTTATAACATAGTTAATGGTTTATAGGATATATTTTATTGTTACTGACTGTGTTGACGATGGAGCATTTTCTTTTGAAACCTATTCCCTTTAAATTTTAATTCCTGATATTTTGAGGAACTGTATATCTAATCTTATCTTCTTTTTTTTCCCCTTGAAGGTCATGTGGTTGGATTTTGTGATTTATGTGCTATCCAAAACCATGTCAGCCGTGCACTGCAATCTACAGGCAGAATATTGGCTCCTAAGGATCTTGTCTCAAACTTGCGTCGTATCCTGCTCATTGGTTTTTAGTTTTGTAGGAATATGAATGTAGTTCCTTTCATATTTTACATTTCACTCTAAATGTTCTAATTTTTACCTCATAAACTGGCCTTGTGTCTGTCTGTGTTGGGGCTTTCTTAAATTTTATAACCAGAGCTATGTGGTTGTTTGCTGGTATTATCACCATTGCTCATAATCTTCTTACTTTTTGGGTAAAATGTATTTCCTCTATATTCAGAAAATGGAGTCGAGATATCGTTATTCATATTTCATTTTAGTAACTAGTTGGAAATGTTAAGAAATATTCTAGGCTGTGACGCTGAACTATATGTTTCTGCACACGAGGACATTAATCTTTCTCATTCGGTGTTATATTGGGGTTGTTCTCCTCAATGCCACGCTAAGGTTGCCTTCTTTTAATTTGTGCATGTATTCCATGTGTTTTGTTCTTGACCAAGACTTGGTCCATTAAAAGAAGTTTCTGACTTGGTCCATCAAAATTTCAGAACTGCAAGACAGGAGGATGCTCATGAGTATATGGTACACTTACTTGAATCAATGCACAAATGTTGCTTGCCTTCTGGAGTTCCTTATGAATCTCCCAGTGCACATGAGAAGAGTTTAGTTCACAAAATCTTTGGTGGTTGCCTAAGGAGCCAGGTAATGTATTTCACTACGTTCTTGCACTTTAATGATTTATTATTGAGGAACCTAATAAAGATATAATACATCACATCAGTTGGTTGTTCCCTGAAAATTTCATAAAACTTGATCAAGACTTGGTCCATTAAAAGAAGTTTCTGATTTGTAAAAAATGATTCCTAAACTTGATTTTCACTGAGGTTTGCATACCCAACATTAGCCATTAGCCTTGCTAAATGGCCTTTAACAATTGCACTTTTGTTTGCTTCAAAATATCTCTTCAAACAGCTATAACTCTTCAAACAACTGTACATGGTGGTTTGGTTGTACAGTTATCATTATTCCTAAAGTACTGAACTTTTTTTGTATTTGATGTACTAACAATTATCGAAATTTAGCATTCTCAAAGGGAAAGGAAGTTGATTAGTTGTTCTTTGTTGTTTTCTCAACTGCTTTTGCAGATGGTTCCCATCAAGGCTCTACTGTCACTTCGATGGGTGAAGTCTCCTTTACACAACAAGATGTCACCAACAATGAAGGCGACTGTTTCTCGACTGCCAGTTCTGGATAATTGAACACTGCCTTCTTTGTGTTTCAACTTGAATATCCTTCATGCCCCGTGCACTTGTGACAGAGTAGTTACGAGAGTCAAATCTGGGGTAGTAAAAAATATGGTTTGCTTTGGACAACTCGTTTGTGGGAGTGGAACGAGATGAGAAACTGAAATTAAATAAGTTGTCCAACACACTTTCTTAGAATCATAGATAATAAGTGCAACATTTTGTAGAGATTTGAACTCGAATATATTCTTTCTTTATCATTTCTTGCCTAAACTTCTTCCAGAACACGGGAAACTGAACTCTTCTTCATCTACTTACATATTTTAGTGCTGACAGAGTTATAAAAAAATTGATGACGCCTAAAAGAAAGTGCTGACACGAAAACGCTAACATGTTGTGTGCTGACACGAAAAAAAATGTTGACGCACAACATAAACTTGTTATGAAAGGCATACAAAATTGACAAGTATAACAAGTCATTTTATACCCCGAGTACAAAAAAAGAGTAACAACATTTTATAGCAAGTGTTAATGAGCAACGCTGTACATCATGCTCAAACCAGTTGAACCAACCGAGGATTATGTTTCCTAGATACGAGCATAATTCTTAGAAACAAAACCAATTTTCCTTAGTGCTGACATCGTTTTTATATGTATTTTTAGTGCTGACATCGTTTTTATACGTATTTTTTAGTGCTGACATCGTTTTTATGCGTAAGCGCAAATTTTCTCATATTATAATTGCACAACAATATTTGCACAAATTTGCACAACAGATTGTTATATGTGCGCACAACATAAAGTTATATTTGCACAACAAAATGTATTGAAACGGAAAAAAAGGGGGGGGAGGGAATATTATATTTGCACAAAAAAATGTTATATTTGCACAAAAAAAAATAAAGTTATATTTGCGCAAATTTTCTCATATTATAATTGCACAACAATATTTGATGTATCCGATACATCAAAAATCAAAGAATAGATTATTTTTGCACCACATGGGGGATTGGTGAAAATTTGTTCAACATCATCTTATTTTTGCTCAATTATAAGTTATTTTTGCACAACAATCGAGACTTGTGAATTTGTTCTCAACATGATATTATTTTCTCTCAATATAATTTCATACTTTCTCAATAAATTATTGCACAACATCTTCTTATTTTTGCTCATCAATACTTTATTTTTGCACAACATTCGAGACTTGTGAAGTTGTGTCTCAACATGATCTTATTTTTTATAAATATAATTTTATACTTTTTTAATAGATTATTGCACATCACGGTCTTATTTTTGCTCATCAATAGAGTAAAATTGCAGAACATGGGGGATTGGTGAAATTTTGCTCAACATCATCTTATTTTTTCTCAACAATAGGTTATTTTTGCACAACAATCGAGACTTCTGAAATTGTGCTCAACATGATTTTATTTTCTCTCAACATAATTTCATACTTTCTCAATAAATTATTGCACAACATCATCTTATCTTTGCTCAACAATAGGTTATTTTTGCACAACAATCGAGACTTGTGAATTTGTTCTCAACATGATTTTATTTTCTCTCAATATAATTTCATACTTTCTCAATAAATTATTGCACAACATGCTCTTATTTTTTCTCATCAATACTTTATATTTTGCACAACAAATTGTAAGAGTTGCACGACTCTGTTTTAAGAGTTGCACGACTCTGTTGTAAGAGTTGCACGACTCTTGTTTTAAGAGTTGGACGACTCTCTTGTAAGAGTTGCACGACTCTATTTTAAGAGTTGCACGACTCTGTTTTAAGAGTTGCACGACTCTTGTTTTAAGAGTTGCACGACTCTGTTGTAAGAGTTGCACGACTCTGTTTTAAGAGTTGCACGACAATCGAGATTTGTGAATTTATTCTCAACATGATCTTATTTTATCTCAATATAATTTCATACTTTCTCAATAAATTGTAAGCGATCCATAATCTATATTTTTTTTATTTCTTTAACATTTTGTCGTGCAAATATAAGAGTATGTTATGCAAATATATCTATAAGTTGTGCAAATATGACCCGAGTTTAGTTTTTTTTTTTAATTTTATTTTACATTTTGTCGTGCAAATATAATCGTATGTTGCTCAACATGATCTTATTTTATCTCAATATAATTTCATACTTTCTCAATAAATTATTGCTCAACATGGTCTTATTTTTGCACAACATGGTCTTATTTTTGCTCATCAATAGACAATAATTGCACAACATGGGGGAATTGGTGAAATTTTGCTCAACATCATCTTATTTTTGCACAACAATCGAGACTTGTGAATTTATTCTCGAAAAAATTTGCCAAACAGGCACTTTTTTACACAACGTAAAGTTATTTTTGCACAACAAAAAATTCTGAAATGAAAAAAAAGCGGGAAAAAAATATATTATATTTTGCACAACAAATTGTAAGAGTTGCACGACTCTGTTTTAAGAGTTGCATGACTCTGTTTTAAGAGTTGCACGACTCTGTTGTAAGAGTTGCACGACTCTTGTTTTAAGAGTTGCACGACCCTCTTGTAAGAGTTGCACGACTCTGTTGTAAGAGTTGCACGACTCTGTTGTAAGAGTTGCACAACTCTTATTTAAGAGTTGCACGACTCTGTTGTAAGAGTTGCACGACTCTGTTTTAAGAGTTGCACACGACAATCGAGACTTGTGAATTTATTCTCAACATGATCTTATTTTATCACAATATAATTTCATACTTTCTCAATAAACTGTAAGACCATCTTTAATGGTGGTACTATGGGTATCATAGCTAATTTAAAAATTAGAAAATAAAATTAAATGTCAGATTTTTTATTAAATCAATGCAATTATGTGAGAGGAGTATCATATATATGGTACCCACTTTATTGGTTTTCCCCCACTTTTATATTTTTTATTTTTTTAATAGGTTATGACACTCAATTAGAGTACCGCAAGTAAAGATGCTCTAAGCGATCCATAATCTATTTTTTTTATTTCTTTAACATTTTGTCGTGCAAATATAAGAGTATGTTATAACCGTATGTTGTGCTTGTGCAAATATAATCCAATGTTGTGCAAGTATAACATTTTTTTAATTTTATTTTACATTTTGTCATGCAAATATAACTGTATGTTGTGCTTGTGCAAATATAACCATATATTGTGCAAATATAACATTTTGTTGTGTAAAAATAAAAATAAAAATAGAGATTAGGGATCACATAATAAAATATAGATATTTTTTTAATTTCCCATATTTATAGAGTGATTTTTGTAATAAAATATAGATTTTTTTGTAATTCCCATATTTACGGGGTCAGTTTTGTAATTAAACAAAAAATTCACCCTCAACCACCATCCCCGAATGAAATCCGGCGGCCTCCGCCGAATGCTCGCTCCCGATTTGGAATCAGATCCGGCGGCCTCCGCCGCTCGCTCGCCCCCGATCTGGAATCAAATCTGGCGGCCTCCGCCGCTCGCTCCCTCCCTCGCTCGATCCCTCGATCTCGCAACCAGACAACGACTCCGGCCTCCGCCGCTCCCTCGCTCAGCCGCTCGCTCCCTCGATCTCGCCACCAGACAGCGGCTCCGGCCTCCGGCGCTCGCTCGCTCGCTCGCTCAGCCGCTCGCTCCCTCGCTTCCTCGATTTCGCGCACCAGACAACGGATCTGGCGCCACGCTCCCTCGATCTCGCTCGATTTCTCCTCTATAGATCGATCGAGATCGAGATCTCGCCGCCATAGATCGAGATCGAGAACGCCACCAGACAGCGGAGCAACGAGGAGGTGAGCGGCGCCGGAGATGGAGGAAGATGGAAGATCCCCGATTCCAATTCAAGTTCTTGTTGAGCGAACGGAGGAGACAGTTTTTCAATTTGAGAGATCTGATTGAATTAGGAAGAAAGATTAGTATATATAGTGGCCATTTTGCTAATTTATCCCAAAACGCGGCCATTTCGCAAATTAGGTCCCATTTCGTGGCCATTTTGCAAATTGCCCCTTAAAAACAACTGAAAACTTGAGAGAATATACCATTTTCAAGTTTTTTTTGGGTAACTATACCCTTTAGTTTTTCTTTTTAGTAATTATACCTTTTTAAGGTGGATTTTACCTAAATACCCTTAAGGTAGAATTTTTTTCTTTTTAAAATTAAAATAAAAGTAAATAGATATAGATAAGCTGGTTTAGATTGTAGATAAGATTGTTTTACGTTTTGAAAAGGAAAATTATTCGGATTATTGATTTGTACGTACAACGCTAAATACAACATAGATTGTATTATAACTAACTTCATTGTTAATGTTTTAATAGGTTACAATAAATACAACATAGATTTCAATAACCACATAATTACATACCATATGGTTACAATAATAGGTTCCAAATATACAAAAATAAGACTAGGGATGAGGGAGAGATATTACTGGGTTGCCGTATTTTTGGGTATAAATATACTTGTAATCATGGCCGACAAATATCAATCATGAATTCCTAATGCTATATCTGTACTAGAATGGAAGTCTCGATTAGCCATACCAATGGAAGTCTCGATTAGCCGGCAATCGACTGGCCAATTAAAGCTCACCCGATATGTTATTACGAAGACCATACTAGTAATAATCTCAAATATATATATATATATATATATATATATATATATATATATATATATATATATATATATATATATATATATATATATATATATATATATATATATATATATATATATATATATATATCCCAATACCACTGAATAATTTCATTCCATCGAATAATCTCCCAATACCATCGAATAATCAGAAGTTACTTTTAATCTCATCCGTTGATCTTCTTAATTCAATGGCCCAGATTTGTTCACATGATACACGTTAAGGGCTGAGTACATATGATCTATTGTCTATATATATATATTAAGTTGTAAAAAATAATTTAAAAAAGTTGATATTTTATATAGTTTTTAGCTCCTTAAAATACGTGTTAAAAAGTCAAACGACAATCTTTTTGGATCGGAGGGAGTAGTTCAGAATTCTTCCTGCTAGTAGTACGTATCCTACTAAATAAACAGATTAAAATATGATATCTTTTTAACATAAAACTTCTTTCTTGGTTCATCAGTTCAAGACTAGGCAGTAGGCAATCATTTAAAATTAAAATGTTGGTTTAATTTGAAGCTTGGTTACTGAAGTCCGTTGGGACTGAGGATCGGGGGTCGTGTGCACACGTGCGTCTATGTGCTAATAGCCTAGCACATAAGTCGAGTAGGGTTCCATCCTAAAACCGATTGGCAGTATGAGGAGTAATCCACTAGCTTATATACTAAGGCTTCTTTGTTCATATTATCGATGTAGGACTCTTTTGGTCTCTTCACATCTTTCATTCTCTCAACATATATTGGTTGTCTTCCCGTCTTCCCATCTTTCATTCTCTGATGGTGCTAATGTAGCTATCCACATACGAATCATCCTAATGACAAATTCATGAACAAACACACAACAAATCAGAGAAGTAGACATGATTTCTCAATCGTTGAAGTCAGAGAAGAACCGAAAAGGAAGGCTGAGGTCAGAGAGAAACCGAAGGCCGAATACAAACAGAAGCTGAAGCCAAAGCAAGAGATGATGGAAATGAAGAAGCCGACAGTAGCAAGGAATTATAAGACTGATTTGAACGATTGAATCGAAGCTAAAGCCGGAGAGGAATGTCGAACCCGACAAAAGCTACTTCTTTGACCTCAATTTTTTATATATAAAGGTAAGGATTCAAGATACTAGACACACCAATGTTTGGTAAATCAAGAGGCCGTAACAAACGATAGATGGATCAATTAACCATCCTGGAGCAATAAGACCAGAAACCATAACAACAATCAAGTGGAAATATAAACACACTAAAGAAGGTAGTGACCCAAGTGAAAGATTGAGAACACACTAACGAAAAGCAGCACCGCCAGAAGCAGATCAACATGACAAACTCATCTGGGAAGAAATATGAACGTGAACATCTCAACCATGATCAATGCTAGGTACACAACATGATAAGAGCAAAATATGTAGAAAACAAGCACTGAAAACAGCGAAGCAAAAATGGTAAAAGATCAAGGCAGAAGAGGAAGGAAAAAAGTTTGTCATAGCTCATTCATTGCCTCAGGCAGCAGGAGTCCTTCATTGGGGCATCAATCCCTAAAATTATCTCCTTACACATTATAACAAAGCTTATATAGTCCCTAGATGACACGTGAGAGGGAGCAACCCTTAGCTCACAATGTGTCTTATTACAAAGAGAGATATAAAACATGGAAAATAACTAAATGATACCCATATTCTCTACATCCCCTCCTCAAGTTGGACGTGGGTTGAAACCAACAAGACCCAACTTGGAAGAGAGGAAGAGATGTTGCTTTTCACCCAAAGGTTTTGTCAAAACATCAGTAACTTGAACACCAGTACGAATATGTTGAGGATGAATTATGCCAGCAAGTAATCTCTCACGAATAAAGTGGCAATCAATCTTAAGGTGATTGGTTCTCTCATGGAAAACAGGATTTTCAGCAATGTGAATAACAACCTTGTTATCACAGAAAAGAGGAATAGGTAGTGGAGGAGGTATAGCTAGAGCTTGCATCATTCCTTCCAACCAAATGATCTTACTAGTAGTCATTGACATACTCCTATCACTACAAAAAAAATATTAAATTAGCCTCGGAAAAATGTTGTGGCAATAGGTCTTTCTAGGGGTGGGCACAAATCCCGCAAATCCCGGTCCCGTCCCGGGCCCGTCCCGATCCCGGTGGGATTTCGGAAAAAAATAGTGAATCCCGTCCCGGGCCCATCCCGCAAAAATTATGCGGGACGGGACGCGGGACGACCCTTCCAAATCCCGCAAATCCCGTCTCGTCCCGCATATGTAATAATAATAATAATAATAATAATAATAATAATAATAATAATAATAATAATAATAATAATAATAATAATAATAATGCTATCTATATATATAATTTAGTATATTATACCATGTGTATTACGAAGTATATATAGTACATATATATTTTAGATTCCTGTGTAATGTGTATACATATAATTTAGTATATTATACCATGTGTATTACGGAGTATATACAGTACATATATATTTTAGATTCCTGTGTAATGTGTATACATATACACTGTAATTCAAGAGGAGGGAAGAGTTTATTATCCCAAGTTCCCAACAACAAGCCCATCTTTCGCATTACAGTGTGTTACACACATATATATACTGTAATACACACACTGCAGTAACATATATGCACAGATATTATACGTGTATATATAGGAAGTTAGGAACCCATAAAATTTATATAAAAAATTATACATATATATGTATTACGTCTTTAAAAATCGCAAAATATACATGAAATTTTATTTTTTTATAATCTTTTTTATTTGAGGGACAAGGCGCGGTCCCGTCCCATCCCGCGAGGGACAAGGCCCGTGCGGGATTGAAAATTAAAAAGAGTAAATCCCGTCCCGGTCCCGTCCCGCAAAAATTACGTGGGACGGGACGCGGGACGACCTCCGTCCCGTCCCGTCCCGCGCCCACCCCTAGGCCTTTCTATGGTGGCAAAAGACTTCTAGCTTCGGCTTTGCGACGGCAAATGGGGGGTGGGCAACCGGGCGGTAGCAAAATTTGGTAGCTTCGGCTACTAGCCGTGGCAAGGATATTAGCCACGGCAAAAGCAACGGCAAGCAACCCCTACTGAAAATGACAACCACTCTGCCACGGCAAGCTGCCGTGGCTAGAACGTGGGTGGAAAATAAAATTAAAAAACACTACTTTTTAGCCCGGATTTTTCAGGCTCAGGCTAAAAAGTCCAATATTTTTTTAAAAAAAAATAAAATAATACACAATTTACATATTTCCAAAAAAAATATCAAAATTTTATTAATTATACAAAATTTACATATATAATCAAATGTCAAAAAACTACAAAACCAGGCTATAAAGTGCCTTTTTTTATAAAAGAAAAGAAAAGAAAAAGGTGACTCAAACAATGAGATAGCTTTCTGCCAGCAAGAGGCATCAGCCCCTTATAAAAAAAACAAGAAGCATCAGCTCCAAGTAGTGACCATCATGCAGACGGTTTGAAGAGATGTCTCCCTGTTCATTTAAGATGGAAAGAGCATCCATCGGTCTATTCAAAGCCATGAAAGCTTCATCTTCAGAAGCAATATACAGCAAAGCCTACACATACACAAGTGCAAATGAGTCATAAGGGTTTCAAGCAGATAACATACATTATCTTTTGATCTGGCATCAAATAAAGCAAAATAACAACCCCATGCTCAAGAAGTACTAAAGAATCACACGTAATATGATATCCTTTGAGAAGCTAATAAAATGGCATGTTCTCACTTCAAAGGATGAGCGACAAGTTGACCATAATCAAAGAAGAATATATACAAACATAGAGAAAGGTATAAACATATAAACTGGGTACATAGATACATGAAACTATTTTTCCTCATAAAACAGAATATCACCAAGAGACGAGATAGTAACTAACATATCACATCACACATACCACAACAATCATGCACAAAGAAGATAGTGAATGCATACACATTGAACATAAACAACATTTACTTTAAAAAATGAAGACAGTCTACACAAAGTCATACAAACATAGAATCTGCAGGTCAATTCCAGAAACTGATACACAAGAAATACTAAATCATGTCTTAAAATGACGAAAGTAACATATTTCTTAATTGATTCTATATTACATATCACCAACTCATTCCATCCACTACTCTTAATAAGTCTGAAACATATAAACAAATCCAGGAAATACAAATATGACGAGAAGCACATCATGTTTTCACAATGACACTAATATTGTCTCTTACATATGGTCACAGACTTAGTTGTAAAGGAAACATAAGCAACTCAAATTTCAGTAAGCTACAATTTCCATGCTCAACCAACTCAACCTTCTTTGTGCTTTTCACAGCCTAACTTCATCATCAATTACTTAGAAATCATAATCATGGTCTAATAAATTGATAAAGGATTCCAAGTCATAGACGAACGATTCAAAGGATTCCATAAAGAATTAAAGGATAGAGTTCAGAAAGAGTTAAAAGGATTCCAAATCATAGAATTAAAGGATTCCAAAAACAAGATCATTCATTAGATCCTATCTACTCACATTCCTATGTTATTCAAAGCAAATTAAACCAGCCTCATCACTTGTTAGCACAGAAATTATCAAGAACCAAACAACAATGAACGAAAGATGGAAAAAAAGGACTAGATCCAGTTCAACCACAAACAAGCGAACATCAAATTAACCTAGAATCAAATATTACCAAACAATAACGTCTAGCATTTTTCTTCTACCCTTGTGAAGAATCTATGGTGCCTCAGTCCTTCCTGCAGCTGACTTTTCCTCAAGAAGCTAGCCAAGTGCAGCATCAATCTCTGCAAATACGTCCTCCATGGAAACGTCTCCATTAACCTGCACAAGAGACAACAAGTGTCCCTCATGTTTCAAGAAAGGGGTGAAGAGGGAGTTGTGTAGATGAAAACGAGGGAACAAAACATGCCTTCAATGTTATGTCCTTGTAGATGGAAAGTACTGCCTCGACATTTGGGTTCCTTGCCTCATATTCTTCCTGTTTTTTCCTATAGAGAATTTATTTTGTACCTGAGAAGTAATCAACCTAATAATCAGTAGGAAGCTTGTGGCCTTAAGACGGTGCTTCCCAAATTCACACAAGCACAACAAGATTACGTATATGATCTCATTCAAATAGATCAAGATCAAACATAAAATGTGTGTGGTTCTAGTTAGATCTCTTAAAACAGGGGGAGATTCTTTTATGAATAATGAAAGAGGTCCAGGGAAAAGGGTCAAATAGTAAGCTCAAGAGAAACCATACATCAAATAGACACCATGCATCAAAGGAAGTTTCTTTAAAGTTAAGAAAGGGGTTCAAGAAGTAAGTAATTTTGGTGATAGTTCTTGGTTCAACCCATTGGTTTGAGGCCTTTGTTTCAAGGATACAATGGATCAATTCATTCCAATTCCAGCCCAAAAGGGGATCAGTTAGACACATAGACAGCAATAGAACGAAACTCTAGGGTAAGCAGCAGGCAGAATGATCATAGTTCACAAACAAATTTTCTAATAACAAGATGTTTCTAAGGTTCGTATGTTTCAAATTTGCGAAAAAAAAAGCAGGTCATACACATATCACCGAATGAAAAAGATTTGGTTTTAAATTTTATTTGCACAAATTTCATGAATCTGATTTTTGTGAGGGTTTCAACAAAGGAGCATTTACTAAAAGTAGAGTCCAAGTATCCCGTATCATTTAAGCACTCATACAGTGATCTGAGGGGGGATATAACAAGAACAAAGGGGAGGGCAATGGGTTTAAAACGTCTCTTATTCATTTCTCGTTTTCCTGATCGGTTAGCTTCTACTAACCAAAGAATTGTTCCATTTAATTGTTTCTTCTTTTCAAATTCAAGAGCATACATGAAGAGATTCAGATTCTTGAACCTGGGCAGTAGCTTCATCGGCTTTTGTTGATGTTCATAGGTGCTCTTCTGCCCTTCATCAATTCCTGTATTCTTCACCTTTCTTGAGTTTACTCTTCCTTGTTTTCCCCTTTCTTTCTTCCCAATTTCTGTTACATTTTGAGCTTCTCTTTCATTCTGTAATTCAGTATCCAAAGCAAAGTTTTCAGCAGATTCCAACATCAAGAAACCAGAGTTCAGCATCCTTTTCCAACTGATTTTGAACATCAGTATGAAAAGTTCATAAGAGAAAGGGTTCTTTAAGCCACCACCTATTATAATCCAAGCAAGTAGATAGTTATTTCTAATTATCAACAAGATCTCATTGGTCATTTTCACAATTTCGTACTTGCTAGCCTCATTCTTCCCAATCTTTTCCAATCCTTCCTGATTGTTTCTTATCTTTCCTCTCAATAGTTGAGTCTTCAATATACAAAGGATCTAAGTCCGATATAGGTTCAAAAGGTGAAGTAATCTTCCTTTCTTTTTCAATCTCCAAAGGAGATGAGTTCTAATATGTAGTGGTCATGTTTTTGTTAGATTTTTCCTTTGGGTTCACGGATCCGGATGGCCTACGCCTCTTTTCATCTAGGATTTTCCAATTCTAGCCCTTCTGGAGGGGGGATTTTTGTTCATATCTAAACATTTTCGAAATGAAAGAGTAGAAACAAGAGCGATTGAACCTGGGTTGCAGATTTTGGTCACCAATTTGAGCTCGCCACAGAGGAGCCAACAAGACCCACAGAGAAACACCAGGGGGAGGGACCCCGCCGACCAACAGAAGCCTCCCACCACTCGTTGTCATCCATCGTCGCCAGACCCGGAAGGACCGCCACCAGCAGCAACTCATTTTTCTTCTTCTTTTTATGAATCTCCACCATCTTCTTCTTTTGTTTCTGCATCTCTTTGCTTGAGTTTGGATGGCTTTAGTCCATCTGATATGCTTCTCCCTCCTGTAATTACTTAGGTTTGTAAAGCTTTCCTGGATGGGATTTATGATGGATTTTTTTTTCCGATTTGGTGGATATGGATTTTGAATAGGGGCTAACTCTGGCTCGGTTTTTGCTGCTGGTAGCGGATCCAGTTGGCCATTGGCGGATTTGGGTTGTCGGAGTTCAGATTGGTAGCTAGGGTTCATGCTGGGTTGGAGGCGGCAGGGATCCAGGGTAGGGTTTCCGTACTCGACGCTCTCTTTCATTATGTTGCTATTGTTTCTCATTTTAAAATAGAAGAGAGAAAAGGGTAATTTTTTTATTTTATTTTTTTTTATTAGGTAAGAATTCGAGTTCAGACATATCTGAAACTCGAAGGCCGGCCAGGCCGGCAGACGGGAGAACCGTCTAAAGACACACATACAACAATACATAAGGTGCAACCTCAGACAAACGCAATCTACAAAAAAGCGAAACAAAGTAAACCTAAACCAAACTGGATGAGGACGAAGAAGACGGACGAAGCCAAGCCCCACAAGAAGCAGAACCGTAGGCCGGCGGTACATCAGGACCCGAACATCCTGTGGGCAGTGAGGACGAACTCCAGGGAAGCAGTCAACCCAGGTAGCGGAGACGACACGATACACACCACCACGACCCCAACCTATCCCGACACCGACAGTCAGAACCAAATCCAAGGATAAGATCACCAAGCCACGCCAATGCAGAGTCGTACAACGTCTGAGAAAAGAGCACCTAAAACCCTGACGGGATTTAGTCAACCTTAACGGAATTTAGTACACGTTTATACGAACGTGGAGCCCTTATGTGGTTTTAGTAATTATATAAGAGAAATATATAATCATTTTCCCTTCTTTTTTTTTTTTTAAAAAAAAAAATTTAACATTGTCGGCTGATCGGGCCCAAAGCTATGCCTTGGGCCCAAAGTATAATTTCGGGCCCTCCCGAGGACCACCAGAGACCAGAACGAGGAAGCCAAAAGGCGACCTAGAATCAGCAGGTGCAGGCCACGACGACGAGGGCCGCCGCTACCAACGATCGGTCGGGAGGAGCAATGAAGGGCGAGCGAGTTTTCGACGGAGCCAACCGGGCCAGAAGGCCATCGGCGACGGCGAGCAAAGGGCCGGACAGGACCGGGGTTTCTAGATCGAGGATTCCAGGAGCACCGAGGCCGCCGAGGAGTGCAAGGCAACCAACGGCGCTCAGCCACAGCCCAATCGGAGAGTACATCAGAGGGCGTCGATCAAGCCCACCCGGAGAAGGAGTAGGAGATCAAATCCGAGAGCCTGGAGAAAGCAGGCCGGATTACAGCGCCTAGGTAAGCGGAAGAAGAGGGTTACCGGAGGTGGATGAGAGGGCAAAAAGAGGAGGAGAGAAACCCAATCAACCCTAGATCCGAGAATCCGAAAGCAAGCAGAGCGAATCGGAAGGAGATGACAAAGGATCTGAGATCCTCGACCATGGGCCATGGAGCGCCCCAAGAAATTACAGCAGATTGTTCAAGAAATAGAGGTTCGCAATAGGGGTTTTCCATCTCCTAGCCGGAGAACTAAGAGCCAGTCGACGGATTTGGTCGAACGGAGGTTAGCACCCCAAGGGATTTACCACCTCTCACACTCTCTATAAGCTATAGAGACGGAGCCGAGATGAACGAGGGTGAGTATGCTACTCTGGAGTCGGACTCGACGAGAGCGGCTCAGCAGAGGGGTAATCGGACCCGCTTAGCGGGGAGGTGGATGCCCCATAAGGGGGTTTGAAGCTCTCTCTCTCTCTAGTTTCCTAGAGAGAGGAGAGAGTGTCCAATACGTATGGTCCTTAAAAGGGTAAATTGATCTCAGAGACGGAGGTGAGCGGATTAGTTTTTAGGGTTTCTTTTTTTATTTTTTTAATAAAAAAAATTTGCCACGATAAGTTTATTGGAGTGGCAAATTGTCAAATTTCAACATTTTTTAAGATCCAATAGCCACGGCAAATTTTATTGTTGCTACCAGGGGTGGCAAAACGACCCAGTAGCCACGGCAACTCTTGTCGAAGCTACCATCAGTGGCGAATTTGTCTTGCTTCTCGGATTGAAGGCTTGCCGTGGCTAATGCCGTGGCAAAAGAGTACCAATTGCCACGGCAGGCCCCTACCAAAGCTAAGTAGCGTGGCGAATTTAAATTTTTTTTGTAGTGTATACTCGGTCTCAGCTGAAGATTTAGTATGGTGTTCTGATTCTTAGTCTTCCAAGATACAAGAGAATTCCCCATAAATATGCAATAGCCTATAAGAGATTTTGCACTAAACTGACAGGTACCCCAATCAGCATCACAATAGGCAGTTAGTATAAATAGAGAATTCACTGGATAGAAAAGGCCAACAACAAGGGTTTCCTTGAGGTATTTGACAACATGAATGGCAACTTCATAATGAGGAGCTCTTTGCTACTCATAAATTGGCTAAGATGTTATACAACCTAAGATATATCTGGCCTTGTGAGATTGAGAAATAACAACCTTACAATGAGGCGTTTGTACCTTTCAGGGTCATTCATGATCATGCCTAAATCAGTAGATAGCTTAAGTCCCTTGGGCAAGGGAAAAATTGTTGGCTTCCAATCCTGTAACTCACAGTCCATGGGAAGATCAAGAATGTATTTCCTCTGGTGTAAATAAGTGTCATTCTTTGTCCTTGAAATTTCCAAACCCAAGAAATATCTAGCCAAGCCTAGATCTTTAATGGTAAAAGCCGGATGCAAGGCTTGTTTAGTTGTAGCAATAACTTTCTCATCATCTCCTGTCAATAATAAGTCATCAACATACACTAGTTTCACAACAACACAATTACCCATAGTTTTCACAAACATAGAATAATCTTCCACTGATCTGACATATCCCAGGCTAATCAACAACGTAGACAACTCAACATTTCATTGTCTAGATGCTTGCTTCAGCCCATAGATAGATTTCTTAAGTTTGCAAAATAAATTTGGCTTAGGTAAGGTATAACCTAGAGGAGGCTACATATAAACTTCCTCTTCTAGATGCTCATGTAGAAAGACATTGTTCACATATAATTAGTGTAAAGGCCAATGCTTAGCAGTAGCAATGACTAAGAGCAATCTCACAGATGTGAACTTTGCAACATGAGAGAAAGTATGTTTATAGTCCTTACCTTTTATCTAATTATAGATTTATATCCCTTGGCAACTAATCTGGCTTTGAACTTCTCCACTTGACCATCAGGTCTATACTTCACCTTATACACCCATTTGCTTCCAAAGGCTCTCTGTCCTACAGAAAGCTCTGTTAGAGACCAGTTCTCAGTGGCCTCTAACGCATGCAACTCTTTGTCCATAGCATTAACCCATTCAGGATTCTTTACTGCTTGATCATAATGAGAAGGTTCATAAATAGCAGCCATGTTACAGAAGGAAGTTGTGTATGTAGGTGTATGATCATGCACATGGTTAAGATAGTTAGCAAGGAAAGATTGAGGGAAGGAATTGTTGTTACCATTTCTGGTGAACACATAATTATTTAATCTCCTTGGTATGCTAGTCTCTCTAGTAGATCTTCTTAATGGAGGAAAAATCTCAAGATCATCAAGAGGAGGTAAGTTGGATATGATAGCTTGTGGTTGTGTTTTATTTATTGATGAAGAGGAGGGGGGATGTTGTAGAATTAGAAGCAACTGAGTTAGGCTAAAGACGACGATTGAACAGTTATTACTTGATCGCGAATATTACTTGGACCCATAACACACGAACCAATTATCACCCGTCCCAATTAGACTTACAGGTAATTAAGGACATATGTCGTCACCATGAGGTAATAAGTATAGGTGAAATTCCAGGATCGCGTCATTGGCGCCGTCTGTGGGAACCTTTCACGACGAGAGGTTCCTCGTAGAAATACGTTTTATTTTTCATTTTTTGTATATGTATAATTGTTTAAATCTTTTTAAATCATGATTTCCCGTGTCTCGCGATGAATACTGTTTTTACTCTCTGTACTAACCAACTTGCAGGAATCATGGATTTCACGCTGTTCGGGAAAGAATTCGGGAATCAACATCACGACGCTGGGGAAACCAGCGGGTTGAACCTCAACAATCCCTCCAACGAAGAAGCCCAACCCCACCATGACGAGAATATTCCCGAACAACTTTTTTAGAACACAACTCCGCCTCCTCCTTTTGGTCGGTATGGAACGTGGGGTGGGTACCCCCTATCAATACTAGGTTAAAACGCTGGTGAACTGGGCTAAAAGGTTCACCGAAGCGCTCCCCTGTATATAATAACACACACACGAGAGAGAGAGAGAGAGAGAGAGAGAGAGAGAGAGAGAGAGAGAGAGATTTGTTAACACTTTTTAGAGTGTACTTTGTTAACGAATCTATACCATTGATTTATGAAAAATTAATGGTGGTGATGTATCCTGGTTTTTTTTAAGTTAATACAAAAATGGCGGGCCCATGTTGAAAATATTTTCACTCTTCCCCAACCGTCTCCACCTGTAAAACATCCATACTTGCTATATTTTTGCCCACCAAAAAAAAAATACTTGCTATATTTTTCAATTAATAATACCCTGCAACAATACCAAAGACGAGAAACTACCAAGGAGCTTTTACAAAATAAATGTAGACACCTCAGTTATGCCACCTGACAATTGCAACATCGATGGCATTATTCGTTACTATAATGGTCAGTTCATTGATATTTTTCAAGCCTTGATCCCTCCAAGATCAATATTACAAGTTGAAGCCTCTGCTTTCTGTACCGAAGTAAGTGTAGCATGTGACATAGGACTAAGGAATGTCATAGTGAAGGAGACCGTCTCGAAGTGGTCAATGCCATCCTTGGATGGCCGAACAGTCCATGGGAAATACTAAGGATTATCGAGAAGATTCACCAAATGTCAACTTGCTTTGGCAACATCAAATTCAAGCATTGCTTCAGGGAATCAAACTCAATCTTTACATTTTAAATCTAAAATTTTTTCAATATATTTAGTTAGTCTATATTATATTTAGTTTATTTAAAATTTTACAATCTTTATTGATGTTTTTTTGTTATCATTTAACATAATATTTATCTAATATGAAACATATTAGCTAGCTTCATTTTTCTAAAATTCATCTATCCGGTGGGATTTTACGATCTTACGATTTGATTTTACGATCCAATCCTTACACTTTTTTTTTTATCGAATCGATCCAGAATCTAGATTTTAACAATATACATGGTTTTTACAATCTTTATAGATGTTTTTTTTGTTATGAATTTAACATAATATTTATCTAATAAGAAACATATTAGCTTCATTGTTTTAAAATCATCTATCCGGTGAGATTTTACAATCTTACAATTTGATTTTACGATCCAATTTTTACACTTTTTTTTTATCGATTTGATCCAGAATCTCGATTTTAAGAATAGATATTATTTTTATATATTCATATTAATTAGTTTCAATGAACATTAGCGGCTTAGCGCCACTTGGTTTATAATAACTTTATATGCAAGTTGAACATGCACACTTGGTCATTAACCTTGCTACTAGATACTTGAATTGATACATCAAGAGTTCACAAGTGCAACTGATTAGTGAGGTTGGTTGCTTCATTCAAGTTAATTACAAGTGGGTGGGCACTGGTTAGCCACAAAAATAGACTCCGGCCATTAATTATAAAATTTAATGTCAGCTTTATGCCTCTATCGCCCTCGCATGCATGTGGATAGTGTTACATAGAATACATGTATAAACCCAATTATCCATTTATAATTAAGGTTAACTATCTTGTACTTTTATATATATATATATATATATATATATATATATATATATATATATATATATATATATATATATATATAGGGTCGCGCTCCGGTGAAAACCAAAATTGCGGTAGAAACCCGTGAGGACCAGCTTTTTAGTCCGATTCACTTGCTTTATAGCCCGGTTATGAATAGAACCGATCTATAAAGTCATAAATTTTAGCCCGGTTTTGAATAAAACCGAGCTATAAAGTCACTATATAATTTTAAAACATTAGCTTTTTAGCACGATTTTTCGGTTTGACCGAACTATAAAGTCATGTGTTATTTTAAAACTGGAGCTTTTAGCACGGTTTTTAGGTTGAACCGAGTTGTAAAGTCACCGTGTGATTGAGGTTTTTAGCACGGGTTTCAAAAAAACCGAGATATAAAGTAGTCCTCACGGGTTTTTACCATAATTTGAGGTTTTCACCGGAGTCAATCCCTATATATATATATATATATATTCTAATGATAGTGAAGGCAACCAACGGGGATTATTCACTCTGACATGGTATCCGAGCCTTAGGGTTTCATCAAAATACCCCCTAATTTTTTTCTCTAGACTTTCCGCCGCCTCACGCCGTCTTCCTCCTTCCCTATGTCCAGAACCCGCCGCCACCACCAGCTGCTCACCATCGCCGGTGACCACAGCGCCGGTCACCACAGCCCCATCCTCTCCTATCGCCGGTCATCCCCTTCCTTTGTCTCTCTCTCGCTCCCTCGCGCAGCAACCGGCCCTCGTCCAAAAGCCGCCTCTCTCGCCTCTCCAGATAGTTTCCCCAAAGGAATTGCATAAAAATATACAACATTCCACTTTTTTTTGTAATTAAAAAAAAAATCAGTGGCTTAAGAGTAGGCATGTTCACGGATCGGACTTGTCGGGTCGACGAGTCAGACCCGATGCGTCACGGATCGAGAAATCAGGACCCGAACCCGAACTCGTGGGATAGGCGGATCGGCAGGTCACGGGTCGACCCATTTTTTTTTAAAAAAATCAATTTTTTTAAAAAAATTCTACCCCAAAACAGCAGTTTTCAAAAAAAAAAAAATTGTTGACCCGGCAGGTCAATTTCAAAAAATCCCCGACCCGAACACGAACCCGTAACCCGTCATAACCTTTGGCTCGCCGGGTCGTCGACCCGTCAAACCCACCGGGTCACGGGTTGACCTGTGACCAATGGACAGACCTACTTAAGAGTAATGCATTTCCATTACCAGTCTTAAAGGTTGAATCCACATGGCCGGTTTATAAATTGTAGAGGGGTGGTGCGTGTATATATATAGATTGCCTCCGGTGAAAACCTCAAATTGTGTTAAAAACCGTGAGAACTATTTTATAGATCGGTTCATTTGAAACCCGTGCTAAAAATTAACCTCGTTTTTTTAATTACACAGTGACTTTATAACTCGGTTCAACCTAAAAATGTGCTAGAAACTCCTATTTTAAAATTACACAGTGACTTTATAACTCGGTTCTATTTAGAACTGGGTTAAAACGCTAGTGAACTTGATGCGGAACCATCCAAGACACCTACGGACACACCTATACATGAGGATGGACCTAATATTCGAGCTCGTGAGAATGATGTCATCCTCAAGAGGAAGAAGAAGGCTCCACCATGGAAGATGGTCCAAAGGTGGAAGCTTGGCGTTTTACACTCGCTCAGACTTTTGACAGCTTTTCGACGTCTCTGTAAAATGGGTCGTACGGATTCAATATTTATCGGATTGAGGCGTGCCATACCTTTTCGGAACGAGGACGAAGAGATCTACAACTTTTCTGTTGAAAGTTTTTCCAGATTCGACCTAGAGGTTGGCCGAAATCCACATTCTTTGAGCTGTTGCTGGTTTTGACGGGATTTTGTCAAGTCTTGAACATTATAGTATTTCCTATTTTAGCAACTTTCTTACTTAAGTTATTTTATGAAACTTTAGATGTTATTTTATTAATTCCATAAGTTGTTAGTTTATTTAGTTCTTTTATTATTTTCGGCCCAACAGGCCTATGTGATGGCTATATAAGTCGATCACCCTCATGTAGAACAATTCGGAACATAATGAATAGAATTAGTCTTCTCAAAGTTGTGTGAAACACTTGAGTGCGTGTGATCTAACTAGAGCAGTGCTCGTTGATCATAGAATTGGTATCTATCTCAGCTTGGTTTGCTTTGTGTTCATCAACTTCGCAAGACTTGGTGATCCTAGTATCCACAAGCCCCCTCCTTGTTCCTCCAAGTTGTCCGCTTGGTTGTGTAGGGTTGCAGAGGTGGGTTATATAGTAATTGGTATTGGTTCCTACCCCCTGAGGAGGCCTAGGGTCTTTATCTTGTTCTATATAGATCGACTCAATCCTTATCGGTCGTGTCTTTATCAATTTCAAGTCTTTCTTTAGTTCTTGCTGCGTATTCTTGTTCTTGAGTCGTTCTTGGTCGATCTTGTCCAAGATCCTTGCTTTCTTGTTCGTTTCTTGAAGCTTTCTTTGCTGCGTCATTAATTCTTGTTGAGTCTTTCTTGTTTCTTGTTTGATTGTCGAAGATCGGACCATCTCACGACTAACCCCATATCAAATTGGTATCAGAGCTTTGGTTTCCGACATCAAGATTGAGTTTTTTTCTTTTCCTAAACACAAAAACACAAAAATAGAGTCAGTCTTTTGTTTGGCTATTTACTTCTTGCATTCTTTATTGATTCTTGCACTAATCTTGAAGTTTGTGATTGTTTGTGGTTGCATAGCCTAAACACAAAGTCTAGCCGAGACCGTGGAGTCGACCAATGCGTGCGCACAGCCCCTTGTGTTCACCATAGCCGACGGCACTCTTGTGTCCCCATAGCCTTGCTTGGCCGAAAATCAGTCCTCCACATACACAAACCCTAGTTTGTTTATCTTTTCTATCCTTTTCTATCTTTGGAATATTTGCTTTATCTATTTTCCATTGCCATATTTAAAAAATCAGAAATTTAATTGTTGGATTTAATTTCACTATATCTAGCAATTATCAAAAAGGCAAAAGATAGATCTTGTTACCATATTTATCCAAAGGTTGTCTATTTATTATATCTTTAGGGCTATAATTTTTATCCTTTCACCTTTTTCCATCAGTTGTTTCGAGTCATTTACCTTACATTAGAGTCTTTCTTGCATTAAGTTTATAAAAAAAAATCAGATTCAAAAAAAAAAATTGAACTTGGACCTAGCAGGATAAAATTCACTAGGGGCAAAAGTAAGTCAAAAAAATAAACAGAGAGATAGAGTTTGTTCTACTAGTGCAAGAAAGCTCCAAGGACCAAAATTGGTGATTTTCTACAGCCCTTAGTCGACATACCCCTATCCCAAACACATACCTCCGCAAAATTGAAACCCTATCTTGCAACTACAACATCATAACTTAAGGTTTTCAATCAAAAAGAGGTAAATTTTCATACTTTCTCTTGTGTTTATTTCTTTTTGTTTCTGTCGAGTACTTGATCTTGCTGATCGAGTGCCCTGTTGCTATTATCGAGTGTTGTGAACTCCTTGTCGAGTACTCATTGATTGTCTATAGCTTCTGTCGAGCACTTTACCACTGATTTCGAGTGCTTATTGCTTGTGTCGAGTACATTGACCCCTGTCGAGTACTCCTTGGTCTATTTCGAGTTGAATTCTTGCAAATACCCATCTGTTTTGCTTGAATCGAGTTGTTAATTGCTTTAGTCAAGTACTGATTTCCTTGATCAAGTGCTCTCTTTGAGTTAGTCGAGTATTCTGCAGCCTTTGTCGAGTACTACTTGTTGTGTTCTTTGTTCATTCTCTCACATATACATACTTTGATTGTTAGGTTTTTGCTTGAGTGTTGATTTGCTCAAGGCGGATTGCCCCAACAAGCGTGACATACCAATTAGAGAGGGAGTGTGAGCGAAACACTTGCGAGCTTGTTTATATTTTTACTAACCTTTTACATAGTTCTTTGTTTGTCTTTATTTGCAATGTCTAATAACCAGGGTAACGACTGGTACAATACCTTCATGGAGAAGTTAGCTAAGATAAATGATAATGTGGTAAAAGGACCAATGAAGAATTGGTTAAGTTGGATAAAAGCTTGACGGCACTGGAGCTTAAGCATTTTGGTTTTAATACGGTGTTCGGACAAGGAGTCCCACTTCAAGTTGCAGTGCCACCAATTGAAAGGGAAGAAACTCATCCTATTTCTAATCAACTTAATGTTTCTCCTATCATAGATATTCAGCCTGTTGTTGAAATTAAAGAGCATGTTAATAAAGATCAAGATCTTAATTTACTTGTCTGTGATGATAATGTTTGCATTAAATATGAGCATGATGATTCATTGATTGATTTAAATGTTCAACCTATGTCTTGTGATGATAATCAAAGAGAAGATTTATGTCATACTAAATGCTTAGACAAAGGCAATGTTTCTAATATGATCATTGATGGTGCAAATTCTTATACTATTGCTAGCCTTGAATTAATTGAAAATTCAGCCTTGAAAAAGGAAGAAAACTTGCTAGCATTGGATGGAAACTTAGGGATTAATGACCAAGCTAAAGTGCATATTAAGTTAGACCATCATGACATTGATATGAAATCTGAATTCTGCACTAATCAAGTTTCTTTTCTTGATTTTGTAGATGAAGCTGAGACAAAAACCATTGAGGAGTGGTCAATCCCTACAACAATCGGTCTTGAGATGAATTCCCATGGACATGAGGTTTTCGATCCAGGAGCTCATGTGGATGCATTTGCGGAATTTTATGCGAGCTTGGATTCGAGCACGAATCCTTTTCAAGAAAGGGAGATTGATGCGGACCATCCAAGACACCTACGGACACACCTATACATGGGGATGGACCTAATATTCGAGCTCGTGAGAATGATGTCATCCTCAAGAGGAAGAAGAAGGCTCCACCATGGGAGATGGTCCAAAGGTGGAAGCTTGGCGTTTTACACTCGCTCAGACTTTTGACAGCTTTTCGACGTCTCTGTAAAATGGATCGTAAGGATTCAATATTTATCGGATTGAGGCGTGCCATACCTTTTCGGAACGAGGACGAAGAGATCTACAACTTTGTTGTTGAAGGTTTTCCAGATTCGACCTAGAGCTTGGTCGAAATCCACATTCTTTGAGCTGTTGCTGGTTTTGACGGGATTTTGTCAAGTCTTGAACATTATATTATTTCCTATTTTAGCAACTTTCTTACTTAAGTTATTTTAGAAAACTTTAGATGTTATTTTATTAATTCCATAAGTTGTTAGTTTATTTAGTTCTTTTATTATTTTCGGCCCAACAGGCCTATGTGATGGCTATATAAGTCGATCACCCTCATGTAGAACAATTCGGAACATAATGAATAGAATTAGTCTTCTCAAAGTTGTGTGAAACACTTGAGTGCGTGTGATCTAACTAGAGCAGTGCTCGTTGATCATAGAATTGGTATCTATCTCAGCTTGGTTTGCTTTGTGTTCATCAACTTCGCAAGACTTGGTGATCCTAGTATCCACAAGCCCCCTCCTTGTCCCTCCAAGTTGTCCGCTTGGTTGTGTAGGGTTGCAGAGGTGGGTTATATAGTAATTGGTATTGGTTCCTACCCTCTGAGGAGGCCTAGGGTCTTTATCTTGTTCTATATAGATCGACTCAGTCCTTATCGGTCGTGTCTTTATCAATTTCAAGTCTTTCTTTAGTTCTTGCTGCGTATTCTTGTTCTTGAGTCGTTCTTGGTCGATCTTGTCCAAGATCCTTGCTTTCTTGTTCGTTTCTTGAAGCTTTCTTTGCTGCGTCATTAATTCTTGTTGAGTCTTTCTTGTTTCTTGTTTGATTATCGAAGATCGGGCCATCTCACGGCTAACCCCGTATCAGAACTGGGTAAAAGGTTCACTGAAGCGCACCCCTATATATAATCACACACATATAGAGAGAGATTTTTGTTAACACTTTTTAGAGTGTAATTTGTTAATGAATCTATACCATTGATTTATAAAAAATTAATGGTGGAGATGTATCTTGATTTTTTTTAAGTTAATACAAAAATGGTGGGCCCATGTTGAAAATATTTCCACTCTCCCCCAACTACACATGTGAAACATCCATACTTGGCTACTTGCTATATTTTTCAATTAATAAAACCCCACAACGATACCAAAGGCGAGAAACCACCAAGAAGCTTTTACAAAATAAATGTAGACACCTCAGTTATGCCACCTAAGAATTGCAATATCAATAGCATTATTCGTTACTGCAATGGTCATGCCATTGATATTTTTCAAGCCTTGATCCCTCCAAGATCAGTATTACAAGCTGAAGCATCAGCTTTCTGTACCGAAGTAAGTGTAGCATGCGACATAGGACTAAGGAACGCCACAGTGGAAGGACAGTCTCGAAGTGGTCAATAACATCCTTGGATGGCCGATCACTCCATGGGAAATATTAAGGATTATCGAGAAGATTCACCAAAAGTCATCTTGCTTTGACAACATCAAATTCAAACATTATTTTAGGGAATCAAACTCAAGTGCCAACTATATTACTTGAAATAGTAATATTTGTAATATGATAATACTCTCTTTGAATAGAAAACTTTGTAACATCATCCGTACAGATAATCAATGATTGATGAATCTTGCCGGTCAAGACGTCTTATTGTTAACGTACTGTAAAAATAACGAAAGGAGTTGTATAGGCACGTGCCTTCAACCCAAAAAAAAAATATATGAGTGTGCCTTTTTCTCAGTTGGGCCCACCCAATTTACATTTCAGAAAAATGAAATGAATGTTATCTTAGATTGATCTTTAGATTTTATGGTTTATGTTTGTTATAGGTTATTTACTATATATATATATATATATATATATATATATATATATAGGGGAGATATCTAATGAGAAGTAACATTTAAATGAGAAGATGAGAAGTAAGCCTTATACCCTTTAGATTAAAATAATTTTTTTTATATGGATATAGGGGACATATCTAATGATAAATATATCAATGTTTTTTTAAAATTATTTTTTATGCTATTTTTTTAGATGATGAATGAAAAAGCTAATTTAAATTAGCATAAAAACCCTAAAATGAACCTTAAATTATCCTCTAGATAAATAGCGTAAAAAATAATTTTTTTAAAAAAACATTGATATATTTCTCATTAGATATGTCCTATATATCCATATAAAAAAAATTATTTTAATCTAAGGGGTATAAGGCTTACTTCTCATCTTCTCATTTAAATGTTACTTCTCATTAGATATCTCCCCTATATATATATATATATATATATATATATATATATATATATATAACCTTCTCCACTTTCTTAATCAACTTCTTTCTTGCATTATTATACCATGAAAGCTCAAACCTACAAAGATGTTCCGGCAACGCCGACGGGCGAGTCATTCTTCAACCCGCCCACATCCTACATCGTCATCTACTTCGCCATCGGATTAGAGAATCCAATCGACATCAAATCCCTAAAATCCTTCTTCTCGACCTCCATCATGCTCAAAATCCCAAGGCTCTCAAGCCTCATTGTGGAGCACCCCAACGGCAGACACTACTTTAGGAGCACCAAAGTCGACATCGACAAGCATTTCATCATCCGTCGTCTAACCGATGATGACACCCCCAACATCAAGGAATCCGAGTACGAAGACCTCATCAACGACTACATAGCGGAGCTAGCAACGGGCCCTCCGATGAGCACCGACAAGCCCCTTTGGGAGATCCACGTGCTTGTCGACGCAAGGTGCTTGGTGCTTCAGATTCACCACTCTATAGGCGATGGGGCCAGCCTGTTGTCGATGATCCGGGAGATGGGGAGCAGCTCCTCCGGAAACCCGAGAAAGCGCGATGACAAGGAGAAGACCAAGGTAGCTAATTCTAAATCATCCAAGCCAAATTTTAGGTTGGGGAAGGGTGAAGGGCTATATGGGTTCTTAAGGCATGTTTGGTTGACGACGGTGTTTAGTGTCGATATGGCGGCGAAAGCGTTCGTAAACAAGGATAAGGGGACGGTGTTGAATGCTAAGAGTAAGGTCGGATATCGGCCTAACAAGTTGGTGACGGTGAGGTTCAACTCCGACGATGTCAGGTCGGTGAAGAAGGTCATTCCAAACGCGGTAATTAATGACAGTAGTTTTAATCCATCCTATGTTTGTACACACACAGACACACATTAATTGGACTCTTTTTTTTTGGTAGGAACATTAATTGAATTCTTTAACTTTACTAACTTAATTTGGACAGTCAAGATCGTCTACAAGACTACAACCCACCCTACTCTCCTCCCTACTCCACAAATTTTTTTTGATATATATTTAATCTTTAAAAAAAAATTAAAAACTTATATTTATAATCTTAACATCTATTTTTTATATATTCATAAAATTTTATTTTAAAAAATCATGTTTTAAAATTTTTAATATTTATATTTCGTAAAATATTACCATTTTAATTTTTAAAAATTTTAAAACATCATTTTTCAAAATAAAATTTTATAAATATATAAATATAGATGTTAGAAATATAAATATAATTTTTATATTTTTTTTAAGATTAAGTAAATATTAAAATAAATTAGTGGAGTCTAAATTATGTTGTAGAGGATGTTGTTTGTAATTTGGAGTATTTGTTTGGTGTAATGCACAGACAATCAATGACGTCATGTGTGGGATTATATGGGGTGGATTGAAGAAATACATCGCCGCTCGAACCTCCTCTGGTACGTACAATTTATCTTATGGGTTTACTTTTTCTATAGTTTTATGAGATAAAAATTATATAAAATCTTATTTATTTTAATTAATTTTTTCTATACTTTAATATTTATTAATTAATAATAAATATTAAATTATAAAAAAATTAATTAAAATAAATAAGATTTTATATATAATTTTTAACTCCTAAAATTACGTGCATCAAAGTGAAATACTTCTTTTATTCGATAAAACATGTCACTTTACTATTTACATACGCTTTTTTAGGAGGTAAAAACTATTTAAAATATCAAGTTTTTTTAATAATTTTTAACAATTTCGTAGTTATTAAGTAAGTACAAACTTGAATTGTTAAAAAAAATTATAAAAAAAATGAATATTTTATATAGTTTTTATTATTCTAAAGAAGCGTGTGCGAATAGTAAACGACATGTTTTGCCGAACGAAGAGAGTATAGTTTGTTTCCAATCAGAGGGAGTACAATATTAAATCTTACGTGTTAATTTCGGACCAAAAAATTTCAACCGATAGTGTTGATTTTTCTACATTTCCTTCATGCGACAGAGACCAAGCAAACCGGTTAGACGAGTTGGGTTTATGTCGGGTTTTCTCGAGTTCAAGCAAGTTATGTGTCGGGTCATTTCAGATTATAGGTTATGAAATGTTCAACTCAACTAACAGTTGACTTAATTGATGACTGTATGGGTCATTTGGATCAGTCGACCCGTCTAGGGCAGGTAATTAAGGGTCCTAGTTGGGGTATCCCAACTCGTGACCTAGTGGATCTGACTCGGGGCACCCAACCTAGTACCCACGACAGACGGATGAACAGTAGAGTCTAGCTTGTAAGAAGTTAATTTTATAATTTTTTACCCAACTTTCTGATTAACTACGTTTTAAATCTAAATTAATTTTTGGATTGAAAATTATGTCCAGTGAATTGATATTGGTTTAATAGGGTATACTTTGTATAACAATTTATAATTTTTAACGTTCATATATTTTTTTGCATTCATATCCAATAATTCAAATTATTATTGGTCATTTTCCTTCTTTTTAAGGAATGAATTTAATTTATGGTTGGGAAAACTAATTAAAATACCCTCACCCTCACCTTTGGGGGTATGGTAAAAATATATCATCAACTTTCAAATGTAATAAAAATATCATGGAAGAGGCGATCACGGTCAATGGAAGAAGATATGAGAGAGGAAAAGGCGTTGGGTATGAACCTGGTCCAACTCTTGATTTTTTTTCCTAAGTACACTATTCAAGAAAACCCTTGTAAAAAATCCGCGTAGGCTGCCTTGTCAGCATTTTTGACTCGTGAAAAAACTTGTGGGAATATATTACCACTACCCGCAAAGGTCGGGATATGTTTATTAAATTTGAAAGTTGATGATATATTTTTACCATACCCCCAAAGGTTGGGTATTTTAATTAGTTTTCCCTTATATTACTACTACCCTCAAATGTCGAAATATTTTTATTACATTTGAAGATTAATGATATATTTTTACTATACCTCAAAGGTGGAGGTATTTTAATTAGTTTTGCCTTTATTGTTTGTACCATTTATAATAACAAGAAGTAGATGGTTTACGTGTACGTAGGGGATGGAAGAGCACCAAAGGAGGCCCAGCAAATTACAGGCGTCCTCGTGGCTAATATCCGAAAGGTCGCTGGTTTACAGGTCCGTATTTATATCTCTCGTCCAATCCCAAAACTCGAACCCCAAAATAACCGGGGCAAATCTTATACCCGCAACCCCACCCTACGAAATTATTTTACCATTACATTAATATTAAAAAAATATTTAACTTCTACATATTTATTATAATATATTTCAAAAAAAAATTCTTAAAAAATTGAATTGTAATTTTTTTTAAAAAATCTATAGTAAAATCACATCTTTTTAAAACTTTAAAAAATCTTTATATCTCTTTAGATTTATTATAATTTTTGTAGGTTGATTTTTTAAGATTTTTTTTAAATATGTTATAATAGGTATGTAGAAGCTAAATATTTTTTTTAAATTTTGTTGGAATGGTGGTTGTCCCACATCGGTAGATTTAGAGAATACTTGAACAACATATAAGGTTGGTGGGCTACTCCTCTCATTGCCAATTGGTTTTGAGATGGAACCCCGTTCGGGTTTATATGTTGTTCGAGTCTCCCGTATGTGGGCCCACACACACGACCTCCCTCCAGCTTGTCTTGACCCGCACCAGGACCAACCGAGTTTAACATGGTATCAGAGCCGGGTTCGGCTAGTTTCGGTCTTCGAATTGGTGCGGTCGGTGGCTGGCCTTGTGGCATGTCGCGGGCATTGGTTCCCATATAAGCGCATGTGGCAAGTGCAACTTGTTGGCTAAAAAATGCCGTTGCACTTGAGGGGGCGTGTTGGAATGGTGGTTGTCCCACATCGGTAGATTTAGAGAATACTTGAACAACATATAAGGTTGGTGGGCTACTCCTCTCATTGCCAATTGGTTTTGAGATGGAACCCCGTTCGGGTTTATATGTTGTTCGAGTCTCCCGTACCTCCAGCTTGTCTTGACCCGCACCAGGACCAACCGAGTTTAACAAATTTGAAGGTAGAATATTTATGTGGAATGGGGTGTTGGGGCACGAAAATGGGGCAGGGGATTTGCTCCGCAAAATAACATGTTATCTCATATATACGGTCTTCATTTCAAACTAGAAAAAATAATATTTCTATTTATATCTCAAAATTTAAAAACTCATATCATTACAAATAAAATCGGTCTTAATAAGGTATTACCCTCCAATGGCTACATCATTGTACTATGAAAATTTGTATGTATGTATTGATTGAATGAAAAAATGAGTAGCCGAGCTTCTTGTTTATACACATATTGGGCCTAATATACAAACTGAGCCCACTATCCAAAGTTCCAAACTATATAAACAAGCTCAATCTCAATACCCCCTCAAGATCGAGTCGGCGTGTCAACAAGTCCGATCTTGCGAAGAAGGGGAAGCAAACGAACTCCGGCGACATTCTTGGTGAGGAAATCAATCAGCCAACTGGGCACAAGTTGAAATGTGAGACAATGAAATCAAGCCTTCAAGAAATTTTTCACGAGCAAAATGGCAATCAAGCTCGATGTGTTTGCTTCGCTCATGGAAAATCAAGAGAATTGTCATGTTTTTTCTAGTCAAGAGTCCAACCCTTTTTAGTTTCTTCTTTTCAAGTAAATCAGCCTTTTCAACTTGATCCTTCTCCTTCGGCGCAAAACGACCGGATTCTGGGTGATGAATATCGCCGCTTGATTATCACACCGAACTGAACTTGGAGCAATACGAGAAACACCGAGCTCATTGAAAAGACGAGACAACTAGGCAAGCTCCATACACACTCGTCTAAGAGATCGATACTGATCAACTTCGGCGGAGGACAAAGAAACGGAGATCTGTTTCTTTGATTTCTAGGAAATCAAATTCGAACCCAAAAACACCAAATAACCACTGATGGAGCATCTGGAGAGCGGACAACTTGCCCAATCACCGTCACAAAACGCTTGGAGCCTAAAATCCAAAGAACCGGTGAAGAGAGGACCTTTTGAACTGGATCCCTTCAAGTAAAGAAGAACATGGAAAGCAGCGGAAAGATGAGCATCAGTGGGAAACTGCATAAATTGGCTAAGAAGCTGGACCGAGAATACCAAATCAAGGCGAGTATGGACCAAAAAATTCAATTCCCCAACCAATTTTCGATAATAAGTGGGATCTTCAAGTAATTTTCCATCGGTTGGAGATAGACGAAGCTGGGGATCAAGAGGACTAACCACTACAGGACCAGAACATGGAAATCCCCGAAGAAGCTCAGCAATAAATCGACGTTGAGTGAGGACAATTCCACCACTATCTCGAATAAACTCGATACCAAGAAAAAAATGCAAATCTCCCAAATCTTTGAAACTGAATTCTTGTGTAAAAATTCTTTGATTGCAATCAATTCAGATGAATCATTGCCTTGAAGCCTGTTTCAAACCACACAGAGATCGCTGCAATCGGCACACCATTTGAGCGCCTTCAACCTTTAAACCTGGAGGAACCTTCATATGTACTTCCTCGTCTAAGTTCCCATGTAAAAATGCATTGTTTACATCTAATTGGAGAATCCGCCAATTCCTTTTGAGGGACACATAAATCAAAGCGAGAACGGTAGTCATCTTAACTACCGGAGAAAACGTTTCTATGTAATCAACACCCTCCTTCTGAGTGTAACCCTTGACAACCAAATGCCCTTTATACCTTTCCAAACTACCATCAACACGTATTTTGACCTTGTACACCCAACGACATCCTATAGCCTTCTTACCCTTAGGAAGAGGAACAATGGACCAGGTTTGATTGGCATCAAGTGCACTGAACTCAACAGTCATTGCATCTTGCCAAACCTGGAATTTGCAAGCTTCACTATATGAAAAGGGCTCATAATTCTGGCAATGTAATCAAAGGAAAATCAACACATGGAAACTGGACTGTTGAGGTAATGGTGTGGCAGCAAGAAAAGGTGGTGGCACAAGCATGGCCACACACATAATCAGTAAGAAATGCGGGAGGTTGAGTCACCCTAGATGATCTCCTAATTGGAACTGCAAGAGCAGAAGGTAGAGCAGTAGATGGAGCAGAAGAAGGGATGTGATCATCAACCACAACCTCATGGTCCCCATTTATTGAAAAAGATGGAAAACCATCAGAAGATGAAGAGTGGACAGGCTCTTATAAGGAAATATTCTTTCCTGAAATTGAACATCCCTGGAAATCATGACCACTTTAGAGCCCAATTGAAGCACAATATACCCATTTTTACCCACTGGGCAACCCAACAACACACAAGGGATATCTCAAGGTGAAAACTTGTCTCTCCCATGACTCAACGAGGAGACAAAACACAAGCTGCCAAAGCATCTCAGGTTTGCATAATCAGGTGGTATGGAAAACAAAATCTCAAAGGGAGTCTTGATGTGGATGACTTTACTTGGCAGTCGATTAATCAAATGAGCTGTCATAAGAACACTATCTCCCCAGTACTTCCTAGACAGATTAGAGTCAAACATCAATCCCCTAGCTATCTCTAGGAGATGTCTGTGTTTGCATTCTACAACCCCGTTCTGCTGAGGTGTAGCAACACAAGAGGTTTGATGAACCACCCCCTTATCCAGCAACCACTTAGAATACTCAGGAGAGCACCCTAATTTAAAAGCATTGTCAGTTCTAAGAGTTTTCACTTGCCTGTCAAACTGTCTCTCTGCAAATGCCAGAAACTGTTTGATGACAGTGAATGCATATCCTTTCTTGGGCAAAAGCTTGACCCAAGTAAACCTACTAAAGTCATCCACAATAGTAATAAAGAACCGATTTCCATCACGAGTTGTAATTCTATACGGACCCCAAACATCACAGTGGACTAACTCAAAGCAACTCATAGTAGAAATAGTGCTATCAGGAAAAGGTAACCTGGTTTGCCGAGCCGTAGCACACACATCACATGCTCTAATGCTCACATTCATCATCCATAGAAATGAAAGGAAACTTTTGAAGTTTGTAGGTCGGTAAGTTTGCTTGTGTTATTTGGATAAGTTATGTAGGCTAAATTTTTCTTATATGCATAATTTTTTAACAAAACCCTCAACCTAACGAATAAATTTTTTAAATTTTTTTATCTATTATTTTATTTATGTAAAAATGGGACGGCCTCCCTATCCTATTATAATTGAATTTAATATGTGGATGCAGTATTAATTTACAGCTGAAAGTAGTTTTGTTATAACCTGGGAAATAATGAGCAGGAGTTGTCCACATTAATGGAAGAAAAAAGGTTTGAAAAATTCTGGGGGAATAAATCAGGAGCGCTGTTACTACCAATTCGCTACACAGCAAAGGATGAAGATGCTCTGAGCTTTGTGAGGAACACCAAATCTATACTCAATCTGAAGAAGCAATCAGCGGAACCCCGTTTCAGTCTCCATTTCTTTAAAATGGTGTTCCACTTATTTGGTCCTAAGGTACTCTACGTTTAATTTTACAAATAATTAATTAATTATTACGGAGTATGAAATTAAAATTAATTAATTGTTTTGATCGAGTTATATAATAGGTGGCGAGTAAACTCATGGTAAGAATGGGTTTAAGAACTACGTTTGGATTCTCAAATGTGATGGGTCCCTCCGAGCAGATATCCATTGCTGGCAACCCCGTTACTTACCTCAGAGCTTCACCCTCCAATTTACCTATGGTAAGTTATTAATTACGGAGTATATATTATTGTATTAATAAATCTAAATCCTAACTACGTGCATGTACTTTTTTGTTGGGCAAATATTTGGTATATGTTAAAAATTTAGGAGGATTGTCGTTAAGAACTCGCAGAACACTAGCTAGCTAGGTACTCCGGGCAACATTATTACATGACATTTTCAAGTAAAATCTGAAATGCCTACAAATCTACAATGCATCTTTTTATAATTAAAATTAACATTTTAAAATATTGACATATTTTTAGTGAATGGAAAGGGCCGGTTGATAGTATAGTATAATATTATTTATAATATGTTCAAATGGAAATGAATTTTGTTTTGATTAGATTATATGTAAGATATGTTAATTATATAATTGGTTGAAATGGATTTTTTTTAATGAATATAAGATATTGTAACTCTTCATAATAAACAAAAATGTCATAAATAAATGCTAAAAGAATCCTTATATTTGGATGCATAGACCCTAGGGAAGCATTATTAAAAATAGCTAAAATCATTTAAATTTGAAAAATCTTTCTATTTATTGACTCTTATCCTATGCCCTTGGGGCATATGATAGAAAAACCGATATATATATATAACTTTAAATGAGAAACATTTTTGATGATGTGTCATCACCATATTAATTGTAGAGTTTTTAACCAATCAAATTAAAATAGAAATTTTTTTATTTCCTTAAAATATATTTTATTTTCTAATAATCTATATCTATATCCATATAGTACTTTAAATTAGAACCATTTTTTGATGATGTATCATCACCATATTAATTGTAGGGTTTTCAACTGTTCAAATTGTAATATGATTTTTTGTATTTCCATAAAATATTTTTTATTTTCTAATAATTGGATTTAATTCAAAACATTGAATTTATATATCTATATATATTATTACTTTAAATGAGAACCGTTTTTGATGGTGTGTTATCACCATATTAATTGTAGGGTTTTAAACAGATCAAATTATAATAGGATTTTTTTATTTCCTTAAGTTTTTTTTATTTTCTAATAATAAGTTTAATTCAAAACAATTAATGAAAATGAAAATTAATATATTAATATATTTTATTTAAATTTTGAAAACAAGGTTACAATGTATATATATCTATATCTATATAAACTCTTAAAACAGAAGAATTTTTTTTTCTATGTGTCACACTCACTTTAATCATCTTCAACCAATCAACTTTTTCCTTTTTTTTTCATTGAAATTGATTTTTATCTTTCGAATAATCATCTATCTATCTATTTATCTATCTATATAAACTCTTAAAACATAAGAGTTTTTGCTTACGTGTAAAATTCATCTTATTTCTCTCCTTTTCAACTAATCTTGTTTTTCCTTTTTCCCTTTTTGTCATTTTTTTTTGCAATTGATTTTTATCTTTCAAATAGCCATCTATATATCTATATCTATCTATATAAACATTTAAAGTAGAAGAGTTTTTGCCTATTTACTAAATTAATATAGCACGGACGCACGCACTTGTAAATCTTTATATAGATATTGAAGTTCATCTCGAATGAACTTATGCTTCCTCCTCCTCTAATGAGTTTGGCCTAATAAGTTTAATTCAAAATATTAAACAAATATTTTATTTTATTTTATAATACTGTATTAATTTATTTTTACCATAAATATTTCATTTTTAAAAATTCGCACAATGACGCGGAAATTATACTAGTATATTCTTAAAATAAAAGTTTTAGCTTTTGTGTCATCCCTACACCTTTACATTCGACCGCGGTGTTACACTTAATTATTTTAGGTTAAATTTTCCATTATAAAAATTATAAAAAAAATATTTATACCCTAAACATTTCAATATATATATATATATATATATATATATATATATATATATATATATATATATATATATATATATATATATATAATACAATTATTATAATTTTTAAAAATATAAAATTAAAATTTAATAAAATGAAGTGATATATATATATAGTATATACTAGGTTTATTAGTGAAAAGTGGTGATCTGTAATTAAGGGTGATTGAGTAAAGCTAATTAGTTAATGTGTGGTGGCGCAGGGAATTTTGCTGACAATGCTAAGTTACAAGAAAAATCTGGACATGCAAATCATGGTGGACGACGAGGTTATACCCGATCCTAAATTTCTGGCTGCCTGCTTCAAAGGCACCTTTAAAGAAATGATGGATGCTATATAAATCACGACGTACTCTAATCAATACTCCGTATCCGTATGTAACAACAAATTAAATTATTACACATTATATATTGTATGTTAATGTGAATGAATCTGTACGCTTGTTGTGCTGTGCGTACGCACAATGACATATATATTATCAAAGTCGACTCGGACTGATGACTGGGGTCAGGTGCACGGGCACACATGCGCTAGTTGCCTAGCACACAAGCCGAGTGGGGTTCCATTCTAAAACAAATTGGCGATAGAAGAAGTAGTCCACCGACTCATATACTAGGACTTGATATGTTCAACTTTTCAATGTGGAACACTTTTGGTCTCATTCACATCTTTAACACATATTATACATTAATTATGTTATAATCTTTGTATTTGCACCACACGTATCTCATGAACCTATATAACAAGCTAATTAAGCTTTTTTTTTTATTATTAACTTCGGGGTATTTGTTAACGTTAACATATATACGTATCTTTTATAATGTAAATAGGGTTCTCCTGTCAACCATCTTTTTATTCCGTATCATATATACAAATTCGATACAAATTAAAGTCATCTTTTTTTCCGCTTTTCTTTATAGTTCTTATGGATCTTTCAAGTTTTGATGTTTTTAGGTACACTATAAGTACTTAATACTCTTTTTGGTTTCTGACTTATTCAAGACATGGTTGGTTTGGGAGAATTCTATTTTACAATTACTCCTGTTATGCTTATTTTCCATCTCCTTTATATTGAATTTCTCACATTGTGATTATATTTAGATTTGTGACCAAGATATAGTTGCATCTTGCTAGGGTTTTGTGTTCATTTGCTAAGCAGGGTCGAACATATAGTAGCAAACACGCAAGTTGAGATTCTAGATAGTGTACGTAAGGAGAACGTACAACACATGAATAATATTGCTTATAGGTAAGAGCTAGGTGACTACACTTGCTATAAATAATAGGTTAAATTATTGAAGTGCTAGAGATCGGATTTGGTAATAATTGCTACTCGTCCCCCAAGCTAAAGTAATTAAGATGCATCTATTGCATACAGAAACCAAACTGCGCGCTAGAAAAACTGATAGAGTTAAAGGTAACTTTAGATGGTTCAATGATCGTTATCCCAACCATTGTTATTAATTTGCAAGAAGCTGACTCATTCCTAATCACTTACAACCCACTTAATTTTACTCTGTTATCTTTCTTTTGTCATTACTTTCATTACTGCAATACCATTAAATACTTACACAACCATATGTTTACCCCAAATAGACAACTGGACTTATTAGCTATACTAGCCATTTTTGCCGACTCATGTTCTGCATTCCCCCCATTGTCTTCCTATCGTTTTTTTTTTGCCTCTCCTCCCATTCCCACCACTTCTCCCCCCACATATATCGCCTCTCCTCCCTCATCCCACGCCTTTCTCCTCGCCATTGTTTATGGCATGTCCTCCACCTTTTTGCTCATCAATTTGCTCATAACCACTTCTTCTAGCCTTGTCCCTAGACAGGGCAACCCTACCTCCCTCCCCATTTGACCCCAAATCCCCCTCCCGAGCTTAATCGGACTCCATTTTCTAGCTGGTCTCCCGGTATCCAACCAGACTCCACTAACGATCTTTCTCTAGTCTGATGTGAACCGACGTGAGATTTGCCATCATAGTCTTTCTAGTTAGAGCAGAATAAACTTAACCTACAACCCCTCTCTCTGGGAGCTGAACAAAAATCCTCCATTTGGGAGGCAAATTAAAACACCCACCCCAATGAAGGATGGATAGTAAAAACCACTCCATGCTAGGGTTGCAATTCTATTTTTCTTTAAAACGCCCCGACCTTCTTCATTACGTACTTATATTTGTGCGTTGAAGTGCTCTCATCGGGTTCGGTGGTTTGCATTTTGTGTACACTAAATAGGGGTCTTGGCCACCTAAAGATCATGCATTTAATGGTGTGCAAAAATACTCAGAAAATCATATTTAGATATATCTCGATCCCCTCCTTCATATATGAGATATATACCACCCTGTGTGGAGTCTTGACGGTACCCATATTCATGCTTTAGCACAAGAACTTATTAATTGGGATTGCCTGTCGTTTCAATCTCGATGTGTGTCTTCGACAATGCTAACACAATCTAGTAAAGGCCGGATTTGATCATCAATCTATAAAACCATCCTCTTAGACACCTAACCAAACATTTTTGTATTCTGCTTTCGTATAGTGCTTGTGAGGATTGTGGTAATATTATTCAATTAAATTTTCATTTGGGATGCTTTGTTCTTTCTTCGGGTCCATGACCTCAAAGACCAAGCACAAATTTCTGTCAGAATTATCACTATTTTTCAAAATTTTAAGTAATTATCACAACAATAATATTATTGATAAAAAAAATTTAGCCTCGATTCCTAATTTCAAGGTTGAGCCCACTCGCTTCTACGACTTTCAAATTCCCCCTCCGGTTTGTTCAATTCTTCTGTTGCTCGAGCGGTGTGTGTGGCTTCCCTTATGGCGTGTCTTGGCGACCTTCTTTGTTGTGATAGAGAAAGGTGTTGTGGAAAACCACAATTATTTTCAATAATGAAATACCCTATATATAGGGATTACAAAGATTATAAAGATATAAACAAATCTTAATAAATCAACTAATAATACTCTAATTGATATTATCCTAAAATATAAATAATAATTAATATTCTAATATGTTGTTGGGTTGCTTAGACGGTTTCCATTTGCCGACTCATCGATCTCTTGATCGAGAATCAGACATGCCTAATCTCGAATCTTTACTTTATCAAAATTCAAAAAAAAAAATTTAAAAAATTACAACGGCACAATTTGTCTAAATCAATTTTGATGATCTCATTATCTATCCTCATTTACCATCTAAAAATACAATCATGCGTACCTAATTCCTCCCGCTCCAGGTTGAATAACGACCGTTGTAATAACAAATTTAAGATTCTCATCTCATCCATAAATATATAAAACAAATTAAACAATTGTGTTGGAATGTGGTGTCCCACGTCGATAATCTAGAGAATACGACATGTAAGGTTGAAGGGCTACTCCTCTTATTGCCAATTGGTTTTGAGATAGAACCCCGTTGGATTTATATGTCGTTCGAGTCTCCTGTATGTGGGCCCGCACACAGTGGCGGATCTGTGGGGGGCTCGAGGTGGCTGAAGCCCCCCTCCTAAAAAAGGTATAGGGATATTTTATATATCTGTTATTTTAATAATATATACAAAGTAAAGTGGAAAGAGAACACAAAGACATCTTGGCACAGCGGTAAAGATGCGGAAGGGATATATTTCTGGAGGCTTTGGAGTCAGGTTCAAATCCTAGTTCTTCCATTTTTTTGCATCTGTTTTTTTTTAAAACATCCAAAACCCTCCCCACCTTTTTTTACAGACCTCCGCCCGAACACATTTCACACACGCACAAGCACAATCGCATGGAGCGAAGAGTCCCCGACCAACCGGTCGCCGCTGCCGCCTGCACCTTCGGTCGGCGACCACCGCAACCCAGCCGGCAGCCTTCTGCTTTCCCTCACCTTCGCACTCCCGCACAGGCACACAACCGACACCTCCTCAATCTCCATTGTTGTCCTTCTCTTCATTCCTTTGATCTACACCTTCAAAAGGTAGTTAGTTTTCTTCCTCTTCCTTTTAATTTAATTGTTTTTAAGTTCAATTGATTGAGTGATAATCAATTTAGATTAGAATTTGTGGATTTGAGAATCAATTTGGAGAAATTTCTATTAGGGTTTGTGATTTGTGTGAAATAAAGTTGTGGTTTGTGGTTTGTGGTTGTGGTTAGAAATGAATTTGTGGTTTGTAATTTGGAATTGTAGTTTGTAGAGTTTTGCTCCTCTACCATTTAATTAGATTGTTTTTAAGTAGAATTCGTTGAAATGACAGTCAATTTAGATTAGAATTTGTGGATTTGAGAATTAATTTGGGTAAATTTTGATAGGGTTTGTGATTTTACTAATAAAATTTTGGATTTAAGAATCACTTTGGGGTAAATTTGTGGATTTGAGAATGAATGTGTGGATTGAGAGTAGGGAGTTTTAAGTTGAATTTTATATATTGATAGAGTTTGGTTTGAATGAGTTGCTGGCTAGTCATGATGCAAACATATATTGTGTTGTTTTTCCAGCAATGTGGGTGTTCTGCTATGATATTTATGCAAATCTTACTGCTTCGTGTACATTCAATATTAAGAGTCAATGTCCTGTCCCAATGTAATTCATAATTCAATTTCAATGAATTTGAGTGACCAAAAAAGTCGGGTAGATATAAAAATTAGCATCAAATTTACCTCATATCTAAATTTTAAGGTCATTTACCCTTGAAATTGTTTATAAGATTAATAGGTAGCTAAAGCATCGATCCTATTTATCCTCGACTGTAGGTTTGAAAAGTTTTGACACTAAGTTTGATGAGAGGTATCGATCCTATTTAACGAAAAGCATCGATCCTATCGGCCCTTTGTAGTTTTCAGCCCCCTCTAATAAAAATCCTGGATCCACCACTGCCCGCACACACGATCTCCCCTCCCAGCATCTTGACCCCACCAAGCCCAGCCGATTAACAAATTGACCCAATTAAAAAAAAAATCGTGAGCAAACGTACAAAACTGCTCCACCCTCGTGACCGGCGGATGGATCAAATTAACGTTCAAGGAGCGTTTCCCACCCACCACTACCAGTCCCACCTCCAATTTCATGTGACCATCAAATTCAAACTCCCTCTTTACATCACCTTCCCAAGCTATATATATCCCCCCACACTTCAATTTCCTCCATTCCTAATACCTAAGATCACAATGCCAAGGAAGCTCGGCGAGCCACTAGGCTCCGGCCAACCAAAACTGACACTAACGACGCTACCGAGCCACCACAAGGCCGCCTTTGAGCCACCGGGGCTGCTAACCCCACCGCTCTTCCCCATGGCGTCCGTTCCGTTCCAATGGGAGGAAGCTCCCGGCAGGCCCAGGCTCAGGCCCAATAGAACGCTCAGCCCAGGCCCGAGCCCATTAAGCAAGCCCAAGAGCGCGAGGCTCCTGGAGCTTCCTCCCAGGGTGGTTTCAATCAATGGCAAAGTTGCTGATTTGCCCTCTCCCACAACGGTTTTAGATGGAGTGGAAGAGGAGGAGGATCGAGCCGGAGAGGAGGTGGTGGAGGTGAAGGCGAAGATAACAAGATTGAGACAGAGAGGTAGCTTTCTCAGTTCGCCCCACCGATGCTGCCAGTTGCTTCTTGTAAGCTCTTCTGGTTTATTGAATAATCCAAAATTAATTTTGAAGTGATGGGTAGTTTGATGATTTTAGAAATAGGATGTTTGTTGATGGGTTTATCACAAATGTATTCGCAGGAGAGTATGTACGGAAGTTTGAAGCAAGTTATGTTGCGTCGACGATCGCGATAGTTCCGATAAGCGAAGGTGAAATGTACGTCCTCGATCAAGATTCAAGAGCGGATTGATTTCATTGTACACATGTTCACGCCAACCAAAACAAAGAAATGAAGTGTGTTTGGAAACTATTGTCCAATTTCAACTAGAAGAAAGACTTTATTTTTTTGGTCCCATGTATATATTTAAGTGTGGGGGAGATATATAGCTACTTGTATACCAAGAGCGGAGTGATCCAGCCGGCAAGAGTCACTTTATTTTTGTGGTCCCATCGATATATTTTAAAGGCCATGTATTAAAAATCAAAATAAGAGCAATAATAATGCTCCCTGATGGGGTGGCTAATTGGTGGTAAGAAAGTCACATCGATTTAAATGATACGTGACTCTTACCGGCTAGATCACGTATTCGGGGTTTACCACCAAAGATAGGATTGCCCTCATTATAAATAAAAAATTAAAAAATTAAATAAATAAGAGCAACAGGGGATTCATAAAACAACTTTATCTTCCTTCAAGAAGGCCATGAAGATGGTGGCTTGGGGAGCTGGTGATCTTTGGGTGGCCATGGAGTGTATGGACCCTTACATAGCGGTTGCAGTTGGGCTGGACGGTTCCCCAACGATTTTCTATGAGAAGAATTGGGTTGATGTTCGTAATCAGGTCTCTACCATGGACTATGGTTCGGAAGGAGTGATACCATATGGTTTGTCGAATGCTAAAATGTATGTAATCCCCTAAGGTCGATCAATCCAGTTAGACCGGCAGAGTTATGCCCTCTCATCAATTTACTTATTCACCAAGAAAAGATATGTTACAGTGTATATATACCCAGTATCTCATCAATTGAAAATCATTTGATTCATTTACAATCATTCACTAAGTATTTACATATGGTATCAACGGTAGTCATTGTCATTCCAATGGACACCAACGCATCATCTTTTCCTCACAGTCCACCACCAATACTCTTTCTACAGCCTCCGGCAACTCTTCATCATCGGCTGGCTTTCATATTCACTTTTAAAACTTTCATGTCCAACTAGATCGTGACAACGTACTACTTCCTCTGGCGCATCACAATCAAATCAACGCTACAAGCCTATGAACTTGAGGCGTTTCTCCTAGCAAGTAGTGCTCCCTCGCTCTATCATGGTTGTACGTGATGCCTTCCGCCACTACCACGGAAGGTGATTCCACCATCACAATTCCAACATCTTCAGCAACCAATCCCGCCTATCTTAAGTGGGTAAAATAGGATCGAATGATCCTACACTCTAGGTTCGCTAGATGCTTTTCGCCCAACTCATGGCTCAGGTGGCTACTAGCTATATAGCTACTATGATGATTGTCAGCTGAAGTATGGGACATTCTAGCCCGTACATTTCATGCTCAAAATAGGACTTGATCAATGCTTCTGATCGAAGCATCAATTCCAGACCTTCCCAAAAGGTGATTTATTCATCTTGGATTATGTTGAAAAGAAATGTTCCTTTGTCGATTCCTTGGTTGAGTGTATGATGGTCATCCCTAGTGATAATCTTGTTGCTACAATATTACATGGATTGAACTCCTATGGTCCTTTTGTGCGGCTATCAACATGCATTTGGAGAGCCTACTAATTCGGACGAACTACTGGCTCTTCTTCTTCTAGAGGAAGAACGTCTCACTAGCTAGCCTAATTGCAACCCTATCCGACATCGCTCCATTCGCAAACATTGTGTTCGGCCTAAGGCCCATGGGAATCCAGCCTAACATGGTATTATATTACTAGGTTAAATTAGTAATATAAGGAAGGAAAATTTAGGAGATTTGAGCTCCTTAGTGCCGCCAGCAACAAGGAGAGAGAGAAGAGAGAGGAGGGAGAAAGGAAAGAAAGATAGGAGATTTGAGCGGGTGTTTCATCTCTTAATCTGGTGATCCGTCTTCTTTCTTTGGCAAGTCAACAACGGGTGTTTGTTGATAGATATTTTCTCCTCATGGAAATCTAATCTAATTACAAGTGTTTAACTAGGATTTTGGAGAGGAATCCATTCTAGATCTAGGTTGTATTTAGATTGGTGTTTGAGATCTCCATGTTTGTTTGTCTCGGTCTGAGACTGGATTGTTAAACACTTGTACTGGTTTATTGATTAGTGGATTGGTTGCTCTGGTGGGCGGAAGGTGGGTTTTTTTATCCTCTAGTTGTAGAGGGGTTTTCCCACGTAAAAACTTGTGTCAATATTTGAGTTTTTATCTGTGTTTGTGGTTGCATGATAATTTGGTTTCTGGATTGGATATTATCGGTTGGTTATTGGTTTGCTGGCGGATTGTTGTTGGTTCTCTTATTACCCGAATTCGCTTCCTGGTGCGGCTGAAAAGTGGTTTCTACCCCCAACAAGTGGTATCATAGCCTTTGGTTGATCTTTGACGGTGTTGTTTTTGGGGTAATAGGAGTAGAGATGATGCCAAAGACTAAGGAATTTGCGGGTACAATGATAAAGCTAACGGCTTCGAATTTCTCTATCTGGAAGACAAAGATGAAGGATGTTTTGTATTGCAAAGACTTGTTTGATCCAGTTGAGTTGGGATCGAGGAAGCCAGCTTAGACATCCGATAATGATTCGAAGAAATTGCACAGGAAGGTGGTTGGGACCATTAGAATGTGGGTGGATAATAGTGTTTATCACCACATAACCAATGAGACAGATGCACAGGTATTGTGGAAAAAATTGGAGGATATGTATGAAAGAAAGTCAGCCCAGAGTAAAGCTTTTGTGATAAGAAAGCTGGTGAATCTCAAGTATAGAGATGGAAAGCCTATTGCAGAGCATTTGAGTGAGTTTCGGGAATTGCTGAATCAGTTGAATACCATGAAGTTAGTCCTTGATGATGAGTTGCAAGCGTTGTTGCTCTTGAGCTCTTTGCCTGATAGTTGGGAGACTCTAGTGGTGTCAATTAACAACCCTGTCGTGGGTGGGGTTGTGTCCTTATCTGCCGTGAAGGATAGTCTCTATAACGAGGAGACTAGGAGGATATGGGCACGGATTCGTCGCATGCTCTTTTGACAGTTTCAAGGAGCAGGTCTAGAGGGAGATCTCATATTAGGGGGAGCTTTGTTTGCTATCATTGTTGCAAGGAAGGGCATATGAAGAGGAATTGCAATGTGTGGAAGAAGAAAAGGGATAAAGAGGAAAATCAGAAGGGTACAACATCAGTTCTGCAGGACAGTGATGATGAGCAGGTTGTTCTCACATGCTTGGAGGAGCCTGATTCTTGTGTAGAGTGGATAGTTGATGGAGTTGCATTCTTCCATGCTACGTCAAGGAGGAAAGCGTTTACTTTGTACCGAGTGGGACGCTTTGGCAAAGCAAAGATGGGGAACGGAAGCTTGTCTCATATAGTTGGTATGGGAGATGTTTGTGTGATGACAATCACGGGTTGCAGGATGACATTGACAGATGTGCAACACATACCGGATTTGCAGAAGAATCTGATATCTCTTCAAGTCTTGGATAAAAAAGGATATGATAACTTCTTTGGAAGTAGGAAGTGGAAACTCAAGAAAGGGCCAATGGTGATCGCTAGAGGTAATTTGAGCGACACATTGTATCGGACTCAAGAAAGAAATCAGAGAAGCTGTGACAAAGGTTCATAGTGATGCTTCACTTGATTTGGTGAAAGGGCTTACAAAATGCTTGAGTGGGAAGAGGCTGCATAATCAGAAGAGAAAGTCTCTTGTTTCTTTTGCTGATAAGGAGACCTTGAGCATTTGTGATTTGTCTGGATTGCAGAAAAGATTTAGCGGAACTTCTGAGATGTCAGAAGATGATAGCACAAGTGTGGAGTTTGCTTCAGAGGATTGTGCTGATGGGATAGCCGTGTCAGAGGGGAGTTCATCAGGTGCTATGACTGGTGGCAGATCTGAGCACGTCCAGCCAACACGGATAGAAGAAACTACCAGAGGGTCAGAGAGGGGAGGTCATGCATTCACCAAGAGTTCTACCTCGGAGTACCAGAGAGCTACGGAGGAGGGGGAGCTAGAGAGTGACGGTGACATCTAGCGAGCATCAGTTCCACGTCTCAATGGTGAGACAGGACTAGGATGCGGGTGAGGCCAAGATGAGTAGGAATGTCCAACCCTTGGGATGGAGGGGGAGATTGTTGGGCCTAAGGCCCATGTGAATCCAGCTCAACATGGTATTATATTACCAGGTTAAATTAGTAATATAAGGAAGGAAAAATTAGGAGATTTGAGCTCCTTAGTGCCGCCAGCAACAAGGAGAAATGAGAGAGAAAGAAAATAGAGAGGAGGGAGAAAGGAGAGAAAGATAGGAGATTTGAGCGGGTGTTTCATCTCTTAATCTGGTGATCCGTCTTCTTTCTTCGGCAAGTCAACAATGGGTGTTTGTTGATAGATATTTTCTCCTCCTGGAAATCTAATCTGATTACAAGTGTTTAGCTAGGTTTTTGGAGAGGAATCGATTCTAGATCCAGGTTGTATTTAGATTGGTGTTTGAGATCTCCATGTTTGTTTGTCTCGGTCTGAGACTGGATTGTTAAACACTTGTACTGGTTTATTGGTTTTTGATCCTCTGGTTATAGAGGGTTTTTCCCACGTAAATCTTATGTCAATATTTGTGATTTTATCTGTGTTTGTGGTTGCATGATCATTTGGTTTCTGGACTGGATATTATCGGTTAGTTATTGGTTTGCTGGCGGATTGTTGTTGGTTCTCTTATTATCCGAATTCACTTCCGGGTGCGGCTGGAAAATAGTTTCTAGCCCAACACATTGCTCGTACTTGTTTCAATGGAGATTGATATATGGCGATCGATAACTCTTCTGAATCAAACACTCGCTCCATAGATTCCTCATCCAAGGGTGACAAGCCACATCCTCAATCCTATATTTGCAGGAAATTGGGACATGAGGCGATTAACTATTTAATCGCTTCAACAATACTAAATTCCCGCCTACATTACATGGATTTTGTTAGAGATGTGAATGAGACCAAAAGTGTCCCACATCGAAAAGTTGAACATATCAAGCCCTAGTATATGAGTCGGTGGGCTACTCCTTCTATCGCCAATTGGTTTTAGAATGGAACCTCACTCGCCTTGTGTGCTAGGCTACTAGCGCATGTGCGCCCGTGCACACGACCCCCAGTCATCGGTCCGAGTCGGACTTTGATATGGTATCAGAGCGGTTAGCCTAACGGTCAGTTTCGATCCTGGTCTGGATTACCCAGTTGTCCAAGTCTCAACTAGATGGTCATTCCTAGTTGGACTTGCGGGGGCGTGTTAGAGATGTGAATGAGACCAAAAGTGTCCCACATCGAAAAGTTGAACATATCAAGCCCTAGTATATGAGTCGGTGGGCTACTCCTTCTATCGCCAATTGGTTTTAGAATGGAACCTCACTTGGCTTGTGTGCTAGGCTGCTAGCGCATGTGCGCCCGTGCACACGACCCCCAGTCATCGGTCCGAGTCGGACTTTGATAGATTTCAAGAAGCACACAAAGTCAACGTCTTCCCAAACATGTATACATAGTGGAGAATCCACCATCTAGCATTGTTCACCCCTCATGGTATATCACTATATTGAATCAGGGATGACGAATCATGTGACCTCAGATATGAGTAATCTCTCAAATCATTTTGAGTATATTAGGGCTAATGGGGTTATTGCAGGTAGGTTTTGCTATTACGCATTTGGGTAATTCAATTCTTTCTACATCGTCTAAACATAATGCATTACACAATATTTCTTTTGTCCCCTATACTTGCAAGAGTTTATTATGTGTTTCACAACTAACTCAAGATAATGACGCATATATATACTGTGATGCATAAAATCTGCATTGATCTTGATCGATCTTGATCATGCCCTCAACCTGAACCCTAGCCTGCAAACAAGAACAAACGAGGTAGGGACGGGGCTTGTCTCCCCCGTAGGACCCTCCCACGCTCAAGTCAGTCCTCCCGAATTTATATTAGTCGAGTGTAAGTGAAACGGTCAATATATTTAATTTAGGGAATTGGAATAGTTTTGATATTTAATAAAAGAAACCGTTACCGTATTGATGTCGGTCGAGACATTAAATATATGAAACGGTCGATGCATTTAAGCGGGTTATCACAGTAGAATAAGCAGTAATTGATAAAAGACGAAACTGCCCCTGTATCGTGATTTCGGGATTTTCCCTCTTACAATTGCCCCTCGGGTTTCCTCATCATGTCTCAATAATGAAGGAAGCCCGAAAAATTGGTGAATCATTGGCCGTAAATGGCGAGTTGGCGACCTATTTGCCTTGAGCGGTGATTTTGGCCTCGAGTGACTATCGTTGGCCTTAAATGGCGATTTGTTGGCCGTAATTGGCGATTTCCGGTGGCCGTAATTGGCGAGTTCCGGTGGCCGTAATTGGCGAGTTTCGGTGGCCGTAATTGGCGAGTTTCGGTGGCCGTAATTGGCGATTTCCGGTGGCCGTAATTGGCGAGTTCCGGTGGCCGTAATTGGCGAGTTCCGGTGGCCGTAATTGGCGAGTTCCGGTGGCCGTAATTGGCGATTTCCGGTGGCCGTAATTGGCGATTTCCGGTGGCCGTAATTGGCGAGTTCCGGTGGCCGTAATTGGCGAGTTCCGGTGGCCGTAATTGGCGATTTCCGGTGGCCGTAATTGGCGATTTCCTTGGCCATAAGTGGCGAGTATTCACTTTTTTGAACAATTGTTATAACTTTGAAGACGTCGTTTCCTGGCATCTATAGTCGTTCGACCTGGTCAAAAAACATTGCAGTACTTCTACATAATTCAAAGCAATTACGCCGTTAGAAGATCAGTATTGTGATAGGTAGTGCCCCTAACACGTTATGTGCCCCTGCACTCAGTTTATATACCTTTTGGATAAGTAGTATATGTTAAAATCTAGCTTGTAAGAGCTACACACTCATTAAGAAATTCCCACAAGTAAGAGGACTAGAAAACTTAGCTCACTCCTTGGTTTGAGTAATAAGAGTTATGGTGGCCAGAGTGGGTAGAATATTACACCTTTGGCTTGTAGCTCTCAATGGATCAGCTCATTTTGATTGCATCTGTACATTGCCCAACATCATTGGTAGGACTTGACTTTTAGGGTTGCCGCTAAATCGAACTCGATCAGCTCCGTGCTCATATCCCTTTTATAATTTCCTATTCAAAACTGCATAATAGACAGAGCAAACCAAGATAAACAAGGGACTATCGAGATAATGGGAACAAGATAATGACAAGATAATATTAGAAAGATCAGCTGGTTTGTATGGAATAAGATCATGACAAACTTAACCGTGTAAAAAGAAACTAGGAAACGTGTTGTTCAAAATAAAATTAGAAAGACTTGACAAAAGTAATCAAGAGGCAACAATAGGCATGCGACGCGAGCCAAACACAACCAAACAAGATGCTTAACTCTTATATATGAAGTCGATCCTCACATACTACCCCCTTATAGTGAACTAATCAATTTAAAAGCAAGCTTCCACAAGTTGGACTCTTACAAACAAGTAGAAAGCAATCAACAAATTCAACCACTCACAATCAACTAAGTTAAAATGAAGCACCGAACTTTTTAATTGATTGCCTTATTAGCAAAGATAATATATACATAGTATTGATTAATAAGAGTAAATCAATAAGCCTTTCAATATCTAAAGAAATGTACAGTAACAAGGTTGAAGATGTGAACAACATAGATAGCCAGTGCACACATAAACACGGTGATGGGGGATCCAAGCCGATCATGAAACACTATACACATGCGATTAGAGAGTGAATTAAAAATAAGTCAACCAGATTGGAGCCCGATACCAAGAACCGAAATTAGCCATTCAAGATGGCAGAAATCAGAGTTAAATTGAAGCATAAAGTAGATTTCATCAAGCTTCCCAAACGAACAGCAAATTGAGCGACCACTAGGCCGATCGATTTGAGGCTTGAGCAGCAATGCACTCGACAAGTTTTGAATTGCAATATATTGAGGCATGTAATATTTGATAATATTCAATCTACACCAAGAGCCTAATATATTATTATGATCATAAAAAGAAATAAATAGTCGGGGATTGAGAAACTTAGCGTGAGTTTGTTTTTCCCGCACATCCCCTTTGAACGTTGAGCAAGGGCCTTGCACTTCTCAATCATAAGCGGCCACTAGGCAACCACAATCACTGGATAGAGAACTTTTCAATATGATTTCAGGGGTAGATTCCCGATTTCTGAGAACTTTCGCCTTCTTTGAGATTACCATTTGAAGATAGGGCAATTTGCAATTTTTTGGAACGTTGGGCCAGATTTGCAGTTAAGCCTAATTTATCACCTTCTTCGTTTGGAGTTGCACAGATCGAGCAGCGGCGGCGTACTAAGTCACTTCGAGTGCAGGAAGGCAAGTGACAACGCCGATAGCACATGGCGAGGTACCGGTGACTAGCGGCGAAGGAACACTCCCCTCCCCTACGCCCTTGCACCGACCGACATCTCCTGTTCGACTTCGATTTCAGCGTCTGCGCAGAGAGGGCAGCAGCCTAGACGAGAGCCCGATGTGCCCCTGGCCCCTCGGAGAGGAAATCGGGATGTAGCTAGGTTTCAGGCGTGAAGTCGAACGGATCTGGTGAAGACGTGATGGCGTTGGCCGGGGACGGGCGACACCAGCAACGACCCAATCCACTCCCCCACGAACGTCTTGTCAAAGATCAGACTCGATCCAATGGTAAAGCCTTGATTAACTTTTGCTAGGAGCTTCGATCACATAGCCTTTTGATCGATTTCCCACAGACGGCGCCAATTGTGATGCATAAAATCTGCATCGATCTTGATCGATCTTGATCATGCCCTCAACCTGAACCCTAGCCTGCAAACAAGAACAAACGAGGTCGGGGCGGGGCTTGTCTCCCCCGTAGGACCCTCCCACGCTCAAGTCAGTCCTCCCGAATTTATATTAGTCGAGTGTAAGTGAAACGGTCAATATATTTAATTTAGGGAATTGGAATAGTTTTGATATTTAATAAAAGAAACCGTTACCGTATTGATGTCGGTCGAGACATTAAATATATGAAACGGTCGATGCATTTAAGCGGGTTATCACAGTAGAATAAGCAGTAATTGATAAAAGACAAAACTGCCCATGTATCGTGATTTCGGGATTTTCCCTCTTACATATACGGATTTCTTTCGTACTTTTTGTCATATCAAAGATATGCATGTACAGACTCTTCTAAACGGGGTCATTGACAACGGATTGTACCGCCTTCTTCTACCCTTTGCGGTTCATTGTCTTTTCTACCGTATTTCTTGGAGAGCGCACATCTCTTCAAACACGGCATCACCGTTTAGGGAATCCACACGAGTCTGCCTTGTGTCAATTAGTATCTCGTTTTCACGTTGCTTGTTTCATCCAATAAATTAGATGAAGAATTGTTTAAGGCTGAATGAATGATCTCTTTGAATGATTGAGGTGTGTTTAAATAGCACAATTACAATTGAATATTCTATTTAAGTAAAGAAGATAATAGGAAATATATAAATCTATCTATCTATAACAACTAAGATATGCTAAAATATGGTAATTCCCAATACTCCTCCTCAAGTTGGAGCATGGCTGGAATGAATGCCCAACTTGCCCAATAGGAAATGGAATTGTTGATGCCCAAGCGCCTTGGTGAAGATGTCCGCGAGTTGTTGTGAGGAGCGAACATGAAATAGAGCAATATTACTAGACTGAACATGATCACGAACAAGATGACAATCGACTTCAATGTGTTTTGTGCGCTCATGGAAGACGGGATTATTGGCAATATGAATCGCCGATTGGTTGTCACACCATAAACGCATAGAACCATGATGAGGGACGCCAAGAGAGCGCAGAAGCGACTTGAGCCAGACAAGCTCGCAGGAAGTCGTAGCCATTGCCCTGTATTCGGCCTCAGTAGAAGAGCGGGAGACCGTTGTCTGCTTCTTTGTTTTCCAAGAAACAGGAGACTCACCAAGTTTGACTATGTAACCGGTTAAGGAGCGACGAGTCAGAGGACATGCTGCATAGTCAGAATCACAATAGGCCACGAGGCGTAGATCACTATGACAGGAGAGAAAGACACCTTGAGCAGGACGGCCCTTGAGATAACGCAAAACCCAAAATGCCGCATCCAAGTGAGCCTGACGAGGCTGCTGCATGAGTTGAGCAAGGACGTGAACCGAATAGCATAGATCCGGTCTGGTGATCGTTAAATAAATGAGACGACCGACGATGCGGCGATACCTATCCGGCTGCAAAAGAAGAGCACTAGTATCTAGAGCAAGCTTGTGAGTCTGCTCCATAGGAAAAATCGGCAGGCTTGGCACCAAGAAGACCAACTTCGCCGAGAATATCCAGAGTGTACTTGCACTGAAACAGAGTGATGCCAGAAGAGGTTCGTGAGACCTCAATGCCCATAAAGTATTTCAGATGACCGAGGTCCTTCATGTGAAAACAGGAGTGGAGATAGGCCTTGAAGCGAGCAATAGATTCAGAATTGTTCCTCGCGATAATCAGATCATCAACATAAATAAGCACATGCAGAACCAGATTGAAACGAACAAAAGAGAACAGAGAGTAGTCGGCATAGGACTGACTGAACCCAGCATGTCGAAGAACAGATGCTAGTTTCGAAAACCAATTGCGGGGAGCCTGACGGAGGCCGTAGAGAGACTTCCGAAGTCTGCATACCCTGTGACTACCATTTGCGGAGAAGCCAGGGGGCAAGGACATGTACACTTCTTTCTCAAGATCACCACGTAAGAAGGCATTGTGCACATCCATCTGATGAAGCTCCCAATTTCGGATAGAAGCAACTGCAAGGAAGACCTTGAGAGAGACTAGTTTAGAAACTGGAGTAAATGTTTCAGAATAATCCGTACCCTGAACTTGCCGATTGCCGAGAGCAACAAGGCGTGCTTTATGCCGTTCAATGTTGCCGTCAGAGTTGTACTTCACTCGAAAGACCCACTTGCAACCAATAGCCTTCTTGTGAGGAGGTAAGTTCGTGATCTCTGATAGAGCATATTTAGTGTTGCATAATAGATTGCATTTAGCATAGTTTAGTTGTGAATATTGCATATATTTAGTTGTATTTACATAATTAATTGTTGAGTTGGAAGAGGTGGAATCAACATGATTTTATGGTTTATTTCAGGTATAGTAGATTGAAGGTGGAATGAATTGGAAAAGAGCGAAAACAATCTAAAGAAGAGTAGAGAAGCTGCGAAGACAAGGAAGAAGAAGCTCGAAAGAATCGCCGGCCGCCCCGCAGTTTGGCTGGCCGCCCCGTGGCTCGAAGGGAAAACCGGAGGACTTCGCTGATCGCCGCCCGCCCCGCGGCCCGTGCAGAAACGCAACATTTGATGCGGGTTTTTAATTAGGGTTTTGGTTTAGTTGTTTGGCCGACTTTCTAAATACTATATAAGACTTTTCTAGTTTATTATTTCATTCACCTTATGCACTTTATTCAATTGTTGAGAGCGTGGTTGAGCATGAGCAACTAAACTCTCAAGGTTTCACCTATAGTTTGGATCTTTGATTGTTGAATTGTGCGTTTCTTAATCTAGTTCTTATTCCTATTCCAATGTTTTGACTTCTTTGTGCTTAATTGCTTGAATGTGCTTTATTCTCTCTGGCCTGATCAACTAGTTAGAGTAGATTCATTAAATTGCTAGGGTTCTGTAGATTCCTCGTAGCGAACCTTAACCCAAGTGGCAATCATATCCCTTTAGGACTCTGTTGGAGGGTAAATTTTCAAAAATTTTGAAATATTAACCATTTCATATTAGATTAATCATATACTAAATTGTGATTAATTTAATTGACATCCATTATTAAAATGGAAGAATGAGTTGCAAATAGCTTGGAATAAATTTTGGCAAAATACAAATTTTCTTCCAAAGGCCCGAGAAATTAAACAAGGCCCAATCCAAAATTATAACAAAAGTGTAACTTGTAGTAGAGAGAGGTTACACAAAAAGGAAAAAAACTGTAACAAAAGAAAGCCAAATGAAACTGCATTTGAGTACACGTGATTATAGGGGTGGTTACTCAAAAAAGTAACTTCTCCTTGTTCTCCTTTATAAGGTTATTCCTGCAGATGGTTGGGCTTTTCTTTGATCCGGTTTTCTTCTCCTGGCACTTAAGAAAAGCAGCAAACACAAATTTTTGTTATTCCTCCCTCCTGGAAAATCTGCAACAACAAACACAAAACAACAAAAACCAAACAACATCTGCAAACCTTTGTCCCTACTGCAGAAAAGAGGATTCAAGGTAGTTTTCATGGTTCCCAAGATCCCCCTATGCAAAGTGACATAGCTTTGTACAGTTATATTATTTTAAGCATATGGTATGGATTTTGGAACCACAAAACTATCTCCCAATCATGTCGAAATGCTGCCAAAATGCTACCAAAATGGATTCTCGAGACCCCCCTATGCAAAATTATATAGCTTTGTAAAGTTATATCGTTTTAAGCATTTGGTATGGGTTTTGGAATCCCAAAATCGCCTCAAACATAGGCGAAACTCTGGCAAAATTTTCACTTAAATTGGTCCTCTAAAAAAAACTAACCAAGCAAACAATGGAAGCAGATCAGCCCTTCACTAAACTCAACAGAGGACAGCAAAGTTTCTGTTTCTTCGTTCAAAAAGTTTACAGAGGCAATCATACAATCTCCAGACCAAAAACTGGGCCATGAAAAAAAAATATACAAGCATAAATGGGTATCTTAAAACAAATCAGTAACTGGTGATAGAAAAATCAGTGAGAAACTGTAACAGGCAATCCCAAATCAGCCAATGCTTAGCCCAAGCGCACAAAGCGAAAACTCAATGGCGGAAAAACAAGAGGGAAAATTAAACCAACCTCTTCAAGCCGAATTGAGGGCGTTTCCCGTTCTTTCAATTTCTGAAGTCGGAGCCTCCCTCACGCTTCCTCAAATTTTTTGAAGCACTGAGTTCTTTTGCCGTTTTCTTCAGTTGCTATAGACCAAAAAGCCCCGAATTGTGCAAATTGCAAACAAAAAAAAGTTGATTAAATTCGGAGATTGAGTACAAGATTAGAGGGAAGGGGGAAAGAGGATCATAATTTGTGATTTAATCTTTCAAATATCAATTTTCTACAACTGTCAAACACTTACAAGTGTCCAGTACGTGTCTTGTAAGTCTTGGGATCCAACATCGTATTTCATGTCCTTACACTCAAGCTTAAAATGGTGTGATTGAACATCTAAATCACAACTAGATGAAAAACATTTGTTCCTCTGTGCTACTGTTAAACTTTCAATGTCACTTTGGAAATGGGCTTTTCACACTGCGGTGTTTCTTCACAATCGCACTATAACATCAACTCTTAAATCATGTTCTCCGTATGCATGTCTATACAAGAAAACACCTAACTATGCATTTCTTAAAGCGTTTAGATGCCTCTATTATCCGTTCTTGAGACCATATCACACCACAAAACTTGAGTATAGGTTGTTGCGTTATGTCTTTGTTGGCAATATTCCTCAACATCGTGATTATGTGTCTTTATGTGCCTACTTCTCGGATATACATTGCTCGTTATGTGGCTTTGATGAGTCAACATTTCCTTATCCTAGTCATGCTCTCACATCCCCCTCTTCACCCAAACCCCCTGCATTTCCCTCCAAAACAATGTCGTTGAAACAAGCAACGAGCATCATTCCGGAGTTGAGTCATACACCATCCCCTTTCAAATGAGGGAGGCTACTTGTGTGCAGTGAGCATTGGTTCTAACTTCTATTGCCGGTTGATTTACCATGATTTATCTCCTCTCACAATTCCCGTCGGATTAGAGGGGTGAGGGGTGCACAGGGTGAGCGATTTCACCTTTTGGAGCAAGTATTGGTTCCTGTACATCATCCCAAAATTTAATGTAATTAGTGGCAAGATTGTAAATAATAAATGCAAATTAAGCAAGGAGAAAGGGCGACGATGAGTGGGAATTAGGAAGAGCGAAGGGACGAGGAATGATGGTGGTGTCCGGCGGGCCTACAAACCTCCCCTTCACGCCGGACCATCCGCCCTTGATTACGCCTACTCATTGCCCCCCCACCACCTTTTCATTTTTTTACCTCTTGCCTCCCAACACTAGGATTCTAAATTTTTAGAGACCTATAATCCCCTCTTTAATTGAATCACTTGTAATATAAAAACACTTAAATTAATAATATTTCTCTCTTAGCCTTAATCAATCTTAAGATAATAGTTTTTTATTTTGTTTTTTAGACGATATAGATATATTTTGAAAAGATTGATTTTCCCCAATTTTATAAGATTTGGATAATAATTATCTATATAAAAAATTATCTCATATACTTAATCAGTACGTAGTATACTAGTATATAGTATATCTTAAGATAACATTTTTTAATTTTTTTTCAATCCAATATAATTCGATCCATAATCAATAATTATTATTTTTTCCAAAAAAATATCTATTGCATGAGAGATGAAAAATTTATAAAGTTAAAATAATAAGTTATCTAAGGTTTATATTATATTTATACAATAAAATATCAAATTGTTTATGCCTATAAAAATAATCAATTATAATTATGTATTCTCACAATACAATTTTTTTCCAAACAAATTATTTGGGTTTAATATATTAATATATTATGAGATTTATTTAGATTTAACCTTTGGTTTATTTTAAAAGTTATAGATCTGATTAGTAGAACATGCATTAATATAAGAAAATTATTTTAAAAAATTAAAAGAGTATATATAAAATAAGAATTTTGTTGAACTATATGTTAATTATGTACTAACAATTAAGAAATTAATTAGTTGACTGAGCATTTATTTAAAATAAAGAAAAAAACCATACATATTGTGGGTACTAAACTAATACTACTTAAATATTTTATATTTTTAAACACACTATAATTAAAATATATTGAAATTCAAACACAGCTAGCATTCATCAATTTCAGAGAAATTTGGGAGTAGGTTACTACAATTTTTTCCCTCTTCATTTCCCTAGTGTGTAACCAAATGGGCCATCAATTTTTTTTTTTTTTTGTCAAGAGAATAAATCATTAAACAATGTAGTATAAAGTTTTAAATTAACAAGGGAGATTAATTCTGACCAAAAAAAACAAGGGAGATTAATAATGGGCCTAGGTCAATGACAACATTCCCTATCGGAGTAGTATTATTTACCAAATTAACGGTAGCCAGAAACCCACTAATTAATTCCTAATTTAATTTCCGTTTGGAGACAAACAAATAGCACTCCTTGATTAGTTGCCACGTGATTAAGAGGATAAATTCTACTGAGTTAATGCCAACTGAAAATAGACATGGATTAATTTTTAATATTATACAGTATATATATAACCCAGACACACAGAAACAAACGGCTACATACGGAGTATTGAGTAAAATTGGATGAGTAATGGAAAGAAAAGGATGAGTCAACACCTTCCAGTTAAGAGTTAGGAGTTAGGATTAGGACACCCTCCTCCTCACTCAACACCCACAAATTTACAATGTACTATAAAAGATAAAAAGAATGACCCACCTATTGTTGAAAGCAATTGACTGATCCTCCATTAATTAGTACAGTATTGCTTTGTTTACCCCTAGCTTCTTTTGAAAGACTAGTCCACACTCCACACTCCACAATACATGGAGCCTGGAGGAGATCAATCTAGGCACATGGAAACGATCTGTTTGTGTGTTTAATCGTCTTAATTTACACGCTCCCTTACTCACACTAAACTAAAGTGCCTTCAATTGGGACAACAGTCGGCATTTTCCCCTTCAGAAGGCACATTCCCTCCCGTCATCAACGCCTTCCTCTTCTCACCCAATTAGCCCTTTCTCCCAATCCCCACACACCCTCTCTCTCTCTCTCTCTCTCTCAAATTTGTCAAAGTGGGTCAAAATTGGAAACTTTTTCCAATCCACTTCACCTACAAGACCTTCCCCCTTTTGTCGTTTAGGAGGATTGAGTTTTCTTCTTCATGCCTGATTTTACTGCATCTCTTCATTAAACATTTCCCCCACCCTTTCTTTCTTTCTTGGAGGTGTTGTGAATAATTTACAATTACAAGTCAGGTTTGCTTCTTTCTTTTTCTTACTCTTCTATTTTTGCTCTCTCCTTCACATCAATCACCTGTGTGTTTCCTGTCTTTTAAGGCTTATGATCAACTCTGATTTGTGAATGGTGTTACTCATGTCTGTCCAATTCAAATTTTAGAGTATCATTCAAAATGGGTTCAGTGTCTGCTTGAATTCCAAGAATCAAGAGTAAACACTGCCCTTCCAATTCTGATTTTCTTTACTGACCTTACCGTTTTGAGACTCACTTAGTAGATGACCGCGCAGTGGTGGAGTACTATTCGAGTTGACGAACACTAGTTGTGTGTTGCGATTCTCATATTGTGTTTTCCAGATACCACTATTTGCTTATGCATATTTTGTATTTTAGATCATATATAGTGCGTGCGCTTTCATTGTAGATTCCCCTATTTGATGCTTGTCGGTATGGAGCCTTGTCCGCCTTTGCTGCTTTGTCTTGGGTCACTAGAAAACTCCCTCTCAACCTAGTCGGAGAGAGGGTGTGTACAACTCAACCCCAGACCCTGCTTTCAGCGGGATATACTGAGATCGTTGTTGTTGTTGTTTTTTACTATCTAAATGTAATTCCCTTTCTGGGTTCATGAAATAGATGTACATTCAACTCAACCTAAATATAACCGATGACAATGTGCTAGTTTAGATTGCTTGAAATATATGTACATTCAGCCCAAAATGGTGCAAATTGATCGTTATAAAGTAGCTTAAGCTTTTGTGTTATAAAACGATTTCTGAACTTATTCGCTTGTATACCTTATATCCCCTCATCACCAAAGAGTATTGATGAAGATACACAAATTTAGCTTTTTCATAAATGCTTCTATTGAGTATTGCCAAAAGAAGCTCTTGAGTTATTTTTGGCTTGACATTGCTTAATACTAGAACCATAAAAAGCAATTACAATACCCCTTTATTCCTGAGCTTGTTCCTACTGAATTAGGGATTAAATTAAATCAGTGCCCCTACTTTGGTACTCCAATTAGCTCTTGTCTGCCATAAAGAAGAGATCTTCACCTCTCCAGGGAAAAATATTTTCTGTCTCTTCCATTTTGAGTCATCTTGGTGTGCCTTTTTTAATACCTGAATTTTTAATTCTCTTGAATTGCTTCATATTTTAAGCAACAGTTCATTTGTTGATTTTTGCAGAACTCGGGTTTATCGTTCATGGAGACTTTGGCTGCCACTGCTTCCTTACCAATCCTCCAGCAATCAGCAAATTACGACGAGCTGTATATGCAGCAAAGCATTCGTTTCGCTGATAGTCTCAAGGTAATCAAACTACTGATTTACAGTTGGTTGAAACTGAATGGCTTTTTATGATGATCCGTTTCATCTGTCTAGGATCTGAAGAATTTGAAGACTCAGCTGTACTCAGCTGCGGAGTATTTTGAACTATCGTACATCAACGATGACCAGAAAGACATGTAAGCCGCATTTTGGTTGTGGCTGTTGCTTGTTTTCGAAAGCCAAGTTACTGATCTTTGATTGATCTGTAGAGTGGTGGAAACGCTAAAGGATTACGCTATCAAGGCCATCATCAACACGGTGGACCATTTGGGCTCTGTGACATACAAGGTTAATGATCTGTTGGAGGAAAAGGCTGAAGAACTATCAGCAACAGAGCAACGAGTGTCGTGTATGGGACAGGTAACTCTGTACTGTTTTGTTTGATGGTGTCGAAACCATTGTTAACTTTGCAAGATTCTGTGTCTTAGCAGTTAACACTGTTAATGTTATACATCTTAGCGATTGAGAACATGTAGAGAGTACATTGACCGAGAGGGCGTGGCTCAACAATCATCCATCATAGACGCTCCCAGGTATCATAAGCGGTACATTTTGCCTGGTAAGCACTGAATCCGTATCTCGCCTTGAATCTTCATGTGTACATTTTGCTTATGAATCAATGTTTTCAAAAACTTTGGCAGTTGGGGAGACAGTGAAGGCTGCAAACATTACCAATCTGAAATACCGCGGATGCAACTTGGAGGACGAAGATGACTGGAATCAGTTTAGGAACTGTAAGCTCTCTCAGCACCATTCATTTGTTCGGTTTTTGCTACATTACATCCAGTCATTGCAGTGTTTGTTCACATTACCTTTCGTACGACTTTCAGCTGTTCGTGCCACTCTTGGTGAAACCCCTTCATCATCATTCAGGAACGGGCGTTCTGGATCGCCTGCATTGAGGCCTTCAAGGCTTCCCGGAACCTTCTCATTCGGTAGCACTACCCCGAAGAAAGATCTAGGTTTGCACACAATGATATGATACTTGAAAACTTGTTAAGTCTTTGTTACAATCAATGTTCACGGATAATGGTGTTTGTTTTTCGTAATAACCAGATCGGAGATCTGTTTCTCCCCATCGGTTTCCTCTTCTTCGGTCTGGCTCTCTTTCAACGAGGCCAACGACACCAAAGTCTAGCAGGCCGACGACTCCAAACTCCTCCATGGAACAGCAACAAAGGGTAATCAACAAATGCCTTTGGTCCATTATATTGTGTGTAATGTTATAATGCTTTAGGTCACACTGTTTGAATTTGTGGATGTTTCTTGCATCGTAGCATCTATCGAAGCCTAGTAAATCGGCCTCAATGCGAGTACATGACGAAAGGACGAGCCAGAAAGAGATACAACGTTACCCGAGCAAGAGCAAGCGGCTTCTCAAGGCGTTGCTCAGCAGACGCAGGACGAAGAAAGACGACAACCTATTCACTTACTTGGATGAATACTGAAGAGGGGGAAAGTTTGGTTAAGACTTAAGACCATGGATTATAGTATTATACCATGGCAAAAAAGTAAAGAGTCCTTGAAGAAGATGTATGTTGTAATTTTGTTTTCAGTTCTTTTTTTTTTTTTTTTTTTGTTGCATCGATATCTTTCTTTTTCCGTCTCCAATAGCCAAAGTTGCACTTGAAAATGGATCACAATCCATCAATGCACCATAGAGTGGTTGTATATTTTGTTTTGTTTAATTGTTAATTAAAAGTGAATTGACTCCTGCAGTTCCAGAAACTTAAAGACCTGTTTGACGCGTCAAAAATTAATCTAGCTTAGATTAATATCTGGATGAAATTTTTTTATGAAATTTTAGCATTTGTGGATATAATAAAAGAGTAGATTCTTGTCTGGCATAGCAAATTACATAGAGTTTTGTAAAGCTATTTATTCGAACGAAAAGTTTTGCTATAACTCTTTGAAAAGCTCTTATAAAAAAGCTTGTATCAAATAGAGTAGATTATCTCATGATCAGGTTCAATTGACGAAAAGAACACTAGAGGTGCCAAGACAATCCTTTAAGGTCGCGATTTCAAGTCGGAATGATACACACCCTAATCCCCTATTGGTTTCCGTATGAGATTGAGATCTAAGACTTAAGAGGACAGCCCACAAAGCCCAGGGCCCCAGGCACAATGAGGTAATTATTAGAGGCTCGCTCTACCATTGAGCTCGAAATTCAAGAATCTTTCTATAATTATAGAATTATATAGTAAATCAGACCTAATGCTTCCTGGAGAAGTAAGGAAGCAATCTAGATCATAATGAAACATTCTTTTGGTTTCATTCGGAAAGGGTAGGATAAAAAAAAAATTGGAGGAAAGGCCTTATAAGATTCTGACAAAGTCGGGTTTTTTTTTTAAATCATCCCTCGTGTCACATGCCTATGTATTTTACAAATTATCACAAATTCGGGTTATTTAAGTTAAGATATGTTCTTCAATAGGTTATGATTCAAATGTTTGAACAATTTACGATACTTAGTTGACATTCATCAAAAGGATCTAATGAATTATGAGTTCAATGTACATTCTGCTTAGCATAAAGTCAGGACTTCTAGGCAAAAGTGACTGGTTTTAGGGTTTTGTTTTTTTCTAAGAACTTCGATTCCCGTACATCCCAAAAAAAAGGATAGAATCTCCCTTCCAACAAAGCACGAAAGTGTGGATCTTTCATAAAATAGATTCATTCGAAAAGTGCATAACCGCATAAGTTCACACTAACCCGTCAATCAGGTCTTGCAAAAAAAGGATTGGGTTATTTTAGTAAATACATTCAACCAACTTTGCACAACGGCATTGGCTTTCAAAGTTAAGATTGGCTAAACATGTAGTTGGATAAAAAGGTGTGTTTCCAACAAACTTTATGTTTATTTAATTATGTACGATAAAAATGAGAGAGAATTGCATCCAATAGATCAATCGGACACCCTGTTTGTAAAACCGTCACCCCCATGTAAAATTGACAAAACTATACCCACTCTTGTAGAAATTGCAAAAGTCAAGGCATTCTATTGTTTGTCCGCCGAAAAAAATAAAGGATGATGATTAGGAGAGTATAAGGAATATACCCCTTGTTCAATTAGTGATCGGAGTAAATAGGAAATAAAACTAATTTTGTATAAAAAATTGAAAGGAGAAGGTGATGATTAAATTTTTTTCCAATACTAAATATATTATAAATTAATAAACTATATTTATTTATTTTTTCTTTATCTTTCCAAAATTTAAACCAATCGTTAAATAAAAATAAAGGAGGCATAGAAGGTGAGAGAGAATAATAGAGGATCTGGAGCGAGTGAAAGCAACGTGGTGAAGGAATTTGAAAAAAAGGCGGAATATTCGAATGGCATATTACTAATTGGTGCGTTTCTTCCGCTCTGCCTTCTTCTTCAGTTCTTCCTCCTTCAATTTCAATTATTAGCCATCCATTCTCTCTGTTTCTTCCGCCATGGCTGCTGCATCTTGCTCCAAGCCGCCCAACTTTAATATGGGAGGATGGGTTGAAACACTCTGCTCCCCCGCCATTTACTAATTTCCTCTGCAAGCTCAGCACTCACAGGTAGCTTCCTCCATGCCTTCTGCTCATATTTTAATTGCTTTCCACTTAAATGATGAAACCGCCATGTGTTTAGTTAGTACGGAGGAGTAGCATTTTTCGTTTTAGCTTGTAAACCAGTGTTTGGCGTAATAGCGTTTTAATCTTAAGCTGCACCGTTTGGCATGTCCACTGTTCTAAAAAAGACTCGTCTAGATCCCCGCTTAAACCCAAGACTCGCCTAGATCCCTGTTTAAACCCCTGAACTCGCCCTGCTGCCAAGGTCGTAAAAACCCGCTTAAACATCCGCCATGAAATCCACCTACACCCCGCCTAGACCATTGTTATTAGAATCCCGATCCGGATCTTTAGAATCTTAAGATCCTACGATCCTACCTAGGGGTCCGATCCGGATCTATGTATAGGATCTTTTTTGTGTAGGATCTACATTGGGATCCTTAGAATCTTAATGGATTGATAGGATCTTACGATCCCACACGATCCTATTTTTATTAACAATATGTATTTTTTTAAACATTTGTTTTGTTTCCTTGGTTGATTTTAGGGTGTTTAAATGTACACATTCATGTAAGGAACGTGAAAAATAGTTTAGAGACAATTGTTTTCGAGTCTTTTAACCAATATGACAATGTCTAAGGTCGTAAATGTAGATTTTTATGTCTTAAAATCAAAATATATTATGTAACTAATATTTTTTCCCTCACTCTAGAACTTTAAATTAAGCAACTTTGTTATATATATTTTTATTTTATTATTTAATTATATTTCGAGGATCTTACGATCCCCTAATGGGATCTTACGATCCGATCCACGAACCCTATTGTGATTCGATCCTAGAAGCCCGATCCTAATAACCTTGGCCTAGACTCTTAACCGTGCCCTACTGCCAAGAATCCGCCTACACCCCGCCTAGACTCTTAACCATACCCTACTGCCAAGGATCCGCCAAGTGTTTTTTAGAACATTGGGCGTATCAGATATTAACCTAGGTATATTATCTAGCTTAAAATTAAGCTCTAGATGAAATTTTTGTTAAAATTTTAGCTTTGTGATAGATTAAAAGAGTAAATTCTTATTTCACACGACAAATTACATAATAAAAAAATTATTATTTATTTTTTGGTCTTGTCTGACCTCGAATTTTTACCTAATAAAAAAATACGGGTTTAAACTCGTTAGGCTTTAGTTTTATGATTTTTTTTTTTAAAATCCTTAGTTTTTTTAAATAAAAATTATTATTTAATAGTATTTTTTCAATATATTTAAAACAATTACTTCTCATGTTTATCTATAAAAAAAAACATTCCAAATAAAAATTTAAGTCCTATAAATTTGTATTTATTACTACCTGAAAATACATGTCTTTTTATTTTTTGAGACATTTTTTAGGAGATAAAAACTATATAAAATATTTTTTTAATAATTACAAACTTATTATTTAAAAAAATGAATAAAAAATTTGATATTTTATATAGTTTTTAACTTATAAAAAAACGTGCTAAAAAGTCAAAGAATATGTATTTCCGGTCGGAAAGAGTATAAGATTAAACATATTATAAAATAACTTGGATGAGCTTAAAAAGAAATTAAAAAGGGTCAAAGGCCGTTGAAATGGAATATACTGAATACAGTAATTGAATAGATAATCTCGGTTGGGTATTCAAATATTTTCTTCAAGTATTCATTCCCGTCAGGCGTCAGCTTAATAACAAACGTGTACGATTGTAAAAGAGAACCAAATATTTTGTTTGCAAATTTAAAAAGAGGAGAAAAAAGTCCAATTTCCATAAAGCACAAAATCAAATTAATATATAGTTTATACAAGAATTCACAATTGCCCATTGAATATTTGAAGCAACACATTATCAGGCATCTGGAGATGTTTAGTTTCTCTTTGATTTTACAGCCTCCTTTGAGTGCAGTGTTAGTAACTGGCCCTTCAAACTTGGCCATCTATATCATCTCCATGCCATCAACTTATACAACATTTGTAAGCTCCAATTAATCCAACTGTGTTGAAGTTAGCTGTGCTTTCACTTTGAAGTTGACACCTAACTCCCTATGTTGAAGAACAACAATGCTTCCGGAGGGTGACCTGTAGTGAACCACCTGTACAACACAAGCGAGTGAGCTTTTGGTTAGCTTTATAGCTAGAACGATTCCGTCTGGAACTTGTATATAGATCATATGAAACACAAATCGTTGAGGGGACCGTGTGAGGTGTGTAACAACCAGTAAAGGCTGTGACGGAAATGGCTAATGTCACAGGAGGTGAGGTGACTTGCGCATTTTGCTTCCTGGTGGCTTAGTGTAAACTAGCCATGGGTATTCATTGTCAATCCCTTGGTTTCCCTAAGATTGTGTGTGTGTGAACTGGGGTGAATCCGAACCACTAGTACAGAGTCTAACCATGCTACTTGTTCATCAAATCATTGGAGCATACACTAAATAGAAACTGAGATGACCAACCAGCTTGCTTAGGGAAGAAAAAGCTTCCTGCAAACTTAGGTCAAGCAAGCACTCAAAACTCTTCAAAATCGGTTTTGTGAGAAACTCTACCACAGGGTGGAAATGAGATGGAATAGTTTACCATTCTAACAAATGTAGCTTCAGAATTCAATTTTCCTACCTCAAAGTCACCCGTTTGACTACACTAAAAGTACTGTTTCGGATAATATTTTGAACAGCAAGCTGAAATGGGAGACTTTGCTTAAAATGTTCAGATTGTCTTTTTTATCAGAAGAAATATAATCTCCTTAAGAATCTAGTTGGCCAACATACCCACAGGCGTAGCTTAAAACAAAATTTCAAAGGCTTCAGAAAATGATATCTGGGCTTAGGCACTCCAGTTGCAATGAGATCAAGAACTACTTAGGGAACTCGTTTGATAAATAGAGCAATGTAGTAGCAAGAGAAAAAAGTTATAAGAGGGTTCTGTCATTGAAGCTTACCAGCAGATGGTTTGTTGGGGAGCAGCTTATGTGAGAGCAGCTGAAACGCGTACAGGCTTGATACGTTTCACAGCTCTTCCCATGTACTCAAAAATCAGTAAGAAGAGACCAAATATGTATATCAGAACACGGCTGGCTTTTTCCGTGGCAGTATATAAGCTACTTTTTGCTTCGGAATTTGGACCACCAATTAATGTCCACTTCGTCATACAACCTGAGGAAAATCACACATATTAGAAAGCACATCAACACTCCTATCTGGCAAATTGATCCAATCAAGGGAAGTGAACACACCAACACTCCTATCTGGCAAATTGGTCCAATCGACGGGGCTCATGTTAGATTCTGATGCCTTGATCAACTCAAGAAGCTCCTCATTGACCTGAATTAAGTGAAGAAAACAAGTTACTACTCTACATTATTAAGAGTTATGTAATCAGTATCAACAAACCTATGTCATAGAACAGAAGAAATTAAAGAACAAGGAATATACCACGTGCAATTGGTGCAACCAACCATTACAGGGTTTGATATTTTTCGCACTAGTTCTCTATCGCACAAACAGAGAGTATTTTCCATTGGGAAAACATTAAAGTTTCAAGGCAAGGCAGTGAGTTAAGCACATGGTAGAAAATTAAGACCTAGGAGATTCTGCGAGGTTCAAGATCGAGCTGGAACAGAATGTTAGGCTGTGACAGGAAATGTTAAGTGTCACGGGTTGGTGATGTAAGGAGTAGGGAGTAGTATAAATAAAGGTGATAGACCTTCTAGGCATCTAGCAGGATATTATTGAAATTTATTTTGTAAAGGCTTTTGCCTGTTAAGGATGTTAGTGTCACCAGAGAGTGATAACTGATAACTCCCGGTGGTTAGTGAATTGTTCGGCCAAAGGATAGTTTAATCCTTTGGTATTCACTCAGCCTCAGCATTTTTATGAAGATCGAGTTTCCATGCTGAACAGAAGCTGCCAACAGGCAACAGCCCAACGCCACCAGGTAGTATATTTTCAGCAACTGATTACAATCATGCACTATGTTTCAGCAGCAAAGTTTTCTGCCGTTCTAGAGGAGCTCATGTAATGTAATCCACAGGTAACTTTCCAGACTAGTTTGAAATATTTGCATTGTCAAAAAATAATACAGTGTATGCATACACTATATCTGGGCAGAAGGTTCCAGCTCACTTGTGAAGATTCGATCAAATATAAGATTGGCATATTTCAGCATCAAAAGTATTATGAGGGATCATCATCAATGGAAGAGGGGAAGTAATTGAAAATTGATGGGAAACTAGTTTGGATTTCCTTTCATATTGATATATTGTTATCACCTTCCATCTTTAATAAGTGCTTAGATTTCTGGCAAACTAGTTTTGAACCAGGCAGCACTGAGATTCAAACATAATAGAGCACTATCATTGGGGGGAAAGAAAAGACAGATACCTCCTTGGTTCTTTCATGGCTCACTAGATGCCCTCCATGTAAATCAGCCATTCTTGCAAAAGGAGACAGTTTCTCTGCTAACTTCCTTGCATGACCAATTTGTGCTATGACATCTTTCCTGTTAGGAGGGTTCAAATTGTTTCAGCATGATCCTTGAAAATTGAAAGATGTGTAAAAATTTGCATTTTTAACTTATGATGAACTACCTGCCATGAATGACAGAGATAAGAAATCCAGCAGATCGAATGGATTCAATTTCTTTTCGGGTCAATTTATGTGTCCAACAAGCATTAACTTGGCCCTCAAAACCGTGGTTTGACTGCATCCCACTTGCTGATATCCCTTTGACATATTCCTGTAGACATTTTTCATTAAGTTAAGCTATAAAGTAAGTTTAGTAAAATTTATATACACGGTACTTCAGGCTGAATGTGACTTTAGAGTCTTGTCATTAATTTCCCATGTAGAAACAGATTCAAAATTTCTTCTCTAAGAACAAAGAAGGTGACATCCGTTACCACATACTTATTCAGTAGCCAAAGAGCAAATATAACCAACAACAACAACCCAGTATATCACGCATTAGCAGGGTCTGGGGGGTCATGATGTACGCACTCTTACCCCGAAAGATTCGAGAGTGTTTCCAAAAGACCCAGAACGAAAAGAGACAAACCACACAGAAATAGGACACACAGCAGGACAAGAAGCCCGAAAAGATGCAAAAGCACATGTCAAAGCTAAAGCACATGTCAGAGCAAAAGTAAAGACAAACAGACACTAATCACACTACAACACACCCCCTGACTCTACACATATGCCGCCCGAATGCATCTCTGCCAGTGGTCTCTATCTAAAGCCATGTCCTCTGAAGGTTCAGCACATTGAGGTCTTGACTGATAACCTCCATCCAGCTCTTCTTCGGTTTGCCTCTCCCCCTATGGATAGCTCCAAGATCCAATAACTCGCACCTACGAACTGGGGCCGATCTATGTCTCTTTCGGACGTGCCCAAACCACCGCAAGCCGACTTCCCGCAGCTTGTCTCTACAATACTCCCAACTCCAACTTTCCTTCTGATGTCGACATTCCTGATTCTATCTAGTCTCGTATGCCCACTCATCCAACACAACATTATAATGAATTTAATGTGCTTGTGAAGGAAGGTTTTACCCCTTATTGGGCCTACCTAGCACGAAATGGGCCACGATTGGTTTTGACCAAAAAAAGGGGGGGGAAATCATGTGCTTCAAGCTGTTGGGAACTTGTGATGACAACATGGAAAGTGGCAAGGAGTGCATCCCCATGAATTCTATGCACTGCATTTTTAGAAGTATTGATACAAACATGAAATAGAATTTGAGTTATGGCAGCTACAAAATAAAGAATGAGGATTGACGCATCCATTCTTATGTGAAGACCAGCATGGCCTGTTACACTCGTTAACAGAACATAACCACCACCAGGCACCCTAGTATACCTAATCTACAGCTTAATGATAACATTTTAAGGAAGGAAAACGCAGTATATGGCTCATAGTAATGCAATATAATTCAAAAGTTAGCAGAGCTTTATAGATTTCGTACAGCTTAACGAAAACATTTAATGGAAGGGAAATATAGTATATGGCTCTTAGTATGCAATATAATTCAAAAGTTAGCAGAGCTTTATTGAGTTTCGTAATTATTACTCTGTATAGGACTGATCTTCGGGTAGTTGATCCAACGAACTCAGCAAGATACTCCTGCACAAGAACCAGTTTCCACTTTCCATGAGTTCTCCTAACTGAGGAATTTCAACAACAAAAATTGCAAGGTCTGCTGTTCATCTGACTGAGGTGCCATGCAATGTTTCAAACATAATTTACAAGTGTTAAAAGTTAAAACACTTGTTTGATATGCTACAATAACTCATATATGAGATATCTTCTTTTCTATCTTTTATTCCAATTTTCCTTACCCTAAAACAAGTGACTTCAGACTTCCAAATCCCAATCAAAGAACGGTTACAATGTTTTTACCCTAAAAAGTATCAAATGAATTAGCAGGTTTCAGTAAGACTGAAACCAGCGCATAGAGGTATAGGTGTTTCTTTACAAAAAGCTAATTCAGAGGCATCACAGCTTAAAATAACTAGCACCTATTCAAGTACCAAGAGGAATGAAACTTGTACATAACTATCCCAAAACAACTACAAAAGGGTAACTGAGAACCCGCACTGATTTTAAGTATCAGCTGGCACAACTAGAGACATAGTTACTTTCTTCATCACTCTTATACATGAATCACAAGTTTGAAGCACACATGAATGAGAAAGGAAATCATCTACCTGACTATAGTGGGTGTCCAAGTCCACAGCTGCTCTTTCCTCGGGCGTCTTTGCCATCATGAAGCGCACAGCAATTGATATAGTTAGGCGGTCAAGCTGCAAAAAATAAATAAATAAATGATTGGACCACAAAGATTACATAACCACTGGGATTCATGAATGCCATAACTAAACAGTCTCTTACATTCTTTAGCTATATAACACAAGTCATCACGAATTCAAAGCATTTATCCATACAAAAAAAATATCTAGGCCCCCAATCACTGTCCTCAATAGTACCCACTAGTTTCATCTAGCAACATCCTATAAAGAGAACAAAGGTCCTATTTCACTGCTGACTAAAATGCCAGTTTTAAATCTACATCCTCAACTAACCAAAATGTTTTAGTAACTGTAATTCCCTTATCAAACCCCTTGAGTGGAGCCTGTGGAGGTGCACCAAGGAGCAACCCAAGAAAGATTTGTTCTAAACAAATCAGAATAACGATATTCACTGTTCAATGCAATGTTCTAAATATTCAAAGAAGGTATTGCAATTGCCTCAGGAATACAATGCTATTCCATTCACTGAGCAGTGATATAAAAATATTCCATGTTCATGCCAGAAGAAATAATGTACCTTCGGAAAGCATTGAAAACCTCCACCAGTGACATTCAACAAAGCCAGGGATAAAATTCTATCAGGCACCATAGCTGCTAATTTGCAAGCTATCATTCCTCCTGATTTCACCAGAAGTAAGAAAAAAAATTCGAAAAGACAGTTAGTTCTAGTCGACAAAACGCGTGAAAAATTGCACACAAAATGAAACTGCTCAAAACTCACCCATTGAATGACCAAAAACATGTGCTTTACTCCAACCCAAGTGATCCAACAGGGCTATTGCATCATTTGCCATTATTGTTGTCCTACACCCATCAATTACAAATTGCTCAATTAGGTTACCACTTACCAGAACCTCAAAGCCAAACAGAAATTGTAACACGAATTTCTCAATAAGCAAATCAAACAAACAGGATTCAGATGCAGTAGAGAAGTCTCAAGTTCTTTGTCAATGGAAATTCAAACTCCACTTCCTAAATTCAACAATTTCAACAAACAGTTCAACATTTCACAAAGTAAAATAAGAAAAGGAGGATTCAACAGGTCAGAAAAGATAATTAAACCTAAACTAACCCCACAAAACCAGAAAGTAAGTTTTAAAAAAATCACCTCTCAATCACATCCACAATAAAATAAAGGGAAAAAAAAAAGAAGCTTCAGCGAAAGAAACCACTAACGTGTATTCCGATCTCTTCGTCGGGACGGAGCTCTGGCCCATCCCACGGTTATCGAAAGCACATACTTCCACACCGTCGTTGGGGGAGGAATCGGCCTCCGTTTGTTTGGTGGCATTCGGCAGGTCGGTGCCGGTCAATCCCCGAATTTGCGGGCCCCACGAGTCGTGCGTACCTGCTAGACCTGATCGCACATCCAGAAAAAAATCAAAATTCAATCTCACAGGATCAGATTTTTTTTTTGGTGCGAGAACGTTTCACAGCCTCGGATTGGAGAGGATAGAGAATGTATACCTATTATCATAAGGACCTTGGTAGGTCCATGGCCGTAGGTCCGGTAGAAGATCTTGAGTCCATTGTTTCCGGCGACGTCACCGCCACCGACGTAGCAGTGCGGCATCGTTCGCCGCCGGAGTTTCTAGAGAGCGGAGAGAGAATGAAAGACGGAGACCGCCACAGCGGCACAGACCATGAAATATATATGTTCGACCTTTCCTTTTAATTTTTCGTTTAAAACACTTTCCCTTCCTAAACAAAAATAACAAGATATACGAGTTTTGGCGAAGAATTTATTTGATAATTTCCCCACAAATAAGCGGGTTTAAATGGTGTATGGGAACAACAAATAAGCTTTAGTCAGTTAAAAAAAGGGTTTATAAATAAGCTGCAGATTGAAGCTTATTTTAAGGTTTATATTCCATAATTACTATTTTACCCCTTCTCTTTTATCTTATTTGGTTTGAAAGTACCACAACACCCCTAATAAAAACCAAATAAACTCCACTTTTTACAAATAAACTGTTTTTCGCCCCATACGGAGTTTATATTTTTTCATAAATTTTTAACTACTTTTACCAACAGTTTATAAATTTTTACCCTATTTATAATTTTAGTCAGTTTATTAACCCCGTTCCATACGAACCCTATATCTATCTACTATTCTACTACGTATCTTCTATCAAGATGTATAAAACATCATACAAACATTTAATTGTCAATCTATTAGTGAAGTGTTTTCTATAACTCGATAAAATATTCTTTTGTAATAATAAAAATGTTAAAATTTTCAATAGATTAAAAAATAAAGGGAAATTCCGCGTGGTGTCCACGAACTTTTACGAATTTCGCGTGGTATACAAAGTTTTAAAAAATTCCCCGTGGTGTCCACGACATTTTGTAAAAGTCCACGTGGTGCCCACGAGGTTTTTTCAAAAGTGTATGTGATAACAATAATGGGTTTTAATATTGAAAAATTGAGATTAAAAATTATATTATTGTACATTATAATTTTACAAAACACTCTATAAGATTGGGTATTGGTTTGAACTTTTTTAAAACTATTTTTTTATATAATTTTTCTTAGAGATAAACTAACCACTTTTTTTCTCAAAAATCTTGCGTCTTTAATTTTTATTTGTTCTCAATATTTTGTTTTTATTATTAGGAATTGAGGGAAAAAAAGAACTATGGAGTATTACCCATTCACCATTGAAAAAAATTAATACAAAATTTTAAAATTACAAGAAGATATAGACACTTTTCCCCGTTAAACCAACTTTCATATGAAACAATTTTTCGGTGAATTTTTTGACGTGGTAATCGGGGTTGAAGAATTTAATAACGTGGAGTGACATCATAAATTCCCAAAATTCAATTTTTTTGTTAAAAAAAATTAACCAATTTAATTTTATAATTTATTCATATTTTAGAGCTAATTATTTACTTATCAAATTTTATAAAAATTAAAATTGGGCATTTAAGAACGCGATGCCATACTATTTTCCTATTTTCAATACTCAATTAAAATGTGAAACTTTTAATTGTGTATTACAAATTATCTCATATGAAAATTGGTTTAATATGGAAAATGGTACATGTATATCTTCTTTAAATCTTCAAATTTTCTATTAATATTGGTTTATTATAAATGGATAATATTACTACATAGTTCTTATTATTTTTTCCTCATTTTCTTATAAATAAAATCTAAATATTAAGAACAAATAAAAATTAAATAAGTAAGATTTTTTAGAAAAAAAAAATTTGGCTAATTTGTAGGTAAGAAAATGTATATAAAAATTATTTTTTAAAAAAGATTCAAACTAATACACAATCTTGTTAAATGTTTTCCAAATAATATACAATAATATAATTTTTAATCTTAATTTTTCAATATTAAAACTCATTATTGCTATCACATAAACTTTTGAAAAACCTTGTGGGCACCATGTGGACTTTTAGTCTTTTACAAAACTTCGTGGGCACCACGCGGAATTTTAAAATTTTGTATACCACGCGGAATTTGTAAAAGTTCGTGAGCACCACGCGGAATTTCCCAAAAATAAAATAAGAATAAAATAAATTTGTAGAACACAATAATGGCACAAACATCTATAATAAAGACAGTATTGAATTTGTTAGTGATAAAGATTTTTCAACAATTCTATATTTCTATTTGAAAATTTTACCTAATTAATATATTAAACAAAAAAAAATTAATTGCATAACAAAAAGCCTAAAATACTATTTCAAACTTAAAAAAATAAGGAAATCTATTGGTAGAAAAAAATAACAATTCAATTTAAAAAAAAATGGATGGGAAAATGTTTTTTAGGAAATGAAAAAGAATAATTTATTAACTAAACCAATGTTTGTAAATTTTCATTTATGATTGAATATTATTTGAATAATTTTTTTGACGGAGAAAATTATTTTTCTTGAATCACCAACACGACGCTACATAGGATTGTATAAATCCGTGTTTGTATTAGAGGGAATTGCACATACTAACCCAAAAACCCGAAAGTGTTGCAAGGTTAACCCAACCCGGTTTATAATTGGGTGAAACCGGATAATTGGGAAACCCTTGGAGCCGGTAGCAGGTAAGGGAGGGGGGTGCAACCTTCCAATGTGTGACACCTGGCCAGAGAGAGAGAGAGAGAGAGGGAACAAGTCCCGTCTGCAGAGGAGAGAGACAGAGAGAGAGAAAAAGCAATTGAGAAATGACAGGAGGGAGGGAGAGAGAGAGAGGTGAAAAAGAAAAGTGAAGTATGAGAGGAAAGAGAGATCAGTAGAATGTCAGTGAGGGGGTATAAAAAGATATTGTTACTCTTTCACTTCAAAGAAGCATTTGGGCGGGGGTTTATTTGCATGTTGACGTGTCAGCAGTTAGTTTTAACTGGACACCCAAAGCAAAATCACATGACACATATTGGAATCAACTGGACAAGATTTATCGGAGAAACAGATTCTCCATCGACTTCGGATAGAAAATGGGCAAGTTTGCTTTCGATAAAGGTTATGCGAGAGGTGTCTCCCTCAAATCTCAAGCAAATTTACCCATTTTCTATCTGAAGTCGATGGTGAATCTGTTTCTCAAATAACTCATGTCCAGTCGATTCCAATATGTGTCATGTCGTTTTGCTTTGGGTGTCCAGTTAAAACTAACTGCTTACATGTCAACCTGCAAATAAACCCCACCCAATTGCTTCTTCTTCGAAGTGAAACAGCGACAGTAAAGTTGCAGAGGAGAGAGGACCCTTCCATCTCTCTCTGTCCTATCCCACTGATCTCTCTCTCTCTCTTCTGCAACTTTACTTTTCTTTTTTCACACACACACACACACACTCTCTCTCTCCCTCTCTCCTCTGCAGGCTTTCTCTTTCCACTGCAGACCTTCTTTTACTTTTCTCTCTCTGTCTTATCCTCACTAATCTCTCTCTCTCTCTCTCTCTCTCTCTCTCTCTCTCTCTCTCTCTCTCTCTCTCTCTCTCTCTCTCTCTCATTTGCAACTTTACTTTTATTTTTCACTCCTCTCTCTCTCTCTCTCATGTCATCTATCTCCTCTGCATACTTTCTCTCTCTCTCTCTCTCTGATTTTTTTATCGAAAGCAAACTTACCCATTTTTTATCCGAAGTCGATGGTGAATATGTTTCTCCGATAACTCTTGTCCAGTCGGTTCCAATATGTGGCATGTCGTTTTGCTTTTGGTGTCCAGTTAAAACTAACTGCTTACACGTCAAACTGCAAATAAACCCCAGCTCGATCACTTGCTTCTCCTTCGATGGTTTTTCTCTGAAACTTAAGATTTAATTCAAATTATATTAATGGTTCGATGGTTTTTCTCTGAAACTTAAGATTTAATTCAAATTATATTAATTCTCCCTTACCATCACTCCCCCCCTCTATCTTTGTCTCTGTCTTATCCCCTCTATCCTCTCTCTTTTTACCGCCTGGGTTTAGGGGGGAGGGCTACACTAGAACCAGGAAAACATTAAACCATACCTCGCCTGACTACTACAAACATGACAGGTTGAGTTATAAACATGACATCTGACTACTACAAACATGACATAAATCAAAGTGTCGGCAAATCCATTAAATGTTCAAAGGTATCGCAAGATTAAACATATCCAAGTCGCCCTACTCCTGGTATTTCGTATTCCACATAGCCGTTCCCAAATTTCCCCAATTCCTCCAATTTCGCCAATCCCCCCATTCCCCCAATTTCCCCATCTAACTACAACCAATATATCCATTTTCGGGGTGTGTGGCCTGTTTGATGTCCGCCTCTTCTTCTCCTCTGCAGACTTGCTCTTGTTCTTCTTCGAACTCCTTCATCTTCTTCCTTCCGTTTTTTATTTTCTGTGAGAGAGAGAGATGGAGCAACTATCGACAGTTGAATTGACATGCTTTTGTCAATTAACTCCCCCCCCACACGTCTCCCTCTCTCTCCTCCATCAATGCAACCGGTCTCTCTCCCTATTGTAACCGGTTGGGTTGCAAATTTTAAAGGGTTTGGACTAACTTTTTGCAAATAATATGGATAGGGGATAGGGAGTGCAACCCAACCGGGTTTTTAGGTTAGTTTTGCAAATAACCCTTTGTATTATATAGCATAGTTCTCTTATCTTTCACAATGAAATTTTAAAATTCAAATAATAAATTATTATTTTACCATATTATTCTAAAAAATAATAAATTATTCTAAAAAATTATTGTGTAAAATTAAAATAGTGTTAAAATATATTACATTTATAATATATATTTAATTATACATTTCAGACTTTTCTTTTACACAAGAAAAAATATTTTTTAAATATTTATAAAATAAATTAAAATATTAAATCTCACCCCTATTCCAAATTTAACATTATGTTCAAAAAAAAGTTTAAAAGTATGTGTAATTGTATATTATACTACTTTCGTTCCAAAATACATGAGTTAACTTTTCGGCATGTTTTTTAAGAAATGAAAAAATTTATACAATACTACCTCCGTCCAAAAATACATGGACTTTACTATTCACGCACGCTTTTTTAAGAAGGTAAAAACTATATAAAATATTAACTTTTTTATTAATTTTTTTTAATAATTACAAACTTATTGATAATAAGTTTGTAATTATTAAAAAAAATTAATAACAAAGTTAATATTTGATATAGTTTTTAGCTCCTAAAAAAACGTGCATGAATAGTAAAAATCCATGTATTTTTGGACGGAGGGAGTATTATTTTTTAAATTATTTTTTTATATAATTTAGTACTTATTATAAGGTATCAAATGATGTAAAAAAAATTAATTAAAAAAAGTATTTTATATAATTTTTCGCTCTTTACAAAACGTGTTAAAAAATAAAAGCTAGTGTATTTTGAAACGGAGGGAGTAAGATAAATTGTTTGTTGCTTATTTTAAAGTCTGTATCGCGCATGTGCAACTGCTATTTTTTTTTTCCGTCTTGTTTATGATGAAAATAACAAAATTGCTACTCCTTGCTCAAAAAAAATACAAAATTGCTACTCCGTAGTTGGATAATGCTCAATATGAGGGTGTGGAGTGTGGACCGTGTGGTACGCGTGCGAAACTGCGAATGGGAGACGCACAAACACGTGTCAATCAAATCAACAAGGTTGAACTTGCTGAATTTTTTTTCTTTGGAGAATTGGAGGGGATGTAGATTTGTCCATGGTTGGACTCAGCGGGTCGACTTAGAGAACAGTATACCCCAATTCTTTTTGTTTTCTTTTTTTTTTTTTTAGGAGGAACAAGCACGTAACCAACCGACCAGATAAATCGCGCTGATCCGCTCGACCTAGTAGTATGGAGTAAAGTAAATCTTATATTTTCATCTAAAAAAAGGGGCGAAAGCGAGGATTAAATCCGAGACCTTCCTATTACCTCCCTTACTCCATACCACTAAGCCACCCCGACTGGAGCATCTCAATTCTAATTTGAACACGTAGATATGGCCGGTTAATATATAGGTTCATATGATTAGTGATTAGTTTATTCGTTGGATATTACATTGAAAAATCTAATGTAAAATATAAATATGTAATGTATATATGTTTTTACCCGTAATTTGTTGAAAACATTACGAGTTGTGAATACTTGTCGTTTAAAAAAGGGTGGGGTAGAAGGATTTGGACCGATTTTCCAATTGGCTACTATTTTCTCGAAGAAAATGAATTAAAGTTCACATAGTTCTTTTACCTGTATTCGGATCTCTGCTTAATTATCTGTTATCGGATCTCCGTTAATTACCTTATGACATTTTGCATGTTTGGTTCAAGTTGACCCAGTTTCCCATTCGAGCTCCCAATCGATGTAGCCTCATTGGTGAATCAATCGTCTGAGTCTGACTCGATGGAGAGGTTGTTCCTATGAATTCTCATCTCTGTGTGCTTTCAATCACCAAGTAGAACTTGCATTTCGAGGTTTTATTAGAGCATAGATGATCTCTTCTTCGAGAGGATTTACCCCCTCAGATCATCTAAGAAGTTGTTTAACCACAACGGTCAAGCAAGGGGCTTCTAATATTTAACAGGAAATGACCTACAGAGTAGAAAATCGTAAACTTTTTGGACGGCTTCACCATTCTAGAATATCGAAGTCTTCGTCCTCATCATTAACAAACTCAAAGTTAGTAGGAAAATATTTATTGAGACTTGGGTGCAATGAGAATTTCATAGATGATCTCTTTAGGAAAATATTTTGGACGACTTCACTAACACCAGAAAGTGTAATATCAATTGGTTTTAAGTGGGTATTCGTACAAAAGCAAATATAAAGTCAAGTTGATTACACAAAAGTCTATCAAAGGTTATATGAGAATGTATTCATCAGAAGTGGATATAATTTTGGTTCAAAATATAATTGACGAATGTGTTATTTGCATGTCCATATTGATCATCGAATATAAATCAAAAGGATCGAACGATTCAAAATGGCTAAAGCATTAAGGTTTGCCAACTCCGTCAACATGTAATATATTGATTAATTAAAGATTATTATAAGAGTACTTGAAGTAGCTATAATTATGAAAATGGTGACACTGTATTACATCGCGAAGTACCATACAAAGTTGTACTCTTTTTCATGATCTTGTTTTTTTTTTTTTATCGTGGAGTATGTATTAGTTGACCCTCAGATCAAATGATGCTGAAGAACCTTGTTCTTGTGCATCAAAAGTAGCTCAACCCCGAGACATGGAAGTCAAACACGTCGAAATCAATTGTAATATATGCAAACATTTCAGCTTGTACATATCAAAGATAAAGTTGATCATACTTGACCATGTAGCTCATAAAGTCGTTGTCATCAAGAAGTTTTAAGCGTTTATCAGAATGAGGAGACTACGAGAAGGATGCTGAATTCAGGGGGAGTATACACTTTCTGCACTCTTTTTCCCTTCGATCGGGTTTTGTTCCACTGGATTTTTCTAACAAGCTTTTTAACGAGGCAGTATCATCAAAACATATCAAACAACTGTAATATTTTTTCTTTGGTCCTAGTTTTGGTTCCATTGGATTTTCTGGGCGATGTTTTTAACGAGTCAGTTTTGTAATATTAGCAATGTACATCCAAACCGAGGATACTCTAGGAGTAATTGAACTCGAAGGCGAATTAAGTTATCGAGGAATTTACCTAGGAGCTAGTCGTACCCTGTGTTGGACAACCATGATCTCTTCCATTTATCAACGAACTCGTCATCGATTTGAAGGTTCAAGTTCAACACATGAGAGGTATTTTATATTTTATTTTATTTATTATCTATATCTATATCTATGTCTATATATAAACTCTTAATTTAGAAGAGTTTAAGATGATGTGTCAATCTTAGAGGCATTTTAGGAGTCTTGACCAATCATATTTTTTTTGCCATTTTTCTTTGATTTTCTTTACTTCTTTTTTTTTCTTTTTTTTTCCCCTTTAATTCCTTTTTTTCTTTAATTTTACTAACTATTGGGCCTAATTCAAAACACCAAAAAAAAATCTAATATAACTATTGGGCTTAATTCAAATTTATTTACTAACTATCTATATATCTATATCTATCTATATAAACTCTTAATTTAGAAGAGTTTATGATGATGTGTCAATCTTAGAGGCATTTTAAGAGTCTTGACCAATCATATTTTTTTTTGCTATTTTTCTTTGATTTTCTTTAATTCTCCTTTTTTTTCCCTTTAATTCTCTTTTTTCTTTAATTTTACTAACTATCTATATCTATATAAACTCTTAATTTAGAAGAGTTTAGGATGATGTGTCAATCTTAGAGGCATTTTATGAGTCTTGACCAATCATTTTTTTTTTGCCATTTTTCTTTAATTCTCCTTTTTTTTCTCTTTAATTCTCTTTTTTTTTTAATTTTACTAACTATTGAGCTTAATTCAAAACACAAAAAAAAAAAAAAAATCTAATATAACCATTGGCCTTAATTCAAATTTATTTGCTAACTATTGAGCTTAGTTCAAAACACTGAATATAACTATTGATTATGACACGTCACAGTTAAACAATGTTATAATGATATTGATATTATTAGTACTGAGTAATTTGAAATATCTATATTTACAACGACAACAACGTACCCAGTTTGTCCCGCCGGGGCAGGGTCTGGGGCGCCAAATTGTACACACTCTTTCCCCGACGTCGTCGAGAGAGTGTTTCCTAGTGGGCCAGACACCAACAAATATAAACTCATAGAACGACAAAAAGTTTTTTTTAATGATTTTTATCTTAACATTTATTATATTTTATAATATTTTTATATATAATATTTTAGTTTATATTATTTATGAAAAAAGAAACTACAATTTTGGATATATAAATAAATCTCTTATTTTTAAGGGATAAATAAGTTATTTTAAATAATTGAGGGATATATAATTAATTATCCCTTAAAAAATACTACTATGAAAATAGGTTGAAAAACCCAAGATTGGAGGGTGAAGGATGGGCCCGCGCCGGAGGAGTCTGGACAAGCGGAGGAAACACGGGGAAGGTTGCGTCGTCGTTTTGATATTATTAAAGTATTATTATTTTTTATTTAGTATTATTAATTTATTATTTATTGGATTGGATGAAGACTCGGCTTTGGACGGCAAATGTGAATTTTTTCAAACATCAGCCCACTGGTGTATACATAATAATACATATATCGATCATATACTCGGCTTTATTACTTGGGTAGGTAAACGGTATAAAACCCTTTATATAGCTTTTGATTGTCAAAAACCATTCTATCTTCGATTTCAGTTTTAGAGGAAAAAATTCATAAATTATCAAAATACCCTTATCATATAGAGAAGCGATATCGAAGGGGATCTCGCATATGAGTTGTTGAGAGATTTAAACATGGATTGGAGGGGGGCTAGTATGAAACCGAAAGAGTTGTTGAATAATTTCAATTAACAAAGTGTGTGTGGAGTTGTATGTACAGAAAGATATGCGGAGAGTGAGTGGTGAAGAGAAAATGATATATATAGGGGTAATTTTGCTTTTTTCAAAGACATTTAATTAAAATCTAACGGCACAGAGAGACGGGGTAATCTTTCGCAAATAAAAATTATATAAAGGGTGGTTTTCTACAATATTGAATTTAAGGGATGGTTTTGAGCAATATGTCATATTTAAGGGGTGGTTTTCTGCAGTTTATCCTTACTACTTTAACCGCATATTATTGTCTTTTTGGATGTTGTTTAACATTAAATTAGACGGTATTCAATAGAAAAGTTGTCGATGTTGCTCAATAACCAGTGAATAATCAGATCAGATCAAATTAGTAACGTTGGAACATAGTTGTTACTAAGGGTAAAATATGACACAAAATATTATTAAAAAAGGGGGGAGTTTTTTTTATATATAAATACAGCGTCCAAAGGGTTTTTTTTTTGGTATTTGTATGCGTGTATTTTTTTAATAAAATATTTATCTTAGCAATGTCCGATACGACTTTACTAGCTCGGTCCAACCCGATCATCTGGCTTGCCATATAGCAATGTCAACAACTTCTGTACTCAACAACATCTAATCCAATGTTTAGCGACATATTACGGAGTGTTCGGATTTGCGGTGTATATAGGGACACCCTTATCGGTATTTGTACGTAACATATACGGTATTTTAATCACATAAATAAAAAGCTTAATTTAGATTCTTTAAAATTGAATTATTTTGTCTTTTTAAAAATATTTTTTTTAAGATCATTTTTTTTAAATCACACTTGTTATCCTATACCTTATTATTCCTATTTTTATATATATTGCATAGTTGTATATAACTCAGTATTAATTACTGTAGTTTTATATATGGTTGGCTGGCGTTTGGTGTTAGGAAAGTCCTGTTATTTGGGGGTGGGTGTCTCTGGTCTTCCTTGTCGTGCTCTTACCCCACTTTGAATTCATACTTATTCTTCTTCTTTTTTTGTATCGTTTTCAATTCATTTATATTCTCCCTTCTTTTCTCTTCTTCGATCCTTGTTGTTTCTTTCAACTATTTTATTTATTTATAAAATTACTGGATCCATCATTTGAAAACACATTTCAATTTTGTATAGAAAATAATGGAATACCATGAGATATATTAGGCCAAAATTGCGGTAAAAATTCGCGAGGACCGACTTTTTAGCCCGGTTCACTTGCTTTATAGCCCGGTTCTGAATAAAATCGAGCTATAAAGTCACTATATAATTTTAAAATATGAGGTTTTTAGCACGATTTTTAGTCTATAAAGTCATGTGTTATTTTAAAATTGGAGTTTTTTGCACGGTTTTTAGGTTGAACCGAGTTGTAAAGTCACCGTGTGATTGAGGTTTTTAGCATAGATTTCAAATAAACCAAGTTATAAAGTAGTCCTCACGGTTTTTACCACAATTTGAGATTTTCACCGAAGTCAATCCCGATATATATTAGATTAATTATTGTTGTATTTTGTGGTAGATATGAAATGAACATTCCCACATATCAATATGAACATTCCCTCATCGGTGTAACCTTGATGAAAAACCTAAAAAAGGTGAAAACCCTTCCGGTGTAAAAGAACGCGCCTCACGCGCTTCTTGCGTCCCTCCAGTGTTGTCCCTTCAAGCTTGCCCCAATTTTTCGATGAAAAACCATTGTTCATCTACGCTTATGGCAAAAATTATTGTCAAGATCTACATCCTCGTCCTAATTTCTGATGATTGGTCTATAAACCCCCAATTTTCGATCAACCTAAGCCTCGATAGGCACTGTACTGGCAATTTCCTCTTCGTTGATGATGAAATCCCTAACGCGGAGTTTGCGTACTGGGTTACGCGGTGGCTTAATCTACCCTCCTTTGCTCATCATGGGAGCGATATGGGTGTTCTGATGGGGTTGATTTCTCGATTCTGGACCTGTCGTCCCCCTCCATGGCCAAATCCAATCTGTACGGAGCCCAGAAAGTTGATGGTATGGGCGATTTCATTTGGCCCTCTTCCCTACTCTTCTGGTTCTGGAGTGAGTGTCTGCAAGATCTTCATCTGTAGGGGCACGCTTATTCCCTTCGGAAGGGTTTGTATTCTCTTCGTTCTCTTCTCCCCTCTTTATTCACAAAATTTTCCCTATATATGGTCGGGGTGTAGGTGCTTGGAAACTCGCACCTCCTCTCATCCTAATCTCAATCTCCTCTACTCTAATCTGATTTTCTCTTCTTGTGTTTTGTCGATGGCAACCGATGGAGTGGATAAAGGAAAGAAACCCATGGTGGCGGAAGATCCCGCCCCTCAAAAGACTAACACCCGAAAGGGGATGCCGGAGGGCTCAAAACTCATGATCCAGATGTCTAAACCCCGAAAGGGAAAAAACATGCCGGAGGGCACAAAACTCACTGAGAAGCCCTCTCCCTTTGATGATGATCAATTGGTGATGCTGAGGTCTAAGGCTGAGGAAAAATTTAAGAGACGCACTATTACTAGGGGCAAACTCACTGCTGTGCAAAAATGGGTCCTGGATATCATCTCAACGCTAGATCTTGCTGAGTTTTGGATTGCTAAAGAGGATGGACTAAAATCGTTTGGGTGTGTGCAATTAATTACTTATTGCTGGCAACCCATGTGGTGGCACTTCTGTCATCATTGTAATTGGGAATATGAAGTTGTGTGTAGAAGTTTAAAGTCTGTAAGGTTAGTATACGTCTCCTTCTCTACTTCTTTGTCTTTGATTATGTCTATGTGGACTCACATTAGCATTGCTTTTAATCCACTAAATGAATTGAGTTTGATGTCATGGTTGTTCACACTCGTTTGTGAGTACAGTACATTCAAATGGGCTAATGACTATTGTAAGACACTCTTGGTGGTCTTGACTAGATCTAGATTACAACCTATGGATTATACACCTATTACTATGGTCTCAAAGCCAGTTATGATTGCCCCCAATCTTAGTGCAAATCATTTGCTACATTTTTTAATGACAAAAAATATTTTAGGAAAAAACTTTTTTATTAAACAAGGGATGCTTGGTGATACCGATATTGTCTTTGTGTTTAGTTATCAATTGGAAGTGGCCATTCTCTATAAAACTTGTTTAAATGATGATGTGTATGTCTTTGATCAGCCTTGGTATAGAACTGTAATGGTTAATTGTTTAATGGGTGGACTGAGTTGGTGGTTTGTTTGGACAAATTCTGATAAGGGCAGATGCAACCGTAAGCTCCGTTGTTGTAAATATTATGATCAGTTAAAAATGGAACAAAAGTATGTTTTGAAAGCTATATTTCGATTGGGAAAACTTGAATCCATGATCTATTGTTCAATGAGTGGGGTATCTTGGAGCTGTGTCTGGTCACCTTCTGCTAGAGGAGAGGGCTGCTATATGCGCCATTGCTGCCGCCCATATGACCCTTTACATTTAGTTCATGTATACGGTAAAAGCGTTTTAATTCAAATATGTAATTGGCTATTCATGAATAAGAGTGTCATGTTCTTAAGAAACGAAAATTCGGGGACAGATGATCATCTTCCTCAGATGACTAAACCCCGTATGGGATCTAAACTGCAGGAGAGCATTAAACTCTCAGTGGAGCTACCATGCTCTAAGAACTTCAAAATTGAGTACAATCCTTTTCTGTCAGAAGCTCTGCACCCTTGGCTTCTGATGGACCATGTAGTCAAATAATGAAAGTCTGCTATTGGAATGTTAGAGGTTTAGGAAAGTCGGATATTTGGACAGACCTTAAAGCCATGAGAATCAATGAGCATATCTCGATAATGGCAGTTGCAGAGATGAGAACAAATAAAGTTCCTCTTGAGAAAACCTGGAGGTCGAGTGGATACAATAATGCGATTTGGTCCATAGGGAATGATAGATCTGGAGGAATTGGTCTCCTTTGGAATGAGAACGTTCTTCAAAATGAATCAGTAGAGGTTGATATGGTGCTACCAAGAGCAATCCGTGTCAAATATTCATGCTTAGATAAAAACTTCATAGGAGTATTATTTTTCGTTTATGCCCCACCCCACGAATGTGACAAAGATATCTTTTGGAATGAATTGTCAAATATCATCATGAATGAACCCCTACCATGCCTAGTAATAGGAGATATGAATGAGATTAGTAGCAGCAGTGAAAAGCTTGGGGGAATAGAGAATAATCAAACGAGGTACATTAGAATAAACCAATTCAAAAATCGATGCTCTATGCTTGAAATCCCATCCTGGGGCAATAAATTCACTTGGAGGAAAAAAAAGGAAGGGGATGACAATATTTGGGAAAAATTAGACCGAGTATTGGTTCAACATGAGTTTCTGGTGACCTTCCCCGAGCTAGCAACATTTAACGGAGCCTTTACAGGATCTGATCATTGCCCCATCTCTATCAGCCTATCGTCTGGGAAAGAATTTACGCCCCCGCCTTTTAAATTTGAAAACATGTGGCTACAAAGAAAAGACTTCAGAAACATAGTGAAACAGGCATGGAGAATTAGGTGTACGGGATCAGCGATGTACAGATTAATGTATAAAACTAAACTTCTGAAAGGAAAGATTAAAGTATGGAACAAAAACTCCTTAGGAAATATCTTTCGTCAAATACAAACGGTAGAAAAAGATCTGGTTAGTATCCAATCAAATACTACAGCCAGGACGTGTAAGGATTACTTAATCGAAAAACAATTGATCAGGAAAAAAGAACAATTACTAAAATTCCAAAAAGATTATTGGGGACAAAGAGCAAAATCAAAGCACCTCAAGCTCAATGATTCGAATACAACATACTTTCATAGAGTAGCTTCTGGGAGGCGAAATAGGAAGATTATAAGAAATATCACGGCTAGTGATGGGGCACAGATTATGGGGGAAGAGAATATTAGAGAGGAAATTAAAAATGATTTTAGGAGGCGATTCTCCAAAGAACAAATCAACATGACACTACTTAATGAATACCTTGAGCTAATTCCGCAAACGGTAACGGAAGAAGAAAATAGGACCCTAAGCCAACAACCATCTAATAGTGAAATAAAAAATGCGGTATGGTCTTTAGGCCTCAACAAATCCCCGGGACCAGATGGAATGACTGCGGAGTTTTATAAGTCCCACTGGGACATTGTCGGAAATGATGTGATTAAAGCAGTTAAAGCCTTTTTTCATTCGGGCAGAATTCTTCGACAGACAAATCATACATTTATCACTCTGCTACCAAAGTGTGACAATCCATCGAAGACGTCAGACTATAGACCTATTAGTCTGTGTTCAACAGTATATAAAATAATATCGAGAATTTTAACAGAAAGACTCAAGAAGGTAATTGGGAAATTAATCCACCCCTTTCAAGGGGCATTTGTATCTGATAGAGCAATTCAGGATAACATACTGATAGCACATGAGATCTTCCATTCATTTAAGTCAAGGAAAGGATCAGAAGGATGGCTAGCTATTAAACTGGATATGGAAAAAGCCTACGATAGAGTTGATTGGACCTTCACCGAGGCAGTATTAAGAAAATTTGGTTTCAGCGAATATGTCATAAGTTTAATAATGGAATGTGTAACAACGGTTTCCTTCTCGGTTTTAGTGAATAATGAGCCTACAGAGGTCTTTAAACCATCTAGGGGATTAAGACAAGGTGACCCAATGTCTCCATTTCTGTTCATCCTTGGAGCAGAAGTGCTCGCGAGGAAACTAACATATGAATCAAATCTTAACCAGTCTGGCATTGGCTTTAGGTTTGGTTCTACTGGACCAAGAATCCCTTTCCTAGCATTCGCTGACGATATAATCATTTTCACGAAAGGCAACATGACAACATGTGAAAAAGTAAGGAAAATTGTCGATGATTACTGTTTATTGTCTGGGCAGAAAGTTAACTATAACAAGTCGGCTTTTCAAGGTTCCCCAGGGATTCCTGCATCGCGAATATTAACTATTGAGGGATGTCTAAGTATATCAAAGCATGTTAAACTTGACAAGTACTTAGGGTGTCCGATAGTTGACGGTAGAGTAAATAAAAACACCTTTGAAGAAATCATCGGAAAAACGACTAACCAATTGGCAAAATGGAGAGCTGACTCACTATCTCAACACGGGAGGTCAGTGTTAATAAACTCAAATTTAGCTTCTAAACCACTGTTTGCTATGCAAAGCTTTATGCTCCCGGTGACAATTCACACCGCGCTAGATAAAATCAATAGGACTTTCTTCTGGAACAAAGACCTCCAATCCAAACCCCTAATTGGATGGGACAGAGTATGTAAACCAAAAGCGAAAGGAGGAATGGGATTAAGGAAAACCAAAGAAATGAATGAAGCACTACAAATGAAACTCATTTGGAAAATCATTGCGGAACCAGATAACTGTTGGGTCAAAATTATCAAACACAAGTATCTAAAGTCAATACCAATACTTAATTTTGACAAGAAAGGAAATGCATCGTGGCAATGGACGCAACTAAGAAAACTCATTCAACCATTCAAGAAAGGTCTAGCATGGTCAGTCGGCGATGGAAAAACAATCAAGTTCTGGCTTGATAACTGGGCCCCCGTGAAGGATATTCAAAATGCTTGTCTCGACCCAACAAAGGTCAATTGGGAAGAAACGGTTGATCAATACATACTTAATGGATCATGGAATTTGGATAAATTACGAACGGTAGTACCAAATGGTATAGCGCAAAAAATCACAGATATTCCACTCCCAGTAAATCGAATTCAAGACAGAATGTACTGGTGGCCAGACAGAAAAGGATGGTTTACAACGTCTAGTGCGTACAAACTCAACACGAAGACAACAGAATTAAATAACGATAATAATGCGTGGATTCGGAACTTGAACGTTCCGCCTAAAATCAAGAATTTTATGTGGAAAGTATGTCAGAATGGACTCCCAACAGCGGCCCGTCTCGCAAAAAGAGGAACTGCAATACCCCCTTACTGTACCGTGTGCAATCATCACGAAGAAGACACTACCCACTTATTATTCGAATGCAGATTCTCTTTCTGTTGTTCAAGTTTATCACCAAAAGTGAAATCCGAAATCAAAGACAATATCAGGATAACAAGGAATATAGAGGAACTAATGACCAAATTAGGCAGATTGCTTGACACATAGCAAAAAATGAAATTGGTATTCCATTGGTGGACCATCTGGATGGTTCGTAATAAACTAATCTTCCAACAACAAAAAGTGCCAAATGAAAGAGGATTTGTGAAACTTGTGGAATCATACATTAATGAATGGAATAAAGCGGGGAAGCAAAGTGAAGAGGACGACAACAGAACACAAAGGCAAGCAAATCCCCTCAGGAAAAACGAGAATATAAGGAAGAAGGGAAAATGGAAAAAGCCGCCAACTGGGAAATTAAAGCTAAATTTCGATGGTTCTGCATCAGGCCAACGACAGAGTTCGATAGGTTACATCATTCGTGACAACACAGGAAATTCAGTAGCAATGGGTAGTGAAATGGTTGGATACCAAACCCCTCTAATGACCGAAGCCTTGGCATTAAGAAGGGGTGTTCTCAGAGCCATCGATTTGAGAATCCCTAAAATAATAATAGAAGGAGATTCACTCACCATTATCAATCATTTACAGTCTAAAACTAGATGTCCATGGGAAATTGAGTTAATCATGGGTGATATTAGCACCCTTCTTACGGGGTTTTACGAAGTAGCGTTTTCACACATCCTTCGTAACGGCAATTATGTGGCGGATAAGGTTGCACACCTTGCTCATATTGCCTCCACCCCATCTATATACAATGACCCAGGTCTCATCGACCTCATCCGAAAGGATGCTATCGGATAGCGGCTTCGCATCCGAATTTTTACTTAATCAAAAAAAAAAAAAAAAAAAAATTCCCTCATCGGTGTCGTGTGCTTACCTAAACCCATGCGCAGAATGCTCAACTAGTTCTCAAGGAAACCAATGTTTTTACTATTTTTATCTTCGTGAGACTGAGAAAAGCACTTCAATCGCTGAAACGGAGACGAATTTTAAGGCTTCAAATACCTGTTGCATGTTTTTCTTTTCTACTTTGAACACAATCAACACATTAACCTCATTTTGAACTTATCATGAATACATTAAACAAGTTCGCCTATTAGGAGATCTAGAGCTGTCATGGCCTATCAAATTTCAGTCAAGTAGTTATTAGCTACACCAACTGCACTTGATATGTTAATTAATCATTGTTAGGTTTGTTGGAAATGATAGATTACCTAGGTCTTATATTGTATAGTGGGCTAAAAGCCCATTAAGGCCCAATACCTTTGTAACCTATATATATATGTTATATCAATGAATGGAAACCCTAAGGAGGACTTTACCTCAATTCTATCATTCTACATGGTATCACAACCTTTTCTTCCTAACGGAACCCTAAATTGATCCTCCCGTCTCACCAGCCCCATCAAATCTTCCTCCTCCTCTGTCCGGCTCACCGTCGCCGATCATCCTCTTCCACTGTCCCTTCTCTCTCTCCCTCACCCGATTTCGACCTAAAATCCCATTCAGCCGCCATTGCCGTCTTCTCCCTCTCGCCTCCCCTACTCTCGCTCTCGCTGAACTCCTGCCGGCCACCAAGACGGGATCCCAGCCCCAGTGACGACCTCTGCCTCGCAAAGCCTTCGCTCCTGCTCCCTCGCACAATATCCCTCCCCGTTCCTAGATCCCCCGTCGCCGGCTCACCTCCTGTCCAAACCACTGTCGCCGGCGCTTACTCCACAAATCCGGCACCCCCCTCCTAATTCCGGCCTCCTGCGCACCAGATCCACAAGCTCCGAGAACCACTGCACCCTTGCCGAGCCCAGATCCACCGCCTCCGCTGCCCCGAACCACCCTGCCGCAGCCCTCATCCCCGTCTCTGAACGTGTTTCGAAGGAGAAGAAAGCAACGCTTTTAATCTCTTTTGAAGAAATTCCAAAAACAGCCATTGTGTTCTCCTATTTTTCGTTTCTGACCCTAACTTAATTATTTATTAAGTTAGGTGGCATAACAAAAAAAAAAAACCTCTTACCATGGCTCTTTACGATCACCAACATCACGCCTTCTCTGGATACTCTAGATATCCTACCCCTAGACATGCCGGTCCTCAGGCCTCTCTGACATCGCCTGACCCAGGCTATGTTCCGTCAGCTCTGCCTCACGCCTTCTCCTCTACACAGCCGACATCTCCAGACTCTTCTTGGTACATGGACACTGGTGCCACCTCCCACATGACGAACTCATCAGGTAACCTCTCATCTATTTCCTTTAAGGGTCCTGCCCACTCTATTATCGTCGGAAATGGTGGTCGTCTTGCTACTTCGGGAATTGGCCACGCCAAATTACAGACCCCAACCCACCCACTACACCTCAACAATGTCCTTATTGCCCCAAAGATTGTCAAAAACCTTATCTCTGTCCGTCGGTTCACTACTGACAACAACGTTTCCCTTACGTTTGATCCCTATGGTTTCTCTGTGAACGATCTTACTACGGGGGTTACTCGCATGAGATGTAACAGCACCGGGGAGCTCTACCCTGTCACACCACCTCCTGCGTCCAGTCAGGCGTGTCCGGTCGCCCTCTCGGCATCATCGTCCAGCCTCTGGCATGCACGTCTGGGCCATCCCAGCGCTGCCGTTCTAGATGTCCTCCGTTCCCAGAACCTTGTCACCTGTACTAAAGACCCACGCTCTGGTTTATGCTCTTCCTGCCAACTAGGCAAACATGCCAGACTGCCGTTCCAACGGTCTTTGACCTCTACCCTTGCTCCCTTTGATATCATTCACAGCGACATTTGGACCTCTCCCGTGCCTAGCAAGGAGGGTCACAAGTACTACCTTTTGTTTCTTGATGATTACAATCATTACTTATGGGTCTTCCCGTTGCATTTCAAGTCCCAAGTGTTTCCTATCTTTGCCAGATTCCATACCTACATCAAAACACAGTTTCACATGTCCATCAAATGTTTTCAATGTGACAATGGCCGTGAATTTGACAACCAAGACTTTCACTCCTTCTTTGCTGCAAATGGGATCTCCTATCGCTTGTCTTGCCCCTATACTTCTCAGCAGAATGGCAAGGCAGAAAGAATCATCAGAACCATTACCAACATGATGCGCTCTCTTCTCTTCCACGCATCTATTCCCCTTCCCTATTGGCCTCACACCTTATCCACCACATGTTATCTCCTAAACATTCTCCCTTCCACTACCCTACACCATCGCTCGCCAGCTCAGACACTTTATTACGCCGAGCCTAGGTATGATCACCTTCGTACCTTTGGTTGCTTGTGCTTCCCTAATCAGTCATCCACCGCCCCCCACAAGCTTCACCCATGCTCCACCCCTTGTGTCTTTCTTGGCTACCCGTCTGATCATCGCGGTTACATTTGCCTCGATATCAAGACACACAAGATCATTCTCTCACGTCATGTCACCTTTGATGAGTCGCGATTTCCCTTCGCGTCTCCCACACCCCCTGTGTCTCCGTCAGAGTCTGAGTCACCATTCCCTCACTTCCTTTTTCCCCAGAGCTCTCCCGGTGCTCCTGCTTCTCCCCCTCCCCCACCTCCCCCACCACCCCCCACCACCAGACCACACACCCGCAGCGTCTCCGGTGTCTTCAGACCCCGTCAGATCGTCTCCATGACCACATACCATCACCCCGCTATCCACCTCCAAAAACCTCGCCCAAAAACCTCGCCTCACCAACGTGCGGCGGCCGCCGCAAGTCATGCGGCGCCCGCCGCATATAACCCCTCCCTGGCCCTCGCCGCATTTGCTCCGCCCGTCGCCTCTTCCCCTGGCTTAGCCCCTCTTGCCCCCGTCCGTCCCGACTCCCATTCACCCTCTGCCTCCACCCAGACCTCCCTCTCTCCCGTTCCCACCTCCCACAAAACAGCCCTCCTCGACCCGAATTGGCAAGCGGCTATGCTCGACGAATACAGGGCCCTTACGAAGAATGGTACTTGGGTTCTTGTTCCTCGCCCTCCTGGGGCGAACGTCATTCGCTGTATGTGGCTCTTTCGTCACAAGTTCCGCTCTGATGGGACGTTGGAGTGCTACAAGGCCCGTCTGGTGGTGAACGGTAGATCTCAGCAGGCAGGTATTGATTGTGATGAGACCTTTAGCCCTGTGGTCAAGCCTGCCACTATCCGAGTAGTCCTGAGTCTGGCTCTATCGCGCAACTGGGCCATCCATCAGTTAGATGTCAAGAACGCCTTTCTGCATGGTCATCTGAATGAGACAGTTTACATGTTTCAGCCGCCGGGGTTTGCTGATGCTGAGCGTCCTAAGCATGTCTGTCTTCTCAAGCGCTCTCTATATGGTCTGAAACAGGCTCCGCGGGCGTGGTTCCAGCGTTTTGCCTCTCATCTGCTACGTTTGGGTTTCACTGGCAGCCGTTTGGACTCATCTCTGTTTATCTATCGCAGAGGCTCAGACTTGGCATTCCTGTTGCTTTATGTCGATGACATCATTCTCACCGCCTCTTCTGATGCTCTTCGGACGTCTATCATCTCACAGTTGAGTGCGGAATTCGCCATGTCTGATCTGGGTCAACTGTCTTACTTCTTGGGGGTTGCTGTTCAGCGGCATGCGTCTGGTCTGTTTCTCTCACAAAGTAAGTATGCTGCTGAGATTGTTGCTCGGGCCAAGATGATCAACTGTAATCCCGTCGCGACCCCAGTCGATACATCCAACAAGCTCAGTGCTCATTCTGGTCCTTTGGTTGACGATCCAACACTGTACAGGAGCCTCGCTGGTGCTCTTCAGTATCTCACTTTCACCAGGCCTGATATCAGTTACGCCGTTCAGCAGATCTGCTTGTTCATGCATGCCCCTAGGGAACCTCACTTTCAGGCTTTGAAGCGGATCATTCGGTACATCAGCGGCACCCTCGAGCTCGGCACCACCATCACTCCTTCCTCTAAGCTTGATCTTGTGGCTTACACTGATGCGGATTGGGGTGGTTGTCCAGACACACGTCGCTCCACGTCTGGTTACTGTGTCTTCCTCAATGACACTCTTGTGTCTTGGTCAGCCAAGCGTCAGTCCGTCGTGTCTCGCTCCAGCGCTGAGGCCGAATACAGGGGTGTTGCCAACGTTGTCTCCGAGTGCTCTTGGCTCCGTAATCTCCTGCTTGAGCTACGTTGCCCCTTGCAGAAGGCCACTCTGGTCTACACTGACAACGTTTCTGCCGTCTACCTGGCTAGCAACCCAGTCCAGCATCAACGCACGAAGCACATTGAGCTTGATCTCCACTTCGTCAGGGACAAGGTTGCCATTGGACATGTCCGTGTTCTACATGTCCCGTCCTCTTATCAGTACGCTGATATATTCACCAAGGGTTTACCTAGACAGTTGTTCATTGATTTTCGTTCCAGTCTCACTGTACGGACCCCTCCCGTTTTGACTGCGGGGGTTTGATAGATTACATAGGTCTTATATTGTATAGTGGGCTAAAAGCCCATTAAGGCCCAATACCTTTGTAACCTATATATATATGTTATATCAATGAATGGAAACCTTAAGGAGGACTTTACATCAATTCTATCATTCTACAGGAAATAATGCTTAAATAAAGTTTTTATAAAGAGTTTTATTTTCCGAAATTCTATCCATATTAAAAAGGAAAATGGAAAAATAATTTTAACTAGTTTTTAGGATTTTCCTCAACTAAGGAGGTTGGTGGGAGAGTGGGGGATGAACACACGTTCTCCTCATCTTAAAGCAGACCATTTTGGGTTTTTTGGAGACAGACGGTTTTTCCCTTCTCCCTCCCCTGCTCCATGTGAAATTGTTCTGAGTTCTTGGTTGATTCTATCTCTTCGATTGCGAGTGCACGTGACAGGAGGAAACTATCGTTGTTCCTATCAAAGTATAACTCAAACCTACATACTAGTATAGTAAGCAAGTAAGAGATCGATCCCACAGAGAATCAAGTATTCCTAAGCAATGTATATTTACCAATTACTAGAAAAGAGATGGTTTTGGTGATTGAAGTAAAGAAAATAAGATAAGCTATAAACAAGTTAACAGAGATAACATTTGAGAAAATAGTTCCATCTATAAATATCCACTTTAGTTTGGTTGATTGATCATCGATTCTTCTTCAAGTTCTCTTTTCATCCTATTATTGTTCATGTCCTGATCTTGTGTAAATTACTAGTCCTACGAGTCCTAGTAACCCTTACTAATTAGATAACCCTAACACGGTCAAGATTTAACCTAATAGTAGCATTAAGATTAAGGATTAATCAGGATACATGCAACACCAAGCTACGAGTCGGCATTCAACATGTAATTGATTCTCTACACACCAGTTTAGTCATACGAGTCCTAAAAAGGCATGATTGCTAATATGGATTAAGGTTCGCTACGAGGAATCTTCAAAATCCTAGCAATAATTTCAACTAGTTGTACGGACTAGAAGAAATCAACAATATTCGCAAAAGAATCAATACGAATCAATAGGAATAGAACAAGAATAGAAATCTCACAACTTTATCAAACCAAAGCTTCAATCCATAGACGAAACAGAAGAGTTTAGCACTCCATGGCCATGGAGGCTCCCCTCTAAGGTTTTCTCAATTGATAATCTCCAAGTGCATAAACTAATAAATTAGATCCTTCAAATAAAACCCTAAAACTTCATTAAAAAGCCTCAAAAGAGTCGGCCAAATAATAATTCTAAAAACCTAATTAAAGAGATAAAAAGTCCATTAAGCAGATTCGGCGTTTCTGCAGAGGCTGCGGGGCAGCCAACCCAGGCCGCGGGGCGGCCAGGCAATTGCGAAATCCTTCGTCAGAGCTTCGGGCTGCGGGGCGGCTTTTACTGTTCACATCGATTTTTCCTCTTCGAATTTGATCCCGATGTCAACATGAAAGGTGTAGATCTCGAAAAGAGCTTTCCAACGCATGCTTATAATAGTCAATCGGACTACCGAGGCCTCCAGAAAGTGCGAAACAAGTTCAGCCTGTCTGGCGACAACTTCTACGGACTTGTTCTTCACTTAGGCTCTCTAACTTCGATTCCGCTCCCGGGCTCTTCACTTTTCCTCCTCCTTTTCACTCTTCCTTCATCCATGAGCTTCCTCATTCCTCCTCGGATCCACATATACCTGAAATAATCCATAAAAGCGTGTAGATTCCGACTCCACCAACAACACAAGTATAAATGCAAATCTAGCGTAAACTATACGTCATGCACATCTGAATCATGCTAAATGAATCCTAATATGCCTACCTAAATATATGCTATCAAACTCCCCCACACTTAAGCATTTGCTTGTCCTCAAGCAATTAAAACCAAATCTAATCAACACCCCACAGACAAGCAATTCATGTAATAACTTTGGTAAAATACTTAAAGCTCAAAGTAGGGAAACGAAGATTGACAATTAACTTCATAACATGTATAGGTGCAATCAAAGGAATAAAGCAAGCATATTCATTCAACCTCACCAGGAAAATGTGTTTTCACTCTCGCTCTTGTGTTTAAGGTTAAACATTCGCGCTCAAACTCAACCCTTGAAAACTTAGCGACAACAAAATTGCGTCTCAGTGGTCTAAATCTCCACCGCTAGTGACTTCACATGTAACCAAAATCATGAGGTCTTTGTATGGGTTGTAATGGGTTCATGGTAGGAACATAGGGTATGGAAAATATTTAGGCCATGTGGTGCTAAAAATCCGGGAAAAAGGGTTAGTAAACAACCAGAAAAACATCAACACCAAAACACTTCATATGCTATTCCAATAACATGTACTCCTTCACAATACAAATTTGCACACAATTTTCAAATATCCACACAAACTTATTCATTTTTTTCTTTTTGTTATGATTTTTTTCTTTTTCTTTTTCTTTTTTTTTTCTTGACTTTTACCCCTAAGTGAATTTTATCCTCCTTAGGTCCCAAGTAATAAGCACATAAAAAACATCTCTATGAAGTACAAATGAATCACCCAATACAATTTCTCAACTCAAAGCAACTCCATCAACACATCACGATATTCACCAACTCTTCTCCTAATTCCCGGACGGGTCAGGCTAATAATCGGCTAGGAAGATTTTGTGGAGCTAACAAAATAGGATTATAAGGCTCAAATTGGCTTCAAGCAAATGATAAAGTATACGGGTGGATAGAGTATAATATGGCTAAAAGAAAATCATGCCTCAATCACTTTAAGGTTACATGCAAAAATCATATAAACGCAGCCTCAATAAAGATATCTAAACGCAATTTAAAGAGGAAGTAATCAAGGAGAGTATTCAGACACAAAGAAACAAGAGGACATATATGTGTAGTCCCAATAAGGTCAAAATAACTCACAAGGTCAAATTGTTAGAACTTCAATACCACTTAAATTCCAAAAACTATACATGCTCAATTATCTCATCAATCTTGTTCCCAAAAAGTCTATAAAACAATTCAAAAGTTTCAAACACTTCAAGCAAGTCATGGGGCACATGATAAGATAAATATAGAGGACAAGTAGCATAGATGGGAAAATAAGACCTAAAGTGTATGAAATGCATGATATTTTTGGATTTTTTTTAGCAAATGCAATATATGAGTAAAAATAAATATGAAAACATAAATAAACATGATATGCAAAATCTATCTATATGCAATGCAATCCCTCCCCCACACTTAAATCTTTCATTGTCCTCAATGGAAATAAATTAAAGACAACAAAATATAAAAATATGAAGGAAAGAAAGAAAACTGACATGCTTATTGCAGTGTTGGTAGGTCAGGTGGGAGGGGAGGAAGGGAAACCTGTCAGTCAGTCCCGTCAGAGGCCGCGGGGCGGCTAAAGACTGCCCGCGGGGCGGCCTCTGCTCTTTTCAACATTCAGCCCTGCAGTGTTAGTGCCCCACGAAAAATTCCAAAACTATACTAATTTAATGAAATTTAAGAAAAATAAAATCTAAAACTACTTACCTTGGGTTGCCTCCCAAGCAACGTCGTTCTTTTATGTCATTGGCATGACTTATTCTCAATCTCAATTTCTTACCTGTCAGACATCGTTAAGGCCCTCAGTAACCTATCATATTCCTGTGCACACATCTTCCACAAGACATCATAGCACACTAAATTGAAACTATATAATATAGAAGTTATAAACCTTTTCAATTTATCATGAATGTCTACTGAAGGAATATGATACCACTAGTTCAGTTCCACTGGTGGCTTTTCAAAATAACAATTAAAAGGATCAACATAATCACCATTACCTTCCAAATTGCAAAAGTTTACCTTTATTACCTCTCGAGCCTCAGCAGGTGGCTCTAGACATGGTTCATCAACGGGGGAGATGAGAAGGAATGCATCAGATGGAGTAGGAGACACAACACATGAAACCTCATGCGTCAGCTCATGAGATTCCATGTCAGGAAGCACTAGAGACCCTCTTCTCCATCGTCAAAGAAACTATCGTTGTCTGTGAATAATTCATCCTCGTTATGAAACCAACTAGGATGGAATGAATTAAGAACAATGACTTCGACAGGATCTTCCATTCTTGCATCCTTCAATGTCTCACAGGATGGCGGAATGGGTTTGCTTTCTTTATCAACTTGAGGGGGGGCCATCCGATCTGCTATTATCTCGCTCGATGTTTGAATAAGTTGGCTCAATTGTTCCCCCAAGTTTTTGATCCTCTCAACATTCTCCTTTATTGCTTGAGTAAGGGCTTGGATTTCATCATCCAAGTGTGTGATAGAGTCCTCCATTGGTGGATAAGATGTGGTGGGGCAACTCTTCCTGTGATACATGGTAACTCATGTAACAGAAAAAATCCCACAACCTCGACAAACCTAACCGTGCTAGACCTCCGTTACTCATGTACTCAGCAAGCGCTCGTCTCTCAGCAGTCATCCCGTCAATTATGCAAAGAATCATATCTCGGATGTTGTCTCGATAACCCCGTGAATTACGAATGTCAACATATCTCTATAATCTGGTAAGATATTGGTGAAAGTTCTCACCTTCAACCTGCAACAACCTCAACATCCTAAAAGTTAGTAGCAAGGGTGTTATGAACCGTAAGATAGGTTCACAACAAATTAGATATATACAAAAATTGATAAACACACAAAACAAAGAAATAAACTTTGATTCCCCGGCAACGACGCCAAAATTTGACAGGAGGAAACTATCGTTGTTCCTATCAAAGTATAACTCAAACCTACAAACTAGTATAGTAAGCAAGTAAGAGATCGATCCCACAGAGAATCAAGTATTCCTAAGCAATGTATATTTACCAATTAGTAGAAAAGAGATGGTTTTGGTGATTGAAGTAAAGAAAATAAGATAAGCTATAAACAAGTTAACAGAGATAACATTTGAGAAAATAGTTCCATCTATAAATATCCACTTTAGTTTGGTTGATTGATCATCGATTCTTCTTCAAGTTCTCTTTTCATCCTATTATTGTTCCTGTCCTGATCTTGTGTAAATTACTAGTCCTACGAGTCCTAATAACCCTTACTAATTAGATAACCCTAACACAGTCAAGATTTAACCTAATAGTAGCATTAAGATTAAGAATTAACTAGGATACACGCAACACCAAGCTACGAGTCAGTATTTAACATGTAATTGATTCTCTACACACCAGTTTAGTCATACGAGTCCTAAAAATACATGATTGCTACTATGGATTAAGGTTCGCTACGAGGAATCTACAAAATCCTAGCAATAATTTCAACTAGTTGTACGGACTAGAAGAAATCAACAATATTCGCAAAAGAATCAATACGAATCAATAGGAATAGAACAAGAATAGAAATCTCACAACTTTATCAAACCAAAGCTTCAATCCATAGACGAAACGGAAGAGTTTAGCACTCTATGGCCATGGAGGCTCCCCTCTAAGGTTCTCTCAATTGATAATCTCCAAGTGCATAAACTAATGAATTAGATCCTTCAAATAAAACCCTAAAACTTCCTTAAAAAGCCTCAAAAGTGTCGGCCAAATAATAATTCTAAAAATCTAATTAAAGAGATAAAAAGTCCATTAAGCAGATTCAGCGTTTCTACAGAGGCCGCGGGGCAGCCAACCCAGGCCGCGGGGTGGCCAAGCGATTGCGAAATCCTTCGTCAAAGCTTTGGGTTGCGAGGCAGCTAGTTTGGCCGCGGGGCGGCTTTTACTGTTCACATCGATTTTTCCTCTTCGAATTTGGTCCCGATACCAACACAAGTATAAATGCAAATCTAGCTTAAACTATACGTCATGCACATCTGAATCATGCTAAATGCATCCTAATATGTCCTAATATGCCTACCTAAATGTATGCTATCAGCACGCTTTTGAAGAGCGCTGTGTAACCTTGGGGGGCGATGCCAAGAAGCCGACTAGCACCGTGGTCGGGGGGAAATCGCTTCTAAATTGTTAGTAAAATCCACAAATTGATTCATATAATTCATCAAACACATTGAAATCAAAGTAGTAAAATCCACAAATTTATTCATATAATTCCATATGCAAACTAATGCTTTGTTTGTATGTGATTCATTTTATTTCAATGTTGATGTGTAATCGTGGATTTGTGATTTTGTGCATGAGATACTGGTGCAAGAGAAGCTTGAGAACTTGTGGCAGTTGTTGCATGTCGGGACATTTGGACTCAATTGAGCCGCGCTCCTAGTGTTCCTATATATGAGGGAGCTTTGCTAAAAGAGGCTCACGTGTGATGATGTGAGTTTAAAAAAGAACAATAAATTCAAGCTATGAATAAGCAAGTCTACTTATATATCAATGCAGAAAAGTTAAAGTCAACCTAATTTCATTGATATATCATATATCATTATTTAACTTGGTTTCTTGCTCATCAAAATATATGTGATATGTGCATGAATATGCTAATCGTGCTAAATACCTTATAAAACCCGTAATTGAGAGGACCACTAGATTGTTTGAGTTACTTTATTGTTAAACTCTAAAAGCAAGTGTGGTAAATGTGTTATATATATCACATTAAGTTGATGATCTTTAGATATACCAAGTTGCATGCAGTGGCTAAGATCAAAGATGTAGGAAGAATTGTTCTTGATATATACATATGAGATATAAAACCAACTTGAATAGAACCAAAATGTTTTAGATCCGATAGAGGTAGGAAGTAAGATGCCACAAGAGAAGTTAGACAAAACCCCATATAAGACGTGGAAATGACTTGAGTCTATCTAGTGTATATGAGAAATGTGGGGGTGTTTGACTAAAGTGGTTATACTTCCCTTTAAGTGAGATGATGTTGGATATAATATGGTTGATTGTATATATACTTGTTGGTTATGATGAGAATAATTGCGTTGCTTATGTCCTTGGATGATATAAATACGTGTGAATATCATGATGCTGACTTTTTTTTTTTTTTGCGATGTTTACTTTTAAGTAAAAACATAATAGTATTCATGCCTATGTGCTCATGCCTGCATCTTTATCTTTACTTGATTCAAATGTCGAGCTTGAATCCAGTGAGTCTAGAAGGAGTAAATGAGATAAAAGGGAAACTAGATGTGAGTTTAAGTTTGAGACAACTTTGTTGGATGAACTCGTTGATGTGACTGAAAGTGATTTACCTCTGATTTATGTTCTTAAGTTATAGTAGATGAATTTAGAACACTTAAAGAGGTTATGAGTTCAACCTATACTAGTTTCTTCCAAAAGATGCTAGAAAATGACTTGAATCTATTACGTGTATCCCTTCTTGGGAACTAGTTGACTTGCCTAGAGGTATCAAAGCCATTAAGTGTAAATGGATCCTTAAAAGGAATTTTAGAACAGATGGTTCTATTATAAGGTTCAAGGCAAGACTAGTGGATAAAGGATTCATACAAATATGAAATTGATTTCGTTAATGCATATTCTCAAATGATTATGATTGTCATTTACATTTATTATTTGATTTAGCATTTAATTATAAATCAACGGTGCATCAATGGATGTTAAACTGTGGCTTAAATGACGATCTAGAGAACGAGATATGTGGAACAGCCTACGGGCATGTGGTTCCAAGAAAAGAGAATTTTGTTTTCACTTAAGAAATCAATATATGGCTTTAACCAAGCCTATTAGAAATGCCCTAAACTGTGTTGAAGTTTTGGTTTTGTGTTTATAATGCATGTTTTATGCCAAGATGTGTTAAATTGGTTATGTGCCTTTATGTGGATATGAGATGATATTTGGCACTAACATGCATATGATAAATGAAACTAAAAAGTTTATTTCCTCTCGATTTGACATTGTGTGGGTGAAGTTGATGTATTTCTAAGTGTTAATGAAACTAAAAAGTTTATTTCATTTTTAAAAATGAAATTGCTTCATTCCATTATGTAGAGAAATGTTGAGAAGGTTTGATAACTTTATCGTTGTGCTAGTATGATCGAACATTCTAATTATGATGATGTTATAGCTCCACTAGTGGTTTTGTTTTGACATTATATGGTGGTGCTATATTGTGAAAAAATCAAAATTGACATGTTTGCTAGATCGACTATGAAATGTATATGAGATCATAGTTTTAGATTTAGCTGGACAAGAGATTTAATGGTTAAGAATGTTACTGGCTTAATTACCTTTGTGGGGGCATGAAGATCTATCTAATTCTCTACATTGTGACTCACATTTGCTTTTTGTGTAGCTAGTAGCAATACATAAATGTGCAAGAAGAGACACGCGCAGATTTGACATGAAGCTATGAGATAGCTGATTGCGAATAGTGTCATCTATTTGGAGAATGTGAGGTCCGAGAGGAACTTGATGGTATGTTGACAAAAGGGCTTAATGAGATACTAGCCCTTGAGTTGTCTAAGGGAATGAGATTTAAACCCATATGAGGTGAGATACACCACTTCTCATTCCCATGACATGTGTATTGAGAAAGGTTGAGTCATGTACTCTTAATGAGTCCATAGCCCAGAGTTGGGTGGTCCTATTGAGAAGGACTTGATGGATTCACCGAATATGAAAGAGGATGAGCATAATGCTCTTAATGGTTCCATAGCCCTAATAAGGGTGGTCTATGTGAGATAGACTTGATGGAGCTACCTATGAGAGTGTGAAGGGGTTGGTCACCTTCTATGGAAGACTAGGGTGGTCTTTCTAGAGCACTCTTCAGCACCCAAGGTATGAGATGACCACATACATATTTGAGGATCTTATCGTGGAATCACCAGGATCATGGTTGAGGTATGTGTTGTTGAGATCACCTCTCGTGTCTAGTAGTTCAAGACTTGTTCACTTCTATGACAAGAGAGACACTCAACTTCACTATGTGTTGATTCAAGACTTGTTCACCAACATTTAAGTATCTCTTCCATAAAACCAGCTCAGAATGCCGTTTTTTAAAGTTGTTTTAAAAAAACCCTTTTTCTCGCATTTGTGGGGGATTGGTGGGAGAGTGGGGGATGAACACACGTTCTCCTCATCTTAAAGCAGACCCTTTAGGGTTTTTTGGAGACATACGGTTTTTCCCTTCTCCCTCCCCTGCTCCATGTGAAATTGTTTTGAGTTCCTGGTTGATTCCATCTCTTCGATTGCGAGTGCACGCTTTTGAAGAGCGCTGTGTAACCTTGGGGGGCGATGCCAAGAAGCCGACTTGCACCATGGTCGGGGTGAAATCGCTTCTAAGGCAGTGGGTTCGGATATATACCACGCCACAACAATTTGTGTTTTTTAGATAAGTTTTCTACTTTGATTTCAATGTGTTTGATGAATTATATGAATCAATTTGTGGATTTTACTAACAAGGTTAATTAACCAGAGTAGTTATCACTTAGCACTAACTGAGCTGATCAACTAATTCCAATTTCAATCCACAGAAAATTCTCCAAGCTTAATTTCTTCTGGATGGTCTATGGAATTGTCATCATCATAAATTCATACAGATCATGACTCCAAAATTCCTAATTATAGATTTCAAAGAGGAGCCGCCATTTATGAATGGGCAAGGCACCAAAAGTCACATTACAATACGGTTTGCAAGACCCTTTTTTTTAAACGGATTATCTACACATTCATACTTGGTGATTGAGCAAACCTCATATTGATTCCAAAAATGGCTGAAGTTATGGTGTTTGACATTGCGAAATCTGTCTTGCAACAACTCGCCTCCCTTGCGATCAACGAGTTCCGACTCCTATGGGGTCAGAAGGCACAACTTGAGAAGCTTGAGAGCACTGTCACCGCGATAAGTAATGTCCTGCAAGATGCTGATCGCAGGCAGGCCACCGATGTTGCTGTTCAAGGATGGCTTGCACGAATCAGGGCCGCGTTGTACGAAGCTGACGATTTGTTCGACCCCATCTGTGCCAATGCCTTGCTCGACAAGGGCAAGCAAGGCACTGAGATTGGGAAAAAGGTATGCCGTTTCCTTTCGAAACCTTACCGTTTCGCTTTCATGGTTTAAAATGCTCACAAGTTGAAGAAAATAAGGGAGCATATAGATGACATTGCTTGCGATATTAAGAGGTTTAGCTTTCTCCCTACTGAAACATCATCTACAATCGAGAGAGATCAAACTTACTCTTATATCGCAGCAAATGAGGTTATAGGCCGAGAGCAAGAAACAGAAGATGTAGTAAGGATGATGCTGCCTGACGAGTATAAGGAGCTTCCTTATCCAGTAAAGCGTTGCTTTGGGTATTGCTCTCTCTTTCCCAAAGATTACGAATTTGAGAAAGAAAGTTTGGTCCATTTATGGATAGCTCAAGGATTTGTTGAGCCTTTAGTGAATCAAACCTTGGAGGATCAAGATGAAGATTACTTCTTCTACGTGGTGAAGAGATGTTTTTTTCCAGCTTAAACCTAGAGATGAAGATGCAAAGAGTATTGTAACTTACAAAATGCATGATCAGATGCACGATTTGGCTACGGAAGTTGCTGGATCCGAGAGTATTTTAGTTGATCAAACTACACATAGCTCTTGGGATAAGACTGTTCGACATGTGTCAATAAATTGTGAAACGGAGTCCATGGTGGACAGTGTTTGTTCTTTCTCTCATTCAAAGAGCCTAAGAACTTTTCTCCGTCCTTTTGCAATTTATTTGCGAACAAACGATTCTTTGGGAAACAACGCTTTGAAGAAGTTAATGTTAGCTTTTAGATCTCTACGAGTTTTGGATTTATCCAACTTGGAAATCAAGAAAGTACCAACTTCTATAGGAGAATTGGCTCACCTGAGGTTTCTCGATCTCTCAGGGAACTATGTGGAAAGGCTTCCAAGATCAATTCATAGCCTTTGCCATTTACAATCTCTTATTCTTCGACATTGTGCATATCTAAAAGAGTTGCCAAAGGAATTGGGAGAGTTAGTAAGTTTGAGACACCTTTTGCTTCAAGATTGTGAGAGCATGGTTCAGATGCCACATGGATTGGCAGCTTTGACGTCACTCATGACTCTCAATAAGCTAGTCGTGCACAATCCTAGTGGTGGGCTTAAGTATTTGGAGGGTCTTGACAACTTGAGATCTTTGCAAATTGAGCTTTCACGAACTGAATGGGAGAGTGCTACAACAGATGCTAAAAAACCATCCTTGTCAAGGAAGTCCAAACTCCATTCATTATCCATCATTCATAAAGTATACTTCCTGAATTTTCATTTACGTGAGCTAGACACGCCAAACACAGGGATGAATGCCCTTCAACCACCTCCTAATCTTGTGAATTTGAGCATCAAGTATTTTGGTGGTAAGGAATTGCCACATTGGGTTATGCTCCTCCATAAGCTTTTTATTCTGAAACTCGAAGGTTGTTTAAGCTTTGTTGAGCTTTCGCCGTTGAGTCACCTTCCATCCCTCAAGGAGTTGTACATTTTTTATATGCCTTCAATGTTGGCAGTAGAGGCCATCAAGCTCTATAAGCCTGATTCATTCTTCCCATCCCTAGAAACTCTTTCGATTGAGAAAATGTCGAATTTGAGCAGCTGGTGGCTTGAAGCATCGGCAATGCTACCTACATTCCCTCGTCTTACCAAAGTAAGCATATGCTATTGTCCAAACTCCAAACCTCACAAGATGCTTGCCTTTATTTCCACTGGTAGAGGATTTGTTGTTGACAAACGTCCACGAGGATATTCTTTCGAAGGCGATTGGTAGCGAAGCGACCTTCAATGCATCTCATGGTAATAACAGTGTGCTGAAGAAATTGAAAATAAGTGGAATTGGAGATCTAAATCGCATTACAGAAGGCAAAATAAGACATCTTTCTGCTCTCTAGGGGCTAGTTATAAATGGATATGATCAGCTCAAATCGGTGTCTTGGAATGACCTTGCTTATCTGACTTCGCTTGAACATTTGGCAATCTGTATGCGTGAAAAGTACAATTTGAATGGTCAGGAGGTAGAGGTAAATTGGGATTATCACAAGGCAGAGGTCCGAAGAATACACTTGCCGAGAGTTAGGCATTGGAACATCCCAACAGTGAATCGAAATCTTTACAAGGGGTTGAAACACATGGCATCTCTAGAAACATTAATCATACAAAGCAATTTTAATCCAAAGCTTCAGCAAGAAGAAGATGAAGATGATAAAGAAGAGGGGCTTCCATGGAAACACTTTCAAAAGCTACACACCATGAGGCTTGTTTTCGGAAGGAGATTTAGCATGAGAAGCAATCAGCGTCTTCTAAATGGATTTGAAGCCCTTACCTCTTTAAGAGACCCGACTCTCTGGAAATGCAAAGAGTTGTATTTTTCATGGAGAGTGCTCCTAGGCCTCCCATGCCTTGAGTTTCTGCAGATTTAAGACATAGAGTTAGTGATTGATGGTGATTCAAATGCAATGGTGTTACAGCCACAACCGATCAGCCGTTCTATCCGAAACCTGACGATTGTTCGTTGATCGGGAGAGTGGGTAAATGACATACCGTGGAAGTCCCTTACTTGTCTTAAGTATCTTTATCTATACAGCATAAGGAACATGGAAGCTCTACCGGAAGGAATCCAACATCTTGCCGCTATTGAGAAGATCAGTATTGCTTATATGAACAAGGAACTAAAGAAGCGATGTGAAAGACTAACCGGGGAAGATTGGCCTAAGATTCAGCACATTCCGAAAATCGACATTCAGTGAACAAAGCACGGTATGAAAGCCAAATTACAACTAGTTGGATTAGTGCTCTCTTTCATTTAATTTTTCTTGTGTCTATATATATATATATATATATATATATATATATATATGCATTGGTGAAGTTCCTTCGTTCCCTATATATTTTGAGGTGAAAGCATATATTTCAGGTCAAGAAACTACTGGAGAGGTCTAAGAATTAGAGTTTCCACGATGTCATATTTGATGCAGATAAAAGAAAGATGGATTAAGCATCTTGATCCCCGTGCATCTCTTCGCGGTGATCTTCAAGGCATCAAGTGTATATGCTTCTTTGGCTATCGTTTATATCACTTCTCTCGATATATAGTAGCCGATATAGATATAGAGTGATTAATTGAGTCCGATTGAACTAGCAAAGATAATCTCAATTCTTAGTGTTGAACGCGACTATGTTTACATTTTTGAAATATTTAAGATTGTTTCAAATTGCACATTTTCCTTCTTAGACTATAAATAAATGAATAAATAAATTTGAGTAAAAGACAACTGGAGATTTGAATAATTTATATTGTTCTCCTAATTAATGACATTTTATAATTGTAACCTTAATCACATTAATTATGAAGGTGGGAGGTCACAAATCACAATCGTTCATATTTTATTGTAACAGTCGCTCAGGAAGCTAATGTAAAATCATTGTTAATGGGGTAGTAGATCTTGGAAAGGCTTCCATATGTGCGTGATGCCCAAGGATGGAGCCAGAAAGTTTTTTTTTTTGGCACCATAGTAGTAGACAATAAGATCGAGAAAAAAGTCGTAAAACACACAACTTGTTCGATAGTACAACTAAAAACTAGTGCCAAAAGATATTACAAATTAGTGTCAAACGATATTACAAGCTACTACAAAGAGAGTTCATCATTTCTAATTAGATGTCTATTCTACTAAATAGTTCAAACAAAAGGATAACCAATTTCAATATCATTCTCAAGCAATAATACTTCAAAAATTGTAAATGCTAACCAATTTCAAGCAATCTCAATAATAATTTCAAGCAATCCATGCTCTTATCCATGTAAATTGTAAATGCTAACCAATTTCAAGCAATCTCAAGCAATAATAATTCCAAGCGATCTCAAGCAATTCCTGTTCCTGTCCATGTAAATTGTAAATGCTAACCAATTTCAAGCAATAATAATTCAATATCAATCACAACTCAAGCAATAATACTTCGAAAATTGACAATGATTGGATTGCTAACCAATTCTGTAAAATTGTAACCTGTAATCGGATTACAATTGAGTATCAATCTCAATTCTCAAGCAATAATTTCAATAATTTTGTAAATTCGAAAATGAGTTAGGATTAGAAAACTTGCCTTTCGACACTTCAGTTTGACAGATAAGAATCGGACGGAGATGACGGAGATGGCATCGGAGATGGCATGGACTACTCAGTGCTCGATGGAGAATGAAGATGGCCGGCGATGACTTTTGGGAGTGCACTGCTCACTGGCCCGATTGAGAATGGAGATGGAGCTTGACGAGTCGACAAGACAAACATAGTCGGAGATGGCGTGGACTACTCGAGAATGGAGGTGCCGGCGGTGACGGCTTAAGGCACTGGGCGGCGGTGTCGTTCGGTGACGGCGAGGCGAAGAGGGACGTAGATGTTGTGATGCCATTCACGGGAGAAAGAAGGAGAGCAGAGGCGGACTGCCCCTTTCTCGTTCGTTTAGTCATTCACGGGAGACTGAGGGAGAAGGGGTTACTGGTTAGGGTTTCTCAACAAAACAACGTCATTTTTTTTTTTAGGCGAAATTGGATATATACCCATAAAAACTTCATTAATTGGGTATATACCCATCAAAACTTCAAAATTGGTTATATACCCATTAAGTTATTTATATTTTGTTTAATTGTCCATCATATATTTAATTATACCATTGAATGTAAAAACTATGAAAATTTAATTATTTAAATATCAAAATTAATTAACTTTCAAATATTTATAAAAATGAGACATTAATTTCAATTTCTCTCAAACTAAGTATTTTTTTTTAATTTGATGTGATTTTACATTAAAAAAATATGTATTTTATTTCTTTACTATGGTTTATGGTCATTTTTATAACTTAATTATTTTGAACTTATACATGAAACTTGATATTCAAAATAAAATTATTGGATAAAAATATAATTATAATTACGTTGAAGTTTAACTTTTATATTAAAATTTTAATTATATTTTCTATCCAACAATTTAAAAGTGATAAATTTTCTAATTATTTGAAAATTATCTAAGTTTAGTATATAATTAAATTTTAATCTAATTTTCACTCAATAATATTAGATCAAATATATTATGGACAATCAAACAAATTTTAAATGATTTGATGGGTATATGAACAATTTTGACGTTTTGATGGGCATATACCCAATTAATAAAGTTTCCATGGGTATATACCCGATTTCGCCTTTTTTTTAATAGACATATTTCTAGGGCCGCGGGGTGTCATGTGAGCCCCATAACCATAACCCCCCAGCTCCGCCTCGGGTGAGGCCAGTTGGCTATATCGTTTATTACTTGTTGAATTACTTACATTGTAGATTTGATTTTAGATTTGTTAAAAACAAATGGTATGCCATAAGAAACAGTTACTGATCCGTTCTTGGGTGGTGGATTAGCAGGGGCTAACACCACCCAAATTATTACCTTGTTTAAAAAAAAAAAAGTCACTAATCGAAATGATTTTTATTTTCCATCAAGTGGTTGTTTACAAGGAAGCTTTGGTTTATTATTTGTGTCATACAAATGTGCTTTTTTGTTATTGATTCCGGTACTCGATTGAAAAATCGATTAAGTCTTACTTTCGTGGGCAGACCGTAAATAATGTAGTTGGTTCTTATTTGTTTATCTTCTGAGATATATGTATATATCAAAACTATCTAGTGGGTGGTTTTATGTAATGTACCCTAATAAAAATATAACAAAAGTGTTATAAAAAAAAATACAGAGTATTTGATAGTCACATAGGATGGGACTTAATATACAATACCTAATATATAGAATTAATTTGTTTTGCATGCCATTTAACCCGTTCTGATTGGAAGAGTGTCCACGGACCTATTTTATTTTGCAAAATGGTCATGCCTTGCTTCTTCAATCTCTACGCTTTTCTCTATCTATGGCCATCCACTTCCTCTCTTCGATTTCCCTAGGTGGACATATCCTCTTTTTCCGCCTTCGATGGTTGCCGTCCTCACTAGCATCGGCATCCACATCCCTGCACCGGCATCTGACACCGCCATGGCGTTGACTACCTTGTACTCCCTCCGATCTGTTTGCCACCTCCCTTCTCCGACGACCACCATTGCTGAGGAATGAAGCTTCTCAACCTTAGATCTATTATCGAAGCCAACGACAACACCACGGTAACTCTCGTCTCCTCCTCTTGCCACTCAGATATGAGAATCCGCCCCACCGCTCTATATATCTCCCCTCTTGTGAAACAACGCTTGCAATCCTCATGGCTTCCCTCTCACCTCCTCACCGGATCTTAAGTGTCGTCGGAGGCACGAGGCGCCGATGAGCCAGACCCGCTTCCTCGTTGCCGCACGACCTCCACTGCCGGTGGCGGACGGCTTCATTCCTTGCTCACTGCAAATCCCTAATCCGGGGCTTGTTATCACTTCTCATAAATAGTAGAAGTTCCATATTTTGCCTCGAAGATGCAAGGAGACCTTGGCAATTTAGCGCAACTGCAATCCATCATGAAGACGAGAGGATCTTCAAAGATTTGAGAAGACCTTAGAGGATTTTCAAAATCGGTTACTTTGGGGTGAAGCTCAATTGATATCAGTAACAGTCGCCGATGATCAAGAACGAGTCTAGATCCATGTTAGCAATTAAATCAAATAGCGAACGCGATCGAGCTCGATGTTGATTATGTTTGCATGGTGTCCCCACTTTTCTACTTCTGCTAAGTGCTATTGTTGTTGCTAAATGTTGCTCATGTAATTGATGATGGATTAATTTGATTCATTCATTTTGGTGACATCCGTTTTAATTAGTTTGTTAACGCAATAGATGGTGGTGTTGGCATCTATGGTACTATTTGCAAATTTCTCGTCGATAATTTTTTTTATGTCCGCAAATTTTTTGGTAATATTAATTAGAAAGCATTCCACTATTTGCTCTTCATATGCCAGTCCGCAAATCCATGACTTCATCAACAGGGCCAAGAGATCCGAGTTCTCCATGTCTTCAAGGAAGCGAATCGATCGGCTCGCAGACTCCCTTGCAAAGTTTGCTCTTCATATGCCAGTTGGGATCCATCTGTTGGCGGAGCCGCCTGACGCCATATTGCCTTTGGTGGAGGACGGCCGGAGGGGGAGGGCTACCCCCGAGTGAAGTTTACAAAGTAGTTCGTAGTTGTTCCGGGTTTGTGTTTCCCTTTGTTGTTTTAGTTGTTGTCCTGGAGAGAGGAGGCTTGCCCCAAAGTAACCGATTTAGTTGTTTTAGTTGTTTTAGCATCAACAATGTTGATATCAGCAGTATCGACGCCAACAACGTTGGGATCATCAGCGTTAACAAAGTCGATATCAACAACACATCGGACATTTTACTAATATGAATAAGTTGGTGGATAAAATGCTAATAAAGAAGAAAAATATGGACATGCTAGTATCCCCTAATATATATTGATAGATAGATGTTCTTTTAAAATATTATAACATCCGAGATGAGACTATTAAAATATGAAAAAAGAATAATTTAGATTATGTCGATAGCAAAAATAATAGTTGTAACAACTTAAATATATATATATATATATATATATATATATATATATATATATATATATATATATATATATATATATATATATATATAGTATATATGGACCTAATAAATCAATTATCAATTTAAATAGTAAACTTACTCATCAATACTAGATAGATCTATTGATCATTATTAGTCTAATACACAAATTGTAGTTCTGATTTATTGTATTCAACCATTGTCATCTTTTTGATAGATTTTTTTATAGATAATAGTATCATTTTATGAGAGTCATATAATTCATATTTAGCAAAATATGAAATTAATTTTTGAGTTTATATTACAAAAACATGTCACCGATGTCGGAAATAAGAAAATCAAAGTCTCATAATATAAGGAAATCAATACTTTTGAAAATAGTATAACATAAGTTATTATAAAATAATGAAAAAATTTATGTGCATATTTTTAAATATCTTAAACACTTAAAAATCAATTAATTACCACGTTGAGCTTGATATTTTATCAGTCTTTCTTACCACTACTAGGAATGTTCTAATAGTACATGTTTTTTGAGACGTTATTTTGTTACCTCCATCTCAAAATAAATGTTTTTTTGACACATTTTTAATTAGTTAAAAACTTTATAAAATATTAATTTTTTAAAAATAATATTAGACTTATTATTAATATCTACAATATTATTTTTAAAATAATAAAAAAAAGTTAATATATTATTTTTATATAATTTTTAACTCCTTAAAAGACGTGTTAAAAAGTCAAACGACCTGTTTTTTGAGACGATGAGAGTATTATTTTGCTAATAATATGAGGCTTCCTGCTTTATGGAAAGAAAAAAAAATCGATAAATACATAAAGACATCTATATAAACTCTTAATTTAGAAGAGTCTATATAAACTCTTAATTTAGAAGAGTTTATGATGATGTGTCAAGCTTAGAGGCATTTTAGGAGCCTTGACCAAGGTTTCCATCCAAAAAGTTTTTTTTTTTATTTTCTTTAATTCTCATTTTTTTCTTCTTTTTCCTTTAATGCTCTTTTTGCTTTAATTTTACTAACTATCTATATCTATATAAACTCTTAATTTAGAAGAGTTTAGGATGATGTGTCAAGCTTAGAGGCATTTTAGGAGCTTTGACCAAGGTTTCCATCCAAAAAGGTTTTTTTTATATTTTCTTTAATTCTCATTTTTTTCTTCTTTTTCCTTGAATGCTCTTTTTGTTTTAATTTTACTAACTATCTATATAAACTCTTAATTTAGAAGAGTTTAGGATGATGTGTCAAGCTTAGAGGCATTTTAGGAGTCTTGACCAATGTTTCCATCCAAAAAGTTTTTTTTTTATTTTCTTTAATTCTCATTTTTTTCTTCTTTTTCCTTTAATGCTCTTTTTGCTTTAATTTTACTAACTATCGATATAAACTCTTAATTTAGACACCTACAAAATATTCAAAATTGTCCATGGGAAATAGAACGGTTAACAAGAGATATCAATTTGTTAACCAATTCTTTTGAGGAAACCACTTTCACTATCATGGGAAAGAACGCGCTACACGCGCCGTACTTCCTCGCCTTCCCAAAGCATCTCTTCCCCCAAAAACTTCCTCTGCAAAACCCTAAAGATGAAAGAGCTTCTTCCAAATCTTGTTCTTTTTGTCAAATCAAGCTCGGCTATGCTCTTCCCATGGGCAATAGCATCAAAAATATTATCTTTTTGCCTGGCCAATCTGGAAAAATTCCCCCTCTTCCTGACCATTCCCTTTGGCAAAATCCCTTTTGGCTAGTGTCGGTTCTGATCGGAAAATCGAAACTACAAAATGTCTTTTCGACTCCTTTCTGTCGAGGGAAGCCCCATCTAAAGGTTTCCCCTTGTTGGGGACAACGCTTGGGGGTAAGGATAAGGCCTCCTCCATGGCCTTGGCGAGGAAGTATAGCCCACCAGTTTTCAATCAGCCAAATCGACGGCGCTTTGTTCCCTACTCAGTTCCGGTCGGGATTGTCCCTCTGGCGACGGTTCTGCTTCTCTGGTCGGCCACGGTGGGATGCGCCCTGCTCCTTCTGCTGGCTTTTCCCATCTCAACACCACTATAAGAACACCAAAGGTGATCCTTCATCCTCTCACACCACAACCTTTCTTTCTCTCCTTCTCTACTATCAATCTCAAGCTGCAGGCATTAATACATCTTCTGTGTTTTCGTTGTACATGGCTTCCTCCTCAAAAAGCAAAGGAAAAAAACCCTTGGGAGATGACCCACTCATCTCCCAACAAAATGCCCCCCAAAAGGGCCTTCCTCTAGAAGATTTGGGTGAAAACCCTCCTATCACGGTCAACCCTGGTCCTGATGAAGCTGAAGGGAGCAAACCTAGGAAGGGAAAGAAGATCAAGGCGCTCAAGATCAACATGAAGAAGCTGAAAGAGATCCAGGAGGATATCCAACAGAACATCATGGTCCTGAACACCTCCTCCTTGTATGCCACTATCATCGGAGATCCGGTGGATTCGAGGGAGGTGCGCAAGCGCATCAGGTCGGAGTGGAGATTCCTTGGAGGGGGGTTCCAACTCGCACCATCAGCAAACAAGTGGTTTGAGCTGCGCTTCGACTTGCCGGAGGACTGTGAAAGGGTCTGGGAGAGGCGCCCCTTTCACATTACGGGCCAGCTCCTTCTCCTAAGGCCCTGCTGCATCTCCTTCGATCCTTGGAAGGAATCTATCTCCCGCATGGATCCTTGGATTAGAATCCCGGGTCTACCGGCCAAATACGTAAGTGATTCAATCCTTAAATCCTTGGTGGAGGGAAACAAGATTGGTTCTGTCATTAGGGTCGCTGCTTTTAGCACCAAGGGAGCTCGCCTCCGGTACCCGAGAATCTGTGTCTCTGCTGATCTTACCCTCATAAGGGCCAAGCAATTGACCCTGCTGAATGAACGGGGGGAAATCGAGAGCTATCCCGTCTGGTTCGAGGATTTCCCCAAAGGGTGTGGAAGCTGTGGATCGCTCGAGCACAAATTCGAGGAGTGCCCGGCTAGAAGAGTTTGCAATGCCCCTGGGGAAGGTGTCTTGGGTCATGGGCCGAGAGCTGAGAATGATGGGGATGTTGAGCCTCCTCCCACTGATGAAGGTGCCCGGGTCCGAGTAGCCTCCAGGAAGGGTCCGGCTTCGGGCACCCCTTCCTTCGGTCATTCTAAGGCTGAGCACTGGGGATGTTTTGGCAAAAACGTGGTATTCTCCTCTGACTCTTCCTCCTCTGAATCCTCTGCTCTTACTGCTGATGAATCTTCCACCCATCTGGAGAACCCTATCTTAGTGGAGGTGGTTCAACCTTTACCCAGTGAGGTCCATGCTCTCCCCAACCCCCCTGATGCTGCCCCCCCCCCCCCCCCCCCCCCCCCCAAATGATGAAGTAAACTCCCCTGCTATGGATGACCTACTCGACCCCGAGCTCTACGCCACTGATGATGATGACCTGATGATGCTAGAGGAGGAAGCTGGGCTTGAGGAAGGCTTTGGTGGGATTCCGACGGATATGACACAAGCTGATTTTGACACCTTGCTCGCCAACATTCCTGCATCAGAGGAATTTATTCTCCCAAACCTCAGCAACCCGGCCTGAGCTACTGCAATTGAGGCTCCCCCCTCACATGTTCCTGTTGCCTCGCCTAGTGTGGGGCATCAGCTTGAGCAGATGAACATGGCGGAATCATCCAGGTCTGAATCAGGCAAGCGAAAGCTCGGGGAAGAGGAAGGTGACTCTGCCAGCTCAAAACTGATGGGTGGTGGCAGCAAACGCGGGAAGCATGGTAAGTAACTCTACTCGTATACCTCTCGCTTGGCCTTCTGGTAGTGGGGCTTCAAGCTGTAAGGGGTTGATGACTAAACTACCTTTGAATCAATGGCTTGGGCATGATTCTGTATTCTGGATTGCCCTCTCTTTTGGGTGCCTCCCTAGAGGTAGTTCACTCATGAACTCAATGCTCTTCTTTTTGTGCTATGGTTGTGGTGGTGAACTTATGATTTCTCTTTATGTTATGAGTAGTGTTTGTAATGGTTTCTGTACTGAATTTCCATGTCATGTAACTATGCTATCTAGGAAGGTTGTAGATCGTAGTGGTGCACTATCTTGTAATGAGTCCCTTTTGTCTCTCCTGGGCTCGTTTGAATCAATGAACCTTCCTGTTTTAAATTATTTGCAACCTGTTCCAACTGAAACACCCTTATGGGACTCATGGAGTCTCGCTCCTGAGTTTTCTTGGTCAAAGAAGATAAGCTTACAATCCTCATACCCACTAGTTACACCAGTAAACTTTTCTCTTATCCATAATCATTCTTATAATTGTAAATGCAGCATCTACACCATTCCGAGGAACATTAAAACAAAACCCTCTCTTACTGGAACCCATATAAAAACCCACACTCGAAATCTCGTTGATTGGAAACAAATTCCCTGCCACCATCATTCAAGTAAAGCTACCATTATAAGTCTGATTAACAAAAATCCCCACCTAGGACTTGATCTATCCATTGCTAGTTCTTGGAAAATTAATGATATTAGAAACTACATTTACGCAAAGCTATCCCTCGTACACCTCATTCAAATAAATCAATCCCTCCCAATAGAGCTTCATACGATGAATACAAAGGCAGGTTATGACAACAAGAGCAGCAATATTTCTTGTTTAAATCTGAAGCAAAATTTAAACCAAAACACAATAACAACCACACAATTCAAGGCACATCAACTTGGGGTTCGTATGGGACGGAGTTAATAAACTGACTAAAATTATAAACAGGGTAAAAATTTATAAACTGTTGGTAAAAGTAGTTAAAAATTTATGAAAAAATATAAACTCCGTATGGGGTGAAAAATAGTTTATTTGTAAAAAGTGGAGTTTATTTGGTTTTTATTAGGGGTATTGTGGTACTTTCAAACCAAATAAGATAAAAGAGAAGGGGTAAAATAGTAATTATGGAATATAAACCTAAAAATAAGCTTCAATCTGCAACTTGTTTATAAACCCTTTTTTTAACTGACTAAAGCTTATTTGTTGTTCCCATACACCGTTTAAACCCGTTTATTTTTTAAACAGCTAATAATTTCACACTTTTTAACCTGTTTATATATGCAGCCATACACACCCTTGGTATAGGAAGGGCTATATTCGGCCTGCTCATACCCTCCCATGGTGGATATGATAATAAGGTATTGGAATTGTAGGGGAATAGGAAAACGTACATTCTGGACCAACATTAACGGTTGGCGCACGCTAGATCATATACAAATGCTCATTTTAGCCGAAACAAAGACCGAAAACGAACCAGACGAAGTACTCTGGAAAAATGCGGGATTCGCAAATATTTGTTGGTCTCCGGCAAACGGTCGAGCCGGGGGGATTACTTTACTATGGAATGAAAACTCGTTCATAGATGAAGCCATCTCGGTGATCTATCATCTTCCGAGAATCATTGGAATAAAATATGAGAACACAAAAGAGAATTTTGAATGTCTAATGTTCTTTGTATATGCCCCGCCTAATCATGGAGGAAAAGAGGACTTTTGGCAAACTCTTCATAATTTGATAACTCAAAATAACCTCCCTAGCCTTATCATGGGAGACCTTAACGAGATCAGCCAACCAACAGATAAGTGTGGTGGGGCGGAAATACATCTGACGAGATTCCAGAGAATTTTGGAATTCAAAAACACATGCTCAATGATAGAAATCCCGTCGTTTGGGAACCCATTTACATGGAGGAAAAAACTCTATGGCCCAGACAACATACTAGAGAAACTTGATAGGGTACTAGTCCACCATGAGATCATCGATATGTTCCCTGATCTGGCTACTAAAAATGGAGCTTTTTCAAACTCGGACCATTGCCCAATCACAATCAACATATCCTAAAATAACAACTTCAAACCACCCCCCTTCAAATTTGAAAACATCTGGCTGCAAAGAAAGGACTTTCGTAATATTGTCAAACAAGCATGGAGAGCATCTTGCATGGGTTCGGCTATGTTTCGTATTATGCATAAATCAAAAATCCTTAAACAAAAAGCAAAAAAATGGAACAAGAAAACATTTGGGAATATTTTCCGCCAACTCCAAGACGTAGATGAGGCTCTCATAGAAATACAATCAAGTCAACCGACCACCCAAAACACAAATCTCTACAAAATCGAGCAGAATCTCCTTTTAAAAAGAGAAAACCTTGTTACCTTTCATAAAACATACTGGAACCAGCGAGCTAAATCTAAACACCTCAAACTAGCAGATACTAACTCCTCCTACTTCCACAGGATAGCAACTGGAAGAAGAAATCGCAAAATAATTAGAACAATCACATCAGCTGAAGGAACCCAAATTATAGGCGATGAAAATATTAAAAAGGAAATTCAAAAAGACTTTGAAAAAAGATTTAGTAAGGAGCAAACTTACCCCACCCACCAAATCGAAGATTTCCTCTCTATAATTAACCCAGTAATTACAGTAGAGGAAAACAAAATACTCACCCAGCAACCATCTAACAAAGAAGTTAAAAATGCAGTCTTCTCAATGGGGAGAAACAAATCTCCTGGTCCAGATGGTATGACAGCGGAATTTTACAAAACATATTGGGATATCGTTGGCAATGACATCATTAGAGCTACCAAAGCGTTTTTTCACTCTGGGAATCTACTAAAACAGATCAATCATACATTTATCTCCCTAATACCCAAAAATGATAATTCCACCATGACCACACATTATCGACCAATTAGTCTCTGCTCTACACTATATAAAATCATTTCAAAAATATTAACTGAAAGATTAAAAGCAATAATGGGAAAACTTATACACCCCTTACATGGTGCTTTTGTATCAGACAGAGCAATTCAAGACAACATCCTAATAGCACACGAAATTTTTCATTCCTTTCGAACTAGAAAAGGCTCCAAGGGATGGACAACAATAAAGCTCGATATGGAAAAAGCATATGATAGAGTAGATTGGCAATTCACAAAACTAGTCCTCCAGAAATTTGGTTTCCATGACAAATTTGTCAACATGGTCATGGAATGTGTAACCACGGTTTCCTTCTCAGTCTTAGTAAACAACGGCCCCACGGAGATCTTCAAACCTTCGCGTGGTCTGAGGCAAGGGGACCCCCTCTCCCCGTTTCTCTTTCTTATCGGAGCTGAGGTTCTTGCTCGCAAGCTCTCTAGAGAGGTTGATACTAACCAAAACGACGTGGGATTTCAATTCGGCCGACAAGGTCCTTGCATCCCATTCCTGGCTTTTGCTGACGACATACTAATTTTTTCAAAGGGCAGTAACTCTGCGTGTACAAAAGTTAAAAGAATTATCGAAGATTATTGTAAATTCTCGGGACAGAAAGTCAACTATCATAAATCGTCTTTCCAAACCTCGTCGGGAATTTCTAGAACAAGAGCTAGAGAAATAGAAGGGATACTCAACATACCACTAGAGAGAAACCTAGAAAAATACCTCGGTTGTCCAATTATAAATGGGAGAGTCACGAGAGAAACGTTTGGTGACATAATTTGTAAATCGAAAAACCAACTAAGTAAATGGCGGGCGAACGCCCTATCACAGCAAGGTAGAGCAACTCTAATAACATCAGATCTATCATCAAAACCCCTATACCCAATGCAGAGCTTCCTGCTCCCAGCTTCGGTTCATAAAAACCTAGATCAAATCAATAGAACATTCTTCTGGAATAAAGACGCTCAACATAGCCCACTCATCAGCTGGGATAAAATATGCAAATCAAAATCGGAAGGAGGATTGGGAATAAGAAAAATGAGGAATATGAACGAAGCTCTTCAGCTAAAACTCCTATGGAAAATACTGGCAGAACCGGAAAACAATTGGATTAAGATTATTCAGCATAAATATTTAAAAGAAAACCACATCCTTAACTACTGCAGAAAAGGGAATGCCTCGTATCAATGGGCGAAACTGAGCTTGCTTATCCTAAAATTTCAATCAGGACTCATCTGGCAGGTAGGTGATGGAAAATCAATTAATTTCTGGAAAGACAACTGGGCAATGGCGACACCTCCTATAGAAAAAGTAGACTACCAACATAACATAAATCCACGCGACAAGGTGAGTGACTACATTATAGGAAAATAATGGTGGAAGGAGAAGTTACTTTCTGTACTTCCTGGTACGACTACGGAGGAAATCATGAAAATTCCGTTGCCGGCCACCTCTTTCACAGATAGACTATACTGGTGGCCTGCCAAAAAGGGGTGGTTCACAACCTCGAGCGCATACCATCTAATCACAAGCCCAACCCAAAGTTCCTCGACAGAATTCTCTTGGATTTGGAAACTTGATGTCCCACCTAAAGTCAAAAATTTCCTATGGAAAATCAAACAAAAAGGTCTGGCTACAGCTACGCGTTTAGGTCTTAAGGGGGTGGCCGTACCCACTACATGCGCCTTGTGTAACCACTATACGGAAGATGATGTTCACCTATTCCTGGAATGTCCCATCAACAACTTTCAACAACTGTTCACTGGAGACATGGCTCAGAAAATTCATAACCTCCTACAGGAAAATAGGGACATTGACCAAATCCTACATACTATAGGTTCAGCGATTCCACCAGACAAAAAACAACACATAGCATTTCGATGGTGGACCATTTGGCATATTAGAAATCAAATTATCTTCAGAAATGAAACCATCCCTTCCCCGGAAGGTATCAAGAAGAGGATAAAGGATAACATTGACAACTGGAGTAGAGCTGCTAGATGGAGTATGTCAGAAGACAGAAACGAATCAACTCGAAAAGAAGATAAACAGCGAACAAATAATACAATTACCCTCTGCAAATGGAAGAAGCCGCCGAAAGGAACATACAAGTTGAACTTTGACGGATCGTCCAGGACAAATGAGAAAAGCACTATTGGGTACATTATTAGGGACTGGCAGGGTAACACAATCGATATGGATGGAAAAGAGACCGAGGGGCACTCCCCCCTCATGGCCGAGGCGCTTGCCTTGCGAATGGGAGTGCAAAAAGTGAAGGAACTAAGAATCCGGAATCTAATAATAGAAGGAGACTCAAAAATCATAACGGATCATCTCAATAAACAAACTACATGCCCCTGGGAAATAGAAATAATAATATCCGACATCCAAGCTCTACTCCTAGGAATAGAAAACACTAAAATATCTCATGTACCCCGTATTGGTAACCGAGTAGCGGATAAGGTGGCACACCTTAGCTACTCGACCAGGGGGCGAGATTTACACCATGATATAGGTCTTCTAGACCTCATCCGCCAGGATGCTTTCGGATAGGGACTCCCATCCGAATTTTTACCTAATCAAAAAAAAAAAAAACTCTTAATTTAGAAGAGTTTAGGATGATGTGTCAAGCTTAGAGGCATTTTAGGAGCCTTGACCAAGGTTTCCATCCAAAAAGGTTTTTTTTTATTTTCTTTAATTCTCATTTTTTTCTTCTTTTTCCTTTAATGCTCTTTTTGCTTTAATTTTACTAACTATCTATATCTATATAAACTCTTAATTTAGAAGAGTTTAGGATGATGTGTCAAGCTTAGAGACATTTTAGGAGCCTTTACCAAGGTTTCCATCCAAAAAGTTTTTTTTTATTTTCTTTAATTCTCATTTTTTTCTTCTTTTTCCTTTAATGCTCGTTTTGCTTTAATTTTACTAACTATCTATATCTATATAAACTCTTAATTTAGAAGAGTTTAGGATGATGTGTCAAGCTTAGAGACATTTTAGGAGCCTTGACCAAGGTTTCCATCCAAAAAGGTTTTTTTTTATTTTCTTTAATTCTTATTTTTTTTCTTCTTTTTCCTTTAATGCTCTTTTTGCTTTAATTTTACTAACTATTGGGCTTAATTCAAAACATTGAATTCAATCTAATATAACTATTAGGCTTAACTCAAATTTATTTACTAACTATCTATATCTATATCTAACTATTAAAAGAGAATCATTTTTGATGGGGTGCCACACTCTCCTTAAAAGTAGATTATTGAATCAATTTAAAAAAAAAAAACAATTAACCCATGATCTTAGCCTAAATTATAATTTTAGAAATTTTTTCTAAAAAAACAATGGGATTAATTCAAAACATAAAATTAATAATAAGAAAACATAAAATTAATATTATTTATATATATATACTATTTTAATCGTTTTCTCAACCCATGAGTTTAATTCAAAATATTTAATTATTTGAACTTTTACAATGTTATAATATTAATTTAACATATTAGTAAGATTTTATTTATAAAAAATCGCGCCATGGCGCGGGTATTATACTAGTTTATTTTAATTCTGTATAATGACCACCTAATTATGTGGATTTGAATATAATCACGAGTTTCACGACTCACGAATCTGCTGTATGCTGCTATTGTGGATTGGTTAACTTAAAAAAGTGTGACTTGCCTTTTATGTCACCAACCACGTTTAAATTGGAGTAATTAATTAATCTACGGAGTAAATTTGAAATAATTCGATGCATAACTATTGACTAAGACATTTGGAACGGCAAGCATTTTTTTTTCTGAACCGGAAAAATTTTGGCAGTAAGGAGACCTTATATGCCAAGAACATCCAAACAGATGAAATCAAGAAGCGCATGATCGTCAGGTGTTCATGGGCCAGAGAAGGCAAGTGAAAGGTGTGATAGTCGATTAGCAACCCGGTTTGTCTCTCTAAAGACGTGACGACTCAATAAAGATTGAAAAAAACCAAGGAAGACTAGACTGTCTGAGACAATCATTTCGGAGTCACCCGAAGGTTTTCCATAGCCCTTAAGGCTGTTTATAATTGTGAGATTATCACCTTCAATTATTAGGTTAGGTATGTTGAATTGGCGTGCAGCATTGATACCATTCCAGAGGTCAAGACACTCAGCACCGGCAATAGATGCAATTGATGCCGGCCCAGCGCCACAGAAGATCAGAGCTTTGGTTTCCGACATCAAAGTCGTGTCTTTTGTTTCCCTAAACACAAAACCTACAAAAATAGTATTTTTCTTTGTTCTTGGTTTTTACTTCTTGTTCTTGAATTTGATTAAGGAAAGAAGAAGAGCCCTTGATGCGCCTATCGCTTCTTGGAACCAATTGAAAGCTGTAATGAGAAGTAGGTTTGTCCCTCAACATTATGCTAGAGAGCTTAAACAACGCTTAGAAAACCTTAAACAAGGTAACAAATATGTTGAGGAAACCTTTAATCTTATGCAAGAAACCATGGCTAGGGCTAATGTCGTAGAACCATATGAAGATACAAATGCTAGGTTTCTTAGGATTTTGCATCCTGCCTTAGCTCATGACATTGATTGTTTTCCTTACTCTACTCCTACTGAATTGTTACATTTGGCTATTAAAGTTGAACGTGGAGCTAGATACAGTAACCAAGGCGGAAGGATGACGAGTGGGCAACCCCAACCATGGCGCCAGAGCCAGCCACAGCAGCCCCAGGGGCGGCCTGGCGGAGGTTACACCTCTCGACCAAACCAAGCCCAAGGCCGAGGAGATGGCCGAGCTACCCAACCGGCCCTCGACAAGGGTAAGGCGTCTTGGACTGGACGAGATTCGTCTGGGGTATCTACTGGCCCCAAAGGGAGTAATCCTAACCCCTCTACTACTAGATCTAGGGACATTGTGTGCTTTAAATGTCAGGGTAGAGGTCATGTTATGAAGGATTGTCCCAATAAGAAAACTCTCATGATTAATCACTTAAGCGAATAGGTATCTGACAATTCTTGTGATGAAAATGAAGAGCATGCTAATGATAATGATCAAAACCTTAACCTTCTTACTTATGATGAAGATGATGATGGCATTGATTATGAACATGGAGAGTCATTGATTGTTAGGAGAGTCTTGAGTGTTGTTCTTGCACTATGTGATGACAATCAACGTGAGAATATGTTTCATACTAGATGCTTGGTTAAGGGTAAGGTGGTTAATGTGATCATTGATGGGGGGAAGTTGTTGTAACTTAGCTAGTCGGGAAATGATTGATAAATTACAACTTCCTACTATTCAGCATCATAGGCCTTATAGATTGCATTGGATGAATGACTGTGGTAATCTGAAAGTGAATAGGCAAGTCAAAGTGCATATCAAATTAGGACATTATGATGATGATGTGTTATGTGATATAGTACCTATACAAGCCTGTCATATCTTATTAGGTCGTCCTTGGCAATTTGATCGTAAGGTCTTGCATGATGGCTTTACTAACAGATATTCCTTTACTTTTCGGGGCAAGAATGTAGTTCTCAAGCCTATGACGCCAACCCAGGTGGCTGATGAGATTGAGAAGCAGAAGGTGAGTAAAGGTGAGTTAGTTCAGGAGGCTCAGTTGAGCCATGTGTCTACCCTTACTCGGCCTAGAGAGGTGTTCTTGGCTTCCAAGAGTACTTTTTTGGACAAGTTTGCGGATGGGGAAACAACCCTCATGCTCCTATGCAAAGGGTTGAACATGTTGAGTGAGGAGCTTAGAGCTACCCTCCCTCCTCACATCCTATCTCTTATTGAAGAGTATAAGGATGTATTCCCCGAGGACATACCAGCAGGTCTACCCCCTGTTAGAGGAATTGAGCATCAAATTGATCTCATTCCAGGGACTGATTTGCCTAATAGGCCTGCTTATATAATGAATTCCACTGAAACCCAAGAGGATCAATCCCAAGTCCAGGAACTATTGGACAAGGGATACATTAGGGAAAGTTTGAGTCCATGTGATGTGCCTGTGTTGTTAGTCCCTAAGAAAGATGGTTCCTGGAGAATGTGTGTAGATTGTAGGGTCATTAACAACATAACTGTAAAATATCGCCATCCTATACCCCGCTTAGATGATATGTTAGATGAGTTGAGAGATAAGACATACCATACACTTAAGTCACACTTTTGGCCACATATGCTTAAGTCTAGGCGGCCACACAAAAGGAAAACACAAAACTATGGTTTTTAATTAAAACGGCGTCGCGCTGGCAATACGTGCTGCGGCCGCAGCTTCATCCATCCCCGCTGCAAATTGATTGGCCGCGGCCGCGGCATGGTTGCTGCAGCTGCAGCCAGGGGCCTTTCACGGAAAATCTATTCCGAATTTGCTCTTCTTGTCAACAGGAAAGTTGTAGTTCTCTGAAAGAGCTTTTCAACGCATGGTCATAATAGTCAATCGGACAACCGAGGCCTCCAGAACGTACAAAACAAGTTCAGCATGTCTGACGACAACTTCTGCAGACTTGTTTTTCGTTTAGGTTCGCTTCTTCTTCTCAGGACCTCTTTAGATCTTCATGTAAGCTTCTTCGATTGACTAAACATCCTCATCTAACGCGTTATCAACCCATGTCTCCTCCTCGGATCCACAGTTATCTGAAATAATCAATAAAAACGTGTAGATTCCGACTCCACCAACATAAAAAGCAAATATGCAAATTGTACTTAAACTATGCATGATATTCATCATAACTAAGCTAAATGCAACCTATTATGACCATCTAAAGGCATGCTATCAGTTGTCCCACATCTCTAATATAGAGAATGCTTGAACAACATATAAGGTTGAAGGGCTACTCTTCTCATTGCCAATTGATTTTGAGAATGAACCCGTTCGGGTTTATATGTTATTTGTATCTTCCGTATGTGGGCCCGCACATATGAACTCCCTTCAGTCCCCAGTCGGTGTTGCCGTGTTGTTTGTGGATCTTGGGACGTCCGAGTTGCCGTGTTGTTTGTGGATCTTGGGACGTCGTTCTCGGATTGCTTTTTCTTTGGGGCCAAATCTAAATGTTTGTAAGACTAGTGTGTAATTATTCAACAGGCTGAAAGCCCAAGCCCAATAATAGCTGCTCAAACGCAGCGTTTCATTGCCATTTCTCAAAACTTCTTCCACCGTCTCCAATCTTTCTCCTGCTCTCTCTCTCTAGATTACGACGGGCCTTCGAGCGAAACGAGCTCCCATTTGAGTTCACGACCATCCACTGCTCTTCCTGGAGTTCAAATTTCTTATTCCTTCCTGTAATCATTCAAGTTGAAGCTCCGGTTTGCTCGATCTTTTCATTTCGCTTTCCGTTTCACCGACTATGGGCGAATCCAACATGGAGGAGATGTCGTTGCCGTTTCTCTTCGAGCAAGCTCGTAAGATTCATCAATCGGCTTCCGAGTCCGCCGTCGATCAGGTCTTCCTTATTCGTTTCGTTTTGTGAATTCATGATTTCAGATTTTTGTTTATTTTCGCCTTCTATTGTTCCGATCGGTTTCGGTGCGTTGTTAATTTGGTAATTTTTGAATTTCTTGATGTTGTATCGTTCAGGACGGTATCAGAAAGGGCTGCGAAGCTTTGGAGAAGTGTGAAGAGATGATAAGTAAATTAGGTCTTTTTTCCTCCAATGAGACAAAGGAGGATATCAGCACGACGAATCTCAAATATCTTCTGGTAATTTACCCTAATTTGTTGGCTTCTAGCTATTTTTATACTTCCATATCAAGTTATCAATTGCCTGTTTGAAGTTTATTGCTCTTTCATACTTTCATTAAGCTTGATTTGGGAGTTGGCTGTCTTTATAAGTGCTGCACTATTACTTTCTTACGATTATAGGAGTATAGTCGAATAGATAGCTGTAAGGTACAATCGAATAGATAGCTGTAAGATATTTGCGTAGGTTCACAATCACATTATGAGTTGCTGTATATCTTATTAGTTATCAGGCAGGTTATAATTTTATATATGAGTATATGGTAGTTTGGCAAAATTATGATTGATCCTTGGCATAGTGGCATCAGTCATTCCTTTCTTCTATGTATTTTACCACATAATCGACTTCAATCTGTCTATGTATCCAGATTCATTTATAATGTCCTGAAATTCCAATACATGATCGCTGGACTTACATTTTGGAACTTGAACATGTGCTATGAAAAAAATTTCAAGGTTCCTTTCATAACACTTTAAATGTGACCCAACAAACTAAAACAGTTTGCCTCTCAGGTAATAGCTTTGAAATGTTAAATATCGATTTACCATGTACGTAAAATGATGAAGTTTACTATGCCAGTATGAGAAATAAAATTGGCCAATTCCTAGAAAGTATCCTGGAGCCTGTTCTCTCTCTTTGCAGTTCTGTTGTCACATTGTTTTTGTAAAAAAGGGGTTGTGCTCATTGCTCTCTCTTTTTTGGCATTTTCTTTAGTTATTCCTATTATCATCTCCATTTATAGACCTGCTCTAATTTTATAGTGAAGAGTGGTTATAGAATATACGATGTTGGGTGCAATTATTTCTGCTATTATTTAATGGTAAAGAGTGAAATAGGAATATATTGATTTGTTAACGGTGATAAGGTCATTGGTTATTCCTGTAGGTTCCATATTATCTGGGTGAACTAATAGAAAAAAAATCAGAAGATGACAGGATGCAGGTTCTCAAGGCTTCACTAGTAAAGCTAAAGGTGAGCTCTCTTTTTATGGATAAGGCTAGGCTTCTACATCTATTATTATTATTATTATCTTTGTGCCTCTTAAGTTTATGTTTATTATCTGCACATCATACTATGTTATGTTTGTCATTGCTCATTGTATAGGAATTCATTTCATTTTGTGAATCTATGGAGCTTGTACCTCAAGAAGAGATAGACTCGACTGTACATGGTGGAACAAATGCTCCAGCAGATCATAGGGCACGGAAGGTGTGATTGATATTTATATGCATTTACCTTTAATACATCTAACTATTCTTGACTAATCAAAGGAGAACATTGATGAGTTGATGATACTGAAGCTAAATTGACTGGCTCCAAGGAAAAATCTTAGTAATTCAGGGAAGATGGAGAAGGGAGTGATGGACAAATAGTGTTTGTTTATCTGGAATTTAAATTATGCTTATAACTATTTCACTTAAAAGGGATGTTGTTGACTTCTCCTTAACATTTATGTAGATTGCTCGGTTCAAACGTCAAAGAGTTGCGGAGTCAAAGCTCCTTGAGATCAAGGAGCGCAAGGAACGTCGTGGGCGGTCGACTAGAGCAGCTGCACTATCAACTCCTGTTGACACAGGAGAGGAAGATGTGTCAGATGATGATGGAGAGGAAGAGAGGGAGGTTTGTACTTAATACTGCTGCTGTTTGTATATTTGTCTTATTGCTGCATTAGATGGTTTGGAGAGGAATGGCTTAGTACTTGCTTGTTGTAGCTGCTGATGTTTTATATATGGTGTTCATCTTCAGCATGAATATCTGATGTTTACTTTCATGCTTGTTGATTCATCCATACACGCGCTGCTGCTGCTGTGGTTTCCATCTCTTATCTCAAGTTATCTATGGCCATGTCTTGATTTTAAGTTTCCAGATTCTTGATAAAGTATAACATCTAGGATGTTGTGGACTTAATAGTGTAGAGAGTCTCTTTTATGACAGCTCGTGCCTTTTGACTCCCTGTATGTTCCCATAGTTTTTATGGATTTTGTTCTCTGATTACTCAAATGTCCACTTTGCAGGCATGGCTTACTACAATCTCATTGGCATTATGTAAGGTTCGTCTTTAATCTTTACACTTGAAAGGCCTGTAAAGTTATCCCTTTTTTTTGTGTTGCATAATAGTTTCCGGAAGAGAGTTTATTACTTGATAATTTTAATGTTTTCAGGCATTTGATCTCCTAGAAATGCTTAAGAAAGAGGAAGATATGTTGTCCGCCATGAAGGAGTTGCAATTGCAGGTAATACCATGTTTATGCAGGCCTGTATACCGTATTGTGATTTTGCAGATTTTTGGATTGATAATTTTGGTGGCTGCTGATTATCAAGGAAAAAAGGTTGACAAGATTTATTTTGATTTATACTTTTGTAAAGAAACAAAGGTTTACAATATAAAACATATTACTCATAATGGCTACCAGCCTACCATTGATTTTCAATTTATCTTCTCTTTAGGTGATTACGATTGGCCTAGATTCAATCAAACCAATGCATAAATGATTGTAAATTTTGTAAATTGAATGCATACAGAGTAACACTGATTTTTTATTTTTTTTTGTTCTTCTTATGTTGGATGATTTGACTGAAAATTGATTATGTTGCATAGTGATCACCAATTTACCATGACTGTTGTCAACGAAGTATTTGCCTATTGTGTAACCAGGACAAGGACAAGGAATTCTCCCGGACTATGCTGGATGAACGAACCAAGAAGGCAGAAGCCTTCCATCGAAATGCCGCAGCTCGAGCAAAGTACTCAAAACCAGCAGAACCAATAACATGTGCTACATTCGCACAAGATGTTCTAGAAGGGAGAGCACAGGTCTCACAAGCACACGAGCACAAACATCAGCCTATGCTGTTTGGGCCGGCTAGTCTTGTGGGTGGGAACATTACCACGGAAAGGGAAAGGATCGCAGCCCAAGTTTTCCAACCCAGTCACAGGTGCATATTCTCCTTACACAGTTTTCCCCATGTGTGAATTGTGATGAGTGAAACACTTGAGCGCTTCTGAATCTTCTAAAAATTGTCAGGTTGCCCACCATGAGCATAGAGGAAGCTGGGTTGAAAGAGATGGAGATGATGAATACGTGGCAAGAGAGAAACAAGCAGCTAATGGAGGAGGCAAACTCAGCATGGTACAAAGACCCTAGGAAACCGGGACCCCCAGACGAGGATGAAGATGAGGAAGATGATGCTGCCGTAGACAAGGCAAGGCGTTTTGATGACTGGAAGGATGACAATCCTCGTGGAGCAGGCAATACGAAGCTCACTCCTTGCGGTTGAGTTGTAAGTTGATAGATATCCATACTGGTGAAACGAATTAGTATGAAACCTGAACCCCCCCTCTGTGTTATCAGCAGTTTCTACTTTCTAGGACTTTATTCAATTTGAGTGTTTGATTTTTGTTTTTAATGAGTTGTTTTCATTGGCATTATAATTTATGTGATACTAGTTGATAGAGATGAAACCTGAACCTCCGTATTTGCGTAAAGTTGTGTCGATATGGTTTAGATATATATGAGTTGATTGATTACCCAAGCACAAGTTCTAACTTCTAAGGCCAAGTCTCAGGTTTTCAGTTTTGGCATGGCATACTACCTTGTTTGGAATTCTGGATTTCATTGAAAAAGTCCTGTAACTGATTTATCAGCATAATAATACGTTAGATGCAATGTGTTGTCGATTGTTCATAATATGCTTATAACGATATTATAATACACTGTACATTATTGACAGGGAGCTTATAAGTTATTATGTAGTATAGTTCTAAAAGTTTTGGTTTGGCTTTATCAAAGCTGAACAAGTCATCTTGTACCCACCGAATTGTAGATTTAAGATTTGGAACGTGGGGACGATGGAGAAATGGGGAGCAAATCTAGTTCCAGCTCATCCAACTGCAGTTTCTGTTCTTCAATGGTTTCCTGCACATGTTTATCAGGGAAACAAAATTTCTAATCAGTGGATTCAGATTCAATATATTCAGTGTACATGACCAACTGGATGTTGATGTTGAACTTGAACTAGAGGGAATTGTAAAAATCAGTAGAGAATGGACGAGTTTGGTTGTTCCTTTAAGGAGGCCTTTACGAAATTCGTCACCGCAGTTGAAAGCAAATGTGTTAATGAAGCTGGATGAATTGGATGCATCATGCGTGCAGGGTAGTTTGCTAGATCTGTATCATTTATAGATCAAGTAGTTTTGGCAGAAAATTGCACCACTATAGCCCTAAATGTTTAGTTTGATAGATTTGTATCATTTGGGCGGTAATAACGTGTGTGATTGCAATGTGTTAGCCTCAACCACCACAAATTTGAGCATACACCGAAACTCAAGTGCGAGTTTCTCCAAGTCGGATCACGTTACTTGCAAGTCGCAACTTCCCATACTTCCAAGGCAGATCACGAGCTGCATATGGTAAATTGAGTTCATAGCCCTGCAATTCCTATTACACATCAACGATCCAACTTGTAAAGATTACGAAAATTTGTCTTAAATCATTGTCAATCATCAGATAATTTGCCTCTGAACTCATCTGTCAGTCAAAAACTCACATGCCACAACCTTAACCTTTTTTAGAAGTGGTATCGGCACTGGTAGAGATACCATTCATTGCTCGTTGGTTCAACTAGAAAGCCTCAAAACAACTTCCCTCCTACTTGAGGTATTCTGAGTTTGTAAACACAGGAACTAAGCAATGTCGTAGGGATTAGAATCCGATTCCTTAGCGCTACAGAGTCTCCATTCTTGGAATCTTGAGTTTTCGAACAAAATGAATCCGATTGTTGAAATCTTCAACCCCACATTGAACAAGATGAAGGCACAAATTCATTGAAGAAGCTGCACATGTAATAAAAATGCTGTATGATTATACAGAGATGAAATGAACACAAAACCAGTTTAGACATGTGTAAGCAAAAGGCTTTTGTTGTAGAGAGGATCATCTGCCAAAAAAAATGCAGAGCTTGAACTCGAAATCGAGCTCGGCAGCAATGGCAGAAATCACTTTTAAGAAAGGTTCCTAAGGTTGCTATCTTCGCAATCTCCCTTCATCCAGCTACCTGGTTTTGAAGCTGAGATGAAACAAAGGAAAAACAATTCGAATTCGAATTCCTTGGGGAAAATCATCAATCAATGCACTGGAATCCATGGCAGACCATCAACCAAATGCCAAACAGGATCAAACACAGAGTCAGATCCAACACCAAAACCACCCACACATGCTTTCTCCAGATCTTCTTCGCCTTCTGCTTCCCTCCGGCAGTGGCATCAGCGCCGGGGGCTTCGCATTGGTCCGACAATTCGACCTTGTCATCCACCAGGACCTCTCTACTCTCACCGCCGCTCTCCCCAAACAGTCTCTTCTTCTTCTTCTTCAACCCTTCCTCCATCTTCACAAGCAAAGGAACGGCGAAATTCCTCCTTCCCCTGCTCTGAACTTTACACGGTATCCCTGGGAGCCGGCCGTCGCTATCGACTGCAGTATCGGCACCGGCGCCACGATCGGTCACCAATTGATGGAGAATCGGGTGGATCTGGCTCTGGAAACAATACGAATTGAAGCTCCTATTGCGACACAGGATCGATTTCCCGTGCTTGGCGATCAGATGTTGCGCCGCGTCCTTCAGCTGGCTTAGGAGCCAAATCCGGTCGGATTTCGGGAGGCTGGAGTCGGAAATGGCGAAATACACAAACGGATCGTCGATCAGGAAGGTGTAGCTGCATCTATGGACGGTGTGCGAGAAGAGAGAGTGATTAAGCGGCGTACGGATGAGGCACTCCTGCGCCAGCTCCGGCAGCGACGAGTCTCCAGAGTTGTACTCAGCCAGAATCGTCGCCGAATCGCCGCCGATGCCGTCGCTTTGGTGCGCGACGCAGGCGTAGTGAAGGAGATTCGAATCGGAAATCATCCTACTATAAGAGGGATGCAGAAGAAGAATCAGAAATCGAGGAATCGGAAACAATCGCTACCGATGGCGCATTGCCTTGTTGCTCCTGACTCTGTCGCGTTCTCTGTGAATCGCCTCTCTCACTCTCACGCACTCAGTGCGATGTATGTGGAGGAAAGAGAAAGAGGGGATCTTCAAAATGGGGTCTCAGGCATCAGAGATCTAGCCTCTAGGGCTTTTGGGAGGTCAGGTGGACATGGAAGATGAAGACAAAGACGAAGATGAAGATGACATGATATTTTTCTTGCAAGGATGGTGGGGCCCTTACAGGAGGACGAAGGAAAGGGGAAGAAGGAAGGGGACGAGAGAACGTGGATTCTTAAATCTAAATTACGAAACTGCCCCTGATCTGATCCCAATATTTTACGGAGCGCGAGACCGTACAGAACTAAGGATGTTATTCGAGCCGAACGAGCCGAGTTTGACATGTTAAGGCTTGTTCATTTGTTAAACTAGATCGAGCCGAGCCCAATTTTTAAACGAGTTTTTTTTTTGTTCAAGCTTGACTTGTTTTAATAAACGAACGAGTTCGAGCCGAGTTTTTTTTCGAGTTGTAAGTAGTTTTACTTGGTCATAACACGGTAACTTAAAGGAAATTTTGGAAATTCCAAAAAAATCGAGCCTAAATCGAACGAGCCGAGCTTAAAATAATGTTCAGACTCGGCTTGTTTAGATACGTGAACGAGCTCGAGTCGAAATTTATTCGAGCCGAATTCGAGCTGTTCAGCACATATACAGCCCTATACAGAACGGTTGCATTGCATTGTTGTCATTTCACTTGCAGGCTTGTAGCCCGGAATCACTGGATCGAATAACCTGACCCGACTCATAGCCGATCCATCTTTGACTCGATCCGAACAAGACCTGGCTCATCCTTATAATTACTTTAGTTTTTTTTAAACATTCAAATAACACGTGTTATCTATAATAAGATCTAATATAAATAAATAAATGAAATTTAATAGTTAATAATTAAAATAAACAAAAAAAATATCATTTCATAATAAAACTAAATGTGACCCGACTTGACTCAATCCGAAACCCATTTGGCTCAAACTTACTAGATTTGAAAACTTACCCAACTCGACCCAAACCCAACCGAACACACAATATACCCGACATAGGACCCAACCTAACATATGACCGAACCTGAATGAGTATACCCGAATCCAACCCAAGCAACCCGATTGTCACCTCTATGTACAATACGTAGCTTTATTCATAATAATATTAAATAGAAAATATATATAGACAACAAAATTTAGTTTTATGCTTTTTTTTATCCTATCTAACTTATGTTATACTCCCTTTGTTTATTAAAAACCTGTTATTTTAGAGATTTACACATTTTTTAATAAAACAAATAAAAAATATTTATATTCCTAATTATTACTCTATTTTTTTTACTTTTAAGAAAACTACAACTACCATTTCTCCAATCATTAAAAGAGTAATTTTGAATTTACTGATAAAAAAAAAAAGTAATTTTGGATTGTAAAACCAAAATATTTAAAATGATATTTTTTTAATTAAAATTTTCTCTCTTAAATGACGGGTAATAGATGGAGTATTGTTTTAGAGGTTTAACCAAACCAGCCCTTAATCTCTTTCCCTTATTTTTCATGCTTTTCTAACATGCCATTCACGGACATTTTAAAAACTGGCTAATTTTTTTTTTTAGGATTATAGATTTAAATCTAGGAAATATTTCCCCATTTTCATTTCTTAGTTTATAGGTTAGGAAAACTTCCTAAAAAGTTGTTCATTTGGTATTAAAACCTATCAAGATTCCTTAATGTGCCGAGGTTCTTTGCACATCAAATCCGGCAAGGAAGGAATATCTTGTTGGATAATATAAGAAATTGCTGAAGTGCACTCAAGATCTATCCATCTTATCTACCATATATAGATAGCTTGAACTGATTTTTGAGCAAATCATAGAGAAATTGCCCTGTCTGGAATCTTGTTCTAGCCTTGCAGTAGAACGGTTACAAGATCATATATACATATGGTGATTCAAGATAGAGAAATTAAATCATTTCAATGAATCTTAGGAAGAAACAACTTCACAAGGACAATTGACATATGATAGATGATGAGCAAGCACATAACACTGGTGAAAGATCACCTGATCATGGAAGTTTGGTAGTTTCACCCCACACCACCATATATACAAAGTCTTCAGTTAGACCAAAAGCAGCAATGCCATCAAATTTACCACTCTTGCAATTGCAAGTCACAACCCATACACAATCACAATTCACAAGCGCAACCAGCTATAGCTACTTATTTTTTCTTCACCCTCTTTAACTATGGAATATACGAAGAACAAGGACGATAATAGGTGAATAGATAAAAAGAAACACATACTTTATGTTGTTATCAATAGTAGCGTCTCCAGCCATGGTCCCCCAGCGGTGACACTTCAGCGCTGGTGCCCGAGTCTGAGCTCAGCCCTGCAGCCTTCCTAGGCTGCTGAGTAAAGGAACCCTGGTTTGGGCTCTTTGTGAATTGGAAAGATCCTGTTACAGCACCTCCTGAGCTCATGGAGTCTGTACCGGAGACCAGGGATGACCCACCCCTCTTGGTTGAGGGGTTCCATGGAGACATTTGAACCGAAGGGATGCGTTGCTTGGGTGCAGTGGATTGACCCTGGGTCCTCTTCTTGGCTTTGGCTGATTGGGTAGGAGCCATGTAGCTCGGTATATTTAGCTGTTTGTCCGTGTAAGACTCGACATCAGTTGGCTCCTTGTGGGTGGGTCTGATCCTGGGAATGTTAGCGAATTCTTCCCTGTTGGGAGGCGACACCATGTCCATTTCAACCGTCCTCTCTGATGTGTCGTCAGTGCTTGTGAAGGTGGTTAAGTAAGAGCTCTCGTGTGGGTGTGGGTGTGGGTGTGACTGCGGGGCCCCATTGTGCGTGTCATTGCTGTATGGTTGAGACGATACCCAGCTCTCCAGCCAGTTCCATCCCCATGGTGGCTTCTCACCCTTTTTCGCATACAGCAAGGCGTCATGAATCAAAGGATCTGATTGCAACAGCTGGTAATGCTCTAACTGTCGCTGCTGCTGAAATAAAAAAGGGAAGTGAACTAACCATTTACACCTACTCTTCTACTGATGGTAGATAAACTGAAATCAAAATCAAAGATACCTGGTAATTGTATGCATAGGCAAGAGCTCGCTCTCGTTTCATGAGCATGTCACTTTTCCTATGGGAATGATCATGAACTTGTTTGAAGCTCTCTTGTCGACTTACATTCCAGCCTTCCAAGTCAAAGTCCTGTAGAGAAGTTCTTTCTTTCAACTGTTCTAATAGTCTCAAATTGCTCATTTCATCTTCTTGGTCGGCTTCCTCAGCTTGCTTTTGAAGTTTTTCATGAGCAATCTGGAGACGCCGGGCTCTTACTCTGCCCTGGACCCTCACCAAAGCCTGCATACATCTCATAGTCATCTGAGCTTGCTTTCGCACGTTATGGCCTCTAACCAATGCCTGTAGCCGCACCAGCCCTTTCAATGCACGAAGAGCACGTCGAGCCTGGAAAACCAAGCAGTAGACAATTACCCAAATTACATAATGTATCTAGTGGATAGAAAAGAAGAGGGGGATAGCCCATCTATGCAGTAGAGCCTAGTCCACAAAGCCAGTACTTTTCTGAAATATGAAAAGGGTCTATATTCATTATATGCATGAATCACTTTAGAAAATAATGTGGGCTCATTTAGTTTGTCCTTCTAAGGGTTTGAAACTATTAAAACTACAGTTTGAGTAATAATTTATCATACAGCATTTTTTTAGTACTTTCACAACATTTCTAGTCCATGCAAGATAGAGAGTTATGGAAGTTTTACAAGGTATCCTCTGTAGTATGATTGTATGAGGACTGCAGCTTTTCCTTCCATTGAGTGGCGACCATAACCAGCCAGTCGGACAACCTTAGCAGCCGCTTGGGCAGCTGCAATGGCAGCCTCAGCTGCTGCAGCCGTGGCCATCGTGACAGCCATGGCATGATTCTGCTCTTCCGTGACAGGTGATGAAACTGCAGCACTCTCGCTATTAGTTCTATCAGGAGAACTCTCAGCAGGAAAATGCTCCACTGAGACAATCTCAGGCGCATCATGTTGCCACTTTCCTCCGTTCTCTCTCTGAAAACCATGTCAATTTCACAACTCAGAATCCAATTCAATCCATAACTTGGCTATACTTACTGAAACTACGATTTCATAAATAGTACTGTAGTTCTTATAACAGGAGTAAAATACACTTTCATAAGATACAATTCAGTCATTTTCGAGAAAGTAATGTAAGTAAGATCATAGCCGACATGTGGATCAAGAAAATAGTGTAAGATCATTGTGGATATGTGGATCGTCGGGCATCAGTTAAATGTCGAAACAATGATGATGACGACATACTAATCGCTAAGATGGCATGAAAACAAAGTAACATAAGACAATTGGACAAGTAGTTCTATTCAAGGTAGGGGACCAAATTAAAGGTCCCTCCCAAAATGTGAGTTTTCTGGTGCAAAGAAGAAGCTGTAAGAGGAGGAGTTGGTTGGCCTCTTAATGTGGCTCTTCCACCAGGAAGCAGGGCTCATCAATGGAACTACCTAACAACAGTAACATAACAAAAAAGGTTCACATTCCAGAGCACCAACTTGCTCCAGGTTAGGTCCAGTTATTAACATCTTTATGGCAACAAAGATAAAAAGTCACAGGCCACCTCTTTGCTTTTCTTTTCCTTTTTCTACCTTCCACTGTTAAAAACAGCCTTTTTTTCTTTTTTCCTATTGTATTTATTCATATGGAATCTGTTTAATTTAGTGGACACATTACACGATCTTGGCAATTACATTACCGAAAAACTTGATTATGGCCAAATATTGAACAGTACTTTTTTAATAAAACAGGAGAGGAGTAATTTGGAAGCAAATGAAAGGAAACTCTTTGCCTAGATCAGAAGCATCAGTCATCATCAGAGAATCATAAGAAACAGCCAATCATCCAAATCTCATCTAACTCTGCAGAGATTTCTCTCACAATTATCATTTATCAACGTTGATCCTAAATATCTTTTAATTCCCGGTAATGACACGCACACTCACAGTAGTAAATTAAACGGAGCAAATTTCAACAAGCAAAAACAGGAACTGGCCGGACAGCTAGGTTAGGGATTGATTGATCTAACAAAACAATACCTTCTTCTCTGACGAGTCTCTAGAAGACGACTTGAACACTCTCTTGACAGAAGAGAACCATCCAGTCCCTTTCTTCCCCATATATTCTGCAAATTAAATCAATCAATCTCCGCGGAAATTAAATAAAACCTAGAAATCGCATTTGTAGTTGTAGGAAAACAATAGAAGAAGCTTACGAGTGATCCGTGAAGCCGAAATCAGCGGACGGAAGTATCTAATGTAGCAATGGCGGATTAGAAACCAAAACGGTATGACGCCATTAAGGACTAAGGAGAAATCTCCGGGTGAACGTGAATGGCGTAAGGCATTTCTACTGGAATTTGGATTTTCTGGAATGAGGGAGAGAGGGGAAAAGTAATGGAGGTGAGGAGGAGAGGGGAAGCTTTTGGTGTAAGAGTTAACTGTAGAACCGCGGGATCGCCGTTCCGGATTTTATCGTTCTCACGGGATTTTGTCGTCTCACGGTGTAGTTAGTTGCACCTACCAATAGTATTACGCCGCGTGTCATTTCTTTTTCTTTTTTTAAAACAAATTTAATAGGAGACGTTGTGTGTTTTTTTGGTCGAATTATGAGACTAGTTGTGTGTACAAACTGTAGATTGTAGAATAGCACTAGTAGCTAGGAAACCTTACATAGTAGAGCCTATATCTTTTTTCTTTTTTGGAATATTAAGCTATTCAAATTGTCAACGGAATGGTATTGAGCATCGACCCATCGTGGCTTTCTAATTCTCTCGTTGCTTCGTTAGTCTTTATACTCTTGTCGAGTCTTCCAACCTTATTCGGCCTTCTCGTTTTGTCTTTGGTAAATTAGTTCTTAGATTGTGGGTTGTTATGATTAACTTTGACGGTTTGTTCATCTGGCGCTCGTTGTGTCCTTTTTTTTTGAAGTAAGATAAGAATTCGGTTTACTATACAAGTCTAGAGAAACCAATAGACCGGACAAGCCGGTAGATGGACAAACCATCATTTACGTAGTACAACCGAAAGAAAATTACATAAGCAAATGGCTGAAGTAAATGACATAAATGTAATTACATAAGAAAATGACATAAATATAATAACAATAAACATACAAGTCATCCTACATACACTGAAATCACAAGCCAGAGGCAAATGAAACGATCGGTCAAAAGGGACAACGCACACAGAGAACTCTAGAGAATACCGGCGGACACCTCAGATTGTGACTCAAAGAAGCCATCAGATGTCAACGCACGTCCACTAAGTCATCGAAAATGACAAATCAAACACCGTCAAAAGAAGTCTGCAACACAACAAGAACAGCACTGCACTCCAATCCGTAAACCCGACTCCAGGCCAAATCATAGTCCATTAAAACCCCGAAACCCACCCCAAACCCTCAAAGACGATAACAAGATCGTGAGCGAATACTAGGTAGTCAAAATAGAGACGGATGAAACAGGTCGAAGAAGAGAAAATGAACAACAGTAAAAAAGACACAAAGACGGAAGCACGGATTGAGATTGGTTCGAAGAACGGAAAGAGATTGGTACGAAGGTCGAAACAACAACTAGCGTTGAAACAACAATAGCTATTACTTTGACCTTAGAATCTCGAACAAGATTGAACAAAGCTACAAGAAAGCCAGTCCACAAATTCAGATATCCTCGACCCTAGAACCTAACGCAGGAACAATCCAAAGCAATAGAAAGACACAAGTAGCAAAGCAGACTTAGTAAAATAGAAGACTCACATTTACAAGACTTACATCTGGAATTTCGAATTTTTACCTAATAAAAATAAAGGATAACATTTGTTCATATGGATACCCTGTTTTGCCTCTACCAATTCCTGTCAAAAGAGATGACTCACATTGTCCCGATTTCAACATCGTTCTTCTATGCTATTGTCGTCCTTCGCTCTCTAGTTTTTTCTCGGTATAATTTTCTTTGTTGATGTGTTTTGTTCTCTGCTTTCGTTCTTTTTTTACAACTGTTTGTCCATTATTGATATTTTTGACATCTCGATCCACCGTATATGCTCGGTGTGTCAAATTCCTTTATTAAAAAAAAGGATAACATTATTTAGGTAATAATGATATCATGTTGTTAGGATCTAAGGGGCACCCTAATGACACCGATGGATTATTTAGAGCCAAGAGGCCATCGTATGATTGTATCACCTGGGTTGGGGACATCGGTTCACCTTACATGCAACATACATACACAAAGTAATAACTAATACAAGGGACTAAATGGTTAAGACCCATCATGAAGGATTTGGATAGCAGGTTTCACTACCAATTGCGTACTTACGAACGAGAACCAAGAACTCCGTATGCAAAGCCAGAAGACCAAGGCCCATCACATACCTGAGTCGAGCCACCTTGTCCGCAACACGGTTCATTTCACAGAAGATATGGTTTGCAAAGTAGCTTCCTTAAAACATTGTAGATGGTGTTGGACATCAGTGATGATCCTCATCTCGATCTTCCAAGGGTAACGCCACATATCAGATACTGAATTAATCATCGTGATGTTGTCGCCTTCAAGCACGATTCGTCAGTAGCCCAAGTCAATGGTGCTGTCAAGCCAAAGTATAGTGTTACAATTTCAACCATTAAGGCTGAGATTGGTCCACATGGAGAGGTATCAGATGATGTAACTCGACCATGGTGATCTCGGATAACATAGATTGTCTTTGCCTCTCTGATATATTGACAGCTTGGAAATGTCAAAGTCAATCTTGAACACATCAATCGCTCTGGTTTGGTCCATTTATGATTTTTTCTATCTCTCGGGTTGGATCTTTCCTACTTTTCTTTGGTTCCATCTCTTCCTAGTTTGGAGTCATTTAATTGTTGCATTTTTTCATCTTCTCTGATTATAATTTGACATCTCATTAATTTTTTTACTTTAGTTAAATTTGACTTTATCTATTTTTCTCTTGAGGTTACCCTTTTTTTAGCATATTTTACCTTGGTTGCCTTTATATATACCATCATATATTATTGGCCGTTATTTTTTTATATAATTTTATAAATAAACAAAATTTACAAGTACATGATGTTAATATATTTTATTGTATCTAGATGAAAATTAACAAAATTAGAAACACTATAAAATGGGTAAGTTAAGCATTTGTAACATCACTTGAAATTGAGGATTTTTCATAAGATTTGGATCAAAAGAGATATTCAAAATTGCTGGAATATTTGGATTATTTTTTATCCATAGTTAAGAAAATGACAGGTGATAAAATAAGTGTAAAGTGCAATAGGTCAAGATGTGAGTATATGGCTCGGTTTGGCACTATCTGCTAACTTTTTGTAGCTTTTGGTTTTGATGTTATATAGTTTTAAATAAAATAAATATAATATTTTAGTTTAATTAACTTTTGAAATCAGATCTTTTTAAAAGCTACTCACTCAAGCTTTTCGAAGCTTATGGTTTTCTATTTACAAGTTTTCATATGTTACTCTAATAACTAGGTTTATCAAACATCATACTAGCTTATTAACATATGTTTAACAAAAATAAGTCACACAACTACTCCTTTACCAAACAACTGATCCTATATAGGTTCACATTTGGCTCAAATTATAGAGAAAAAAATTATAGGAAATATCCTTGATTAGTAACAAAACATCTTATTTGGGCATTATATATTCTTTCTAACTTACTATTTTTTTAATAGGTACACTGTATTTCCATGATATTTACATTTTTTGGTCATTTTATTCCTTTGTAAATAAATAAATTTATTATACCTTTTCAATATGCTTAACGAATTTTCCGATTTGCCAAAAGAACACCACAACTAGGGGTGTGCATGATTCGCAGATTCTGTCCAAACCGAATTTTTGGGCCAAACCAACACAAACCGAACCTAATCGAACCGAACTGAAGTTTTTCGGTTCGGCTTTCGGTTCAAGAATTTTCGTTTTTCGATTTCGGTTCGGCTTGTGTTAAACTGATTTTTTTTATACACTACATAAATACATTGTATATATATTTGCATGTGTATGTATATTTGTAATTGTATATGTATATATACACTGTATTTTGTTAAAACTTTAAAACTAGGTATACTTTAAAATATTTTGGAATATGTACACATATTTTGGAATATATTTGCATGTGTATGTATATTTGTAATTGTATATTTGTATGTGTATGTATATTTGTAATTGTATATGTATATAACACTGTATTTGTTAAAACTTTAAAATTTGTATACTTTAAAGTATTTTGGAATATATACACATATTTTATATATATTTGTATACTTTAAATTTTTTTTAATGGAAATTCGGTTCAATTATGTTAAAACCGAACTGAACACAAACCAAACCGGTAAATAACCGAACCTAATGCTTTCGGTTCGACTTTCGATTTGAAATTTTGAGATTTTTAATATCGGTTCGATTCAGTTCGACCCGGTTCGATTAGTTTTTGGACCGATGCACACCCCGAAGTCCACAACTCTCTCTTATATCAGCCAAATAAATATCCCTTTAATTTTGTGTAATCATCTTATATTCTTATCAAATTTCATCTATTTAATGAAGACACTGTGCGGCACTTTTAAACTGTTTTTATAAGCTTTAATAATTGCCTAAAACAGTAAAAAGGAGAGGATGTAGGTTGTAACTTGCATTTAAAGGCAGAAATATATATAATATGAAGAGATTTACAATGATAATAATGGAGGATTAGCATTTTAAGCAAGGAAAAATCAGATGGATTTTTATTTTTTTTTGCATCAAGTTTGGTGGCAAATGAATGCCACTCCCTCCCAACGTTGATGCTTCCCCTACCAACACCTTACACCTAAAAGGGACCAAATTAGGGATATGCCAACAATAGGTGGTCCATATTAGCCGCTTCCTTATTGACTTAGTTTTAAACCAAAAGTTTTACAAATAAATATCTTAGCAAAAGTGGTCTATCAAATTCATCTAGGACTCAACCGGTTTTGATGCTGTGGGAATCCAAAGGGTCAATGATTCGTTGGGTCATGGTCACTAAGGGTCAAGGGTCTATACGGGTTAAAGACTAGGATTAGGATCACGTTGATTTTGACCTACGTACTCGGCGAGTTCCGAAGGATTGACTCGTAGGGTCAACTTGCCGTGTCATCTTAAAAAATGGATTTAATGTATCATGCATCACTTACACTGTAGGGGAAATGAGGCTTAAATGTTTGCAATATTATAAGGTTATTCCTGATAATTTTCCTTGTTGCTTTTTATTTTGACCCTTGATATAAAATGATTGGCTTACAAAGGGTTTTGGAAAATATTTTCCTATGTGATTAATATACTAGAGGTGTTTAACCATCTCAACCGCCTCCCGCTCTTTCGATCTCTTCGCATAGTAATTAATCACGACTAGAATTACTGTACAAACTAGAGCTCTTCCCAAAGAAATATTTGGCATGAAGAGAGCGATGACCTCGTCAAGCACCACTTCAAAGCTCATCGAATGTTATTATACTAACTTTCAGTTTCGAGGTGAGGAAGAGGAATTCGACATTCTAGAATGGTAGATTTATCCGTAAATGATACGTAGGCAACTGGGCAACCGGTTGAAGATAATCTTCCTTCAATTTTTTTTTAAAAAACCACTTTTTTATTAAAAAAATTCAAAAAAACCAATTTTTATTAAAAAAAAATTCTAAAAACCATTTTTTTATTAAAAAAAAGTCATGTCTTGATCTATCGAGTCAAGGGTCAACCCTTGACCCGACGGGTCATGGCGACCTGTCAACCCATAGCTTAGGAGGGTCAGGGTAAGGGTCGAGGATATCCCGACCATTGACCCGTGCTCATGTCTAGATCTATATGTAGAGAGAGAGAGAGATGAAGAAAATTACATTTGTAGAATAAAATTATATATATAACAATGTTGGTCCTTGATCACAAATGTTGACCATATAAAAAAAAAAAAACTAATGTGGGATTGGTGTCTGACTGTCTGGGGTCATTTAGTAGTTCTTCTAGCCATGTAGATGTGGTAAACAATAACATGCATTAATATTCACTTTCAACGGAGGACTTATTTTGTTCCTTCAACCTTAACAAACAACTAGTACGATCCCCGCGCCATGGCGCGATTTTTTATAAATAATATTTATATATAGATAAATCATAGACATTAGATTTAATTTAATATTTTTAATTCAACCCATTGATTAGTAAATGTGTTAAAAATAACAGAAAAAAATACACTTGGGTTAAAGAGATAAAAAGAAAAATAAATAATAAATAGTGAAAGATAAAAGTTTTGAATTAATCCCATTGGTTTAAAAATGTAACATCAAATAATATTAGAAAATATAGTTACCATAATAAAATGATATTATGTAAATAATATTTTCACAAATAACTTTGAACATGGAGAGGACATGTGACATAAATTAATATAGTATATAGATATAGATAGTTAGTAAATGAATTTGAGTTAAGCCCAATAATTATTTTAGATTGAATTCAATGTTTTGAATTAAGCCCAATAGTTAGAAAGATTAAAGAAAAAAAAAGAGAGAATTAAAAGAAAAAGAAGAAAAAAGGAGAATTAAAGAAAAAAGATTAAAGAGAAAAAAGAAAATTATAATTGGTCAAAACCCCAAAAATCTCTCTAATGTTGACACCTCAGCATAAACTCTTCTAAATTAAGAGTTTATATAGATAGAAGTGTAGTCCATTGGCAGTTTGCTTACTTTAAGCTCTAAAGAGACCTCTTCAAAAGACAAAAACTTATTTAGGTGAAGCTTTGTTGTCTTCAGAAGGAGGTTCCATAAATACCTTTTCATCAAGAAAGTCATAAAGATATGTTATTTATATCTAGATGATGAAGAGACCATGGTAGCCGTTGTTAATGCGATTAAAGTTCTCACAGTTGCAAACTTTGTTACTGGTGAAAATGTGTGCTTACCGTCCTTATCTTTGACTTGATTATACCCTTTTACTATTACCCTTGCCTTACACCGCTCTATCTCATCATTAGGCCAAAATTTGATCGATCTTATCGATCCATTTACAGCCAATTGTCTTCTGTCTATAAGGCAAAGTTGTAACAATGTAGATCGAGGCTGTTATTTTCCACATATTCATAAACTAAAGTTACTACATACTCAATCAGGTATGGAAGTCAGGGCCAGTCCTAACTATTCATAGGCCCTCGGCAAGATCAATATTTGGGCCCCTAATAGCACAAAAATGTTGATGATTCCAGATGAAGATCTGTATGAATTGAGTAAAGAAGAAAGAGATCGAAAGAGATTGAGAGAGGAAGATGAGCTGAGCTCAAGAGCAGCTGCAAGCTACTGTTCCATTGAAGAGAGTTTTTGAGAGTGTTTTGTGAATGTAATTGCTGTATTCAATCTGATCTATTACAATGTAATGTAAAAGCTATTTATACTACTTTAGCTAATGTAATGTAAAAGACAAACTTATTCCCCAAGCTATTGCATTGGATACCCGATAACAAATTCGAATCCCATCTATTTAACACTCCCCCTTAAGCTTAGAGTTGATAAACTGATTTACAACTCCAATCTTGACCAAGAACTTCCTATGTTGATCAATAGAGATGATTTTAGTTAATAGATCAGCTGGATGCTCTTTTGTATTCACATACTGAGCTTCAATTTCTTTGCGCATTACTTTGTCTCTCACCAAATGGCAATTTGCCTCAATGTGTTTTGTTCTCTCGTGGAACACTGGTTCTTTGCAATGTGCAAGGCTGTCTGATTATCACAAAAGAGACTTACAGGATCCTTCTGTATCACATTTAGATCCTTCAATAGAGCTACCAACCATGTGATCTCACAGTATGTGGCTGCCATAGCCCTGTACTCAGACTCTGCAGTTGACATGGCTACAAATGACTGTTTCTTTGTCCTCCATGAGATGAGAGATGAGCCCAGAAAGATACAGAAGCCAGTAAGAGACTTCCTAGTCATGGGGCATGACTGCCACTCAGCATCACAATAAGCTGTTAGCTTTAGATCAGATTTCTTAGCCAGTAGAAGTCCTTGTCCAGGAGCTCCTTTCATGTATCTCAATAGGTGCTTGACAGCCTTCCAATGATCTATGCATGGTTCTTGCATAAATTGGCTTAGAATTTGAACACTGTAAGAGATATCTGGTCGTGTTACAGTCAAATATATCAGCTTCCCAACAAGACGTCTATACAGATGTGGATTCTTCATTTTCTCCCCCTCTTTATTCAGCTTCTCATGTGTGTCAAGGGGACTGCTGAGAGGCTTTGCATTGCTCATCCCATCTTCCTCTAGCATTTCCATTGTATACTTCCTTTGATTGATAATTACCCCTTCATGAGTTCTGTCAACTTCAATTCCCAGGAAGTATCTCATTTCACCAAGATCTTTCAATTGAAACTTGTTTTGCAAATGTCTCTTGAGATTGTTGATTTCAGCTTGGTCATTCCCAGTAATAACCATGTCATCAACATACACAAGTAATGCAGTGAATGAGTCCCCTTTCTTCTTGGTGAACAATGAGTAGTCAGCCTTGGATTGTATGTAGCCTGCTTCTTGCACAGCTCCTGAGAATTTGGCAAACCATTGTCTTGGGGCTTGCTTTAGCCCATAAAAAGACTTCCTGAGTTTGCATACAAGTGAAGAACCATTGGCCTCATCATATATCTCCCCCTGAGGACAGTGGGCACAACCATTCTCCCCCAGTTTGGATGCCTGTAGACGCTTGAGAAAGGAGTAGGCAGAAGGGAGAGTCATGTACACATCCTCCTCCAAATCTCCATGAAGAAAGGCATTTGTCACATCCATCTGAAGGAGTGGCCAGTTCTGAGCTGAAGCTACAGCACGCAAAGTTCTCACTGTGATCATCCTAGCCACAGGAGCAAATGTCTCAGAGTAATCAATCCCCTCCACCTGAGTGAAACCTCGAGCCACCAGTCTGGCTTTGTGCCTTTCCAGAGACCCATCACTGTTATACTTGAGTTTGAATAGCCACTTACAAGTGACTAGAGCCTGATCTGCATGCAACTCTTGAACTGACCAAGTGTCATTTCTCTCCAGAGCATCAAGCTCCAATAGCATAGCCTCACACCATGCAGGATTCGGCAATGCTTCTTCAACAGAAGAAGGTTCAGAGATATTAGCAGCATTGGCTACAAAAGCTTGATAAGAAGGAGAGCAAGTAGAGTAAGAGCAATAAGATGAAATGGAATAGAGATGCTTAGCTGCAGAAGAGGATGACACATTTGAAGAGTCCTTTGAAGCCATGTACACATAGTCCTTTAACCAAGATGGAGGTTTGTGGTCTCTGGAGGACTGTCTTGGTGGAATGGGAGGGTGGGTAGTGTCATCAAAAGATGGTGACACAGGTGTGGGTATGTAATCTGCATGAGATGCAGGTTGTTGATCAGAGGGGTTAGGTGAATCCAAGAATACAGAAGAGTGATCAAAGGATACATAATCCATGGGAAAGTTGTGATCAACAAACTCAATGAATGTGGCTGGGTAAGATGTCTCAGTCTTGTGATCAGTGTAGAGTTTGTATGGAAAAATGTGTTCAAGAAATTTGACATCCCTGCTGATCATGGACTTATGAGTTTTTAAGTTGAAGAGTTTGTAACCTTTGATCCCGTATGGGTACCCCACAAATACACATGGATCTGATCTAGCATGGAACTTCTTTCTGTGAGGATCATGGGCTGTAGAGGCAAAGCACAGGCAATCAAAAACTCTGAGATGTTCATAGGATGGAGCAGATTTGTAGAGGATATCATAAGGAGTTTTGTTTTGAATGAGAAGGTTGGGTAACCTGTTGATAATATAGGTTGCAGTGAGGATGCTTTCTCCCCAGAACTGGATAGGCAATCCAGATTGGATCATAAAAGATCTGGCAACCTCAAGGATGTATCTGTGACGTCTCTCAACCCTTCCATTCTGTTGTGGTGTGTAGGTACAGGTGGTTTGATGAACAATCCCATGAGTTTGAAGAAATTGGGAGACAGCTGAGTTTAGAAACTCAGCACCTTGGTCAGATCTTAGGGTTTTTACTTTAGCATTGAACTGGTTTTGTATGAGAGGGATGAAGGATTGGAGATGGGATATAACTTCACTTTTGTGCCTCATTAAGAAAGCCCATACACTCCTACTTTTGTCATATACAATAGTGAGAAAAAATCTGTATCCTTCCCTTGTAGGAGCATCATAAGGTCCCCACACATCACAGTGGAGTAACTCAAAAATATGATCAGCAGTGGATGTACTTAAGGGAAAAGAGCATTTAGTATGCTTAGATAAAGGACACATAGGACAATCATGATCAAAACTGAGCTTTATATCATTTGAAATAGCTGAAACATGTTTTAACTTCACAATTGGAGCATGTCCAAGGCGCAAGTGCCACAAGGCAGTGTTGTTTGACAAAGGAGTTTTGTCTTTAGGTAAAAACAAAGGTAAAGAGGACATAGAGGTAAAGCTGGAAGGCCTGGGCTGAGGTAGATCACTTGGGGCTACTCCACAGGTTGCTGGATCCATGTAGTACATGCCTTGAAAGTACCTACCAAATGCAATCATCCTCGTCCTTGCTTGGACCTGAACAACACAGAAGTCATAAGTAAGTTCAATATGGAATTTGAGATCTCTGGCTAATTTTGGTAAAGACAGGAGATTAAAGTGAAATGAAGGAACATATAGAACATGAGTGAGAGTTAGATTAGGCAACTGAACTGAGCCAATATGTGTGATAGGACAAGATCTACCATCAGCAAAATTGATGACAGATGGATTTGATATAGGCATGGGATTCACAATGATACTCCAATCAGAGGTCATATGGTCAGTAGCTGCACTGTCCATTATCCACCACTTACTGTTTTTAGAAGCATTGAAACAAAGTTTACCTGCAAGGTGAGATTCATGAGTGGAGCTATCTGCCTGTCTGAGAAGAGAGATGAGAGATCCAAGCAGCTTCTGGTGATCTGAGTTCAGAGAGTTTGCACTGGCTTGTGTAAACTCCTGTGTAGTATTCACTGCTGCATTTGCCTTAGGAGACTGAGAGTAGCCAAACCTTTTTCCTTGCTCATAGTTTCCTGGACGAGTAGTTTGAGGTTTGATCTTACTCTTTGAGTGCCAACTGGGATATCCAATCAACTCCCAGCACCTCTCTATCTTGTGATTCCCAGAGCAGTGACCACACTTCTCTCTTCTGTATCTGTTCTCGTCTTGCCTGACTGAGAGAGCCTGGCGTTTTTGCTTGTCTTCTTCCTGCTTGGCCACTAGAGCAGTGGTAGCTGTAGTGTCAGGCTTGACAATTCTCTTATCTGAGAATTTCTTTCCCTGGTTTCCTTGAAGAAGGAGTGAGTGAGTAGTGCTAGGTGATGGAAAAGGGGTGGTCATGAGGATCTGTCTCTGAGCTCCATCATATCTCTCATGAAGTCCCATGAGAAATGTCATGAGCTTATTCTCAAGATCAGCATCTTCAGCTTGTTTCTGCAAATCACACTAGCACTTTCCACATTTGCACTTTATAGATGGCACAATCACAGATTGTCTACGCTACAACCCCTTGAGTTTAGTAAAGTACTCAGTGAGCTCAGAATCATCCTGTCTACACTCATGGATTTCTCGTTTGATCTCAAAGATCAGAGGTCCATTTTTCTGACCATAACTCTCCTCTAGATCTAGCCACATGTCTCTAGCAGTATCATATTCATCAATTGTGTTATAGATGTCCTTTGACACAGTGTTCAACAGCCATGAACACACCATGTCATTACATCTATCCCACTGAAGAGCATTCTCAGCAGATCGAGCAATTGAGCCATCAATGAGCCACAATTTGTTCTTCACTGAGAGAGCTTTGGTGAATGATTGACTCCAGCGTCGATAATTCTCACCAACAAGCTGAATTGCACATAGATTCATACCTGAATTATCAGATGGATGTATGAATAGCGGATTCTGAAGATCTGTCATGGTGATCTGCGTTCCTCGTCGACGATCAGAAGCAACAGATCTAGATCCTGGTGAGTGTGGAGGAGAGCGATCGGCCATCAATCCAAGGAGAAGGTGAGCAGATCCAGCACAGATCTAGAGCGTGAGAGCCTGCTCTGATACCATGTTGATGATTCCAGATGAAGATCTGTATGAATTGAGTAAAGAAGAAAGAGATCGAAAGAGATTGAGAGAGGAAGATGAGCTGAGCTCAAGAGCAGCTGCAAGCTACTATTCCATTGAAGAGAGTTTTTGAGAGTATTTTGTGAATGTAATTGTTGTATTCAATCTGATCTATTACAATGTAATGTAAAAGCTATTTATACTACTTTAGCTAATGTTATAAGCAATGAAATGGGTTTCAATTGTGTTTCATTATTTTCCAAAAGGAAATATATAAAGACTTACAAGGAAACAAACTACTAAACGTGGGGAGAGAGATAGCTAAACATGGGCTAATATCTCTAACCTCCTTGATTCCTCTAACTGACTATATTAATGAAATCAGAATAAATTAAAATCCAATCCTAATTAATAGGAATTAGTTTTATTCCTTTACACACTCCCGCAAGTTGGACGTCGGACCGGACAGGCCAAACTTGGAGATGAGAAGGTTGAACCGTTGACGAAGAAGCGGCTTGGTGAGGACGTCGGCTAGTTGGTCATCGGTAGGAACATAGGCCACTCGAAGCTTGTTATTCTGTACTAGTTCCCTCACAAAGTGATAAGCCAAAGCAACATGTTTCATGCGTGAGTGAAACACAGGGTTGGAGCTTAGACTTTTGGCTCCTTGATTATCACAGTAGATGACCGGTTGATTCAAGGATTGCACCCCTAACTCGGAGAGAAGAGACATGATCCACACAAGTTCAGAACAAGCATCCGCTAGGGCTCGATATTCTGATTCCGTCGAAGACCTTGCCACTGTCTTTTGCTTACGAGAACTCCATGAAATAGGAGTTTTGCCCAAGTAGAACACATATCCAGTGGTGGATGTGTAATCATCTTTATTACCAGCCCAATCTGCATCAGAGAATCCATGGAGAACTTGAGAGCCATGCTTGTGAATGATGATTCCTTGATCGAGGGAGCCACGTACATATCGGAGCAAGCGCTTGAGGGCACACCAATGAGTTGTTATTGGAGCGTGCATAAATTGGGATAACTTATTAACAGCATAACCAACATCGGGTCTCGTTAGAGCAAGATATTGAAGGCTGCCCACCAACATACGATACGCTGTAGCATTGTCCAAGAGAGTCCCTGAGGTTTTCGTGAGGACTGTTGACACACACATGGGGGTAGAGATAGACTTGCAGTCCACCATGTTAGCTTTGGCAAGGAGATCTAAGATATACTTGCGCTGATTAAGGAACAACCCGAGAGGATGCGACTGGACCTCAACACCCAAAAAATAGGACAACATACCGAGATCCTTCAAGGAGAAGCGAGATGAGAGACTGTTGATGACGCGGGTGAGCGTCAACTGATGACTGCCGGTGATGATGATATCATCGACGTAGACCAACAAGTACAAAACTCCATAGCTAGTCTTGAGGATAAAAAGAGAAGCATCTGCAACCGAATTTTGAAATCCCAGCTGAAGCAGAAACAACCTGAGTTCATTGTACCAGGCTCGAGGCGCCTGTTTCAAACCGTAGATGGCTCGCTTCAACTTGCAGACGTGGTTAGGCAAACTTTTGTCAACAAATCCGGGTGGTTGCTCCATGAAGACATCTTCCATCAAGGTTCCCTGAAGAAAGGCGTTGTTCACATCTAGTTGACGAATAGGCCAACCGGAGTGAATGGCAATGGACAAAACTGTGCGAACCGTCACCGGTTTAACAACGGGGCTAAATGTCTCCGTAAAATCACAACCGGGACGTTGATGGAATCCTTTTACGACTAACCGTGCCTTGTAGCGATCCAACGTGCCATCGGGATGAACCTTGACACGAAACACCCATTTGCATCCAACTATGTTATGGTGATTGGACTTGGGAACAAGCTCCCATGTGGAATTGGAGGAGAGAGCGTCAAACTCCTTCTGCATAGCCTCACGCCAGTCTGGGTCCTTAAGCGCTTGGGTAATGTTTTGGGGTTCTTTGAGAGGAGGGAGATGCATATGAAGGTTAAGCTTATCAATAGGTTTGACAATACCCGAGTGGGAGCGGGTAATAATCTGCTGAACTGGAGGTGTTAGTGGGTGAGAGGGAGGGGTCTTAGGAGAGCTAAGAGCACCAGAGGAGGATGCTGATGACGGGCTAGGAGAGGGAGACGGGGATCTGGGAGATGGGGGAGAGGAGTTGGATGAAATTGAGGGAGATATATCCTGGAAATTAGGGGCAATGGGTACCGGCTGAGGCGAGGGAATATGATCAATTAGTGGAGATTGAGTGGGCCCGGGTAAATAAGAATTAGTTGAGGTAGGCGAGAGAATGGTGGGATTGGGGCTAGGTGACGTTGGATTAGGTAGAAGGGAGGGTAGGGTGGGTGGTGTATAGGCATCAGTGGGTGGGGGAGGGTTGGATAATGGGTGTTGGGAAAGTAGTTTATGGAATGGAAACTCCGTTTCAACAAAGGTCACATGCCTGGAGGTGTAGATGCGGTTAGTTTGTGGATCAAGGCAAAAATAAGCACTTTGAGTGAGTGAGTATCCGACGAACACACAAGCAACGGATTTAGGATCCATTTTGTTGGTAGTGTAGGGTTTTAACCATGGAAAACATAAGCAACCAAAACTTTTTAATTTTTGATAATTCGGTGAAGTGTGCGTAAGCTGGGAAAAAGGGGATTTATTTTGAAGAGTGGGGGTTGGCATTCGATTAATTAAATAGACTGCGGTTTGAAAAGCAAATGGCCAAAATTTGTGTGGCAAGGATGAATGAGACATTAGGGTTAAACCGGTTTCGACCACATGACGATGGCGTCTCTCCGCATAACCATTATGTTGAGGTGTATGAGGAGGTGATGTGAAATGAGAGATGCCATTAGATGCCAAGAAAGATCGTAAGGCAATGAATTCCCCACCATTATCAGAGTAGAAGATTTTTATTTTGGATTTGAAGTAATTTTCAACGAGGTTTTTAAAGGTGATGAAAATATTTTTTGTGTCGGATTTTTGTTTGAGGGGATACAACCAAATATACTTGGTAAAATGATCAACAAAAAGCACATAATATTTAAAGCCATCAAATGACATAACAGGAGAAGTCCAAACATCGGAAAATACAACCTCTAACGGAGAGGTCGATTGAATAGAAGACTTGCCAAAGGGAAGCTTATGAGCTTTATTAACTAAGCAAGAGGAACAAAAATCAGAATTCGAATGTAAACTTCCTAGTTGAAAATGTGCTTGAAGAATCTTGAAAATAGGCGGGGACGGATGACCCAATTTATGATGCCACAATGATCCAAGGGATAGACGTGACGAGAAGACTGAAGGTGGGGAACCAACTGGCCAAGAGTAGAGACCATCTTGAAGTTGTCCTCTAAGCAGGGTTTGACCCGTTCGCAGATCCTTAACACGAAACCAAGTGGGTAAGAATTCAACAGAAACATTATTATCCGCAGTAAATTTGGAAACAGAAATGATGTTTTTGGAAATCTGAGGCACACAAAGCACATTATCAAAATTATAAGTTTTGGTTGCTGTTGGAAAATGAAGTTTGCCGATTCCAGAAATGCGTAAACCCTTACCATTACCAACAATAAGTTCATCTGGACCCTCATACGGATAGTGTAAGCTGAGGTTTTGAAGGTCATTCGTTACATGGTGAGAAGCCCCACTATCGACTAACCATGGTTGAGTTGGGTGAGGAATGGTAGAGTGATGGGCTTGAGGAGGCTGCGCAGAAGGTGTATGTGGCCGGTAGGGAGGTGGAGGAGGACGTAGAGATGGAGCTTGTTGACGGAAGAGCGGGCAGTAGGCAACGACATGCCCGTGCTCCCGACACCATTGGCAACGACCCTTGAAAGGAGTCGGTGGTGGCCTGAATGACGGGGCGGACTGGGGAGGTGGCTGCCAAGTAGGTGGAGGCGGCTGCAGAGGGGATGACCAAGAAGATTGCGGGGCCTTGGATTTGTTTTTGGTGGGTTTGGACTGAGCAAGCAGAGCCGAAGCAGGAGACGGGTTTGGCGAAGCAGCAAGACGAAGAGAAAGTTCCTTGTGAAGGATTTTCTCATGAAGTTCTTCCAAAGTGATGGTGGTGTCTCGGGCATGAACACCGTCAATGACAGCTTGGAACGAGGAATCCAATCCGTTGAGGATGGCATCAATAACATCCTCGACGTCTGGGGGTTTACCGAGAGAAGCCAGTAGATCGGCCACGCCCTTAACTTGGAGAAAGAAGTCTGATACAGGAAGAGAGCCCTTGGTGAGAGACTTCATCTTCTCCTTGAGAAGGTTGATGTGAACTCGCGATGGTTTGGCATACGTGTCTTCCAAAGTCTGCCAAGCCTGACGGGCAGTGGTGGCTCGAGACACCAGGGAAGCCACCGAAGTGGACAAAGTGCCAACGAGCGCGCCGAAGATAAGTTGATCTTGTCGGATCCATGTAGCATGGGCTGGATTTGGCGTCTCCGAGTTATCACGGTTGATGGTCGGCGAAGGAGCCGGGTTGGTGCCATCCACAAAGTTGAATAAACCATATCCAACGAGGAGGGACTGAATTTGGGATTTCCAGCTGATGTAATTGGTTGGGGTGAGTTTAATTGCATTTGAGAATTGGACAATTATAAATGGTTTGTTGGGTTCAGCTGGATTGGGAAGAGAGTGGTTGATGGCGGAAGCCATGGTGGAAATCAGGAAAAGAGAATGAAGGAAGCGACTAGACTGCTGATACCATATAAGCAATGAAATGAGTTTCAATTGTGTTTCATTATTTTCCAAAAGGAAATATATAAAGACTTACAAGGAAACAAACTACTAAACGTGGGGAGAGAGATAGCTAAACATGGGCTAATATCTCTAACCTCCTTGATTCATCTAACTGACTATATTAATGAAATCAGAATAAATTAAAATCCAATCCTAATTAATAGGAATTAGTTTTATTCCTTTACAAATGTAATGTAAAAGACAAACTTATTCCCCAAGCTATTGCATTGGATACCCGATAACAGATCCGAATCCCATCTATTTAACAAAAAATGATAAAATTGAAAAATATTACGACTAATAAAATTAGTGATGTATGTATAAATAATAAATTTAACTATCAAACAAATTGATACAAGCGCAAAAACTATAACAGAAAGTTTATACCCATTTTCATAAATTCTTACAATTCATGATCATAAATATCAGATCAAGCTTCATCAATCGATTCAATCCTTATTACATTCTAGAATCTAGTACCGTACATAATTATATCCTTATCGTATAATTATATTTGTTGATTTATGTTGGTTAATTAGTAGTAATTAACTTTCTTAATTAACTCATGGGTGGTTTGTGAAAAAATTTCAATTTGCTGATATTTTTCATGGGTGGTTTCTGTATGAGTTAAAAGTCGAGCCAACTTGACCTATTATTAGAAGTGAGCCATGGTGTGGTGCTAAGTGCTAACCATGACATTGTTTAATAGGCTCAAAGTTGGAACCAGTTTTATTCGCTAAGATAGTGATTTGTTTGACATCAAGCTCAACACATGAAATTGGGCCTAACCAAGCCCCAAACTACCCCGGCCCAATCCCTCTCTCCCAAAGCCCAAACCTTAACCCCTAACCAACTTTAGTTGAAACTCTGCGTTTCAACTCAAGGTTTTGCATTTGAGGCTCGCCTAAGCTCAACGGACGATGGTCGACTCCGATTCTTTCATCTTAAGAAGATCCTAGGTCTAGTTACCGACACTAGACGCGACGGAGTCTTCGATCCCTTGACCCATTCTCTACTTGTTTCCTTCTTGTTTGAGCCTGTGTCTAGGCTAGATCTACTACTGCGTACACATTGCAGCCTTGTTGTTCTTGAGCCTTCATGACGTAGGGTAACACTGAACCGCCTAAACACTTGTTGTTTCCCTTATACTTATTTGTTTGATCGATCTTGTGTGTGTTTTTTTTTCTATTACGTTTCAAACTCAACACAACTCCATGGGTTCAACATGAGGACAATTTGACATTTTTATAGACTCAAAGGAAACAACTCCATGAGTCTAGTGTCCAACAAATCTGCTAACGCAAAATCCAAAGGATATAATATTTAGAAATTTATGGTGATCAATAGTATAAAATCAAGTTTCTTTTTTTTTTTGGTGGGGAATATAAAATCAAATTTCTTATTGAATAAAAATAAAATAAAATCATGTAGTGGTGAGTTGTTCTTATCTGAATAATCTATATGTTCTTATCTGAATAATCTATATTTTAGTACATTCAAACTTAATTTTGACGGATCATCAATAGAGTTGTTATTCGAGCCGAACGAACCGAGTATTGCTTGTTCATATTCAGTTCATTTAGAATATGAACGAGCTCGAGCCGAGCCTAAATTTTGGCTCGAGCTTAAAAATGTGCTCATATTCGGCTCATTTAGGAAATGAGTGAGCTCGAGCCGAGCTTTTTTCGAGCTTTAGGCAATTCTACTTGCTCATTATACAGTAATTTAAAGGAAATTTTAGAAATTCCATAAAATTCGAGCCATTTGAGTTTAATTCAAACGAGCCGAGTTTTGGACCGAGCTTAAAAATGTGCTCATACTCGGCTTGTTTAGAAAATAAACGAGCTCGAGCTTGAGTTTTTATCGAGCGAGTACGAGTCGAATTCGAGCTACTCGTGTTCACATAACACCCCTAATCATCAAGATCTTCTAACCTGAAAATTACAACCGAATTCATTATACGAGATTGGGATGGTCGACCTATTCATATTGGCTATAGCAGAATTGCGCAACAAACACCTTTGTTGGTGGAAGCCTTGGCTTTGAAATTAGGTGTTTGTCATGCAATCCAATTGAACATCCACAAGCTACAAATTGAAGGGACTCCCTTATAGTAATAAATGATTTAAAGGAATGGAGTAGAAGCTTAAGAAAAATTGAACTGCTCATGACAAACATTAAAACCTTATTGTCGAGGGTGGGAGAAGTGTTCTTCTCCTATATTCTCCATTCTTACAGTAGAGTGGCATATAAGGTTACACAATTTGCCACTATGCTAGGGAACTCGACATCTACAATGATTCACGTCTCCAAAACCTCATATGCAAGGATGCATCGTATAGGGTGACTATCTGAACTTTTGCCTTATAAAAATAACAATAATCTATGTTTTGGATTTGGTTATTTTATCATTGGATATGGAGATGTTTATGACTTAGAATGGTCCAGAAAAACTTGGGTGTATTGATTGTTTGTTTGTTGCTGCTTTCTTCAAGGTACTCTGCAGCATGTATCATACTAAGTTATTGTTGGATGAGGAGATTTATAAGCCATGTATAAATCAATTATTGAAACAATATAATATAATATAATATAATCATGTACGCTTTATTCAATTGCAAACTGTGTGATCAAACATTGATCTATGCATCCAAATTAATGCCAATGTAAGTATCAATAGGTAGATGTTTAGTAAAAGGCAAAAGAGTAAAAGAAAGTGATGGAGAGCGTATCTCAGGAAAGTGGTTCGGAAGGAAGTGAGGCCAGGGTGACGGGGACGCCGTCGCCGCCCGGGGACGACATGGTGGTTGACCCGGCCGCCTACCCCCCCCCCCCCCCCCCCCCCCTCCTGACCCAGACCCTGGAAAACAGCCAACAAAGAGCGATACGCCGACGTCCCCTGATTAGCCCCCTCCCTCCCAAGCGGGTATGACATGGAAGGATAAGGTGGTGATGGGAGGACAACCTCCTAGAAACCCAGAGGTTAGCAAAGAAGAGATTAGAAGCAAGATCTTGATAACCTTTCCTCAAGGACCGAAGGGTGATCCAGTTGTGGCTATAGACCAATCCGTGATGGAAGCTTTGTCTGGTGTCTGGCGGAACGCCATCATCGTTAGGCTCCTCGGGCCGAAAATCCCCTTCCATGTCATGGATAGAAAACTTAGAGAACTATGGAAGGAATTTGGAAGATTTCAGGTCATCGACATCCCCAACGAGAACTTTCTTGTCCGCTTCGAGAAGAAGATGGATTGTGATAGTGTCCTCTCGAGGGGTCCGTGGTCCGTGTTTGGGCGGTGTCTTATCCTCAAGGCATGGATGCCAGATTTCAGACCTTTTGACGTCATCAGAACGGCACCGGCTTGGGTGCGGATTAAGGATCTCCCTATGATCCTCTACCAAGAAGACGTCCTCCTCAGGGTGGCAGAGGGATTGGGACGACCAATTAGAGTTGACCCCCAAACGGTTCTCACGAAATGTGGGAACTTCGCCAGAGTCTGCGTCGAGGTCAACCTTGAAGAACCTCTAAAGGGCACCATTACCATCAACGGTGAGCGGTATCTTATCGAATACGAGGGCATCCCTAACATTTGCTTCGAATGTGGCAGGTTTGGACACAGGAGGTTCGAGTGCCCCTATGCTTGTAATACCGAGAAAAACGATGGCATTGCGCAGGAGGTGGCGCCGGGAGGTATGGAGAATGGAGGAGTGGCTCCGGAGGTGGTTAGTACTCGGAAGGAGGAGGGGGGAGGGAATCATGGACCTTGGATGGTGGTGGCCAGGAAAAATCGGTCGGTGAAACCAAGGCCAACGGGTGCTGAGATTAGCGCCCCGATCACCGGAAAATCTCCTAAAGCGCCGGCTGCCGGGAACGGAGGCAATCGGGCTACCACGGCTACCGTTAGAACGACCGTTGAGGAGCGCCGAAAAGGAAGGGTTGAGGAGGGCGAAGCGTCGGGAGTTAATGCGAAGGTTCCCAAGAAACAGGTTGTAAAGGGTGGAGTTAATTCCAAAAAGGGAAGTGCGAAGGATAAAGAGATCTCTGGAAAATCTATTCTGATCACCAAGGATCCAGCCCAGCCCAATAAGAATGAGAGTGCTGAAGATGGCCCAAGGAACGACGATACAACGTTGGGCCTGAACATGGGGGATAATTCTAAGACCAGTGGAAAGTCAACCCAAGGACTGAGGAGAGCCCAGAAGAAGACGACCTTTAAGAAAAAGAAAAAGAGTATTCCTACCCTGATGAAAAAGATTGAAGCGGTGGTTCAGGAAGAGACGAACGACCCTAGCAGTCGTTACCTGGCTGATGGTGTTAGGATACCCCACAAGACTGCGTCGGAAACCCGGATCCCCTCGACCCCGCCCCACATAAACGACGTGACGATGACCACTGGGATCCAGTGGGCTACCCCGGCTGCTCACACTTCGGAGCCTCCTCTCCCAGGAAAACTCTGGGGTACTGGAGTTAACGTGGGGGTGTCGCCGGTCCCAGAAAGCATACCCACTTTCGAAGGGGCAGTAGTGGTGGAGAGCGCGAATGGGGAAATTGACCTGGGCGCCTGATCTTTTCCTTACTCTTTCTCGCTTTCTGTGTTATCTGTTTATTATTACCTTAACAATGAGTAACCCTATTAACTTCATGTTTTGGAATTGCTTTGGAGCAGGAAAAAAGAGCTTTAGAAGGGCTATCCGCTACATCAGGAGAAAGCTCACGGTGGATGTCTTGGCTCTTGTTGAAACCAGGGTCTCAGGAGTTAGTGCGGATGAGGTCTGCGCATACCTCAACTTCCCGAACTGCATGAGAATCGAAGCAAGGGGGTTCGCCGGCGGGGTTTGGCTCCTTTGGGACCCACAGAAATGCGATCTGACTATTCACGAAAGAGAGGCTAATTTCATACATGGCTCATGGAAAGTTGGGGACTCTAGGGCTCACGTCATTGCTGTGTACGGCCCCCCTACGGTGGAAAGGCGGACAGGTTTCTGGGCTGACCTGGAGAACTGTTTAGATAACATCACAGGCCCTCTCTTTATGGGGGAGACTACAATTGCATACTTGATTCTACTGAGACCCAGGGTGGTACTGGCTTGGTGCACGCTGATGCCCCCCGAATGAGACAAATTATGACTTCAATTCAATCTTATGGACATGGGATACACGGGCCAAGACTTTACTTGGAGTAAGGTTGTGACCGGGGGGGCCTCTGTATCTAGGCGTATCGACCACGTCCTTACGAACCTGGAAGGGCGCCTACAATGGCCGGATGCTAGGGTGAGACACCTCCCGCGTTACTCATCCGATCACTGCCCCCTCTTTCTTGAAGTCTGTCCGAGCATCGTGAGGAATGCTAAGAGAAGGCCGTTCAGATTCGAAGCAGCTTGGATGACTCACGAACAATTTCCTAGCTTCATTAACTCGAAATGGAGAAGGGATTGTGAGGCCCCGGCTGCGCTACATGAGCTAAGTATAGATCTGACTAAGTGGAACAAGGAGGTGTTTGGAAGGATCCAAAGTCAGGAAGGACACTCTCATGAGGACCCTTGGTGATGTTCAAAAAATGCTTGCGAGATCCCCGACGGATGGCCTGAAAGCCAGAGAAGCCGAGATCACTAGAAGCATTGATGAGACCCTTGAGCAGGAAGAGATCTTATGGTTTCAGAAATCGCGTGAGAAATGGCTCACGCACGGCGACAGAAACACCAGGTTTTTCCATACTCCGATAAGCCTTTGTAACGTTATCTACAAGGCCATTTCTAAGGTGTTGACGACCCGTTTGCAGCCCATTATGGAGAAGCTGGTTGGTCTTTTACAAGGAAGCTTTATACCAGGAAGGTATATTTCTGATAACATTATTGTTGCTCAGGAAGTTGTTCATTCTATGAGGAGGAAGAAAGGGGTGAGGGGTTGGATGTGCCTTAAGCTCGATCTTGAGAAGGCGTACGATAGGCTCAGTTGGGACTTTATTGAAGACACTCTAGGCCGTGCGGGTCTACCGGATTCTCTTGTCCGATGGATCATGGAATGTGTCCGTACCCCCCGTATGCAGGTGCTATGGAACGGTGAAGTCTCTAAGCAATTTATCCCTACCCGGGGTATCCGCCAAGGGGACCCGATATCTCCATATCTGTTCATTCTATGCATGGAAAGGCTGAGTCATATCGTCTTGGAAGCTTCTGAACGTGGAGATGGGAAAGCTATTCGGCTCGCGAGGGGAGGACCTAAACTCTCACATCTATTCTTCGCCGATGATATCCTGTTTTTTGCCGAGGCGTCGGTGGCACAAGTAAAGGTCATCAAAGACTGTCTCAAGGCCTTCTGCAAAAGCTCCGGTCTCAAGGTTAGTCTTTCCAAATCCAAGATTTTCGTTTCTAACAATGTAAAGCAGGATTTGCGCTCAAGAATCCAAGCGGAGGGAAGCATTGAGGTCACAAAAAGTTTAGGATCCTATCTGGGGATCCCGGTGCTTTAAGGAAGAATCTCCGAGCAAAATTTCAAGCCTATCTTGGACAGGTTTGCCTCGAAACTCGTGGGATGGAAGTCGAGCACACTTAGTTTTGCAGGGAGAGTTACGCTCACCCGGGCGGTCCTCTCGACCCTCCTTGCATATACTATGTCATCGATGATTATGCCTACTGGTGTTTGCAAAAAAATGGATAAGATCTGTAGAGATTTCCTTTGGGGATCCACAGCCGAGAAAAGAAAGATGCACAAGGTTGCTTGGGCGGAAATCGCTAAACCCAAGAAACTTGGAGGGCTTGGAATCAGGAACATGGAAGATGTCAACCTTTCACTCGTTGCTAAGACGAGTTGGAGGCTTGTCGTCGGAGAGGAAGGGCTGTGGAAAGACATACTCACTAGTAAGTATGTTGGTAAGGCTCTTGGCAGCTCGGCGGCGGCGTCGCACATATGGAAGGGATTAACTAAAGCCGTGGAGGTCGTTATTACCCCGAATATCAAATGGAATGTCGGAAATGGTCAGAATATCCGGTTCTGGGAGGATCACTGGCTGGGATCAGCTAGGCTCGAGGATCTGAATCCTGGACATGAAGACAATCCGAATCCTACTAAAGTGGCGGATTACTGGCTGGCGAACGGCGGATGGGACTGGGGTAAGCTTGAGGGATCCCTATCTCACTCCTCACGTTTGTTGCTGGCGGCTACCGCTGTCTCGGAGGTGGGAGATTCTTTCTCATGGGCTGGGAGTAAAAGCGGCGAGTACTCGGCTAAGGCGGGCTATGCTGCCATCCAAGATCTTGAATGGATGCAGGGCATGGATACCGCCTTTTACGAATGCATATGGAAGCTGGAAGTCCAAGAAAGGGTGAAACACTTCATATGGATTGCCAGCAAGGGCGGATTGATGACGAATCAGGAACGGACAAGGCGTCACTTGAGTAATTCTGATATTTGCCCAATCTGTAATATTTGTGTTGAATCACTATTACACTTGTTTAGAGATTGTGGGGTTGCTGATATTTTCTGGATGCAGGTCCGAAGAGCTAGGAGGGACGTGGGGGATGTTGATCTTCCTTTCGCCTCTTGGTTGCGAGCAAACATTGTCTCCAAGGAAGTCTAGGCTAACGACGTGAATTGGAACTCCGTCTTTGCGCTAGCCATCTGGAAATTATGGAAGCGCAGAAACAAGATGACTTTCAACAAGAAATAGTTACCTGAAGTCACCTTGGAAGCTTGCATCAAGGAAGCGGTGGAGTACAAGAGAGCAAGGAAGGGGATGCTCCGGAAACTAACGGCGCCAAGCAGAGTGCCGAAGGAGGTTGGGTGGCAAAGACCGGAGACAGGTTGGGTCAAATTAAACTCCGACGGTGCGGTTAAGAGTTGGGGAACGGCATCGGCGGGAGGAGTTCTGCGTGACAGCCAGGGCAACTGGATTCATGGGTTCGTGCATCACATTGGGACGTGTTCGGTGGTCTCTGCGGAGTTATGGGGCGTTGTCGATGGTTTGGAACTGGCCTGGAGTCTTGGCCATAGGAAGGTCGTGTTTGAGACCGACTCGAGGACAGTGATCGAGCTGATTAAGAGTAGAGTCAAGTCTACGCATCCGTGCTTTAGCCTGGTGTCCCGATGCCAGAGCTTCCTTAGTAGGGAATGGTCTATCCATTTCCGTCATGTGTTTAGAGAGGCTAACTGTGTGGCCGACTTTCTGGCTGACATTGCCTCTTCTTTTTACTTAGGCGTCTCGCTCCTTGACTCCCCTCCGGGGGGCTTGGAGCCTCTTTTACTAGCTGATGTGCAGGGGAACACTAGGTCTCGCCTATGCCCTGTAGAGGACCCTCCGTGAAGGTGTTGCTGGCATTGGGCGGGGCTTTCTTCTGTGCACTTGGCCCCATTGTAAACTCTCTGCTTGGTCTTATTTAACGGTTTGGGGAGCCGCTTCTCCCCATTTTCGCACCAAAAAAAAAAGTAAAAGGCAAAAGAATAGCAAATCCATAAAACGCATACAATTCAACTAACAGTTCATTTATGATGAAATGAAAACACATAATAGAAAATCCATTAGATTATGTTACACTCATTACAACATACAATCTAACACAGTGTCGAGCCAATCTGAACCAACTCGTTCACAAAATCATCCAACTCCTTAGCCGAGCTCCCGCTATCTTTAACATCAGCAACCGCCTTCTTTTTTTTAGTTGTTCAGCCGTGCACCGTTGTGAGACATCCAGACTCATTGCCTCTGTTATGACCCGACCCAACTCATTCAGGTCAGACGATGGATTCGAATCGGAGGCTACATTGGTGGGCAACTTAATTAGTGGATGGGGAAGGGATGGAACTCTCTTCTGGTGGCCAATCAGACGGTTAACGCCCCAAACCTTAGGTAAACGGTATTCAGACCAAAGGTAAAAGAACTACGTGGGTTTTGATATTCCTTTTCTTGTGAGTTGGGAGGATAGATAGGCAAATGAGAAAGCGGTTCAAGCCCTTCATCCTTTTTTTCCCAACTAATAATTGAACACACTTTACAACAATTACCATATTGTAAATAAATTATGTAAAATATTTTTGTATATATATAAAATGTCATTTTGTATCATATACATGATTTGTCAAGTCGACCTGACGAGTCATACGAACCCAACGACCTACCCCACCTCCAAATTAAGGTTAGGGTTGAGGGTTTCCGACTTGTAACCACGCCTATTAGCAGGTTATGAAAATTTCATTATTTTTCTCTTGTAGATACCATGTTGTACTTACCCAATTATGTAAGATTCTGATACTATCACTCAATAATTTTATATCGGTTTGTCTATTGTGTGTCTCTAGAGCATAAGATAAGAATACTTTATTGAGAAAGAAAACTCTAAAAGAAAATAGGTGAAGCCCACAATCTAATTTAAAAATGGTTAAATCGGGTATATCTATGGAAAATATTTTTCAATTGGGCTTCTTAGGACATATGATAGAGAAATCGATTTTATATTTATATAAAAAAAAAATCAATGATTTTATAATAGCTGCAGGTGATCTGGACTGATGCATAGTATGCTTGTCCAATTGTGATACGTCTTGAAATTTGGCTTGTTACCTAATCCAGCCCAAACTTAGTGGAACAAAATTGGGTTCTGATGGTGATAACATAAACATACACCTTATCCATTTCTTTAAAATATAGGTCAAACATTTTAAATATAATAATGATAATGATATTAAATTTATGTTTTAAGTGAATGAAAAATTCCCTACTGAAAAATGGGTGGATTAATTTTGGGGTGGGATTAAATCAAGGATGTGTTTGGATTCTATTGTATTTTAATTATAATGTAATTATTTTACCTCGTTTTATGTGAGCGTTTGGTTGTAAAAATAAAAATCTCGTAAAAATCGAGGTAAAACCATAATTTAACCAAATAATCACATAAATCAAGATAAAATAATTGCATTATAATTAATACATTGTGGAATTCAAAAACAACATAATTTAAACACTTTAAAAATTATGTTAACCAAAAACCGCCTTATTATTTTGCATTATAAATATAATGCATTTGGAATCCAAACACACCCCAAGGCTCTTACTGTACGGTTTAAAGATGTAGGTTAGACCAATTGCTAGAGTAAATTGACATCTTTTCTTATACATCATTCCAACTTGATTGGCCTACGTCCTAGTTAACTAAAATCAATTTTCAAGCCCTGCTGGATTGGTTTAATGGTAAGAAGTGAGGGGGTTAGTGAGGGATCTGAGTTTGTTCTTTGATTTCGTCATTTTTCTTGAGTGGAAAATTAAGGTTTACCTTACTTTTTATAATTAAGTCTAATCAATCGATATAAATTAATTTATCTAATACTCCGTATGTGATTTTTACTGGTTGGATCACGTGTACGGAATTTGTCACATTTTGGTGTGTCTAGCATATTTAGCGGGATGTATGAACAACTAGCCTTTCATTATGCATTTGGGCATTATTAGCCCTCCTTTTGACCCAAAAAAAAAACAATCGATTTTCAAAGAAGCGAAATGATGGAACAACGTACATTGACTGGAAAACTTATCTAAGATTATGTGTAAAAAAATTTCAATAATTATTTAGCCAAAACTATCAGGTCTTAAAATTTAAAACCGACTTAATTTGATTGCATACAACCATTTAAAAAAAAGCAGGAATTAAGACTCAATTTTATTGGCGATAAATATAATGAAAATGAAAATGAAAAGGAAGCAGAGTTAATGAGTTATCGTTATTTAATGAAGAGTTAACTTGCCTTTGCCCAAAAAACCCCAAAAATCCCCCAATGAACGCGCCTACACGCGTTGTTCCACCTGCTAACCCTAAAGTGTCCAGCCGCCGCCATGGCTCCCTCGGCCTCTCCGTCCAGGCCAATCTGCACCCGCACCCGGATCCTACAAATCGAACCCCTCTCGCCCTGGCCCCTATTGTTGACCTGCTAGTGTTGCACCCACTTTGGCTCACCTCCACCAAGCAAATCGCTCCCCACGGAGCCTGCCCTAACCCGGATAGCAAGCAGGAGGTGGCGCCTCCCAAGTGGCTCTGTTACGCAGAGCTTTGGTCCACTAGCATCGTCTCAAGGGCCTGTAACCGGGCATTAATGAGATTTGAGAGGTTCACGTGGTGGCCTGACGGTTGGAGTTGCTGTCGTCCATGGCGTGCCCGCCTGTCCGTTCCGGGGTCTTGTCCGTGGAGCTGCTGCCTGCTACTTCTCTGCAAATCTTCCACTGTAAGTCTCTCTATCTCCACCTCTTCCCAAACCGACAATCAATTTGCCCACAGGCAAAACTACTATTTAAGCACACCGAACATGTGCCTTTTGGGTTATCGCCCTAATTCTATTCCACCGCATAAACTTCTCTGTGATCCAAATATTTCGTCCCCTGTCATCTCGCTGCTCCATACCGACATGGATCCCTCAAAATCGTTTCTTGATGCACTCAAAGATACTCAATCGCCCACCTATCCTCCCCCCGAGCCTGAAGCACCTCCGCCTGCTCCCACTGTCACTCCTCGCCCTGTCAATCGGCCCAATAGTGGTGCTCCGCCTACTGCCCGGCTATTTGCTGAAGCCAAAGGGAAGGCCAAGGTTTCGGACGGGGATGTCCTGAACAAACCAGCGTCGACTCCGATTGTGGCTGATCAATCGGCTTTCTTTGCTAGAATGGCGGATATACGCCAGAAGGCCCTCGCGGCAAATCAACACATTCTCCTGGGCACTCTGTTTGGGGGAGGTATGGATTTCGAAACCCTTGTTCTTAAACTTCGTAGCGAATGGCGCTTCTGTTCTAAGACTTCGGTCATTGTTGATCGATCTTGTGGCTGGTTTGAAATCCGTTTCAATAATATCCCCGATCTCAATCGAGTTTGGGAAAACCGCCCCTATCACATCAAAGGCCTTCTTATTGTACTGCTCCAATGGTTCCCTGCATTTAGCCCCATGGCAACTCAGGTTACTCATCTCGATATCTGGGTTCGCATTCCAAATTTGCCTGTCGAGTTTATGTGTCGTGAGGCTCTGATCGACATTTTAGGGCAGCATAACGCGGGAACCTTCATCCGTCTTGATAAACTGTCCCACCAAAAAATCCGTGTTAGTTACACCCGCTTCTGCGCTAATGTTAGCTTAGATGGGCTCGTGGGGGGTATTGTGGTCCCTGATATGAATGCTCAGCCCCTAAGCCTTCGCTTGTTCTATGAGGATTTTCCTAAGGGGTGTGGCTTTTGTGGCAGCTTTGCCCACGGTTTTGATGAGTGCACCGAGAGGGTGGTTCCAAAGTCGGTGACGACTATTACGATCCTCCCTCCCCAGGAGGGCATGGGGTCTTCCGAGGATGCGGATTGGTTCAAAGTGGGACCTAAAGGATCAAAAGTTGCTCCAGCCTTCTCGAAGAAGAGTCTGAAGCCTTATATGGCCGGCATGGAGACGGTGGTCGTCGACTTCGTCTCTCCGATTGATCATGCCTCTGTGGCTATCAATGGTGATCCTATTGCCATTATTGGGTCGGCTAAACCCGCTGAGGATGCCCTACCTGCTTCTGATGATGATTCGCTGGGCTGGACAAGCAAGGAGGCCCTGCTGGTTGAGGCCGCTGCTCTTACTCCAGGTGTGATGGTAGCCCCGCCTGTGAACTCTCCCAACATGGAGATTGATCCTATTGTGCCCCCTGCTGGTGGGCGGCCGGGTAGCTCCTCCTCGGTGGAGTCTCTTCAGCCCTCTCCTTCCACATCGACTTCGCGTTCGGTGTCTCGCAGGTTGGCTCGTATGGGCATCAACTCAACCGGGGCTGCAACAAACCCGGAATCAAGCAGTGGCACCAGCCGTGGGGATGACTCAGTTTCCTCCCTACTGAAGAAGCGCAAAGCCTAGTTTCCTATGATTGCACACCACTCGGTTTTTTTGGGTTGTTTAGGGGTGATTTATAAACCCTTTGCTATTGTGGTCCTTACTTTTGATATGCTTTCTGATTCACTCGGGCAGTCGTATGTGATTTGCCTTAGAGTTACTCGCCCGCCGACCACTCGGGTGTTTGGAGTTCTCTTCTCCTGCAGATGTGCTGTGCTCTTTATATTACAAGTTTTATGCCCAACTATGGGCCTTTTATGTACACCATTGCGTCTTTTTATTACCCTATGTCGAGTTACAATCACTATGACAGCAATCCGTCGCTTCCTCTTCTGCTTTCCACTCCCTCTATTGTTTTGCTGCTGTTTTCCTTCTTCTGTTGCAGGGGTTCTCCTCGACGGTGCAGTGGCTGCTGGGAGTTGGCCTGCTGGAAGCTGCTGCCAGTGGAAAGGCGTGAAGGGCTGTCTTTCGTTTGGTGGCGCTGGACGAACAGTACAATGGCGGAAGAACAAGCTGCATGGGCACGCTTAACACTTGAGACGAATCGACCGGACAACCCGATACATAAGCCTCACAAGGCAAGACCGATCGTACAATACTTTTGTACTACCGTACATCCGACTATTACAAGTCAAAATCTATGGCATAATTGCCCTTTTAAATTGTATTACATAAATACAAACATTGTGTACCAAGCTGCACTGTCAACCATATACTTTAAGAGAGCCACTTGCTTATCTAACTCGATAAGCTTCCAACTGTTGCAAGTGTTTTCTTACGTTGCATGGTTAATACCGTCAATTTGGACTTTGCCCAGAAAGATTTGTATTACATTTCTAATTTTGGAAGCAATAGCTACACACATTACCAAATTCAGGCTACAAACCGAACGTCCTAGGAAGGCTAATGTACTCCGTACAGGATTCTTCGAAAAAGGTTTTAAATGAATATATGTTCATGGAATTGTAGGGGGATGAGGAAAAGGAACTTCTGGACTGATACGGAACTGTTCTGTAAAAACAATTACATCAATGTTCTGGCTCTGCTTGAGACCAAGACTAATAAAATACCACCGGAAGCTTGCCTGAAAAAGTGTGGGTTTGCTCACATGGCTATCGACCCTGCAAGGGGTTTTTCGGGGGGGTATATGCTTACTATGGAAGGACCTTCCTATGTCAGAGGATGATATTACTCTCATCTCAGTCAATCATAGACTTATCCACATCAATTATCATGACAAAACTATCGACAAACTAATTGCTATGCTTGTGGTTTATGCACCACCGGACCATCGCTCAAAAGATGAGTTTTGGGATAACCTCACCAGTTACGCATCCAATCTTAACATTCCTTTCTGCATTATTGCCGATCTTAACGAGATCTCTAAACCAGAAGACAAATTGGGGGGCGCCTACCCGTCTCATGCAAGGTTTAAACGACTTCATGATATCAAACAGTCACTTCAATTAACAGAAGTACCAACCCATGGGGGTAGTTATACTTGGCAAAAAAAGAAAACGGATATGCCGAACAATAGCTACGCCAAACTGGACCGCTTACTGGCGCCAAACGAAATCATTTCAGCCTTCGATGGAATACGAGTCCGAATCCATCCATTCACAAACTCCGATCACGCTCCCATCTCACTCGATTTAAGATCACCGTCTAAGATCAATAGGAGTCCTTTCCGTTTCGAGATGGCTTGGACGACCAAACCGGAATTCTCAAACCTGGTGAAACAGGCTTGGAGACTGAATCCTACCGGATCCTACATGTTTAAACTCGTTAAAAAAACGAGTCTTCTTAAAAAGTTAGCTAAAAGCTGGCATAAACGTACTTATCAAAATATCCACAAATAAATTTTTGAGACAGATGAAGCCCTTCTACGGATACAACAAACACTAATTGCCAATCCAACCCAGGATCTAAACGCGAAACACAGGCGGTTGCTCAATAAACGTGAGCGTATGCTGGATTTCCAGTGTCGCTATTGGAGTCAGCGGGCTAAGGCTAAACACATACGATTAAACGATACAAATTCAAGTTATTTCCACAAAATAGCTACGGCCAAACGCGGCAGGAAGATGATTAAATTACTGACCTCTGATTCGGGATTGATCCTTTTTGATCATGACCAAATCAGAGATGAATTTGTTACCAGTTTCTCAAGGAGATTCAAGTCGTCATACAATCACGATATGCCCTGTAACGAGGACCTTACAGTCATCAACAATGAAATTTCTGATCAACAAAATCAAATGCTGACAGCGACCGTCACAAACACAGAAATTAAGTCTGCACTTTTCTCTATTGGAACCAATAAGGCGCCGGGCCCTGACGGAATGCCAGCAGGTTTTTACCAAACATACTGGCACATTGTGGGCCCCTCCATTATAAAAGCAGTCAAAGCTTTCTTTTCAAGCGGCAAGATGCTAAGACAAATAAACCACACGTTCATCACACTGATCCAAAAAAATGACGATCCTCAATGTGGGTCACTACAGGCCAATCAGCCTCTGTTCTACGGTCTACAAAATCATCTCCAAGATACTGACCGCACGATTAACAACAGTGTTTGACAAGCTAATACATCCTTTACAGAGTGCTTTCACCAAAGGAAGGTCCATTCAGGACAACATCCTCATTGCTCACGAAATTTTCCATTCGTTTCGACTAACGAAAGCTAAGACAGGCTATATGGCAGTCAAGTTAGACATGGAAAAGGCTTATGACCGCATCGAGTGGCCATTCCTTTTCAAGACACTCACTAAATTCGGTTTCGGCCGGAAATTTATCAATTGGATCCAAGAATGTGTACAAACGGTTTCGTACTCAGTGCTTATAAATGATGAACCGTCGAAGATTTTCCTCCCCACAAGAGGCCTAAGACAGGGCGACCCTCTATCGCCTTTCCTATTTATCCTTACAGCCGAGGTGTTAGCCAGAACGCTACAACAACGGTCAAATATCTCAAAAGACTTGGGGTTCACACTAGGTAGGGGGGAGTGAAGATCCCCTTCCTGGCTTTCGTTGATGATATCATGCTATTTGGCAGAGCAAACCAATCGACTTGTTTGGAGTTCTCAAACATAATACAACGTTTCTGTCAAATCTCGGGCCAACAGGTCAATCTACATAAATCCAGTTTCCAGGTATCACCTAACACTTCAACCACTGCCATTCACACGGTCACAAATACTATGGGCATCCCGCATGCCAAAAATCTAGAGAAATATCTAGGATGTCCCATTATCAATGGGCGGGTAAACAAAACCACCTTCACGGATATCATCCTCAAAACAAAGCTACAACTAACCAAATGGAAAGCCTCATCTATCTCAGCCAAAGGAAGGAAAGTTCTAATCAAAGCCAACCTGTCAGCACAACCGCTCTTCCTCATGCAAGCGTTCTTATTACCTAAGCAAATTCTACATGAACTTGACCAGATATACAGAACATTTTTTTGGAACAAAGACAACAATCATACACCGCTAGTGAGCTGGGACAAGATTTGTTCGGATACCCTACACGGGGGCCTCGGAATTTACAAAGCCGAAACAATGAATATAGCACTACAAGGAAATTGTTGTGGAAGATTATCGCAGAACCAGATAATATATGGACTAAGGTTATCGCTGGCAAGTACCTAAAAGGGGTTCCACTCCTAAATTACAAACAAAAGGGTAACACTTCTTGGCAATGGGCTAAATTAAATTCTCTCACAGAACTATTCAAATCGGGCCTCAGATGGTCAATTGGAGACGGTAAGACCGTCAATTTCTGGAAAGACAATTGGGTCTGCAAAAAACCGCTCTATTAAATGACTACTCAGACAATCACGGATGAATTAACAACTTGGCCGGTTGCCAGATTTATTAATGGAAACAACACTTGGAACACTAAAAAACTTAAGACAGACTTACAAGGAATTCTTGACTCGGATATCATATCAACAATCTCCAGGACTCACCTTCCCCATAACAGCTTTTCTAACAGACTTTACTGGGGATCCAGCAAAGATGGCTGGTTCTCCACGGCTGCAGCAACCAAGATCATCCCAAATAATGGGGGCGACAAAAATTTCGACTGTAACTGGATTTGGAAACTAGACGTTCCGAACAAAATAAGGCATTTCCTTTGGAAAATAGCACGTGATGGGTTACCAACCTCTGACAGACTACAAAGGTCTCATGTTTCTGTACCATCAGGGTGTTTATTCTGCGGTTGTACTACCGAGTCGACTAGTCATATCTTGGTTCAGTGCCCCATGACGTTGTCGATCACACAATCGTTAGGTATAAACCATCCCTCCGAGGGTGACCTCGACTTAGATACAAAACCCAATCGGCTGCTAAACGACATTCACATCAATTTAGGGACCAATACTCTCACTAAGTTGGCTTTTGCTTGGTGGGGTATCTGGTACTTTCGTAATCAAACGGTGTTTCAACACATACCAAACGCCTCGGTTCAGGCGATTACTGTCTTCTGCAAAGAGACTTACAGGGCTTGGTGTGCTAGAATTGAGGACGAGGATGCGCCCCCTCATTAGAAGAAGAAAATTAACACGGGATCTACAACCGATAAGTCTCAGAATATGAGAGGACAAAACTCCAAGAACGAGAATTGGAAAAAACCGCCTTTAGGCTACTACAAACTAAATTTCGATGGGTCGTACTGCCAGTCGGGGAGCGGTACCTGCGGTTTTGTGATTCGAGATCACTTGGGTGAGGTAAGGTCTTTAGGGGCGGGACAGTGTAATAACAGCTCCGCTGTTTTTACCGAAGCCATGGGTCTTCGGATGGGGGTCTCCAAGGCCATCTCTATGGGATTTAAGAAACTTCTGATCGAAGGGGACTGTTTGGTCGTCATAAAGGCTCTGCTTGGGGACTGGTCCAGCCCCTGGGAGATCGAGCTGCTGATGGCTGATGTAAATGTAGACTTAGATTATTTCTCTCATGTTGCTATTCGTCATATTTTCAGGGATTCTAACGGAGTGGCCGACAGGATTGCACGTCTGGCCCACACTGTCCCTGCCGATGATAGCTTCACGGATGATCCAGAACTTCGTGTTCTCGTCCGCTCGGACGCGCTAGGGAAGATGCCGGCTCGTGGGCGTGTTTCCTAATCCTTATCTGCTTCCAAAAAAAAAAAAAAAAAAGTTATTTAATGAAGAGTTTGTAGAAGCCGAAAGGTAATTATAGAGAGCTAATCACATGGTTTGATGTATTTTTTTAACTAATCATGTTGCACTTAGGATTTGTTTGGATATTATACCAAGTACTATCCTCCTCTTCTGCCATTTTTTTTATATAAAAATAATTTAAGCGGCTAGATGTCTTATTGGGATCGAGGTTCTCTTTTGGATTTCTTTTCATTCTAGTGTTCTAAAAAACGGCCTTGGCGGCCGCCAAGACGGCGCCAAGACGCTTGGCGGACCCACACCGTTCCGAATTCGGCCTTGGCGGTGTAGCTTGGCGGGGGAGGGCCTTGGCGAGAATGGAAAAACACATTGGCGGCCTTGGCGGGTGCAATACGGATACTTGGCGGCCTTGGCGGTTGCAAATCGAGCTTGGCGGGGAAGAGTTTTGGCGGGCACGGGACGGAGGCTTAGCGGTTTTGGCGGTTTTAAATTGAGATTATTTAGTTTTTATGCTTTCAAATTTCTCTATTATGAAATCATGATACTTATTTAAATATATCTATATGATTTTATATTTGGTTAAAACAACTTTAAAAGGGGTCATGATGATTTTTTATTTGATATGCTATAAACTTGAAATTAATACATAGTTTATTACATAATATATGTTTTATACATAGTTTATGGGATAAATATAACAAAATAATCAAAAACCGTTTTATCCGCCAAGAACCGCTAATAAGGCCGCCAAACCGTCTTGGCGCTTAGCGGTACTCTGCCGCCAAGCATCCGCCGAGCGTTTTTTAGAACATTGACCCATTTTCGACATGAAAGAGTAGTCAAGCATCGAAGCAAAATCGTCCGCTATTACAAAGTCAGACAATTTTCCCGCCTCGATGTAATTGAGAGTTTCGGAATCAGAAGGCAGCTCTCTAGGTCCGTACCGACGCTATCTAAGAGTTTATTCTCTTCCTCGACATGCTTTTCTATTTCTTTGTTTCTTATTTCATCTGTCTTAAAATGTAGGTCGTTTTACCTTTTGAATTTTCGTTAAATATCCCTAAGGTTAAGCTTAATTTGCATGGTGTGCAAAAATTTGACATATTTCACCAAATGTCCCCAAGGTTTTCTTTTTTTCTTTTTTTGCCAATTGTCCCTTCGTCTAATTTATTAACATTTTGGTTGAAAATAAAAATTAAATTAAATTAAAGGAATGAAAACAATTAAAAAAAATACATCAATCGATGCATATGAGAGTTGCAAGAGAGAGACTCGAAAAAAAACCTTAGGACAAAACCCCGTTGCCACTAGTAGATAGAAGCAAAAATCTGCCATGATAGTATGTGTGGCTTTTAGCCTATGATCGAGCACAATGTCTCATAACTTAAAGTTCATCTCAGATTCAAATGCAGGTAAAGATTCACGAAGATAGATTTCATAAATAAAATCCCAAATCAGGGAAAAACACAAGAGAAGCAGTCAGGGAAAGGTGTGTCAAGCAGAAGCAGAAGAAAGCTCTAGCCCTCAAAGTGTTAAATCATCCCTCAATTTTGACAATTTATGACGTGTCCTTGTGTTTTTGGTGCTCAAATTCAGTTGGTTGTTGGCTTCAATGTGGTTCGCCGACTCTAAGGTCCGCATCCTTCTTTCACTCCATTATTGTGCCGGAATTTGGACTCGTTTTGCGTGATTTTTTAGTTATTGGAGTTTTGTCCTAGGAAACCATTTCGGAATGGCTCACCGGAAAGGACTTGTGGGTAGTACCCATAGGTCCTCGGTTCGAACCCCGGAATGGCCGCTCTCTATTTACCAATTCAAGGAGTTTTGTCCTAAGGGTTTTTTTGTCTCTCTCTTGCAGCTCCCTATGCATCGATGGAGGTATTTTTATTTATTTTTAGTTCCTTTTATTTTCAACCAAAATGTTAACAGATTAGACGAAAGGGCATTTGGCAAAAAAAAAATGAAAATCTCAGGGGCATTTGGAGAAAAAAAAAATGAAAACCTCAAAGGCATTTGACAAAAAAAAAATGAAAACCTCACGAGCATTTGGCGAAATATGTTAAACTTTCGTACACCACACGAATCAGCCTTAACCTCAAAAGCATTTGTCAAGAATTACGAGTTTTATTTTTTAGTATGTTTTTTAAGGAGCTAAAAATTATATAAAATGTTAACTTTTTTTAAAAATAATATTATACGTTTTAATAATAATTATAATATTAATAATAAGTATAATATTAATAATAATATTATATTTAAACTTTTTTTTGGTCAAAAAATAATATTATACTTATTTTTTTTATTTTTTTTAAAAAAATAAAAATAAGTATAAATATTATTTTTTGACCAAAAAAAAGTTTAAATATTATTTTGAAAAATTAATAAAAAGATTTAATATTTTATACGGTTTTTAGCTAGTTATTAAAAAATGTGTTAAAAAGTAAAATTACTTCTATTTTGAAATAAAAGTAGTAGTTATTACTGTAAGAGACAAATCAAAGTTTGGGAATTTGAGAATGAATATATATGTAAAGTTGGCGATGTGTTAAACTTCTATTTGGATTTGGTACGAAAAATATATAGCTCGAAAGTGACTTAGTTTTGAGTGTACACGCAAAATGAGTTATATGAATCCAATTTAGCCGAATTTTCATCAAATTAGGAGGTAATCGAGCAAGACTCGAGCCAAGTGTCCTATACGTGATCAACTCGTAATCAACATGATTTGGAAATAATAATCCAAAATCGGTTTGTTTAACCTATACTCCATCCTTTATTAGAAAAAACCCTAAAAGGAGTAAAACTTTAAAAATATTTAAAAATTGACTAAATTAATAAATTTATGGGAATCTTTATAAATTTGAAAAGATTAACATATATGTTTTTAGGAAATATGCTAGAAAAATCGATTAAAAAATAAGTCATAGTCGACCCGAACGAGATCACTTTCAGAGATAATCTAAAGGTAGAATGACAAAGTTTTTTCTTTTTACAACGAGGTTACATCCTATGGATGTGATGTAACCGACAGTCGTATGTTCGATATGACTCTTTTGATCTTATCAAATCTGAAAAAGTTTACATAACTTGAACAAAGATATTAGTGAAAATTTGCATAAATTAGGAGGGTTATGACCAAAAGGTGAAGTCTCGGAAAATACATCTATGATCAAATGTGAAGTCCTAGATTCTATTTAGGACAATTTTTATTAATGAAATAATTTGAGAGGTATCACAATCTTCATTATTAACAATCAATAATATCTTTTAGGACGCGAATTAACAGTTTTGGAACAACCGAAGAAGAGTTGGATTGAAGTTATCGGACAGGATCTTGCTTTGATGAACCTCTTAGTAGACACGGTACGAGATCGAGCAAGGTGGAGGAGCATCATCCAAATTTAGGATAGCTTGCTAGGTTGGGTGATTGTGTCTTATTGGGAAGCACAACCTTATGTTAATTTTAGTTTTCATATTCCGTCCACTTCTTCCTCTTATTATTGTTTCTCTTTCGCTTTCGGTATTGGTTTGTCACATCTTTGAATGTTTTGCCCGCGTGTTTGTTGGCATTACATACTTTAGATCACTCGAAAACAGTCTTTTGAGGTTGTTAGAAAAAAGGTATATATATATATATATATATATATATATATATATATATATAAATAAGAGTTTGTTGTTATTGAGTTATTGAAACATATTCGGGGGAGAGAATGCCTCGGAAAAGCAATCTAGTCACCATCCTGTTGAGTTTTATTTGAGCTATTTCAGATTCCCTTGATTAAGTTGATCATCCGAGATTGTCACGTTCAATCTCCACCTTAAAACTGAGGATAATTTTTGTAACGGAAATTTTGCGAAATAACTCTGAGGTTACGCGTAATTCGCATGGTAAATAAGGGTTTTTGATATTTCGCCTAGTAATCCTAGGGTTTTGAAAAAATTTGTCTCGCGCCCAGAAAGATTACTTTGGCCAAAAAGCTCCATTTTAAGTTGTATGCAGGTAAATAATGTAATAGTAACAAAATATGTTGAGCCTTTTCAATAATACAAACTTTTCAATCTTTTATCTAAACGAAGAGATGAGCAGATGGAGAAGGCGACAATAGAGGAGGAGTGGGAGGCCGACGACTCTAGTGGCGGCGACGGATGAGAGAGTAGTGACACATGCGGTGGCCGGCATTGGTGGCGAAGTCGGTTATGGGTGGGTGGCTGCAATTTAAAGTGAGTTTTCAAAGTTCGAAAATTTTGAATAGGTTCGTCCGAAATTTCAATGTAATATCTATCAATTTAGTTTTTATTGAGTGGGATGAGTGATCTAGGGTGTGAAATTGAGCTCAAATCATGGTTTGAACCTGCTAATTTCAAATTATGAATTTTAGGGTAAGGGGTCCGAAAATTTGGGAGTTTTTTGGTTTTGGTTTGTAATATCTATCAGCTTAGTTTTGTGGTATTTGGTATTTGGATTGAACCTTCGTACTATTATTCAGTAGTATAGTTAAAGAAATAGGAAGTTCAGTACAAAATTACATATTTCAAAGACATCCAAAATCAACCAAATTACTAAATACTAAGTCAAAACACCAGTTGAATCAATCAACCCTCATTAGCACCAACAACAAGAACTCATGCAAAACCTTAATAAAAGCTTGAGAACAAGAAATAAGCAGTAAATGTTTAATATAATCTCTTACCAGTGAATTGCTCATTTGTAAGGGCTCTTACTAGCTAATAAGTGAAACAAGCTTGAGTACATGAAACAAGCAGTAAATATTTAATCAAAGCTTTAGGTTTTTCTTTGCTTTGTTGATGATTTTTTTTTATAGAAATCTAGTGATCTTCATTGACCTCGTTATCATTGTTTTGTAATACAATGAGTGATCAATCTTCAAGCGAGGGAACAAAATGAATTTTAAATGGCAAGGGTTCTTTGCCATAACCAGTTGTTTGCTGTTGTTAGAACCGTGTCTGATTACAACAAAGCCACTTTTAGAAAACAATATTACAACTGTCGTGAAATGATGGTATATCCATGCATATGCCTCCTTATTTCTATAAAGTGTGTGGATTTGTTTAATTTAGTTTAGTGTACATAATCTTCAACATTTTTATTTGGATTGATATTAGAGTGGGTGTCGCCTCTTCCAACGATGTGAAAATGAAGTTTCAAACTTGTTGGTTAGGATGTCCATCCCCGACATTGGAAGATAAGGTTGCCAAGATGAATGATGAGAAGTATATTTTGGGCATGAAGATGGCGACCCTAAAAACTGAAAACCCTAGCTTGAAAACTCTACTTGTATTTCCATGGATACAACAACAACAACACCAACACCAACAACACCAACACCAACAACAACAACAAGCCCAGTATACCCCGCTGCGCTTAGAGCAGGGTCTGGGGGGTCCCATTGTACGCTCTCTTATCCCGACTAGGTCGAGACAAAGTTTTCGAATGACCCGTACCTGCAAAAGTATCCAAGCCAGACAATACAAGACACACTAATAAGAGAAATAGAAATATAGGAGTATAGCCTAGTATTTTCATGGATAATTTTCGTTATTTTAGCAATTGTTATGAAGTAGCTTAACAAAGATGAGTTTGTGCAGGGGACAAGTCTCTGAATTGCGTTTGTATATATGCTAGCGACTACTTGTGTTTGTATGATTCCTTACTTGACCAAATGTCACGTTTCAAGGTTGTTTTGAGCTCCTGATTGTGTAGGAAAGATGACAATGACCTAAGCAATTTTACCATATTGCAAGTTTCCACGTTGTTTTGTGCAGGTTGTTTGTATGATTCCTTACTTTACCAAATGCCAAGTTCCATTTTTTTTTTTTTTTTTGCATTGACTTTTTGTTAGGAAAGATGGCAATTATCTAAGCCATTTATCACCCTAGAACATAACAGGAATCGAAATAGAGTGCTACAATACGTGCTGAACATGTTTTAATTAGTTATCCTACAAATGTGCTACAATGAGAAGTGCACAAAAGTACTAGCGAAAAACCCAACATTAGGTCTCCTACATACCATATACAAAAGGACTAGCAATCATTCGATTCCAAAAGCGCTAGCAAACTAGATATAATAAGTCTAATTACTGCGTCCTATCAACTACTGATTTTACCGACTTCCGGGGTTCCAAGGAGCCGAACACATCACACCATGGTTGAGTCCACCTGTTCACTAGTTGGCGATGCCTTTTTTTCCCTCGTCTGACTCTTCTGAATGGGGACACCTTGTTGTTCCCGACGTTCTCTTGCGGTCAACCCACCTTTACATGTCCTAGAGTTATGTTCAAATTCCTTGCACACTAGAAATTTCAATTGTCAACAAAAGTTACAAAGTCAATAAATTTTTTGTTATATATTCGATTGGAAACAATAGTAGACATACTTTGCACTTTCCACATCGTAGGGTGCGAGACCTCACTCCTTTTTCTTTTTCACTAGGTTGTCTCTTTCTATTTCTAGGTTGTCTTCCAACACCTTTCATGGTTGGCAGACTAATTGTTGAAAACTCAAAAGTTGGTCATTATTCTTCATTTGGAACAGTCCGATAATCGATCGAGTATGTGCTTCGCAACATCTCCGTTGAGTACCAATGAGAGACATAGAGCTCTGGATATCCCCTAATTTATGCAACCACCCTCACAACATGCCTACACGGGATTGCATTAATTTGCCATTTGCCACACGCAGAAGTTCGACTAGGGATGTTAACCGACAGACTTGATTTACCCTCTTTCCCTTCATAATCAAACTCCAGATGCTTGGAAAACCTTCAATTTTTTTGACAGATTGTTCTTCGATCTGAATATATCTTGTGCAACGCAATAACAAGAAAAAACAAAAATAGAAGTGATTACGGTCGAACCTCAAGTTTACTGGATTCTTTAATTACGACACCCAGTGTATCTTGGGCATATTTAGTCATTCCCTTAATGGCCATAAGTTGAATCTCCTCTTGCCTCTTACAATTTTGTCCCATACAGTTGTGCCGAATACCTACAACACACAACAATGTCGTCCAAAAAATTGTATTTACTTTTTTTTGAAGAAGATGAAAACAGGTAAAGGGAGAATATCAACATCTGGAACATACCTTCAAGAAGAATCGGGTCGGGAAGATAACTATCCGATCCCAACGATGAATTGAAAGACTCCACGAAGTTACTCGTTGTTTCTAATGAATGCAAAAGTTGGAGTCATACTTGTGTCTTGCCCAACATTTCATATCTCTTAACCCCTGAATCCAACACACAACACCTAACCCATTACCTTCTCTACCTTCTCCATGGCCTTCTTAAATTTGAACTTTGAGTACACTTTGTATACAACCCAAAAAAAGTTCATGCATTCGTTGTCCCAGTTTCTTAAAGTTGGCACAAAGGTGATTGCAACAATATCACCTTGAAGCCATGAGCCACACCTCTTCTAGTGCTGGTTCAACCCCTTACATAAGGAAAACAGATTATTTATAGATTTTACAACTTGTTACAAATTACAGATTTACAGATTTTAATTGATACAGAATTTTTTATAGATTACAGATTTTCATATTTTAATTGATACGAAATTTTTACTCTTGATTACAAATTTTCAGATTTTAATTGATACATAAATTTTTTTACAGATTATAGATTTTACGGCTTGTTACAAATTACAGATTCATAGATTTTACATGATATAAATTTTTTATACAGATTACATATTTTCATATTTTAATTTATACAATTTTTTTTATTGGATTGTGTTTTTACATCTTGTTACAGATTATAGATTTATAGATTTTAATTAATACATATTTTTTTTATAGATTACGTAATGTTAATACATTGCTGATTGTTACAGAATTTAGTAAACTTCATATTTTTCAAAATGCAAATTAGATGACAGAAGAGGAAAACAGAAGCGGTAATTACCTTTTGTCGATCAGAAATGATACACCAATTATCTCTATCAGTGTCCATGACGAGCAGAAAACCAATCGTTTGATCTCACCAAAAAAATCCTTAAAACTTAAATACTAGTATAGCAGATAAGTCAAGGTATCGTCTCATAGAGATATGAATGTTTGGATAGTTTCACCCACTCATCGCAATATGGTTGGTTTCTCGATCCTTGAGCTTCTTCTTATTCTCATTCTACTTTATACACAGAATTCGGTAGGTCGAACCTTTGTCAATAGCACCATCTAACTCCCTAAACTCTTGCATGGGGGTCGAGTAGCACTAGGTCCCGGAATGCAACGACATCATGGTTGGATATCCCCGTCTCGTCGAGTTCCTACCTGGTTGTCAACCCATCCACTACTTTCACACTAAGAATACCTGCAATCAAGATATCAATCTCCCTACACAATCCAGTTTCCCTACCCGTTCCGCTGGATGTGATTTACCACTATGATGGATTCGACCCGCAATGGCGGAAGTCTGAACACTAGCTTGATGCAAATTAGTCGATGTAGCTAATCACGGCAAAGAAACAAAATAACAATATAAAGCAAATGATATTGAAATAAACATGATTAGATAAAATCTAGAATTAGCCCTCACGATACACCAAACCAATGTCTTGACTTGCGGGATGAAAGGGAAGTTAGCCTAGCTAGCATGACTTCCTTCAAACTAAACATGAAAAGATAATAGAAAAGTGTGGAATGGTCTGTCCCAATCGAGGGAGGCGGAACCGTTTCTAATCGGTGATTGAAACCCTAGGCTAGAGGTCTTTATATAGTGCTAAAAGGCTGAGAAAACCCTAGAGAAGTCGTGTTTACTGGTCAAGCAAAGGATCTTTAGAAGATAGGAACAAATCTCGATCTGTCGGATAAGGATTTGATGAGTCGAGTTTATCTATAGTGGCGGGTGTCGCTGAATCATCGATCGGCGGGCGTCAGTCTTCAATCCACAGGCGGTTATCGGCGGGTGTCGCTAGGCATAAGCGAGCGCCACTCTCTTCTGACTATATGATGCGCAGAGCTCTTTAACAGCTTTCCCATGCTTGCTGGAATGTATATACACGATTGAGTTCGAGCCGATATATGGGTACAAGGGTTCACGTTACATAGGAAAGTGTTGATTTTACCTTGATGATATGCATATATGTGAGTACATAATTTGTGGGAATTGGTGGGAGGAAAAGCTTCGTCTTGTTCTCCCGCCCGAAATTGTCTCTAATATCATTAATATCCATCTGCCTATTAACAACTTCCCCGACAGACTCTACTGGTGGCCAGCAAAAAACGGTTGGTTTTCCATTTATAGTGCGTATAAACTCATCACGAATCATCAACTTCATAATGATGATGCCAATGCATGGGTGTGGGAAATCTCTGCTCCTTCTAAAGTCAAAAACTTTCTATGGAAACTTAGTCACAATGGGCTTCCGACGAAAGCACGCCTTAGTTGTAGGGGCATCTCGTTGCCCCCTACCTGCGAATTGTGTAACCGGGAAATCGAAGATGACTCCCACATTTTCCTTGAATGTCCATTTAACTCTATTAACTCCACATGAAAGCCCCATGACAAGCTGCTTATCCAAAATATGTTATCTACGTCTAGGGACATTCAACCGATTCTGGCAGCTTTGGGCAGAGTTCTTTCTAAGACTGATAAACAAAAAATCGCTTTCACTAGGTGGACCACATGGAATTCATGAAATAATCTAATCTTCAGAAATGAACCACCTCCAAATCCCGATAGGATGAACTACATTACCTATAATCACATCAACAATTGGACGACTGCTTGCAATATTAACAATGAGGAGTCGTCATCTTCTCGAGATTCTTTGTCTGCTAAAAAGTCAAGTGAGCCTGGTAGGAAAAACAAATCACAAAAATGGAACCCCCCCCAAGGACTCTTAAACTTAATTTCGACGGATCCACGCTTTCTAATGGTGCCATCACCATTGGATTCATGATTCGTGACTGGTTGGGTAAACCTGTTCACATTGGGCATGCAGTTGTTGGCAAGCAGTCTCCCATTGGGACTGAAGCACTTGCTTTAAAATACGGATTGGTTCAGGCTATCCGCATGCACATAACTTCTGTCCATATAGAGGGTGACTCACTAATTATCATAAATCACTTAAAAAACAGCATACAATGTCCTTGGGAAATTGAATTGATTATGTCAGATATTAAACTTCTTCTACTCAATATGAGAGATGTTTCTTTCTCTCATGTGTCCCGTAGTGGTAATAGAGCGGCTGATAAGGTTGCACACCTTTGCCGCTCTGTCAGGGGTGGTTGTTTAGCCAATGATCCAGGTCTTCTAGATCTCATCCGTCAGGATGTTATCGGTTAGGTAACTCTAAATGAATTCTTTCCTAATAAAAAAAAAATGCATATATGTGATATATTTTTATATGATGGAAGACAAATAATATCAATTAGTTTATACGTGTGAATATATTTATTTATATGTTTTTATATATGCGAATATATTTATTTATATGTTTTTATATGTGAGGATATATTTGTTTTATTTGTTGAAAATATTAATTATTTATTTGCTTTAAAATATGGTTTCTTCTAGAAGCTTTTTATCTCTTGAGATTTAATTTCAAATTAGTTGTTGGAGATTTTGTGCAGGATTTGATTTGATTGTTGGAGATTTGGGGTTGACTTTTGAGAAGCTTCCTTGAAGATTTTATGGAGCAATCTTCAAATTCAAAAGGTTGGAATTCAAACGTCTATAAAATCAGCCCCTAAAAAATCAGATTTTGTGGAAGTTCAGACATTCAAACGTTCAAATATTCAGCCCCTGCGTGTATAAGAAGGAGAGTGCAAGCAGAGAAAAAGAACACAACTCGAGCATTCAATCTACAAGCGTTCTCCATAGCAATCATTCGACATTGATTCTCTCTTTCTCCATTGTTGTTCTTGTTTTATGTTTTGAGAGTTTCTAGAGCTTCATTGTACAAGTCTAAAGTGTTATACTAAGAGTATACATCTACTCAAACGTATTCACTAGACTATTATTTCACAAGTGTTTTGGGTTGATTAGATAGTAGCGGGCGAGGCTACAAGTTGAGAGAAGGGTTGTTCTTCTAAATTGTACTACTTATCTAGGACTCTAAGGGATCTGAATTGGCTAGATAGAAGTAGGTGAGGCTTCGAGTGTTTAGAAGAAGGAAAGATCTTCTCGGTTGTATCTAGGATCCATAGGAATTGAAATAATAGTGCTTTTGAATCCTACGGTTTGGATAACCCTAGGCGGGGACGTAGGCCAAGTTGTGTCGAACCTCGTTAACATATCGCGTGTCCATTTCTCTTCTGCTCTTTATCTTTATTGTTTATCGTTTTCTTTCTTATTATTCATCGTTTTATTTATATCTTGTCTCTGTGTTTTTGATAAGGTCTTATCGCTGATTGGTAAGGTCTTATCGATTCTGATATTGCGAAAAGTTCTCATACTCTATTCATCCCCCTTCTAGAGTATTCGTTAGCCTTTTATCTGTCTAATTCCATCGCACTTCCGAAAGGTAGGTAATGTATAATTTGTGCAAGATTTGGAGAGAAATAAGGGGCGAAGGTGGTGGGAAAAATCAACAAAGTGGAGTTTAGGAAAGAAACCCGTGTGTATTTAGTTGGATGATTTTCTTACAAAGGCTTCTTCCCTTTGTACTACTAGTAGTTATATATAAAACATATTGGGAACGATTTAAAAAAGAATCGATTGATGAAAACCTGTTAAATGAAATGCTGCTTCTAATCAACCCCTCCATAACGCTTGAAGAGAACGATTTTCTGATTCACAACCCATCCAACGCCGAAATTAAATCGGATGTGTTCAACGTACCTAGGAAACAATAAATCACCGGGACCTGACGGCGTCACAGCAGAATTTTATAAAACATATTGGGACATTGTCGGAACATCGGTTATCAAAGCAGTTAAGGGTTTTTTTCACTCAGGAAAACTTCTAAGACAAATAAACCATACATTTATCTCTCTTCTTCCGAAGCGTGATAACCCCACCAATACTAGTCATTACCGACCAATCAGTCTATGCTCCTCATTATACAAGATAATATCAAAAATACTTACCGAACGACTTAAATCTGTTATTGGCAAGGTTATTCACCCTCTCCAAGGGGCGTTTGTGTCTGATAGGGCAATTCAAGATAATGTGTTGGTAGCGCATGAAATCTTCCACTCTTTTAGGTCTCGAAAGGGACGTGAGGGATGGTTAGCAGTAAAATTAGATATGGAGAAAGCATATGATAGAGTAGATTGGAATTTTACTAAAAATGTGCTAGAAAGATTTGGATTCCACAACACTTTCATCTCTTGGGTGATGGAATGTATTACGACAGTGTCTTTCTCGGTTCTTGTTAACAATGGACCCACCGACATGTTTTTCCCAACCCGTGGACTTAGGCAAGGGGATCCCCTTTCTCCCTTCCTGTTTATTCTTGGAGCTGAAGTTCTGGCTAGGTGACTCTCCGTTGAATCCTGCGCTCCCAACAACCCGATTGGGTTCTCCTTCGGCAGAAACGGCCCCAGAATTCCCTTCCTTTCCTTTGCAGACGACATTATTGTTTTCTGCAAGGGGAGTGTGGAGGCAGGACAAAAAGTACGAACAATAATCGATGCATACTGCAAAATTTCCGGACAAAAAGTTAATTATCAAAAGTCCAGCTTTCAACCAACAAAAGGAATCTCAACCACTAGAATTGCTGAGCTACGAAACTGCTTGAATATTACAAGTGAAATCTCACTAGAAAAATACCTCGGCTGCCCTATTATTAACGATAGGGTTAACAAACAAACATTTGAAGATGTTGTCTGCAAGTCCAAAGAACAACTTAGTAAGTGGCGGGCGGACGCTTTATCCCAACAAGGTCGAGCTATCCTTATTAGTTCAAACCTTGCCGCAAAACCAATGTATGTTATGCAGAACTTTATGCTACCAAGCTCGATTCATAAAGAACTGGATCAGATTAATAGACAATTTTTCTGGAATAAAGATCTCCAGTCCCGGCCCCTCATTAGTTGGGACAGAATCTGTAGACAAAAAAAGTGTGGAGGTCTAGGTATTCGGAAAGCCAAAGAGATGAATGAAGCCCTCCAAATGAAATTACTATGGAAGATTCTGGCTGAACCAAATAACGTGTGGGTTTCACTGGTTAAACATAAGTACTTACGAGCGGTTTCAATCTTAGAATATAAAAAGGGTGGGGACATGTCCTGTCAGTGGGCAAAACTAACCTCTCTAGTTGGCAAATTTAAGACCAGACTTATTTGGTCGGTCGAAAATGGTAGATCCATTAAATTCTGGACAGATAATTGGATCACAACATCCACACTGCAGTCTAGGGAAAACTGCCCTCAAATTGATAACATAGAGGAAACGGTAAGTGATTATATTTTGGGTGGTAAGTGGTGGGCGGAGAAACTTCACAACGTTTTACCCACGGACATCGTCAATGAAATTTTGGACATCCCACTACCCACATCCTCCTTTGAGGACCGTCTGTACTGGTGGCCCGACAGAGCGGGTTGGTTTACAACTTCAAGTGCGTATAAGCTGATCACTTTGCCTTCGACAAGTCATGATAACATAAATGCCTGGATTTGGCATATTAATGCTCCGCCAAAAATACAAAACTTTTTATGGAAAGTAAGTCAAGATGGTCTCCCCACTGCAACAAGGCTTGCTTCTAGGGGTGTGGCCGTGCCGTCTACCTGTAGCCTTTGTAATGGTGCGGACGAGGACGAGGTTCACCTACTCATAGAATGCCCTTATGCCCGCTCTTTGTATCAATTTCCTCAACGACTTGACTCAATCTTAGCTAATTTGATACTTCAAGGTCGGGATATAAAACCTATTCTCTCCATCTTAGGGCAAAACCTATATTCTGAGGCTAAGATGAAACTCGCTTTCACCTGGTGGTGTACGTGGTATACTCGGAACCAATTTATTTTTAGACAAATTCCTGTCCCACGTCGGGACACGGCACTACAGTTCATTAAAAATCAAATACACAATTGGAAAAAAACTTATCAGTCAGATGTTGATCTTGACAAGGGTACCACTCATCTTACCAAAAAACACATGCAACAAATCGAAAGGAAAAAGGTAAAATATACTAAATGACGCAAACCTCATTGGGGAACATTCAAATTAAATTTTGATGGCTCATCACTATCTAATTATGACAGCACAGGTGGTGCCATTATTCGGGACTGGGAGGGTAAACCTATATCCATAAATTATCAGAAACTGGGTTCGCAAAGTCCACTAATGGCTGAAGCGCTTGCTCTAAAACTAGGTATTCAGCAAGTCGTCCACCTCCGTATTGAGAAACTCCATATCGAGGGAGACTCCTCAATAGTCATAAATTATTTCAACAAAAAAACTACATGCCCTTGGGAAATCGAACTAGTACTGTCTGATGTAAAACTTTTACTATCGACTTTGAAAGAAGTATCCTTCTTTCATGTTCCCCGTTTGGGCAATATAGTGGCGGATAAGGTTGCACACCTTTGCCACTCTGCTAGAGGTGTCGATATTTATAACAATTCTGGTCTTCTTGACCTCATCCGCAAGGATGCTGTCGGGTAGAGCTCGCTCGCCTAAATTCTTTCCTAATAAAAAAATAAAAAAATAAGTAGTTATATTACTCGGCCCGCATCGTGCACATTTTTTCCTTTTTATAACTTCTATTTATATAAAATAAAATTTAATTAACTTAGATAAAATAAAGGAAATATATACTCTCAGTCCCTCTCACACATGCTGACATGCTTTTTTTTTTTCGATAGTCACACACTTACACGTCGTTTGGGTTATGTTGGACGGTAGGTAAATTAATTGAGATACATTTCATCATTAAATATAATATTAGATGCTTTTTTTAGAGATAATAATATTAGATTCTAGGTTGATTATTCTAGGCAAATTTCATCATCTCATATAGTATTCTACAATAAAATCTTATTATATATATATCATCATTACATATATAATAATAAATTAAAGATAAATTACCTAAAGATAAATAAAATCAATGGCCGATCCATAATTTGTTTTAGAGGAGGGCTATAATTTTCTGAGACTTTTCTCTTTTTTTGCATGTATGAAAAATATTTTTTTGTTTAAATATATTATAAAAACTTTAAATTTGTGATTTAAATATTATTTTTATAGGGAAAAAAAGAAAAACATAAATTATCAAAAAATGATAATATTTTATATGTATAAATAGAAAAGAATATTTTTGTTAAAATATATTGGAGAAAACCATTTTTTACAGTGGGCAGACGGTAGAAGAGCTTTACTATAAACATAAAGCATCTCCTTGATCATCCTGAATAATGATGTTACAAAGATCCCTATTAAAAGGGAGAGTGGACATATTACAAATATCCCTATGCTTGACGTGCGATATAATCAGTTACCTTATTTGCTTCTCTATAACAACGGTTGAACTCAATGTACTCAAACGAGATCTTGGGTAGATCTGTCTTCTCTATGTGGCGCACAGTCTCCCACTTGAAATTACATGTATCTTTGATTGCCTTCATTACTTCCAAATTTTCCCATTCGATAATAATCTTTCGAAATCCTCTGGCTATTGCTAGTTGCCTGCCTACACAAATGGTCGAAGCCTCGGTTTGGAGAACTGTACCTAGACATGTCTCCCGAGGAAAAACATCTATGACCCGACCCTCCGAGTCCCTGATGACTCCCTCACTTGGCATAAAACAGTGGCATTGAGACACTTTTTGGTCTCATTCACATCTCAACACGCCCCGCAAGTGCAACTAGGAATGATTTATCTAGTTGACACTTGGACAACTGGTAACCCAGATCAGGATCGAAAGACGGGCCGTTAGGCTAACCGATCTGATACCATATCAAAGTCCAACTCGGACCGATGATCAGGGGTCATGTGCACGGGCGCACATGCGCTAGTAGCCTAGCACACAAGCCGAGTGAGGTTCCATTCTAAAACCAATTGACAATAAGAAGAGTGGTCCTTCAACCTTATATGTTGTTCAAGCATTCTATATTACCGATGTGGGACAACCACATTCCAACAACGATCAACGATAATTTTGTAGATAGCCGGTTTAATCCATTTAACTTTTAACCTCTTATTCCATTTTTTTGGTGATATCTTCTCCTTTATTTATTTGGTTCCAGTTTGCAATATTATAGATAATCCTTTGAACAAGGTTATTTATTGGTTCTAACTTCTTATTGTTAAAAATGACACAATTTCTGATTTCCCATATAGTTTGCCAAATGAAACAAAGATCTTCAAAGTGGGTATTGTAGTGTTGTGTCTAAACACTTGTAGATCTTCTATGCTTAACCATCTTCCTATAAGATTTAGGGACGTTTTGCCCATATGTTGTTTGTAGAGTGATATTATCGTCTTTGTAACTCTACAATGCATGAAGAGATGGTGAATATCCTACTCCTCAGAGTCGCAAAGGCTACACTGAGAGGGAACTCTATTAATGTAATTATTTAGTCTAACTTTTGTCAATAGTCCACCAATTACCTTTTTCCAAACTAAATTTTATATTCCGGATGGAACCTTTAGTTTCCAAATCCAACTGTGATCAACATGAGTTGGATGTTGGTGTCTTATTATTTTATTTGTTGATTTTGTCGTAAAATTTCTGTTGGGATTTAATTTCCAAATCAGCTTATCATGTGAATCCCAATCAGGAATTAGTATTTTCACAATTTTTCGAATAATGTGTTGAGGAAACGTACTATTCACTAAAGTGGGATTCCATTGTTTTTGAGGATTGATGAGCTGTGCTACTCTCATATCCGGATCATAGTAGTCCTAGTAGGAAGATAAAGGTTGATCGGGAACCTAATTGGAGAAAACCTTAAATTTGTTATTTGGTTAGACATTTTTAGTAGAAGAAATAAAAGTTATGAACAAGCGAGACTAATAGGGTTTGAACTCATAACCTTAAGATAATAAATATCCCTTTTTCCCAACTAAAATAAGTTGTTTTCCCTCTAAAATTAGTAAAAATTACCTAAAAAATCGTATATTTTTTTTTCCTACGTTTTTTCGGGTTAAGGGGCCGGGGTTTTAGCCTCCCAAGTCCTCTCTTGGATTCGCCACTGGGTAAAATATCTATCAATAGACATATAATTTAAGTTATCATATTGAAAAGATTATTTCTTAGATATTAAGTATAATAAAAAGATAAGTTTTGTAACTAATTAAGACATAAGATTGAATATTTATATTAAATAAATAATTGGAGCTATTAAATAAGGTGAACATTTAGGATGATGTGGAACCATATTACACTGGATACAACAACACATATGTGAATCGTACCAAAGATAGACACATAAGAATCATAAGATTATGTATCTTTCTTAATAATAAAAAAAAGAGAGATTATGTATTTTTTTTTATTTTCAACCGGTTTTGTGACCGTTTATACCCATAATAAATATACTATTTGGTTAATTAGAGCATATTCACCTATTATAATCCGGGAACTGGTTTTATGATCAAACCATTTAAATCCATAATAAATATATTATTTGGTTATATTTTTATCATTTTACATATTTTAAAAAAAGATTAACAAATATATATTATTATATCCTTATTTACTTAACTATATATTAAAGACTATTGCTGACTATATATCAATAATTGAAATGATAATTATACGGAGTATAAAATAAAGACTAAAATAATAATCTCTTTTTTTTTTTGATGCTAATAATAATCTCTTTTTTATTTAACTTAAAATATACCGTAAAACAAAGGTTTATCTAAAACAAAATGGTTCATTTATTTTGCTACTTTTATTCTTTCCCCTCGGAAGAAGTTGAATGCATCTTTTCTGTTTTCACTCATCATGCCATGCGGATGCGGTCCGACTGTGGAGAGCTTACCAATCCCTCTCTCATCATATCTGTCTTCTTCTGGACTGTGTTTCTTGTAAACTGCAAATATCTCATCCCCTCCAACCTCACCCCTTTCAATCTCAAACAATCCCCTTTTTAATCCCCCTTTCCAGTTCTCCAATTCCACTCACGCTTTTTCTCCTACCCAGACTAGATTCCTGTGGGTAATTCCCAATTTCATCCAAATCTAGCACCTACCCATTTCATTTCCTATTCAAATCCTCGGTACCCATGTCCTGATTTCCCCAATTTTCTCCCCCTCCCTATCTCGCTGCATCCGGGTCGCTTTTCCTTGCTTCTGCTTTGCCCTCTATCTCGCTCGCTTGGGGGTGATAGTCACAGCCATGGCTGCGGCCGTGTTAAGATCGAAATCGGCCAAGGAAACGGCCATCTTTACGGCCTCTCAGATCAGATACTTCGTGATGAACCACACGAGCGCGGCTCGCGTGACCGGTTACTACACTACCCAGAGGGCCAAGCACGACGATCACTCCACCTCTTTCAGATCCTCCTCCTTCCGTGGTCTAGGGTTTGATAGGCTGGACCGTGGTTTAGATATTGTCAAGTGCTCCGGGGATGAGCTGTGGCAGCCTCCGGGCGATGGTCTTATGCTGAGGCCTGGGGCGAATTCTGGTCGAATGGGCGGTGGTGGAGGTGGTGGTGGTGGAGGCTTCGGATCGAATTTGGGTTCTGGGGGTGGTAATGGATCCAATTCTAAAGAAGATGCTTCCTGGGGAGGGTCAAATATGGGGAGTAGTTTTCCCACTCCAAAAGAGATCTGTCAAGGGCTGGATAAGTTTGTGATTGGACAGGGAACTGCAAAGAAGGTGAAATTTGCTTAGTTATATTTGTTCTTGTTTGTTTCTTCATCTATTTGTAGTAATTTTTTCACCATGGAAATGGGTTCTACTTGTTTGAATGGGGAAAAAGTTGTTCCTTGGATGAGCTATCAATTAAGGAGCTTCATCTGTAAAGGTTGTTACTTGGATGGAAATAGGATCTTAGTTAAGGAGATTCATCCAAGCTGAGTGCTTCTTCTTTGAATTAGAGAGTTTAAAGTTTTGTTGTAAACGGGGTATCATTTTTTGTTGAGTGCATCATCTTTCAGTTACAACAGCATATGCCATTTGATTCATTGTCGTAGCAAAGTCATAATCATTTTTGATTCACTGTGGCAGCAATGTCATAATCATTTTTAATCTGTGTGGACATTGTGCATACATATATATCCATTTTAGGAGTAGATAAATCAGTTTGTAGGCTCTACTTGCTTCCATACATGTATCTGCTTCATTACTGAATTTAGTAAATCCTTTGTTAAATTACATATGGGGACAATTATTTATGGAGTGGCATTGAACATGCATATGCAGGTGCTTTCTGTGGCTGTCTACAATCACTATAAGAGAATTTTTTATGAATCTTTGCAGAGGTAATCTTTTTGAGTTCTTCAGGCTGGATGTGTATCGCATATTTGCATCGGCATTTGTTTTGTTTATTCTTTTTCTTTTTTTCGGGTACAGTCTTAAAAGATTCATTAAAAAGGGAAGGAAAAAGAAATTTGTGTGGTTGACTTATAAATAGCATATTTATATGTAAGATAGTGCCTCTACTATAATGCTGCCAAGATGTTATGGAGTATATGTAATAAAAGAAGTATTGTAAACCTAGTGATTTATACACATATCTCAAGTTATGCGCATTTTCTTACTAGGTATCGTAATGTTGTAAAATGTGTGAGGTGATTAAGATTTCATTTGTTATGTCGTCATAATACTGATTGCTGCGTACGATGAAAGGATTGCTTACTTCGGACAGATTGATAAATCTATGTTTCGTACCATAGTTTTCTTTCATGCTTTCCCCCCTTCCTTGACATGACCTTTTTTGTAGGTGGAATACCATATTCAATTTCTGTTTGAGGTCATACTTTTTACTTTGCTAATTTTATTTTCTTATTCAAAACCACTTTTCTTGGCTGATTGTTATGTGGATACCTGTGCATTATTGTAAAAAATGTGTTGCTTTCTAAATATAAATGTGTTATTCTTGCTGTTGGAAATATAGGAATTCAGGAGATGTGGGGAATGATAATGCCAACTTGTTAGATGACGAGGCAGTAGAGCTTGAGAAAAGTAATATTCTTTTGATGGGACCAACCGGCTCGGGTAATTTATCCATTTGCTTTTTTCATTTTTGGCCTCTCATTCTGAACTTCTTTGTAGGTACGAACCTAGTGTGTGTCCCGTCTTGTGTGAGAAATATAAAATAAAAATTAATCTAGATATAAATAATTCATTCTACCAAAAAAATAATATAAATAAAATAACATCTATCAAATAATTAATTTCGATATAATTAATTCTTTCCATCAAAAAATAATATAGATATATATATAAAATAACACCTTAAATATTATCTATTAATATTTTTGATAAGTATGACTATGAAATAGTATTAATTTTTTTTTTAACAATTCACTTAAATATATATAGATAGATTGTGACTTATAATAACTTTCTATAAATTATGACAACTTATTATTTTTAATAATTTATTTGGCGGGATTTTTTTATTTTTTTGCAAGAATCAACCACAAAATGCTACGTAGGATGCTACATCAGTTTTTATTTATTTAGATATAATTATGTAACTGCCCCACTATGATCTCGGTTTTAAACCACAAGTTATCTTTCATTTTGGATAGCCTTCTTGGTATATGGTGCCTTTTCATTTTCGCTTTGTTGTTTTTTCAGTATATAAGTAAGTAGTAACCACTAACCCAGAATGTAAAATGTAGTTTGGTTGATCATCAGCTAGCTCATCCTATTGTATTCATAAAACGTCTTGGCTTGATTAATCCAGATAGAGAATAAGTGTTTATTAATTTAATTTAACTTAAATCTGATTAGTTCCTTATAAACGTAATTCTTGTAGCAATTGTCTATTGATTATCTCCTTCTCCCTTAGTCTCTTAGGGCAGGGAGAGGATCTTAATAGTTAATACTATCTTTTAATTCCTGATCCCATTGAACATTTAGAGCAACAATATAATTTTACAATTTATTGTATTATTTCAGTAAGATATGTATATTCTTCACATTTTTTGTGCTTTTGATGTTTTTTCAAGGACAGGGAAGACGCTGCTTGCAAAAACATTGGCAAAGCTTGTAAATGTTCCTTTTGTCATTGCAGATGCAACAACATTAACACAGGTGAGTTTGAGGCTGATCGTTGGCCTAAAACCAAGATGGATAAATATGAATGAATGGGCATGGATGGTGTTAATTGATTTGTGTCTTCCCTTGATTGGCTCTGATATATCAGTCTTTTATCCTATGCAGGCAGGTTATGTTGGTGAAGATGTAGAGTCCATCTTGTACAAGCTTCTCACGGTAACATTTCTTGAGCTTTCTGTTCGGATAATTTTATGCTGCTATGGGTACCTCACTTGTTACAGTGTTTTCCTCTGTTTTTTTTTTTCAAGTCAATAACTGTTCAATAAAACTTTCTATTCTATGGAACATTTATATGGAACCATTTCCTTGAATTGGTAAATAAAGAGCGACCATTCCGGGGTTCGAACTGGGGACCTATAGGTACTACCCACAAGTCCTTTCCGGTGAGCCATTCCGGAATGGTTTTATGGAACCATTTCCAATATTACGTTCACAACCTTAATGTGTCACCTTGAACTGTTCCAATACAGTAAGTTTACTTGGAGACACAAGTGTTGAAAGATTTTTACTTCATATGATTCTGCTCTTCTTATGGCTTATGAGCACCACCCCCTTTCTCACTCAAATGAAAAGTCTTTTATACCTCATTGCATGCATCTGTGGCTGAAAATTTCTCCTGATTGCGTGCTTTTTAGGTATAGATGCTGACTAAATGTGGTCTCAGTAGCTTTATGTTTTTTTTCCCCCTTCCAAATGGGACTTGAAAAAAAAAACAGAGGATGTAATGTGGTCTCAGTAGCTTGTATGTCTTGCTGACATAATATCTTAAAAAAAGCAAATCTACCTGGAATCATAAATTAATGTAATTTTCAGTTCTGCTAATGTTTCCTTTCGTGGAATTAAAACACTAAGCTGATTATCATTTGTCATGTTAAGAAAAAAAAAAGATTTTAACTGTTATTTGATTTATAGCTAGATTTCTCTTCTTCAAGATCTGTTTATGTTCTTCTTTAACATACAGGATTGCTTCAGAAATAGCTACATTAACACTTAGTCAATCTTAGAATAGTGCCTCATTTTGACTTTGCTTCAGATCTAGTTAACATATAGGTCGTTTGCTTTTACTTCAATTTACCGCTTCATCTGTGATCTTTGTAAATTGCTTTTCATTACTGGGATGCCTTTTTAATATTGCAGGTTGCTGACTACAATGTGGCTGCTGCACAGCAGGGCATCGTCTATATTGATGAAGTGGACAAGATCACCAAAAAGGTTTTTCTTTTCGGTTTCTATTTGAAGCTATGTTAAATCCAACATGGGAATTTTCTAAGTTTATTTATAAACTGTTATTCTGGTTTGCTTTTATTGCAGGCTGAGAGTCTTAATATTAGCAGAGATGTATCCGGAGAAGGTGTCCAGCAGGCATTACTAAAAATGCTTGAAGGAACCGTAAGTGCATTTTCCGCGTTGTTATACATAGATGGTTCTGATTTTTGTTCCTTTTTTCTGGCTATGATAAAAGAAATTATTTATGTACTTGGTTCTCAAGGTATTAAATTTGAGTTCAAGAAAACGCTTTTCATCTTCCCGGTCGCCAACATACTTTAGGCTTGAGCTGTATTTCTTGGCAGACCAAGCCTATCTCCAATTAAGTTCCAGCAAGATTGCTTTAAGTGGCTTTTAGTTGAATCTCTCATCACTTTCTAGTTAGACAGATTCGTCAACCCTTCTCTCTTTTCCTCTTCTGTTTCTGTTGGTTGCCTGTGTATGGCTCGATTCCAGGGCTAAATTAATGCCAACTAGCATTGATTTTGTCCGGAACAACAGAAGAATGTGGACCCTAGTCATCCTTGTTTCCTTACCACAAGTATTGTGATGTCCCTTAAGAAGATAGATCAATATTTTTAGTTCCTAAAAACTTTGTATGATGATGCTTTTGGAAGTTATTCACTGTTTCCTCTTTTTGAGTAATTGAGGTGTTAGACAAGCAAGGATATATGATTTTTGTGTGTGTATATTTTCTGATTAATAATTGATCTTATTAAAGGTAAGTTTTTCAGGGCCTGAAGCATTATCTTGTAGAAGTTTATCCATTTAATGTACTATTTGTTTTTAATGATAGGCAACTAATCCTTTTGCCAATGTCTACACTCATTCATCCAGATTGTAAATGTTCCTGAGAAGGGAGCTAGAAAGCATCCGAGGGGTGACAATATCCAGGTATGTGTTATCTTCTTTGGTGCAAGTTTTACTTTCAACTGGCTGAAAACTAACTTGTATTGGTAGCAACTACTATGATTCTTTGATTTCTCGGTACATTTTTATTCTCTTCTTCCTTATTCATCAGGAAGCGCAGTTTTATATGTTAATGCTTTTTATGAGTTCAAAAATTGAAGGTAGTTAGACTTTGTTAGTTTTAGTTCACAAAGTATCTTATGTGGTGGTTGGAACAATTGAACAATAAAAGGAAGAAATTTTATTCTTGTGATTTCCGTTAATCTCTCTTCTGAAGTTTCATGCTGGTGCTGTTATGCCTTTTGCAGAAATCTATCATGATCTCAATTAGTCGTATAAACTGCCTGCAAAAAACTTCATACTTTTAGTGTTATCAACTTATCAATCAACTCTTTCATACTTGTTTTGTTTTGATACAGTTCATATACTTACTGGGTTTTGTTTGTATTTCAAACAGATTGACACGAAGGATATTCTATTCATTTGTGGCGGGGCCTTTATTGATTTGGAGAAAACCATCTCAGAAAGGTCACACAATGCTTTCTGTTTAACCCTTTTCTTTTGTGCCTTTCTGTTCCTAGTACACGTTCTTGTGTGAATTGAAAAGTTTTACTACAGGCGTCATGATTCTTCAATTGGATTTGGTGCCCCTGTGCGTGCAAACATGAGGACGGGTGGTCCCACCAGTTCGGTGGTTACATCATCTTTGTTGGATAACGTAAGGGTGGTTGAGAATTTCAACATCTTTATTGAGCAGTTTTTTTGACATCATGATGTATATTCTACATTCTTTTTGAGGTCGCCGTTCTACTTTACGTCTTACAATTTATCTGTTTTTGGCCTTGTCAGGTGGAGAGCAATGACCTTATTGCTTATGGTTTAATACCTGAATTTGTTGGGCGGTTTCCTATCCTTGTCAATCTTTCAGCACTTACTGAAGATCAGCTTGTTGAGGTACTCTGAGCAAAATGCTGTATATATCTGATGTATTTTTCATTGATTTTGTTTGATGGGCATCGGTTTAGGAAGATACAGTAGCTCTTTTCAACGGGTAATAGAAATCTCCCCGCATTGTGCCATTGTGGCTGGAAGACGAAGATTGGTAGAACATGTTTAGCTAGTTTTCTTTCAAACATTACATTTAATATTTGATGTTTACATTGCTTGCCAGAAAACGGTTGCTAAATGAAGCCTTGTTATAACCTTCTGTGCATGATTTGTAGCTCTGGTGGTTAAATTTGTGTCTGCATTTCGTAGGTACTAACAGAGCCAAAAAATGCACTAGGCAAGCAGTACAAAAAGTTGTTTCAAATGAATGGAGTAAGATTTCTTCTCTGGACCATCTTGGTGAATACTGAATTCTGTTTTTATTCACTACTCAAGCAGTTGGATATTTGTTTTTGGGAATATCATTAGAAGCATCCGTTCTTAAAGCGTATAGTTTTCTTATCTTCTGCTTCCTTTTTTTTTACTGTTTGAATCTGTTTCTTGACGAGATATAGTTGATAAATTGTTTTCCTTTTATCTTCTTGAAATCAAATTCATCCTAATACTTTCTCACCACAGGTAAAGCTGCATTTCACGGATAGTGCCTTGAGATTGATTTCGAGAAAAGCAATAAGTAAAAATACAGGAGCTAGAGGATTGAGGGCTATATTGGAGAACATTCTGATGGAAGCCATGTTTGAGGTATGTGATCTATCTTGCCAACTCAAATGCAACCGACCCAATAGTCCAGGCTAGCACACGAGAATCACAATGCACCTACATGATTATACGTCTTATTTCTGATGGTACCATCCTTGATATGTCCGGTATACGCTAAATATTGCTGCAGATTCCGGATGAGAGAACAGGAGATGACATGATAGATGCGGTGGTGGTTGACGAGGAGGCTATTAGTCTGGAGGGGAGGAGTAGAGGGGCCAGAATACTCTACGGAAAGGGTGCACTCGAAAGTTACCTCTCCCAACAAAAGCCAAAGGCAATAGAGGTCTGTCAATTCATCTTAGTACGTGGCTTCGTTTGGCCCTGTTTCAAACTAGCCAAGCTTGCAAAACTTGGTCTTGAAGCAAAATTTTGTTGTGCAGGGAAATGTTGAACGACCCGACACTGAAACTGAACAGGAGACAGACCTTCGTTCGGTTGTCGCTGGCATGTAACTTGCTACCACTCATGGTGAGATGTCTCTCTTCAAAGTATAAACGCTGTGATCGCTGTACAGGTTTCATGAATAACTAATTTATAATCATTTCCGAAAATCGTTTAACGGGGTGAAAGGGGGAAGAAGAGGAGGAACACATTCTGTATCAGCTGGGGACTAATTTCCTACATTTTCTCTATATAACCCTCCTTTTCCAAAAGCACATCTCGATGTACCATTTCAAGTGGATTTGTGTATGAAATGAAATAATACAATTCTCGGATTTGGAGTTCGGAAATTCAGTGTTTCGAAGTTTGATGCAAAAGGAAGGGAATCCAGGGCAGAAAGCTTATAAACTGTATGATATTCACATCATAAACTGTTTGTAAGTCGAGATGTGGTGTTTAGAGAGCACGTGTTCCCTTTCAAGGGTAATCAATACAAGGGATCGCTGCGCGTGGTGATTGGTCATGGGTCTGAGTTGCCTAGAGTATTGTTTGGAGATGATCCGGGTAGTAGAATGTCAAAGCCAGTTCCTGTGCAGAGTTTTGAGTTTGGAACATTGCAGGTTATCTACAGATCTTGTGCAGAGTTCAAATTCGGCTCATCACAGTTCATCCCCAGGTCTTGTATTTGCTGAATCTGTACTGTTCCAGTGCCAGTAACTTAGAGTTCTGAGTCCCAAGTATTTGTTGTGGTTAGACTGCAAGATCTGGAGCGTGGTTAGACTGCAAGATCTGGAGTGTGGTTAGACTGCAAGATCTGGAAATGTATTCTCCAGATTATATTCATTCTTTGTTTAATGTGTTGGTTGTGGTGGAACCTAAGTCCTTTGCCCAAGGTTAGAAAGCTCTTGAATGGAGAGAGACTATGCATAAGGAATGGGTTGCACCTAAAAGCAACAGTACATGGATTGTGACCACCCTACCTCTAGGGAAGCATGCCATTGAGTGCAAATGGATTTATAAGATCAAGTTTGGACCAAGTGGGGAAGTAGAGAGGTACAAAGCCCGACTTGTGGCCGAAGGGTTTAACCAAGTGGAGGATAGTGATTAAAAGGAGATATTTTCTCATGTAGCAAAATTCTCTACTGTGAGAATCAAGCGGTATAATGTTACATCAAATATCATCAAAAAATGTGTGCAAAAAACTAACATCAATATCATAACAAAAAAGTGGCATTAAGTGATAATGAAAAAATGGTATAAAAACATCATCAATGATATGACAAAAAAAAAATGACATTAAACCATAACACAAAAGTAATAAAAAAGTGAGGAAATGTTTAGTATACCTCTTTTGTGGTCCACCTCCTATTTTTAGTCTATCATTGAGCAATATAATGTGACATCAAATATTATAAAAAAAATGTGTAAAAAATTGCCATTAATATCATAACAAAAAAGTGGCATCAACTCATCAAGTGATAATGAAAAAATGGTATAAAAACATCATCAATCTTATGAAAGAAAAAAACATGACATTAAATCATAACACAAAAATAATATAAAAAAAAGCGAGGAAAATGTTTAGTATACCTCTTTTGTGGTCCTCCTTCTTCTATTTTTACTCTATGATTAATTAAGTGTTTAATTTGTATGGGAAAAGTGAAAAGGTGTTTATTATTCTAAAATGTAGTTAATGTAACTTGTCTTTTATATGGGTTGATTTAAAGATTTCACCTAATTAATTACGAAAATACATAAAATCAATATACCTATTTTGTTTGTTATATATCACTCCTATATTTAAGTTAAATCTCGATAAAATATAATCTAAAAGATTAATATACCCTTAAAATTGGAATAAATGTTGCTTCTTTCGTATTTAAGTGACTTTTCTATTCGCGTATGTTTTTGTATAATGATAAAAATTATATGAAATATTATTTTTTATTAAAATTTTAATATAACTTCATACTTATGAAGTTATTTTAAAATTGTAATAAAAAAAATAAGATCTTATACAATTTTTATCACTAAAAAGGAACATACATGAATAAAAAAAATCACTTAAAAGGGATGGAGTGAGTATGATTTTATACGTTTTTTTTCGTAATTAATTAGGTGGAGTCTATAAGTCAATCCATATATAAGGGAGAATTTATATTAGCCACATTGGAATCCTTTTTACCTTTTCCACATAAATTAAATAATTAATTAATACTATAAACTAAAAATAGAAGAAGGTGGATCACTAGGGTGGTACACTAAACATGGTCTAAAAAGTGACTTTAAATTATAATGACAAAGTTGCATAGAAAAAAGTTTTTATTAATTTCATAATAAAAAGTGACATCAAAGCAAACAAAAAGTATTATAAAAAAATTTCATTTTAAAAAAATCCAAAAAAGTTGTTCAATAATTTACCAGTCGACGGTCAAACAATAGATCATTGACCCTTAATAGTCAATTTGGGGAGGGTCACTCACCTACTTTTTTTTTTAAAGAGAACTAACTAACTACTTAATTAGCATATTTTCAAAAGATATATGAGAAAATTTGCGCCGAAGGCGAAAATTTTTGACCATATTAGGGGAGTGTCCCCCAAGTGTGGCAAATTGGGGATTTGTCCACTAAAATTTTTTTGGATAAAATTAACCCTCTAATCTAAACCTAATCTTATAGTTTCAGCACAAGGTAAAAAAAACCCAATCTCATTCCTCCGTCTCCTTCCTCAATCGCAGACCTTCACACCACCTCCCTCACCTCCGGCCCTCTCTCTCGTCCTCGCCCTCTCGCTCATCGTCGAATCAGAGATTTCCTTCCTCCTTCTTCATTGAGTCGCGAGTTCGCCGAATCTGAGACACCAGGGAGAACCACCGCCTCCTTCGCTCGCGAGAACCACCGCGACGGCGGCCTCATCATCGATCTGATCTCCGTCGCTCTTGATCTCGGCGACAGTTCGGCGGGATGAACCTCTAGATCTCGCACCAGATCTTTGCTCTCGATTTTCGCTGGGTGGTCCTCCTTCATCATCTTCATTGGACATCGAGCGGGATGGATTGTCGTCGTTAACTATTAGAGATTAGCACCAAATCGAGCGGGATGAACATCGAGCGGGATGGATTTTCGCACCAGATCTTTGCTCTCGATTCAATTCCTTGGCACTTCTCTCCTCCTCCGACTCTGTCCTCCTCTCATCCACCACAGATCCTCAAATCAGTCCGGCGTTGGATGAGGTCCTCGAATCAGTCCGGCGTTGAATCGGACTCCAGATCTGGTAGATCGGTGCTGGATGAGGTCCTCGACTCCTCAAATCAATCCGACTTCTCAAATCAGTCCTCGGCTAAATGGAAACCAACCTACAGTCGAGGATGATTTTGGATGAGGTCCTCGACTGCGTTTAAGATCAGCGGCTGCGTTTAAGATCAGCGAGAAACGTTTAAGAGCAGGTGGTGGTTGCTCTTGGCGGTGGCTGCGTTTAGTTCGGAGCACGCTCTTCAGGAAACGATCGAGGTACTTCTTGAGCAATTCATTTCAGCAAAATAATATATGTATGCTAACTGCCTATTGATTCATTTCAGCAAAATAATATATGTATGCTAATTGCCTATTGCTTCATTTGTGGTGAGATTTGGGTACTATACTACTATTAGAGGATTTGGTCTCGAATGTGTTGAACTTGCAGTACAAGTACCCTGTCGATTTTTTTTTAATACATCATTTGGTTCTTTGTTCTTTTGGCATGTGAATTCATTATTCCTTGTCTGCATATTGATGAAGTTATAATTTTTTGTTTGATTCTTGGATTTCATTAAGATCTTCTATTATAATTCATGGTAATGGTAAGATGGTGATTAGCTGGGAGATCATCTTCCAAAATTCCTTTCTTTTTTTTTTTCTGTTGGTGGCTCATGGATGAAGATGATATGCACAGTAATGGTGAGATGGAAATTCAGTTTGCTAACTTTTAATCAATTTGTAGGCCTTTACAAATGTTAGATTTCTTGCTTTCCCCCTTTTATATTTATTTTTGGCAACTAATAAATACTGAAATGCTGAAATAAATACTGAAATGCTGAAATGAGTACTGAATGTTAGATTTCTTGCTTTCCCCCTTTTATATTTTTTATATTTATTTTCGCAACTAATAAATACTGAAATGCTGAAATAAATACTGAAATGCTGAAATGAGTACTTAATGTTAGATTTCTTGCTTTCCCCCTTTTATATTTTTTATATTTATTTTCGCAACTAATAAATACTGAAATGCTGAAATAAATACTGAAATGCTGAAATGAGTCCTGAATGTTAGATTTCTTGCTTTCCCCCTTTTATATTTTTTATATTTATTTTTGCAACTAATAAATACTGAAATGCTGAAATAAATACTGAAATGCTGAAATGAGTACTGAAATGCTTTAAATCTTCTTTAAAAGCCTCTTAGCTCAATGGTAGAGCGATGTGCTATGCACAAATACGTGGGTTCGAATCCTGCATAGGCTAAATTTTATATCCCGTAACACGGTTTCAGCAACAATTTCAGCATCAACAACGTTGCTGAAATCGGGGTTTCAGCATCAACAACATTGCTGAAACCGTGGGTTTAGCATCAACAACGTTGCTGGAACCGTGGTTTCGGCATCAACAACAGTGCTGAAATCGGGGTTTCAGCAACTCCGGTTTCGGCAACGTGAAAAAAAAACAGTAATGCAAAAAGAAAAAAAACTGCTGAAACAGAGGGGGGAACAGGTGTTTCAGCAACCCAAGAAACGTGGAAAAAACAAGGTAAGGTGGAGAAAAAAAAACCTCAATTTCAGCAATTTCGGTTCCGGTAATTTCGGCAACGTGGAAAAAAAGAACTCAATTTCAGCAACTTTGGTTTCAGCAGTTTCTGCAACGCGGAAAAAAAAAAAAACTAAATTTCGTGGAATTTTTTTTTTGCTGAAAACAAAAATTTCAGCATGATAAAAAATTCGGTGGACAAATCCCAAATATGGAGAGGGTGGGAGACGGATTCCTAATATAGCCTAATTTCGTGGCCTATATGGAAATTGCCCCAAGATATATTGGAGCAATTTATCTCTTATAAAATCAATATTTTTACAATGGGTATTTAAAAGAAAAATCAACCGACATGGGTGTGTATGGAGCTTAAGGTAGTAGTTTATAAACTACTAAAATTAGATGTGTTTAAAAATTAACAATGTATGAGGTAAATATATAAGTAGATTTTGGCTTAAATGGGGAGTTAAAAAAGTTTGTTTTGATAGTTTTTTTTTCCAGGTTTTTTTGGTGTTTATTTGATTTGAAAATACAAGTATACCGCTAAGAACAACCAAACAAACTCCAATTTTTATAAATAAACTGTTTTTTATAACCTTATTTCAAACAAATTTTTAACGTTAACCTGTTTATAAAATTTATTCATTTTTTTAAACTCCACCTCATACCGACCCATGTATTATTATAATCAGCATACAAATTAAAATAGTAGTAAAACCGATTAATATGAAACTGAAATTCAAAAGAAGAAATAAAATAACACTGCAAATTGGATAATATTCACAATGTTCTATTGTAATAGCGACTTATAGATGTTAAGTTGTAATTAGCTTTAGAGATTCTTGTCAAAGCCTGAACGTTGTACATTCCCTTCAATTTAAGACACTTTGCTTTCAATCCGCAACGCCAAAAGAGAACAACGTACTTCAATTGTGATAAATGACAACACAAATTGCCACAAGACTACAAGAGTACAAGGTGACCAAAATCAAACACATTACTTATTCAACTGTCGTGATTATATTTTTGACTTACTAATATCAGTTGTAATTCTATTTTCTTGTTCGATAATTGGGTTTTGTGGGGCTTCAACCTCCGGTTGGGGAAGGTGATGTAATCGGTGTTGTGAGTTTTTCCAGATTTTTCTATCACCGGTTCGATATCACGATTCTTGTTTGATTGTGCTATGCTAATGCTATGATACTTGATTTGCTTTGGTTCTCATTCTTGTGTTTGTTAGTGTTGTTGTTTAGGCCGGGTTTTGATCGGGTGTAACCCACCCCACTCCTACGCTATCTCTCTGACTCCCTCTTCTCTAAATAAAGAGCGGTTATATCCGGGGTTGAATGGGGACCATTGGATACTACTCGCAAATCATTTCCAGTGAGTCATTCTGAAATGGTTGACTCTCTCTTCCCCTCTCGATCATTGATGCCGCAACATCACAACAACCCAAATTTCACCATTCTACTTCCTTCCTTAAATTTCTTCAAGTAAAAAGATGAACTAAGTGTGCCTTTGAATTCATAATCGGTGTAAGAATATCTCCACTACTTTAATTTGCCCAAGTTGTTCCCAATGAGTTTTGAGTTTTTTTAGGGATTCATGAATCGAATTAAATTCGGTCAAGATTTGATAGAATCACCAATTGATGTTGATGTTGCTATTGAATTGAAAAGGTTGAAATCCATTCAATCTTGTTGAATACATAGGGAAATAGTAAAAAAAAAAAATATAAATCTGCCATTATAGGGTTGCTAGCCTGGTGCGCAAAGGATGAGGGCGAAGGTCTGTTTCTTTCATTTTTTTTACATATTATCTCGGTTCTTGGGGGAACCGTGCTAAAAAATACCCTTTTCTTTATAATTACGGAATGGAGTTTTTAGCTCGATTCTAAGTAGAACCGGGCTAAAAACATGGTCGTTGCGGCCATTTAAGGACATGGTCGTTGCGATCAACCCACTGCCCAACAATGACTGGTCATTGCGACCAACTTCACTCTTGGTTGTTGCGACCATATTGTATTTGGTCGTTGCGACCATGTGTGATTTGGTTAGATCAATTGATATTTGGTCATTGCGACCACTTTATCATGCGCTAAACGAAAATTTAACCATGCGTTAAACGGAAATCGTTTTTTTTTATAAGGTAAGAATTCGAGGATCAGACAGACCTGACACATCGAAAAGCCAACAAAGTCGGCAGACGGCGAACTGTCAAAATATACAATCAAACTAACAAAAGGTGAATGATTTGGATTTGTTAGTCTAAGAGATGTCATAGATGGGTGATTGGTATCCTTTTTTTTAATCAAGATAAGAATTTGAAGACTCATACATCACCAATATCTGAGAATTCTAGAGGTCAAACGGTAGACAACAAACGGGAAAGAGTCAAGATACAACAAAGAAATAAACACTTCTTTGTACAAAACAGGAAAGATTATGGCGTTGCTCAAATGCATCAGGCACGTTGGTCCGCGAGGAAGCATGGGACGATGAAGGGGAGGATAGTGAATGTCGAGAATACGGATGAGTCTTGGGACTGACGCTGTGCTTCTCGACGCCGGGAGACAGGAGCAAAAACCTACTATGGGAAAAGACATCTCTGAGGAAGTATGAATTAGCAACGTTCCTCATACCTAGATGAGGGATCTTCAAGAATCACAAACACTGTCGTGATCATCTCGGTTAACAAAGTGCATGCGATTGCTACTCCTACCAAAACAAACACATCCCACTAGCACGAGCTTCCACCAAGACAATACAAAGTGGGACTAAAGAGCGAGAGCATGCAAAATCACATTTTACATCGTGGAGGACAGTGATAAAGTAACATTTATAGTCATCCATCTTTATATTCTTATCAAATTCCAAACGCGAAATGAATAGTGGCTTGTCGAGCAAAGATTGTAATTTTCCATTTTCTTTCTCTTTGGTTGAAAATTTAATTTCTTTTCAAATCCTTTTCCAGGTTTCTTTTTTAATAGAAAATTTTCTTCTGCTTCGATTGCTTGATCAACAAACAAGTGATTTTCCATTGTTCTAATCTTAGCTTTGCGAAACAAGGCAATCATATATTTATAATAAATATAAAGTAAATATAGATTTATTAAATTTATGTTAGAAATATATTAGACAATAGTTTTTGAAATTATTTTTATGTTTATTTTCCAATTATGGGTTTTCCAAGACATTCGAGCTTGCGTAGCAATCATGAGTGCTTCCTAAGCAAGAATCGAAACAAGTACTTGCCATGCAAGCACGAAAGCTTCCTTTGCAAGCTTTGACTCATATGCTTGTTGTTGTAGAAGACAATTAACCATCCTAGATAGACAAATAAATTGGATAGAGGCGCAAGACAATTTAACTATAGCAAGTTTTATCTATATATGATTTTATATATAGAAGGTTTATTATAGATGATTTTATCTATAATATGTTTTATCTATATCTAGGTTTATCCCTAGGAGGTTCTTCCTATAGGGAATGCTCTATTATAAATAGAGGGTGTAGGGTTAAATTATGGCGTGCATGTGTATTTTCTGTAGGGTGTTCTACGGAGTTCTTGCCAGAATACGGAAATCATTTGTGTCCTATTGTTCAATCTCCTTCTCTTTAACGATATTCACTCATGGAAATTCACAACACTTGCTAAGATGTTCATGCCTAATATAACTTCATTTCAAATCAGATCCGGGTTCGAGGTACTGTTTTCATCTTTTAAGATGTTCATGCCTAATTTTTTAACTTTGCAACTTAGTTCACATCGGACCCGCATCCGAGGGCCATTAGAAGACCATGAACATGTTTCGCACAACCTCCGACGAGCAAGTTGGAGGAGGCCATGAAGAGGAGTAATAAAGGATTCGACTGAAAAAGGATTAGGGCTTGGTGTTGTTGATGGCATGGACGGGGATACGTAGTAGGCGTGGACATGGACACACTTGTTGTGGATGAGGGGAGTGTCGGGATCAAGCATGAAGAGGAAGTGGGCGCGGTGGCTGGGGCTGGTTTGGTGGAGATGTTGGTAGGGTAATAACGGGGAGTTGCAGAGAGATGCAGTTGGGGGATTGAGGAAGGGGAGTAGCAACGAGAGGTTGGGGTCCAACAAAGAGGTGAGAAGGGTGGACGGGGATCCAGCAATTAGTGGAGGTAGGCGCGGTTGTTGGGGGAGGGAGGATGAAGTGCGTGGTGATGGTTTGGTGGAGAGGTTGGGGGATGATAGAGTGGAGTTTCAAAGAGAGGTGGTTTGGGGAAGTGATGGAAGGCAGTAGCAAAAAGGGCGATGGTAACCCCGAATGCGGATATACACATACATACATATATACATACATTTAACTCCTTGTCGAGCAAATTTTTTGTTTTGGTCAACTTGGTGTGTAAGGCAATCCAAAATACACGTGCACGACAAGTGTCCGTTGACAAAAATCAACTAGGGATTTTACAAATCTAAAGCCCGACCCTTTTGTTTCCTATAGTTCAAGCCATTTTTTAAATAGGTATCCATTATGTCTTTTTGCGATGAAAGTTTTAGTGACCAATAAAATATAAACAATTTGATGTCATCATTAACTCATGAGCTTTTGATTTTAAGAGATCGTATTGCCTTATTTGGTGACACTGTTTTGATTCCACATTTCATACTTCAATGTCATCAATTTTATACAAATATCATCACAAATGATTGAGATCAATTAATTGTACTTACAAATATATCATCAATGAATAAAAGTTATCAATAAAATTATCATTAATAAAAAGATGTCATCAAGGAATTGTAATTACGTATATGTCATTAATTGTTTAAAATATCATCAACAATGAATGTCATCACAAATGATTGAGATCAATGAAATGTAATCACAATTGTGTTATCAATGTCATCACATTAGAAAAATGACATCAAAAGACTACGTTGAAAAAGTTGCATCACATTAAAGAAAAAAATGTCATCAAAACACTACTTTGAAAAAAATATGGCATCACTATAAAAAAATATCATCAAAAAAATTGACATAAAAAAAGTGGCATCAGTAGCCAACAGTAAAAAAAAATGGCATCAATTGTCAACGTAGCATCACAGTAAATAAAAAATGTCATCAAGGTTTTAAAAAAGTAGCATTAAAAAAGTGTCATTAAAAAAGTATCATCAAACCATTTCATTAAAAAGTGGAATCAAAGTGAAAAGAAAATGTAATAAAAAAAATAGCATCAAAACGGTAAAAAATGTCATCACTAAAAAAATCCAAATGAGTTGGTCAACATTGACGGGTCAATGATCAATCGTTGGCCAGTCGATAGTCAAACAATCGACCATTGACCATTACCCTATTTGGGGGAAGGGTCTACTTCACTTAATTTTTTTTGAAGGGGTCTAATTACCCAATCAGATTTTCCAATAGGTCTAGCTAGCTAAATCACCTTATTTTTTATTATAATTTGTTTTTATTAAATCAATTCTTCATATATTATAATCAATAATATTATTATTGTTTGTTATTGTTAATGTTATTGTTGTTATTCATCAATAATGAAATATTATAAAATTAAATTATATTCGAAAGTTATTTTCGTTATTTTTGTTTTTAAGTTTAAATGGTTGAAGTGAGTAACAAAATACATGTTGGTATAGCCTCGATAACTATGTGTCAGGATCAAAGGTGATTAAGGTAGATTTGGGGTTGAAATTGGGAAAGGAAAGGGAAGAGGATGAGAGACAGAGCTTAGAGTTTAGACATAGATTAAAGAATCAGATGCAGAGAGGAAGAGACAATAGGTTGAAGGGAAAAAATTTGATTATTCATTGCATAACCACCTCACCATTACATCTGAATTGCCTTTTATAGGCTTTAGACCCAGCTGACTCAATCCCAGCCCAATTACATTGTTAGCCCAATCCTTACATTGCCTTTCCCTATGAAAGCCTTGTCTCAAGGCTTTAGAATATACACTAACAGATGAGGTTTTTACAAGAAAAAACTAATTGAGTATATGACACCTAAGGACAAGTACGTACGAAAATTGAATGAGCAAAGTCCTTACATTGCCTCCCTATTTGAAAGCCTTGTCTCAAGGCTATGAAAATGAAAAAAAATAAAATTCCCGAATTCCCTTGGCAGTAAAAAAAACTGCAACAGTAGCTACTAGTTAGCATGTGTGATCCTATGACAGCAATGTACCAATAAGGGTTTATTACTCGGATGCAAAAATCACCACAATGACAATGTCTCCCTTCCTACCTCTTGATGCCAGCCTATACTCTTTCCGCACTCTTACTCAAAATGGAGCTCTAAAATATGTAGCACAAGTCACAAGCCAGATCGACAAGCTTCTCAACCAAAATTATCACTTAGGCTCTCATTTTTCCATCACTTTGTTCATCTTGACCCCTAAAAAAATTCAGTAAATTTTCCTCTTCTGTCATCAGCCCTTGTAGAACAACTTTTTTGCCTTCATTTGTGATTGACAATTGTACGTTATCATAATCCAACATTACTCTTTTGAAGGTTCTCATCCAGTCTCCCCCTAATATCAAATCGCAACCTTCCATTTCAAGTAGTCATGCCCTTGTATAGACCACTCGAACCCCCTACAAATATGCGTGCTACGCATCTTGTGACGATTAACCCCATACACAGACATTAAAGGAGTTTCTTTAATCTCAAATCCCGCGTTCAAAGCTATCTTAGGATTTATGAAGCTATGGGTAGCGCCACTATCAATTAGTGTAGTGACTATCTTACCTCATACCTCTGCCTTGATTTGAATTGTGTTCACCGAGCTGCTGTTTGCTAGAGCATGAATATATCCTTGGGACTCTTCCAATTCAAGCTCTTCCCCTTGTGGAACTGTAACTTCTTCCTATGCCTCCGATGATCCAGCAGATAAGCAAAGCAGAGAAGGTTGCCTACATTTGTGTCCACAAAGTATCTCTCTCCGTATCTATAGCACAACCCGAAATTCTTCTTTCCTTCGGTATTTGCAGATGCTTGACTGACTCCTTTGCCAAAGGTATTGGGTGGCTTGAAGCTCTCCTGGGATCTTGATTTTGGCGGACCAACACTTGGAGAGAAATGTGGTAAGATGAGTGCTAAACTGACTGTTTCTCCAGGGCGGTTTACTCAATTTCACAATGGCCTGAACAACATTATGGTGCAACCGTGATTGCTCGAACATCGTTGCCAAGCTATCCAGTCGTCTGAGTTTAACCAACGACTTGATCTCGTCCTTCAAACCACTTATGTAGCTCGAAATGAAGTAGGATTCAGGCAGAGTGGGGTTTCGGAAAGTACATACGCACGGAGCTCATTGAACTTCTCGTTGTACTCCTCTAGGTCGTCTCCCTGGTTGAGTTTATTGAATTCTTCAACCACTTTTGAACCTTGTTTCTCACCGAATCGGATACATACCGCCTCTACCAATTCCTTCCATGTCACTGTAGGATTCTGAATCAAGAATCCTTGAAGCCATGCGTCTGCTTGATCTGTCACATACATGGCATCGATCTCTATTTTTTGGCTTTCCGAAATCGAAAACACGTTGAAGTACTTTTCACACCTCCGAGCCCAACTCTGAGGTCTCTTGCTGTCGAAGGTCGGAAAATCCAATTTCGAAAATCTTCCGAACCTAGCCTCTGTACCCCCAGTTCTTGCTTCGGAGTTCTAAGAACTCGAGCCTTCACTCCCTTTTCCTGACTTCTGACTCAAATCTCCTGATTTCTTACTCAGATTGCTCGTGGCATTTTCTTTCCTCGCCTTTAGGCCCCGTTTGGTATTGATATCTAGATATCAAGATATCAGATATCGATATCGATATCAGTATATCGATATCAGCTGTTATCTTGATATGCTTGTTTGGTGTACTGCAGGATATCAGGTATCAGATTTGATATCTGCTGTTTGGAATGAAATTTTAGGATATCAGATATCAAATGTGTATGTTTGTTGTTAGTTAAAACAATAGCATGAATAGAAAGGATAATTTATAATACGATCCAATCAACATACATTCATAGCATATACTAAAATAAAATAGAGTGTTTTCCAAGTGACACAAGTGTTTTTGCCACCCTACCAACATTTGACATCCAAAATGTGTACAAAAAATGATTTGTTAGTTGCCACAAATGTTTGATAGGTAATGCACACACTAGTTCAAGACCTATTAGCAACAAAATGGTCTTGCAATCCCATATCTAACCTTCCCTTCTAGTCATGGTAACACCCGAAGAGCCAAAACCTTGACTTGTAGCTATGTTACCATGAAATCGTGCAAGAAGCCTTTCGACATACAACTTCTTCCATGCATCATTTGGGCAACTGTAGAAGGCATCAAGCTCAACTGGGGACTTCACAAGAAGGCTAGTGGCATCAATAGCATCAATGTCGGAAAATCCTAACATAGAAATCTCTGACAACAACAATTTCCTTTGTTGAGAGTTGTACTCTTCGCGATTCTCCCCCTTCTCCAACGTTTTAACTATGCTTCCCAAATGACCCCTTATGTCTTATATGAAAATAACAAATTTCTCACTTGCATTGTCACGAGTGAGTCCGAGTGGGATTTTACCTAGCTTACGCCTCTTAGAAGTCGGTGGCCTTGTGATTGCTTCGGGAGATGAGTAGCGAGGGTAGTCATCCTGGAGTTGTTCATCTGTATCTAGATCAATGCACTCATTATCCATGTTATTCACCATATCTTCCACATCCTCGATGCTGTCTCCAGTTGCTCGATCTGGACCGAAGATGAGATCCAGCTTGTTGAATAAGGGAAATGCAACTTGATATAATCCTTTAGCTCGAGTATGCAGCTGTAAAACCAATCCAAAACCCATAAAAATCAGCAATTAAAAACATAAAAAACATAGCAACAAACACATGAAGACATCAGCTGTAAAAACAACATAAAAACTCCAACAGTAGCTGTAAAAACAGCAATTACAGAGGTCAACAATAGCTGTAAACATAACATAAACACTCCAAAAACATAGCAACAAACACATGAAGACAACAGCTGTAAAAACAACATAAAAACAGCAATTAAAGACTGTAAAAACAGCAATTACAGAGCCCAAAAGCAGCTGTAAAAACAACATAAAAGCAGCTGTAAGAACGAAGATGTTACCTTGCAAAAATCAAGATAAGCTTGCTTCTCGCAGTTGATCATATTGGTGTTCTCATCCCAGCTAAATTCAGATAATTTGGTCATCTCATGGATGACGGAATACTTCTCCTTGAGAAATTTAACCTTCGCTTCAATTTGGGAAGCCTTCAAACCTATTCCAGGAAACTTCTTCTCGAACATGCTCTCTAATTGCTTAAAAAAACCAGCCTTAAAGCCCCCTTCGCATTTCCATTGAGGATCACCTTTCAGCTCAAGAATGAAATCCAAAGCCAATTCCTCTTCCATTATACTCCACTTTCTTCTGTTTTTCCCACGACTGTTGGCATCACTTGATTGAGACATTCCTATTCATACTCAAAGTTATATGAAAGAAGTAACAATAACATACAAACAAAGGTTCCACTATAACATAAAGCTCAACCATAACATAAGACTCAACCACAACACACAAACAAAGGCATCACTCGATTCAAGCTCATAAGAATCTATTTCTATTCATAAGACAATCAACCTAACACCCAAATTTCAGCACAAGTAAAAAATTCCATCTCAAACAAAGCAACATAAATTTCGCTTGAACATTAACTAAATTATAACACAAATAGGGGCAAATCTCAGCCAAATTGTTGCATAAAATTGCATAGAAAGAGAGCATACATATAAGCCAAATTGCAGCCTAAAATTGGACAGTTGGAGGGCAAAAATAGCAGTAAAAATTTCAACCAAAACAATGCAGAAACAAGAGCGAATTCGCAGCCAAATTCAATCCAAAAATTGCACACAAAGTTCTCCAGATTTCACCCAATAATCCGCCAACAACAAAGCCAAAAATCGCACAAACCCTAGGAGCAACCAGAAGAGGCGAGAGCAAACCCTAGGAGCAACCCAAAAAATCGCATCCCTACCCTATATTTCCAAATCGACTCACCTGTAGTGACGAGGAAAGAAAGAGGAGAGAAGAAGGAGAGAAGTGAAGAAGAGAAAGAGGAGCGTGCCTGAACAAGAGCGAAAGGGAGTAACCAGTAGAGGCGAGAGCGAACACCAGGGAGCAACAGAAGAGAGGAGTGAGGACGGTGATATACTGATATCCCTCCTATACCGCCCAAAATAGGGGTATATCAAAATGGGCTTGTGATATACTAAACCTGATATCTAGTATATCACTCGATATCGATATACTCCCGTACCAAACACCGATATCAGATATCAAGGGGTGATATCTGATATCTGATATACTGATATCGATACCGAACGGGGCCTTAGTTATGATTCGTTGTTGGAATGGGTTCGGATCTCTCGATCTTTGGTCCCCTCCCCCAAGATTCCTGCCGCTGATTCATTTTCGCCCGGGCCCTGGGTTTCGCTTATCGGTGGTGAGATCGCATCCACTCTTGATTTCAATTAGCGCATATGCTCAACGAATCCCGTCCACATGTCGTCGTTCTTTTAATTCACTTTCAGTTGTTCTTCTCGCTGCTTCTCGAATTCGTTCAAGAGTTGCTGGAATTGAGCAGCTTGTGCACCCAATCGCTGATTGATCTGTCTGAAGGAGTCTTCCATTGTCCTCGTGCGTGTTCCGTCCGCCATTGCTGGTGTTCGTAAAAAAATATCAGGAAATTTTGAATCGCGATCGATTTTGGGGAAGTGAGGATCGATTGGCTCTGGATACCAATTTGTGAGGATCGAAGGTGATTAAGGTAGATTTAGGGTTGAAATTGGGAAAGGAAAGAGAAAAGGATGAGAGAAAAGAGCTTAAAGTTTAGACAGAGATGAGAGAATCAGACGTAGAGAGGAACAGACAATAAGTTCAAGGGAAAGATTTTGATTATTCATTGCGTAACCTCCCCATTACATCTGAATTGCCTTTTATAAGCTTTAGGCCCACCTGACTTAATCCCAGCCCAATTATATTGTTAGCCCAATCTTTACACTACGTTATGAGTTCCATGTTCGAGTTCCTTATACAAGGGTCTTGCAACTTTGATTCATACTCCCTCCGTTCACCGTAGTTTGATTTTTCAGCACGTTTTTTAAAGAGGTAAAAATTATATAAAATATTAATTTTTTTTATTATTTTTTAAAATAATATTAAACTTATAACTAATAACTATTAAATTATATAACAAAATTAATTTAAAAGTTGATATTAATTTATATAGATTTTATCTCCTTAAAAATCGTGTTAAAAAGTCAAACGACACTTATTCATGAACGAAGGTAGTATAAACATTTATTTGTTTTCCTCGCGTTTTTATCCTATGAGAATTTTTAATAGCAAAAACTCACTAATAAACTTATTGCTCTAAAGCATAGTAGTCAAATAGATCAAGCTTGGTTCAAAAAAAATTTGAGCTTGAGCTTGTACTTTTTCTAAACAAACGTATACATTTTTAAGCTCAATTCAAATTGATGTTCGATTCAAGCTTAAATAGCTCAAACATTGTAGAATTTAAAAAAATTTTCCTTAGTTATATTATATCTTATGAGTAAGTAGAGTTATTCTAGCATTGAATAAAGCTCGATTTAAACTCGTTAATTTATTAAACGAGGCGAGTATGAGCACATTTTAAAATTTGAGTTTAAATTTAAGGTCGACTCAACCCCAATTCATTTATAAATAAGCTGAATACGAACAATCACTTTTTGACTCGTTTGGATTGAATATCAATCCTACTAAAGCATATATGGAGTACTAAGTTTTTTTTTTGGACAAATGAGGCATCATCTGTGTTTGATAACTCGAGAGGTTAACAAACTCGATAGTCAAACTGATAGGACATAAAACCAAATACTCCATACGATCCAAAATAAATGTCATTTTAGACTTTTAAATTTGATCCAAAATAAGTGTCGAATTATGTTTTTAGGCAATTTAATGGATTTATTAATGAAAATTGTATTTGTTGACTATTTTTTTAAGAGAAAATAAGATGGGATATACCAAAAAATGCTAGGTTTTGCAAAGTAACTTAGGCATGTCCACGGGTCACGGGTCAACCCGTGACCCGACGGGTTTGGCGGGTCTGGGTCAAGCGGGTCGCGGGTCTTGGCGGGTTACGGGTCCGGGTTAGGGTCGAGCATATTTGAACTCGGCAACCCGATGGGTCATGACTCGGCGGGTCGACCCGCCGGGTCAACCCGTGACCCGTGCATATTTAAATACGCTCCCACTTGTCCAAGTTCCCAACGGCTAGTTTTTCGACCATTGTGGTTTCGGACCGTTGTGGACTTGGTGATCTGTATTTGTTGCCTATAAATACCTATCTCACTAGCACATAATTACACCTTTATCATTTTAAACATTCAATACCAAATATTTCAAGTTCAATGGCAAATCGAAATGAAGGAGGATCTGGGACAAACCTTGGTGAAATCTTGTACAACACTCACTTCCGACGAGAAGAACAAATCCCAGGTAAAGATTATTATATGGTGGTTTGTAGCTATTGTTCAAAGGGTTTTAAAGTGAAGAGAGGATGGGGATATGGAACTTTGAAAATGCACATTACAAAGAATCATCCGGAAAAGTGGTCAACAGAATAAAGCGAAGCAAGCAAGGTTAGCATTTAGCAAGCCCTCATGAAATTGAGAAGATGAACATGAACGTTTGTATTTGGGTCTAATTATCGTTGTCAATCTACTATCTATCAATTATAAGATTATGAAGTGTGTAATGCGTAGTTTTATTTTGTGAATTTGTTGATTATGTTAGTTGTTTTGTTTATAAGTTAAAAGTTTGAAAGTAATGTGTCGATTAATAAAGAAAGATTAGAAAGTTAATTTATTTTTATCACTTTTTTTGTATTTTAGTTTTTATATCATTGATGAGTTATGTTTTTTTCATATAAAATAAAACATCATTAACAATAGAAACATAACAAATAGATTAGAATAAAATTAGAAAGGAAAGACAAGAAGAAAAAAAAAATAGCCGTTGGACCCGGCGAGTCGGACCCGGCCGGGTCCAATGGCTATTTTTTACACAAGAGAGTTTTGGCCTTCCGCCTTTTTGATGAGTCACACACAACACATAACATAGCCAAGGTCATTATAACTGTTTTACAAGAATACCAGTTGACTCAAAGAGTTTTTTCAATCGGTTTTGACAACGCCTCCGCAAACACGGCTTCTATTGAAGAATTAATTCAATATTGTAGCCCCCCGTGCGGAGGTACATTTTTCCACATCCGGTGCGCACCACATATTTTAAACTTATGTGTTCAAACCTCCTTATCATATGTACAAAATGTGGTCGCACCTATTCGTTTTGTTCTGAAGAACCTCTGGAAGAGCAAATCGCTCAGTGATCAGTGGAAGGTCTTCTGTAAGCAAAACAAGGTGAGACCGAAGAAATTTCCTAGGGATGTTTCTACTTGGTGGAACTCCACATATTTAATGATTCACGAATCATATGCTTACAGAGAGCTCCTTTCCGCTTTCGCTACCCAATACATTGAAGGCTCCGAAGTTTTTAATGATGTTTGGGTAGCGGCGAGAGACGTGATGGAAATTTTTAAAGTTTTTTACGATGCCACCAGAACTTTTAGTCAAGTTTACACCCCTACCTCTCATTTATTTTGTTTTACCGCAATGAACGTTGCAATAGCCCTCACGACGTGTTGCAGATATCGACAATCTGCCAAGCCGTGATGGAAATGAGGGCTAAATGGTTACAGTATTACACAAACATTCCTGATATTTTCCTCGTAGCAACGGTTTTCGACCCTCGAATGAAGCTCACTGGTCTTCAAATTTTTTTGGACAATTATTATCCTATGCTACAGGTTGAAGAACCTCCAAATGTGCTTGTTACAATTACTAAGGTTAGAACATTACTTCAAAGCTTATATGATATTTATTCTACTAGCGGTACTCAATCCTCTCAACCGCCCCCTTCGTCCTCAACCTCGTCATGCACTAGCATTACTGCGCGAACGAAGGCTCTTGCCAGAGATATTTTTGGCACAAAGAGATCGAGGACCTCGTCGACCTCCCCTTCGGAGATCGACGAGTATTTGGCTACTAACTTTGATTTTCTTGATATCGAATCGGATGACTTCGATGTCCTGGCTTGGTGGAGTAGGCCAGAGAGATTACGATTTCCGACTCTACAGGTAATTGCTCGTCAGATTCTAGGAGCACCATGCTCGACGGTTGCGGTTGAGCAACTATTTAGTCGGAGCGGGCAGATCTTAACGGCCCAAAGATCGACTATGCTACCGGAGAACCTCGAGATGCAAGTCCTACTAAGCGATTGGAAGCAGGCAGATGAAAAAAGCCAAAGGAACCACCTCTCAACCGAATCAGACCCGGACGAAGGAGTAGAAGACGAGACATCCATCGGGAGTTCAGACGGTGATGGCGCCGGAAGGTAAGCGGGGATTAAAACAGGTAAAAGAACTACGTGAGCTTTGATTCCTTTTCCCCGAAAGGATACGTAGGCAACTGGAAACGGTGCAAGCCCTTCTTTCCTTTTTTTTTTCCAACCGAAAATACACATTTTATACACTGTTTTTTTTTACAAATAATTTATATCTCAACCCGGCGGGTCGACCCGTGACCCGCCGGGTCATCTGACCCGCCGACCCGGCTATTCCCCGGGTCCGGGTGCAGGTCATGCCTTTCCCGACCCGTGACCCAGCGGGTCCGACCCGTGGACAGGCCTAAAGTAACTCCGCCCTAAAAAAATTGCAAAAGTAACAATGAGCCCTCTAAAATTGCAAGAATAACAGGTTCACATGACTTCCTCACTAGGTAACCATAATGATGAGGGTTAATAATTAACCTCATCAAATCAACTGCAAGGGAAAAAGCAAACCCCCTTGGAAAGTTGAGTCGGTTTCACAACGCCATAGAGAAAAGGAAAGCCGGTGAGAGAGAAGAATAAAGAAGCAGCATTTTTTATCGTCATACATTTTTTCTATCACACATTTTTTCCTTCGCTGGCACATATTTTTTCTTTATTGGCACGGATTTTGTAATTACTGACACTTGTTTAAGCAACTTGTAACCTTTAGTGTACATACTTGTATATCAAATATAAAAACAAGTGATTCATGGTTAGAACCAGGTACAAAATGACTGGCCTGTTTACTCCTCTATCAACATTGCTTTGTGCGAATTTCTCCCTTTGAACACCCAACCATCTCGTCCACGTTCCCACCAGTTGTAACACCCCCTTTTTGATCCCAAAGGAGTGTTGCAGCGCCAGTGAATCCGCAGACTTTAATGTCTTTGAATTCACCTGAGGCTTATAGGGACATGCAACCATGCTCCCATCAACAAGATGATAACTTAAATACAATAAAAAAGGCGGAAGACAATAAAATTTATTAGTTTAAAATATCTGATCCCAATAAGAATAAGAATACCACAACCATAAAGTATGAATAACTGAAATTAAAGTAGCGATGCGGAAACTTTTAGAGGTTCAAAACTTTGTAGGATAAAGATTTAATAAATGATAGTCTGCTCTTCACTCTCTCATGCTCCACTGCTTGCACTAGACCTGTGGAATATGGTCTGGTGTTTCGTGAGAACGAAGGACACCAGCCATCCAATAAATAGGATGGTTAGTACAATAAAGACGAGCATAAAACTCACACATGACTCGGATGTCTCAGGTTAAGGGAATGACACGAATATTTATAGTAGAAACTGAATGAAAAGGGTATGTCTCAGGTTAAGGGAATGACACGAATATTTATAGTAGAAACTGAATGAAAAGGGTAAAAATTCACACATGACTCGGATGATCATAACGATCGATTATAAGATAAGAAAAGGAATTATACTTGAGGCAGATAAGTATAATAACTGAAATGATCACCTATTTAACAACCGATAATAATCACAATAATGATAACGATAATAATAATAATACTATGTGGTACCGGTCGGGCCTTTAACAAGGACCACGACCTACATCAGATCGTTGTTTTATCACCCCGCAGAGAATGCATTCCGGGATGGTGTTTCATGAAACCTTGTAAGGCGGTGGCTTAACGAACCACAACCTGCAAGTCAGTCTACTGCATAACTTGCCAAAGGCATAAAGCCACTCGCATCACGTGGTGCGCATTTTAACATATCACAACTAAGCATCACATGGTGCCTATCTCATCATATATAAACAATTTATACTAGGTGATCATAATAACGACATTAAATCAACCAGGGACAAGCATGGATAATTCAAAGGGTCTTACTATCACATGCTACTAGTTTGCATGAAAGAACAAGCAGAATATCATGCACTTTAGGAAGAAGAAAATGGGCAACCTTTACTTATCTCGAGTTATAAACAAACAAATCACATTTAATACTATAACCCTATAATTACTTTAATAATAATTGCCCATTTATTTAACTCATGCCAATTTATGATTAAAAAGATAAATTACATCAAGCAGACGGGTATGCAATTTATCGAAATTGGCAAGGAAATTGGCCACAGGGCCGCATTCGACACATAAGAATTTAAAAAGGCACAACAAAAGAATCACGAAACACGCAAAGGGCGTTTGAACGAAATCACTTGCCTTAACCTTCTATGATCGGTTGACGACAACAAGAAGAGATTTTAGCACCTATTGAATTCAACGAAAAAGGAATATTTAATATTGATATTTCATAAAATTAACTTTACTTAACTCAATTTGAAACTGAATTAATTCTATAAAGTTAAAAATCTATACCAATATGAATTCCTCGGGAAGCGGGATCTGGCGTGAGTGCTTCGAGATTTCTTGGTGTCGCTGAAACGGGCAAGAATTGAATAGTTTAAAAATATTGGCCGCTTAACTTAATAAATAATTAATCTAGGGCCAGAAACGTGAATAGGCTAAAATAAAGGGAAGTTCTTGTAATTTTTAAAAAAGAACTCAAATCCCCATTTCTTCCATCGGACTTTCACGTACAGACGACGAGAACGAAGCTCCTCGGCGGCGATGGCTCCCGGCAGGGGGCGATTGCAAGCGACGATTGGGGCGGCGCTCAGCGTCGGCGGGCAGCGGCAACCGGAGATGGCTCGGACAGTGATGGGCGCGACAATCGGGGACGGCTCGAGCGGCTGTTCGTGGGCGACGCGGCTCGGCCTTCTGTTCCCCGGTGAGGCTGCACTGCAGGGGGTGCTCGAAGGTGATGGACTGCGGAGGTCACCTCACGGGAGACGCGGGATGCCGACGGTGGTTGTTCGGGGTCGCCGGCGGCTCGGCCCTGGCGGTGGTGTTTGCCGACGATGATTGGCTGACTTGGCTCGGCTGACTTGGCTCACGGGACTAATGGGAAGAGGAAGGTGGGAGGCGTGTGATGTTGGATTGGTTTGTGGAACCCTAACATTAGATGGTTGAATTATTAGGTTAGATAAAAAAAAATAGATTTTTGATCCCTTGGATTAAGAATCAATTAAGATAGAGATAAATGGTAGAAGATAGATTTTAAGGAAAATAAATAAAAGAATCGGATAAAGATGGAGATAGATGATAGATTTATCACCTTTATCGGAATTAATATTATTCAATTTATCTTAATAAATTAAATAATAAGTGTATTTCGAGGATTTATGTAATTAAATCTATCATATCTTATACTCTTTAGAATAATTTAATTATTCTAATTCATACTATGTATGTTAGGTGAATTTATTAAATGTCCAAATTCACCAGATATATACTATGATTTGATATAATATAGATTTATTTAATTGAATAAAAATAAGAAATAACCCAAAAATAATTTGGGGTATTTCATACCTCTCCACCAAAAATAAGTTTCGTCCCGAAACTTAGAAAAGAAACGAGAAATGAATTGAAGTTAGGATTGTAACCTCGTAATAGATCAGGGGATATAGATTGATCACAAAAAAGCTAGATATATCTAACAATGGTTCTTTAATAGGTAGAATTTAAGCATGCTTCGCTCACTACACTTATCGAATACATGAGCAATGAGAATTACATCTAAAGTAACTCATTGCTTTCCGAACTCCTCAATGGCAAAGTTTGAAATATTTTTTTCCTATGAAAACATTGTATCTCTATAGCTATGAGTATCTAAAATAAAGATAATAAAATTTTGAAAAGCATCTTCTGATAATCACTCCCGTTGCTCGAGATAAGTGAACTTGCATCACATAAGAACAGGGTTAACTAGCTTGTCATTGGCATTCGTCTCAGCCCCATCCGGCTTCCTTTTCCAGGTTGCCAAATGGCCCGGGTGGCTTTGAAGGCAACCATTGTGACAATACTAGCCAGCCTTATTCATATGAGATGATTTGCGGGTCTTCGTCTTCTGGTTTGTCGGCATGAACATTGTCCGGTTCCTCAGCACATGCGTCCTTGCGTCCTTATCTTCTTCATAACCATAAATCGTGTATATCTATATTTAAAAGTTCTATTCTCAAGCTTTTTACCAATGAGAGTTCGGTTGCTCGATCAAGGAAAGGAAAGATGAGATATATAACCCATGATTGTTTAATACTATCAAGATTTAGGAAACGTGAACCTACCTACATAAAAAGTTACTAATTATCCTCCTGAAGGACCTTACGTATGACATATCGATCATTAATCACTGATTTCACATGCGAGTATGATTCCTGCTTATACAAAAGCAAAACAAAGGAGCCATTCTAGAGTCTATAAGAAGCACTTCCCGACTCTTTTTCGATATCTATAAAAACACGGATTGACCAACTTGATATGGAATCAGAAGTATCAACATACTGGAGCTAACTGTATAACATGAAAGGAATATTAGTAGGGAAATGTGCAAAACTTATATGGTATTCGACGTTAGAATATTACCAATTCGCACACCAATTCTCCACTTTGACTTCAACCTGTAAGGTTGTAAGGATGAATCAAAAATTGCCGACTCAGGATAACAATACCGGAATTTTGATTGCTAGGTATGGAGTTTATCGGAAGTACTTGTCCATTGACTCCCTTTATTGAAATGCTAGAACGTACTAACATAAAGGAATTACTAGAAAGCTTGATGTTGCACAACTTTTTCAGTGTAACTTACTCTTGTTCATCAGCCTCGGTAATGGCATCTAAGGTGTAAAGCTTAAGACCTTGCTTAAACGTTCCTTACATTGGGACCTTGTTCTTATTTCGCACTATAGGTTCCGATGGGGGGACCTCAATGTCCTTATAGCTCAAAATGTGATTTGGATCAGGCACGTACTTCCATAACAATGATATATGAAAGACGTCATGTACTGGATGAGCTAACGGAGGCAGAGCAAAGCGGTAGGCCACATTGCCTACACATTGCAGAATCTTAAATGGCCCGACATATCGAGGGTTCAACTTCCCTTGCTTTCCGAAACGGAAGACTCCCTTCGTGGGTGACACTTTCACGAACACCTTGTCGCCCACCTCAAAGTTGACCTCTCTACGCCTAGGGTCAGCATAAGACTTTTGGCGACTTTGAGCGGTCAACATTCTTTGCCTGATCATCGCAACTTCTTCAACTATCTTCTCTAACAGCTCATGATCTATATGGATAGCATCAGTCGCATAATCCAAACACACTGGCGATCGACACTTCTGTCCATAGAGGGCTTCAAAAGGAGCCATCTTTATGGATGCGTGCGAGCTGTTGTTGTATGTGAACTCAATCAGACTCAAACTGCTTTTCCAATCTGCCGATCTATACAGAACACAGGGTCTTAGCATATCCTCTAGTGTTTGGATGGTCCTCTCTGACTGACCATCTGTCTGAGGATGAAAAGAAGTACAGAAATTTAGTTGAGTTCCAAGTCTCTCATGTAACTTCTTCCAAAACTCTGAGATGAATCATCCATCACGATCAGAGACAATGGACGACGGAACACCGTGAAGGCGGACTATGTGTTGAAGATACAACTATGCTAGCTTTGCCAACTTCCAGTTAGATCGGATAACAATGAAGTGTGCACATTTGGTGAGTCGATCAACGGTCACCCAACTGGCATCCTTCTGCCCCTGACCTTAGGGAGCCACATAACGAAAACTATCGAGATCTGTTTCCACTTCCATGTGGGTACTGGAAATGGTTGGAGATTCTCACCAGGTCTCCGGTGCTCAATCTTGACCTGCTGACATACCAAGCATCTGTCTACGTGCTCGGCTACTTCATTCTTTATGCCCAACCACCAGTAGTTCTGTCTCTGATCCTTATACATCTTACTAGCTCCAGGATGCACCGAATAACCGGATGCATAAACTTCCTCAAGGAGGGTCCGTCGGATCTCAGGGACGCTGAAGACGCAAATGCGATTCCTAGACCATAAGGATCCCTCATCCCTCACGACAAAACCTGAGCTTTCCCATCAAAGAAATCAACAGTGATCTGCAGTAACACAACATCCCCTGTCTGCTTTGCCTTTATCTCTCCTAATAGATCAGATTAAACCTTCATCATACACAAATGTCCTCGGTTCCTTTCAAACCAGACCTCAACTTCTAACTTGAGCAGATCCTTCTGCAGAGCAGGACTTGCTATCAAACAGCTAATCATAGCCTCATGCTGAGATTTGCGGCTTAAAGCATCGACTATGACATTAGCCTTTCTAGGATGATAGAGAAGCTCGATGTCATAACCCTTGATCAGCTCTAGCCAGCGTCTCTGTCTCATGTTCAACTCCTTCTAGGTGAATACATACTTGAGGCTTTTGTGGTCGGTGTATATCTGGCAATGAATACCATACAGCTAATGGCGCCAGATTTTTAGAGCAAATACCACAACAACTAGTTCCAAATCATGCACTGGGTAGTTCTCCTCGTACGGCCTCAACTGTCGTGATGCATAGGCTATCACCTTCCCATCTTGCATCAATGCACAACTCAGACCTTGCTTGGAAGCATAACTGTAAATCATATAATCCTCTAACTCCTTAGGAAGTGTCAGAATAGGTTATGTGGTCAACCGCTTCTTGAGCTCATAGAAGCTCTCTTTGCACTTGTCATTCCAAACGAATTTCTGGGATTTACGCCGAAGTAAAGTCAGTGGTTGGACCAATTTAGAAAACCCTTCCATGAACCTCCTGTAGTAACCTGCTAGTCCCAACAAACTCCGGATCTCCTTGACATTCTTTGGTGGATTCCACTTCTCTACAACTGCTATCTTTTAGAGGTCGACCATAACCCCTTCCTATGAGATGATGTGGCCTAGGAATGCCACCTACTTCATCCAAGAGTCACTTAGACAGCTTTGCGTACATCTGATGCTCTCGCAGTGTCATCAAAATAATTCTCAAGTGTTCGAAGTGAGCCTCCTCACTCAGCGACTAGATCAGGATATCGTCGATGAAGACTACGACGAACTTGTCCAAATACTGGTGAAAACAACGGTTCATCGAATCCAGGAAGACTGCTGGGGCATTTCTTAAGCCAAAAGGCATCACCACGAACTCATAGTGCCCATAACATGTCCTAAAAGCAGTCTTTGGAATATCCTCGTCCTGAACTCGGAGTTGATGGTAACCCGATAGAAGGTCAATCTTGGAGAACACCTTTGCTCCCTGAAGTTGTTCTAACAAATCATCGATGTGTGGTAGTGGATACTTATTCTTGATTGTCACCTTGTTCAACTCCCAATAATCAACACATAGATGAAAAGAGTCGTCTTCTTCTTCACAAACAGCACGGGAGCACCCCAAGGTGAAGCACTGGGTCGTAAATAACCCTTCTCTAACAGCTCTTCAAGCTGACTCTTCAATTCTTGCATCTCCGCTAGAGCCATGCGACACGGGGCTTTGGAAATAGGAGCGGTTCCTGGTTCTAAGTCGATGGTGAACTCAATGAACCGCTTTGGAGGTAAACCAGGAATCTCGTCGGGAAACATCAGGGAAATCCCGAACTACAGGAATATCGGAGATATAGACCGGGTCGGATGGCTGATCCTGCAGATAATATAAGAATCCGGCACCACCTTGACGTAACAATTTGGCTGCCTACATTACAATAATAACACGGCCATCCTCCTCAGGGATGCGCCCACCAAAATCTGCACACAACCCTACCGTCCGGCGAAATGATCGCGATTCTCCGTCAACAATCAATGATTGCACTATAGCGAGTAAGTCAATCCATACCAAGAATGATGTTCTGAGGAAGGATCGGAAGCAGAACAAGATCGGTAAGGTACTCATCTCCACCTATCGCGATGGGGAAGCGGAATAACATTTTCCTACCTCGAACTCTATCCCCACTAGGGAATTTCACAATAAAGGAATCATCTAGAGTCACAGATTCTAATCCGAGTCTTTCAACAGTTTGCTCGGCTAGAAAAGAATGAGAAGCACCTGGATAAAAAGAATATTAATTGGCTCGGCCCGGAGATAGATAATACCTTGAGCCATAGGAGAAGTAGTGTCGTACATCCTACTCATTTAATATAGTCGCGGACCCTGCTGAGATGGCACGACGACATTCTTCCTTTTGTTCACAGTCGACTGTGAACCTGCAGGAATCTGGGTATTCTGCTGGTACTACTGCAAAATGTGTTGCTGCTGATGAGATCTTAATCCTAGTCGTCTTTTGCAAAGACATATAGCTCGACGAGTTTTTCCAATTCCGAGCACTACAAAAAAAAACATTTTAGCAACGGTTGTTTACCGTGGCCGAAAGTCCATTTGCAGTGGCAAATAGGTATTAGCAACGGCTATAGCCACGGGAAACCAGCCGTGGCGAAACCGTGGGTGGCAAAAGAGTCTAGCAACGGCTACAGCCGTGGCTTGCGTAGCCACGGCCGTAGCCGTTGCTAAATTATTTCTGGAAAAAAAAAATACTACTTCTTAGCCCGGTTTCTTCTGACCCGGGCTAAAAAGTCCCATTTTTTTAAAAAAAAAATAATACACAACAAATTATATTCTAATATTACTGTAGCAGCTGAAAGGGAACAATAACTAGTGTTTTCAATTATATTAAAAAGCATAACAATGTAAAATGTAATACTATACAATTAATCTAAATCTACTAGAGAATTACTTCCCATAAGAACAAGATAATATATACCGTTTCCACATGCAAATCCACATAATTTCAAAAGCTTCCACATGCATTTTACCTGCAAAAAAAACACCATGGAGCTAATTAACACTATGTTTCAAAGTTTTTTTTTTTGCAGGGAGCAATGAAGTGAATGAGATCCATATAATCTTATGTTTGCAGGGAGTATTCATTACATTCAATTTTTTAAGTAGATGAGATAAATATAATCTCATGTGTGATAAACACGCTTATACTAACTGATAAACCCTAATGAGTAGCCCAGTTTGGCAAGACACAGTAGCTCGAAGAACAGAGTATTTAAAATCGCATTCAACATCCAATTCACCACAAATATCTACAAGCATAATTCATCACACCACAACAAAATTCTAAGACTAAATAATACTTTATGCAAGTCATAAAAAGTTAGCCAAAATTATGGAATGTATTGAATACTCCCTTTAAAACTATAGTTTTATTAGGTGATGACAAACAAAGTTGCATAATAATGTACAATTAAGAAGTGATGAAACTTGAATAATTGCAGTCCCATTGGGGTTTCAAAATAAGCAAACATTAAGATTTAAGATAACTCATTTCACTGCAGCAAAGTATATATCAGAGTGACAATCCAGATGACCATGGATGCATCTCATAATGATGATATTATCTGCTCAATCTATCAGCAAGTTAAAACAAAGCAAGGCATATATAGGTCCCAAGTTAGGGACAAGCAAGGAATATCTAATATATATACAGAGATAGATCCCAAGGCAAGACACAAGCTACAGCTTGTCCAGTTGAAACATGGGGCGCTTGAGAAGTTAGAAGGTTTTGTGAAGTTTAAGACAACAACGAAAAGGTTGTCAAGAATCCTATAATGTCAATTCCAAATAAAAGGATGTCATAAAAAATAACCAATAAAGGAAAGGAAGTGGGCAAGATTACTTACTTTATCCTTATAGGAAACATTATTCTCGAGAAGATGGGTCAAAACACTAGCATCTCGACCACGTACAAATCTGCAATAAGTGGAAATCATTAGGAATTTAGGACTTTCCTCAACGTGAGTATCAAAATTCATTTCACCGAGGTTACTATAAACATTTAAATTTTTAGAGTCTCCAAGTAAACAGAAAATGCATGAAGAATGCATGATGTTTACTAACACTTTTGTGATGCATTAAAACCTACATGATGTAGATACTCATTTCATGCAACTTCAAAATATGAATAAATGAGAGTTAATTACCTCAAGATCTCCATTAGTTTCACTCACTATAAGACCAAGCTCTAATATATCGATACTTAATAGAAAATATCGATATATTTGTGCTTGAAAATAATACATAAATAATAGAATCACATAAGTTCCCTGATTCCATGATAAGTGACATGATCTTTTTATCATGAAAGACATATAAAGAAAGCAAACCTTCCCAATGACATGTTCATATCCTCTTCAAGGGAATCTTGGTTTGTTGAATTTGATTGAGGAATCAATGCACAAGCTAACATAGTTTTACCATCAGCATATTTCTGTTTAACAGGGGGCATATACAAGCATGAGAGATCATGGCTATGAAAATCAGATTGGAGGGATAGAAAAATCAGAAGAGTTCTTTCCAATGTCTTTTTTTTCCCTTCTATTCTTGATTGATTAATTTCCCTTGTCAGGATATGGATAAAAAAATATATAAATAACAACGACGTCATTCATTAAAAGCAGAAAGTCTGCATCATTACTAGTTCACAAAAAGAAACAAAAAAGAAGTCCAATCCTTAATACCAAATCTCTTAGAATTGTGGCACAAATGAATATAATGTTGATTAACCAATAGGAAAGATTTGTCAAGTCATTAAGTATATTTAAAACATGGATTCTAACACATACTTGCAGTAGGCTAGATAGTAATATAAAAGTCTGCATCATTACTAGTTCACACAAGGCGAGATCCTTGGTACAACCTCACCAATTGTTGCATCACTGCGCGATTAACACCCCTTGATGTTACCTGAGGTTTGTTAGAAACCTACAAAATATTAGGAGAAAATTCAAATGCAAAGACTTGTTCAAACTTTCATATTCATTCATGCAAACATAAAATCTGGAAAAAAAAAAAAAAGGGTATGGCTAAATCATGATCAGGTGTGTTTGGTATGACAAGTTAATAATCTAGCTGAAAATTCAACTATCTTGTAGATTAATGATCTGAGTTATCTGCTAAGAAGGAAATCCATGGAACTTTTAAGCCCACATGAACCAACATACCACAAAAGATAATGCAACACAAATGATTCATTTCATATACATGTAAGTATCTTGAAATTCATGTAAGCTTATAGACATCAGATATGACATTTTGCATAAATCATCACAAACAAGCACATATCTTTTTCTCTCCTGATCATAATAATGTTCAAAGGCGACAATAACTCTTCTATTCATGAAATGATTTTATTCGACTTCACCACTAGATCTACGACATATCTAGCGTAAACCATCAGAAAAATGCTTGCCGTTTATTCTGTTCCGATGGCATTATTGTTCATAGGCAACACCAATTTGATTCATGAAACGATTTTATTCTACAATCTTGCAAGTATAAATAGCTTGGCTCGTTAAAGGAATACTCAAAGTCGGAGACAAGGCAGAAAACTTACCTGTATCAATTTCCCTCTCAGCAGACACAGAAAAATAGATTGCATCGCTCAAGGCTGAGAAACAGGTTGGCTCACAACAGGCTGCTTCCGCACAGGTCAAGAAAGTGGCTTCGGCTGCACCTAAATCCAAGCCAGCCCCGAAAACTGAGCAGAACCCTCAACCTAAGAAGAAGGTATACTGAACCATTTAGTATGATGAAAAATTAAACAGAAAATTTTGCAGGATTGACTTAGTATTGTTTTGATGTTTCCAGGCATCCACCCATAAGCCAGCTGCAAAGAAATAAAGAGTACATGTAGAAGGAGCGAAGAAGATAGCTTCAAGAAATAAAGAGTACATCTCACTAGACAGTGCTCGATGAAGAGAAGCTTGACAGTCATGCCTCTCTTGTTAGTACCTGGCATGTTTAATACTCTTTGTATAAATTTCCTATATTAAAAATACGTTTAAAACATCCATAATCACATAAAAATACAAAGCATGGGCAACATTAGCAAATCAAATACAAGTAAATAAGTAAAAGCAATGAGCCAGAGAACAATGTTGCTATTAACACAAATTTTAATTTAAATACAACCATAAAAAGGAAAAAGTATGAAACATAGGAACAATATATGGGTATGAGAGACTCACATCTAGAAGCAACCTTGGCATTTGACATCCTAAATAAAGTCTGAAAATTTTACAATCAGAACAAAGATCTGGAATCGAGTAACAAGGAAAAGAAGTTGAGAGACTAAACGAGAAACTTAAGCTTGTGCTCCTTCTCAAGCTCAACCGGTGGATTCAACAGATCAACATTGTTTTGGAGATCCTATATTCCAAAATCCTTACCTTAAAAACCGATCAGAAACTCAAATCTTACAAGTAACTGAACTGAATCCTAGAAACTAGGCCCAATTCTTCCCCATTCCCACTATCCCCAAATTAAACCCTAACCATACATAAATTCGACCAAAACCTAGAAATCCCCTTCCAATAGGCTCGTATGACTTGAAATTAAAGGGTTTGAAGAGATTACCTGACAACGGAAATGTCGGAGAACGTGAGAGGGTGGAGTGAAGGCTACTTCCGGTCCGCAGACAGAGGGCATCAAGGCCAATCCGACTTATAGATATCGAATCTTCACCTCTGGCAGAAGGAGAAGATGGAGGCGCGCAAATGTAAGGAGAACATGGCGTTCACGCTTGGAATCTGGTTCTAATCCGAGAGAAACATCGCAATTTTTGGTGGATCTAGTTTGTTTGTGAGGGCTAGAAGAGGTTATGGGCCATGGAAGGGCAGCGACTCGAAGGAGGAGCAATGGGACGGGGGATTTCGGCACCGTCGGTTTACTGAGGAGCCGGGAACGGGTGGTTCAACGGGCGACTCAAAGGCCGTGTGCTTTGGAGATAAGGAGTTCGAGTTCTTCGGTAAGAAAGGAGGTCGAGGGGAGAGCTTTGAGTGGTCTTCAATGGAGGACGAAGATGGACATGGATGAGGAAGGAATGAGGGCGAAAGTGGATGGATCTAGGGTTGAGAGGGAAATGGATGAACAGACGAGGAAAGGGGGAGACGGTGGTAGGTTCTACATAGGATTAGGGATTAGGGATTTTTTTTTTTAAATTACACATTTCTTTTTTTTGGGCCCGATCCGCGTCAAAAATCAAACGCTTTTAGCTACGGCAAACTCTGCCGTTGCTACAACCTGTGGCTAATTGATTTTTTTCCCACCTAATAGCCACGGCAAATCCATGTCGTTGCTACCAAGCGTGGCTAATTTGTTTTTTTTTTTTGTAGTGGAGCTATGCTTTTGTGATGCTGCATCTTTCTTTGACTCAACATGCTCACACATCTCTTTTTGATGTCATCTCTAGCCTGATCACAACGTTTTTCCATCTCATTCACAATTCGTTCCTTATTCTTGTATATTTTCCCAGTCTTCCTCACACAGAGCCTCTACCTTGCTCTCCTTTCTTGCAAAGCCTGGAATGTTTTCTCATCTGCTAGGGGTTCCAAAAAGGATCTCTTCTTTGACTCCTCCTCACTGAGGTTTTGGGGTGGTTCTAAGCCGTACACTCGGACGAGGTCCTGGAGGTACTTTCTCCTATTGTCGTCTAGAGGAGTTAGCATGACTCTCTTTCCCCTTGTTGTCTTTTCCTCGCTATAGAATCGAGGAGTTCCCAAATTATATTCCTTGTACCACTCGCGGATGAGCTTCTTGCCATATTCCGTGGCTGCAGCTCCTTGAGGAGGGTCGACCAGGACATTCTTCTCCTTGGATAGCTCCACTGTCGCTTTCTCCATGACCTTCACCTCGGTGCTTGAGTCAGGCCCTAACGTTAGAGTTGGTGAGGTCAGAGCGTTGGAGGTAACCCGTTGCATACAGTTTCGATGTCTTGCGAACGTTATACATCTATCGAGGAGGGCAAAGAGTACTCGAGCGAGAGAATCCAGAAAGCGAGATATAGAGGAAACAAGAATAAAGAATCTAAGATTAGTCTATGGCAGGTGCAGGAGCGTGAGCAGGACTATCGACCAAATACTTTGAAATCATTTCCAAAACTGCTTAATTTTATAAGTAGAAACTTAGTTTTAATAAAAGACTTTTTGAAATTCACTTTGGAAATCATTTAAAAATCCGAATGAAAACGTTTTAAAACCTACAGCTCTGATACCACCTTCTGTAACACCCCCTTTTTGATCCCAAAGGAGTGTTGCAGCGCCAGTGAATCCGCAGACTTTAATGTCTTTGAATTCACCTGAGGCTTATAGGGACATGCAACCATGCTCCCATAAACAAGATGATAACTTAAATACAATAAAAAAGGCGGAAGACAATAAAATTTATTAGTTTAAAATATCTGATCCCAATAAGAATAAGAATACCAAAACCATAAAGTATGAATAACTGAAATTAAAGTAGCGATGCGGAAACTTTTAGAGGTTCAAAACTTTGTAGGATAAAGATTTAATAAATGATAGTCTGCTCTTCACTCTCTCCTGCTCCACTGCTTGCACTAGACCTGTGGAATATGGTCTGGTGTTTCGTGAGAACGAAGGACACCAGCCATCCAATAAATAGGATGGTTAGTACAATAAAGACTAGCAAATGATATGGAAAATGTTCAGACTTTAACCTTACAGTGACCATAAAACGGTATGTCTCAGGTTAAGGGAATGACACGAATATTTATAGTAGAAACTGAATGAAAAGGGTAAAAATTCACACATGACTCAGATGATCATAACGATCGATTATAAGATAAGAAAAGGAATTATACTTGAAGCAGATAAGTATAATAACTGAAATGATCATCTATTTAACAACCGATAATAATCACAATAATGATAACGATAATAATAATAATACTACGTGGTACCGGCCGGGCCTTTAACAAGGACCACGACCTACATCAGATCGTTGTTTTATCACCCCGCAGAGAATGCATTCCGGGATGGTGTTTCATGAAACCTTGTAAGGCGGTGGCTTAACGAACCACAACCTGCAAGTCAGTCTACTGCATATCTTGCCAAAGGCATAAAGCCACTCGCATCACGTGGTGCGCATTTTAACATATCACAACTAAGCATCACATGGTGCATATCTCATCATATATAAACAATTTATACTAGGTGATCATAATAACGACATTAAATCAACCAGGGACAAGCATGGATAATTCAAAGGGTCTTACTATCACATGCTACTAGTTTGCATGAAAGAACAAGCAGAATATCATGCACTTTAGGAAGAAGAAAATGGGCAACCTTTACTTATCTCGAGTTATAAACAAACAAATCACATTTAATACTATAACCCTATAATTACTTTAATAATAATTGCTCATTTATTTAACTCATGCCAATTTATGATTAAAAAGATAAATTACATCAAGCAGACGGGTATGCAATTTATCGAAATTGGCAAGGAAATTGGCCACAGGGCCGCATTCGACACATAAGAATTTAAAAAGGCACAACAAAAGAATCACGAAACACGCAAAGGGCGTTTGAACGAAATCACTTGCCTTAACCTTCGATGATCGGTTGACGACAACAAGAAGAGATTTTAGCACCTATTGAATTCAACGAAAAAGGAATATTTAATATTGATATTTCATAAAATTAACTTTACTTAACTCAATTTGAAACTGAATTAATTCTATAAAGTTAAAAATCTATACCAATATGAATTTCTCGGGAAGCGGGATCTGGCGTGAGTGCTTCGAGATTTCTTGGTGTCGCTGAAACGGGCAAGAATTGAATAGTTTAGAAATATTGGCCGCTTAACTTAATAAATAATTAATCTAGGGCCAGAAACGTGAATAGGCTAAAATAAAGGGAGTTCTTGTAATTTTTAAAAAAGAACTCAAATCCCCATTTCTTCAATCGGACTTTCACGTACAGACGACGAGAACGAAGCTCCTCGGCGGCGATGGCTCCCGGCAGGCGGCGATTGCAAGCGACGATTGGGGCGGCGCTCAGCGTCGGCGGGCAGCGGCAACCGGAGATGGCTCGGACAGTGATGGGCGCGACAATCGGGGACGGCTCGAGCGGCTGTTCGTGGGCGACGCGGCTCGGCCTTCTGTTCCCCGGTGAGGCTGCACTGCAGGGGGTGCTCGAAGGTGATGGACTGCGGAGGTCACCTCACGGGAGACGCGTACCAGCAGCAATGGACTGCTACCCAATCCATCCTCTCAAGACAAGCCCAAAGGGAAGTCCAATAGGGAGTCCATAACAGAGCCCAACTCACAACCTCTAGGAAACTCTCAGAATGTTCCTACAGATGAGCTGTGAATGTATGAGCTGTATTGTATATTCCCCCTATATATACTCTGTATTGCCGTTAACACAATCAATGAAATAGTACAATTCCATTCCACCATCACAATGGTGCCTGCAAACATAGAATTCAGAATGGTATCAGCGCTTTCTAGGCTAACGCCTCTATCTTCCTCTTCCTTTTTGCCCAAATTCAAAATCTGAATTTTTTTTTCTAGCAATGGCGGAAGAGACCCCATTGATTACTCAAAATCAGTCCTCTGTCTCACAGCTTTCCCTTAACCCTCATTCCTCCTTACCAAATTTCCAAAGCCTAAACATCATCAAACTCTCTCCAACAAATTTCCCCACATGGCAACGCCAAATTACTCCTTACCTCCGGTCTCAGCGCCTCATGGGCTTCGTTGATGGCTCAGTTCCCTGCCCGGCGACCTCGACTGACAATCTCACTGCTGTCGATGATTGGACGGCCAAAGACCAACTTGTGGTCGCCATCCTTACCGCCTCCTTAACTGAATCTGTTATGGTCCAGGTCCTGGATTGTGAGACCTCCAAGCAGATATGGGATAGGCTTCACAGCCTCTTTGCTTCTCGATCGAACGCTCAAGCCGTTCAACTTCGTCTGCAGCTTGCAAGCCTGAAGAAAGGCGATGAATCTGCCACAGAATACTTCAACAAAGCCCAAGCCCTTGTTCATCAATTGCAGGCAACCGATCAACTTGTCTCTCACTCTGAGTTCGCTTCCTATCTGATGGCCGGACTGGGCAGTGATTACGACGCAATGGTGACAACCCTCTCCACACAGCCGCTTCTTCCTCCACCTCATGAGATACTGCATTATCTTCTTCTTCAGGAAGCTCGGATTGCGAGAAACCAAGCTCTAGCAGCAGCCTCCACCCAGGTATCTCTAAACACTACCACCACTCCTGCCTCTGATTCTTCCCCTGAACTTAATTTTACAACAACAAGAGGAAGGGGGCGGGGGCGTGGTGATTCCCGCGGTGGCCGGGATAATCGGGGAGGCCGGTCATCAAGAGGAGGCTGTGGTTATCAGACGTTCACATGAGCTCCGGATAATCGCCCAACTTGCCAAATCTGCGAAAAGAAAGGGCATGTCGCTTCTCGATGTTGGAGCAGGTTTGACCACTCCTTTCAGCCACCCCCTCCTCGCTCGTTTCAAGCAAACTATGCGACTGCAAACTGGTACCCAGACACCGGTGCCACCCATCACTATACTCCAGATGTGTCTAACTTGAGACTCGATCGGCTTCCATACGAAGGCACCGAGAGCATTTCACTTGGCGATGGATCATCCATTCCTATTCAAAACTACGGTTCTTCTTCCCTCTCTATTTCATCTCATAAATTTCATCTTTCTCACTTATTGCAATCTCCATTCTTAACAAAAAAATTGATTTCTGTTCGTCGGTTTTGCTCAGACAATAATGTATTTTTCCAATTTCACAAAGATTTCTTTTCTGTGAAGGACTGCGCGAAGGGAGCTCTTCTTCTCAAGGGACCCGTGGATGAAAGTGGATTGTATGTCTTGCCCGTCGAGTTACCATCTTCATCGTCTCCATCTCCTCCACAATTGCATCTTGCCGCCTCTGTCTGTTCCTCGCTGCCGTCTCTGTGGCACGAGCGCCTAGGTCACCCGTCAAAGCAAATAACCCGGATGGTGGAATCCAAATACCACTTACCCGGCCCAGTTACAACTAGTGGTCTCTTTCCTTGTGTTTCTTGTTCGTGGGCCAAGGCCCATGCCTTGCCTCACCCATCTAGTAATTCCAGGTCTTCTTTTGTGCTTGAACTTTTATTTATGGATATATGGGGTCCAGCCCACACAACCTCTATCAATGGGAATAAATATTTTCTATCTATAGTTGATGATTACTCCAAATTTGTGTGGATTTTTCCCTTTCAAACAAAAAATCAAGTTCATCACATTATAACAACCTTTATTCCATTGGTCACTAACTTCTTTGGGAAACACATTATCTCCGTTCAAACGGATAACGGGACCGAGTTCAAGCCTCTTACCCCTCTCTTTCAAAAATTGGGGATCATGCACCGCCTCACTTGCCCATACTCCCACCAACAAAATGGCTTCGTTGAGTCTCGTCAACGACGAATTGTGGACATTGGCCTTACCTTACTTAAACATGCCTCACTTCCCCTTAAATTTTGGGACTATGCCTTCCAAACGGCCTCCTACTTGACCAATCGCCTAACATCTCCAATCATTGCAAATGAGTCTCCTTACACCATGCTCTTTCACAAAACCCCGGACTACAAGTTCCTAAAAGTTTTCGGATGCCTTTGCTCCCCGAACTTACGACCCTATAACCTCCACAAACTAGCTCTACGATCCACACCTACTATCTTCTTGGGCTATAGTCCAAATCATAAGGGGTACATTTGTTTCGATTGGATTAATTCCAAGACATATATTTCCAGAGATGTGCTTTTCCATGAAAAAACCTTCCCCTTTGCACAATCTCAATTAGCCACAATACCGTTGCCACCATCTGAGGCCCAATTACCCCTTTTTAATTCACCCTTTATTTCCCCATCACCACCACATCAGCCCAATAATTATAGCCCAGCCCAAACACAATCATCCTCCAGCCTTCAGTATCTCCAGTTTACACGCCCTGACATTGCCTTTGCCGTCAGTCGGGTTGCTCAATTTATGCACAAGCCTTGCCAATCTCATTGGCAGGCAGTGAAACGTATCTTGCGATATTTAAACTGCACCAGAGACATGAAATTCCACATTACAGCCACTCCTCGCCATGAACTCTCGGCATTCTCAGATGTTGATTGGGGCTCCGATCGACTTGATCGCAGGTCAATGGGTGCTTACTGCATCTATCACGGCCCCAACCTTGTCTCTTGGTGTTCCAAGAAACAACAAACGGTGTCCCGTTCATCAACAGAGGCCGAATATCGTGCTCTAGCCGCAGCTACTTGCGAACTTATCTGGCTCCAGTCTGTATTGGCATCAATCGGCATCTCTCTGCCTCGCGCTCCTACCTTATGGTGCGACAATCTGGGTGCCACTTACCTGGCTGTAAACCCGGTGCTCCATCACCGAATCAAGCACCTGTCTCTTGATTACCACTTCGTGCGAGAACGGGTTGCAAACGGCTCTCTTAAAGTTGCATTCATCTCGGCTCAAGACCAGGTAGCTGATCAACTGACAAAGCCACAATCCACTGCTCTATTTTTGAAGAATCGATCCCATCTATGTCTTCGCCAGATCGGATCGCCGGGGAGTACCAGCAGCAATGGACTGCTACCCAATCCATCCTCTCAAGACAAGCCCAAAGGGAAGTCCAATAGGGAGTCCATAACAGAGCCCAACTCACAACCTCTAGGAAACTCTCAGAATGTTCCTACAGATGAGCTGTGAATGTATGAGCTGTATTGTATATTCCCCCTATATATACCCTGTATTGCCGTTAACACAATCAATGAAATAGTACAATTCCATTCCACCATCACAATGGTGCCTGCAAACATAGAATTCAGAAACGCGGGATGCCGGCGGTGGTTGTTCGGGGTCGCTGGCGGCTCGGCCCTGGCGGTGGTGTTTGCCGACGATGATTGGCTGACTTGGCTCACGGGACTAATGGGAAGAGGAAGGTGGGAGGCGTGTGATGTTGGATTGGTTTGTGGAACCCTAAGATTAGATGGTTGAATTATTAGGTTAGATAAAAAAAAATAGATTTTTGATCCCTTGGATTAAGAATCAATTAAGATAGAGATAAATGGTAGAAGATAGATTTTAAGGAAAATAAATAAAAGAATCGGATAAAGATGGAGATAGATGATAAATTTATCCCCTTTATCGGAATTAATATTATTCAATTTATCTTAATAAATTAAATAATAAGTGTATTTCGAGGATTTATGTAATTAAATCTATCATATCTTATACTCTTTAGAATAATTTAATTATTCTAATTCATACTATATATGTTAGGTAAATTTATTAAATGTCCAAATTCACCAGATATATACTATGATTTGATATAATATAGATTTATTTAATTGAATAAAAATAAGAAATAACCCAAAAATAATTTGGGGTATTTCACCAGTGGTCGAACACGAGAGTGAGAAAGACCAACCCTTTCTCCCCTGCTCGAATGTAAGAAGAGAACATGGTCTTATCACTTTCGATGGGGATATGAAGATGATGTGGAGTAGTAATGGCCATAAAACGAATACCACAAGCTTATTTACATATGGTCATTCTCCTGCACTTTGCTTGTCACCTTTGGTTGATCCGTTATCGTGGTTGTGCAGGTTTCAACCGCTGCAATGTCCGTGACAGAGGTTAGAAACTTTGTGCCAACTTCTCTGTTTTCTATGCCAGACATGGCTTTTTGTATGACAGAATCTGTACAGTCCATGTTCATCGGGTCGTTGGCGCCCAGAAACTCAGAAGGGACTGCACATCTGGATGAGTTGGTTTTTGGAGACAAGTCTATCACCACGGACTGGAGGCCTACCTATGCGCCAATTTCTTTGAATGACACGTACAACGGAGAGGGCCACACTCGTTTTCCCATGGTCGAGTTGAGAAACTTCAACGCATCCCAGTCGGACTCGTCGTACACTGGAAAAGGTTTGCATCCCTCCTTTATTGTGTGGGGAAGGTACGTCAACTCCAACTCGAACCGGGAGGCATTCACCCCAAACTTGTCGATGATCATCCTCCTGACATCCCCAAGTTGCAAGGTCTGGTCCATCAACATTTCTCTGTTTGAACTTGGTCATTCGAACACCCAGCCACCTCCTCCACTTTGCCACCGCCCATCGGCCACAATAGTAAGAAATATGAGCTCTTTATCCCCTGGACTCGTAAAAGCATAAAATGGTTTTAGCACTTTCAATGGGGATATGAAGACAAGTGGAAGTAGTAATGGCCATAAAAAGAAACCCACAAACTTACTTACCCATTTTTGTGAATATATACTGTATGTCGTTGGCACGTGTCACTTTTCCTCTGGCACGTAATAGTCCTCTGTTGTCCCGTTTTCTTGAATATCCGGCATATAACTGGTAATTGGCCCCACCTTTGCCTCCCGATCAGCTTCAATGGAGAGCATTTTAATTTCCCTCATACCTTGAGCTGAGATGGAATGGAGGGGGGATGCCTAAACTTCCCTCGATTTAAAAGGTCAATCATTGTTCCGTCTTTTTTTTGGCGCCAAGATGCAAATAGGGAGTGCATTAAATGCACCATGACATCACCCCCTGTTAGGTTTAAAGGTAATGTTGTTTTAATAGGTTGAAGGTAAATTCGGTTCTTGTAGATCCTTTCAGATAATCAAGACAATTTGAGTAGACCCAAAAAGGGTAATCTCATGGGTAGACCTCGAAAGGTAATCCCGAGGGAGTAGGCCAAAAAGGCAATCTCCACCGAATTCTTTTAGGCGACAAAACTAAGTGTTTAAGCCCTTTAGAAAAGATATATAAAATGGCTTGGATAATGGCAAACGAGTCACTCAAATAAATCGATTTTTCCTTCAACGTTTATTGCCCCTATATGCCAAAGGGTTGCACTACAATATCGTTGTGGGATAAAACGTTTCCTATATAATAAAAGGGTGGCATCCCATTTCATTATTGCATATATACATACCTTGTTTATGTTTTAAGTGTTTGTTCTTCCGATTGAGAGAGATATCGGAAAAACTCATGCCTTTCCAAGTGGATGGCAAAGGTCTTTTATAGGCAAAATGGGGTGGAAGTTTTTGGGTGGTTATGGGTAGTTATTGGTAGTTATTGGTGGTTATGGGTAGTTATGGTGGTTGGGCAGTTACCCCCCAATAACTACCCCCAACCGCCAGCCCAATAAAGGCCCAATAAGAACCAGCCCAATTAAGGACAAGCTAGCATGACGGAGCTAGCATGGTGGAACTGGGTCACTTATAAAATATAAAATGTGCATGACATTATACGAAGCTGGGTGTAGCTACCATGCAGCTAAAATGACTAAGATAAAGCTTCAATGAAGCTAAAACCCTAATCAAGCTCAAAATTAGAGCTAGGTCATTTTTGGAGTTCCGAAGCTCGGCTAGCTCTCAAATTTTGCACCAAGACTTTAGAGCTTAATATCTTCCTTTACAAATCATGAGACGGTGATTTAACTTACTATAAGTGAACAAAAGTCGATCATAACCATATTAGATCGAATACCGAACATATCCCTATTGCTCACTTTTATGGAAAACATCCAAACAAGCTCAAGACCGATTTTCTCAATGTTGATATCATTGCATGGGTCTTTCCTCATGATTTCCTTTCCCCTTAAAATCTTAGAATTACTTAGGGCCGGTCACATGGGCCGTGCCTCCCGCACACCCTAAGCCCGAGTGATGCTCTTAGTAATTCTCACACTTAACATTTATGATTTCAGACAAATTGATTGATGACTTTTCACAAATCACCAACACCCCCTCTCTTTTCCACCCCTCAAGCCGGATGAAATAGTCATTTGCCTCTCCCATGGCGACACGTGGCCTGTCCCATTGTCTCTTTTAACCGGTTGTACCTTCTATTTTTTTTACTTGTAACCGGTTGAACATTTGCCAATACATATTGCAAAAGTAGCATTTGCCTCCCCCAATGCAATTTTTACAATGGTCATGCTACTTTTGCCAAAGCCACCCTATTTTGGTATATTTGTGCAATTTTGCCTTTTTTTAAACTCTTCAATTATTGGTTGAAAAAGTTAATAATAAGCATTTAATAAATGGTACTCCCTCCGTCTCGAAATAGATGTCGTTTTAGACTAGTTGAGTTATATCAAAATAGATTTCATTTTAGGTTTTCTAGGTAAGGGATAGTAATGATTTGTATTGATTTGTGTGTTATTGACTTTGTAAAAGATTTTGATTGGTTAAAAAATGTAGTGGGTATTTAAAAACAATAAAATTTATTAAAAAGGTTAGTGGAATGATGATGTTGATTGATAGATGAATGTTTTATTCAAACTTGTGTAGAATGCTAAAATGACTTAAATTTTGAGACGGATGAAATAAGATTTTAAAAAAATATATATAAAACTAATGATAATTAATACGAATTGCTTTACTTAAAATTTGTGTTAAAAGTTAAAATGACACTTAGAGCATCTTTAATGGTGGTACTCCAAGTACCATAACAATTAAAGAAAAAGGAAATGTAAGAAAAAATAAGATTTTTGAAAGAACCCATAAAGAAAAGTAAGCTCAAGTATCATGTGTATGATACTCATTCTTACACAATACCATAGAATGTTACCCAATCAAAAATTAATAGTGGGTCTCTTTTGACTTTTACTTCCAAAAACAATTACAAAAAGCAATTTTGATGCAAAAAGTGAATTAAGATATTCATGTCAAGTATCATGATTGTGGAGTACCAAATATTAAAATAAGAAGAAATGACAAAAGGCATGTATGGTACTCAACATGAGTACCAACGTTAAACATGAGTACCAACATGAGTACCACTATCTGAGCAGCATACAGTAATTACTGCAATTTAATACGGATTACTAACTTTGAAGCATATAAAAAGAAGGGATATTTAAGTAAATTACAGACCCTTAAAAAATAGGAAAAATATATACTAGATAATAATTGCTCGATCCCCACTATCAAATTTCAACTCCCCCTCCCCTGAATTCGGCAGCCCGACAACCCACCCCCTTCCAAATCGCCCTCCCAAAATCTGCTAAATCCGCGCCTTCAATCCCTCCGCGCGGCCGCATGCCGATCTCCCTCCGATCCGACCATGGCGTCTGAGTTGAACGGTCTCACGATGAGAGGAGGACGACGATCGAAGCCCGAGGCGCTGGAGCCGATCAGAACATCCGGCGGCGCCGGAACCACGGCGGCGGCGGAGGAGGCGGAGCCGCTGAGCCCTGGCGCGCGTGTGTTTCACGAGGCGCCGATGAACTGCCACATCATCGCGGTGGTCGGGATCAAGACGCGGATCGATGTGGAGGTTATCCGGGAAGGTCTCCGGGAGACTTTGATTAAACACCCTCGTTTCTCCAGCAAGTTTGTGAGTCTCATTTTTCCTTTTCTTTTCTTTTTTTTAAAATTTATTTATTTATTGTAATTTTCATTTGTTTATTTATTTTGTTTGTTTTTATATGAAACAATTTTTTGTAGTTACATTTCACGAAAACAACCTTATTTTATGTCATTTTCAAAAATCACTTCTGGATTAGAAGTTCTCACAAACCACACATAAAATAGGGTTCTTCTAGAGAATCATTGACAACCTTTTTTTACGCTTAAATATCCTAAATTATTGCTTTATTCTTGGTTAATTTATAATGTATTATAATAAGGTTAGCTTTGGTAAATAAAGTAGCAACGAAACATTTTTCAAGGATAAAAACAGTAATGGATGGTTGCATGGGATAAAATCTCCAGTATAATTAATAAAATTATATAAAATATTAATTTTTTTATAATTTATATTTATTAGTAATAACTATAAAATTATTTTTTAAAATATTTTATATAATTTTGAGAAGGTATATAAATAGTAAAGGATAAATAACAAAACAATGGTTTTTTGACAATACATAAGGGTGTTTTTTTTCATTAAAAAAAACAGCTATAAGGATAAATGGTTATTTGACATGGAAAATACTTTTATATATATATATATATATATATATATATATATATATATATATATATATATATATTTATATTTATATTTATATTTATTTGTGCCCATAAATTCCAGATAAATGATTTAAGTTGAACTTTACTTTTATGAACCCTTAATTAGAATTTAGAATGGTTCCCCTAGGTATGAAAAATACATCCAAGGGCACGTTTGATATTCATTTTCAGATCTTGATATCGAAATATGGGTACTAGAAGATATTAATATATATTAACATATGGGTATGACTTGAGTTTGGTACCTTTGATCTTTGTTTGGTTTGGAGAAGATGAAAAAAGGAAGAGGAAGTGAAAAATAGAATATAATAATATATCTCAATTTATTACGAGTAGTATATATATCAAGCACATATATCAAAAAAAAGTACGTACATGAAAAGTAAAATTCTACTTAATACGTACCAATGGCGATGTTAAATATAAATCTACTTTTTAAGGTTTTGTTTTTATGTTGGGGTAAGTCTTACAAAGCGAATGGGATCAGCTTTCCCTTTTCCTTGCTGTGCTCTCATCTCCCCCGAAATTTAAAAAAAAAAGGATTGAAATTTGAAAGAATAAAAATTAAATAATAAAAAGTGGGTTTTTGTGAGAAGGGTGAGGAAGACAGGGAAAAAAGGAACAATGAAATTTTATATTATAAAAATGGTGAAAATTATATTTATACTCTATATATTTATATTGAATATTTATAATTTTTATTACTGTAATTAGTAACTTTGGATTAAACAATGAAAAATATGTGCATGAAGGGGAATAAAATGGTGACTTCGGAATAAGGAATGGTTTTGAAGAGAGTGAAGCAGATTTACCATAATATTAGATATGAATATGGTTTTGATGTGTTTTTTTAAGTACTTTCAAATGTAGTAGTTTATGCAACTATTTTTTTAAATGAATTATGAGGTATCGTTTTGATGAAGATATAATAATAAAAAAATGTGTTTTTTCTAAATATATTATTTATACAAAGATAATCCAAGCATATTAAATATTATAGTCATATAAAAAAACTTGTCAATATCTTTAGAATACTCTAGCTTTTATTTTTGATAAAAATTATAATGGATAGATTATATATAATTAATTGTATGATTTATAAATTATATTAATATTAAACAATTAAAAATAAATAAATAAAAGGTGGAATTCCCATTTGTCTTCTAAAACTTAAAGCCAAATTTGACCATCATTAATAGAAATAAGCTATTTTTGTTTTTTAGTCAAAATGGGTTTTGGAAGGAGTAAAAAAAGTGAAAAAAATGGTTGCGGCTCTTTAGTCACACACCTATAACACTCAAGAGGTGTAGAGTTTATTTAAAAAAAAATATAAATTTGGATTTTGGGTGTAAATAATAAAATTTTAGGGTGTAAATAACAATTCCTTTATATAAATAAGCCAAAAAAAATTTTAGTCAAAATGGGTTTTAGTAAAAAAAAAAAAAAACCCATTTTATGGCATGTGATTGGAAATGCCGTTAAATGAATGGATTTATAATTATTCGGTGTAAATTTTGGTGATGGGGATGACCCAATAAAAAAGCAAGACCACCCAGCCTTTTGGTGGTGATGATTAAAACAAATTGCAACTGTATTTGAACAGCTTTGAATAGTCTGTATTAGATGTGATGCGATCATATTACCTACTTTAGGTGAATATATTTTCCATTTAATTACCAGACCAACGGTTGGTGAGGTCCTTTTAAACTTTAAAGGTTGTCTATGTCGGTGTTGCTCTCTAAATGCCCCATCTAAAGTCTTTGAAGGCCCATACCATTAATCTTAATATGAGGCCTATCTATGAATCTATGATATTATAATTATTTTTTATACTCCATCCGTCTCATATTAATTGTCGTTTGTCTTTTTGTGCACGTTTTTCAAGGAGCGAAAAACTCTATAAAATATTATTATTTTAATTAATTTTTTTTATATAATGTTATACTTATTACTACTAAGTATCAAATTATATAAAAAAAATTAATTAAAAAATAATATTTTATAGAGTTTTTCGCTTCTTAAAAAGCGTGCCGAAAAGTAAAAAGACATTTAATTTGAGACGAAGGGAGTAACATTTAACAATTTTTTTTTCATTTGCCTATTTTATGGGATGTAGTTGTGTGGGGAAGACCCTTTAATTACAACAATTTCAGCGTACTCTCTTTTAAAGAGTACTAGTCTTATTGCCCGCGATCTTCGCGGCTTTTTCATAACTTTTATTTATAAAAAATAACTTTTAATTAATTTAAATAAATTTAAAAATATATAATTCTCACACATGTTTATTTGTGCAATATATATAAATATCATGTCATTTTTATAATTGAAGTATTTCAATTAATTATCTTATAACAATATGTGTGTATATAGGTTATGATTATGAAAGGCTATAAAATAAGATTAGGCTAAATTTTTAATAGATAGATTATAAAGCCCTCTTATGTTCAAAATACAACAAGTTATTGATTGAATATTTACTATATTGTTTTTTCATATCCTTATTTTGTTAGTCTTTTTTCTCCAGCTCTTTCATTTACTTATTTATTTATTTTTAGCGGGAACAAATGACGACGTTTTATCCTAAACCAACATCATATATTGTCGGGAAAAATGTGAAAAATAGCATGAACTTTAGGATAGTTGCGTTTAATGACATGAACTTTCAAAATTTTAAAAATAATCACCAACTTTGGTTCTGGTTCTAATAAGTGGCACATCTATTGTTTTTTTTTGAAATATCACCTCTTATTAACATTATTTGTAGAAAAAAAATCATCAAATTTTAATTTTTTTTTTAAAAAATGCCCATATTTCATTTTTAAAAATAATCAATTTTCATTTTTAATTTAAAAAAATATAATTTATTTTATAAACACTAATGTTCCCCTTTTTTCTTAAAAGAATACTCTCATTATTTACACCCGGTTAAAAAAATAACTAATTTTATTTTCTCCATAAACTCAGTTTTTACAAAAAAATTAAATAATAAGTAATGTCTTTAAAATGAAAAATGAGTGTCTTAAAAAGATACGGAGTACCAATTAATATCACAATTATGTTTTTTAAAAAATGATGTTTTTTTAAAAATTGAAATTGAGTTTATAAACATGAAAATTGTTTTTTTTTTTTAAAAAAGAAGAAAATTGTGAATGGGTTTAAAAAACAATGAAAAAATGTGATTTTTTTTGTAAATAAAATGTTAGTAAGGGACTAAGGGGTGTGCTTTTAAAATATAATGGTTGTGCTACTAACCACAACCACTCTTCAAAATTGGTGATTATTATAGAATTTTTGAAAGTTGATTTCACCTAACGCAACTAGCCCTAAACTTCGTGTTATTTTTTGCAATTTGCCCTATATTATTGAATTATATAGATTTTTCCTATTAATTTAAACTAACAACCGATCATCGAACATATATAATCGTGCCCCTCCGAAAACTTTCTGGCTCCCCACCCCCTTCAATTAAGGACTTCAAATGGCAAACTTGAGAAGCTTGTAATTGAACATTTTCATCACAAACCTGTGGAATTTTACTCGGTAGCTTTGTTGTTGATTTGGTTGGGTTTCTTTCCAAGCTCATTGATGTGAAGAAGGGTCGGAAGAAAACCTGGGTCCGGACCCAAGTGAACCTCGACGAGCACATTGTCGTACCCGATTTAGACATAGATGTGGACACCCCGGATCAGTTTGTAGATGACTACATATCAAATCTAACCACAACTCCATTGGATCTGTCCAAGCCTTTGTGGGAACTCCACCTTCTCAACATCAGTACCTCAGACGCTGAAGCTGTTGGCGTCTTCAAGATCCATCACTCGCTCGGAGATGGCATCTCTCTCATCTCTCTTCTGCTTGCTTGCACACGAAAGACCTCCGATCCCAATTCATTGCCATCTCTCCCTACGAAGAAGGAAGCTTCCACTTCAAGCAATCAGAAGAGTGTCTTAAGGTACTTGGGTCTGTTTTGTTTCATGTGTAAGGTGTTGTGGAATACTGTTGTAGACACAGCCCTCTTCATGGCCACGGCATTGTTTCTGAAAGACACGGACACTCCAATCAAAGGTAGTCCGGGAACAACTGAAAAGAAGCGCAAGCGGATTGTTCATCAGATTCTCAGCCTTGATGACATCAAGCTTGTCAAGAAACAAATGAACATGGTATGTGATTTTATGCATTTTGACGAATTGAATGATCATGGTTGTTTGTTCGCCTAATATGTTTGTGTACATGTCGACTCCTTTCAGACTATAAATGATGTTATAATAGGGATAACGCAAGCCGGTCTTTCCCAATATCTCAACAGGAGATACAGTGAGTACTGTAAGCCTCTGCATACCTATTATTAGACTTTATTAGGTGTTGTGCATTGATCTCGGAAAATCGTAGGTAACATTAGCAACTCACATGAAGTGGAGGGCAAGAAGATCAATAATCTGCCTAAGAGTATGCGTGTTAGGGCTACGCTTTTGGTGAACGTTAGACCAATCAGCGGAATTCAGGTGAAGTATATATGATCTCCTATCGGTTATGTTATGTAACATGTAGATGTGTTGCTGCTTAGATAGCTAACAACATTGTTCATTAGACAGGAATTGGCAAATTTGATGGAGAAGGGTTCCAAGTGTCCATGGGGTAACACGATTGCATACGTGATCCTTCCTTTTCACATAGGCTTGCGAGATGACCCTTTGGACCATATTCGCCTAGCTAAGGCCACCACCGACAAAAAGAAGAGGTCGCTTGAAGCAAAGTGCACTTATGCAAGTGCTCTACTCATGCTTCACTTGCTTAGTGAAAAGGTAAGGACTTAAGCTGTGGCCAATTCAACTTGTAGCCGACGAACTTTTCTGAATTTCTGATGTGAATTTGGATACATACACAGGTGGTTGCTGCTCTATCATACAGACTCGTCAGTCAGACGACAATGTCCTTCTCGAATGTGGTTGGTCCAATAGAGGAAATCAGCTTCTATGGTCATCCAATTGCTTACATTGCCCCAACTGTGTGTGGTCACCCACAGGCTTTGACAATACATTATCAGAGCCATGTAGACAAGATGACTCTTGTTGTAGCAGTGGATGAAGATGTTATACCGGATCCGCGCGTGCTTTGTGATGATGTTGCTCAATCACTTAGCTCAATCAAGGCTGCACTTGTGAAGGGTGACAAGTAAAATTAAGGTTTACATAGTTTATACTTGCAAAACTATACATCTTAAGGATCAAAGTTGTCCACATACAAGTGCTATTTTAGTCTTTACATGAGCCCACTTTTTTCAGCCACCTTGTATGTACAAAAACTGAGTTCAATTCTTGTACAATCTCATTGTAAGTTGTAACAATATTTCTTTTTTTTGTCACAATAAATCAATTGTTGGATGAAGTTTATGTTGAAGATTGACAATGAAAGAATTAGTTTAAGTTGAAAGAATGTTTTTTTTTAATCTTCTAGATCTCCCAAATTGTCAACCCTACCCAAAGAAAGATTGTAGGCAGTCTTAATCACCCCACCGCGGTGGAGGGTTGATTCCACCGCGGTGAAGGGTTGGTTCTAGATGGATTCAAGCGTTGTTATCGCCCAGTGGCCATCCACGGGGCTCGAATATGAGATCTTAAAGGGGGTTGTATGTAGACTATATTAATTATCAGCCATATTGTTTTTGGGTTTATAGATGGATAGTGTTACGTTCCACCATAAGCCCAAAGTTTGTTGGGTTTGTCACATTTTTGACAATTCACAAATATTCCTAGAAATAAAAAAGAGGGTGTTTTTGTTTTCCAATTGAGGAAGGACCATTTCAGTATTTCTTGAATTTGTAAATAAAGAGTGGTCATCCGGGTTCGAATCGGGGACTTTTGGATACTATTCGCAAGTCCTTTTCAGTTAAACCATTCCGGAATGGTTACTTGAGCTATAATCCGTTCATTCCGGTTGAGGCATTTCAGTATTTCACCATCAGACAAATGCAGGATGAAAATTGACAAGCACAAACCAGCAGCAGCTGGTTTATTTGCTTAATTTGTCTGCTTGTGTTGATTGATTGGAAAAGGAGAATATATGTAAGCTACAAGAGATGGGTACAAAACATTCACAAGGTACTTGGTCCACCAGTTTTGCCTATGTTACACCAAAATGGACCCCTCCCATATGACACTAACATATGGAAATGATAACTCTGAAAGTACACAAAATCAATAAAACGGGGGGAAAAGAGAACCTTTGAGTGTGTAAACAAGTATGGTTAAGGTCTGTTTGACACAAGCTTATTAGAGTTTTTCAAAGTGGTGTTACAAAACTTTTTGAGATTTAAAAAAAAGAAGAAAAAAAGCTTTACAAAACTATGTAATATATCATGGCAAATAAGAATTTGCTTTTTTAATCTATCTACAAAGGCTAAAATTTTGATAGATTACAAAATTCTAGATTTTAATATTAAGTTAGATTAATCTTTGGCATGTCAAAGTGTAATCTTAAGGGGTTGGTCTAGTAAGTGGCACAGAACATTATAGAGTCTTGTACCATAGGATGGATAGTCACGCATTAAATTTGGAAGTAATCTTTTAACACAAAAGTTTAAATCATTGTGTAGGGAACAAATTAGCTATAAGAGATGGAGAAAGAAATGTAGGTAAAAAAGCCTTACATACCAACATTTACCTTCTTTTATTTTTGTTGCTATGATATTGGAAAAAATCACTTGTAACTTTCTGTAAGCGAATCCCTAGCAAAATTCCCAAGAACTACCATTTTACGACGATGCTACAACTTGTAGCTAGTGCTCTCACTCGATCCATCACGCGATAATTATGGATTCTCTATAGTATCAATGTTTGGTTATGTTGAGTCTATTTGGCTACTGATGTTTTTCTTTTTTGGGTCTGTTGATCAACCAGATATGTATAACAATAAAATCTGTTGTTCAATTCATTTGTTGAAAAAGAAAAAATTGTTAACCCCACAGTACAAGTACAACACTGATCTCCCTTGCGCGCACTCACCTTAATTGTTGTTGCGTTACGCGTGGCGTCCTCCACGAAGAGATGCTCTTAGCCTAACGTCCTTATCCTGCAAAAAACACGGGCAGGAATTAGCTGTGTCCTCTTTTATAGTTTTGGGTGTTTTCTGGTCCTGCATTGTTCATTCTCATTTAATTTGCTTGGGTTATTGCTGTACATTTCCCTCCTGATGACTGCTTTTTTAATAGATGAGGCCTGAGGGCATCAACAATCTTTACATTACGCGTTCAAGGTTTGATGAATCTACTCAATTTCAGGTTCTTACGTACATGGGCCGGCGAAGATGTAAATGCAAAGAAAGTTTCCAATCCAAATCACAAATATTTCTGAAATGCCCAAAATTAACTATAAACCCTAAAACAGTGTTGAAACCCGGACAAATGAGTGGACTTGACCCAACCTAACTTTGTCGACTCTGACACCCAACACGAGCTAGTCACTACAAATGTTAATTGACCACACAGTTCAAGAAGATGAAATCAATTGGAACATGTAGTTTAGTTGAAAATTGTATAACATGGAGTGTCTTTGGTTAGGTGAATCAAGTTCAGATACAAAAGGGCGATTACCTGATTGGTGATCCCCTAGGCTCACAAACAAGTTGTAGTTACATTTTTGTGTTTGAGGTCCTAAAAGACAAAACCCAACCCACAACTTTGGGGGTTGAGATCCAATTATGTCCCAAAACCTTCTATCCCCTAGAGACAGTGCAATCGAAGATATAATTTTTTTTAAGAATCTGTCATTGGTAAATGAAAAAATATTGAGATGATTGAAAATTATGACAAAAAAACTCATAAATTGTGGTTTAACTATAACATTGATAGTTGAAAATTTTCATAGGAATAAAGAGGTGATTACTACGATGTCCAAATTTTTGGGTTTTATTAGTAAAATGTCTATCACCCTCTCCATATTAGTAAAATGTCCACCCCTAAAATAAAGTTGCTGAAATTGAATTTTTTTTCCCCGCGAAATTGAGTTTTTTTTTTCCGCGTTGCTGAAACTGTTGAAACCGAAGTTGCTGAAATTGGGTTTTTTTTTCTCCATATTACCAAAAAAAAAATTTCGTTTTTTTTTTCCGCGTTTCCAGAGTTGTTGAAACCCCTGTGCCACCCTCTGTTTCAGCAGTTTTTTTTTTTGCATTACTGTTTTTTTTTCGCGTTAGTGTTTTTTTTTCACGTTGCCGAAACCGGAGTTGATAAAACCCCGATTTCAGCACTGTTGTTGATGCCGAAACCCCCCTCATGTTGCTGAAACTGTTTTTTTTCCGCGTTGTTGAAACCCCGATTTCAGCACTGTTGTTGATGCTGAAACCCCGGTTTCAGCAACGTTGTTGATGCTAAACCCACAGTTTCAGCAACGTTGTTGATGCTAAATCCCGATTTCAGCAACGTTGTTGATGTTGAAATTGTTGCTGAAACCCTGCGAAATTGAGTTTTTTTTTTCACCGCGTTGCTGAAACTGTTACTGTTGTTGATGCTAAAACCCCGGTTTCATCAACTTTGTTGATGCTGAAACCCCGGTTTCATCTGCTGAAACCGAGTTTCAGCAACGTTGTTGATGCTGAAATGATTATTGCTGAAATGCAGATCTAGTGTTTAAAAAGGTAATTGCTTACGGAAATTCGCTGAAATAAAAAATCAACCACAAAAAATGCAGATCAAAAAAATGTAGCACTTGTGTCCATCCACAAAGCTCAAAAACTGGATTCACAATAACGAATTCAATTACCTAATGCATTCAATTGACGATATAACATTCCAAACAAAACCAATTCTAACCTATCACAGCAGCTGATCATCACCCCTATAGTCAAGCAATAAATCACCGGAGACGAAGTGCATACAACCTTGGTTTCTTGAAGAACGGTGGCTCTTGCGGCGCCTCGCGACCACCGATGTCTTCGGCGGTGCTAATTGGAGACGCCATTGGAGGCAGAGGACGGAGATGCAGACTTGGCGAAGGACGGAGGATGCAGATTCGACAGTGAAACAGGACTCGACCTCCGCACTGGATCGAAGATCATCAAATCTAAAACCGATCGATTTCAACATCGTCTCGTGCCGGACTGGATCAGCCGCTGGTTTCAGCGTCGTCTTCGCTGCCGGTTAACGTGTTGGACTGTAACCTGTAACCTTTGGAGGATATGAACCAGAACTCTAGTTCACCTTTACGAATTCTTCGAAGCCATTTTTAACAAGAGCTCTTGCTGAAATCGAGCGAGAGGGAGACAAACTTCAATGGGCGAAGGGGCTATTCTGTGGGAGGCCGATTCGGAGAAATCTCGATCCTGCTGAAATCTTGACCTGCTGTAGGGAGAGCGAGAGGGAGACAAACTTCCCCGGTCTATTCTGTGGGAGGCCGATTCGAAGACCGACGGGTCTACCTCGCCGATTCAAAGGACAACGCCATTGGAGGCAGAGGACGGAGATGCAGATTTGGCGGAGAACGGTGGATGCAGATTCGGCGGTGAAACAGGACCCGACCTCTACACTGGATCGAAGATCATCAAATCTAAAACCGATCGATTTCAGCATCGTCTCGCGCCGGACTGAATCAGTCGCCGGTTTCAGCGTCATCTTCGTTGCCGATCACTGGGCTGGACTGGTCTGCAACTACTACGAAACCTCTCTGTGACAGATCGGAAAAGAGGGAAGAGGGATCTCGGTTAGTCGGGTTTCGAATCATTCCGGTAATTTCTAATAATTTGGTCATTCAGTTGGGTCGGGTTCGGATTTCGGTTGTAACGGGTTTCGATTGTCTCGGGTTTGGATTATGTTCTCCTTATTTCAATATTCATTTTAAAAAATTCACTAGAATGTATCTTAAAGTTCGGGTTATTTCGGGTTTCGGTTATAATGGGTTCAGGTCTTAATGGGATTCGGTTGAATCGGGTTCGGTTCATTCGGATTTCGGGTCGAAAATGGACGGGTTGTATCGGTGTTCAGAACAATCGGTTTCGGGTCGACCGGGTCGGATTTTCGGGTTCGGGTCGGGTTTTGCCAGCTCTATTTCCCTGCCCCATTGTATGTCTCATTTTATCACAATCGTCCCTAGAGCTGGCAAAATCTGACCCGACCCGAAAACCTGACCCGACTCACCCGAACCCGAAAATCCGGAGTCATTCATAACCCGAACCCGAGACCGAACCCGACCCGAACCTGACCCGACCCGAAACAGACCCGAACACAGATAAACCCGACCCGACTTTGAACCCGACCCGACTCTCAACCCGACCCGACCTAACCCGAAACAAATTGAAATAGTTATTTAACATTAACATTTTAATTCTTGAATGTTAAATGTTTTTTTTATTTTAACACAAGTTTATGATTATACTTTAACATATAAAACACCAATTATTTTTGTTAATTGTTATCATATGAATAAGAACCCAAGTAAAATCAATAGATAAGCAGATAAGTCAATTTGCAACTTGCTAGTTAAAACCTAAATGTACAATTAATTCGATTTAATTATAGCACCGATCAATTGGTTTAAATGTTTAAAAAAGGACGATGTTGCCGAATATCGAATTTCCGATTATGACTTTTTTGAAAATCGGTCGACAACCGATGAGTCAATAACAATGAGTGTATTCAACCGAGTCAAAATTACATATTCAAGTATTCAACCGAATCAAAATCATTTATTTTAAGTAAATTACATATTTAAGTATTCAACCGAGTTAAAATCATTTATTTTAGGGTAAATTACACATAACCACCCATAAATTGTGGTACTTTTCACATAACCACCCATAAAAATTTAAATTACAGTAAACCACCCATAAATTAGTTATCTTTTCATAAGACCACCCACCTATTAAATCTCTATTTGTTTTGTTTAAAAAGATTTAAATACCCTTAATTCAAGCTTATTTGTATTTAATGCAATGATTTGTTTTCATACGACTTCCCATTTGTTAAATAATTTGGTTTTACTTTTACCCTTTTAAAAAAGGATAAATTAATTATAATAAAATTATTCATGTTCGGCTAATTTTTCAAATGGTATGTATAAGCTTAGCTTATTTTTTAAATGATATGGTTTATAATTTAAGATATGAGCTAATTTACCCTTCTTTTAAAGCAACAATTTTGTTTTATTTTAGAGCTTATCTGTATCTTATTCAACATTCGAAGGAGAGGAGACTGTTAGGAGCTACTGCAAGTCTCAACTCTTCACATTGCAAATCCAATTTAGATATATATTGGTTGGAGTATTTAGGGTGGGTTTGAATTACATTCCATTTTAATTATAATTCAATTATTTACTTCAGTTTATGTGAGTAGTTGGTTGTATAACTAAAAATCTCATAAAAATTGAGGTAAAATAGTAATTTAACCAAATAATCACATACACCGGGATAAAACTATTACATTATATATAATTAATAAATTATGGAATCCAAACACACCCTTAATTTATTTTAAATTTTTTGTTTACCAAAGACAACCTTGTCTATTTTTCATGCAACATCTTTCCTTTACAAAGTACAAACAAATAAGCTTGAATTAGAAGTATTTTAGTCATTTTAAACAAAACAAATAGCGGTTTAATGTGTGTGGGTGGTCATGACCCGACCCGCCTCTTGACCCGAAACCCGAACGAGACCGACCCGCTTTGACCCGAACCCGAATGGGCATGACCCGACTTAACCCGAAACCCGACCAATCTAAAATTCATTATGACCGAACCCGACCCGACCAATGTCCGACCATAAATTTTACCCGAATTAACCCGACCCGAGCAAGCCTGACCCGAACCCGACCCGAACGACCGACTTGCCAGCTCTAATCGTCCCCATTACACATTTGTGAGACACCTGCCTCAAACTGCACCGTTCACCCACACACTCATATTAGGACTCATTTGGCATAATATCGTGTAAGATTAGTGGAATATAAGCAAAATTTGTATAAGGAAATGTTTTGTATTCAAGTTTTGCGAGTTTATATGAGAGAATAATGTTATTTTTTGTATGAAAAATAAAATATTATGAGTAATGAATTGAGTAGTATAGGAAATATGGTTACCCCTTGTTCAAATAGATGATTGGAAAGGGGAAACAAAACCAATATTCTATGGAAATTTGGAAGAAGAGAGCAATGATTAAAATTTCTAGCAATGTATCTTGAACTATAAATGAACTACATTCATTTCATTTTTTTTCCTTTCTAAAATTTAAGTCATACAAAGATGAGTTCTTCTCCCAAAATTTTCTTTCCCTTTCCCTCGACTTATGAGTCTTGAAATCCCGAAAGAGCTTGGAAAACCAAAAAAAATTAATTAATTAATTAAAACTTTTGTTATTAACTATGTGACTATATAATAAAGCCCAAACGACAAATCCTGAAAGGGCTTAACAAATCCCGAAAGGGTTCTTTAGAAAATTCGAAAAACAAAATTTAATAGATAATACAAACCTCTTGGCAATATCCCATAAGGGCTATTTGACTCATTTGCAAGGACGGGGTACAACTTGCTTCCGGTGTGTTGGAGTGACCTTCTTCTTCGTTGGGGTTCTAGCATCCAGAGTCGGGGCTGCCTGAGATCGATATGGTATGTACGAGGCGACTCCATGTTCGGAAATGAACATCCCTCTTCACTGCCCACAGGTGATTCTTGATGTATCGCTTGTCAGTGGTGCTTGGCTTCGTTCTTAGTCTATATCTCCAACTTGCTAGTTTTAGGTTTGCATTGATTCGTCATATTGTCGAGTATATGTGACCTGTTTGTTTGCGCCTTTTTCCTATTGTGTGTGCTATGGTTTTCCGTCTGCCAACTTGTTAGCATATCGAGTTTCAGACATGTCTAAACCCAAATACTTAATTTTAAAAAAAAGTGTGTGTTGAAATAAATAAAGGTCACAAGGGCAAGGACTAGAGGTATATATAGAGCACTGAAAAGTCGTCCAGATACAACAAAAAGGGCATTCTCAAATCTCAATCAGTGTTTGTCTTTATCACCAACAGCCAACTACAGCTTACTTGTTCGGAGGCTTGGCCAATCAGGTACTAGCTATAGTTCACTACTCCACTACCATCTGTCCGACTCCTCTTATTTCTTTCTTATTATGATTATAATTAGTTAATTTTAAGTATTAGCTAGGATGATGAGCCTATGAGATATGTGTTCTTGAATTGGCCTATTGAAAAATAAGTTGAAAATCAAATTAAAATATGAAGAGAGAGGGAAAAAAAAAAAAAAGCATTTTCTACGTTCAAGTGAAGATTAGTGTTTTGTGTAATGTGTTTTGTACTTTTGTTAGCGTTAATTAGCGAGCGGTTATCCCACACTACTTGTGTATAGTTTGAGAATTACTGTTAACACACCCTAAAACATCCTTGCTTAATTAGCAAATGTTAAATGTCATTTTCTAACAAGAAAAGGGGGAAAAGGAAATAGAATAAATAACCAAAAAAGGGAAAGAGATGGGAATAAACCTAATTTATAAAACTGTTCGTCCTTTTGTGGGCAACTAAAAATTGGGTCCCAACTAATTCTAATTCTAATTCTAATTCGTGTCTAGAGGCCGATCGAACTCTCCCAATTCAACTGCTGTACAATCATTCTCCAGCTGGTTTTCCCTCTTTATTTCCACCTTCATTTTCGACCTATAGTTGCTAGTTTATATTTTCACTCTTTCAGGGATTTTTACAAGAAACAAACAAGTACATAAGAACACATTTCAACATACACCTATGACCTATGCACGCTAGTTCAATGTTATGTCAACTAACATAGGTGTTTCATAGAGATATATGGATAAATATTTCTAAATATTTTAGTGGAAAAAATCTATTTTTTGAAATAACAAATTGATGGTCAACAGAAAAAAAAAAAAAAAACTAGCTTAAAATTATCTTGCTCATAGAAATTTCAATTTTTTTTTTATACAAAGCGAGAATTTGGTGAGTGTCAACTACGGTTGTCTGAAGCCAAAGTCAGGTGCGTAAGTACTGAAGTCCGTTGGGACTCGGGATTGGGGGTCGTGTGCACGTGTACGCTCATGCGCTAATAGCCTAGCACATAAGCTGAGCGGAGTTCCATCCTAAAACCAATTAGCATTAAGAGGAGTAACCCACTAGCTTATATACCAAGGCTTGTTTGTTCAAACTATCGATGTGTGACTCTTTTGGTCTCTTTACATTCCTTTCATTATCTCAATAGTAAGACGATCGACTGCTCTGTTGGCCTTCCTAAATATGTGGGAAACAGAGGCCATCTCAAAAGAGCCAAGAAGATGGAGTGCGTTGGAAATAAGAATTTCGATCTCTCAGGGCGGATTCCAAGCTCCATTGATCGGGTACACGATAGCAAGACAATCATCTTCCACAGCGAGCCTTCGAATCCCCCTTTTCCGGACTTTCACCAGCCCGAGCTGCATGCCAACCATCAACCGCCTCAGCCTGAAGCGCCGACAGCGTCTCGCATCTTCTGGCATCACAAGCGATCAGAGTTGGGATATTCCACTTTTGGGAAGGTAGCCTGCACTATTCCGTAGAGTTTTTATCTATCGTCATCTTTAATCACAAAACCTGCAGAAGTACAACCAGAAGAAGATTTAGCTAGCACCATCAAAATTGAGCGCGCATGAAAAACATCTTCCTAAGGTTTTCACCATTTAATGATGTTTATGTGGCGAGGGTTGCTCCGTGGTTTGATTGTTCTTGTTGTTTCGCTTTCTTCATCTAGTTCATTGAAATTTCAATTGATAAAATTGACTCATGTGATATTAAAAAAAATCATTTTATTTGAAAAAGGAAATGTGTATGGATACATGAATGTTAGAAAATTTTAAATTTTTTTAATATAGTTGTGTGCTTTCTCTTTTGGTTACAAATGGACAAATTTTTGTTGGAGCTTTAGTTCAATGTCTAGTGAATGTCAAAATGCATTGAGAGTTGAGACTACTCATAAAATGGTGCGAATTCACAACTTTGCCTAATGTGAACTCAACGTGTGTGCCCTCCATTATCCAAAAGGTGGTCCATGACGCTTCCACTTCCTTTTTTCAATCTCTTAGTGATGATCAAAATCACCATGTGGGAATATTAGGGTTTCTTTAAGTATACTTTGGTCCCATATATGATGCACCCCAAAGTGTACAAATACTCTTAATTCATTCCTCATTTTAGAGCTTTTAAACACACAAAAACATATTCGCCCTGATAGGATGGCTCAATGATAAGAAATAAGAGGAGGATGAGTTAATAAGAGGTTTTAGGTCCGATCATTACCTCTGTCCTTTCTCTTGAGTAAAAAAAAAAATCAAGATTCAACTTGATTTTTACCATTGAATCTAGTCGATCGGCTGGCACAAGCCAATTTACCTGGTGTGTGATTCTTTCCGGCTTACCCTAACCCCACTCATGGAATGAGTTGAAAAAAAAATCATACCAACACTGTTCTAAAAGTCACACTTAAACGCTAGGAACTCCCCATCCGTCTAGAATTAGGCAAGCGCCTAGACATGTTTAGATGGCCGCTTTCATCATCTAAGCACCGTCTAAGTGTCGCCTAGATACTAGACGACCTCTCGCCATCTATGATCCATCTTAACGCTTTTTAGAACACTGCTTGTCAATTCGAATCGTCTTTGGAATAATGGATTGACATTCTTTAGGCCGCCTTTATGTTTACTTAATTATTATATGCGTAGCTCACCTTCAATATTCCTTGCCAAAGTTGCAATTTAGAAGTTTTCATCCTTTGATTAGTTGAAATGCTAATTGACCTCTAAACCCAATTAAATTGTAAGCCTACCAACCCAAGTGGAATCTTCATAGTGGATCCTACTATTGCTTTAATTAGTGATCACTTTCACAAATTGGGTGATTACTATTGGTCTATATATATATTGCATGTACTAGCCGGTATAGTTTATTGTGTGGACCTTCGCCGACTTCCTATAAATTGTTACATTACTTACAAAATTATTTAATTAAATAATAATTAAATTGTGTCATGAGCCATGCCTTGAAAAAAAATCAGAAACCATAATCTTTAGTCATAACCATAACTTCAAGAGTTTTTTTTCGGTTTAAGTTTAACTTAACCGAGCACAAACCGATCCGAAAATCGAAATTAAAAATTTCTTGAACCGAAAACCTAAATCGAAACACCTTGATTCGATTTTTTGGTCTAATTCGATTGAAAAATTCGGTTCAAACCGATTTCTAAACAGCCCTACTCACCGGTTTATATATTAATTAGACTTGTTTTTGCCGAACTTTCAATGTGAGACTCTTTTGGTCTCTTCACATCTCTCAACATACTCCCACAAGTTTAACTACAATAGTTTTCTATAGTTGACACTTGAACAACAAGTCTAGAGTCTCTTTCTCTACTTAGCTAGCACTGATTTACAATCAGGCCATTTGATTTTACCACTGTAATATATACCAAGTACGTTGGAGTCTGTTTTAGGGGTCGTGTGCACGGGTGCTTGATTGCTAGTAGCCTAGCATATAAACCGATCGAGTGACGTTCCATTTTAAAATTAATTAATTATGGTAGTTTACCAACTTATTTACTATATTTGTTTTTGGCCAATTTTCAACGTGGGACTCTCTTGCTCTTTTCACATCTCTCAACAAAATTTAATTCGTTTTAAACTAATTTAGTTATATTATATAAATATAAGTTTAGAATATTTTAATCAAATTAGTTATTTTACATTTTAATTTTAAATGAAAAATAATATTTATATTTTAAACATCTATTTTTATATGTTTGTAAACTTTTGTTTTAAGAAATCATATTTTAAAATTTTCACAAATTAAAAGATAATATTTTATAAAATATAATTTTAAAATATGATTTCTTAAGATAAAATTTTATAAACATATTTTTAGAAAAATAGATATTTTAAATATAATGTTTTTAATTAAATAAAACCTAAAATAATTTTTTTTTGTCAAAAAACTAAAATAATTTAGTGTTACACGAACAATTAAGTGAAGTAGCTTTGTAATTAAATATCCCAAATCAAAAAGTTTAGACATATACCAAATTTGCTAAACTCAATATTTCAACATTAATGTTAAAAGATGATGATGAGAATAACGACTTTTGTGTCCAATAAAAAGGAAAGAATCTACCTTATCTTCTTTCTTTGGCTTATCGATCAAATTCTATGTTTTTTTTCCTGATCCCCTATCTTCACATCTCTTATTACTATTAAATGTGAAATTAAAAAGAATTAACATTTTATAAAATGATACTAGTTATATTGTATTTGTTTTTCCCGGAGTTGGTGAATGTGGTTGATAACATGGATCCTCCGTCTGAAAGGGGGCATTGAGGGCTAGGGGATGGTCCCCTGATATGATCCCGTCATCTGTCCTTGGGACTTGCACCCCCCCCCCCCCCCCCCCCCCCCATTTTCCTTCCTCTTCACCCCTAAAATAAATAAATTAAATTAAATTTGAAAAAAAGGGTAAAGAGTTGTATGGTTTTTGGTCCCTTATACAAGAAGTCCAATCACTTGGATGAAGAGACAAACACCTCTGAATAATATCTATATATGAACGTTTAGATAGAGTTATAGTTCATACAGATATCTCAACACAGTTCCCAAATTTAGCAGTTCATAATCATCTGTTTACAACTTCTGATCATTCTTTAATACTCCGTATCTATTTAAGTAGGAATGACAAAATCAACGCTTGGTTCGCCTTTTAAATTTGAAATGCCTTAGACTAGTAATGATAACTATAACAGACTAGTTAAATCAACTTGGCACGATAAGCTTCATGGGTCATTTATGTTTACACTTTTACAAAAACAAAAACTTCTAAAGAAAAATACTAAAATCTGGTGTAAGTCTCATCCAAATAACAATTTCGGGCAGATAAAAGATATTGAAGACCAGCTCCTAATTATACAAGCACAACAAATTATTGGGAATTCGACCGATACTATGAATATTAAGCGTAATAGATTATTGAATAAGCGTGAAGCTCTCATGAACTTTAATAATACTTTCTGGAAACAACGAGCTAAATCCAACTTTCTTAGGTTTGGAGACAGGAATACCAAATTTTATAAGTCAATATCTAAAATAATAAATTCAAAAAATATTACTCGTAATTTTACAAATAAACAAGGTTTAGTGATTGAGGATGATGATCAAATTAGAGAAGAAATTACAACTGAATGAGTTGAAAGATTCATTTCAAATAATGCCCCGGATAATAGTAACCCTTATTTTCTAAATTTAATAGACCATACCATTACAGACTCTGAAAATTTAGTTTTAACACAACCTTTTTCAGATAAAGAAATCAAGGATATTCTATTCTCAATGACAGATGTCAAATCTCCAGGTCCTAATGGCTTTCCTCCAGAGTTTTATAAAAAATATTGGAACATTGTAGACAGTTTGGTATGCAAAGCAGTTAAATAATTTTTTCACTCTGGGGTTCTTCTCAATGAAGTAAATACAACCTTCATTGCGCTTATTCCAAAAATTGATATACCTATTAACATTAACCATTACCATCCGATTAGTGTGTGTAATACTATTTACAAGATTATTGCGAAATTACTGGCTAATCGTTTAAAACCTATTTTACCACGTATTATTAATCCATTTCAAGAAGCATTTGTACAAGGAAGAAATATTCAAGATAACATATTAATTGCTCATGAAGTTTTCCACTCTTTTCATAACAAAAAGGGCAAATATGGATGGATGGCATTAAAACTAGATATGGAGAAAGCGTATGACAAAATTAGTGGGAATTTTATACGCAATATTATACTAAACAAATTTGGATTTGACTTTAAATGGATCAATTGAGTTATGGCCTGTTTGACTAAAACTAGTTTCTCATTGTTAGTTAATAACTTGCCTGGCCGTACATTTCAAACTTCTAGGGGAATTCGACAAGGTGATCCTCTTGCACCATATATTTTTGTATTGGTTATGGAGCTATTAGGAAGATTAATGTCGCAACAAGCATCTTTGGAATGTGACCCCTTGGTTGGAATTAAACTAACAAATAACATTAATCCTATTCCATTCCTCTCCTTTGCAGATGATACGCTCATCTTTGGACGTGCTGATGAGTTAAGTCTTCGTACGATTAAAAATCTCTTGAATACTTTTTCCAATATGTCTGGGATATCTATAAACTACAATAAAAGTTCGCTACAAGTTTCTAAAAATATTTCTGATAACTCCCTCCCTTGATGAAAATCGGAATAAATGTTCCAAAGGCTTTGACATGATGTTTGTGTCAAAGGCCTTGGAGCATTAACAGTTGATGAAATACAAAACCTGTCTTATTAGTCCGAATTTAATTTAATCTTATTATATACTTCCTTTATATTATATATATATGTATGACTAATCTTTCAGGAAGTATTTCGAGTTTATATCTTTCCTTTGGCGCATATTGAGGAGATCCTATTCAAAGAGGATCATGGCTTCGGAGTATCCATAAATAGAAGATTCAAGATCAAGCCTGATTCGAAAGAACGTTGGTGAAGATCCTTAGGCGCCATTCCACTTCTATATAAAGGAAAGAAAGAAGAAGACAGAAGATACAAGTGTTACACGAGCTTTCATTCATTCAAGCGAGATCTGTCTTCCAAAGTGTCTCTCTGTTAAGCGCTCAAGAGTTTGTTGTTTATTTCAAAGCCTTTGAGAGTCACTGTGAGCTTATAGGATATATTCATTTATAGTGTTACTCGAGAGTTTATAACTCGGGAAGTTGCACTAGGATATTGATTTGTGAGAGTAAGAGGATTGTACTAGATAGCTGAGAGAGATGGGGCTCTTCTAGATTGGTCTAGGACTCCAAGGGAACGTGAGTTGACTAGATTGCAATTGTATAGGAGAGAGGCTTCTCGGTGAGCTATTAGGATCCTAAGCTAAGCGAATCAATAAAGCTTTTTGAATCCTAGGGTTGTGGAAGAACCCTAGGCGGGGACGTAGGCCAAGTTCGTGCCGAACCTCGTAAACAATTACTCGTGTCCTTTACTTATTGCTTTACCTTATTTCCGCACTTGGTTCGATTGTCTAACTTTGTGATTCAGGTTAATCTCAAAGGGTTTTATACGAGCTCCAAAAGTCTTGAGACTTTCTGCGAAAAACGGGCATACTCTATTCAACCCCCCTTCTAGAGTATTTCTTTATTACATTGTTTTATATTATCGAACCTTCAATTGGTATCAGAGCTTTACTCACTGTTTTTGATCTAACAATCTTGTGAGTTTCGATCATGTCTGGTGAAGCAAGCGGAGGATTTGCACAGGGACGGTCCACAAGCAGACCGCCACTCTTTGTATGAAACAACTTTGTCCACTGGAGATCTTTGATGAAGATGTTCATCATAGACCAAGATCTAGAGCTTTTGAACATTATAGAGAATGGTCCGAAGATTCCAGAGAAAGATGGATCAAATGATACTAAAGTTGTAAAGAAGGAGTCTGAATACAACCAAGCAGATCTTGAAACCATCTCCAAAAACTACAGGGCTATTAACTTACTCTATTGTGGTCTTAGCACTGATGAGTTTAACCGTATTTCATCTTGTAGGTCAGCTAAAGAGATTTGGGACAAATTGGTCGTCACCTATGAAGGAACAAGCCAAGTGAAAGACACCAAGATCAGCATCTTCCTTCGAAAGTATGAGCTCTTCAAGATGTAGTCTGATGAGTCAATCAAGGCCATGTTCACACGATTCACAGAAATCACCAACAACCTTGACTCTCTCGGCAAGAGCTTTACCAACGTTGAGAAAGTGAGGAAGATACTGAGGTGCCTTCCAAAGGAGAAATGGGGTCCAAAAGTAACAGCTATAGAGGAAGCCCAGGACCTCACCACTCTACCCCTTGATGACCTTCTTGGGAAGCTGATCACGCATGAGATGATCCTTAATGAAGACAATGGAGAACTTCCAGCTAGCACTAAGAACTTGGCACTCAAGTCTAAGAAGGATGAGCCCAAGGATGGATCTGATTCCGAAGATGAGGATGACGATGAGGATGATCCTTTTGCTCTTATCACAAGAGGCCTTGCTAGAATTCTCAAAATGAAGAAGCAATTCAACAACAAGGATGGATCAAAGTCTTCAAAATTTCGAGGTAAGCCTCAATACAACAAGTATGAAAAGAAGACTAAACCATTGTCTTGTTTTGAGTGTGGTGAAACAGATCATCTTGTGAAGGACTGCCCTCAAAAGACAAAGAGCCAGCCCAAGAAAGGTGACAAATGGAAGAAGAAAGCCATGGTGGCAACTTGGAGTGATTCCGACTCTGACTCCGATGATGAGAAGGCCAACATTTGTCTTATGTCCTCAGAAGATGGATCCCTCGATGAAAAGCTTGAAGCTACTGTAAGAGAACTTATGGAAAGTCCAAAAGAGGTATTATCGGAATTCCTTTCCAATGTGATTGCCAATGAAGAGAAGCTTATTGCCCAAACTAACATCCTTATTAAGAGAACTGTGGACCAGGAAAGAACTATTGAGGATCTGTCTATGAGGGTCAAAAGTCTTGAAGCTTCTTATTCAGGTCTTGACATTAAAGTCAAGACGCTTGACTCAGAGAAATCTGAACTCAAGCAAGATCTCTCCTCTCTAAGAAATGAGCATCATGGCTTAGAGAACGAGAAGATCTCCCTGAATAATAAGATTCAAGACCAACAGACAACCCTCATAAGTTTTACCAAATCCAAAAGTACTCTCGATAGGATGTTGGGTGAGCAACAAAGCTCTCTAAACAAAAGTGGTATTGGTTACAATCCAAAGTTTTTAAAGAAGCAACACATTACCACTTTTGTAAAGGCAAAAGGAAGCAGAACCTCTCCTATATGTCATCATTGTGCTAGAAAGGGACATGTAAAAGAGACCTGCCCCTATAGAAGAAAGGATCCACACATTATTCGCAATACATTTTCTGTTCATTTGAGAAAAGAACGGATAACACAAGTTTGGGTTCCAAAAGGCACTATTTTACCAAATATGGTTTACCCCAACAATGGATCCAAATTTGCTTATTGGTCTAGCCACAAAGGTTGATGTTTGTCTTACAGGAGATCACCAAGGTGAAAGATCACAAATGGATTATTGATAGTGGATGCTCGAGGCATATGAGTGGGAAGAGCTCTCTCTTTCATGATCTAAAGGAGCAATCCACGGGAACAATCACTCTTGGTGACAAAGGAAAATGTGACATCGTTGGTATTGGTAGTGTTGGAAGTGATTCCAGCCATAGTATTAAAAATGTCTATCTTGTTAATGGTTTAAAGTATAATTTGCTTAGTGTCTCCCAATTATGCGATAGTGGTAACAATGTCAGATTTAACAAGAAAAGATGTATAGTGTGCAGAGATGATACAGGTGAAGTTATATTGACTGCATATCGTTACAACAACATATACGCCGTAAATGCTGATCAAGTGGCACAAGGAAGCTTAACATGTCTAAAGGCTTTGATGGACGATCCAAAGCTCTGGCACAGGAGACTCGGTCATGTGAGTCCACATACACTACAAAAGCTTGTGTCCAAAGGGCTTGTAAGAGGGTTACCTGAGATGGACTTCCAAGGTATTGATATGTGCAATGCATGCACATGAGGTAAACAAATACGTAGCTCTTTCAAACCCAAAAAGGTTGTAAGTTCTTCTAGACCCCTTGAACTTTTACATATGGATTTATGTGGTCCTATGCGAGTCAAATCTCCCAATGGTAAAAAGTACATGCTAGTTGTTGTTGATGATTTCTCTAGATATACTTGGGTTGCATTTTTAAAAGAAAAATCAGAGGCCTTATTTGAGTTTTCAAAACTTTGTAAGGAGTTGCAAACTTTAAGAAACGAGCCCATAGTGTCAATTCGGAGTGATCATGGTAGGGAGTTTGATCAACTTCAGTTTGATTTGTTTTGTGCTAAATATGGCATCTCCCATAACTTTTCTGCTCCTAGAACACCTCAACAAAACGGGGTTGTGGAACGCAAGAACCGCACCTTAGAGGATATGGCCAGGACTATGCTTTTAGAAAATGCATTACCTAAAACCTATTGGGCTGAAGCTGTTAACACAGCTAACTATATTTTGAATCGTTGTCTTATTCGTTCCATCTTAAAGAAAACTCCTTATGAACTTTTCAAAGGCCGCAAACCACTTATATCTTACTTTAAACCCTTTGGCTGTACTTGTTTTGTTCATAACAATGGAAAAGATAACCTTGGGAAATTTGATGCACGTAGTGATGAAGGTATATTTCTTGGCTACTCCACGAGTAGCAAAGCTTATAGAATCTTCAATAAAAGGACCCAGGTAGTTGAAGAAAGTATACATGTTATTTTTGATGAATGCAATGACGGTGCTTTGAGTGAAAGTGTTGCAGATATAGATCTTAACATCCATGAAGAGAACGAGGAAGGTGATGATGTTGCTACCAAGAACACAGAGAAGAGGAACATGCAGGAACCGATTCTTAACACTGAAGAATTGGCCCAAGGTGTTGAAGATTCGTCCAAAGCCCTTGGTGTCCAATCCAACAGTGTTGAGACGTCAGAAACTGCTGTAACTGAACCTAACAGGACCACGGAGTCAGATGTACTACAAGTCTATCCTACTGGTGTGACGAATCAAGGAGCTGAGACTAGCAAAAGAAAATTCAAATACTCCTCATCACACTCATTAAAGGATATCATTTCTGACCCTACTTCTAGTGTTCAAACTCGTTCTAAACTTAAAGATCTTTGTGCTTTTCACGCGTTTGTTTCTCTTATTGAGCCAAAGAAGGTAGATGAGGCACTTCAGGAGCCAGACTGGATCATTGCTATGCAAAGTGAGCTTAACGAATTTGAAAGGAACAAAGTCTGGACCTTGAAGCCTAGACCAAAGCATCAATCAGTCATTGGCACACGATGGGTATTTCGAAACAAGCTAGATGAGAATGGTAAGATTGTGAGGAACAAGGCAAGGCTTGTTGCTCAAGGCTACAATCAAGAGGAAGGTATTGACTACGAGGAGACCTTTGCTCCCGTAGCCAGGCTTGAAGCTATTCACATTCTATTAGCATTTGTATCTTTTATGAGCATAAAATTATATCAAATGGATGTCAAGTGTGCTTTTCTCAATGGTTTCTTAGAGGAAGAAGTATATGTGGCTCAACCCCCAGGTTTTGAAAGTTCAGAATTTCCCAATCATGTTTATAAACTTGACAAAGCGCTTTATGGTTTGAAACAAGCCCCAAGAGCTTGGTATGAGCGCTTGTCAAAATATCTTTTAGAAAATGATTTTAAAAGGGGGTTGATCGACAAGACTCTTTTTATCAAAACCAAAGGAAAGGACATTTTGGTTATTCAAATTTATGTTGATGATATATTATTTGGTGCTACTAACACATCTTTGTGCAAGGAATTTTCTGACATCATGTGCAGTGAATTTGAGATGAGCTTGATGGGTGAACTCAACTTCTTTTTGGGATTACAAGTTCATCAATCCAAGAAAGGGATCTTTGTCAACCAAAGCAAGTACACTAAGGATCTCTTGAAGAAGTTCAAGATGGATCAATCCAAAGCAGCCAAGACTCCCATGAGCTCAACATTGTCTCTAGATCAAGACAAGACTGGAATAAGTGTCAATCAAAAGGAGTATCGAGGAATGATTGGATCTTTATTATATCTCACGGCTAGTAGACCTGACATCATGTTTAGTGTTTGCATGTGTGCTAGGTTTCAAGCTGATCCTAAAGAATCTCACCTCGTGGCTGTGAAGAGGATCTTTCGATATCTCAATGGCACTTAGGAGCTTGGACTATGGTACCCAAAGCAAAAGGATTTCACTTTAATTGGATATTCTGATGCAGATTTTGCAGGCTATAAGGTGGATAGGAAGAGCACATCAGGATGTTGCCAATTCTTAGGAGCATCTTTGATCAGTTGACACTCAAAGAAGCAAAACTCAGTTGCTCTATCCACTGCAGAAGCCGAATACATTGCAGCTGGAGCCTGTTGCTCCCAAATCCTTTGGATAGCTCAACAAATGCGAGATCTTGGCATCAACCTCAAAGGTATCCCAATTAAGTGTGACAATACAAGTGCCATATCCATCACTAAGAATCTTGTTCACCATTCAAGGACCAAACATATTGATGTAAGGCATCATTTCATTAGAGATCATGTTGAAAAAGGTGATGTGTCCATTTCGTTTATTTCAACTGATTATCAATTGGCTGACATTTTCACTAAGCCTTTGGCAGAGGACAGGTTCACCTTCATAAGACGAGAGATTGGGATGCTTAACAAGGATGCACTTTCGTAGGGGGAGCATTCCCTTTACGAAAGATAAATTCTACTTAGTGTCAAGACCCTTGAGAACTATGTCAAGGTGTGTGAACTAAATGGTGGATTACATATATCGGATCATATATTTTTGGTTAATATCTTTTTAGATATTTAATCAATTATATTTTTTTTTCGGATTTCAAAATTATCCCTTAACCGTTAAGATATTTTTAAATTTGGAACTAAATCTTTCAGTTTTTCAGTCCGATTTTAATGGGAACATTTGAATTTTGAATTGGAAACCTTTCAAATAGGCAATGTGATGATTTCTTTCCTTGGAACTCTAAACCCGTCCCATCACTCCCTCTACTTAAACCCAATCCTGTACCCGATTAGATCACAAACTCAGAACTAATCCAAACCCCTTCACCTTCTCCCTCTTCAACCTCTCAATCTGTTCTAAGAAAACCCTAGCCGATTTCCTCCATGGCACCCAAGACCAAGAAAGCTGTCACACCCAAAAGACTTGGCGCCACCCCCAAGGGACGCCAGACCACTGCTACCTCTCCCACACCTGAACCCGCTCCTCAAGCAATTGTCCCAACTGTCGTCCAGAGCACCATCGCTGAGAGCACGGCCATTGTTCCCAAGAGCTCTCAAAAGCGCTCTGCTAAGAAGTCGTTCAGTGCTAAACAGAAAGGGAAGAGGAAGATTTTGGCTGAGGAAGTGGACGAGGAAGAGGAGGAAGATGACCTAGACGCCACCCTGGAGAGAGATGCTGCTAAGGAAGCCGAGGAGGAAGCCTTGAAGAAGAAAAAGGCTGATGAGGAGGCCGAGCTTGCTAGGAAACTGGCAGAGGAGGAAGCTGAGCGGATTCGGAAGGAAGCCGAAGCCGAGGAGGTTCCATCCGAGGAGGAGCCCGAGGAAGAAGAAGAAGAGCAAAAGGGTTCTGGAGATGACGAGGAAGCTGAAGGAGATGAAGCGGGGTCCGGTGAGGACTCGGGGTCTGAGGAAGAGGAGGAAGAATCTCCCTCTCCTTCTCCTCCTCCCCCGTCTCCAGAGAAGCGGAAAGCCCCTGCTGCTGTCAAGCCTCCATCTCCCAAGCGCACCAGGAAGGGCACTGTCAAGAGTCTTGTAGCGCCTGTCAAGAGAGCTGCTCCAACAGTTGCTCGCAGAAAGAATGCCGACCCCCCGGCCTATATCCAGGTAAATCAATCCTTTCCCTCCTCTTGGTTTCAAGATGCTGAGACTGCTGATAAGTGGGTAGACGAGTTTCGAACTCGTAAGATTAGCTGTTCTGATTTTTTGGATTAGCTGTTCTGATTTTTTGAGCTTCTCAAAAAATCCCCAGCCTGGACCCTTCTTAACCTTGAAACTGTCTACTACCCCCAGCTTACCCGTCTGTTTTACATTAACCTAAAAGCCAAAACGACACCAATGGTTGGTTTTTGGAGTCTGTTGTCAAAGGGGTTAGAATCTCTCTCAACTCCAATGATTTTGCAGATTTCCTTGGCTTACCTACCCCAGTTCCACCCTCTGAAATACACCCTTCAAAAGAGAATTGCATCATCCTTGCCCGAGCCAAGTATCTCCTACCCGAAGCATCCAACAGCACCTCAAAGCAACTCACCCACTCATCCCTAACCCTTGAGGCAAAAATCATTTTCAACATCATTGTTCGATGCCTCCTACCCCGTCTTAACTCTGGCTCACTCCTTACCGACAATGTCATGGTCCTGCTCTACCGCATCTTAAATGGCCTTGATCTTGATCTGGCCAACACTATCCTTGGAACCATGGCTCATGCCAGAAAAGCTAGAAAAGGCTCTCCCCTCCCCTTTGCTACCCTTTTGACCCCTCTCTTCAAAGCTTCTGGAATTGATGTCAAAAATGAAGAACAGCTGCGTCATATGGGTAAGTTCGACTCTAAGAGCCTTGAAAAGATTGGCATCACTCGGTCTCCCCAAGGGACCTTGAGTCTTGCCACTCCTTCAAAAGCCTTTCCCACTGCTCCAGCTTTCGATGAACGCATGGACAACCTAGAGTTGGGCTTGGAGGAAGTTCGCCTGGATATCAAGGAGCTGCAGAAGGAGATTATGACAGAGATGAGCAGGATTTCCAAGATGCTGGAAGGACTGTGGACGAGGCTCACTGATGATGCTCCGGATGACTAAGCCTAAACCCTACCCAATCCTATCCCACCCACTTGATACATTGCTGGTTTTTGGAAACGTTTTCAAAACTTATGGTGACTATTTTGGTGACTCTTTTACCTCCGCCCTTTGTTGAAAGACAAAAAGGAGGAGATGATCTGTGGTGTTTAGACTTTGAAAACCTATGCTTAAAGGTCTTGGAAGACCTTGGTTTTTGATTTATGGTTTTCGGTTGGATGGTTTTTGCATGCTTTAAAAATTTGATCCAACATTTGTCTAACCCTTGCAGGTACTTAGTCCGATTTCTATTTTATTATCTATGCTTGACTAAGTTGCAGGGATGCACAGGTTTTGTCTTTCATCAAGGGGGAGATTGATAACTCCCTCCCTTGATGAAAATCGGAATAAATGTTTCAAAGGCTTTGACAGGATGTTTGTGTCAAAGGCCTTGGAGCATTAACAGTTGATGAAATACAAAACCTGTCTTATTATTCCAAATACTATTTAATCTTATTATATACTTCCTTTATATTATATATATATATATATATGTATGACTAATCTTTCAGGAAGTATTTCGAGTTTATATCTTTCCTTTGGCGCATATTGAGGAGATCCTATTCAAAGAGGATCATGGCTTCGGAGTATCCATAAATAGAAGATTCAAGATCAAGCCTGATTCGAAAGAGCCGTTGGTGAAGATCCTTAGGCGCCATTCCACTTCTATATAAAGGAAAGAAAGAAGAAGACAGAAGATACAAGTGCTACACGAGCTTTCATTCATTCAAGCGAGATCTGTCTTCCAAAGTGTCTCTCTGTTAAGCGCTCAAGAGTTTGTTGTTTATTTCAAAGCCTTTGAGAGTCACTGTGAGCTTATAGGATATATTCATTTATAGTGTTACTCGAGAGTTTATAACTCGGGAAGTTGCACTAGGCTATTGATTTGTGAGAGTAAGAGGATTGTACTAGATAGCTGAGAGAGGTGGGGCTCTTCTAGATTGGTCTAGGACTCCAAGAGAACGTGAGTTGACTAGATTGCAATTGTATAGGAGAGAGGCTTCTCGGTGAGCTATTAGGATCCTAAGCTAAGCGAATCAATAAAGCCTTTTGAATCCTAGGGTTGTGGAAGAACCCTAGGCGGGGACGTAGGCCAAGTTCGTGCCGAATCTCGTAAACAATTACTCGTGTCCTTTACTTATTGCTTTACCTTATTTCCGCACTTGGTTCGATTGTCTAACTTTGTGATTCAGGTTAATCTCAAAGGGTTTTATACGAGCTCTAAAAGTCTTGAGACTTTATGCGAAAAACGGGCATACTCTATTCAACCCCCCTTATAGAGTATTTCTTTATTACATTGTTTTATATTATCGAACCTTCAATTTCTTTTAGTAAAGCTCAGTCTCTTGCTCAACAGTTAAATATTCATTTTACTAAAACAATGGAAAAATATCTTGGTATACCACTTATTAGTGGTAGAGTTTGTAATGTCTTGTTTGATGAGGCGATCTTAAGCCTTAAAAAACAACTGTCAAAATGGAAATCTAATACTCTCTCTCAAGCTGGTAGATCAGTTCTTATTCAGGCAAACCTAAATTCTAAAACAAATTATCTAATGCAATCATTTCTTCTTCCTAAAGGAATTCTTCAGAAAATTGATCAGATAAACAAAAACTTTTTTTGGAATAAACATCAATCTGATAATTATCATCCTTTAATCAGCTGGGAATATCTGTGTACTCCTAAAAAAGATAGGGGATTAGGTTTTAAATCAACTGAGAAAATTAATATTGGTATGAAAATGAAGTTACTTTGGAGAATTATGGCAAATCTTGATAATATTTGGTCAAAGGTAATCACGGATAAATATCTCTTGAAAGTATCATTAATGGAAAGAGGAAGATTCAAAACGTCCTGGCAATTTGGTCGATTTCTTAATATCAGAGATATATTCTCTAAAGGATTGTTGTGGCTTGTTGGTAATGGGAAAACTATCAATGTTTGGTCTGATATTTGAGTAAATGCACAATACCTAGAGAACTTTAGGAATAATTGTAACCCTAATTTAAAAGTGTGTGATTTACTTACAAATTCAAATTCTTCGGATATTGATAAATTAAATACTATGTTTCCCACTCATATTGTTTATATGATTTCTAATGTCCATATTTCAGTAACTGATATTTCAGACAAGTTAATTTGGATTTATAATAATAATGGGAATTTCTCTGTTAAATCCACGTCAGCTCTCTTTAATACAAGGAATACGAAAAAATCCCAGCAGAATGGATTTGGAAACTTAATATTGCTCCGAATATTACAAATTTTATTTGGAAAATTATGTTAGATATCTTACCTACTACTATTCGTCTAAATAGATATATAAAGAGAGTCATGAGTACTTGCTCTCTTTGTAATTCTGATATAGAAGACACAAATCATTTATTGTTTAACTGTCAGATTACCAGATCCCTTATTCAAAATCTAGGTATTAAATTGAAAAAATGTTTCACCATGCCAAATTTAACAAGTGATATCTCAGAAAATATTTTAAATACTAGGACTCTTAATAAAGATTTTGCATACCTGTGCCATTTATGGCATTCTATTTCGGAGTTGCGAAATAGAATTAGTTTTCACAAATGTTCTGATAAGAGTATTATCAATGTTTTAACTCAAACTATTGATAAGATTGCTTGTTGGAGTAAGGAATAGGTGAAAACCAAATTATCAAAACGTATTAGGCCTCCTGATAAAATAATTTGGCAATACCCCCTATAAATGTCGTCAAAATTAATGTCGATGCTTCGGTCAAAATTGGTTCGCAGCCTCAGATTGGTTGCATTTTGAGGAACAACTATGGTCAAGTTATTCGGATACATAAATGTAATATTACGATGAGTTCTGTCATCCTAGCTGAAACGTTTGCAATTTATGTAGGTATAAGAATGGCAGCGGAGCTTGGAATACGGAGAGCCATAGTTGAGAGTGATTGCTCAATTGTTATCAATGTCATTAATCAGGGGAACAAAGTACCATGGGAGGTGCTGCAAATAGTTTAAGAAATCAGATCTTTAAGCAAAGAGTTTGAGACCATCACTTTCCAGCATTGCTACAGAGAGGCGAATGGTACGGTGCAGCTGATTTTTTTTGTGAAATCTCAGTTTAGCTGTAATTTTATTGTGCATTCTTATTGTGAGTTCCAAAACATCATCATGTTTGATGATCATGAATGTTGGTAGTACATCCAACATTTTGCCTACTGTAAAAAAAAAAGTTCACATCAATAAATAGGTAAACACTTTAAAACAAAGAGGAATAAAATAATACTATCATATTTTTTTTGTCTTTTTTCGAAAAGATATACTCAAAAATAACTACTACAATTTACAAATAAATATTATTTTTTTCAATTTCAACTGAATTATAAATCTTATTTTATAGATATATAGCCTAAGTTTTCTTTGAAATTTAAATAAAATAATTTTATTTAAGAAAATTGTAAAACCAACAAAAATTATTTACTCCCTCCATTTACTTTTAATCATTATTTAATATTAATACATATTTTTTTAAAAATGATAAAATAAATTATTTAAAAAATTGATATTATATATATTTCATTTTGAAAAAAGGTATATGAATAATAAACAATATTTAAAAAGGGAGCATTTACTCATATGTCCATATTTTTCGTTTGTTTTTTACCAAACTGTTCACAAAGCTATCCATATTAGCTAAAACTCCAACATTTTCCTCCATTGTTTCCTTTACTTCCTTCCTCCCACTTCCCCCCACCCCCACCCCCCATTTCTCTCTATCTTATAATTATTTTTTAAAAAATTAAAATTTTTGTTTCTTTTTAAAAATATAAATTTCTCTCACTTTCCCTCATTTTTTACTCTTCCATTCTCTTCGTTCCTTCCAATTTCTCTCCATCTTACAATTATTTATTTAAACCAAAATTTGATTTAATTTTTTAAAAAATCACCGATGTCGAGGTCGATGTTGTTGACTTCGATGCTGCTAACGCCACCATTATCGACGCCGGTGACATCGACGATGTTGACGTTGATGCCAAAGTTACTTACGTCGGTGTGTAGTCTAGGAGGAGGTCAAAGAGAGGAGGAGCCATGGGATAGAGCTCGGGAGCAACGCAATTTTTGGATCTGAGATTTGGGAGGCGAAAAGGGTTTAGAGGTATTTCGGTCTTTAAAGTAAATTGTAGACTTTTATCTAATTTGGATGGTATGGTGGATACTTGGTTAATTTTCTTTGTCAAAATGGATTGATAGTGGAGGAAAATTTCAGGGACGGAGTAAAAATTTGGCCGGCGGAACGATCGATTAGAAAAATGGTGGGAGGAAAAAGAAAAAAAAGAAAGAAAAGAACTCAAATGTATAAATAAGAACATCATAATGAGTGAATGTGAATGTGAATGTGAATGCAGTTGATGAATGAGGTGCGACAAATATGGGCCTGTTAAGTGTGGTTGTTCGAGATAATGTTGGGATGCATCTGCACTAAATTACAAATGCTATTACTATGTGTAACTCTATTATTAATATTGGGATGGACCATTCAATTTGTGCAGCCAATTTCAATTAAGGACAATTTGATACGTGTATTGGAATATATAAGAACATCAATTAAAAGTCAATATATGGAATTAAAAATTAAAATGGGTAAGTTTGTTTGATATTTTGGAAAAAAAAACGTAGGTAAATAGAAAATAATTAAGTAATAAATATAATATTAATGAAAACTGAAATAGGTGATTTTAGACTTTTTTCCTGGAATGAAAATGTCTCATAGATTTCCTTCAATCAACTTGGTTTATGTTTTTGTCCTTGCCAAACACAAATATGTAATCGTTCATTTTTTATTCTCATTATTGGTTCAAGCTTTATGGGGAATGGATACCAAATGACCCTAAATTACATCCATGATTTCAATCAAATCGTGTATGTATAACATGCATGAAGGGATCTGGCGGTGTTCTTAGGAGATTGAGATGATGGTCTCGATGCCCTCAACTTCTGTCGTGCCTTCGAGAGGGTCTCCTTTTGGCCACACCTTCCGCGAGGGGAACCAGTTTGCTGACGTCGTCCGTCTGGACGCTCTTAGGTGATGGATCAACCGCGGTTGAGCATCCTCAAATCCTCGCCTTGTATTAAAACAAAATATATGTACTTCATCCATTCGGCAAATTTATTATTATTTATGTACATTTTTTATTTTTAGAATTGATAAAAAAATTAGTAAAAACAATTATAAATACTAATTTTTTTAATTAATTTTATATATAATGTCATATTGTAAAAATAATAATAATAATTTAATATTTTATCATCTACAAAATCGTAAATAATAACCAAATTTTGAGGAACTGATAAAAGTGATTGACATTTAAATGAGCACTCCATCTAAATTTGTGGATTTGTAATCGACATCTGAAGGCTCTTAGAAAGTCCATAATCTGAGGTGTCGACGGGTCCTCTTGTGTTGTTTAGATCGCTTGTCAACCTGTTTCTCTTTTATTTTTGATTCGGTTCTTTGCTCGGCATGGATTTTAATTATAATATTTTCTATCTCATTTCATTTGTTGTGCATTCTTTTTCGTTCTATCGTTGATTTGCACGTAATAATTAGTTTATCTATTGACTTATTCGTTCTCTCAACCTCCATATATGTCGGGAGTTTCGAATTAATTTTCTAGAATTAAAAAAAAAAAGCACTCCATCATTCAACTTTTCCTTAATGTACACAATAGGGAACAACGCATCTCAACATGTGGCATTCGTATGGAGTTCCACAAACATATTTTTATAAAGGGGGAATTAAGGTGTGTATGTCATGTTTGTATCTCCCTTTCTGAAATTTTGAAATCACAATTGGTTCTTTGTCACCATTAAACTAAGTTGGGGAGCTTACACGTACAAAATAAAGATGGAGTATGACAGTCTTTGGAGATCTTGGTAGGTTCTAACCTGCAGGAAGATTTTCTTACTTCTTAGGGTACAAAAGTAGCAATGATTTCAGGAATTTTTTTTTTACCAGATAATAGTTCGGGTGGAATAATCCTACCCGATAGCATCCTTACGGATGAGGTCTTGGAGACCTACATCAGTGTAAATGTCGAGGCCTCTGGCAGAGCGGCAAAGGTGTGCAACCTTATCAGCCACTCTGTTGCCATTTCGGGGCACGTGAGAGAAGGAGACTTCCCTCACACTCGACAACAATATTTTAATATCGGACATCACCAATTCAATTTCCCATGGGTATGTGAAATTTCTTTTTAAATGATTTATGATTATAAGGGAGTCCCCTTTAATTTGTAACTTGTCTATTCCCAATGCACGAGTTTGGATAATTCCATGTTTTAATGCCAAGGCCTCGGCTTTCAGCGGGGTCTGGTTGCCAATTCTGTCGTAGCCAATGTGGATCATTCTACCCTCCCAATCTCGAATGATTTAGCCAATTGAGCTATCGTTATTATCAAGTGTAGATCCATCGAAATTTAATTTAAAGGTACCAATAGGTAGTTTTCTCCACTTAGCAACTTTTTATCGTAGTTTTAACTGTGTGTGATTGGTAGCATTATTCTCTCGAGTACATTGTATATCATCTTCATCTCCATGCATGGAGGTTTTCTTCCAATTTTCCAAGTGAGTTGCAATGATGTGTTTAACAGTTTCTCGATTCGGAATGGGTTCATTTCTAAAGATTTTTTGATTTCTAATATACCATATCGTCCACTAGGGCTGGGCAACCAGTCTGGACCGGACCGGACCGGACATTCCGGTCTCGGTCCGACCTGATGGACCGGAATTTTCGGAAACTTGGACCGCGTATCGGACCGGGACCGATAAATATGGTCGCGGGTTTTCCGGTCCGCGGACCGTAAAGATCGTTTGGACCGGATAATCCCTACAACCCCTTTTTTTTTAAAAAAAAATTGGGTTACATTATCACTGTTACAACCAATCAACAATACATTGAATCAAAAACAAATCAAGCACATCAGCAATTTTACAACAATACAGCAACGAGCAATCCCCAATTCCCAAATTTGTAGTCTGTACACAACAATACGAATTATACAATTGCTTTCTCAAAAATACAATTCCCAAATCAGCAATACAATTACATCAAAACCAACCCCCAATTCCCAAATCAGCAAATACAATTACATTAAAATTTCATTAGCACCAGATTTCTCAAACCCTAGATCTGAAAAAAAATCTCAAATCTTAGTATGGAATGTTTATACTTTCTCCAAATCTAGACTGAAATCGAAATTAATTTATTAATATAAGCAAAATATAGCCAAAAACAAACCTAGATCTAAAAAGGAAAAGATAGGGAAAAAGAAGAAGAACGCTTACTGGCTGCGAACAGAGAGGGAAGAAGAAGAATGGAGGGAGGAGGGTTGACTGAAGCAGGGTGCCTTCGGGACGGAGGGAGGAGGGCCGACCCCGACTGAGTCACTAAGGAGCGGCTGCGTCGCTGCGAGCGAACAACCGAACACGAACAGAGAGGCTTCGGGACAGAGAGGGAAAGAGGAGGAGGGAGGGAGGAGGGCTGATTGAAGCGGAGCGCCTTCGGGACGAATGAAAGAGGAACGACACCGGCTGAGCCGCTAAGGCCTGAGGATCGGCCGCAAACGAACAGCCGAACACGGACAGAGAGGCTGAGACGTGAGAGAGAGAGTGTCGGTTTGAACACGAGACACTCGTGTTTATTCTCCTTCCCTTCTTCATTCCTTTCTTTTTTTTTCAAAAAAAGAAGAAATCGGTCCAATTCCGGTCTGGTTCCCGGTTTGGACCGGAACCCGGAATAAAGAATTTCTTGGACCGTGAACCAGACCGTAATTTTCTGATCCGATCCAAAGACCGTAATTTCCGGTCTGGTCACGGTCCGATTTCAGTCCGATCCAACTTTTGCCCAGCCCTATCGTCCACCAGGTTACCGCTACTTTCTCTTTTTTAGATTTTGTGATAGTGCTTCCAATTAATGACAAAATAGGGAAGAAATCTCTTGAATTTGTAATCATGTTGATTATAACCTGATTTATGCTCACTGACAATGGGAGATGGAAATTAGATTTAGGCCCGTTTTGATTTGACTGCTGAAATCGAAATGAAATTAAAAAATCGTAATGACTTATTTCTAGAGCGGATATATATTAGATCAAAACCAAATGGCTTTAAAAAATATTTAAAATTTTAGAACCAATTGTTGTTAATTTGAACATATATTAGAAAACCGATATTAGATCAAAAACCAAATGACTTATAAAAACATTTAAAAAATGTAGTTAGTTAATTATTCATATATCCTTATAACTTAATTATCAACGCCATATCGAACAACAACGATCTAGTGTATACGGCAATTTATAGAGTTTGGCAATTTATAGAGTTTGGAAGTCAAATTGTATGCATACTTACCCCAAGTTGATCAGAAGTTATTTCTTGGATATATCCAAAGACGTGTGTATGGATGCAACAAAAATAAACGGTTTATTTTTTTAACAGTTTTTCTATGGGTGTGTATTTTTTAAACAACTTTTTTGGTTGTTTGGATGACCAAAATAAACAAAAACGTATTAAAAATTGTGTTAAAAAAACTAGAAAAAGGTGCTTATTTGGGTGTTTAGTTTACACAAGTACTGTTTTACCCCTTCTCTTTTATCTTATTTGGTTTGAAAGTACCACAATACTCTTAATAAAAACCAAATAAACAACACTTTTTACAAATAAACTGTTTTTCGTCCCATACGGAGATTATCTGGTTGTTTAAATTTTCAACTACTTTTACCAACAGTTTATAAATTTTACCCTGTTTATAATTTTAGTCAGTTTATTAACTCCGTCCCATACGAACCCTAAAACATCGACAAACAAATGAGTAATGAGCAAATGACAAATAAAAAGGGGGGAAAGGTCCAATAAAGTAAACAAAGACAAGGAGAAAAGCAAACAATTAAAAAGAGGAAAACACAAGACCCGAACAAATAAACTAACCCCCGTTTATTTGTTGGTAGGAAAAAGTAATGATTACCCTTATGAATGTAGTCCATATTTAAGTTAGGATACATTGATCACTATTCTAATCATTTCCCTTCTTCTCCCATTTTTCATATAAATGTGTTAGCCTTCTATTCCCTAATTTGAAGGAGGGTAACTAATACCTCTAGGATGGGCTAATAACCCTCCCTCATCCTCTCCTCCAAGCTCACAAAAAATGATGATCATATACATTTTATGTCTAAAATTTAATACCTTACCTTTCCATTCCCTAGTTATCTAAACAAACGAGCCCTAAATATATTTACTCTGAGAGCATGAACATTTGTTAGCCTTGAGGCCCTTAATATCCGAGCCCTTAACTTACTTTTTTCCTGCCACATCAACTTAAGGGCCTCATTCCGACTTTTAATTATTTGCATCTTCATTAGTGAGCCCGAACCAGGGCCTTTAAATTACTTTTTACTATTTACCTTTTTCAATTACTCAATCATTATTATTATTATTTACAACTTAATATTTGTTGGTAATAAGTATTAAATTGTAAAAAAAAAGGTTAATATATTATATAGTTTTAAACCCTTAAAATACGTGTTAAAAAGTCAAACGACATATATTTTGGATCGGAGGTATTATTATTATTATTATTATTATTATTATTGAAACATCCAATGCATTATAATTACTGTGGTCGTCAACTCGGCAATTTTGGGCCCCATTTCATCACGTGCAATGCATTCTCCCTCGATTTGAGCTATGGGCTCGGCAATTTGGGGTACTTTATATGAACCTGTTCTCAGGGCCCTTAGCCCTTTTAACTTTTTTTATTTTATTTTTTTTAATCCTATGTGGCAGAACTAAGGGTCTTGAAGCCCACCAATGTTCATGCCCTGAATGCTATGTCACCCATAATTCTGATCTATAATCATATCTTTTGTATATGCTTGAACCAAAATAGTCTAGCTAGACTCCCATGTTAATGTGCATTGAATGATCGTTGACCGGCGACGCATCGAAGGGTCCGGGGGCGGAGCCCCCCGGCAGTGTCCATTGTTTGTTTAGGATTTCATGAGTCTATTCATACACTCATGAAACACCGACCCCCTTGTAACCCTAATCTGTTTTTGTCTCCTCTAATACAAATCTGGTTCTCTGCCCGTGGACGTAGCCAACACACCGTTGCTGAACCACGTAAATCTCTGTGTTGTTCTTCGCTAATTTCATTCTCATTATAACAAACTGGTATCAGAGCTTTGGTTGTTGATTCTGCCGAGAATGATGTCTGGTTCTGTGTTGAAGATCGACAAGTTCACTAGAAGAAATTCTTTCAGTTTGTGGCAGATCTAGATGCGAGCTTTGCTAAAGCAGCAAGGTTTATGGGCACCGTTAACCGCCGACAAGAAGGGGGTAGATACAACCACCGCTGAGTACGACCTTCTGGAGGAGAAGGCTCATTCAACGATTATGTTGTGTCTCGCAGACGATGTCATAACAGAAGTTGCTGATCAAGAAACCGTAAGCAAGTTCTGGCTGAAGTTGGAGAGTTTGTACATGACAAAGTCTCTGACGAACAAGTTTTTTCTGAAACAACAGTTGTTCGGGCTGCGTATGTAGGAAGGTACACAACTCAGAGATCATCTTGATCAACTTAACAATCTATTACTTGAATTGCGTAATATTGATGTTAAGGTGGAGGACGAAGATGCTGTCCTAATTCTGCTGGTATCCCTACCCCCCACATATGAGAACTTCATTCAACCGTTCGTCGTTGGGAAGGATACCATCACGCTAGAAGGGGTTAAATCGTCGCTTCACAACAGAGAGTTGCGTCTGAAGGCAACCGCGTCGGCTACAAACAATTAGGCTTTCGGACTTGTGGCAAACGGAGGCAAATCTAACAGTAGAAAGGGCAATAAGAAAAAGCATCGGCAAGATTGCAAATCAGGTCCTAAACCAAACGATGTCTGTAACTACTGCAAAGAGAAAGGTCATTGGAAGAATGACTGTCCGAAGAAGAAGAAGCAAGAGGAGGAGAAATCTGGGTCTGCAGTAGTAGTTGATCGTGGCAATACTTCTGAGGAGGATATTGTTCTATTAGCTGATGATCACACACACCGGGCTGATGTGTGGTATCTTGACTCTGGGGCGTCCTATCACATATGTCCTAAAAGGGAGTTGTTTGCAACATATAGCCATGCTGATGGGGGCAATGTATCCATGGAGAATGATGCTCTTTGCAAGGTTGTTGGAACTGGCTCAGTCAGGCTTCGGACAAATGATGGAAAATTTTGCACATTGGAGGATGTCAAGCACGTGCCATCCATGACGAAGAATCTGATATCCCAAACAGTGTTAGATGACAAGGGGCTCAGGTACACAGGTTATGGGGGAAAGTTGCGTGTTTTCAGAGGCTTTGATGTGGTTCTGTAGGGAGTCAAGCGTGGAAAGGGAACTTTGTACACCCTACAAGGTTCCTCAGTTACAGGTGCTGCAACAGCTGTTTCTGCTGGGGTCCAGGAAGCTGATCTAACCAGGCTTTGGCATATGAGGTTGGCTCAAATGAGTGAACGGGGGATGCAAATTCTCTCGAAAGCATATCTTCTGGGAGGCCATAAGGCCCAAAGCCTTGAGTTTTGTGAACATTGTGTGTTTGAGAAATTACATCGCAACAAATTTCCTAAAGCAGGTCATCAGACAAAGGGCACGCTGAATTACATCCATTCAGAATGTTGGGGTCCTTCACGTGTTCAGTCCTTGGGTGGTCACATGTATTTTTTGTCTCTAATTGATGATTACTCTAGGATGACTTGGGTATTCATGATGAGACATAAAAGTGAGGCATTCAGTAAGTTCAAGAAGTGGAAGACTCTAGTAGAGAATTAGACTAGAAAGAAGATCAAGAGGCTGCAAACTGATAATGGTCTGGAATTCTGTTCATCTGAGTTTGATGGGTTCTGCAGAGATGAGGGCATTGCTCGGCATCATACAGTCAGATACACACCACAACAGAATGGTGTAGCAGAACGAATGAATCAGACTCTTCTAGCGAAGGCAAGGTGTATGCTTTCCAATTAAGGCCTTGACAGACGATTTTGGGCAGAAGCAGTTTCAACGGCTTGCTATCTCATTAATCGGAGCCCACACACATGTATCGATTGCAAAACACCCTATGAGGTGTGGACTGGTAAGGCTGCTGACTACTCTAATCTGAGGGTTTTTGGGTGTACTGCTTATTATCATGTTGACGAGGGTAAGCTAGAGCCAAGAGCTAAGCAGAGAGTCTTCATGGGCTATGGTACTGGTGTGAAAGGGTACAGGATCTGGCCTGAAAATAAGATTATACTTAGCAGAAGTGTAGTCTTTGATGAGAGTTCTTTGCTGAATTCTAGAAAGAAGACCACTGATGCAGTTGAGAAAGAGGCTGTTGATGAGAAGGTGGAGTTGGACTTCACTCAATCTGAGAGTCAGGTACCTAATTTGGTCACAAATCAACCATCACAATCAGGTATTACTGGGTCATACACTGTTGAGACAGAGGATAGACCACTAGACACAGGAGCAGGTGGAGCGACACATCGAAGTATTGCTCTAGATCGGCCAAGAAGGGCTAACATCAGACCTCCTACGAGATATAGGTCTGATGAGCTGGTGGGATATGCCTTGCAGGTGGCCGAGGAGGTGGAGGATGATGCTCTGTCCCTACAAGGCTGCTATTTCTGGAGATGAGTCAGTACAGTGGCTTGCATCAATGGGAGAAGAGATGGATTCTCTTTAGAAGAATCAGACTTGGGAGCTTGTCAAATTGCTTGCTGATATGAAGGTGATTACTTGCAAATGGGTCTTCAGGAAAAAGGAAGGACTATCAGCTGCTGAGGGTGTTAAGTACAAAGCACGAGTAGTTGCAGGAGGATTCAATTAACGAGAGGGAGTAGACTATAATGAGATTTTCTCACCAGTGGTCAGACATACTTCTATCAGGGTGCTACTAGCAATGGTTGCAGATCAGAATTTGGAACTTGAGCAACTAGATGTGAAGACAACATTCCTACATGGAGAGTTGGAGGAGGAAATATACATGTCCCAGCCAGATGGTTTCCAGGTTCCTGGAAAAGAGAACCATGTTTGCAGACTGAAGAAGTCTTTGTATGGGCTAAAACAGTCACCAAAGCAGTGGTATAAGCGATTTGATAGCTATATGGTGCAGCTGAGATACAACAAGAGTCCATATATTTGCTGTGTTTACCACAACAGTCTGGATGATGGTTCACGTATTTATCTAGTGTTGTACGTGGATGATATGTTGATTGTTGCTCAAAACAAGTCACATATCCAGAAGCTGAAGGATTGTCTCAGTGCAGAGTTTGATATGAAAGATCTGGGTGCTGCTCGAAATATTCTGAGAGTAGATATCTATAGAGACAAGAAGCAGATAAAACACTTCTTATCTCAAGAAGGGTACATCAAGAAGATATTGAGCAGGTTTGGAATGTCTTCGGCTTAGTCTATAGATACTTCAATGGCATCTAACAGCAAGCTGGGAATGTACACACTTCAGACTGAGGAGGAGAAGAAGTACATGTCTAAGGTCCCTTATGCCAGCGCAGTGGGGAGTCTGATGTATGCTATGGTCTGCACTCGACCAGATCTAGCATTTGCTGATAGTGTGGTAAGTCGCTTTATGATTCAGCCTGGGAAGGAACACTGGCAAGCTGTGAAGAGGATCTTCAGGTACCTCATAGGCACTAGTGATGTTGGTCTGTGCCTATGGGAATGATACAGAGTGCTTGGTTTCTGGGTTTTCAGACTCTGATTATGCCGGCGATGTGGACAATAAGAGATCGATGACTGGCTATGATTTCACTATTGGGAGTTCTGTGGTGAGTTGGAAAGCAACTCTACAACCTACAGTCACTTTGTCTACCATAGAGGCAGAGTACATGGCGTTGACAGAAGCTGCTAAGAAGGGAATTTGGCTTAAAGGCTTGGTCAATGATCTAGGCCTACATCAGGATCAAGCTTTAGTGTATTGCGACAGCTTGAGTGCAATATGCTTAACCAAGGATCAAGTCCATCATGAGAAGACGAAGCACACTGATGTCAGGTACCATTTTCTGAGGAATGAGAAGAGAATCAGGGTGAAGAAGGTGGGAACTGCTGATAATCCCGTTGATATATTCACTAAGCCAGTTTCGGAGAGCAAGTTCCAACATTGTTTGGACTTGCTTAATATCACTGGCTGTTGACTTGCCCTGCGGGGTAGTCTGGGTCCTCCTTCAAGGACCAATCTGAGGCAGAGGAACGTCTGGGCACTTTTGTCATGGGTGCATCTGTTTCTGAGAGGATTCAAGTCAAAGTGGAGATTTGTTAATGTGCCTTGAATGATCGTTGACCGGCGACGCATCGAGGGGTCCACCCCCCGGCGGTATCCATTGTCTGTTTAGGGTTTCATGAGTCTATTCATATACTCATGAAACGACGACCCCCTTGTAACCCTAATCTGTTTTCATCTCCTCTAATACAAAACTGGTTCCTTGCCCGTGGACGTAGGCAACACACCGTTGCTGAACCACGTAAATCTCTGTGTTGTTCTTCGCTAATTTCATTCTCGTTATAACATCCCATATCTCCAATGTTTTGAAGGTTTTATTAGATGTGTTATGCGGAATTTCAGATTATATTTAAACATCTAATCGTAGGATCTAGAAGCATAGTTGATAGGAAACAATTGATTGTTCATAGGAGATACTTCTTGACGCGTGAACCGGATCGAATCGGGTAGGAACGAAAAATTATGAGAGCCCCACGTGTTGCTCCTCTATTTAGTCCACACGAGCCCGTTGTCTAGATCTCATTTACCTTCGACTGCTAGGGCAAAGGTCAAAAGACTAGCAATTGAATTGCTTGGGATGATGACGGTTGGCAAATCATCACTTTGATTCCTTGAAAAATAGCAACTCACTTGCCCCAATTCTAGTTACTTAGTTTGTACCTCCTTTTGTTCCTAATAAATTGGCAAAACCCTTTTGTCTTTCTCCATACAAAAGCTACTGAGCCTCTCTCTCTACCATCTTAAGGCTTAAGCAAAGGAAGTATTAATTAGGAGAAGGTAGGAGGTCATCCTAATGTAAGTATTGAAGAAAGAAAATGTAACTCCTTGTAACAGCTCAAGTTATAGAACCCGGGTTAAGTTTCGAAGGAATGGATACCTTCGTTCGGATCTTGCAATTCAAGTACGAGTTGAATATAAAACAAAGGGTTAAGTTTTGAAAGTAGGGATTTCGAACAGTAAAACTGTGTTAGATCCATTGGGGACCCGATGATTATAAACCGAAACCTATCCTAAATTTCTAATTCGCACAAAACAATTTAAGTCTAAAACGAGCAAACAAACATAAATCCAAATACATGGTTGCCACGGCAGGGCTAGATCAAAATAGAAATACAGGAAAATGAATAAAGTACCAAAAGCATCGAGAGTATCAAGTGTCAATGTTAGTCTCTCCAACATATGCCAAGGGAGTCCCCGCCAAAGCAGCACACATCAAACAAGGCAAAAGGATACATGAATACCTTAAAAAAAGAATGGGGGAAAGAGTCAAGTCGAGCCACGCATGCGTGTCCTAGAGACATCGCTAAGGCCATATAATATGTCCTAAGCCTAAATAAAGGATGCTCTAATGCAGTGCGGAAATTAAACACACAAGGCATGCTTGATCAATATATAATATGTAGAAAAATTGTAAAGGCGCCCACAAAATGATAAGTGACATATCCCTCTCCTACTCCCGCGCCCATTCTGATAGTGCAGGAACCAGCCGCGTTCGATGCTATATAGCATGTCACATCATCTCATATATCATTATCATGTCTCATTTCTCAATCTAATATGTCATGCTCATGCATTTTTGTTCTTTCTCATGGTATAATAATAATGACTCGATTAGGAACGAACCCGGTGGGACTTGGTCGTCCTATGACCCTAGCAAATGATTCTAGGACTCACAATTTAATGGGCGTTCTAACATACGTAAAAGAGAAGTCAGATGCTCGATCAATTGTGCAAGGTCTAAGCATGCTACTACATGAGATGCAAGATCCAACCCCTAACATACTACATGACATCAGGCATGAGAGTCTAACTTGAGTAAATCCCTAGGAACTTACCTGGAGATGTGCAGAATTCAAGCAATACAACAATAGCAAGCAAATCCAAACATGCCAGAGATCACCTAGAAATCAATAAGTAACACATATAAGTCTAGGTCTAAGTTACACAAGCATATCTAATAGCACACATAAGCTTCACATAAATCATATACGTTGAACATCTCATCGACTCGCTTAGGCATATTCTCATCATCGTCAACATCATCTCGACTCCACATATTATCTCAATTCTGTCATGCCAACATTTCAAAAATACCAGTCAAGTTCTCAGTTCAAGCCATATTCTCAAGTCAATTTCTATAATCAAAGTCCCAATTCAAGGTCCAAACAGTCTAGTACAATAAGTTCAAAGGTCAATCGGGTCCAGGCTAGCTCAGCCCCACAAAAAATACGTTAGACAGAACACAAGATTACCTCAATCCCGTCCTATTCCGTCTCATGTCCACCCTTAATTAAAGTCGTGATTGATTTGATGGTTGTTTTCCTCATCTTGTTTAAACTATTGATTCATAGATTGTGAATTTTTTTTTTTTGTATCATCATGGTTGGTCTATTTGACACTCATTGGCCATTGCGCCCTTTTGATTTATCATACTTATGTTCGATATTTTCATTATTTTGAATGGTTACTTGTTCGAAAATATATATACTCCGTATGATAAATCATTGACGCGGGTACAGTGTGATACTCGGTGGTAGTAGGGGTGTTATTCGAGTCGAACGAGCCGAGTACTGGCATGCTCATACTCGGCTCGGTACTGTTCAAGCTCGAGCTCGAGCTCGGCTCGAATTTTACTTGAGCTTAGAAGTGAGCTCGAACTCGGCTCGCGAGTATTTGAACAAGCTCGAGCTCGAGCTCGTTTTGCTCGAGACGAGCTCGAGCTCGATTTGTTCGGCTCGTTTTCAAGCTCGTTTACTGTTGGACTTATTTTTCTTTCATTGCTTGTTTTGGTTGGGTCCTTAATTTTTAGTTTGTTTTTGGCTCGTTTCCGTTGAAAACCCTAGATCTGAACCAATGCAATCAGCAAACAAACACAGTAGATTTAACCAAACATACTGTCTAAACACACAAACAAATCGTCGACTATCAAGGTCTCATTTACACAAGCGTGAGATCCATCAACTGTCATTTACAATGAATTAAATTTTTCGTTACAAATCCGCACATGGCCATGGTCATTTTCACAACACTTGTAATCAATCTGCCAACAAAAATCAAATTTAGGGGATTTATGGTGCCTCAATTATGAAATTAGGGGATTCAAGAAAAAAAGGGACAAATAGTAAAGATAAAGAAGAGAGGAACTCACCGAGTCACCGCATGAAGAAATTAGAGGGCGTCAATGGAATGCTTCAAATTATAGGATTCACCAAGCTGTAGGAAAATAATATTTGAGATTTACTTATAAATAAAGTAGATGAAGAAATAAAGAAAGAGGTAGAAGAGTTATAGGCTCACCTTGGAGGCGGCCACTCGATCCGGCGAAGCCCACAAGGTGGAGGCGGCCATTCGATCCGGTGAAGCACACAGGTTAGTGGCAGCCACTCGATCCGGCCGGCGAAGCAAAGAGGTTGAAGAAGGCCACTCGATCCGGCGAAGCACAAAGATTGGAGGCGCTAGGAAAATCTTCAGATCTGGAGAAGAAAAAGTGAGGAGTGAGGTGAGGCGGCTCCCTGCCTCTCTCTTTTATTTTGGATTCAGGAAACCCTAGGGGTAAAAGAGTAAATATAAGACCCAAATACGAGCAATACGAGTAGCTCGTTTAAAGCTCGAGCTCGGCTCGAACTCGTGACGAGCTTGAAAGCCTGCTCGTATTCGGCTCGTTTTCAAATGTAAACGAGCTCGAGCCGAGTTTTTTCGAGCCGATCTCGAGCTACTCGTGTTCACATAACACTCCTAGGTGGTAGCATATAAAAAGGGACCACTACTCCGACCCTCACACACCCTTCCAAAAAGAGGAACAATCCCCTTCCTATTTATTAGAATTATCATCTCCAACATTTGGATCCTCTCTCTCTCTCTCCCACCCCTCTGCACATTGCCCATTTACCATTACGGCTGCAGTTGCTGTGTCTGTGCTTGCCTCTGCCTCTCTGCACCTGCTCTGTCCTTTCTCTTTCATCTATCTCTGATTCTAACACACCCCTCCTCCCTCAATTTCACCCTCCTCTCTCTCTCTCTGCAAAACCCCCAATTCCAACAGCTAGAGGAGCAAGAAGCACTGGGAAAAGCTAGAAGAGGTCCCAAAAATGTATGCAGATACAGGGCTTCTGTTCCCCTACTTTCAGAATTTCTCCCAAGATGTTCATCACCTTGATCTTCTTGAGCTTTGCCATTCTCAGCAATCTCAATCTTCAATGGTCACCTCTCTCTCTTTCTCTGTTTTTTATTTTTATTTTTTGTGCCACTCCGCATGTTCAGTTTCACACAGTTAAAAAGATTGCTTTTTTCTTATCTTCTGTCCTCTGATTGCTTTTGATTTTGGTGTTTTTAGTTTAATTTTTCTGCTTCTTGGGGTTTCGATGGTGAATGGCTGGATGTATAGTTCGTGAAAGATTTTCCCTTTTTCTTTGATTGGGGCGAAAAACTGTTGTTAGTGTTTAATTGTGGATTAAAACAGATCCTTTTTAGGGCAAAAGTGCAGTGCTTCCCTTTTTTAGTTAATTCAATTCCTGCTTTTGTGGTGTTTGGATGACTGATAAGACAAGGAGGAAATTAATTTCTGATGTGTAAAAAGAGAAACTCAAATTAAGCTCTTTAGCTTATATTGTTGATCAAATTGACAGATTTGTTTGGTTCCTGTGGGAATTAGAACTGATTACATGGATAGAGATTTAAAGTTGTATATTTGCAGTATGAATCCAAATGTGTGAGGGAAAGTGGGTTTTCCATGAAGCACTCAACTAAGCACTGAGTTAAAGTAGCCTGATTTAATTGGAAAAGTGGAAGTTTGATTTTCCAAATCAGTACATGTATGATATAGCTTTTTTTATCTTGTGATGAAGCTAAAATTGGGAAGGGAAAATCATCATGTTAGTCTCTAGGCTAAGTAAAGCTTTTTGTGGTAAGCTTAAAGGTGATCATTGTTCACTCTAAAGGCAAAGTCTGTTTAAATGGGGCAGGAAGTATCTCATACCTCCACTTATAATTGAGAGCTTGTTTGCTTTATGCCATTTGGGGTGTGGGTGTGTTTTCTCATCCATCTGGTGTGTGGAGTAGTTCTTCCAAGTGGGTTTGGTTACTATTTGGGAAATTCTCAGTCATGTGGAAAGTGATGCTTAGTTCGCTACTTTGGGTAGACTTCGGAGCTAAGGGTATGCCTGATAGTTATTTTTGTAGGAAATGGATTAGTTACCCCTCACATCGTACATGTTTGTAAAGTTCTTTTCTACGTTGTGCCTCGCAAATGTGCTGAACTAAGAAAAATGGTAATATCTACAATCCTTTAGATTTGGGTTGGTATGCTTGCGGTTGCATATAAATTGACTCTGTATTTTCCATATTTGATTTAGATTGTAGTTTACTGCCTTTATTTTAGTGGAAAATCTCGGATCCTTGTCATCTATGCGTGTTAATGTACATGATCTTACGGACATCCATTTTGAAAAGTTAACTGCTGAAGGTTATTGGTATTTCTGTTTTAACTGATGTACAAACCTTGTTCCAGAGCTCTACGATTTCCGAATATGACCTAGGAGGACAAGGGGATCTTTTTAAAGCACCAGAACCCATCATCGAAGAACCAGTTGTGAGCCTTGATCCAATCCTTGACCCAATGACAGCCGCCATTTCAATGATGTCATGTGTTGACCATAACATGCCGACACAAGACCTGAATGTTGGTGTCTTGGAATCTCTCCAAAATGATCAGCTTTTTGGTGAGGTTTCTTATGATTGCAAGAAGGATGTTTTGGGGAGTACCTCCACAGAAACCCACCTCTCTGAAGTAATGGATATCAGTTTTCCACCCATTGCAAGTGAGATGCAGAATGAAGACAAGTTGATTGCTGAATCTGCGTTTCAGAAGAGTGTTAGCTCAGGGTGTTTGAGCTCAATGGATTGGATGAATGTAAATACCCTCAGGCCAAATTTCTTAGACTTCTCGGATTTGGATTTTGGAGCTGCTTATGGGATGAGAAGAGCATTCAGTGAAGGAGACATAAAGGTGAGAATAATATATTCTTATTCTAGTTAAAATTACTGAACTATGCTAACAAATCTGTGAGGCATGCCGAATTTCGGTTTTGAATTGATGCCATATCTTTAAGAGTAAAACCATAGAAATAAACAGTTGTTTTAAATAACGCCTTCCATCAAAAACACCCTTTTTTTAACCCTTTCTTAGGAGGATGAACCTCATGTATCGCAATAGCGTTTGTGGTGTTATGATACTAAGAGATTTAGAAAACAAAATTCTGAGAAATGTTTAGCTGTTTTGTTTTCCCTGGACACTACTACAGGATGGGGCAGACTCATTGATCCTGAGTTTTTGTGAGTACAGGCTCTTGGCAATGGCAATGGTAATATAAGCCTCATTCAATCCTCTACGCAGCGGCCTCCAGTGATTGGGGGTTGTACTTCCGAAGATCGTCTGCAAAAACTTTCCAGATACAGAAACAAGAAGTCAAAGAGAAACTTTGGGAGGAAAATCAAGGTAATCACTACTTCTCAGCTTCGAAAAACTTCCACTTTAACATTGTTATCAGTGTAAATCAAGAAGGTGTTTGAAAATTGTGCAACTTCGTTAACACAAGGATGCTCGCCTATTCTTGATTGTTCATCTCTTTGCTTCGAACCATCTTCTAACACTGCAGGAAAAACACCTACGATCTGCCAAAGATTTGCTGCTGGCTGATTATCATGTCTTGTGCTTTGTTTCCAGTATGCCTGCAGGAAGGCTCTAGCTGACAGCCAGCCAAGGATCCGCGGAAGGTTTGCCAAGACCGAGGAAACCGAGTTTCTCAAAAGGTATTAACTCCAGCAAGTATAAAGTCATTGTAAGACTCAGCTCCATATGAAGGCCTAGATACGTGGAAGAAGAAATCATCGAGCTGCAGCTTAAACACCGGGATTTAGCTAATAAAACGAGGCCAGCCAGTCTCTTATTACAAGTAGTAGATCTGTTCTTTGTTGTAATAAGTCGCTTTATAGATTAGTAATGACCAGCTTGGGTAGCAGCTAGGGTCTAGGGATCGTTGTACATATCTGGTGTGAATAATGGAGATTTTAAGCCTCTTGGTTCATAAGTCCCTAACACATCTTTTGTTTTCGTTGCCTACGATTTTGGGTGCACGCCACGGCATTCTTGCCGCTAAGGCTCTTCCCCTCACGACAGCATCTCTCATGTCGTCTTCCTGTTCTCCCCTCTGCAATCTGCAGCAAGTTGCACCGCGATTTTCGTTGGGTTGGTTGGACTCGACCTGATTCAATTGTCAGGACTCGAACTACCTTCATGGAAACCCTTGCTCAACCTACTGAAGTTAACCACCTGATAAAGATGGTTTTTTCCATATATATAGTGGAGAAAACTTGAGCCTTCTTTATATGGAAGTACCAACCTACATCATCATTTCAGATGATAGTACAGAAATCATGTAATGCACGGTTATAATGTAATTCTTTGTATGAAAGTACCACTCTCGTGTCTTCAATTACACTTCGAATTTCCACAGTACTCTCTCGTTTCCTTCATGGCATTGATGACTGTCATATTGTCTCATTCGATGATCACGCTCTTGACACATAGTCGGATAGCTTGTCTTATATCCTCTAGGAGGGTTGTTGCCTCAGATTGTATAGCTGAATATGCACAATTTTTAGATTAGCCCTAAGAAGATGATCTTGTAGTTTGGACTTGGCTTGGGTTCGCAGAAAGTTGGCCTATGCCCCTTCTCAATTCTATTTGAACCTAGAGGAGAGCATGAGCTTTTCTGTGAATGGCAAGAGGTGCTTCAACAGGAACAACTGTTGGGTCCCTCCTTAATGGCTAACAAAGACCCAAAAATAATGGTTTATCATTAAAGCCCAAGATTATGGCTTAGTGGGCTGATTATAGAAAGGCCATATGAATGGCAAAATCTCTTGAAAGCTCCAGAAGAATACCGAGAGGAAAGTTAAAGAATGTGGATAAAAATGGCAAATGTAATTAGTTTAGAAGTTTTCTAGATTAATTGAGGGAGTAGTGTACAACCGACATAAGGGGAACTTGTCATGTTTTGCATCATCCAAGCACAAGCAAAAGCAAAATCCAATCCAAGAGAGCTAGTGAGCAGGTAAGTGGAGTGATCCTAGTAAGAGCTAGGTAAGTGGAGTGATCCTAGTAAGAGCTAGTATGAGTGAGACATAAAAATTATATAGTGAGAGTTGTAATCTCATAGAGTGCTTCCACTATATAATACAAGTTCAACTTTTATACAAAAGTGAGCTTTGCCCATCTTAATCATACGAAGTGAGAAAATTCGATTTTTCTCAACAGTGGTATCAGAGCCCGTTTCATTTTCGAAAGGTATTACCTCGTGCGGACGATGATGGAGGACAACGTCACTTACGATGGTGACATGTTCAAGCTCACGGCCAACAACTACTCTTATTAGAATACGATGATGGAGGATCACCTCTATTATAAGGACATGTACGAACCCGTCTTCAACAAGGCAAACTGTAAGGAAAGAGCGATAAGGAATGTGATCTACTTAATCGGAAGGCGGTCGCCATGATACGTAAGTACATCGATAAAACTCTCTTTGAGCATGTTTCTAATTACTCAAATGCTTTTGAATTATGGACAAAGCTTGATTCCATGATTCAAAAGAAATCCCCTCGTAAGCGTTCGTCCACGGTTTTCAGCCAATACACTCATTTGTTCTTCAGGGCTCGATTAGTCGTGAAAGGGTTCAAGCAAAAGAAGGGTGTAGACTTTGAAGAAATATTCTCTTTGATAGAGAAGATGTCCTCTATCCGAATTGTTCTGGGATTAGCAGTGAGCCTAGACTTGGAGATCAAACAATTCGACGTCAAGACAGCATTCCTTCATGACGACCTTGAAGAGGAGATATGCATAAAGCAACCTGAAGGATTCAAATATCCAAGCAAGGAGAATCTGGTGTACAGACTCACAAAGAGTCTCTAAGGTCTAAAGCAAGCACCAAGACAGTGGTATAAGAAGTTTGACTCTTTCACGAAGAGTTAGATGTGCATACGATCCCTTGTAAAGGTAGTCCAATATCGTGGAGGAAGAGTCAAAATCCTATTGATAATATCTATGAATGATTAGACAGAGTAATGTACATACATATATCTTAACACAGTTCCCTAATTTATCAGTACACAATTAGGGTTAGTTCACCGTTTAAATTTGAAATGTCTTGGACTAGTAATGATAATTATAACAGGTTAGTTAAATCAACTTGGTAGAATAAGCTTCATGGGTCGTTTATGTTTACACTTCTAAAAAAACAGAAACTGCTTAAAAAAATACAAAGATCTGGTGTAAGTCTCACCCAAATAATAATTTCCGACAAATAACAGATATTGAAGATCAGCTTCTGTTACTTCAAACACAACAAATTAGTGGGAATTCAAATGATACCATAAATATTAGGCATAATAGATTGTTAAGTAAACGTGAAGCTCTTATGGACTTTAATAATACCTTCTTGAAACAACGAGCAAAATCAAATTTTTTAAGATTTGGAGATAGAAATACTAAATATTACCAATCAGTATCTAAAATAAGAAATTCTAAAAATGTCAATCGTAATTTTACAAATAAACATGGTTTAGTGATTGAGGATGAGGATCAAATTAGAGATGAAATTACGACTGAATTGGCTGAAAGATTTATTTCAAATAACGCACCGATTAGTATTAATCCATATTTCCTAAATTTAATTGATCAGACCATTACTGAATCTGAAAACAGAATTTTGACACAACATGTGTCAGATGAAGAAATTAAGGATACCCTTTTCTCAATAACAGATGATAAGTCTCCAGGTCTTGATGGTTTTCCACCAGAGTTCTATAAAAAAATATTGGGATATTGTTGGTAAATTAGTTTGCAAAGCTGTTATATCTTTCTTTCATTCTGGTGTGCTGCTCAATGAAGTAAATTCAACTTTTATTGCACTTATTCCTAAAACTGATACGCCTAGTAACATTAACCATTACCGTCCGATTAGTCTGTGCAATACTATTTATAAGGTTATTTCGAAAATTTTGGCTAACCGTTTAAAGCCTATATATATTACCACGTATTATTAATCATTTTCAAGGAGCTTTTGTAAAAGGTTGAAATATTCAAGATAATATACTAATAGCTCATGAGGTTTTCCACTCTTTTCATAACAAAAAAGGTAAAGCTGGGTGGATGGCGTTAAAGCTAGATATGGAGAAAGCTTATGACAAAATAAGCTGGAGTTTTATTCGCATTATTCTAAATAAATTTGGTTTTGATTCTAGATGGATTGATTGGGTTATGACATGTCTAACTAAAACTAGCTTTTCAGTTTTAGTTAATAATTTGTCGAGCCGTACATTTCATACTCATAGGGGAATTAGACAATGAGATCCTCTTGCACCATATATTTTTGTATTGGTTATGGAGCTATTAGGGAGAATGTTGCAACAAGAATCTTGGGAATGTGACCATTTGGTTGGAATCAAACTTACAAATAATAGTGATCATATTCCTTTTCTTTCCTTTGCAGATGACACCCTAATTTTTGGATGAGCTGATGACTTAAGTCTTCATACGATTAGAAATCTTTTGAACACTTTCTCCAATATGTATGGATTAACTATAAATTATAATAAAAGTTCTTTACATTTTTCTAAAAATATTCCTCTCAGTAAAGCCCAGTCTCTTGCTCAACAGCTAAACATTCCAGTTACGAAGTCTATGGAAAAATACCTAGGTATTCCACTTATTAGTGGTAGGGTTTGTAATGTCTTGTTTGATGAGGCGATTAATAGCCTTAAAAAGCAGCTATCCAAGTGGAAATCTAACGCTCTCTCTCTTAAGCTGGTAGATCAGTACTAATTCAGGCAAATTTAAATTCTAAAACAAATTATTTAATGCAATCATTTCTTCTTCCAAAAGGAGTTCTACAAAAAATTGATCAGATCAACAAAAATTTCTTTTGGAATAAAATTCAATCTGATAACTATCATCCTCTAATTAGTTGGGAACATTTGTGCACTCCTAAAAAGAACGGAGGGTTAGGTTTTAAATCGACTGAGCAAACTAATATTGGCATGCAAATGAAACTTCTGTGGAGAATCATGGCTGATCCAGACAATATTTGGTCTAAGGTAATTAAGAATAAATATCTCTCGACAGAATCTCTTATGGAAAGAGGTAGATTCAAAACTTCTTGGCAATTTGGTTGGTTTCTTAATATTAGGGATCTTTTCTCTAAAGGATTGCTCTGGTTAGTTGATAATGGGAAAACAATAAATGTACGGTCTAACATTTGGGTAGATGCGCAATATCTTCATAGGTTTCGGAATGATCGTGATCCTAATTTAAAAGTATGCGATTTATTTACAAATACCAACTCTTGGGATACTAATAAGTTAAATTCTATTTTTCCTTCTCATATTGTTCAAGCAATTACTAATATCCATAGACCAGTAACTAATATTCCAGACAAGCTAATTTGGATTTACAATAATAATGGAAAATTTTCTGTTAAATCCACTTCCTCGCTTTATAAAACTAAGAATACGACGAAAATTCCAGTAGACTGGATTTGAAAACTTAATATCCCTCCGAATATTAAAAAAAAATTGGAATTTTTTTTTGGATATCTTGCCCACGACTGTCCGGTTAAATAGATATATAAATAGAGTTCCTAATACTTGTTCTCTTAGTAATTCTGATATTGAAGATACAAATCATTTATTGTTTAATTGTCAAATTACAAAATCCCTTATTCAAAATCTGGGTGTTAAGTTGAAAAAATGTTTCATTATGCCAAACTTAACAGGTGATGTTCAAGAGAATATTCTAAATACTAGGGCTCTTAATCTAGATTTTACATATTTATGTCATTTATGACATTCAATTTGGGAGCTCCTTCTGGTACAGATATGATCTATGCGTTAACTCGGGCTATTGATAATATCTCTTGTTTGAATAAAGGTCAGATTAAAACGAAATTACCTAAACGTGTTAGGCCTCCTGATAAAATGATGTGGAAATGTCCTCCAATAGATGTAGTTAAGATCAATGTTGATGCTTCGGTAAAAAGTAATATTCAACCACATGTTGGTTGTGTTGTGAGGAATAAAGATGGTCAGGTTATTCGGATACATAAATGTAATGTTACGACGGGTTCTGTCACTTTGGCAGAAGCTTTTGCTGTATATACAGGTATAAGATTGACAATGGAGATGGGGATCCGAAGATTGATAGTTGAGAGTGATTATGCGATCATCATCGACGCCATCAATCATGTGAACAATTGTCCATGGGAGGTCACTCAAATTGTCCAAGAGATCCTTTCTTTTAGAAGAGATTTTGAGAGCATCAATTTTCAACATTGTTATAGAGAGGCCAATGTTGCAGCTGATTTTATTGCTAAATCTCAGTTCAATTGTAATTTTATTTTGAGTGCTTGTTGTTGTGAGTTCCAGAACATCATCTTGCGAGATGATCATGAATGTCGTTAGTACATCCAACATTTTTGCCTACTGTAAAAAAAAAGAGTAAATCCCCTCAAATGTCAAAGTATTGCGATATTTCCAATATTGTCCCTCAAATAAAATAAAATAAAATAAAAAAGGCATGATATTTTTTGATGATATTAAGGGTGGGCGTTGGATGCATAAGGCATGATATTTTTGGATATTTATACGTTTTGGATATTTATATATCATAGATTATCTGAAGATAGATTATTTCAGGACATGATATTTTAGGATAGGTTTTTTTTGATTAAGTAATAATTCGGATGCGAACCGCTATCCGACAGCATCCTTTCAGATGAGGTCGATAAGACCTGGGTCAGTGTATATATTTTAGGATAGTTATTTATAATAGATTATTTTATTTTTAAAAATAATGAAAAAAATTGTACTAAAAAATTCTAGAATAGTTGAGAGTGTGACTTATAGGGCTTCTGCTTTATGCTTTAATATAGTATATTAGTATATAAGACCATCTCCAATAGTTTCTCCAAAATGCGGAAACAAAAATACATATTCTTTAAATTATTTTTATTTCAAGTCCAACAACTTATCAATTTCTAGATTTGGATAATGATTTACTTTTGAAGAACACTACATATTTAAGAAAGGCTTTATATTTTTCTTATCGTTTTGGGTGATTTTAGCAACTAGTCTATTTTGAACATTCAATTAGGTGATTAGCACCCAAACTAATTTAATTAGGTTAGCTAGCACCCTTCCCAAATGGGGTAGTAATGGTCAATGGTCAACGGTTTGACCGTCGACCGGTCAACGTTGACCCAACTCATTCGGTTTTTTTTAAAAAAAAAATTGTGACATATTTTGTGATGCCATTTTTTATTACATTTTATTTTGGCTTTGATGCCACTTTTCTAATGAAATTGTTCGATGACACTTTTTTAATGTCATTTTTTTCAAACCTTGATTACATTTTTTGTTTACTGTGATGTCACGTTGACCATTGATGCCATTTTTTTTTACAGTTGACTACTGATGACACTTTTTTTATGTCAATTTTTTGATGATATTTTTTTTATCGTGATGCCATATTTTTTCAAAGTAGTGTTTTGATTACATTTTTTTCTGTAATGTGATGCAACTTTTTAAAAGTAGTGTTTTGATGCCACTTTTTTTAATCAAATCGTTTGATGCTACTTTTTTTTAATTTAATCAAGTGTATATCGATATATTTCATCGATTCTACTTGTATTCACTAATGACACGTTTGTGATTATACTCCATTGATGCAATCACTTGTGGTGCCATGTTTATTACACTTTTATATAATTGATAACACAATAGCATAAAATGTGATTAAACTTCATTGATGACATCTTTTATTGATGACTTTTATTCATTGATGAAATTTGTGATTACACCTCATTGGTCTTAATCATTTGCGATGACACTGTTTGTTGATGACATTTTCATTCATAACATTTTTATACAATTGAGACATACGAGGATAAAATGTTATTACACTTCATTGATGATATTAATTTTTTATTGATAATATTATATTGAGACTACATTTATCTCATGAGATCCTTCATTCCTATGGATGGTATACGAGCAATACGAGTCGAATGGTAGGTGTTCATGTTCAGCTCGTTTACAAACGAGTCGAATAGTAGCGTCTTTGATGACTACTATCTTTGAGGTATGCTCCAGATGCCTTCCCCCACAAATATATATAATTCTAATTAATTACATTCCAATTCAAATTGATATTATATATCTTTGAGTTTGAAAACTTGCTGGCATAAGCCCCTCGGCATTTGGAATCCAATGTTAGAATATGCTCCATGGACTGCCATCATGCCTCAAAATATCACTATGAACACTTGATCAACTAACCCACCTCAGCATTTGTGTAGAATGACAGAATTGATGTAAAGTCCTCATTGAGGGTTTCCATTCATTGATAAACATATATATAGGTTACAAAGGTATTGGGCCTTTGGGCCCACTATACAATATAAGACCTATGTAATCTATCAAACCTCCACAGTCGAAAGTGGAGGGTCCCGTACAGTGAGACTGGACCGAAAATCAAGGAACAACTGGCGAGGGAAACCCCTGGTGAATGTATTAGTGGAGGGTCCCGTACAGAAGGCCTTCTGAAGAGGGTGGAGGGTTCCGTAGAGTGGAGGGTCTCGTACAAAAGGGCGGGACATGTAGAACGCGGCCATGTCCAATGGCAACCTTGTCCCGGACGAAGTGGAGATCGAGCTCAATGTGCTTCGTTCGTTGATGCTGGACTGGGTTGCTAGCTAGATAGACGGCGGAGACGTTGTCAGTGTAGACCAGGGTGGCCTTCTGAAGAGGGCAACTGAGCTCAAGAAGGAGGTTGCGGAGCCAAGAGCACTCAGAGACAACGTTGGCAACACCTCTGTACTCTGCCTCGGCGCTGGAGCGAGGCACGACAGACTGGTGCTTGGCTGACCACGACACGAGGGTGTCGTTGAGGAAAACACAGTATCCATACGTGGAGCGACGTGTGTCAGGACAACCACCCCAATCCGCATCAGTGTAAGCAACGAGGTCAAGCTTAGAGGAAGGAGTGATTGTGGTGCCTAGCTCGAGAGTGCCGCTGATGTACCGAATGATCCGCTTCAAGGCCTGAAAGTGGGGTTCCCTGAGCGCATGCATGAACAAGCAGATCTGCTGAACGACGTAATTGATATCAGGCCTGGTGAAGGTAAGATACTGCAGTGCACCAGCGAGGCTCCTGTACAACGTCGGATCATAAAAAAGCGGACCAGAATGAGCACTGAGCTTGTTGGATGTATCCACAGGAGTGGCGACTGGCTTGTAGTTACTCATTTTGGCCCGAGCAACAATCTCAGCAGCATACTTACTCTGAGAGACAAACAGGCCAGACGCATGACGCTAAACAACAACCCCCAAGAAGTAGGACAACTGACCCAGATCGGACATGGCGAACTCTGCACTCAACTGCGAAATAATAGACGTCCGAAGAGCATCAGAAAAGGCGGTGAGAATGATGTCGTCGACATATAGTAAGAGGAAGGCCATGTCTGAGCCTCTGCGATAGATGAACAGAGACGAATCCGAGCGGCTGCCAATGAAGCCCAGGCGTAGCAGATGAGAAGCAAAGCGCTGGAACCAAACTCGCGGAGCCTGCTTCAGACCGTACAAAGAGCCCTTCATGAGGCAGACGTCCTTGGGACGATCAATATCAGCAAATCCCAGTGGCTGAAACATGTAAACTGTCTCATTCAGATGACCATGAAGAAAAGCATTCTTGACATCTAGCTGATGAATGGCCCAGTTGTGTAACAATGCTAAGCTCAACACCACTCGGATAGTGGCAGGCTTGACGACGGGGATGAAGGTCTCATCACAGTCAATACCTACCTGTTGAGATCGAACGTTGACCAAAAGACGTGCTTTGTATCGCTCTAACGTCCCATTAGAGCAGAACTTGTGGCGGAAGAGCCACTTTCAACGAATGACGTTCGCCTCAAGAGGGCGAGGGACCAGAACCCAAGTACCATTCCTTGTAAGGGCCCTGTATTCATCGAGCATGGCCGCCTGCCAATTCGGGTTGAGCAGGGCTGTTTTGTGGAGATGGGGATGGGGGAAAGGGAGGTCGGGGTTGAGACAGGGGGGATTGGGAGTCGGGAAGGACGGAAGGGGATGCGGCGGGGGCGGCTGCGGCCGCTGCATGGCCGCAACTAGTTGATTGGCTGCGGCCGCGACATGCTGCTGCGGCCGCTGCTAGTGCTGAGGATGGGGGGAGGTTATGGGGAATTTGGGTGGCTGCGGCCGCGGCATACTGCTGCAGCCGCGACATTATGTCTTATGGGATGGAACTCGGGGAGGATGTGGGGTAAAGGGAGGCGGGGCGATGTGTGGTGGTCATGGAGACGATCTGACGGGGTCGGAAGACACCGAAGACGCTGCGGGTGTGCGGTCTGGTGGTGGGGGGGGGGAAGAGGCAGGAGCACCAGAAGAGCTCCGGGGAAGGAGAAAGTGTGGGAAGGGAGACTCTAACTCAGGCTGATACACAGGAGGTGTGGAAGAGGGGAGAGGAGGAGAAGAGAAGGGAAAGCGAGACTCATCAAAAGTGACATGACGTGACACAATTAGCTTATGGGTCTTGATCTCGAGGCAAAGGTAACCGCGATGATCAGACGGATAGCCTAGGAAGACACATGGAGTAGAGCGCGGGTGAAGCTTGTGTGGGGCGGTGGAGGACTGGTTTGGGAAGCACAAGCACCCAAAGGTACGAAGGTGATCATACCTAGGCAAGGTGCAATAGAGTGCCTGAGTTGGCGAGTGATGATGTAGGGTAGTAGATGGTAGAATGTTGAGGAGATAGCATGTGCTTGATAAGGCGTAAGGCCAATAGGAAAGGGGAATGGATGCGTGGATGAGGAGAGAGCGCATCATATTGGTTATGGTTTTGATGATCCGTTCGGCCTTACCATTCTGCTGGGAAGTATAGGGGCAAGACAAGCGATAGGAGATCCCATTTGTGGTGAAGAAAGAGTGAAAGTCTTTGTTTTCAAATTCACGGTCATTGTCACATTGGAAGCATTTGATGGATGTGTGAAAGGGTGTTTTGATGTAGGCATGAAATTTGGCAAAGACATGAAATACTTGGGACTTGAAATGCAATGGGAAGACCCATAAGAAATGAGTGTAATCATCAAGAAACAGGAGGTAGTACTTGTGACCCTCCTTGCTAGGCACAGGAGAGGTCCATATGTCACTATGAATGATGTCAAAAGGAGCAAGGGTGGAGTTCAAGGACCATTGGAACGGCAGTCGGGCATGTTTGCCTAGCTGACAAGAAGAGGATAAACTAGAGCGTAGGTCTTTAGGACAAATGACAAGACTCTGAGAACGGAGGACATCTAGAACGGCGGTACTGGGATGGCCAAATGTGCATGCCACAGGCTGGACGATGATGCCGAGAGGGCGACCGGGCACGACTGGCTGGACGCCGGAGGTGGTGTGACAGGGTAGAGCTCCCAGTGCTGTTACATCTCATGCGAGTAACCCCCGTAGTAAGATCGTTCACAGAGAAACCAAAGGGATCAAACGTAAGGGAAACGTTATTGTCAGTAGTGAACTGACGGACAGAGATAAGGTTTTTTACAATCTTTGGGGCAATGAGGACATTGTTAAGGTGTAGTGGGTGGGTTAGGGTCTGTAATTTGGCATGGCCAATTCCCAAAGTAGCAAGGCGACCACCATTTCCGACGATAATAGAGTGTGCAGGACCGTTAAAGGAAATAGAAGAGAGGGTACCTGAGGAGTTCATCATATGTGAGGTGGCACTAATGTCCATGTACCAAGAAGAGTCGGGGGATGTTAGCTGCGTAGAGGAGAAGGCGTGATGCATAGCTGGCGGAACATAGCCTGGATCAGGCGATGTCAGATAGGCCTGAGGACCAGCATGTCGAGGGGTAGGATATCCAGAGTATCGGTGCATTTTTTTTCAAGAACAAACATAACGAATCTTGAAAGGAGGGGGGGTATCGAAGAGAAAGGACCGTGTCGCCGGGGGTGACTGCAATGGCTGAGGTCAGGCTCAGGGTCATCGGATCGGGGCTCGTTGAAGTTCAGCGACTGCAAGGAGTGTCGCCGGGGGGGGGGGGGTATCGAAGAGAAAGGACCGAAATTGGGTCGGCGGGCGAGAGAGAGGGTGTGGGAGATGACGGTAATGGTGCGGCAGGGCGGTTGAGGTGGTCGGAGGTGGCGAATCCGGGGCCAGGAAGGTCGGATCTGGGTGGTGTGGTGATCGGCGGTGGTGGATCTGGGCAGCGGCGGCTTGGATGGGAACAGGAGAAGAAGATGCGAGATCGGAAGAGTGCGAGGGAGGGAGCGGCGCGTATCTGGACAGCGGGCAGCGCCGGTGGTGCTTGGTGTGAGCCTGGGGGCCGGCGAGACAGAACAGGCGAAGGTAGGAGAGGGAGGAAGGAGGAGGCGGCTATGGCGGCAGATCTGGGCTCGAGGGTGGCGGCGAGGAGGAAGATCGGAGGAAGAGGATGACCGGTGAGACGAGATGATCAATTTAGGGTTCCGTGAGGAAGAAAAGGTTGTGATACCATATAGAATGACAGAATTGATGTAAAGTCCTCCTTGAGGGTTTTCATTCATTGATAAACATATATATAGGTTACAAAAGTATTGGGCCTTTGGGCCCACTATACAATATAGACCTATGTAATTTATCAATTTGGAAGTAGCATGACTTGAAGCCTTGAAGGAGGCGGTAAGGTCCAAAGTCGGGGTGGCTGGAAGCAATGAGAACGCAAACAACCCACTGCTAGCAGATGGCATAGTAGGCACAGGGCCGACATCGACAGTGTTTTTGGTGGGAGAAAGCAAAGGGACTATCAGGAAGGTTGCGCTCCAAGCTGTGCATAAGGTGATAAAGGAATCAAAAACAAATAATGATACACATTGTGTTTCAAGAGATCTTTAACACAGTTGGAACACACAAAAAACAATGGAAGTTGAAGGCACAATCCAAAACAACACTCATTAATCATTATAGAAAGATTGATGGTATGCAGTAGAGTCCATAAAGCATAAAAAATCATAGGTGGGAGTCTGTTATTTATGTCAATGGAATTGGAAAATTTTTCCAAAATCAAATTTTTTTCTCCAAAAATCAAACTGAAATCTTCAAAAACACCAATTTTCCATTTTCTCTTAACACAACATATCAGATTCACAAAAATACAAAATTTTCATCTCCTAAATGATGATATCAGACTTACATATGGAGCAAAGAAAAAACGCCAACTTAAGCTCGATCTAAAGATATGTCCAAGAGAAATTTTCATAGATGATATTTTTGTTCATTTTGATTTATTGAAGTTATAAAATCGGCAATCAATTTGGACACTAAAAGGTACAAGGTCTTATTGATTGCTTAAGATCATTTTTATCACTACAGAGAGACGATAACGATTCTGAAAGAAAGTTGATCTTGTCCCTTCTTTGAGTCAATCTGGAGTAAGAACAAATCTGCCTCCGTGTTCATGAAAAATCTCTGAAGGGTAGGTTGTACCTATGAGATAGATAATCACAATCACGTGTTCTGCAAACAAACTGATTTACGCAAATTGGAATCAAACGAACAAAATTTAAACGAATCGGAGTGTTTTCATCCTAGATCAGAAAACATGGTTCATACTATAATCAGTTTGTTGCTTCACAATGATTTCAGTTTTTAGGATGGGTCTACTACAAACTCCCAATTTGACGAATGAAGCATCCCAGATTGCATCACTAATTCTATAGTACAATTCATCACATCATTCCAGATTGCAGCATTCATGGTGAGTTCAGGTGTGAAATGTAATGCGTTCCCATAATTAGGGTTACAGAATAAATTAACATCAACGAAAATATTGAACAGAATCGGAAACAGAAGTGAGAATTGTAGCCAAGTGGAGTACCAATGAGTTTCAATTTTCCATAAAGGCAGAAGATTGAATCGAATTAGGGGAGATTTGAGAGAGAGACCTGATAAAGATTGCTGAGGTGAATCCAGCCAGTGGACTTGTCCAAATCTCCACCAAAAACACAACCATTTCTCTGCAATTCATCCCACTCTTGAGCTAATATAAGTGAACAGCGATGCCAGAACCATTAAGATACCAACCACAATCAGACCAAAAAATCACAGAAAATCAATCACACATAAACGAAATCTCCTTCTATGGCAGACGAGAGGGGGATAACCAGTCGATTAGCTACATGAACCAAACCAAAGAAAAAGATGAACGCAAGCCCTAGGTTAGCAATCGAAAAATCGAATTGAGTAGAAAAAAATGACAATTTGGGGGCGGAGACACACCTGCCGGCCGATGGCCTCATTCTGAAGGAGGCGGCGCCACTTCTACCTACCTTGGAGAGCGAGGGCGAGAGGAGGGTGGCTGCGAATCCCAGGAAGAGAAGAAGGAAAGGAATCGAGGTTGAGGAAGCCAAAATTGAAAACAGAACTGGAGGTGAAGCAACGGAGAAGGAAGGGAGAAGATGGAGGGCAATTGCGAATCCGAGAAGCGAAGAAGGAATCGAGGCTAAGGATCGAACACCATGGAAGGGAGAACGGAGAAGCGAAGGGAGATGACGGCAGAGTGGAACGAGGGTTATGGGTCTAATTAATTTTCAAAGGGTGCTAATGCGGCTAATAAAAAATTTAAAGGTGTTAATTAAAAAATTAAAAGTGCAAAAAGGTGATATTTCACCAAAATTTCTCTATCGTTTTCCCATTTTGGAGAATAAGATAAAAATCTATTAGACTAAAAAAAATCCTTAAAAATATTCAAAAACTCGAAAATTTTCAAAATAGGAAATTTGGTGAAGATCCTCTAAATATAGTATTTGATTGATGACAGAACCTATGAATGCGGCAAGGATCCTGTGGAGTTCAACTTCGTAGATTTGAAAGGATTGCTCTATAGGAATTTATCGATCCTAAAAAATAAATTAAAAAATTGCTAAACTAATTTAAATCTAAATCACTTATTTAGATTTGAGTGGTTAAGATTTAATCAACTCTATATAGACTTATTTTGTCAACTCCGTGAGTGCTATGAACGTGGCCAGGAGAAGGGGATGAAAAAAAATATCGTGTTAAAAATATTTTATCATATTTTTTATGGAAAAATAATTATTTCTATTTTTTTTATACAGTAGGCAAAAATCGGGAGGATTCTACCGAGGTAGAATACGACCCTGCTAATCCTCACGGATGATGTTACAGAAGTCCCTATTAAAAAGGATGTTCGACATATTACAACTCGCATGAGATCTAGCAATATAGTCTGCTGCTCTGTTTGCTTCTCTAAAACAATGTTTAAAAGTAATACATTCAAAATCAGCTTGAAGTCTTCTGATGAGCTCAATCTGCCGCAAGATTTCCCATTTGCTACTAGAATTGTCGTTGATGGCCTTAACCACATCCAGACAATCCCCTTCGATTACGACTCTCCTGATTTCTCTGGATAAAGCTAACTTTACACCTGCACAAAAAGCTTCCGCTTCTATTTCGGTTACAGATCCATTACCAACTATCTGTTGAAAAACATCAATCACACGACCTTCGGAATCCCTAAGGATCCCCCCCACTTGGCAGGAGCCAGTGGGTTTAACCGAGCCATCTACATTTATTTTGTAGGTAGCCGAAGGTGGTTTCTTCCAAGTAACATTTAGTCTCCTATTCCCACGCTTGGTTTTATCTCTCGGAATGGTTGTTGAAACATTCTGCCAGTCTCTGACCGACATTAGTGTTTTGGTTGCAATTTGAAACGGAGAATCAAGTTTTTTATTCTTGAAAATTACCGTGTTCCTGGCTTCTCAAATGGCTTGCCAAATGAAACACAAGTCTTCAAAGTTATCCCAGGTGGGGTGTGTCCGGAAGATATCCTCTACTGTTGTGTTTGGAGTTGGGTTTTGAATTAGTATTTTGTTTGTGACTTGTTCGTAGTTGGAAATAACTCTTTTAGTTACTGTACAATGAAGAAGCAAATGATTGTTATCTTCATCCGCTTCATCACAGAGGCAGCATTGACTAGGGACTCTGTTGAAATACCGATTAAGTCGAGCTTTAGTTGCTAAACCATCCTGAGAAATTTTCCAAATCAGATTTTTAACTCTGGGTGGCAACTTTAGCTTCCAGATCCAGTTGCAGGGGTTGGTTGTGTAACTTGTGTTGTTCATCATTTGCTTGACTGATTTCGTAGTGAATTGTCCATTCGGGTTGTGTCTCCAGATTAGTTTATCCGGAGTATTCCAGCTCGGGATTTTGATCATGGATATTAAGTTGGTGATTTGATTCGGAAAGATTTGGTTCAGAAGGTGAAAGTTCCACACCTTACGCTGAGTGAATAATTGACTAACTGTCATGTTTGGGTCATAGTGAGCTTGGTATTGGTTTGTGTTACACCCCAGGATCCATGGATCCCTCCACACATTGATGGATTCTCCATTCCCGATTACCCAGTGCAAACCTTGAATGAATTTATCTCTTAAGTGAAGGAGTCTACCAAATTGCCATGAGGGGTTCTTGGGTTCAACTTCAGAGAGATTGCTGTTTTGAAGGTATTTCTCTGTAATTACTTTTACCCAAACGTTATCCTTATTGGTGTACAGTTTCCATAGTAGTTTCATTTGAAGGCTTATATTCACATCCTCTGCAAATCTGATTCCAAGGCCACCCTTTTCGATAGGCTGACATATTATTTCCCAACTAATTAACGGTGTATATCTTTCAGATTGGAGCTTGTTCCAGAAGAAGTTTTTATGGATTTGGTCAATTTCTTGTAGGATTCCTTTATGCAGGAGGAAATTTTGCATGAGGTAGTTTGTTTTGGAACAAAGATTAGCTTTGATGAGGGTTACTCTACCAGCTTGAGAGAAAGTGGAAGCCTTCCATTTAGATAATTGTTTTTTTAAGCTTTGAATAGCCTATTGGAAAACCTCATTTTTTACCCTCCCACGGAGGAGCGGGATTCCCAGATACTTTTCAAGAGTTTTGGAAAGTGGGATATTTATTTCATGGGTAAGGGAGTTAGCTAGAGAAGCACTGACATTCTCTGAGACTTGCAGAGAGCTTTTGTTATAGTTTATTGTTAAGCCAGACAGGTTAGAGAATTTGTTGAGAATATTTCTGATCGTGTGAATGCTCTTATGAGAAGCCGGAGCAAATATAATTGTATCATCTGCGAAGGTTAGGAATGGAATCGGAGTGCCGTTTTTAGTGAGTTTGATACCCACTAGACCATCTATTTTTTAGCTTGGGGGGTGATTTGAAGTTTACTCCCCTGATATTTTTCCTTCTATCAATCACAAGTTGATGTAGTAGTTGTCGGGCTACATCCCATGCTAAGAGGTTCGAACTTCGAATCCTCTTGGAAACATGTACCCGATTCAGATGTAGAGCGACTGAGCCGATCCAACTGGACCAAGATCCAAAAAAAAATGTTTTTCCTTCTTTTTTAAAAAAAATCTACAAATAATTTATTTGTCCGGTTCAAAAGAAGGATTTTTTTTAAAATGGTATTTTTTTTAGAGATATGCAGATATTTCCTTCGTCTTTTAATTTTAATTTTCTAAAAAAAAAAAGCAATTTTTTTCTATTGATTTTAGTTTAAATAATACTTAAAATCACAATAAATTTATTACATTTGTCTAAATAGCCATCATTTGCAATTTGGTAAAATCAGTAATATCACCTTTGTAAACCTTTTTTCTAACTACCTCGTGTAAAGTTATTAGGATCGGGAATTATGATCGAATCAAAACATAGTCTCTGATCCTGATAGGACCGTAAGATCTTATCGAGGGTTGTAAGATGCTCGGAATACAATTAAAAAATAAAATAAAAAAACGTATATAAATGTATATAACAAAGTGGCTTAATTTAAAGTTTTAGGATTAGGAAAAAAGATGTCAGTTACACTATATTTTGATTTTAAGACATAAAAAGCTACACTTACGACCTTAGACATTGTCATATTCGTTAAAATCAACCGATGAAACAAAACAAATGTTCAGAAAAATAGGATCTTTAAAATCGCATAAAATCATAAAATGTTATCGATCCATTAAGATTCTAACGATCTCATAGTAGATTTTACACAAAAAACGATTATATAAATGGACTCGGATTAGGCTCCTGAGTAGGATCATAATGTCAGTGGTTGTCGGAGATAATGATGCACATTGTTTTGACCTCTTTTAAGTTTTAAGGTCCATGTATGGAATTCCAACTATTGGAAAGTTCTTAATGTTTCTACTGAGTAATCAAGTCAACAACTTTCCGATAATAATGGTTAGTTTAGATTTCTTACTAGCTCAAGTGAACATTTGTCAATAATGTAAATCATCAAATGACCTTGACATAAATTGATTTAACTTACCAAAAATAACTCAACTCAAACATTTAAATGTTATGGCAAAACCTATACTTCATCACCTATATAGGTCATAGGAGACTTTATTTTTGCACTAAAGTTGCATACACAATGCCAATTTGACACTTGAAAATAGATACCCAATAGCCCAAAAAACTGTCATTGACACTATACATTATTATTTTTCCTTGTACTGGCCAGCAATTCATTTTGACATCCAAGTCAAGAACAAAAACCAACCACCTAGATACAACCAAACTAAAAGCAATGAAACCATATAGGTACAAACTAGTTCTAACCGGACCTTGGTGGTGTTGCGGTGGTCTCTAAGTGCCCTCCGACAAGGAAAAGCATGGCTGTTCCCGAACAAGAAAGGTGTTGGCTGTTGTTGTTGTTGGCTCCGATGTTCATCACAGTGTTTTTGCTGCTACCTTGCTGCTGCTCATCTTGAGATCCTTTGTAAGGAGGCTCTCGCCTTCGTCCGTGAGTTGGTCTTCTTCTCCCTTCATGAGAAACTTGTCTACCTGCGCAGCTGCTTGTCGGCCTTCTGAGATGGCCCAGACCACCAGCGACTGCCCACGGCGACAGTCCCCAGCTGCAAACACCCCTTCCACGTTGGTCGAAAAGCGGCCATAATCTGCCTTGAAGTTCGAACGGTTGTCTGTGTCCAAGCCAAGCTTTTCCGCAAGTGTCTGCACAAACAAAAACCCCTAAGAATGTATGAAGGAATGTGTGAAAACAACAATCGCAAAGGCCGAATACTGACCGGCTCGGGGCCTAGGAAACCCATTGCAAGAAGGGCCAAGTCTGCTTCAATGAACTCCATCGAACCCTCGACTTCCTTGAACTGGAATCTCCCACTGGCGTCCTTCTCCCACTTCACACTTACGACTTCAAGTCCTTTGAGCTTTCCATTCTCATCACCCACAAAACGTTTTGTCAAGACCTCGTAAGTTCGAGGGTCCTTCCCGAATTTGGTTGCAGCCTCCTGATGGCCATAATCAACTCTGAATACACGAGGCCACTGTTGCGCAGCACCATAACACAATGCATCAGAACACAAGCCTCGATAACGGATAGAAATGTTTATCAAATGGAGTTTCAAAGAAAATAAGATCAAACCTGAGGCCATGGGTTGCCAGGGGCCCTAGTGTTCGGTGGCTGAGGGAGCAACTCCAAATTGACGACTCTGCTGCAACCATGTCGAATGGATGTGCCAATACAATCTGTCCCGGTGTCACCTCCACCAATAACCACTACCTTTTTGTCCTTGGCGGATATGTATTTCCCATCCTCCAGATTACTGTCGAGTAGGCTTTTCGTATTTGCATGAAGAAATTCCATTGCAAAGTGGACTCCAGATATATCCCGTCCTTCAATTGGAAGATCCCTAAAGAAAAGCCATAAAAACAAATTATTACGAAGCTGCAGTAGATGAGCAATTAACGCCAAGAAGTGCTGGCATTATCGAGTTGCAGCTCTTACCTTGGCTTTGTGGCACCAACTGCCAAAACAACCGCATCGTTCTCCTTTTTAAGGACATCAATCGAGTACAAGGGGTCCTTGCCTACGTTCGCATTGACAACAAAAGTGATGCCTTCTTGCGCCATGAGGTCCACCCTCCTTTGTACCACATCAATCTTGTCGGTTTTCATGTTGGGAACTCCATACATCATGAGACCTCCGATTCTATCGGAGCGTTCATAAACAGTAACCAAGTGCCCCATTTTGTTAAGTTGATCTGCTGCGGCCAAACCAGAAGGTCCACTCCCAACTATAGCCACCCGTTTCCTGGAATTTTTAAGAGTTAAAAAGTTGTCAGAATTGGACGGTGTAAACTTCAAGAAGAAATAGCTGGCTAGACAAGACTTGCAAGACTCATACCCAGTTCTTTGTTGTGGAGGTCGTGGCTTCATCCATCCTTCATCAAAAGCTTTATCAATGATGGCACATTCGATGCTCTTGATTGATACAGGATTCTCAATGATGCCGAGAACACATGAGCCTTCACAGGGAGCAGGGCAAACCCGACCAGTAAATTCAGGGAAGTTATTCGTCTCAAGAAGACGTTCAAGCGCTTCCTGCCACCTATTTTGATATACCAACTCGTTGAATTCTGGTATTTTGTTTCCAAGAGGGCATCCAGAGTTTTCCTGCAGATTCATGAGATAACATATACTTAGGAAGCCATATAAAGAAGTCAAAAAAACTTAAGTTGTTTTATGCACAACAATCCTCACCTGATGGCAAAATGGAGTTCCGCAATCCATACAGCGTGCTGACTGGGTCTTCAATAGCGCGCCAGGCTTTGTCTCCTCCATGACCTCTTTCCAATCCTTCATCCTTTCACTGGGATCGCGGTATTGGACTCCTTGGCGCTCATAACGAACAAAACCACCATTCTTCACAGCATTCTCAACCTTGAAAGGTCTGACAATAGTTTCATCCGCCGATGCACTCTGCTGTCCAAGTTTTACACACAGGCGATGAATAAAATGAATCATATTATTAATTATAAATTTTTAAAAAAAAATTCACTCTGCTGTCCAAGTTTTACACACAAGCGATGAATAAAATGAATCATATTATTAATTATAAATTTTTAAAAAAAAATTCAGGAATGGCAATGTATACACACCTTGGCTTCCACTTTCACTGCAGCTGCCATTTTCTTGAGTTCCTCAAATGCATTTTGCTTGGGCACTTCCTTAGCCTCTGGTTCCTCTGATTCCTCGTGATCATGAGGCACATCACCCGCAACCTGCTTGACTGGCTGTTCAGCCTTTTGGTTGGCAAGGATTCTTTTATAGTCTCTAGGGAAGACCTTGATAAACTTGGGAAGTAACTCGTCGAAATTGGCAAGCACATCCTTTGCCAGCTCGCTGCTTGTATAACGCTGATGCTGTTGGATCATCATTCTGAGGGTTGCGATGTCATCATCCTCTTCAACCTTGTCGAGATCCACCAGCTCAGGATTGCACCTCAGATGAAACTTCCCATCAATGTCGAGGACATAAGCAATACCGCCACTCATACCTGCAGCAAAGTTACGGCCTGTTTTCCCGAGTACAACCACTATCCCTCCTGTCATGTACTCACAACCATGATCGCCAACACCTTCAACAACCGCCTTGGCCCCTGAATTGCGAACGCAAAACCTCTCAGCAGCCATCCCGTTGAAATATGCTTCCCCACTAGTAGCCCCGTATAAGGCTACATTGCCAATTACGATGTTTTCCTTGGGATCAAAGCCACTTCCGCGAGGAGGATAAACAATAATCTTTCCACCTGACAATCCCTTCCCAACGTAGTCATTGCTGTCCCCTTCGAGCTCAAGAGTGACCCCAGGGCAAACGAAAGCGCCAAGGCTCTGGCCAGCGCTTCCATCAAATTTAATGTGGATGGTGTCTTTAGGTAGACCCGCCAAGTGGTAGCGCTTTGTGACTTCGTGGCTGAGCATTGTCCCAACAGCACGGTCTACATTCTGAATCGGTGTCTCAATATAGACAGGGAGGGATTTCTCCAGCGCCGGTTGAGAAAGGGAAATAAGTTTCTGGTCCAGAACCATCTCGAGACCATGATCCTGCTTTTGGACACAACGCTGCGCAACATTTGGCCGGATGTCAGAAGCAGGCCTGAGCAACAATGATAGATCGATATTCTGCATCTTTTCATTCTGGGCTGTAACTTCCTTGTCTACTTCAAGCATATCAGCACGGCCAACCATCTCATTTATAGTTCGAAACCCGAGCTGAGACATAATCTCCCTCACCTCCTCCGCTAGCATGAAGAAGAAATTGATCACGTGTTCAGGTTCTCCGGCGAACTTCTCTCGAAGAACTGGGTCCTGCGTTGCAATTCCGACAGGGCAAGTGTTTTTATGGCACTTTCGCATCATGATGCAGCCAAGAGTGATAAGAGGAGCAGTACTGAAACCAAACTCCTCTGCTCCTAGAAGAGCTGCAACCGCCACGTCTCTTCCCGTTTTAAGCTGACCATCAGTTTGAAGAACGGTTCTTCCACGGAGGTCATTAGCAACTAGTGTCTGATGAGTCTCGGCCAGCCCAAGCTCCCAAGGAAGCCCAGCATTCTTTATTCCAGTCCAACGCGAAGCTCCTGTTCCACCATCATGCCCAGAAATCAAGACATGATCGGCATGTCCCTTGACAACTCCGGCTGCAACCACTCCAACACCAGCCTCAGAGACGAGCTTCACACTAACACGGGCAGATGGATTGGCATTCTACAGGCAGAGGAGAAGAATTAGAATCCGAAAAAAGGAAGAGAAAATGTATAAAATAAAATAAAATCCTGAAAAAGGAATGAATTTAAAGTTTCCATTAAAAGAGCAAGATTCATACCTTCAGATCATAGATCAACTGAGCCAAATCCTCAATAGAATAGATATCATGGTGTGGAGGAGGGCTGATAAGACCAACGCCAGCTGTAGAATTCCTTGTGACGGCAATATCTCCGATAACTTTGTGTCCTGGAAGCTCACCTCCTTCACCGGGCTTGGCACCCTAGAATAGGAGCAATGACAACTTCAATATGAATGTAATTTGTGATATTGAAACTAATGTTATCATGTTATTCTCACCAAATTCCATATGTTGGTACAAGTTAAAGATGCAGCAAAGACACCATATTATATTGGTGCTTCGCAGATACAGCATCATCTGCCATGAACATAAATACATAAACAAGAGGAACTTGATGTTCCTATAAAATGCAAGATTTACTAAGGAAAGTGCAGCCAAGCAAAATGTAATCTCTCCATTTGTTGGGTTGGTTCTTACCTGTGCCATCTTAATCTGTAATTCATCAGCATTGGTTAAGTAATAGCTTGAAACGCCAAATCTCCCACTCGCAACTTGCTTGATTGCACTCCTCTTCGGGTTCATTGATCCATCAGGAAGAGGCACTAGCCGAGATGGGTTCTCGCCTCCCTCACCTACAGAAATATTAACAAGTGATGAGTGATAATAAATAACATATTGGGAATTTTCCAAAACTTGTACTATATCGCAAGAATGAGATGATGAGCTACACACCTGTGTTCGACTTTCCACCAATTTTGTTCATTGCAGTAGCTAGGGTTGTATGTGCTTCTAACGATATTGATCCATAGCTCATAGCACCGGTGACAAACCGCTTGACAATCTCACTAGCTGGTTCCACTTCCTCCAATGGAACCTTCGCATCGGTCTCTTTGAACTTCAAGAGTCCACGCAAGTTGCACGCCTTGTTCAATTCATTAACGCGGTTTGAGTACTCTTTATATGCACCAACACTGTTGGATCGTGCAGCCTCTTGCAACTTTGCAATGGCAAGAGGGTCGTTCAGGTGCAACTCCCCATTTTTCCTCCAGTGGTAGTTTCCAGGATTAGGCAAGGACATTGCTTCTGCACTTCCATCAGGGAATTGTCTAGATGGGAAGGCCATTTCATGGAGTTGAAGTGCATCAGTTGCAAGCATTTCAAAAGTTGCCCCCTCAACTCTACTCGGAGTCCTAGTGAAGCATCTGTCAACAACTTCAGTTGACAACCCAACGGCTTCAAAAATCTGAGCACCCTTGTAGGATGCCAACGTCGAAATCCCCATCTTAGCAAGGACTTTCATCATTCCATAGTTGCTTGCCTTAAAGTAACGTTGCACAAGCTCCTCTTTTGAGTATAAGCTTCCGTCTGATTTAGCAGGAATCTTTCCATCAATTTGCAGTCTCAAAATAGCCTCAATCGCCAAGTAAGGAGAGATTGCATCAGCGCCAAATCCAACCAACGTGCAGAAATGGTGCACTTCTCGTGGTTCAGCAGACTCGACAAACAATCCAACTTGTGTACGCTCGAGTGTCTCAACAAGATGCTGGTGTACCGCACCAACAGCCAAAAGTGAACTTGCTGCAACTCGTTTTGGAGAGAACGCTGCAAAGAATATCCCATGAAAGATTAGAAAGACATTTTTTTATATAATTATATTACTTCTAAAGGCTGTTAAGGCTAAACTCATTCAATTTGTTGAATCAAAAGAAAACATGGGATTTCAATAGAGAGATGAAATGCAAATACCTCTATCAGACAAAACCAAGATTTTGTAGCCTTCCTTGATTGCTTCACGTGCTTCACCACATATCCTAGTCAGCGTCTCCTCCAGTCCCTTTTTACCGTGCGCTTTAGGGTAAGTAATATCAAGGACCTTGCTACGCCATCCCCTATGGTTCATCCTTTTGACGGCTTCCATTTCCTCAATGGTCAATAGAGGGCCTTTAAGCGAAAGGCGATTGCATTGTTCCTCGGTGGTTTCTGTGAGGTCACCTTCAGGACCTACCATACACTGCATTGAGGTCACAATTTTCTCCCTTATGGGATCTATTGGGGGATTGGTGACTTGGGCAAACATCTGTTTGAAGTACTCAAACGTGAGTTTCTCTCTCCCAGACATGACTGCTAATGGAGCATCATTTCCCATTGACCCAAGAGCCTCTGTAGCATCTTTTGCCATGGGAATCAATAACATCTCTAGGGCTTCAACAGTGTAGCTGCATTAAAAAGTGGGAGTTAGATTTCAACTTCTGCGCTTGGATTGCGCCTGGAAAGACAAATATTTGAGAATTTGGATTCAAGATAGATATAGATGATATACCCAAAGGCCTTCAATGGAGCAAGTAGACCACGAGTGCCCATGTTTTCCATATCATCATCATTAGTAGACGCCTAGACGAGTACAATGAATTTCTGTCATCAACACTGCTATACAGAAAACAAGAAAATAACCAAAAAGAAGAGTGAATCATGCTTACAGGTAGAACTCCAGAAATTGGCGGTGCAGTCCTTTTAGTTTTATCGACAGATTCAACTATCTCAGCCAACTCTAGCTTCTGCCTTTTCAGCCACTCCCCATAGGGCCTTGCAAGTGAATATTGTTGCTTTAAGGCCTCATCGTCCACAACAATATGGTTGTCAAAATCCACCAGAAGCATCATTCCAGGGTTGAGTCTACCCTTCCTGGATACATCCTCTGCTGGAATGTCCACTACACCGACCTCACTCGCCATAATCACACGACCACTGTGTGTAACGTAAAACCGACCTGGACGCAAGCCATTCCTGTCCAATGTAGCTCCAAGGTATCGACCATCGGTGACTGAACAGAGAATAAATAGCAGGATGAGAAAAATTATAAACATCTGGTTAAGACGCAAAGATATTAACAGAAGATGCAATGTAGTATATGAATAATCATACATGTCATAAGAGCAGGTCCATCCCATGGCTCCATGAGAGCTGAGAAATACTCATAGAATGCCTTCCTTTCAGGATCCATGTTCTTGTCATTTTGCCATGCTTCAGGAATCATCATCATCATAGCTTCAGGAAGGCTTCTTCCAGCTCGGACCAAGAGCTCAAGAACTCCATCAAAAGATCCTACATGGCATGGAATTAAATTATCATGGGAATGCACTCGTGTTGTTCTTCATAGTTTAGGATGAATAGTTTTGAAAGCCCAACCGACCTGAATCTGATGAACTGGCATCAACAATAGGTAAGAGCTTTTTCATCTCATTCTTTGAAAGTCCAAGCTCCTTGCACTTCAACAAGCCCTCACGAGCGCGCATCCTAGCATAAGAGCAACAAATTTAAGAAAACAGGAGATAAAACATTTTCATGAGAAGATCAAATCTCAGGTACCCAAAGGCTAAATTAACTCCATAGTTCCCTCGCCTGGAGGTCATTCACAACTTAGCAATTCCAAAGTTTAAAACCTGCCACCACTAAGTTTCCACTAGGGAAACAAATAACTTTGGAACAATTTTATATGAAAAAAAATCGTGGATTTATAATATAAAGTTTGTTATCATACCAGTTCACATTGCCACGGAGGGTGTTAATTTCACCATTATGACCCAAGACACGCATAGGCTGAGAACGGTCCCAGCTTGGGAATGTGTTTGTGGAGAAACGAGAGTGAACCTGCACTTGACAGTAACATGATTATTAGTAAACACATGAATGTAGTCTCTAGTAAAAACTATATATGTTTCTTCTTCAGAATGTTCAGGCAGAACTTGTTCAAGGGTCTCCTAGGCTAACAGTGTACTTTATTTTCGAGCACAAAGCATTTTGAATACCCTAAACTACCTTGACCAATCAAGGTTTCTTTTCCATCTCTATTTCGGAGTTTCATCCTCAACAACATCTTTGGGAGCATTGCACCTAGTTCTGCAAACATTGTCAAGTCACCCATTGCATCTGAAATCCAGCATGGATATTAAACAAGTAATCAAGGCGCGGAAGAACTTAAGAGATCGTCCATACTTCAATGGCTCAGAAGTCATTCCTCAACCTTGCTTCTGTTGGGTTACCCGTAGTTCCGAGGCTGTTGGTTGTTGGAAGTGTAAGTTAGTTAAGGACTAAGTGAATAGAAAAATGTATTTACCAGGGCCATGTAGCTCGTAAACCTTTCGCTGCCAAGATCCATATAGTAGTACTCCCTCAACTGGGCAGGTGTCAGCTGACCTTTGTACACAACAGTTCTGCAATGGCAATCAAGTAAACATTAGAAACACAATACAAACAGTAAGGAAAGGAGATGATACTTCCGTGCGATAACAAGGTGATGGATATATTTATAAGCGAACCTCGAAGACAGAGAACATATATAGAAATCTTTAGCACCGCCATGTTGAAGGTTCAAGGCAGCACGGATAGCTACCATTGAAATCCTTCTGAGTATATACATCTGCGGAAAAGCCATAATTAAGCACTCAATAATCTAACATTGATACCACAAAAACACCAGCAACATCCTCCCATGAGGAAATAATATATCATGTAAGGTCATAAAAAGAGAGAGCAGAAAAATACCTGTTGCTCAAAGTCAGCGTTTGAGCGAGGTGATGCTGTTAAAAACACTTGCTCGATCACAGGCTCCGTCTGCTTCGCAGACTCACCCAATCCTGAGTTGTCAGTAGGAACAGACCGCCATCCCAGTACAGTGTGGCCAAGCGACTCAGCCACCTAGAACAAACAACAAAAGAACAACAATTGTCAATCACTCATACCACAAGAACACTTCAAGACAAACCAAATCCAACTAGCATCGGAATTAAAGGAGTCAAATGGAAATAATCTGCTTGAAGCTCAAAATTTTGACCTTGGTGAAGACATTCTTGCTTTGGTCCCTTCGGCCTTCCTCTGTGGGCAAGTAAAACATCCCGACTGCGTATTGTCCAGCTGGGGGTAACTCAAACCCAGACTCCCTGGCCACCTGTTGACAGCACAACAACACAAAAATGAATCCCAAATTAAACACCAACTACTCACTTTCCAATTGCACATCAGTATCCACTTCATTCAGGAGTCATTAACAACTCCATACAACGGAAGGGAAAAAAATCCATTTATAGTATCAAATTACAACTTTCATACCTTGTTAGATCAGCACAAGTAGAAAACAATAATTAATTTCCATGGTAAAAATAAGAAACCAGCCAACCTTGTGCCAAGACTAATATATCAATTGACTGATGCAGATAAACTACATAGTACACACAATAGGGGAAAAAGCATTTGTCAAATATCCCGGTTTTGCTAGAAATTACATCATTTCAAAGTTAACAGTAAATTGCAACTGGTTTGCTTAAGCAAAGATCATAAACATCATCCGCAAAAGACAAAAAGGAAACACCGAGTCTCCAGTTGGTACATAATCAAGATTAGAAGGTCACATTCAGATTTGTTTTTAAACCATCCAACAAAAAAATAATTGCAAAGCAGCACTTGTGAGTTGCTATTAAAAATGTTAAAACTAGAAAGCAACACTTTGTTTTTTTTCTCCCTTATCTTTCTTTAGTGGCTGCTGTTTACCATTCAAACGGATGATTTTATCATCTGTATAGTTCAACCAATCAATTAAAAACGCCAATACCACTAGCAATGAATTTATTAACTGACAAATAATTCATAATGCAAGCCAAAGTGTCCCAAAAATCACATTCATAAATACTCCAAATTAAAGTCAAAAACAACACTGTCAGACGTCAATTAACACTCCCACCTACAAAATACTATTGGTTCCCCAACCGAACACAGGAAACAGGAAAAATGAAGAAGATGAAATCTCACATCCTTGAAGAAAGGATGGGGGAGAGCAACGAGAATCCCAGCTCCATCCCCGGTGTTGGCTTCACACCCACAGGCTCCTCTGTGCGACATGCGAACCAACATCTCCAACGCATCGTTGACCTTTTTCCAATTTCAGGTAACAAAATTCACAAATCAGAACAACAAATTAAACAGTTCAAAATCCAAATTAGATCGAAAGACCGAGACTTTTAAGATCCGGATTGGCGAAGAGTACCGTTTTCCTGGTCGCATCGCCGGACAATTCAGCAACAAATCCAACCCCGCACGCGTCCTTGTCGAACGCCGGGTCGTAAAGTCCAAGAGGCTTCTCGGGCACCTGAGACAAACCAGATCTAACCACAACCCGAAGCATCGGGACCCGCCCAGGGCCATCCGAGCGCCACGAGAGCCGGTGCTGGTGGGAGGACCCCAATTTCGTCCCGAAAATCTCCTTTTTGTTCACATCGGATCTTCGTACCGCATAGCTACGAGACGATTTCTTCCCCAATCTGCAAAGAGGAAGCACCGCCTGCGGGTTGTGGGTCAACAGAGACGAAGTAGGGGGGCTCCGGTCAACGCCGCCGACGGATGAGCGGGGGCGGAGCTGAAGGAGAGAACCAGTACCAGTAGCCGCCGCCATATAAGAAAAAAAGAACAATCACAAGAGAGGAGAAAAACAGCAAAATCCGGCGCCTTTTCTATGTATAACGAAGAGATTAATCAGTTAAACGGTTTCAGTTTCGATATTCCGATCTTCGACAGATCCAGCAGATCCAAGCCGGAAGAAACTTAATTCCGAACTAGCGATTTTGCTCCAGAGATCTTCAAAGGAGAAGATTCCGGATGAGGTAAACAAGAGGGAGAGGGAGTAGGTGGCTGCTACTTAGAGGAGGGGTGAATGAGTCAATTTATAGAAGAGGGGAGGGGAGTAGGAGGAGGAGGAGGAGAAGGAGAAGAAAGGGTTAAGTGGGGCGCACGCGCGGATAAAAGGGGAGAGAGGCGCGTGAGATATGGGTAGAATCGTAGGCGTTTGGTATTTGGTTAGTCGCGGTTGCCACGTATGCGGCAACTGGCGCGCGACAGCTGCTCATGGGCGGGACCCGCAAATACTCACTTTATTTTTATTTTTATTTTTATTAAAGGGAAAAGGGGAAAAAGGTAATCCGGATTTTTCTCTCTCCTAGGGCTAGGTAGGTATGGGTATGGGGGGCGTGGTGGAGGGTAGTTAATAGTTAGAGCAACCCAAACAGATTCTTTATATTGGATTTTTTGGAGAATATTAAGGTTGATTTTCTCCAAAATAGAGAATGGGGAGAAGAAATGGAGATTATTCCCTAAATTTGGAGAAAATTCTATATATTTTAGGATAAACTCCGGTCATAATAGAGAATCTGTTGGAATTCAGCCCAAAAAAGTTCAGAATATGTGATTCATAATTCTCCATTTTAGAGAATTTTGTAGAGAAGTTGTTGGGAATGCTCTTACGCAGTTGAGAGGCGGGAGAAGCGAGTTGCCGCCTCCAAGGCTCGGCTCGCAGCATCAGTGGCTTTACCAGCTCCTCTTCGCCACGTGCCAATTCTGGTGGGTTTTCTTTCCCGATGTTCCCATTTTACCCCCTGCGTTTACATAAAGTTTGACCGAAGAGGATGTAAAACTTATGGACTACTCCCTCCGTATCAAAATACGTACGGAGTATAATTTTACTTTTTGGCACGTTTTTTAAGAAGTTAAAAACTCTATAAAATATTAATTTTTTTCATAATTTTATAGATAACTGTATAAGTATGAAATTAATTTTTAAAATTAATAAATTCATTGATATTTTATATAGTTTTTACCAATCTTAAAAAACGTGCCAAAAGCAAAATTACAAGTTTTGCGAGACGGAGGTAGTTTTTTTTAATTTTTAATACATTTTTAAAAAAAAAATATACTTTGTTCATTCTTTTTTATAAAATATTGACTTTAAATTTATCTTTGTATATTTATTAGTAATAAGTATGAAACTAAATAAAACGTTATATTTGAACTTTGTCATGACTTAAATTGAACATCACATGTTCTTTTGCTTGATATTAGGGTTTTTCTCTTGTGACAGCAATGATTTAAATGTTTTATGATGGTGACACCACTAACAACATTTTGGAAGTGACTAAATCTGTCGATGAAAAATAATCACAAAAAAGAAATTGTAAAAAAAATTATCATCACATATGTCACCAACGGTGTCACCACTGATAAGGTGGTGACAGTGTCACCCGACCAAATCGAATATGATAGATAAGGTGAGGTATTTTTACCTTTTTTATTTTATAAATAAAAACAGTAACATTACATATCATAAAAATAGTAACAAATTCACATCTCAAATCTTAATTAATCTTTTATATATTCCTATTTAAAAAATCTTAATTAATCCTTCTTAAAAAATGAGGTGGGATCCAACTGCGTTGTTCCAATTCCAACCAAATTTAAAAAAGTATTAAATAAATCTCCTTTTTTACCGTTTATTCGTCTCCCCCACATTGTTCCTACATTTCTTGTTTACACCGTTGAAAATTATGTTCATACAAATCCCCCGCACTATTCCTTCGGCGGTTGGCCTCCACCATCAACGTTGTCGTATCTGTTTTCTTGAACAAAATTTTTAGGGATTGACATGAGAATTCAGCCAAGAATATCCAAGGAAAATATGGGAAGGGAAGGAACCGAAATTGCTCATGAATTGCTTTTGGCACCACGAATTGCTCACGCAATTAAGCAAATTAATAGGAGTGACAAATCCTGAAGAAACTGCAATTCAAGAGGCAACGAAATTCAAGAGGAGAGAATAGATCCAAAATAGAGATGAAATTCGAGAGGCGCCAACAGCACCGTCTTCGCCTCCAGGAATCGTCGGTGTGGATGTTGTGCCCTACCGTGCCTCTAGCCTGCCTCAGACACTCGCCTGAGTTGGTGCTGAACGCCTGAACTAGGGACTTAATTAGAAGAAGAAGCGTGTTACAGAAGAAGAAAAAGGGATTATAACAATAGCAACAAAATTGTTATTTTAGGACAATTACTTAAATCCCTTATAAAAATGGACATTGACTAAAACTTGGGATGCCATATGGATGTATAGCAAATCTTTCCATCATTTTTTAGCTTTAAAAAAATTCATTTCGAGATCTACATAAATACATCAGAGTGAAAAAAAATGTCTTTGTAAAAGATTTTGCCACGTGGCAGCTTCTGAATTTAGATAACTATGTTTATTTTTTCCTTCTTTTTTTCATAACGTGTCACAAGCAAACTTATAGATTTAGTTAAATGTTGTTTTTTCTTTGTTTATTATCTATTCTCCAATAAACTTTTTGAAACCGCTCAAAGACGGTTTTAATTTCTTGAATATTTCTAAAATATTTTTTTTGTTTTTTTGCATTATCTTTACTGAGAAAGTGAATACACGATATCTATATAAAATGATTAAAGTATAAGCAATATTTATTGAAAAGAATTCACCACGTGTACAACTTTATAATTTTTTGTTGTTTTTTTATATTATCACGTGGATAGCTTGGAGGATGTCGAGTAGTAGATTAGGTTGTCAATGTGTTTTTATATGTGTGTGTTAAGTACCTTTCTTTGAGCTTCGATTAATTATTTAGACAAGTGAATTTTATAACAATAATATGCATACTAAATTGCTCAAAAGTCTCAAACTATGAACCATCCTATACAAACTTAAAAGGAAAGGGATTCATATATTATATCTAATTTACTACCTGCCATTTAAGCTAAGCTATTAATAGGAATTAATTATTGTTTCTCTCATCTTCTCGCACACTTGTGATATATTTTTTGTATATACAAGGTGAAGATTTAAGGATGATCAGTTGTTGCTAACCCACCGTTCAAAGGCGTCCTCGCTGACAAGGTCTTGAATCTCAGGAGAAAGACGGTCCAGCAGCAGAGACACCGAAAGACCCAAATGTGTCAAACAATCCACGACTTGATTCCCCTCACGGAAAGTGTAAGCAAAGGAGATAGACTGAAAGTTACAACAAATCCTCGCGTGGATGCTTCCGTCAATCCAGCCAAGAGATGGTGACATTCCGCTTGAACTGTGAAAACTTTGCCATGTCGATGCACACCACAAAAAAAAAAGGACGACTTCGGCACTATCCCATAAAATGAAGCCAGAGGCTGCAGAACCAAATGTTATCTTAGTTCCATCAAATTTTGGTGTGGCAAAACTCTTAGCAGGCTTCCTCCATTTTACGGACTTCTTTTGTTTGGCCCTCTTCTAGTTTGCTTTTGTGACTGTTGTAGCCGTGTCGGCTTCTAGGTCCTCGGTCTACGATTTTATCCAACTATCCTTGAAATGTTTAATGTACTTCACACATTCAGTCATGTTTGTGTTGTCATTTACATTGAATAAAATTTTGTTTCTCGTTATCCAGACACCCCATAAGGAAAAAGTTATGATCGATTTCTTCTCCGAGGAGATCTTAGAAAAAAATTCTAAAATTATTTCACAATAAGGTCTTCTATTCTTATTCGTGTGTCGTATTATTCTTTCAATTTGTTCATCAATCATCCCAATAAAAGTCAATGTAGTTTGGCATTCAGTGAACAAGTGAATTGCATCTTCTTCGAGATGGTTACAAAGGGGGCATTACATAGGTACATGCACACCTTTATTTCGAAGTCTTGATTTTATTGGTGTACCATTATATATATTTTTCCAGAGAAATTTTTTGATTTTGGAGGGTAATCAACGTTCCAAATCCAACCAAGTAGTTCCGAGTTTGTTCTTCTAGAACTCGAAATGTAGTCAAGGGAACTAGCATTTAAGAACCATCCTTTTCTGCTCCACTAAGTCCGAACGGAGTACCTCTTCTAGGTTTTTTGTGTTCTAGGTTTTGTGTAGTCTTATGTATTGGTCCACCGTTTCCTATGCTCCAAAGTTATCATGTAGCCTTCTTTCACAAAGGGTAGCATCATAATTGAGCCATTTATTGTCCAAGAATCTCATGGTTTTCCCGCTTTCATTCTGCTAGTTCAGCCCCTGTGCATAATTCTTCTTTGATCTCCATCAATTTTGTCCATTGTCATGATGTATTCTTCTTTTTTTAGAAGGATGTTCCTTTCAAATACTTTTTTGAAATAATTTTAACCCATTCATTATGGGGTTCCGCCAAAATTTTCCATGACGATTTCATCTGCAGAACCTTGTTTGCATCTTTATTCTTATGTAGTCTAAGGTCTCCTTCATGCTTTGGCCTACACACTTTGTCTCATCCAATCAATAGCTTGTATTTTGGGTCCTTGTTCCAAAAGAAGCATTTGTTAATCCGGTCGAGTTTCATATGCATGCTAGTAGCAAGAATAAAGTTATACATTATATATATTTGATTTAGCCGCTAAATTTGTTTTCACAAGTACAACTCTTCCTTGTTGGGTCAGCTCATTTACTATCTAATTTGTTAACTGATTCTTTGTTTTCACTAGTACATTTTCAAAGGTATTCTTGTTCACATGTCGATTTATGATAGGGCAACCAATGTATTTTTTTATATAGTGGATTGGTTAATAATATGAAGGCAAGATTGGATCCTGCGTTTTTGGTCATTTGAGATTCCTCCGGTGGTTTGGAAAGTAGATTTTTGAAAATCTACTCTTCGACATGAAACATAACAGTATCCGTCAATTATGGTTTTCATCATTCTACATGCTTCCGGGGTTGCTTTCGCAAATATCATAATGTCACCCACAAAGGACAAGAAGGGGACACGGGTTCCATTCCTTGAAATCTTAAATCCGATATCGTTTCAAAGTTGTTCGCATTGTCGTTGGAGTTTTCTTGCTAAAATTTCCGCTCCTAAGATTTTAAAAAAAGGTAGGGGGAGATTAGGTCACCTTGCCTTAAGCCCTTGTGAGGTCGAAACTATCAATTGGTTCTTCATTTACAAGAATAGAGAAAGAAACAGATTGAGCGCATTCCTTAATCCATCCACAGAAGTGCGATAAAACTGTTATTTTATAAATAAAAACAGTAACAAAATTACATATCATAAAAATAGTAACAAATTCACATCTCAAATCTTAATTAATCTTTTATATATTCCTATTTAAAAAATCTTAATTAATCCTTCTTAAAAAAAGAGGTGGGATCCGGGTGCGTTCTTTCAATTCCAACCAAATTTAAAAAAGTATTTAAATAAATCTCCTTTTTTACTGTTTATTCGTCTCCCCCACATTGTTCCTACATTTCTTGATTCCACCGTTGAAAATTATGTTCATACAAATCCCCCGCACTGTTCCTTCGGCGGTTGGCCTCCACCATCAACGTTGTCGTATCTGTTTTCTTGAACATAATTTTTAGGGATTGACACGAGAATTTAGTCAAGTATATCCAAGGAAAATATGGGAAGGGATGGAACCGAAATTGCTCATGAATTGCTTTTGGCACCAAGAATTGCTCACGCAAGCAAATTAATAGGAGTGACAAATCCTGAAGAAACTGCAATTCAAGAGGCAACGAAATTCAAGAGAAGAGAATAGATCCAAAATAGAGATGAAATTCGAGAGGCGCCAACACCACCGCCTTCGCCTCCAGGGATCGTCAGTGTGGATATCTACCCTACCGTGCCTCCATCCTACCTCAGACACTCGCCTGAGTTGGTGCTGAACGCCTGAACTAGGGACTCAATTAAAAGAAGAAGCGTGTTACAGAAGAAGAAAAAGGGATTATAACAACAGCAACAAAATTTTTATTTTAGAACAATTACTTAAATCCCTTCTAAAAATGGACATTGACTAAAACTTGGGATGCCATATGGATATATAACAAATTTTTCCATCATTTTTTTGCTTTAAAAAAAATCATTTCGAGATCTACATAAATACATCAAAGTGAAAAAAAATGTCTTTATAAAATATTGTGCCACGTGGTGGCTTCTGAATTTAGATAACTATTTTTTTTCTTTCTTTTTTTCATAACGTGTCACAAGCAAACTTATAGATTTAGTTAAATGTTGTTTTTTCTTTGTTTATTATCTATTCTCCAATAAACTTTTTGAAATCGCTCAAAGACGGTTTTAATTTCTCGAATATTTCTAAAATATTTTTTTAGTTTTTTTGCATTCTCTTTACTGAGAAAGCGGATACACGATATCTATATAAAATGATTAAAGTATAAGCAATATTTATTGAAAAGAATTCGCCACGTGTACAACTTTATAATTTTTTGTTGTTTTATTATATTGCCACGCGGATAGCTTAGAGGATGTCGAGTAGTAGATTAGCTTGCCAATGTGTTTATATATGTGTGTATTAAGTACCTTTCTATGAGCTTCAATTAATTATTTAGACAAGTGAATTCTGTAACAATAATATGCATACCAAATTGCTCAAAAGTCTCAAACTATGAACCATCCTATACAAACTTAAAAGGAAAGGGATTGATATATTATATCTAATTTACTACCCGCCAATTAAGCTAAGCTATTAATAGGAATTAAGTATTGTTTCTCTCATCATCGCGCATACTTGTGATATTTTTTTTATATATATAAGGTGAAGATTTATGGATGATCAGTTGCTGTTAACCCACCGTCCAAAGGCGTCCTCGCTGACAAGGTCTTGAATCTCAGGAGAAGGACGGTCCAGCAGCAGAGACACCGAAAGACCCAAATGTGTCAAACAGTCCACGACTCAATTCCCCTCACGGAAAGTGTAGGCAAAGGAGATAGACTGAAAGTTACAAAAAATCCTCGCGTGGATGCTTCCGTCAATCCAACCAAGAGATCGCGACATTCCGCTTGAACTGCAAAAACTTTGCCATGTCGATCCGCATAACAAAAAAAGGACGACTCCGACACTATCCCATAAAATGAAGCTAGAGGTGGCAGAACCAAATGCTATCTTAGTTCCATCAAATTTTAGTGTGGCAAAACTCTCAGCAGGCTTCGGGCTTCCTCCATTTTACCGATTTTTTTTTGTTTGGCCCTATTCTAGTTTGCTTTCGTGATTGTTGTAGCCATGTTGACTTCTAGGTCCTTGATCTACGATTTTTTCCAACTATCCCTGAAATGTTTAATGCACTTCACCCATTCAGTCATGTTTTTGTTGTCATTTTCATTGAATAAAATTTTGTTTCTCGTTATCCAGACACCCCATAAGGAAAAAGTTATGATCAATTTCTTCTCCAAAAGGAGATCTTAGAAAAAAAATTCTGAAATTATTTCACAATAAGGTCTTCTATTCTTATTCGTGTGTCGTATTATTCTTTTAATTTGTTCATCAATCTTCCCAATAAAAGTCAATGTAGTTTGGCATTCAGTGAACAAGTGCATTGCATTTTCTTCGGGATGGTTACAAAGGGGGCATTACATAAGTACATGCACACCTTTATTTCGAAGTCTTGATTTCATTGGCGTACCATTCTATATATTTTTCCAGAGAAATTTTTTGATTTTGGAGGGTAATCAACATTCCAAATCCAGTCAAGTGGTTCTGAGTTTGTTCTTTTGGAACTCGAAATGTAGTCAAGGGAACTGGCATTTGAGAACCATCCTTTTCTGCTATGTTTCCAGTATAATCGGTCATCGATTTTAAAGGTTGGTATATGAACATCAGTAATTTGCTCCACCAAGTCCGAAGGGAGTACCTCTTCTAGGTTTTTTGTGTTCTAGGTTTTATGTAGTCTTATGTATTGGTCCACCGTTTCCTATGCTCTAATGTTATCATGTAGCCTTCTTTCACAAAGGGTAGCATTATAATTGAGCCATTTATTGTCCAAGAATCTCATGGTTTTCCCGCTTTCATTCTGCCAGTTTAGCCCTGTGCAGAATTCTTCTTTGATCTCCATCAATTTTGTCCATTGTCTCGACATATTCTTCTTTTTTGAGTAATCCCACAAGGGTGTTCCTTTTAAATACTTTTTTGAAATAATTTTAACCCATTCATTATGGGGTTTCGCCAAAATTTTCCATGACAATTTCATCTGCAGAACCTTGTTCGCATCTTTATTCTTATGTAGTCCAAGGTCTCCTTCCTGCTTTGGCCTACACACTTTGTCTCATCCAATCAATAGCTTGTATTTTGGGTCCTTGTTCCAAAAGAAGCATTTGTTAATCCGGTCGAGTTTCATATGCATGCTAGTAGCAAGAATAAAGTTTTGCATTATATAGTTTGATTTAGCCGCTAATTTTGTTTTCACAAGTACAACTCTTCCTTGTTGGGTCAGCTCATTTGCTATCTATTTTGTTAACTGATTCTTTGTTTTCACTAGTACTTTTTCAAAGGTATTCTTGTTCACATGTCGATTTATGATAGGGCAACCAATGCATTTTTTTTCTAGAGTGGATTGGTTAGTAATATGAAGGCATGATTGGATTATGCGTTTTTGGTCATTTGAGATTCCTCCGGTGGTTTGGAAAGCAGATTTTTGAAAATCTACTCTTCGACCTGAAACATAACAATATCCGTCAATTATGGTTTTCACCATTCTACATGCTTCCGGGGTTGCTTTCGCAAATATCATAATGTCGCCCACAAAGGACAAGAAGGGGACACGGGTTCCATTCTTTGAAATCTTAAATCCGATATCGTTTCCAAGTTGTTCGCATTGTCGTTGGAGTTTTCTTACTAAAATTTCCGCTCCTAAGAAAAAAACGGTAGGGGGGAGATTGAGTCACCTTGCCTTAAGCCCTTGTGAGGTCGAAACTATCAATTGGTTCTTCATTTACAAGAATAGAGAAAGAAACAGATTGAGCGCATTCTTTAATCCATCCACAGAATTGTGATAAAATTGTTATTTTAGGACAATTACTTAAATCCCTTATAAAAATGGACATAATTAACTAAAATTTGGGATGACATTTGGATATATAGCAAAATTTTCCATCAATTTTTAGCTTATAAAAATAGTGTTCATTTCGAGATCTACATAAATATATCAATGTAAAAACAATGTATTTGTAAAAGATTGCGCCACGTGGCGGCTTTGAAATTTAGAGAACTATTTTCATAATTTTTTTCCTTCTTTTTTCATAATGCGTCACAAGGCAACCTATAGATTTAGTTAATTTTGTTTTTTCTTCGTTTACTATCTATTCTCCGATAAACTTTTTGAAACCGCTCAAAGACGGTTTTTAATTTCTCGACTATTTCTAAAATATTTTTTTTTTCTCTTTTCTTTACTGAGAAAAAAAGATACATGATATCTATATAAAATGATTAAAGCATAAGCAATATTTATTAAAAACAATTCGCCATGTGAACAACTTTATATTTTTTTCCTTATATTTTTTATAGAAAGGAGAAGGAAACTAAATTAGCAAATTGAGAATCTGTGAATAAAACACGGTCTAAGTTCGTGTTTTTCTGATAAATCTGACAAAAATGAATATTTTTGTAAATAGTTTGAAAGTGTAAATATTTTATTAAATAGTTGGAAAAAAAATCACAAATTGAAGCCAAAATCTTTGTAAAAAACATCATAAATATAAATGATATCACAAGTTTGAGAGAAGATGGGAGAAACAATAATTAATTCCTATTAATAGCTTAGCTTAATTGGCGGGTAGTAAATTAGATATAATATATTAATTCCTTTCCTTTTAAATTTTTATAGGATAATGCATTTCATCCAACGATAAGCTTTGGATTATTGATTCATTTCCGATTATGCAACGACTCTGTCGGTGCCATGATTGCTGAAGAGAGTTCCCAAACATTAATGATGGATCTTATGGCTATTGTGGAGCAGGAGACTGTAACCGTGAGAGGGACGGAGGTTGAGGCTAATACTCTTCTTACAGAGCTTGGAGAAAGGACCTAGCTACATTCGCATAGAGAGGACTCGTTTTGTTAGGGGTTTCCTGGATTTGTCGATTGGGGGGATGATGTCAGTTCGTCTCAACCCATTCAGAGCTTGAACGACACTTGGACCGAGGTCATCGCAACTGGGAGTGATTGTCTTACATCGCCACTGGTGCAAGTTGCTCCGCTAGTGGTTGGAGCGTTCTCCCTAGCGGTCGATAATGATATGGTCCCAAAGGGAAAGAAGTAGGTGAAGGACGAGCAGAAGGATGTTCATTTCATTCAGTTTGTTCAAGAGGCCGACAATGATGTGATCCCAAAGCTTTTGAATTAAGATAATACTCCCTCAGATAATAAATATATTACGTTTGAGAATAAATATTTTGATCAACAACATAAAATGTGATATTTTTTAGGTGATTAATTAGCAACTAGTAAAATTTTCACGCCATGGCACTTTTTTAAAATAAAATATTATTAATATAACAAATTACTATTATAAAACAAAATAAAATAATAACAAAGTTAGCATAATATAGGAAAGGGTAAAGTTGATAAAAAAAATGTACAAAAAAATATAAAATTAAGATGGTTTTGACATCTAAGAAAAAAATATTCTTAATTAAGAGTTAGATGATTAATAAATGTGTGAAATTTTCACTTGTTAACAATTTAGGAGATTGGCGCAACAATTTTCTTATTTTATGGAAATATATAGATTATATTTAATAGTTAGAAATAAAGTTAAAAATGCAATGTTTTGTAAATGTTGAATTAATCCCTATCCAAACTGATGTTTGTTGAGGCATAAGAGATTTTTCTTAAGGACCATGGTACATTTACACCAGTCAAGATCTCTTACAACACTAACCCTACTCCCCTCTCTACATCACAAAAATATTTAACATTTATTCAATCTTAAAAAAAATAAAAAAAAATAAATTTAGATTCCTAATATCTATTTTTATATGTTTATAAAGTTTTATTTTGAAAAATCATGTTTTACAATTTTTGAAAATTAAAAAGGCAATATTTTACAAAATACAATTATTAAAAAATTTAAAACATGATTTTTCAAAATAAATTTTTATAAATATATAAAAATAGATGTTAGAAATATAAATATAATTTTTTTCAAAATTAAATACTCCCTCCGTCTCAAAATATTTTTCATTTTACTTTTGGCACATTTTACTTTTGTAACCCTCTATATTACACCATTTCTATTGGTCCTCCTCAAAATTATTTATCTAATTAAATTCAAAAGATTTTTTTTTTGGTAAGATTAAAACTTATTTCCTAAATTCAAAATTTAAAACTACCTTAATTCGCTACCACACACATCGCTTCTTCTCCAATCTCCGTTCTTATGTTTGAGAATTAACCCCAAAGGACAGAAACCATAAAATTTCTATGAACTCCACCATCTCCATGCCATCAATGCGAACACAACCACCTTCATTGTCAATTCATCGACATTAGTCAAGTTGTCGCCCAATTTCACATAAGCGATCACATCCGAACCCCCACCCCAACCAAACTCCGATTGCTATCTCCTTCATATCCAAATTTAGGCTACAAATTTCGGCGCCTGCGAAGAAGAAGACTCGATCTCGACGAAGCTTGATAACAATGAAGCGTTTTTCATCAATCATCACAATTAAACTTTATGAAATCCTCAATCATCAATCAATTTCCATATTTTGAGCCTACCTAGGAACAACGTATGTATAATAGTTTCCTTCTTCCCACATAAATCACATAAGGGAACAACGTTAGGTCAAATTCATCTGCATAATTTTAAGTTCATCGTCATTAAAGTGATCGGGTTCTATTGATCAAATATCCAAACATTAACTAATAAAATCTGATTTTATTCTAAGTCGATGTGGTTACCATATATATATTTTTTAATCAGCCCCATATATATATATATATATATATATATATATATATTTAATCAGCCCCATCGAATCAATTCATAGTGAATCGGGTTATCCGATCAAGTAATCGTCACCTTTGCTTGGCTCAGCCAAGCAAAGGTAATGGCAATCAAAGCCCCAAACACAACAACAGATTTGAATCTTTAAAAAGAGTAAACAAAAATATCTTCAGATCATAAACAAAACAACTATAGTGATATATATATTACATATCCCAAACACAACAACAAAAATTGCAGGTGAACTGAGATTAGCTAATGACGGTGAACTTAAAATTATGCAGATGAATTTGACCTAACGTGCTGAACGAAAAAAGATAAAGAGAAAATCTTTATTTTTCTTTTTAATTTAGGAAATAAGAATTCTATTTTAATTAAGATTTTCTGAAATAATTTTAGTAATTTAAATTGGAAAAATTAATTATAGATTGACCGATAGAAATTGTGTAACATAGAGGGTTACATTCTAGGTTATAAGTGATCCGAACCGTTTGGTGTAAAATTTTTAATTTTACACTATAAATATTAAGATGACATGTGACAAAAAGCTATGTAAAAAGTAACTAGTCTATAAGTCTAGTTTTTTTCTTCCTTTTTAAAGTGGGAACCTTGTAATTTAATTGGTGGTGTAAAGAATCTAAAATGATAAAAATTATATAAAATATTCATTTTTTTATAAATTTTTTTAACAAATTTGTACTTATTAATAATAACTACGAAATTGTTAAAGAAAAATATTTTAAAAAATAAAATATTTTATATAGTTTTTATCCCCTAAAAAAGTGTACATAAATGTTTTGCCAAACGATAAAGCATAGTTTAAGTTTAATTGACTTTATGATAAGTGATCTAATGACTTAAGTCAGGCATGTCGTCAGATAACACGGGCAAACTTCTCAACAACCTATACCCGAGTATTTTACTAAAATACCCTTTCCATCGTTTGTCAATCACGTGTCTTCGACTCTTCACTGAAAGAAAAATACCCTTCATTTGCACGTTTCTACCACACTCCCAAATCTCCAATTGGTTGACCAATTTTTTTTTTTCATACACAGTATAAATTTCACTAAGAAACACCCCTTGTATCCCGTAGGCTATAGGGGTTTTTGCTAAGAACGTGGTTAATTTATAGTTTTAAAATGTACCGGGTATTAATAAGCCCAACTACAAATTTTATTTTTGATAAAATTTATTTTATAGTCCATTTGAATGAGTCAAATTAATAAAATTATAAGGGTGGGAATCAGTCACCGGAAATCATTCGTAGGTGACTGATTCACCTGACCCACCGCTCGAATATCCGAGTGAAAACCTGAAAAAAAAACGGGTAATGGATGGGTCACTCATCACCTGACCCAACATCCATAATTGGTGTTGGGTCAGGTGATGGATATGATAGACTTTCCACCCATCACCCGAACCGCTAGCTCACCCGCCAGCCTCTGTTAACTAAGCCATTTCTAGTCCTCACTTTTGTCCCTCTTTCGCAGTTTGACATTTCCATTCCTCACCCGTTTTTGTTGAATTTTTTTAATTAACTTGCTTTTTTTAGGGCTTTAAGTTCTTTTTTTTATACTTTGATTGAAACTTGAAGTTGAACATTTCTCTATTATAACTATAAGGATACCAAAAAAAAAAAAAAAGATGGTATAAGGAGGCAGAAGCTCTTATGTAATCTTATTTTGGCTTAAATATATGGTATTAGTTTATGTAATCTTATTTTGGATCCTTGACTCAAATGTCTCTTTTCACATGACCAGTGATAGTGGCTTACTTCATTATATCATGGATGTTTCAACTTATCACATCAAGCTCCCCAACGGGTCGATCGCCATTCGCCGCTGCTACTCAGGTCGACAGTCTCCAATGTCTCTCGAGCACTCATGTTTCAGGCATCTTTGCCGATTAAAATTTAGGGGGAATGTGTGCTCATTGCTTGCTACCTTATCAACCGTACTCCGACCACTCTTCTTCAAGGTAAAACTCCCTACGACCTCTTATTTCATCGGTTCCCTAATTACTCTCTACTTCGTGTTTTTGGGTGCTTTTGATACTCTACCCAGATTCCCCTAGCCCCAACAAATCCGGTTGGGATCCCCTATCCCCATTTTCCCTATCCCATCCCCATCCCTTCTCACAATTCAAATACTCTTTACCTTTTTTCTTAAGTTTATTCATTTTTTTTTTTACTTTTGTTTTATAAAATAAAAGATATGAGATGGGATAGGAAGGAGATAGGGAAAATAGGGATAGGTGATCTCAACCCCAACAAATTTGCTTCTCGAGGTCAAAAATGTCTTTTCCTTGGGTATCCCTTTGGTCAAAAAGGTTGGCGTCTCTATGATTTAGACACTTGTGCTATTTTCACCTCTGGAAATGTCACTTTTTATGAACAAATTTTTCCTTACATGTCATCCTCTTGATAGAGCATATTTAGTAGTGCATAATAGATTGCATTTAGCATAATTTAGGTGTGAATATTGCATTTATTTAGTTGAATTTGCATTATCACTTGTTGAGTTAGAAGAGGCGGAATCTACATGATTTTATGTTTTATTTCAGGAAAAGTAGATTGGAGGTGAAATGATATTGAAAAGAGCGGAAACAAGTTAAAGAAGTACTTAGGAGCTGCTGGAGACGAAGAGGAAGCAGCTCGGAAGAATCGCAGGCCGCCCCGCGACATCGAAGGCCGCCCCGCGGCTCGAAGGAAGAAACGGAGAAGTTCGCAATCGCCGGCCGCCCCGCGCCCTGGCCTGGCCGCCCCGCGGCCCGTGCAGAGACTGATCTTCGACTCCGGATTTTACTTAGGGTTTTATTATGTTATTTTGGGCTGATTTTCATAAGACTATTTAAGGTTTTTTTAGTTATTCTTTCATTCACCTTATGCACTTTACACCATTGTTGAGAGCGTCGTTGAGCATGAGCAACTAAACTCTTGAGGTTTCGCCTACGATTTGGATCTTTGATTGTTGAATTGTGAGTTTCTTAATCTAGTTCTTATTCCTATTGCAATGTTTCGACTTCTTTGTGCTTAATTGCTTGGATGTGTTTAATTCTCTTTGGCCTGGCCGACTAGTTAGAGTTGATTCATTCAATTGCTAGGGTTTTGTAGATTCCTCGTAGCGAACCTTAACCCAAGTGGCAATCATATCCCTTTAGGACTCGTAGGACTAATTGGATGTGTAGGAAGTTGAATACATGTTGAATATCGACTCGTAGCTTGATGTTATGTGTACCTTGGTTAATTCATAATCTTAATGCTATCTCTAGGTTGAATCTTAACCATGTTAGGGTTATTTAGAGATAAGGGTTGCTAGGACTCGTAGGACTAGTAATTTACCTAAGATCTGGACAAGGACATTGATAGGAAAAGACAAGAACTAAAGGCTGAAACAAGGATCGAATTCTTCAATCGAAGTGATAAATTGTAGGTGAACCTATTTCTCTCCACTGCATTCTACAACCTATTTACTTTGTTTGCTTGCTTCCGCTTTGCTAAAAGGCGGATCTTTTCACACTAAAAACTCCCCCTTTTTCCTTCTTAGCAATTATAATTAGACTTGAATTTAATAGATTTCCCTGTGGATCGATCTCTTGCTTACACACTATACTAGTTGTGAGTTTGAGTATTCTTTGGCAAGAACAACGACAGGTTTTCCTCTTGTCACCTCTCCTTCGGCTTTCACCATTCCCAAGCTCTCACCTCACCACCCCACATCCTTGTCTCATGACGATGACACCCCTGACACATCTCCTTCCCTTCCTGCCCACAAGGGGAGCACTTCTCTACCCCCACCTCGTCGTAGCACCTGAACTCTGCAGCCTAGCACACGCCTTCGTGATTTTGTGTAAGCCAACTCTATCCAGCAACACCATCCTATCTTGTTGAATCCTACTCTGATTGCATCTTCGGTTATCTCGTATCCTTTAGCTAATTTTGTAAGTTACGTTATAACAAGTTGTCCAATCCCACAACTATTTGGCATCTATTAGTGTCGCACAAGAATCCTCCTCTTTCCGAGAGGTCGTCCAACATTAGCACTGGTCGGATACAATGCGACTTGATATTGATTCTTTACACAACAATGGGACTTGGGATGTTGTTGACTTACCTCCTAAAAAGGCCCCTATTTACTGCAAATGGGTCTTTAGAATCAAGTGCAAGACAGATGGCAGCATTGAGCGTTATAAGGCCCGATTAGTGGTACTTAGGAACCGTGTCAAGTTGAAGATATTAATTGCTCTGAAACTTTTGCTCGTGTTTCTAAAATGGTTTCAGTCAAAGTATTTTAGCAGTGGTTGTCATTCATGACTGGGAACTTTATAAAATGGATGTCCACAATGATTTTCTCCATGATGACTTGCACGAGTATGTTTATATGACGATGCCTCTTGGATTCTCTATTCCTGGTTCCTCTAAGGTTTGCCACCTATGTAAGTCCCTGTACGGTCTCTGTTAGGCACCCAGAAACTGGTTCTTTAAGCTTGCATCTGCTCTCACATATTTCGGCATTACTCAATCATATGTTGACTACTCTTTCTTCTCATATATGCGCTCTGATATTGTCCTGCATGTTCTCAATTATGTTGATGATCTTATTATTGTGTGTAATGATTCTGCCTCTATTGCTCAGTTCAAGTTGTTTATGCACACTCGATTTCATATGAAAGATCTTGGTCCTCTAGAGTATTTTCTAGTGATTGAGATCACTCGCTTTGCTGCTGGCATATTTTTATCCCAACGCAAGTATGCGCTGGACATCCTGACTAAGATTGGGCTCCTGGGTTTTAAACCAACCAGTTTTCCCATCGAGCATAACCACAATCTGTCATTGGAATCTAGTCATCTCCTTGCCTCTTCGGAGCAATATCGACAATTGATTGGGCGACTAATCTACATCACCATTTCTAGACCAAAGCTTAGCTACTCCATTCATATTCTTGCCCAGTTTTTGGCTTCTCCACAGAGAACCAATATATGGTAGGCAGCTCTACGAGTGCTTCGTTACTTGAAAGTGTGTCCTGACCAAGGTATTCTTCTTTCTCAATCTAGTGATCTCCGACTCAATGCCTAATGCGAATCCGATTATGCAACATGCCTTCTTACTCTTCGTTCTCTCATTGACTTCTTCGTTATGCTTTGTGTGAATCGCCTATTTCATGGAAGACTAAGAAACAATCTATAGTATCCTGCTCTTCAGTTGAGGTGGAGTTCTATATTATGGCCACCACAACATGTGAGCTAGTTTGGCTCAAGTCGTTGCTTCCTTCCCTTGGGGGTTTTCATCGTCAACCTATGCGCATATGGTGCAACAACCAGACCTCTTTTCACATTGCTTCTAATCCTGTCTTTTATTAGTGCACAAAACACATTGAAGTTGATTGTCATCTGATTCGTGATCATGTTCGTGCTGGCGCCATTGTGACAACTCATATTTGCTCTGCCCTACCATTGTCCAACATTCTCACTAAAGGCCTTGGCTAGTTGCATTTTTATGTTCCACTTCGCAAGTTGGGCATTCGTAATCTTCATGATTCAACTTGATGGGGAGTATTGAGATAATCATATGTTTTGTATATAGATTTACTCTTATCTTATATCTTGTATATCAAGCATAGTATCTCTACAATCTAGGATAGTGTTAATCTAATTTTTCCTGTATAAATATATGTCAATATTCTAATGCGTAGACACGATTCACACCCTATCTTTCTCTTCAACATATCTGGCTCTCAATTAGCAAACCAAACACGAGTCTCCGACCGATCCGCCTTCTTCGTCCTTTCCTGTTCGGATGGGCAGCAACCCTAGAACCTTCATCGACGAATGTCAAGCCTTAATTGCTATCATCAAGGTTGCTGCCAGATTCAGCGATGTCCTCCATCTTCCTCTTTTTCTTGTTTTGTTCGATTGTCATCTTGACTGTGCGCTTCTCGCCTTCGTCTTCAATGTCGGCATTACATATATATTAAAGATGGATCTGATGAATATGCAATTACCAAATCTGGCGAGCCAACGACTGAAGCGAGTAATCGGGCAAAAGGGGAAAATTTTGGGGTTGCTGAATCCATAATTGCTTATTTGATGATTGGTTCTTCGATCAATTGCAGGTTTTCCGATTCGAAACCTATTTGGCTAATTGGATTGATCCTCATAATAAACTAAACATGAGCGAGCGAGGGGGATCTTGAGAAATAAGTGCTGACAAACTCAAAATAGGCAAGTTCTTAGCAACAACATGAAACACAATGTCTGGACATGACCTGACACTTTGGCGCTGACACTTTGGCCATGGATGGATGTACCTTTATCGTTGTTCATGTGTGGACCGTGTGGTCGCTGTTTCTTATTGAATGAATTACACACAGTGCCATATTTATACAACTGATAAGCCTGATTTTGAAATGAATGAGATCTTATCTCATTTTCCCCTTTATCAAAACATTATAACTTCACTTATTTTGTTGTTCAAGATCTGATAAGATCCACCCATCATCTTCCTCTCGTGCAAATTATTTGTGCATGGCATTCAATAAAATTAAGCAAGGCAATAACGTCCACATTTTATACCTTTTTGCCAGTTCTGTCTTTATATATATTCACAATTCAGGGGCTTTTTGCAGAGCTATCATGTATGTGCCTTTACTTGCTGAAACCCTTGTGCTTGTCAACTAAACTCCCTCCGCGACCTTATCCACAGACACGAAACCAGAAATTAAAATTCGGATGGACTAGGTATGCTAAATTTTTCTACACGCATTAACAAAACCCTTAATTTAATAAATAAATGATTTTTTTTATTAATTTTCCTTAATTTTTTTACATATTATTTTATTTTTGTAAAAATGGGGCGGGCTGGAGCTGACACTAGCCCGCCCCTCGGTCCGTCCCTGCTTATCCATAGCCCATCTTATTAAAACACGACAAATCACTACCAAAAAATTAATTTTATTATAGTCCGACCGATTAGTAATTTTTTCATTAGAAAGCAAATTCTAATGTGTTATATAAACATACATTACACAATTTCATAATTTTAATACCTTTTTTAATCAATATTTTTAACCAAATAATTTTTTACTATATATTAATATATTAATAGGGGTGCGTTCCGATGAAAACCAAAAATGCAGCAAACACCTGTGAGGACCGGCTTTTTAGTCCGGTTCACTTGTTTTATAGCCTGGTTATGAATAGAACCGATCTATAAAGTCACGAATTTTAGCCCGGTTCTGAATAAAACCGAGTTATAAAGTCACTATGTAATTTTAAAACATGAGTTTTTAGCACGATTTTAAGGCTTGACCGAACTATAAAGTCATGTGTTATTTTAAAACTGGAGTTTTTAGCACGGTTTTTAGATTGAACCGAGTTGTAAAGTCACCGTGTGATTGGGGTTTTTAGCACAAGTTTCAAATAAACTGTTAGGACATGTATATAAGGGTTTCCTTCGTACTTGTGAGGATTCATTCATAATCAATCAAAATGTTATTCTCTTCTAAACTCTCTCGATTACTCTCTCTTGTTCTGTTAAGGCACAACTTAGGGGCTTAACAATTGGTATCGGCAAGCTTGAAGATCTTCAGCAATGGCGGATGGAACGAGACTCAAAGCGACGGCGAAGATGGATTACGACGCCATATCAGTGTCGATGAAAGAGAACGTGCGCCAGATCATCTCCATGTACGGCGTTATGAGCAAGCGCCTGGACGAGTTTAATCGCCAGTGCAAGGCGATGATTGGATTGATCACGAACGACCAGACAGGGATGGAGCAAACCCCATCGGAGACGGATTTCCGACCGGGGCAACCGTTTGATGCCTGGTTTATCAACGGGAATCAGATAGGATTTTCGATTGCGGACGAGCACTTCTCAATCATCGATGGGGAACGGCAAAGCAAATTGGAAGGGATCGACGCCTCAAATCAAGAATTGCAAGACAAGAATCGAATCACCAAAGATAGCGGCCATGGAGGGCAACCAGCAAATATCGGCACTCAATTCGTCAAGGATTCACCAAGAATCATTGATCGAAAGTTCAATGCGCCCTCGAAAAGCATTCTTGGTGACTCAGGAGACGAATTGATCGATCGCAGAGTAAGCAGTATCGAAACACCGAGTCATAAAACTCTTGAGGCCTTCAAAAAGGAGAAGGAAGCGTCTATTGCAGCCCCGGAATGCAAGACTGTCAGAAAATTCGGAATGCAGACACTAGATATTCAGATTGTAAAGGAATTGCAAGACTGTCAGGAGGAGGCTGGAACCCCGGTTGTAGACGTGAGTCGGGAAAGTGATAAGCGGGCAAAAGATCTGCAAATTCAGTTTGAGTCTTCAAAGGAGGATCAATGGAAGAATCCTTCAAACCCAGCGATCAACGAGATCAGTGAAGAACCATAAATTCAACAAGAACCTTGTACGGTAAATTCTGATCCTTTAGGAGCAGTAGTCATTGCAATTGCATCTAAGGAAGTAGGTGAATTGGTTGTGCTATTGATTGAATTGATAGAAATTAGATTGGCTAATGGTAGGGCAAATAGCTTGACTGATATTGGGTTTGTGGAAATCTATAACGCACACAAGGTGCTCGATACAATGTCTGCAGGTAGCTATGTCGACAGTAGAGATCATTCTATTCAAATAGGAAGCACACATCTTTTTTTTTGGACCGGGGAGAAACGGCTCCCCGAACCGGTAATCATAAAACCATTAGAAAAGAGTTTACAAAACAAACTATCCAGGGCAAGACCTAGATACAGTCATCCCACTTACATCAGCAAATGAAAGAGGTAAAACGACATCAGGAGGATCAGCCAGAACATGGTAGTCGAGAGGTAGCGAGAAAGCGAAATCTGCGACCCCGTCCGCCACCGAGTTCGCCTCGCGATAGATATGACGAAATTGGAGAGTCCAATCTCTACGAAGGAAGCCTTGGCATTGAACCACCAGGCTAGAAAGCGGATGGGAAGGCTTGACCCTTCTACCAATCAGCTTGACAAAAGTCTCCGAATCAGTCTCAATCAGAACCTTCCTAAAACCCATTTTCCAAGCCAAATCCAGCCCTTTCAAAACTCCCCAACCTTCAGCAAAGCTGGCTGAGCAGGCACCAATATTGAGCGCAAAACCGCTCACCCATTTCGCATCAGTATCGCGAATAACCCCTCCAGCCGTAGAGCGGTTGCCGTCGCGCATCGCTCCATCGGTGTTGACTTTGATCCAACCGGCGGCCTCCGGTCTCTCCCATCGAATCTCCTTAGTTCTCCTCTTCATCGCTTCTTTGTTTGTTCCCAACCTCCTTCTGGCTTCCCTGTAATCCCGAGCAACTCTAGTGCAGTCCAAAGGCGCCACCTTTTGCCTCCCGCTTTCCCGGAAAACAATCTCGTTTCTTCTTTTCCATAGATTCCACACAGCCACAACGAAGAAAGTGCACCAGTCCTCCCCGTCTCCAATCTTCTCTTTTGACAGAATGTTTCTCCTAAGCCAAGCTGCAAAAGGGAGGTTCCAGTCTTGCTTTCTTTCGTCCGTGTCCAGCACTTGTATCCAAAAAGCATTGGCAGCATCACATTCTTTGAAAAGGTGATCAATTGACTCATCATGGTTTTTACATACCGGACACTGGGTTGAGATACACATCTAGTTAAGGGTAATCGAAATTGGCTTTTTGATCCTGGAGGAGGCAATAGTTGACAGTATCTAAGTGGGATTGTGAACAATTGTTGGGTCGAATCGGTTGTCGTAGTACCCGCAGACAACCATCAAGTGAGAGTTGGGCTTGGATATCAGATTTTTTACCCTAGAATACAGTGTTTGGGCATGAAACTGAAGGGGTATAACTCTAATCAATTGATAAGCACACGAGTTGTATCTTCTCAATGTTTAGAACCTACAATGCAAGTCTATCTTCAATGGCCATTCGAGAGAGGACGATTTTATGCTATCTCCATCGATGGTCACTCTGCAGATTTAGAAATGGACATTGGATGGGGTTTTGCATTTGATCCAGGTATACCTACTCTAGGTTGTTGTGATAGCAATTGGTACAAGAGGATAGGATGGGTGATGCTACTGATTGTTGGCAATCCAAGGGGTTGGACATTGGAATTGTTTTTTTCAAGTGCTTACATGGATGCTCGATCTGTCTGATGTTTGGTCACACGAGATACTTTGCCTTGTGTCATGGAGATTTTGATGTTGGGGATGTCGTCCAACTTTTACTGTTGTCATGAAATTGTTGCTGTCATGGAGGTGTGGCAAGGGCAACCGAATGCAGGACCACGGCATCATCAAGTGGAGTATATTGCTAATTTCATTGCAATTGGCAACCGTGCTTGATATTGAGGTCAAAGTTGCTGCAGGGACTGATTTTTTGAAGTAGCTTGGGATGCTGCAGTGTTGCAGTTCTGGAAGGGTGCAGGAGGCCAAAATTGCTTCAAAGTTAGGAAGGCATATAATTGTTGCTGTCATTGCTACTTGTGGTCTCCAGATTTTTCAATGAATTAGACCTTGTGGGCAAGGTCTTTGTAAGGAGGGGAGTGATGTTAGGACATGTATATGAGGGTTTCCTTTGTACTTGTGAGGATTCATTCATAATCAATTAAAATGTTATTCTCTTCTAAACTCTCTCGATTACTCTCTCTTGTTCTGTTAAGGCACAACTTAGGGGCTTAACATAAACCAAGCTATAAAGTAGTCTTCACGATTTTTATCACAATTTGAGGTTTTCACCGGAGTCAATCCCAATATTAATATATATTCTTTTTTTTTATCAGTATATTAATATATATTCTAAAGATAAGATTTTACCAAATTTTTATCTGGTTCAATTTAATCAATATAATAATATATTTTTAAGATAAGATTTTATCTAATTTTGTTAGACATCGATATATTTTTATAAGATTTCACCGAAATTTATTATGGATATCTTATATTCCGTATTTTACCTCTTTTATTTGTAGCAAATCTATCTATCTATATCTATATACAGAGTATTAGATAAACCCATTAATTTCATTTATTGTCATGTGTCATCTTATTTGTCCTCACTTGAAGACTAAAAAGGAATCTTGTGATATGGGTAGGGTTTGAATCACTTATAAATTACTCACAACTTCCTTATTATATCCGATGTGGAATGGTGTATTGCACTCTTCCTGCTTAAATTATTGACGACTTTGTCAAGCCTAAATGAGTGCCCTCTAGGTGAATCTAGCATACCCGAGCATATTATTGAAATACCTTTAGGCCTAGATTCGGCTCTGATACCATTTGTAAAAACCCAGAGTTTTAAGAAGTGCTAGCCCATGCCACCTAGACTATCCAGCCCTTTCAGATTTGCTATCCTCACTTGAAGCCTAAAAAAAATAGCTTAAAAAAGAAGAGCTCATTTGACATGGTAGGATTTGAATTATTATAAATTCCTCCCAACATATTATATCCCATGTGCGTGGACGGAGTGTTACAACATAAGCCCTAGAGGAAGGAAGATTTTAGGCAGAAAGAAGGAGAGGAACAAGTTGCAGAGAGATAGAGAGACAGAGGAAGAAGATAGTAGAGACGTAGGAGAGATAGTATTCTGTAATTCATCGTTACCCATCAGGCCTATTAGCCTATTTAAGATATTTTTCTCACTTTACACATTTAACCCTATAATTTTTCCTAATTGCCCAACAATACCCATCATTACATGTTACTTATGATTATATGTTAACGGTTAGTCCGTCTGTCGATTTATCGACCTCTCGAGTTTCAGGCTTATTTTGGCTCGAATTTTTACCTAAGAAAATTTGTATTTTGAGTTTTACTTGCCCATATATATGTGCCCCAACTCCCCAACCCATCTCCCCTAAACTAAACCTTTTTTTAATCGAAATTTATGATTAAAAATCGACATAACCAATAACCAATTCTGATATAATAAATAAAACGATCGGCTTGAATTGACTCGAAAAAAAAAACGATTGGCTCTCAACACAACGTCCAACGTCAAACCGAAATAACACAAACTCAAAACTTTGTCTTATTGTAGATTTAATTTTTAACGAATCTTCGAATTAGCCCAATAGATACCAAACTTCAGTTCACGTGTAGACGACGTCGTATCGTCGTTGTACCGATTCGAATGGTTTGTTTCTCCGATATAGCAATGAAATGTTTGGATGACAGGCAGCATTGACAACGACATATATATAGCTAGATACATATATACAGATTATTTTATTTATGGACCACATATACGCTTTATATCTATCTAGCTTTAAAATCTGTCTTCCAAGTAGATCGAAAGTATTTGGCGGAAACGGGAGTAAAAAGGTTCCGTGTTCGATCTCTACATCTGTCCTTTTCTTTAGTTAAAAATCTAAGATTGGTACGTTTTACTCCCTACCAGTGAGTCGAGTCGATCCGTACAAACCGGTTTGCACTAGGGTTTGCTATCAAAGAGTTTACTTGTCCTAAAAGTTCGCCAATGGTCACATTTTTTAATACCGCGCATATATTCTATATTCATGTGCTCTTCAATCATTTACCTAATTATTTGTATACCTACAAAGTACAAACCATGTCTGATCGGTGTACCCTCCTATAACTATATAGAAATTGTAGGTGTACTGCTGAGAATATAAGTTGAGTTGTGGAATAAGGATCCCACATTGATTAAAAATTGAATTCAAGTCTTGCATATAAGCCGGTGGGCTATTCTACCTAACACCAATTGGTTTTAGGATGGAACCCCACTCGGCTTGTGTGCTCGGCTTGGTTGGTGCGTGTTTAACATGTACAATCCACATATTTTGGAACTTAATTAGTTAATTATTCACAACCCACACCAGAGACCAACCCTGATCCGGACTAGACTCGGTTGGAAATAGACCTGAAGTAGTGGCGGAGCTGGGGGGGTGCTGGAAAAAAATACATAAATTTTTTTTTTTTCTCCATATATTTAGTATTTGTAAGGTAATATAATACCTTTAAATAGTGGTAAGGGAAAGAAGGGAGAAAGTAAGGAGAATCAAAAGGTGTTGGGTTGAAATCGCCCTTCTTTAACTTTTTTATTTGTTTTACTCTATCATTAATTCTTCTTAATTTCTCTTTATATTTTTTGTTTCTATTAACCATTTCATTAAAAAAATGACATATTTATGTTTAAATTATATATTAAATCTTTTCTTGCAATATTGTTTTAAAAATAATTCTTCGTTATTTTTCTCTATATTTTTTTTGTTTTTCTTCTATTTTTTTGGTGTTTTTTCAATATTTTTTTTACAAAATCTTCTTATCAAGTATACACCAAAAAAAATATTTCACGAAATTTTTTTAGCACCCCCTACCCGGAATCCTGACTCTGCCACTGACCTGAAGACAAACAAAACTGATCCAACCCAACTCTCAATCTGACCCAACTCACAACCTGACGCGACTTCTAATCCGACCTAAATGTGACACAACATTTATCAATTGGTGCACTTGTGTACATATATTAATAATTAATACTCCGAATTTTGAAATATGAAATTTTCAGAGTATAATGATCAAAACAAAAACAATAAAATAATTTTTGGAAGAATTTCCCTAGAACCTTGTCCCCGAATTTTGAAATATGAAATTATGAATAATTGACTTGAATTCCAATTATCTCACTAATCAAAGATTAATATAATGAGTAGATTATACCTTGAATCATATTTAATTTTACTTGAAAAATACTTTTTGAAAGACACAAATAACTTAATAAATAACACGAATTACATATTTAGTCATATCAACCCAATTCCCCAAACATGCCTAACATTTTGATTCGAAATCCGAACGAGATCGGCCCGTCTACTACCGAAGAAACCCGACATATTGTGACCTGAAATCTGAATGGGTATGACCTGATTCAATTCAAAATATGAACAATTTGAAATTTATTTTGACCAAACCCAACCTAATCAATACCCGACCATATATTACCCGAATGACCACAACGAGCCTAACCCGAGCTCAAATTATGATGGCATAACAAACAAAGGTATTGAGTTTGGAAAGTTAGAAAGTAGCATGATCCTAGTTTCAAATTAAATAGATATATGATTCACCCATTCAAAAAAGTCTATATAATCGGTTCACTTTTTATCCATACTTTGTTGTTCAAATTGTATTTTTTTAAAAAACGCCCACTAGTTGTAAAAATAATAATAATAATAATGTAAGTATAAATTTTATTTGACATTTTGGTCCCATTTAATAAGGCAGGAAATAATATGTGTTAAGATTGAACCAAATTAAACCAACAAAATTAACTATCTAATCGAAGAATATAAAGACTCCATCAAATCGAATATACATATTATAAATAGCAAGTGCATATATATAAATATAAATAAATAAATATTATATTATATTATATACCCATGTGTGCGTCACGAGGAAATTGGATTTAGCTTCTGAGGATCTACACATTAGTATTTAATTAATTGTACATTACTAATTAATTAATATATAAAGGTAGATTTTGGAGCGTGCAGATCATAGCTTTAAGACTTGGGAAAATTCAACGGCAGACGACGATGGATCGATCATATACTTAAATTTAATAATACCAAAAAGTGGGTGAAATTAAAAACGAAATTGAATTGGCAAATATACATATGAGTATTGAGTAGTAGTATATACGTAAATTAAAAGTGGTAATTGTCATCCATTCATCAGCATTCATGCTCATAATTAAGATTCCCAATGGGCCCCAAACACCTTAGCAAGCACATGGAATAGTTGAGTAGCCGGTATCATTCACTATTTAATATCATCATATGTACTCAAGGCTTATTGTGTATCATGTGAACACATTTAAGCCGTTGATTAAGGTAGAATGGAGGACTGAGATTATTCAAAAAAAATTAATTAATTATAATTTTTTTTGACAAATTAAAAGACTTTCATCTTGAGCGCGTGACATTGACAATACTCAAAACCCTAACCCTGCCATTAACATAAATCGGCAGTAGAGAGCCCAAGAGATTTGGAGGCGAGGGGGAGATCCGGGGCTGAGGCGAACGCGATGCAGAGGCGAGAGGGCCATTTGCAAGTGGAACGATGGAGGGACGATGGCGGAGAGGAAGACGACGGGCGTCCCAAACAAAACAGCCTCCTCCGGTGGCTCGTGAGTCCATCAAAGAAACAGAAGGGGAGACGATCGGTACTCCAATGTCGGCGGCGGCGGTGAGACTCTTTCCGGCATTCGAAGGCGGATCCGGTGCGGTGAAGGCGGATGGCAAAGGCGGACCACGAAGGCGAAGCCGTGAAGTGCGGATCGAGGCAAATCGATGGCGATTTCGGCGGCGATTTGTAACGGTGATGGTGTGCTGGTCGGACACCCCTTCTCTTCTACTCATCCCTTCTCGATTCACAATGAAAGGGGTGGTTTGTTGGCGGATCTGGGCAGCCAAGCCATCGCCGTTCATTGAACCGATTGAAACAAAATTTTCAACAAGTCAAAAACCTAGTCTTGTGAATCCAGTGCTGCTACTCAATTCATTACAAGGTGAGTGAGTTCGTGGTCTGCCTTTGATTCTTTGATTACAACGTGAGTTTGTGATCTACGCCTTTGCTTAGTTGTAAATGACTAAATGTTGATGTCGGTAGAAATTTTTTGATTCTTTGATCTGACATTGGAATTGAAATATCTCCCTAAACTCACCCTCCAAATCAATTCTTTCATGTTTATTAATCAATTCTCGCTCGTTCCAAATGCATCGATACCATCGAATAATCATGTTATACCATCGAATAATCCAGTGATACTATCGAATAATTATTAGTTACTTGTTAAAATGAGTAACGGAAACGTTAATCAAGCGATATCATCGAATAATCAAGCGATATAATCGAATAATCAAGCGATACAATTGAATAAAAAGGTTAGGGCGTTTTTCAGGGTGCTAGCTGATTAGAATAATCCATCGATAATATTGCATAATCCATTGATACGATCGAATAATCCATCGATACGATCGAATAATCCATTGATACGATCGAATAATCCATTGATACGATCGAATATACCATCGAATAATGCGAAGAAAAATAACCGTCTATCATGTGGCAAGTGGATACCATCGAATCCATCGATACGTTCGAATAATCCATTGATACGATTGAATAATCCTGTGATACAATCGAATAATTTAAAGGAAAAAAAATTCAAACCCACAAAAGGTGTACGCGCCTACCAGTAAGCAAGTGGAGCAAATTTCATGCTGGGGCCCACCACTTTCTTAATTAAAAAAATTGTAAAATGGCTATTAATCTCAACCACTCATTTCATTCAATCAACGGCCCTGATTTGTTCACATGATACACGTTAAGGCTTGAGTACACCGGAACCAACCTATATATATATATATATATATATATATATATATATATATATATATATATATATATATATATATATATATATATATATATATATATATAGGGTAGATCATATGAGAACAGCCCTTATTGTGTAAAATGAAAACACATCTGGACCGTTGGTTTAAGGAAAATGGATGGCTGAGATAATTTCGTAAAATTAATTAATTGAAAAAGAAAATTGAAAAAACCCAACCACAATCTTATATCAGGCGCGTGTACCCATTCCTAACCCTACCCCCACAAATCGTGCTTTTGCTTACAAAGAAGAGAGAGAAAGAGGAGAGCGGCGATCAGGCGAAAGGGAAAGGGCGGGACGGCGACGGTGAAGGCGGGTGATGGCGAGGAAGACGGTGAAGGCGGGACGGCGACGGCGATGGCGATGGCGTTGTCGGAGTATCGAGAAGTCCGACGGCGATGGCGGGTGAAGAAGGCGACGACTCCGGCGATGGCGAAGGTGGCGGTGGCGACGACTATGGCGGTTGCAGAGGCGGTCGAGGCTACAGCAGCCATCGGACTCCAGATCCGACCTTCCTCAGCCCTCGCTCTCCTTCCTCGCTCCTCGTCGCGCCTCTCCAGTCAAAGATCCGGCCTTCCTCCGGCCACCCTTAGCCCAGATCCGGCCACCCTTAGCCCAGATCCGAGCCCCACCACACCCAGCCGCCACCAACAGCCCCAAATCCGACCACCCTTACAGCGACGGAGACGAGGCACCCTTACAGCCCCAAATCCGAGCCCCACCATGAATAGCGACCACCCTTACAGCCCCAAATCCGAGCCCCACCATGAACAGTGCATCACCGAATGAAGTAAATCAATGGGTGAGTTCAGATTTTTTTTTTTTTTATGGTTAATTGATTGGTTGATCGATGTGTTAGGTTTAGGATTAGTCGATGAATACGGTGGTTGTCTGACAATTGAATCAATTGGTGAGAATTTTAGACCTAATTGAGAGAGATGAGAGGTCGATCGGTCATTATCGATATCCCAATTGGGGTTTGTCATGTTATTGTCAATTATTCGTTTATTTTGTGAGGATTTGTAGCCAATTGTGTATGAATAGACGTCGAATTTGTGTTGTTCCATCTAATTTAAGAGGTATTCGCAGGAAAAGTTGAATTATTCATATGTATGGACCGATGTGTTCTCATGTTACTGTAATTTAGATTTCAATGATACTGTAATTTAGATTTATTCGTTTGTATGTATAACTTTATTCATATGTATATAGGATAATTTGGTGGAATTTGTTTATGGGTGAATTTAAATATGTCAATGATCAAGTGATACTATCGAATAATCAAGTGATACTATCGAATAATAAAGCGATATCATCGAATAATCCATCGATACCATCAAATAACCGACCAATACCATCGAATAATCAACCGATAATCACTCATATACGAGTGAATAATCATCTATATATCACCGAATAATCATTCATAGACGACCGAATAATCAATCATTTATAAAGATTTACAAAAAAAAATCATATACCATCGCATAATCTATCGATACCATCGCATAATCTGTCGATACCATTGCATAATCAGACGATACGATTGAATAATCTAGATATACTGTCGAATAATTTGAAGAGAGTGCACCCCACACGCCCTCATTCAGCAAGTGGGCAAAAAAACGACGTGGGTCCCACTGTTTTTTAATTTAAAAAAAGCCAAAATTGCCTATTAATCTCAGCCTTCCATTTCATTCAATCAACGTTCCAGATGTGTTCTCATTTTACACAATAAGGGATGAGTACCCATGAACCACCCTATATATATATATATAGAGAGGTTGGTTCTTGTGTACTCAGCCCTTAACGTGTATCATGTGAACAAATCTGGACCGTTGATTGAATGAAATGGATGGCTGAGATTAAAAAGCAATTTTAATTTTTTTTAATTAAAAATCAGTGGGACCCACTGCCCACTTGCCAAATGGGAGGCGTGTGTGATACACTCTCTTTAAATTATTCGATTGTATATTTGGATTATTCGATCGTATCGACAGATTATGCAATCGTATCGATAAATTATTCGCTGGCATCTGTATCTTTTTTTTTTTGTTAACCTTTACAAATGGTTAATTATTCGGTCGTTTATGAATGATTATTCGGTGGTATATTGATGATTATTCGATGATATCGCTTGATTATTCGATGGTATCGCTTTATTATTCGGAATTCTAAAAATTATGCGATAGCATCGCTTCATTATTCGGTAGTATCGCTTGATTATTCGATGATATCGCTTGATTATTCGGTTGCTTATGTCATTTTAACAAATAATTAAAAATTATTCGATGGTATCGCTAAATTATTCGATGGTATCGAGACATTTTCCATTCATATAATCGCAAAAACCCATCTTAGGAAGTATAGAATCGATCAATACATGAATAATTTGGATTTTCTCTTGAATACTAACCGGACTACTAACATATCCATCCCCTAATTTGAGTAAAATCACATACAACCTTCATTACAATGTTTTTCCTCTCAAAATAATCAGTGGCGTTCATATCATATCAAAAGAAAGGGAAAATCAAACCACGTCGATAACAGAAAAAAAAGAACATATGTAAATCTCAGTAGCGCCTTCCGCGAATCTGAACGAAGAAGTGGGAGAGAGAGAGAGATGAATCGCCTTCGAATGCCGTCCGCCTTCGAGACAGAGAGAAGCTTACCGGAGAAGGGCGATGGCGATTGAGTACAGGAGACTCGTCGGATCCAACATATGTAAATCTCAGTAGCGCCTTCCGCGAATCTGAAGAAGAAGGGGGAGAGAGAGATGAACCGCCTTCGAATGCCGTCCTCCTTCGAGACAGAGAGTGGCTTACCGGAGAAGGGTGATGGCGATTGAGGACAGGAGACTCATCGGATCCGCCTTCGAATGCCGTCCGCCTTTGCCATCCGCCTTCACCGCGCCTTCGTCCGCCTTTGCCATCCGCCTTCGCCGCGCCTCACAGATCCGCCTTCGAAAGCTGGAAAGAGACCCGTCGCCGCCGTTGTTTGAGCCCCAATCGCTCGTCCACCCTCCGCCTCCGCCTAGCTCTCGTCCGATCGTCTCCCGACCCCTTCTCTTTCTCTAATTCTCTAGGGTTATAAAAAGGATCGATTTTGTCCAGGGGTGGAATTGTCGGTGTACTTGTACACGCGCCTTCTATAGAAGTTGGGGGTGTATTTTTTTCATTTTTATTTTCAATTAATACAAAGGATGGATTAATCTCAACCATTCAATTCCTCTAAATCAATGATTAGGATTTGTTCACATGATACACGTTAAGAGCTGAGTACATATGATCTATCCCCCCTCTCTCTATATATATATAACAGATGCATCACATACTATATGACATATTGTAGGTGGTTGATTTTAGAAGAAAAAAATCCATAAAATTATACATTGTACAATTTGAAAAAGTTACACATCTTGAAAAATACACAATTTGGAACCCCTCATGAATCACATTAATGAACCAGTTTATCCTTTGAATAGGGTATAGCAACATGGGAATCATTTCGGAACGGTTCACCAGAAAGGACTTGTGGGTAGTATCTATAGGTCCCCAGTTTAAACCCAGGATGATCGTTCTTTATTTAGCAATTCAAGGTATAGCAACATGGGCTCGATCTAGTGACAGGTAAACAAAAGGCTTGCACTGGGTCGTGATGGTGTAAAGATGTAAAAGCCTGAGAGGAAGAATAAGAAAAAAGAAAGACTTAAAAGGAAAAAAGTAATTGCTTGAAATCACTAAAACGAAGTTATGAATAACTCCTCAGCCGGAACTCTTATGTTTTAAAAGTTTAAGTTTATACATATATAGATAGATATAGATACTCTCTCCATTCATAAACAAGTATCGTTTTCCTTTTTGATATATTTTTTCATAAACTAAAAACTATATAAGTATAAATTATTTTATTATTTTTAATTTGAAATAATTTATAACTAGTAATATTTTTTAAGATAATATATATATATATATATATATATGCATACAAGAAAATGCAATTTAATTAGGGTAAGCAATCGTATGTATGATGGTGTTGGATGGTATATACCTGAGCATCGCTCGGGTTGGGTAAGGTTGGGTCATACTTTTAAGTTTTACCTATATCTTTGTTCATTTGTCGGTCTAGTTTAATTTAAGCCTAACCTAGAACTTAGGCCAAATACCTTGTACACAAGCCCTGGCGGATCTAGGGACTAGGGGTAGGCTCATGTGAGCGAGAGCCCACTCCGATCCTGGAAAAAAAATACGAAAGATTAACTATAAAAAAAAAATCTAAATTAATTAGAAGTGAAAATGGATCATAAAGGTTACATTGCCTAGTTGATAAAGTATTAATGTAGAACCTTTTTCCTCTTTATTAGAGGCCGAGGTTCAATTCCCACTTTTTACATTTTCTTCACTTATTTTTAACTATCTTTTTATATATAAGTTCAAATATCTTTTTAAATTGAGAATAATTAATTTCAATTAGTATTGTTTGAATTCTATTTTGGTCATTCATTAGGGGTTTCCTTGAAATTTATTTTAACTAATTAGAAATTTTATTCACTTCTAATAATATGGATAAATCTTTGAATTTTTTTTACATAACCCTTCACAATTAAATTTAAATTTAATGTGTTGCAAAGCTCGTTTCATTGTTACTTAATTTTTAGCCAAAATCTCGCCCACCCCTATATTACGGGTTGGCTTCACCACTGTAACACAAGCACATCAAGAATAAAATCTGGGATGGGCTGAATTTGCATATAATGTTAATTACTTTTTCTCCTTTATTGATTATTAAAATTAAGAATAAACGAATTAATTGAAGTAGATAATAGTTCTATAAAAGGAGATAGATTCATCACTTGTTGGGTAATGAAATATCACATTTGGGAAACAAGAGAGGGAAATGACTAGTCAGATTAATGGAAAAAAGAGGGAAATGACCGCTCACTTGGTTCATAGTTTTGTTTGATGGTTGTTTTTCCTTGTTTTGCCTTGTTAATTTGATTGATTCTTAGATTGTAGTTTGATGTGATTGTCAATTGTATCTTGGCAATTTTATTAGTCTGGAACACTTTTGTGCCCTCTCGATCTACCAGAATTCATCTGGTATTGCGAATTTTAACCTTATAAAAAACAATGAGATTTAGGAAGTATTAGTCCTAATACGTTAATAGATCTAAAAACATAAATGATGTAATCAATATATCTAGTAGTATATATTTTAGTAAAAAAATGTATACCTCACCAAAAACAAAAATTAAAAAAGGGTAAACACAAAAGCAAGTAAACAAAGGGTGGTGATAAACAAGTGACAAATAAAGGCAACCGGTAATTTGTACTAAATCATTCTGAAATGACTCACCGGAAAGGACTTGTGGGTAGTACCCATAGGTCCTCGGTTCGAACCCCGAAATGACCGCTCTTAATTTGTGCTTTGTTTTGGTTGGTACTTGGTATATATACATAACATAATACATGTGAAGTGACCTAAGCTATATCCAATTATCCACACTTGGTGTGTTGGAATCAAACAAATTAAAGCATCCCGGAAATGGTAACATGAATTTGTTTGTCATGTCCCATTCCATCTCCGCCTCATTAAATTAAAGGTACGTGGGAAGGGTTTTCCATCTTGTATTATTGCTAATTAAAATGTGTGCTTGCTCATTGTTTTCAAACAAATTACATCAACTAATAATGCTTTTTTTTTTTTTTTTTTTTGAAGCAAGATAAAAATTCAGTTCCCTAGACAAGCCTAGGGTAACCGAGAGACCGGACAAGCCGGTGGATGGACTAACCATCATGTACAACTGAAAACAAAAAGACAGAAGCAAATGACTGAAGCAAATAACATAAGCAAATGACAGAAATAAATTACAAATAAAACGTACAAGCCATCCTCCATTGAGATACACAAGCCAAAGAGAGAAACATGATCGGTCAAAGAGACACGCACACAGAGAGCTCTGGGAATACCAGCGGACACCTCAGATTGTGGACTCAAAACAAGCCATCAGATGTCAATGCACATTCACGGCGTGATCGAACATGACAAACCAAACACCGCTCAAAGAAACCTGCAACACAACAAGAACAGCACTGCACAACAACCCGCAAAACCGACTCAAAGCCAAACCATTGACCAATAAAACCCCCAAACCCATCCCAAACCCTCCAGGACGATATCAAAATCGTGAGCGTCTACTAAGTAGTCAAAAATAGAGGCGGATGAAATGGACCAAAAGAGTAAATTGAACAACAATAAAAAGGCATCGAGTCGGAAGAAAAGGATTGAGATTGGGAAGCCAAAACAAGGTAAGAGACATCTTGTAGAGGAAGGTCGGTCGGAGATGCATACGGTGGAGCCGGTGGGTGGCGTAGACCCTGTAGAACAAGGGAGAAGGAACCAGCGGAGGCTCCAGAGTGGTGACGGAGTTCGGCGTGTGGCCAGTGGAGCCGATTTGGCGGTCGGCGAGCGGCGGCTTGGCGGCCTATGGTAGTTTCGGGGGAACCGTCGAGCATCTGGGCAGTCTATTAGGAGGAGGGTGTGGCGGCTTAGACAAAGAAGGTTGGGTAGAGGTGGTTGGGCTCAGACCAGGTGGGGAAACGAGCGTGGAGGCCATTGTTGTGGCGGCGGCGGTGAAACGCACTAGGCGCTTGGGAGCGTTAGGGTTTTCTTTGTTAGCTAGGGTTCTCTCGTGCAACCAATAGTAGACTACATCAACTAATAATGCTAGCTAGCTACTTGCTATATTGGGAAGTTCTTATATTTAACACACCAGCTAAATTAAAATTTTGCAATAAAATAAAACAATACTCCGTATATAATATTGAAATCACTATGTTGCACTGTCTATAATTGATCCACTGATTTATTAGTTAAATAAAAATCTAGTTTATTTATAAATGAATGAATTAAAAAAAAAGAAGTTAATTTGATAGATCAAAATAACATTGCAGGAAATGAAGTGCTACAAAAAATTGGACTGGTAAAACAATGGCCTATATAATCCCATTTTGTATTGGATAGATAATAGATCCATTTTTCTAAAATTATGTTCAGATAGGAAAAAAGTCATATATATTCTCCGTATTATTACAAAACATTTGTAATTTTTTTTGGATAATGTTGTAGATTTGAAAAAACTTAATTATTTCTTCAACCCCATTTTGAAAAATGAAATGGGTAGTTCATTATATATGAAAAAATACCTAAAATTCTACCATTAATAAAAATGGAAGAAATTACCTATGTGTATCTATGGACACAAATTCAAAAAATCCTTTTAAAATTCTACCAATAAAATGACACAACACTTTTTTCGTCTTAGTTCAGTTTGATTGGGCTCAACTGTTTTATATCCGGATCGAGTATTGCATGATCTATTTCAAATGTTGACACTCCCACTCACAATCACACACTTACAAGAGAATTCAAACTCTAAATGTCTTAACTCTTAACATAAAGTATAATAATATAAATATTACACCAACTTATACCCTATGAAGCTAAAATTCTATAAATATTTTTCAATGATTTTTTTATATAAATTTATAATTGATAGTAAGTATAAAATTATTTAAAAAAAATTGATATTTTATAGAATTTCTAATCTATTTAAAATACATATTAAAACCACCTATATTTTGAAACAGACACGGAATTGATAATCAAAACAAACAAAAGCGGTTGGAGTAGAATGGCATAGGAGTGCATGCGGCGATTAGGTGCTGAGGAAATTTATATATTGGGGGGTGGCTCAATAAAATTCCAACTTGACCTTTAGAGAATGGAAAGGAGGTGGTCACTTTGTAGCCTTTTGGCCCTATCCAACGGTCAACCGTCTTTTATTCCTTTTTTTTTTAAATGTATTTTCTTTTAGTCCATCCGTTAATTAAAACATGTCATTTTAAAGTTTTGTACAAAGAAAGTAAACAAAAATACACTTATAATCAGTGGCGAAGCCAGAAAATTTTCGGAGGGGGGGGGGGGGGGGGAGGCACCGTCATTAATGTACGATATTGTTTTGAATTAAATTGACATGAAGAATTGTATATAATAGGATAATTAATGATATTATTTTAAGATAAAATATCACCGGTTTATGATAAAATGCTATCATTTTTTTTGCGCCTAAAAAAAAGAAATATAAATATATAAATGAAATATCCAAAAAAATCAACTAAATAATAAGTATAGGAAACGCAATATAATAAACATTAAGTTAATGTTATGGACCTATGGTTGTTATATATAAGTAGTTAGAGCTTAATTGGCTCGAGTTTTGCTCAATAAAAGCTCGTCTCAAGCATTATTTACAAAATGAGTTTATTATGAGCACATTTTTATGCTTGATTCAAAGTTCGGCTCGGCTCGATTGAAACTTAAATAGCATGAATTTATGAAATTTACACATTTTCTTTTAAGTTACTATGTCATGAGCAAGTAAAGTTGTATAATATTTGCAAAAAAAAAAAAAACACTCAGCTCAAACTCGTTTATTTACTAAATAAGTCGAGTATGAGCTCAATTTCAAATATAGGTTCTACTCGAGATTGACTTGTTTCTAAATGAGCTAAATATAATCAAACATTAATATTAGACTTGTTTGGCTCAAATAAAAACCCTAGTTAAGTATAACTTATTGTACTCATAACATATAATATATGTATAACCAGATATAAAAATTTTAAACTTGCGTAACTTCTTATCTAATTGTCGGAATGATTAGTATAACCTCTCATTTCGTAGCTCTCGACATAAAGTATAGTATGTAAATGTTAATTTAAGTAAAATATAAAAACATTGTAGGCTATTGAAATAAAATTAAAGTGATTAATATGCCCTTAATTTTTAAATATTAATAACTTTTTACTCAGATGTCGGATTAAGATGTATTATATATCAAAACGAAGCTATCGACGAGGAGAATACACCTAGGTAGTTCGTCGCGTGAGAGAGGGGGCACGTGCCCCCCTAGACCCCCTCATCTCTGCCCCTGCTTATAATCCTAATTATTACTATGCTTTTTTACTTTCTCGAAAACTACAATTAACATCTATCTAATCATTACAAGAGCAATTTTGTAAAGTGGGTGGCAAAATACCTAAAATGATATGTTTTTCCTAACAATTTTTTTTAAAACGACATGTTTTAATCAAAGGAGGGAGTACCTTTTGAAAGAGCTAATACTTCAATTTTTATAGTTGATTTATTGCCACATTTTTCATGTCTTATAAGTAGGGGTGTTATTCGAGCCGAACAGGCCGATCTTAACATGTTCAAGTTTGGTTCATTTGTTAAACGAGTTCGAGCCGAGCCGAGCCAAGCCCAATTTTTAAAAAAACTTATTTTTTTTATCGAGCGCCATTGTTTAGGAAATGAACGAGCTCGAACCGAGCTTTTTTTGAGCTTTAAACAATTCTACTTGCTCATAACATATTAATTTAGAGGAAATTTTAGAAATTTCATACAATTCAAGCTTAAGTCAAACGAGCTGAGCTTTCAATCGAGCTTAAAATCCTGTTCATGCTCGATTTGTTTAGGTAAGTGAACGAGCTCGAATCGAGCTTTTTTCGAGCCGAGCTCAAGTTGTTCAGTTCAGTTCATATAACAAACCTACTTATAAGGATATATTTTTTCTAAAATGGCTTGTCAAGGTCTTGATATAGCTATCAAAACTTGGCAAAGTGAAAACCGAGAGAAACAAAGTAAACAAAATAAGATGCGAAATAAATAAATGAACAAGCGAATTGTTAACGAGGTTTGGCACGAAGTTGGCATACGTCCCCGCCAAGGGTTATCCAATCCGTAGGATTCAAATGCTTCTTATTTCACTTTCCTTAGAGCCCTAAAATATCTTAGAAGAACTTCCCTTTCTTCTATACAAAGCCTCAGCATTTCTATTATAGCAACCCAACCAGGGCCGTTCCTATAATTTTATAGGCCCGGGGCAAATAAAATTTTTGGGCCCTAATAATTTAAAATTGAATTAATTATTAAAAATAAAATCTACATTCCAACCATCAACAATCAATAAAATATTTAAATCACTACAAATCCATTTATTTTCTACAATAGAATACTAACTTCTGTAAATAGATATACTACTCCATTAACAAAAATATGTCAATTATAAGTTATATGCGTTTTTTAGAAAATAAAATTGCTCAATATATCAAATATTATTTTTATTATAAATAAAGCACAATAATAACAAGGGCTCGATGCAATAAGTAAGATTATAATCACGACAACAATAAAACTAGTTGCCAATAATAATATAGCATATCCAACGATGTTATAAATTTTATGAAGTCAATACGAAGAGGAGTAAGGAAATAAAAATTAAAAGCGAAACAAACCTTCACAATAATTAATTAAATTTTAGAATAATTTTTAATTAGTTTTATTGAACATTACAACCATTACTACATAAATTATAAAGACCACTTCTTGTTTCTATATACAATTACATCAGCGGTTGAAAACGAACAACAGGCAAATTGCTCTTATTCTTATTTTCACTTATGGGCTTTTATTTGTCATTAAAAAGAAATGGGCTAAAGTAATACTTGAGCCTAAATGATGGGTTAAAGGTAATATATATATACACAGATTATTTTATTATTGGGCCCCAAATTTATTTGGGTCTTGGGCCATCGCCCAGTCTGCCCTTGCCTATGGACCGGGCTTGAACCCAATCTTACAAGTGAAATAAAAGGCCTCATCACACATTGAAGTGCGTTTATGTTCGAGTATGAAATACTCTTAATGTAAAACAAATAAATTGTACGATAACGCTCTAGTGTTTCCCTCAACTCTTCATATGTGAACTAGCTAAGAACAATGAGAACTTGCGAGAGAAACTAAGATTGATGAATGATATGGAGAACTTTGATCGCTTGGAGTTTTGCTGCATTGTTGTGTATCGATCTCCTTCTTGCATTCATCTATATATATCCTTCCAAAAAAGTCTTGTTGAGAAAACACTCTATTTGAGAGCTTGGAAAAAACCTCAATCTGGGGTAGGTGATCGTCGTCGTTAAACACCTCCTCGGAGGTTGAGAAACCCCTCTTCGGAGGCCAAAGAATACCCCGGCCTGTGTTTTTCGATACCGGCTTCGGCCGCCGTTGAACAAGGTTGCATCTTCTCTCTTACAATCAACAGTCCTCACGGCTGCCCCAATCCGTCTTCATGCCTTTTGTCCCGATTCGGGTGCTCCCCTCTCCTCTGTTGGGTGGTATTGGGGCTTTGTGTCCCCCCTTGTGGCAGTGGAACTCTCCTTGAACACAATTTCTTCCCCAATCATTCGATTTTCGATCTAATCTCCCCTTAGCTCTCGATCTCTGGATGTACACCCTTGTGTTTTAGTCCATATCTGGGGCGGTGGAGTGAAATTCGGCCTTCATTGGCTTTGTCTTCGCCTTCCTCGCCGACAGCTACTGCGTCTCTTTCCTCGCCTTCATTGCCTTTGTCTTCGCCTTCCGCCGTCTCTTTGCCTTCCAATCTTTCCCGCCGGCCGCATCTACTCCACCTTCTCCCTTTCCTCTCTCGTCGGCATCTCTTTCCCTTCCCGTCAGCGACCCTTTCCATCCTCGAACCCCGTTGGTTTGTCATCCAACCCGCTTTGGTCTTTGTGCCGCCGCCGACGGGCGTTTGGGTTGCCGCCTGCCCTCAGCTGGAGCTCTCCTTGGTGGCGTTTGGGTCCACCTCGACGCTGGCTTCGGCCGTCTGTCTTTTCTCCCCTGTTGGCGTGCTTGGACTCGTTTGTTTGTCTTTAAAATTGTCTTAGGGTGTAAAATTTGCTTAAGGTGTAAAATTTCTAATTATAACCTATTGTTAACCAAAATAGAAAGCGGACCTAAGCTCAACATAACATTTTAATCAAAATCAAGAGGTTGGCATCCATTCCGTCGGAGAGATAGGGGAAGAGCGACGTCAGTGTTACCGGAGGTCGGAGCATCGCCGTCTGCCGGCCACACCTTGCTCCATCGAGCCATTCGATCCAATCGCAAATTACCTTGCTCCATCGAGCCACTCGCAAATCGTCGGAAACACAAGGTCCCCATCTCTCTATTCAGTTTGAAGGTCTGAAGCCAAAAAAATGACGAAGCAAGCGAGGAAATCGAGCCCTTCTGGTGAGTTCTCCAATTCTTTTATGGTTTTGAATCCACTTGATAGCAAGTTTGGGAATTCCGAGTTTAGTAAGTTGCTTATGGATTTGGAGATTGAGCACGATAGATTAAGTCTTGAATTTTCTGAAATTTTGAGGCCTAAGTATACACACAAGCTGTTTGTAGAAATGACTAAGTGAAGTATGGCTCCAAAGACAGCAATTGAGATGGTCTCTCTTTACCTTTCTTTGTGACACAGAGTCACAGACGCTGAGAGGGCTATGACGAGGAGGGAGAACGGTGATAGCATCGATTCATCAGCCAAGCAGTGAGGTGTTCGAGCTGTTTGATCTCCTCTACTTGCTTTCTGGAGGGAAAACTGCTTACTTTGGTCAGGCTTATCAGGCTTACGTGTTCTTTGCACAAACGGGCTTCCCCTGCCCTACCTTGAGGAATCCATCTGACAATTTCCATAGATGTGCTAATTCCGATTTCGACAAAGTTAAGGCCACTCTTAAAGGCTCCATGAAACTCCGGGTATCTGTTTCATTATGTTGTTGTTCATTTCCATGGATATAGCTATATATAACCTACCTGATATGGATCAATTTGAATATTTAACCTGTTGTTTGAGGCAAATGATGATCCTCTTGAAAAGATTACCACAGCTGAAGCAATCCAAACTCTGATGAGCTCATATGCTAAATCTGAGTACTCCTATGCAGCTATACAAAGAGTTGAGGAGATCTCCAGTTATCAGATGAGAATAGGCTGGCTATTCTTCCTAGTCTGGTAGCAAACCAAGCTCAAACAAATTTCTCCGGATTCGGAGCACTTGTCATGGATGAGAAACAGTAACTAATTATTCCTACCCACTCTTCTTATTCTTATTAGGACTTGGTGATGTTTGGCATAAGACTAGGAAAAGGGAAAGGAAACAAATTTAGTTTTTTTTTAAACTATGAAGTTGTGGTGTCAGTACCTAAAACTCTTAAAAGTAGTGTCTATCAGTCTATGGATGTCTTTCACATGCCTTGCATATTTGCATATCAACCTTCATGAGATATTTGTCAATCAAATATTTCTTGCTATTTGCCGTGCTTTTTGGGACAGGTAAAGTTCTTTGTTTCTGCTGCTCAAATTCATCTCTAACTTGAGCCACTTCAGTTTGAATGACGATCTTTGCTTCTCGTGTTTGTCTCGTCCCTGTAGTGTGTGCTGAAGTTCCTGGAGGGGAGGAAAGAAAACCGGGTTTGGTACAAAGGGTCATACTATGCACTTGGGGTGTTTTTTTTAATGCCTCAGCGGTTTCTAGTTATAAATTTAGAGATCTCAATGTTTTGTTGTGTATTTAACACAATGTGTGTTCGTGTTTTATAGGTCCTAGACGATACTTTTTGACAAAAGTGTCCAAATTTGGATTGTTTTACTCCAATATTAAGTTGCAGATGAGGTTTTATCTTCATTGGCTATAAAACTTGAATCTTTACAGTCACAGTGATGAATAACCAAGGGGAATGCAACTGGATTCTGAATATTCTCTCAACCTATGTAGCCCCTTCTTCCTCCTCTTCTCTCTCCACGAACACAACAATATCAACACCTTATTTCAAGTAGTGATTGGTGCAGCTCTCTAGATATTTAAACTGTTAGTTGTGCTTTTATGGTTCATGAGAGTTTTGCAGCACCTTATTTTAAGTAGTGATTGGTGTAGCTCTCTAGATATTTAAACTATTATTTGTGCTTTTATGGTTCATAAGAGTTTTGCAGACATCCGTTGCCTTTTATTTCGATTCTGGCTATTCATTGTCATTCTTCATTCTACAGGAAATGAAGGAACAAGGGTTTACTGAGAAGAAGTTACAAATCTTGAGTAATATTATAGGTGCATTTAGGCCTAGTGTTCTCACTGCACTAACCACTAATGGGTGGCAGTGGAGCTGGAAAAACAACTCTTTTGGATGTTGTGGCTGGAAGAAAGGTTTGGATAGTTTCTTTTACCTATGGTTTAAAATTTTAAAGCTGCACACACCTGTATTTTAATGTGTACTAAGGCTTTAATAAGTTCATAATCCACATATTCAATAAATGCCATCAAATATTCAAATGAAACTGAGTGAAGAATAAGTTGGCATTGTGGGAGCCAGTAGGTGTATCTCCAAAGCTCCGTATCAGCAGAATTAAGTTATAGATTCTAGAATACCTTGAGTTTCTATATATGGCTACTGATTGTGGCTCATCATGTGGGATTTTCTTTATAAACCCATCTACACAACCACTTTCATGGTGCTGACACCAGTTTCTGTTTTACCTTCCACAAACTCTTGATCTGTCCAGCTGCCAAAATGTAAGCCATGTCGGGTTGAGTTCCTTAACAAGGGAAGCAAGGTGTCTACAATAACTCTTATTAGCATATGGCTCGCTTGTAAGATAATTAAACTGCATCACCTTTTCTTTTGTCTACTGCCCGGACCGGAATTAATGCCTTTGTAAACTGTTGGTTAATTCTTTCTGTTGGGTTCAGGTGACTCATGATCGAGCAGAGGGATTGAGGAGGCTTCCCAAATTGCAGAGCATCAAATTATATGGTTGCATTGTTACATCCTCTGGTCTTAAAGCCATCGACAATTCGGGTATTTCACTAAGAGAGCTAATCGTGAGTAAATGCACAGGGGTGACTGATGAAGGCCTTTTCTACCTCGTAACAAAGCACAAGGAGCTAGTGAAGCTGGATATCACTTGATGTCGGAAGATAACAGATGTATCAATTGCTCTTATTACAAATTCATGCACACGTCTTAGATCTTTGAGGATGGATCACAAATAAATCGCATTATATTTATATGTTGGTATGGTTTCGATTTACCCTGTCTAGCTAATATGTTTGTTTACTAAAGTTTAGTTAGTTGAAATAAATATATTAAGATGGAGATCGATTCGGGGTTTCGCAGAGTATACCGAAGGCTCATGCTATGAGATACCTTCTGGGTAAGGACAGTGACTAATTGATCCTCCGAATGGCTGGACAGACGGACAGAACATGGTCGGTTAAGTGCTAAGAAGATAAGAATCATGTGTCTGCGAGACATTCAACAGGATGGAAGGAGTTTGTTTATGCCAATGAATCTCGAGACAGGGATGCTTGTTTGTTTGAGCTGCTTTCTATGGACCCAAATAGCTGCCAAGTCATCATAGTTTGCCATGACGAATTGGCGAACTAAAAGCTCCTACTTTGAACGATAGATTGTGCTAGTTTTAAGACTGAGGATTCAGTTTAGTGTTGCTTCAGTTGAGACTGATAAATGCTTAGTGTTCATAGGTAAGTAATTAGTTGAGATTGGTTGAAGCTTGGTGAATTCACACAAGCTTCATTTGTTGGGATGGAAGTCATGGAACCCTACTTAGACAAATAAATTCATTGTGTTGGGAAAAATGATCTCTCCGTTGGCTTAGCAACTGAAATGAATTTCATATCCAAATGACAATCCCTCTCACATTTGAGACATGCAAATTACGTGACTAAGTAAGTACAATGTCGTTTGTATTTGAGACATGCATCTGGCTTCATATGCTTATAATAAAAGCTTCTGAACCATTCTAATCATATTAAAATGCACATTTAAGTTCTAAATTGCTCATTTAAACTAAAATTGCACTTATTTTTTTTCCATGTCAGCACTCTTTGAAATTTTATATTTGTGTGCAAATATAAGTTTATATTGTGCAAATATAATATTGTGTTGTGCAAATATAAGTTTATGATGTGCAAATATAAATTTATAAAATTATACTTTTCAGTTTTGTATTTGAGTTATAAAATTGCACTTTTCAGTTTATATTTGCACTTTTTCAAATTAAAATTGCACATTTAAGTTCTAATTGAACATTGAAACTAAAATTGCACTTTTTTTTTCCGTTTCAGCACTTTTTGAAATTTTATATTTATGTGCAAATATAAGTTTATGTTGTGCAAATATAAAATTGTGTTGTGCAAATATAAGTTTATAAAATTTCACTTTTTAGTTTTGTATTTGAGTTATAAAATGACACTTTTCAGTTTTATATTTGCACTTTTTCAAACTAAAATTGCAAATTTAAGTTCTAAATTGCACATTCAAACTAAAATTATATATTTTTTTTCCGTGTTGGCACTTTTTGAAATTTCATATTGGTGTGCAATATAAGGTTACGTTGTGCAAATATAATATTGTGTTGTGCAAATATAAGTTTATGTTGTGCAAATATAAATTTATAAAATTGTACTTTTCAGTTTTGTATTTGAGTTATAAAATTGCACTTTTTCAGTTTTATATTTGCATTTTCCAAATTAAAATTGCACATTTAAATTATAAATTGCACATTCAAACTAAAAGTGCATTTTTTTTCTCGTGTCAGCACTTTTTGAAATTTTATATTGGCGTGCAAATATAAGGTTATTTTGTGCAAATATAATATTGTGTTATGCAAATATAAATTTATGTTGTGCAAATATAAATTAAGAATATAAATAAGAAGCAAAAAAGCATGCCAGTGTTCCTTGTAATGCAATATTTCATGAGTAACACTAGCTGCAGATACAATAACTGTAAGGTGATAATGTGCTAATGTGAATGCCTTGTGAAGTAAATAAATGTTCTACCAAACAGAGCCTTAGTGAATTAACTAGTAAAAAAATTCTTGAATTGACCTTAATTAAGCTATTTTAAGTGGGAAAAGCTGTACAGTAAAAAAAATAAGCTATTAGGACCATACATCGTTTAACAAAACCTTTTCCAATGAAGAATTTCTTGCATTCAAACGCAGCTACTCAATGGATGATGTAAGAAAGCATTTTCAAAGAAAGAATTCAGAAGGGACTCAAACCGTATGCATCTGAGATTCGAACCCGTGACTAATGGTATTTAATAAAAGCAAATTGAATAGGCTAGGCCACTTGCCATTGAGACAACACAACAATGTGATTCATAAGACAATAAATGATATAAGTGCTAATAAACTTTTACATGGGGTCCTAGAAAATTTAGGGGTCCCGTTCTGTTGGGCTCTTTGAACAGCCCATTGGACGGGCCTGATCCCATACTTACCCCCACCCCTAAGTAGGGCAATACTCCTTCCTTGGATTTGGTAAATAAAGAGCCGGTCTAGGGCGATACTCCTTCCCCTTAAAGATGATCGATAGGAATGCAATTGATTAGGGCCGGTCCATGAGCATGGGCAATAGAGGCACATGTCTAGGACCCATGATTTCTAAAGACCTGTAATATTTATTTAGGTATATACTCTATTAGTTCGCGAAAACATGTCCTTTTAGAGTATTAATTTTGTTTAACAAAACATGTCACCGTAGGTATTTTGACAATTACTTTACAAAAATACCATTGTAATGATTAATTGATTATTAGTTGTAGTTTTCAAAAGGGTGTTGATAGATACACCGCAAATCCAGATTAAGGATTTGCACGTCCTTAATGACGTGCATGCACGTCCTTAAGGACGTGCAAGTGTGGGATTGTGCACGTCCACTAGCAGACCCTTTGCACGTCCTTAAGGATGTTCAATATATGCACGTTGTTAAGGACGTGCAAACCCTAGTTAGGGTTTCGCGTTTAGGGTTTAGGGTTTAGGGTTTCCGAGGGTTTTGTATTGTTAATTGAAAAAATTGAAGTGTTTAGCTAGTAGAGTTGAAGGATTTAAGGTCTAATTAAATGGAAAGCAATAATTGTTAAGGTTTTCATTCGGATAATATGCGAATAATGTTACAAGGAACGGAAAAAGGTTTACATCCATAATTTTAATAAACTGGTGGAATAAAATCTAGGAAAATAGTAAAGGGCGACCGGACTCGACACGTAAGGCTCGAAATCTCTCAAACTGAGCTTGAAATAGAGCATCCCATCCTTCGACGCTCGGTTGATGATGTGCGACCCATTATGGCGGAGGCGGCGGAATAGAAGCGTTAGGACGCAACCAGATCTATGAGAACGGAAAATTAGAGTTAGAGTATTGGCATATATATGAAAAGCAAGAATAGGTAATAAAAAAAGACGTTTGAAGTCGTACCGCGGCAAAATGGTCTTGGTTTCCAATGCAGGCTACACCAAGGGTTGCTGATTGAGGGTTGTTAGCAGGTGTCGGGGAGGTCAAGGGGAGACATGTGAACGGATGATGCCAAGTTAGGACGACGAGAGGAATCTGATATACCGTTGCAAATACTAAACCCATGATGGGTAGCTCTATCCACCGTCTCCTATCACCATGCACAGGTCCCGCCCATCTCTGGTAGTCGACGAACTGCTGGAATGGGTACTCTCCCGTATAATAATCGGCGGAGAGATCGGCGTTATCCTCCAAGTGATTGCATAATAACGTTTTGAGTTCCGGGAAAGCAGACTCGCCGATCGGAGATGTCAATGACGCCAAAGCACGGTAGCCACAATGACCATCTCCAACAGTGTCCCTCACACCCTCAATATGACCGAGCATGAAGGGATCAACGTTGTTTCGACCCCAGTTGAACCCTTCGAACACATCATCACGTCCACGTCGAGCTGAGGTCGCTTGTGGACCATGTCGAGCAGCATTTCGAGCAGCATGTGCTTCTTCTCTCTCAAATCTTTCCCTTAACTCCTCGTATGGCAACAGGTTGGTTCTGCAGGCATTCCTCGACCCCCGAGGCCTCCCCTTCCTTCGGACGCTTGCAGGTGAGGGTGGGTGCAGCTCATCGTCGCATACATTATTGGAAGCCGTGTATGAAGATGACAGCTCATACGACAGTGGGGTGTCGTCGATGTCAGTCCATGACAAATCCATCCAGAACGGGTGGATGTCCTCGGCGGGTATCGGAGTACCGGAATTGACGTATGCCTGAATCTCATGGACACAAGGGATCTCGTAACAAACCCTCCAATGTCGGTCCGTGCATTCCGCAGTAGCCTTTTGGTTCACGACATCCTGCCACATCTTGTACAGATAATCGAAGCACTTTTTGGAGATTAAAGTCTGTACCTCATCAAAAAGGTTGACTTTATACGCCGTTGTTGGCCATTTGAAGCGGTCGATCTCCAAAGCAGTTTGCAGCTCATGCAGTTGACAATCGTTGACTCTATGGATTGCATCGATCACGATGCGAAAGTCACCAGTCGATGAGTGAAGTGCCTCCTTCAGAACCTTGTGTTGACCCTCAACTCTGTACATATTGAAGTGCATACCACTAAATATTCGATGTTATATCATATTGTAATGGGAGATATGAAGTAAGGTTGTACCTGTTTGTTGTACGGGTGCCTAGATGGAAGACATTATCTACGTAGCATCGTACGATGTTCCTGCTGTATGGAAGCCACACCGCCTCTAAATACGCCACCACACCTGGGAATGGGTGCCATGCAGTGTGTAGCGCCCGACGACATCGGTTGAATGAGTCCTCCGACCTCGATTCGAACAACCGCCAACAGTTGCCCTTAAAGATGCCATCGTGGTTTAAATTTTTTGTGATCTTCAGAGCAGCTTCCTCGCATCTTCTCGTCACGTGTAACCAACAAAGGAGATGCTTGACGTTGGGGAAGACAACATTCAGCGCCGCCAAGAGACCAAACTCCCGATCAGTCATGATAGCTTGAGGCTGAACCGTCCCAAGCAAGATTTGAAGTTGACGCAACACCCAGGCGTATGTGTCTTCGTTCTCTTGCGACATGAAGGCATAGGCGATGCAGTAAGTATTGCCTGAGGGTGTGAAACCGACCACCTCGCACAATGGAATCCAATATCTGCAAGTGTAAATGTGTTACATGTACAATATTTTATAATTGACTATATGTGTGATAATGTAATCATAAATAAGTAACTTACGCATTTGTTTTGTACGTGCTGTCCAATACGATGACGTAATGGAACCTTCGGAGAAGCCGTAAGTTACTCTGGTCTCAAGACGTTGTCTTCATCCGGATGTCGTCTGAAGTCGTAGTAGTACCCTCTTTCCCGCAGATGGTGCAAGGTATATTGGGTCATCGTCCGACTACCTCTTTCTTCAGCGACCATCATGTTGAGCGTGTTTGTAAGGGTCTTCCTTGACGTGACGCTGGTCTCATCCAACTGCCTCAATCCGTACCCAATGGATTTTGGAGGAGTGCCAATTTCCTTCATCCACCTGGCGATCTTATTTTCCCCCTCTGTCATCTGCCCGGCGATGGCGTAACCCTTCAAGCTCGTTGGAAGCCCGTGGTTATGAACACCGTGTGTTACCGTCATAACCCAGTGACCCAGCGGAGCTTGGTGCCCGTGTAGAGAGAACGGACATCCGTTGATCTTCGATTGCGTGCTACGGAGCTTCCTCCCACGTGGTCGGTACTCCCCATACTGCTCGCAAGCAAGGAGAAACCCATCTGGACGGTTCGACGCACCCGTCCAAGACCGCTTGATTACTAAAATCATGCAGTGTCTGAGACCCAAGTCCTTGAAATGCGTAACCATTTCGTCACGGTCATTCCAAATCTTTGGGTTTGAGAACTCGGGTGTGAAGTCTCGATACTGTAATACCATGAGTGGACATATAAACATAACGCAAAGCAAATGGAATAATTGAACTATACGAAACGTATCCGTACTTGGCAAACTTGGAGACGACGATTGCTTTGCGACTCGGCCATAGCGATTCTAACGGTGAAGGAATATATCGAACGAAGTCGGACTTTGTTTTGGAGTGCGGAATCAAGCTATCCCCCTTCACTTCAAATAGGCAGTTTTGCGTTAAAGGTACGCGGAGGTGCACGTCCAAAAGAACGTGCATTCCCTAACCCTAAACCCTTACCTAACCCTAACCCTAAACCCTTACAACCCTAAACCCTAAACCCTAACGTTTTTGTTCTTGACGTTTTCGTTTTCGTTCTTTACGTTTTCATTTTCGTTCTTTCCACGTCTACGTTCTTGACGTTTTCGTTTTCGTTCTTGACGTTTACGTTTAATATGACTTAGAAGAAATGAGAGGAGTCTACTCGAGATAGAAATATAGAGATAGATACAAAATCTGTAACATAAAAGTATAATATAAAGATAGATACTGCAAAAGTATAAATACATCACTGTCCAGGTGGATGGCGTACAACCTCATCCAAAATCTCCGTCACCTCGTCTAACAGCTGATCAATGCGAGAGTTGGTAGCCAGGGCCCTCCAATAGCCCTCTATCTCATGCAAGCGGGCCGCTACCGCCGGAGGGATAACTGGGGGATGAGGCAGGTCCACCCATGGATCCAAGCCGATCGGGTGGACAGGCGCCGGAGTAGGGGTGGCAATCTCACCCGCACCCGACGGGTACCCGCTTCACCCGACCCAAAAAAACGGGTGAATATCCGATTCAAGGTGGATATTAAACGGGTGACGGGTGAACGGGTGGTGGATCGGGTCGGATTCGGGTGGTAGTAATTTCACCCGTCACCCGACCCGTGAATCACCCAACATATTTTTAATATATTTATTTATTTATTTATTGATAAATATATATACAATACCTTTCACCTAATGACCTAAACCCTAATCTTTCGGCTCTTTCTGTCTTTTATTCAGCCGCACATCTCTTCCACTCCAGTGCACTCGCGTCGCGACCTCCAAGCCGTCGAGATGATGACCAGCTCCGGCGCCGACATATCCACCTGACCACTAGCCGGCGCCGACATCTCTAGTACCGCCGCCGACTCTACTGCTGGACTGCTTCGGTAGGAACTGGGAACTGGGAACTGGGAACATTGAGGTCCGAAAATTCCGAAATCGGTACCATCTCTACTTCTCTAGCTCTCTCTATATCTCTTTCTCGGTTTCTTTCTATCTCATTCTATGATTTCTATCTATTTGTTGTTTGTTAGTGTTAGATCCGAAATAGCAATTGCTTGTTAGAATGTTAGATTCGAAATAGCATTGCTTGTTAGTTGTGATTGTGAGAACCCAAATAACGTGCATATGTAGTTGATTTTTTATTTAGATTCGAAATATGTATGTATGAGATTATACTACTCTTGATTATGAGAATATGAGATTTGAATTTTTTAGGCTAGGGCTGATTTTTTATTTAGTTGTTGAATTTTTTAAATCTTTGAATGTAGGGAGGAGTAAGAATTGCTATCACAACGGATATGTGGACAACAAGTCACCAAAAGAAGGGATACATGGCTATCACAATCCATTTTATTGATCATCAATGGGTTTTTGCATAATAGAACATTGAGGTAACATTTCTAACCATTTCCTATTTGTAGTTTTTGAGTTTATTTTGTTCATAGTTGCTGATTTTTTACTAGATTTGTGCTGTTTGGTCAAGCTACAGTTGCTTTTTTTTTGCTTTTTTTGCTAAATTAGTTGCTGGAAGTTGTAGTTTTTTGTTATAAGATGCTGTTTTTTTGTTTTAAGTCGCTGTATTTTGCTAAATTAGTTGTTGTAAGTTGTTGTTTTTTTGTTATAAGATGCTATTTTTTTATTTTAAGTTGCTGTATTTTGCTAAATTAGTTGCTGTAAGTTGCTTTTTTTTTGTTATAAGATGCTGTTTTTTTTGTTTTAAGTTGCTGTGTTTTGCTTAATTAGTTGCTGTAAGTTGCTGTTTTTTGTTATAAGATGATGTTTCTTGTTTTAAGTTGCTGTTTTTTTTGCTAAATTAGTTGTTGTAAATTGATATTTACTTTATGAATGTAATTAGGTTCGCTTATGTTCCTTGCCCACACACAAAAGATAATTTGGCCCAAGTATTGCGAGGAAAATTTGAGTCAAGCTCTCTTATGTGCTTACAAAGTTGGATGCTTGAAGACTTTTGAGGTAATTTCATCTCACTTGATATTTCTAAGATATAATTAATATATATTTGTAAGTTTTGACTTATAGTTAATTTGTTGTTCTTATAGGATGTTCAGTTGAAAATCCTTAAGCATGTGGTACTTGTACGGATGATGAAGATTTGGAAGAGGAAATCGTCAACCATGAAGTTTTTGATGTAAGTATAATTTCTTTTTGCTTTTATACTAGACAAGCTACATATTTATTATATGTTAAAACATATATGACTATTTTATAGGATGCTTGCATGGAAGGATCTTTCATCGGCTATTGATATGCTTTGAAGACAACATGCTTACTTGGAAGGACCTTTTTTGCTTGGACGTTATTTTGTTTCTCATTTCTCAAAGACTATATATCTTATGATTTGTTTTGTTTTCAAGACTAGTAGTATGTGTGATTGTTGGAATGATATTATGATGTTAAGCTTATAAGACATTATTTTGTATGGTGGTTACAATTTGGCAAGTTGTTTATTGTTAAACGAAGGTTGTTTTTGGTTCAACAAAGGGCTGATTTTTGTTAAATTGTTAATGAATGAATGTTTTTGGTTCAATGAAGGATTGTTTTTCGTTAAATGAAGGGCTATTTTTTTAGTTTACAGGTTTTTTTCGAATTTAAACGACTAGGCTTTTCACCCGAATTTTCACCCGAACCACCCGATAATCCGGTGGGTGACGGGTGAAACGGGTCGGGTGGATGGTCTTGCGGGTGATGGGTCGGATCGGGTGGTGGTTTATGGGTGGTGGATGGGGTGAAAATTTGGACCATCCACCCACCACCCGACCCATTGTCATCCCTACGCCGGAAGGTCCGGATGGGGTGGCGTGGTGGGCAGCACGTACAGCCGGCTCTGCGACGCGTACCAAGCCAGGTAATCTGCAGTGACACCGGCCTGACAATCCTCGCTGGTGCGTATGTGCTCGGCCAGCCCGTAGAAGCGACCCTCGTCCTGCAAGTCCTGCCACTTGTTGTGGCCGCGGTCAAACACGGCAACGTACTTCGTCGTCTTCAAGATGACGTCGCAAGTGACCTGAGCCGGCGCGATGACGGGCAGCGGGATCCCCTGTACTCGTCCGAACTGTCGGAGGCACCTATAGGGCATATATGGCTCCTCCTCCCCGCAGAATGTGATGGTGCCCCGATAGGTGGACTGACGGTACTGGTCGTCGAAGTCCAGACCACGCCCAAAGGGCATCCACTCCACCTATAATTAAAAAAACCAGGCGTAATAAATGAGGGTAAAATCGTATATACTTGTTAGTTTTCTTAAAAGTTGTGAACAAGGCTAAAATGACATATTTTCGGGAATGAAGGGAGTATATGACTATAAGTATAAAGTTTATTAGTTTAAATATTTAAGCTCATAAGCCCAACCTAATTAAAAACGGTACAAAATGAATAGAGAGGGCAAAAAAACCCTCTGTTAATTCAGCTTTTTGTTAATTAGCGTTTTCCACTATGCAATAAAGTATTTTTAACATTACGAAGATAAAATTTTAAACTAGTAAAAATGTATCATATTATATATATATTATTATTAGATTTTTCTTTTAAACAACACGGAGTAATATTTTCATTATAGTAGGGTCCTTAGTCTAATTTTGCGCCGAGGTCTCTAATATTATATGGAGTAAGAAGTAGTGGAGAATGGATCACCTACAACCCATAGTGTGACACTAGCTGTAACACAAAAACATTTGGGATATTTTCTAATGATAAAAAAATTTATAAAAAATATATTTACATTGTACATGTCAAGTAACATATATTTATATAATTTTTTTACTATAAAATGATATTTAAAAAAATATTAAAATTAAAAGAATTATTATTTTAGAATATTAATTATAATACTTATTAAAATATTATTTTATATTAAAAAGGTATATAAATATATATTATTTGACATGTACAATTTAAATATAATTTTTATAATTCTTTTTATTATTAAAAAATACCCCAAATACTTTTGTGTTATATATAGTGTTGCACCATGTGTTGTAGAGGATCATCTTCTGAAGTAGTGCCATTCATTATAAAAAAAAAAACACTAAAATATATTCTGTCCCTTATATACGTACAAATAATATATACTACCCCAAAAACAATGAAATTCAAGCTTGACCAATTTGTAGACGTGGTTAAGTAGGTTAGGTAAAACCACACAGAATCCCAAGGTTGGTTAGATGGGGAATGGAATTACATGCAATTCACATGTTTTTTTTCTAGATTCAGTACCGCACTCGAGTGCAGTATTACCATACGGATTCACGTCCGCTTTCAGCCTACCTCATTTTAAAAAAAATTAATAAAATAAAAATTAATAAAAATTATTTATTTTTTATTAGAATAAAATTTTTATTAATGAAAAATATGAATATATGAAAATTTTAGTCTATCTAGCAAGGCTGTCCACGAGTCACAGGTTAACCCATGGCCTGAAGGTTCACTGACCTGCCGGATCCGGGTCAAGCGGATTACGGGTTAGGGTGGGTCACGGTTCGGGTTATGGTAGAGGGTTTCGAACAGATGACTTAGTGGGCAGACCTGACGGGTCAACATTTTTTTTTTAAAACGTTGTCTTTGCACACGAAAAAACCGATTTTTTTTTTAAAAAAAAAGACCTCTCGACCTGCCACCCCACGAGTTCGGGTTCGAGTCATGACCTCTCGACATGTGATATGTCGACCCGGCAGGTCCGACCTGTGCAGAGGCCTAATTTAGTCCCCAAAATTTATTTTTTTGATTCTGTGCTGAGTAGTACACACACTATTTTTTTTTTGATTAGGTAAGACTTCGGTTGGAAAACCTAACCGATAGCATCCCAGCGGATGAGATCTAGAAGATCTGGATGAGAATCCAGTGCCGACCCTCTAACAAGACGACCAAGATGTGCAACCTTATCAGCCACATTGTTACCCTCACGGGACACATGGGACAAAGAGATATCTCGAAAAGACTGTAACAATCCTTTGATATCTCCCATAAGCAATTCGATTTCCCAAGGACATGAATCATTAGATTTAAGATTATTTATAACAATAAGTGAGTCACCTTCAATTATTAGCTTTTGGTAATTATTTTCCTTTGCGTAAATAATTCATTCTCTGAGAGCAATTGTTTCCGCTAGAAGCGGAGATAGAGTGCCTAACTCCTTGTAACCTATTTTAATAACCTTTCCTTCCCAATTCCTATTAATAAAACCTACACTAGCATCTCTAGTACCACTTATATGGAGCTCTAATTAGAGCTCCATTGAAGTTTAGTTTTAAAAAACCAAGCGTTGACTTTCTCCATTTGACATTCTTCCTACTTACTTTATTACTTGGGTTAGTCTGTTGGCCAGATGTCATAATTTCGTCTTCCAGTTCTTCCATTGCTGCTCTTTTCCAATTTTCTCTGACAGATTTCAGAAAAGATTGTATTTCAATGTGAGAAGGTTTATTTAGACCTCTAAAAGCCATTTGGTTCCTATAGAATCAAATGGACTACCATTTTATTGTCATATCTTCTTTTTCCTCTTTATTTAAACACATACCTAGCTTTGCCATGATAATTTTCCCATTTCTGTCTAGATAAGAGAGATTGTTGATCACCTCAGAGCACTTTTCCGTTTTTAAGATAGAATTTTGTCCGAAGACACAATTTTCAAATAAATGAAATTCATCTTCCCCTTGCGTATTACAAAATCCACAAACATTCGGAATCGAGGTAGCTTTTTTACTCAATCTGTCTCTAGGTAAATCATTTTGGGAAATCTTCCAAAGAAATTTTTTGATTTTAGGCGTCGTGTTCACCTTCCGATGGGGTTCGGAAGGTGAACACGCTAATATTTTGATAGTAATTTCACCGCACTTGATGTCTTGATTTGATAGGAAAACGTTCGGAAGGGTAGTTATCATTGAAAGAGTCTTGATTTGATAGTAATTTCACCGCACTTGATGTCGTGAACCATCCTTGTTTATCAGGTCGCCAATACAATCTATCCGACATCTGATGCACATGGATATGTATATCCAAAATTTGTTTCACCAAATGAGAATCTAGGATAGCTGAACGTTTTCCTTTCCACCATTTCCCTACCAAAATAAATTCACCAACTGTGGCATTCTGACCAACAAGCTGAGGATTAGTAATACGATTAATTAAAGGTTTATGAGATACCCACGCTATTATTACACACGCTAATATTTTGCTTTGTGTATATTTAAGGCCTAATTGATAGATTACATAGGTCTTATATTGTATAGTGGGCCCAAAGGCCAAAAAGGCTCAATACCTTTGTAACATATATATATATATATATATATATGTATTTATCAATGAATGGAAACCCTCAAGGAGGACATTACAATCAATCTCGTGATCTTACATGGTATCAGAGCACCGGGGAGTTCTATCCTGTGTTGTCGCCCTCACCATCCAGCCCGTCAAGTCCAGTCGCCCTCTCGGCATCATCATCCAGTCTTTGGCATGCCCGCCTTGGTCATCCCAGTCCTGCAGTTTTAGATTTGCTTCGTTCTAAGAGTCTAGTCAAATGTAATAAAGAGCTTCGCTCTAGTTTATGTTCTTCTTGTCAGTTGGGCAAGCATGTCAGACTTCCTTTTCAGCGGTCTTTAAACACTACTTTTGCCCCATTTGATATTATTCATAGTGATATTTGGACATCTCCTGTGCCTAGCAAGGAGGGTCATAAGTATTACCTTTTGTTTCTGGATGATTACACACATTTCTTATGGGTTTTCCCTTTGCACTTTAAATCTCAAGTGTTTCTTATCTTTGCCAAATTCCATGCTTACATCAAAAAACAATTTCACACCTTTATCAAGTTTTTCCAATGTGACAATGACCGCGAATTTGACAACAAAGAATTTCACACTTTCTTCAACACCAATGGGATCTCTTATCACTTGTCTTGCCCCTATACCTCCCAACAGAATGGCAAGGCCGAATGAATCATCCAAACCATTACCAATATGATGCGCTCTCTCCTCTTCCACGCATCCATTCCCCTTCTCTATTGGCCTTACGCCTTAGCCACCACATGCTACCTCCTAAACATTCACCCTTCCACTACCCTCTACCATCGCTCACCAACTCAGGCACTTTATTGCACTTTGCCTAGGTATGATCACCTTTGTACCTTTGGGTGCTTGTTCTTCCCCAATAAGTCATCCACCGCCCCATACAAACTTCACCCACGCTCCACTCCTTGTGTCTTTTTTGGCTATCCGTCTGATCATTACGGTTATCTCTGCCTCGATATCAAGACCCACAAGATCATCCTATCTCGTCATGTCACCTTTGATGAATCACGATTCCCCTTTGCGTCTCCCACACCTCCTGTGTCTCAGTCAGAGTCAGAGTCATCACTCCCTCACTTTCTTCTTCCCTAGAGCTCTCCCAGTGCTCCTGCCTCTCCCCCTCCATCAGCACCACCCCCTACCACCAGACCACACACCTGCAGCGTCTTCGGTGTCTTTCGACCCCGTCAGATCATCTCCATGAACACCACACATCGCCCCGCCTTCCAAAACCATACATACGCCACGCCATCCCCTCCTCAAGAAGTGATGCCGTCGCCGCAGCACGATGCTGCGGCCGCAGCCAATCAAATTCCCCTACCCAACCTGGCGTCCAACCTACTGGCGGCGGCCGCAACATCATGCCGTGGCCGCGGCCAATCAATTTGTTGCGGCCCTGCTTCACCCGCAACCATCCCCACTGCATCTTCCACCTCCCATGCCTCCATCCTTCCCGACTCCCAATCTCCCCCCTGCCTCTACCCCAACCTCCCTTTCCCCCATTCCCACCTCCCACAAAACTACCCTCCTCGACCCGAATTGGCAAGCGGCTATGCTCAAAGAATACATGGCCCTTACAAAGAATGGTACTTGGGTTCTTATCCATCGCCCTCCTGAGGCGAACGTCATCCGCTGTATGTGGCTCTTCCGTCACAAGTTCCGCTCTGATGGGACGTTGGAGCGCTACAAAGTCTGTCTTGTGGTCAATGGTCGCTCTCAGCAGACAGGTATTGATTGTGATGAGACGTTCAGCCCCGTGGTCAAGCCTTCCACTATCTGAGTGGTATTGAGTTTAGCTCTGTCGCGCAATTGGGCCATCCATCAGTTAGATGTCAAGAACGCTTTTCTGCATGGCCATCTGAATGAGACAGTCTACATGTTTCAGGTGCCAGGGTTTGCTGATGTTGATCGTCCCAAGCACGTCTGTCTCCTGAAGCGCTCTCTTTATGGTCTGAAACAGGCTCCGCGGGCTTGGTTCCAGCGCTTTGCTTCTCATTTGCTACGCTTGGGTTTCGTCGGCAGCCGTTCGGATACATCTCTGTTCATTTATCGCAGAGGCTCAGGCATGGCCTTCCTGTTGCTATATGTCAACGACATGATTCTCACCGCCTCTTCTGATGCTCTTCGGATGTCTATTATTTAGCAGCTGAGTGCGGAGTTCGCCATGTCTGATCTGGGTCAGTTGTCCTACTTCTTAGGAGTTGATGTTCAGCGTCATGCGTATGGTCTGTTTCTCTCACAGAGTTAGTATGCTGTTGAGATTGTTGCTAGGGCTAAGATGGTTAATTGTAATCCTGTCGCCACCCTTGTCGATACATCCAATAAGCTCAGTGCTCATTCTGGTCCTTTGGTTGATGATCCGACGTTGTACAGGATCTTCGCTGGTGCTCTTCAGTATCTCACCTTCACCAGGCCTGATATCAGTTACGCCGTTCAGCAGATCTGCTTGTTCATGCATGCACCTAGAGAACCCCACTTTCAGGCCTTGAAGCAGATCATTCGGTACATCAGCGGCACCCTCGAGCTAGGCACCACGATCAGTCCTTCCTCTAACCTTGACCTTGTTGCTTACACTGATGCGGATTGGGGTGGTTCTCCTGACACACGTCGCTCCACGTCTGGTTACTGCGTCTTCCTCAACGACACCCTTGTGTCGTGGTCAGCCAAGCGTTAGTCTGTCGTGTCTCGCTCTAGCGCTGAAGCAGAATACAGAGGTGTTGCCAACGTTGTCTCCGAGTGCTCTTGGCTCCGCAATCTCCTTCTTGAGCTCCGTCACTCTCTTCAGAAGGCCACTCTGGTCTACACTGACAACGTCTCCGCCGTCTATCTGGCTAGCAACCCAGTCCAGCATCAACGCACGAAGCACATTGAGCTCGATCTCCACTTCGTCCGGGACAAGGTTGTCATTGGACATGTCCGCGTTCTCCATGTCCCGTCATCCTATCAGTACACTGATATATTCACCAAGGGTTTACCTCGACAGTTGTTCATTGATTTTCGGTCCAGTCTCACTGTACCGGCCCTTCTAGTTTCGACTGCGGGGGTTTGATAGATTACATAGCTCTTATATTGTATAGTGGGCCCAAAGGCCCAATACCTTTGTAACCTATATATATATATATTTATCAATAAATGGAAACCCTCAAGGAGGATATTACAATCAATCTCGTGATCTTACACTAATTAATCTACTAACCACTCTTACGTACGTTGAGATAAAATTAAAATTGCAAGCCAAAACATCTGGGTGGTGTTGGCATACAGAAAGCCAAGATAGCGATAAATAACTTCTGGTTAAGATGGATTATCGTTTGTAAATGAAAAGTATATGAGAATCAAACAATTATTTCAATATAGAAGATAGGTGAACTCTTCCTGCAATATTAATTAATGGATGAATAAGCTTGTGCCATCGATCTGTTGAAACAATTTTTTGACCGGTGTCGGTTTCTCTACCATATATGTCATTCCATTGTAATGATATCGAATAGTTATTTTGTTGTATAAATAGGAAATTATTTGGTTGTATTATTTGGTTGCACTGGTTAATTGTTCGATTGCACTAATTACGTTATTCGTTTGCATGTGGATGCAGTGGGTTGTTATTCATTTGAATTATATTGAGATATAACATATCTTATAATTCTTTGAAATTTTTTTAAATCTTATTTAAAATAGCATATATAAATATAGATATTTTAAATTACTCAATAAAAATAATAACAATGATATCATTGTGACTGTGTGATGATCGAGATATTACATCACAAGTCCAAAGTTGCATAAAGCTGAGAAGATCGGTGACAAATTACTCGTTATCGATTCCATCCATGAAGATTTTGCTTTTTGTCGTCCTTTTTATTTCCCATCCCATGAAGTTCTCAACCTTAAGAACCCTAGTAGAGATTGGATGAAGCACATGCTTGTGAAAGACAAACAGTTAAAACTTGAGTAAAAACTTCAAGGAATATTGAAGGGTTGTTATGATGAGTTTATTTCATCTATACAAGATTGCAGTCATCGGAAAGCCGATATTTATCATTCAAAGAAACTACAGTCCTATCCTGTATCCTTCATTCCAAAATGCACTCTCTCCCTCACCGTGTCCACTCTCATTCCCATCCCCACATCCACGATCATCCCTATCACTAAGTCCATGCCCAACCGAAGCATTGAGATGTTCGACAGTATCACTCAAGAATTTTCAAAAACCAAACTCGGAATTTTCCTAATAATCCTCTTCTCACACATAAAATTCTTAGGATTCTATTCTCTTGTTTCTCTCTAGTTCCATCCACTTTCTTTAATTCTTCCTTCAAATAACTATCCAAACGTCTATCCAACTCTTCCCTTTTGCACTTCTCAACCCTTTTATTCCAATCGCTAGCAATTGTCAACATCTTTCCTCTAAAATTAGAATTGTTTTTTTGCTACCGTATACATGCACAAAATAAATTTAAATGTTTTACTAGAATCACTATAAAGGAATTGAAATGACTCTTTAGTAACTTGGGACAATTGTTAGGAAGCACATTTCTCAATCATATATTAAAAATGCGAAGCTTCTTAGAAAACGAACTCTTTTCACTTGTGATTTGATCACTTTCTTGTTACATGCATATAAGCGTTATATGTGACCTATAAAGGCATATACACAAAGGCTTATATGAGATCTTGAAAAGGACGAACTCTTGTGACATGGACAGGATTTGAATCACTTATGCATCACTCTGAACATCCATATTGTATCCGATGTGGGATGGTGTGTTACGGTGATAAGTTACACGTCGTCGATTTTATCCCTGAAGATCTTGCTTTTTGTCGTCCTTCTTCTTTCCAATCCCATTAAGTTCTTAACCTCAAGGACACTGGTAGTGGTTGGATGAGTTTATTTCATCTACACAAGATTGTAGTCATCGGAAAGCCGATGTTAATTTATCATTGAGACGTTTGCACAATGGACAGAGGAGATCCTGTCCCACAAATCTAATTGAGAAGAACCATTGTGTTCACACTCCTCGGTGTGTTCTTTGTCGTGAACATCCTGTAATTTTTTGGCACGCCCTAAAGTATCGACATAAACTATTGATATGTATGCAAAACATTTTTAAAGAAGTGGAATGCAAATAGTTTAAAACTCAAGAAACAACTTCAATGAGTTTTGATGGGAAGAACAATTTTGAAAGTTATGAGGAGCGTACAAATGTTAGCAATGGATTGTTATCATTCATAGTATCTCTAAAGTGATTTTCTAAAAAAGAAAGGATCCACTCTATCAATTAACTCTAGAAATTTTTCCGGGTGTGTTATCAAATTAGAGCAAGTCCTTTCTCCATCACCGCCGCCACCTGCTGCACCACCACCACCACGTACTCCACCAGCCCCATCATCATCATCATCCTTATCATGCATATGTTCTATAACATTTCTGATGAAAGTCAAGAATGTATATTCCGAGTTCTCCTCATTTTACACGTACCATTTCATCTTCTCTTCCACTAACTATTTCTTTAAGCATTCGTACAACTTCGTGTCTCTGCAAAACAACTTAACATTACTCCACTAGTTTGGAGCATGTCCTTTCATCCTATCCTTAATAGCTTTCTTTTGACTTGTTGCTTCATATAATCGAGCGACAAACTTAAAGAGAGTATCCAAGCTACTATTGAGATACGAACTTGTGAGTAACTCTGAGTATACTAGAAAATGATGGCGAACCCCAACATCATTTTTGTAAGGCAACACACGCTCGGGAATCATAATACATTGATGCCCCTTAATTGGAGGTGGCATATTCATGTTATCTTCACTCAACACCATATACGCAATTCTATCATTCTCAATAATCGTATCCAAAAAAGTGTATTGGTCACTTTGCCTATTGTTTCCAATTTGGAAGTGTCGTCGAGTCAATTTTTTTTACTTTTGGTCTGTATTTGTTGTATTCCTACACGAAAGGGACGAAGGAAATTGAATATAGATTTAAAAAATAAAAATAAAATTATGTTGGATTAAGTATCAACAAAAAAATAAATTTGAGCAATAAATATTTAAAATAACTCGTGATAGTATAAATTAACTGTTCTTTCAAAGCGTCCGAATCAACGGTAAGAGATCTACGAATAGATAACAAGGGCATGGGAGCAAAACTGCTTCCTTGCATTGTTGGTACGGTACACCTACATAGGACAACTTTTGTTTGAGGTTAGTTAAACCTCGCCTATGAATGGTACCCCTACTTAGGACTTTAGGCTCTCACGTTTATCATATAGCTAGGGACACCCACTTTCCTTGTATGTTCTTGTAATTTGTAATTCCGTTTATTATTTTTTAAAAAATATTTACATTAAAATAAAAAAATAACACCTACAATTCTAATAATGGCAATAAACAAATAGTACATAATAAGGAGTGGGTAGGGTTAGCCTATATAAATATCCAATAAAAACGCAATTTCTATGATATGAGCATAGAAGTCAGTGGCGATAGAAGTGACAAGTAAGATACATCAGAAAATTTACCTTTATTTCAACTGTTGCAACTCTTTGATGGTATAAAGTATTTCTCTCAGAGGGATTTAATCTCTATTGCTTCATTGAACCTCTTGCATCATCAATACTAATTTAAAGCCAAATTGAGGGGAAAAAGAATTATGATATTGAGATTCCAAATTTACATTTCCAATCATCACCTCTCAAGATATATCCATATCTTGAATAATCATGAAAAGAACTTGAATGCCATGAACTGAAACACACAAAAAAAAAAAGGAAACAAAATGCACATTGGAATATGGAAAACATGGCATGTGAGATTTAGAGCTTAAGGTTAACAAGAGTAGGGAGAATAAATGAAAGCATACATGATTTGGGTAGATACATTGGAATATGGGAAAAATGACATATCAGATTACTTGCTTCCCTGAGTCAACATGCGACATTCATTGCAATAAACAAGTCAAATAAGTAAATTGGTTGAATATCAAGAAATAAAGAGTATAAGTATGATATATAAAGGTAATCAACTAATGTGAAAACATAATACCTAGAAACAATACTATCGATCTCTTAATATAATGACATTTTAAATTAATGAAGGTAGCTCATATGATTCTCCTTTATTGCATTTTGATATCTTAAAGAGTGTAGGTCTTCTAAGTTAAAATTTTATGTAGAGGAGCTTTGATAAACTTGTCGTATTCATTTAACAACCTTTCCCTCTATCTCTTCGATTTCTTTCTAATAAAAGACAATATGTTGTGGGTATATTATACATGCATCTTTAATCTACTGAAAAATCATAGTTTCCCTGTCATATTATGAAAATCTTTCTTTTCTTCTAGTTGCCAACTTTATAACTCAAAATGAAAGACTGAAAGAAATAAAAGCCACAGAAGTGAAAGGGATTAGTAAAAGCATTTTAATTATACAGCTTAGAATGTGAATGCACAACATCTAATAGCTATGATAAATGCTTTTTAGCTTGATCGGAGGTCATGTTAGGAGCTTGGGCTACTAGATACATCCAGTTGCCAAAAATCTAAAAAATCCCAATTTTTTAGATTTGAGAACTTTTCGATTTTTCAAATGGAATATTGACAATACAGTAAAAACTATACTATGAGTCAGTATGTGTAATGTTTATGCTCCAAAGGTCAGCCTACTACATGAAAGAAGATGGAGAAGATGCAGAGTTAGTCTTCTATTATAATATCAAGTGAATTGTTAACCTAAGGGAATCACTAAAAAGGACATGATGAACATCCTAGGAAGAATTACAACTGCATCCATCCTAATTGTTAGCAACACTTGATTAAGTGGCATAGGTACCAAGTCCCCTCCAAAAGCAGCAAATATAGAAGTTGAACTGAATAAATATTAGGGGAAAGAAAGGTACTACAAGCCACAAGGCATGAAAGTGTAATGCATATATAATAGTAGTAATATAAGCATAAAAATCTCGTGACTAGATCTCAAGATTTACATACAATGAAATGGAGTAAAATCTTATAAAAATATATCAATATCTAATGAAATTGGTTAAAATCTCATGACCGGATCTCAAGATTTACACAAGGCATGAAAGTGTTATAACCACTCGGCGAGGGGAAGCCACTTGACCCAAGATTTCGGGGTCTGAGTTGTCATATATGCATCTTAGATAAGACTTGAGAGTCTTGTTTGTCACCTTAATTTGCCCGTCAGATTGTGGGTGAATGTCGTGGAGTAATTTAGATCGGTGCCACGGATTATGAAAAATTCTCTCCAAACTTCACTCAAGAAGACGGGGTCATGATCGCTTATCACTATTTTTGGCATCCCATGAAGCTTGAACACACAGTTAAGATACAATTGAGCAACATCGAGGGTTGTATAAGGGTGTGAGAGGATCATAAAGTGTGCATACTTGCCCAATTTGTCAACAATAACCAGCACTCAGTGTTTGCCAAAAGAGGGAGGCAAGCCCTCTATGAAATCCATGTAGATCGTTTGTCACACGCCTTGAGGGACGGGGATTGGTTGCAACATACCTAGTTGAGCTGACTAATCGTATTTATTTTGTTGGCAAACTTGGCAATGTCGGATGTAATTCTACACTTCCTTTCCTATTCCCTTCCAATAAAGCAAAGACTTAATTATGTGAAAGTAGCATCTCTCCCTGAGTGACCACCTATTGGTGAATCATGAAAGCCACTTTAAAATGTGCTCTTGAGTCTGATGTTATTGCTGATGACTAGCTTCCCTCGACGACAGAGCTCACCATTAACAAAGGTGAACTTGGGGTGAGATTTGTTGTCCTGTTGGAGATTCTGGACAACTTTCTTCAGTGTCGGATCTGTATCCCGTTCGTTCATAACATCATTGTAGAACTCATGATGATTAGACGACAAAGTTATCTAGAGCAATTGGGCTTTATCCACCCTTGACAAGGCGTCTGCAATAACATTCTCTGCACATTTCTTGTACTGGATTTCGAAGTTATAACACATTTTTTCAGTGCTGGATATCCCATTCGTTTATAACATCATTGTAGAACTCTTGATGATCCGCTCCCACCACCGGAATCTTGTGATCTCGATCGCCCAACCAAAACATCAACCACCTAGCTCTTACGAGGTCACAGATCGCCCTAAACCTAGGAATCTCATCTCCAACCAAGAAAATTTACCACCATCAACTCCCCATATCCTCTCTATGCCACATCTTTTTTTTCCATACACTGGTGGGCGCCTCCACCGATGCACTTCCCTCCACCACCCCGTCGTCGATAACTTCATCAGGAACTATACTAACCCCGCCGACTTCCTTGACTTGCAAGGATTTGATTCTTGTAAGGTAAGGATCAAAGTTAACTTCTTGAGCTCCAAGCTTAACTCCTTGGGGCCGAAATTTCAAAAAAAAAATACAAATAAAAAAGAATAAAAACAAAAAACTAGTATATATATATATAAACTAGAGCAAGGTTCCTGGTTTTGCCCTTGGGAGATTGAGGTCTTGTTATCTTCTTATTGCGACAGTTTGAGGAGGTGGAGTTTTGCCACATCTTCAGGGAAGTCAACAGGTGCGCATACTGTATTGCCAAAATCTTCCAAACTGTTGTGACACCATTTCCGCTTCAGGATAGAGAACTTAGTATGTACATTCGTCAGGATGCTATTGGTTGGTGGTCTAGTAGGGGCTAGCCATCACCAAATCCTTACTTATATCAAATGTACGTATGTGTGTATGTACATGTGTGTGTGTACACAGACAAAAGATGAAGAAGTCAGCTATATAGGGTACATTATACCAGACCGGACCAGAAAACCAATAGTCATATGCCATAAATCTATTGGAAAATAAGATGTTCCAAGTCACATAGTTACTAACACTTAGAGAAGTAATATTGAAAGCGCAAGAATGACATATAGAGAAACTAGTAATTAAAGGGAACTCGAAAATCATTATTGAATCTGAGCGGACATTTCACAAAAAAAACTAGTAGAACGGTAGGTTGGGGATAAATTACCATGAAAATCGAACCAACATGTACCAACCGAGCCAACATAATTGGTAACCAATTATACTGGTTACCAATATAATTGGTTCGGTATAACGAACCAAGTTCCAAAACTTGGTACGATAACGGTAATAAGAATGAAAAAGTTGGTATTACCATTACCAACCAATTTGAAATTGGTTGGTACGGTAATATCAACCAATTCCTACCAAACCAAATATATCTAGTTTTATTTTTATTATTTTTTATTTATTTTGTAATTGTTTTAAGTTATTAAGTTTCGTTTTTATTTTTTGTAACTTTTTTTTTCTTAAGAAAATGATTTTAATCAAGGGAGGAATACTAAATCGATCTCTATTAAGACGAAAACCTATAGCATTAGTCAGAATAATACCTTCGTGCTGCTACTATGTTGCTTTTGTTTTAGTGCTTAAACACTTTGTAATAACTTTAATGTTTTATGTTGCTTTCGTCTTCAAATATAGTCGGTTCGGACGAAAACCTAAGCGTTGGAATAATTTTTATGTTTTAATTAAATTGTATTGTATTTGCATGTTTTTATCTCAACACTCGAAAGTTGGTAAATTACAATTACCAACACGTAACAACCAACTTAATTGGTAACCAATTAAGTTGGTACAACCTCTTCGGTGATTGGTAATGGTAGAGGTTTTACGATTATCAATTTAAATTGATTGGTACATGGTAAACGGAAAAATGAATTGGTAATTTACCAATTCCACCCCTAGTCAACGAATGAATTAGGCACAACACACTCCTAATCCGGGGGTCATATTTTCAATCGGACCTGATATATAAGTAAAACCCAATTAACTCCACGAGCAAAACATTCCATCGGCCCAACTTTTCAACATTAGTCAAACCCGAAATCATTAGCCCATTTATTTTTTCAATGAGCCAACATTATCTTTCCCTCTTCCCCTACTGGAGTCAGGGCCTCGACCTTAGGATTTATTCACAATGTGGTCCGGTCTGAAAATCGAACCGAAATCGAGTTAAAAAATCAGGTTTTTTTTTTTCAGTCGTGAACCGAAAAAACCAAAATCGAGTGGTCAGTTTCAGTTTAGACCTCGGTTCAACCTTCCAAAAAATCCGAGCCTTTGGTTTTAAACCGAACCATTTTGGGTCGTTTTGGTTCAAGCTGATTGGGCCCATTTGAGCCACCACTCGAGTTTTTGGGAACAAGTCGAGGGCAGTCGAGAGATATAGGGTCCGTTTGGCAACGCATGTAGCTTTTTAGAGTTTTTGGTTTTAATATCCTATAGTTTTAAATAAGTTAAATATAAGATTTTAGTTTAATTAGCTTTTGAAATTAGATTTTCAATAGTTGTTCTCTCCAAGCGTTTCAAAATTCTATTCATTTTCTTCTATCTCATCAACTAGTTTGTATCAACTACTCTATCAGCTGGGCTACTAAACACCTTACTAGCACCTTACTAGCTTATGAACACTCGAACTTGGGGATATCAAAGGGGACGGAGGAAGCCCCTTTACCAGGGACCCCATTTTAGTGTTGGGGGAAACGGGTTGCTAATCACTCGATCACGTGTGACTCGGATGGATCAGACTCAACTTTCAAATGAGAACTTGTATTATATATCATGTACACAAGTACACCTCTCACAAATACAAGACTCACGTACACCACTCGACTCAAGAGACTAACCTCACTCTTTGGTGGATCCCACACTCGTGTGATCGAGACGCCCTCATGCTCAATCGATCACACCTATTGACCAACCCACACACTCTAGTGTATGATCGAGACACCCTCATCCTCAATCGATCATACACTAGGACTCACACTCACACTCACTAGTATGTGATCGAGACGCCATCGTGCTCGGTCGATCACATAATAGGCTACACTACACCTCACATGCTCACACTCTTTTGGAGGAGCACTCACCTTGCCCACTCACTCCCTAACTCACACACCACTAAGCCTATTTATAGGCCATGCCATCTCTTACAAGAAGCTCCTAGAACATCTCTAGAATACTCCAATACTAGAATCATCCCTATGCTTCTAGACTCCTACATACATTTTCCTAAGGTTCTCCAAGCTTCCGAAGAACTCTACACAAGTCTAGACACACCTAGACTCTTCACGGTTCCGGAACCTTCCATAAGGTTCCGCTAGCTTCTAGAGACTTCCACACTCTTTCATATGCTTCTAGAATATTCCACCACATTCCGGAGACTTCCGCCATATTCCACATTTTTCCGGAAACTTCCACAATTTAGCCAAAAACACAATTTCATGTATGTGAAATATGAATTATTGTCCAACATTTAGTTCATTGATTTCTATCCTCTTCTCGTCTACATCAGCAACTTGCTTAAGGCTTGCTAGTTTTGTACTTGTTTCAAACACACTGATTGCCTCATCTCAAGTGAAAGTGAATGAGACTTTATCAGGCAATGACCTTGTATTGCTCTGAGGGAGGAAGTATCCAGCATGATAGCGGATTTACCAGTTGAAATACTTGATATGGATTGAGAAGCAGAAGAGCAGGTAAGTGATGCTCTTTGTAACTAAACTTGTCTTTTTCTTGTTACAATGTCATTCACACTACCAATCACGGCCTTTTCCCCTTGCTTGCAACACCTGTAAGCATAAATTCCACTCTGCCTGCCTTTACAAAACACTGGTTCAAAGCATTTCAGAAAGGTTGCAGTTTGATCCCATCCTCCCTCCCTGACACCCTCCTGTGTGTGCTTCTGTGTGGACACAAGGAGCTCTTCTCTTAAAAAGCATTGATATAAGGAGCCACAACTCACAAGCAAGAAATACTCCTGTTTCCCTGATCAAACGGTAATCGACCACATATCTTTGTTTTTTCACTTCACACCCCCATTAATCGTACAACATTCAGTATATCATTGTAGCAAAGCAGATTTTGTACGATACATGCTGAAAAATGATTTTGTGAATATTCATTCATCTTATACTGTAAGAGACTGGTTTTGAGAGGGTTATGACTTTTGTGATAGGAAGAAGTCTGTAATTTGCAGCTTCAGTGCCATGCCTTGTTTTTGTTTATCTTCATTCTTTGATTAAATTAAATGTCTCAATTTTAATCGCGCTTTTGTTCCAACTAAGGTGGCACCTTTGAGAATGAAGATTGGGAATTTGTTTTGTTCCTTCCAACTAAGGTGTTTGTTAAGTCTTCTTAATCTAAATCATATTTAATCTAGGAGTATAGGATGGTAGATAGACTAATATCGATTTTAAGACGTAGGCAATTATTTAAAGTAACAAGATACGAGTATATGTTATACACATATATTATATGCTAAAACTATATGTTAGAAGTGTAGTATTATACTATGCTCACATATATGTTAAGTATATAGTATGTGTAGTATAATATGTACATTTGAGACTTTGCCTTATTCGTTGGGCCTATTTTATCGAGCCCACTCGGATGAGGCCCAATAGCCAGCTCCAATGGAAGCCCAGAAGCTAGAGGCTCTCTCCAACTCCTTCAACGCTGCGTTTCGGTTATTGAGCTTCGCCTATAAAGCTGAAGCGCTGCTAGGGTTTCTCATAACCTAATTCAGTTCCACCAAAGCAGAGAGAGAAAGAAGAGAGAGAGGCTCTGGGAGCTAGGGTTTTCCTAGTGCTCCTCGGCGTCGATCGTGAAGAAAAAGCGGCTTCTAGGGCATATCTCCGAGCGAGACCTTAGATCCCGTCCACAGCAAGGAAGAACAAGGCGTCCGTCCCTCCATCGGCGAAGATCTTCTTCTCTGACGCGCTCCTTCGCACAGATCTGACATGTTCTTCAGATCTGGGGAGTGTTCTACCTTTTCTTGCTTTACCTCTTCACTTTTCTCTTGTATCTTGTCTTATCTTTGCTTGCCTTGGCTGATTTTGGTTCATCGGCAACCTTACTCTGTAATACTGTTCGTACTTAGTGGATTTGACTCGGTGCCTCCCTACTAGTAGATCTTCGGATCAAACCACGTACATCTGCTGTGTCGCTTCGTTTACTATTTTGTTTGGTTGTTTTACTTGCGAACCCTAACCTTTTACCTCCGATCTGAGAGGTAGACGGTTGATCTCGAATCTATAGTGGTATTAGAGCTTGATAGCACTCAGATCCGATCCTAGGGTTTACTGTTTTTCAAGATTCTTCTTGAAAAGCTCATTTCTTGCTTCCGCTTGCATAGATCTGGTACTTACTGTTCGTTTTGTGCTCTTAGGTACATTAAAAATGGACAGCGCACTACGTATAAAACCCTTCGATGGCATCATTGATTTCGCCATGTGGCAAATCAAGATGAAGGCCGTACTGATCAAGGAAGGGTGCTGGAAGGCCGTAAAGGCAACCGCACCAGCGGCAACTCCGGCTCCGGGAATCAAGATTGGTGACGGTCAAGAAACCTCATCTACTGAGGTCCCAAAGGCTGGGGACTCCAAACTCAAAGGAGTTGAAGGCGTGGCAACAGATCCACCACCGATTGACCCGGAGCTCGATGAGAAGGCCCACGCCGAAATCATGTTACGGCTAACTGACGACATAGCCCGTCAGGTGGTAAAATACTCTTCCGCTTCCTCTCTGTGGCATGCTCTGGAGGAGCTTTTTCTATCTAAATCCTTGCCCTCCAGAATCTCGTTGCTCTGTCGTTTGTTTACTTTTAAAATGAAAACTGCACTTACTTTGGATGATAATCTTGACAAATTTCTGAAAATGACTCAAGAACTTGAAAGATGTAAGGACGAGATCAAAGACTCTCATCAAGCAATCTTGCTTCTTAATTCTTTGCCTTCACAATTTGACAACTTTAAAGATGTAGTCCAGTTCAGTCGTGATGACCTAACAAAAGATAAACTAATTGAATCTATCATTGAGAAAAATGAGATCATGAAAGTTTTTAAAGTGAAAGGTCTTAAATCTGATAAAGTTGAAAAACCTGAGGTTCTGTTTTCTAAAACTAATGAAAATAACCAAAAAGGTCCAAAGGCAAAGAATAAGAAGAACAAGAATAATAAGTCCAAGCATGAGAAGTCCGAAAAATCTGATCCTAATGCTAAGTGCAACTACTGTGGCAATTTAGGACACTGGGTAAAGGAATGTAGAAAGAAAAAACGAGCTGAAGAACTTGCTAAAAAGAATCACACTGATTTATCTGTTGATGTGCTTGAAAACATGAATGATTGCCCATCTGAGTTGTTCATGTGTGCTGATGTGTCTATACAATTTGACCCTGATGTGTGGATACTTGATTCTGGTGCCACTATGCATGCTACCTCAAACCAATATTTATTTAAGCATTTAGATAAATCTGTTGGTGGTGATGTTATGCTTGGTGATCATACTACTCTACGTGTTGCTGGTACTGGTGATGTTTCTATGTGTATGCATGATAATGTTATTAGAACCTTCACCAATGTCAAATATGTTCCCAGTCTAAGGAGAAACCTGATTTCAAAGTCCTCTTTGGAAGAACTTGGATGTACCATAGCTTCATCCAATGGGATCAGGACAGTAACCTTTAACAACAAGGTTATCCTGAGAGCCCATAGGATAAAGAAGCTTTACTATATCCAATCTTCTAAAGTGGAACTGAATACAGTTTCCTCCAAGGACACCATGTCCCTCTCTGAGACTCTTGATTTGCATAACAAACTTGGTCACATAGGAAACCAAGGCCTAATTAAATTGCATGAAACTGGACTAATACCTAAGAAACCTGTGAGTATTGATTTCTGTGAAAACTGTGTGCTAGGAAAAGCATCTAAGATTAGTTTTCCTACTTCTTCTTATGCTGCTAAACTCCCTCTTGAATATGTTCATTCTGATTTATGAGGACCTTCACCAGTCCCTACTGTTGGTGGCATGAGATACTTTATCAGTTTCATTGATCATTACTCTAGAAAGGTTTGGATTAGCTTACTCAAAACCAAAGATCAAGCTTTTGAGGCATTTAAAGCTTGGAAGGTGGTGGTAGAAAGCCAGTCCTCTCACAAGCTTAAATGCCTTAAAACTGACAGTGGTTTGGAGTTCTGCAATCTTAATTTCGACAACTTTTGCAAATCTAATGGGATAAAAAGACACCTGACTGTACCTGGTACACCACAACAAAATGGCACAACTGAACGTATGAATAGAACCCTATTAGAAAAAGTTAGATGTTTACTTGTTAGTTCTGGATTGAAACCTTCTCTTTGGGGTGAAGCTGTGCATACAGCAGCCCACCTTATTAATAGATCTCCTTCCAGTGTTATTAACTTTGTTACTCCTCAACAAAGATGGATAGGAAAGCCTCCAAACTTATCCTACTTAAAGCCTTTTGGCTGTGCAGCTTATCCTTATGTAAATGAGGGTAGGCTTCAGCCAAGAGCTTTGAAGGGTATTTTTCTAGGGTATCCTGAAGGAGTAAAGGGTTTCATGGTGTTACTATTACAACCTGAAGCCTACAAAGTGATAACTACTAGAAGTTGCAGATTTAATGAGAAGGAATTTCCTCTAAAAAGTTCACTAACCTCTTTCTCTGAGTTAACAGGTACCCCACAACAGATAGAAGAGATCAGCAGCTCCATTCCACAAGAAGATGATGATTTCATAGATGAGTACGACACTGGAAGGCTCTATAGAGTGCCAGCTTCAACAAATCAAGGGGGGAACCAAGAAGAACAACATAGAGACAAAGAGGAGGAACTTGCCACAGACACAGCAGCTGGAAACACCAGCTCAGAAGAAGTCATCCCCGAAGATGCATCAGATGGCACTACACCAGCAGTTTCTGCTGGAACTTCCTCCTCCCCCATTCTAAGTTCTTCTATTTCTCCTTCCTCTGGGGATGTAAACGGCCTGTCTATTGATCACTCAACGGGGTCCTCTATTTTCTCCTCAACCCCTTCTACTGACATGCATGCTACTGACCATGTTGTGACTAATATGCCTAGCTTGCATGACTACCAGTTAGTTAGGGATAGAGAACCCAAAGTTAGCATCCCAAATAGGAAGTATACCAACTATATTGTTGAATATGCTTTGTTAACTGCTGACACCGTTAGGAACCCTTCCACTCCAAACTCATACTCTGAAGCCATTAGAGATCTGAATGCCATACATTGGAAAAATGCCATGAAAGAAGAGATGGATTCAATGAAGGTCAATCAGACCTGGATATTGATTCCAAGACCTCCGAGAACCCGTCTTATAGATTCCAAATGGATCTATAAGATTAAGGAAGGTCAAAACCCTAGAGATCCTCCTAGGTATAAAGCCCGTTTAGTAGCCAAAGGGTTCTCACAGAAAGAAGGTATAGATTACAATGACATCTTTGCTCCCGTAGTTAAGTATAAAACTTTACGCTTAATGCTTGCTATGTGTGCTGTCTTTGACTGGGAATCAGAACAAATGGATGTAAAAACTGCTTTCCTGCATGGGTCTCTGGATGAAACAATCCATATGAGACAGCCTAAAGGGTTTGAAAACCCGAAATATCCTGATCATGTTTGCTTACTTAAGAGATCCATCTATGGACTTAAACAGTCCCCCAGGCAATGGAATCTTAAGTTTGATGTTGTGATTCATAAATTAGGCTTTACTAGAAGCAGTTATGATACCTGTCTTTATTTTCAAAGCATTTCTCCATCTTCCATGCTTTATGTGCTTTTATATGTTGATGATATCCTGATTATCTGTGATAGCATGCCTCCTATTAGCACTACTAAAAGCAATTTGAAGAAATACTTTGAGATGAAAGATTTAGGGAGTGCTAAGAAGATTCTTGGCATTAATATCATTAGAAACCGACATAGAAAATCTATATGGTTATCTCAAGATGACTATACCCAAAAGGTCCTTGACCGTTTTCATATGTCCACATCCAAACCTACTACCATTCCCTTAGGAGGGCATTTAGAACTCACCAAAAAGAGTTGTCCTTCCAAACTCGGAAGTGTCAAAGAAATGAGTAAGATGCCCTACGACGCAGCTGTAGGCTCATTGATGTATGCTATGCTTTGTACGAGGCCCGACCTTGCTTTTGCCATCAGTGTTTTAAGCCGCTTTATGTCTAATCCTGGTTTAGATCACTGGAATGCTATGAAGTACTTACTCCGTTATATTGTTGGTACTAAAAATCTCTGTCTGCATTATAGTTTGCATGAATGTGCTACTAAGCTGCAGGGATATGTGGATTCCGACTACGCCAGCAATAAAGACAATCGGAAGTCTACTTCAGCATTCTACTTCACCTGGGCTAGCAACTGCATTACGTGGAAATCCCAGCAACAATCGATTGTTGCATTATAATCCACAGAAGCAGAATACATTGCCGCCACAAAAGCAGCAAAAGAGGCAATATGGCTCAAAGGGGTTCTACAAGAGATTCTAAGAAAGCCGTTCAAACCTGTTATAAACATGGATAGTCAGAGCGCACTGTATCTGTGCAAAGACCTGATGTACCACGAGAAAGCCAAACACATCGACGTTCGGTTTCACTTTATTCGAAAAAGGGTATCATCAGGAGAGCTCGATGTCTGGAAGATCAAAGGCGACGTTAACCCAGCAGACTTCGGAACAAAGATCGTCCCAGCAAACAAGTTTCTCTTCTGCAGAGACTTTCTCCACCTCGGAGATCTTCCTTAGACACACAGGTACTGGGCCAATGATGAATCAGGATGTGGTACTGACTCAAATCCACTAGAGTACTAACAATGTTTTAATAGGTTGAATATGGTCTAGATTAGGAGGGCAAATTGTTAAGTCTTCTTAATCTAAATCATATTTAATCTAGGAGTATAGGATGGTAGATAGACTAATATCGGTTTTAAGACGTAGGCAAATATTTAAACTAACAAGATACGAGTATATGTTATACACATATATTATATGCTAAAACTATATGTTAGAAGTGTAGTATTATGCTATGCTCGCATATATGTTAAGTATATAGTATGTGTAGTATAATATGTACATTTGAGACTTTGCCTTATTCGTTGGGCCTGTTTTATCGAGCCCACTCAGATGAGGCCCAATAGCCAGCTCCAATGGAAGCCCAGAAGCTAGAGGCTCTCTCCAGCTCCTTCAACGTTGCGTTTCGGTTATTGAGCTCCGCCTATAAAGCTGAAGCGCTGCTAGGGTTTCTCATAACCTAATTCAGTTCCACCAAAGCAGAGAGAGAAAGAAGAGAGAGAGGTTCTGGGAGCTAGGGTTTTCCTGGTTCTCCTCGGCGTCGATCGTGAAGAAAAAGCGGCTTCTAGGGCGTATCTCCGAGCGAGACCTTAGATCACGTCCACAGCAAGGAAGAACAACGCGTCCGTCCCTCCATCGGCGAAGATCTTCTTCTCCGACGCGCTCCTTCGCACAGATCTGACATGTTCTTCAGATCTGGGGAGTGTTCTACCTTTTCTTGCTTTACCTCTTCACTTTTCTCTTGTATCTTGTCTTATCTTTGCTTGCCTTGACTGATTTTGGTTCATCGGCAACCTTACTCTGTAATACTGTTCGTACTTAGTGGATTTGACTCGGTGCCTCCCTGCTGGGGCCCCGTGGAGTAGATCTTCGGATCGAACCACGTAAATCTGCTGTGTCGCTTCGTTTACTATTTTGTTTGGTTGTTTTACTTGTGAACCCTAACCTTTTACCTCCGATCTGAGAGGTAGACGGTTGATCTCGAATCTACAGTGTTAAATGGAGGCAGTAATTCTACCAATAATGGAGGAAGTGATTGAAGATTTGGATTGTGCAGCTCAAAATGCTGCTCTTGACAACTCCAATTCAAGGTTGAATTTGACAACACACAACACAACATCCTATATATTATGGCATTTGACACTCCATATAATATGAATGCCGGAATTTTCGCCTGGCGCCCCTGAGGTAACGGAAAATTCGCCAGGTATACAAAACTTTTGTTAAATTCGTCAAATACCCTTGAGTTTTGTGTGAATTTCGCCCCGTGCCCCTGCGAGTGAAAACTAACTGTGCCGTCATCGTTTTATCAGAAGACGCTGAGGGAAGGGAAGGGAAGGGAAGAGAGGAGAGGCACATGCGCCTGAGGCACGAATCGCCGGCGAGCCTGAGGCCACCAGAAGGAGAGGTGGAGAAGGAGGCGACCCGACCTGGAGGAGGACTTGGAGAAGAGGGCTCGACAAAAAAAAAATGAAGGAGGAGGAGATTTCAATTTGATGCCCAACCTAAAGGAGAAGGAGGAGGCCCGTCCTTGAATCGATGATAAACAAGGGAGCCGTCGGAGGCGTCGCTATGGGTGGTGGAGGCGCCGCTCGACTCGCCAGAGGTGGTGGTGGAGCAGCCGCTAGCCAGGTAAGTCGATTTAGGGTTTGCAAATTGGGGATTCAATTTGTGTTTGCAATTTAGGGCTTTGAATTGGATTTTGATTTGTCATTAGTTTGAATTAGAGTTGAGAATTTGAGATTGAGGAATTGTTGAACTTGTAAATTCATTCACATATTGATTCATGGCCAAGTCTTAGTATTCAGTTACTTTGTTCAATCTTGTACATGTTAAATCGATAGAGAATTATCTGTCTTTTGTCAATATGATTTCCCTCTTGGGTCTTATCTTAAGCTAATTTATGGTATCTGATTATTGTATGATAAATTATTTTGAACACCTGGTGATTGAATTTCTCGGACACATATCAAGTGAATGGGAGGCAACTAGAATTGAAGCATTGCACTGGATTTGAGCCCTTCTAAATAGGTATAGAGAAAAGGTATGCTGTTTTGTGCAGTTTATGATATGCTGGCTTAGTACATATTTTGGTTTTATTTTATTTCAGATTCTTTGTTTTTAGTTTTTGTGTCCATTGATGAAAAATTCAGTGTATGGTATACAGATTCATTGGTTTGATTTTCAGGACTCTTGACTTATCTAGGAATGTCAATTGGTTATGTCTATCTATAACCATGCTAGTATATGTGGAGATGCTGACAAGTTTAGAATGTTGATGTATGTGGAGATCTGGTTTTGAGATGATCATTTCTCTAGCTGTAAAACCTTCTAGTTCTACCTGTTTACTTTCTTGTTGCTTATTGATTTCTTCTTAAACTCGTTTGCTCATTGTGCGGGATAGTTTGCTCAATGTGTATATTTGTATTTGTAGTTTGGACTTGCTTCCAGGATGATACGTCTTAAAGGGATTTCTATTTGTATCCATATCAGAACTTCAATTGTTTTGACCATTTCTGGGAGCCCATTACACTTCCTAGTATTCTACATGTGTATCCAAGATGATACGTCTTCCCTCTTATGTGATCTATGTTCGCATTTCTTTTTAATAAATCAGTTCTCCCATATGAGCTTGAGATGATAGCATACTTGACAGCATGTCCTAAACATATAAGAGAAATATAAATGGGAGAACATAAACAAATTCTTTATCCAGAGTATATTGAGTCTATTTGTAGCTAGAAGTTTGGGATGACAGTTGAAAACTAGCAGCGAAATACAAAAAAAATCACAAAAACTTGCTTTGGTATGAAAGAAACTGTCATTGACTTCAAGCCTATTAGCTCAAATGGAAGAGCATTGTGCTCGTGCACAAAGATGCGGGTTCAAATCCCGTCTAGGCAATTTATGGTTGATTACTTGTTGAATTGAAAGTTTCATCTATTTTGAATGGATTGCTTCAATATATGTTTGAACTACTTGCTAGTTCAACTGATTCATTGGGCTATGACACCAACTTCCGCTTATATTTGTTATGACAAGCACCAAAACTTGCAACTTCTAATCCCAGCAGCCAACCCTAAGAATTTGATGAGAAAAATCCTGCTGATAGAAACCAATGCTAGCAGCAACATTTTTTTTTGTTTTTTCCATTATCTGTTTACCAGCTTGAACCTAACAATACTCCTACAACTTGACTATCAACAACTCCAAGATAAAAAATGAGCAGATTTCAATACAAGAAGGTTTAGTTGCAAAAAGAGGAGAGACAACATTGCTTCATCATAAATACACTACCATAGAAAGCCTATGCGGGACTCGAACCCGCATCTTTGTGCGTGAGCACATGGCTCTTCCATTTGAGCTAATAGGCTTAAACCAAAATTGAGGACACTTCAGAAATCTAATTGCTGCAATGCTGCACACTGTAACTTACAAACAACATCTGCTATCTGAGTGTTACAATCAAGCTATTATACACTGTCCAATTTTTTTTTCCTGCTTCATATGCAGTTTTTTAGTTACTTTTTTTTCATTTTTAGTGAGATCCTTACACTCCACCTAATCACCTATTGCTGTTAAAATTATTTGCTCCCATGTGCTATCTAAGTTGTTTATTAGCTGCATTTTTAATATGGCCTTTTTTAAAAACATTGCTTAAGCATTGCTTAAAATTCTACCAGACCAATGTGCATTTTTAACATTTTTTACGGCTAGTAGTTTAGTATTATTTATAGACTAGTAGTACATCAAATATTAAATGCCTAATAGGCTAATAAGGAGATAGGCAGTAAGTGGAGGCTAGGCCATCACTTTTGCTATTGCAATACAACAATAGAACCAAGAACCACAAATGTGTGAGACATCATCAAATTTTGCCTTTTCCAAATTTAAATTTCACAAAAGTTGAATTTGTACGAGGCATGTTACAGATAATGGAATTGAAGATAATGGAATTTGATTCCTACTTAATGAGTTTAGATCTCAGGAAAACAACATATAACTATATAAATTCAGCACAATTGCCATGAAATTGTACGTACTGTTGATATATATATCTCACCAAAACAACATATGAATCTACAAATTCAAAATTTTAACCAAAAAAAATCTAACAATTCAAAAACTCATATCATAATCCATATTATTGGTATATATATCTCAACAAAACAACATTTAACTCATATCAGTCCACAAACTAATTATGCCCCAAATCCCCAAACCCTAATTCATATAATTTATAAGGGAGACGAAATCAAATACATGCCATGAAACTAGATGTCTTCTGATTTACAAAATCAACCAAAAAACTCCAATTCCAAGATTCTACAATGATAATCCCCCAAAAATCCCAAATCGAAAAATCTAAATCCCTAAAATTGTAAATCCCGTTGAATTTGGTAGGAGAGACTTACCTCCACAGAAATGGACGGTGTCCGTCACCTCCTCCCTCCTAGCGTTGAGCAATCTCAGGTGGTGAGCCGAGCCTGGCTCTAAACTTGAAGTTCTCTCCCTCCTAGTGTCGCTGGCGTAGAGGGTCGGGTCTCTCCCTCCAAGTTGCGAACTGAGCAGACGCTTCCTCTCTTTCTTTGCCTAACTCCGTTATAACACTTTTCATTAAAAAAACAAGCGAGGGGCATATCGCGAAAAAAATGGAAACCTCGGGGGTATTTGGCGAAATATACCAAATTTTCGTACACCTCGCGAATTTACCTCTACCTTAAGGGCACCAGGCGAAAAATCCGTATGAATGCTGCCAAAAATGCTCTATATGCATATTCTTTTAATCTTGGGCGTCCTTAAATGCCCGAAACCAACAAAGGATGATCAGTTCTTGTTCATGAAACAGATTGAAGAAGGCATTTCTAGGTATGTTGTTTTCAAATGGTGTTTGCTGAGAGCATTTCTAGATTCCTTTGTAACGGAGACTCTCGTCAGTCTATCATGTCTCTGGTATCAATAATGTTCATCCATTGTTGTAGAAGATGCTTAATCCCATCCTCTCTCGTCGACACCCTTATGTTTACTCTTTGTTAGGCCTTCTCGGTTGGGGTCGGGAACGTGATGGATACTTTTCCTATATATTCTTCTTCTCGGTGATGCCTGCAGATCCATTTAAACGTTGCCGAAGATAGTGCTTTTGAGCATGGCTTGCAATTTGGATATTCGTTCTCGTCTTCACATAGTGCGTTACGTTGCTATGTAGTTAATCCAATCGCCATATATCTCCATATACTTGGAGCCCCTCCAGAAAAAGCCTATAAAATCATCACAAAAGTCAAAACACATGATCGGTCAGCCCACAAAACTTGGGATGTAAACCTATTGATCGAGGCATTCAACTAATGTACATAATCTGCTAATTAACCTAAATTAGAGTGAATCAAAATTATATTATATTATATTATATTATATTATATTATATTATATTATATTATATTATATTATATATATGGTATTTGTAAGGGCTCGATTGGTATAAGAACGCAAGGTAAGCGGAGTGAAAACAAATTTTGTATAGGAAAATATATATAAGTATGCAAGGTAAGCGGACTAGAAACAAATTTTGTATAGGAAAATATATCTAGACTAGTGTAGATCCCATCCCGTGTACGGAGAATGCATTAATCTAAATATAAATGGAATTTTTTTGTAACTGTCCATTTTAGATAGATTGTTTTACTAAATGTCCATTTTTATAATGGATTTTGCAAAATGTCCTATTATGACATTTTTGCCCCTGCTCATATTACCCTACTCCTAATACCCTTCATTCCATCTCCTGTGTGTTTCCTCTCGCAGCTGCCCGTCCCTTCTCCCCGTGCCATTGTCCGCTGCCCCGCCTGCAGGCAGATCGTTCTCGACGCCGCCGTCGTTGTCCGCTGCCCCGCCTGCACGCAGATCGTTCAATTCCCATAACCTCTCGACGCCGCCGCCGTCCCCACGAACATCGACCTCAAATCTGCGATTTCGAAATTCCTGTTTGTATTTCAGATTTGATATGTATCCACCTCCAATCTCAGCACCGTAACCACCTCCCAATCTTCTTCTACTGTGATTTTGATTCCGTAGTGATTCAATTGCTTTGATTTTGCGTCGATTGAGAGTTTGGATCTGTTCTTTTTTTTTTTACCTCCGTCTTCTTCCTCTCTTTTACCATTGCCTTTTTTCTATGATGAAGACGATGTTTTTTCGAAGAGAACGTCTAGTTCGAATTGGAAGCAGATTTGGTGTACTCCAATGTCGCTGGTGATTTTTGAAATTTTGTGTTAATTTTAATTTTCTGCTCGCTTCTATTACCGATGAAAATAGATGTTATTGATGCTTGGTTGGTGTTGTCTCCATTAGAACAATTGATTTGGTTTCTAATTGATTTGGTTTTTCTGGATGAATAAATTTGTAACAGGAGATGAAATGAGTTTTTAGAAAGATGGTGATCTTGTATGCGATTTGCCTTGATCTTGCAATTTCACTAATTTGTTCGAAGGCTATTCCCATGAATCATCTGTAGACTTGTAAGAACTTCCATCTCGTGTATCAACTGTAACCAGTGGCGCCATGTGCTTATGTAGACTAATTTGTTTATTTTATCTAATGGTGCATGTGTCCTTTTGAGATGCCACTATATTTCAATAAGGGTGGTGACATGATCTCGTTAAAAATGTTTAAAAAAAAGGTTTTCATCATATGTGTGTTACCATCGGTATCACCAACTTCGTTAAAATAACTAAAAAAAATTATCACCAAAAAAATTTGTCACCTCATGTTTCACCAACAGTGTCACAAAATGGTGATAGTGATCTCATAAAAAAATAAAAACAAAGTTGTCACCAAATCAAAAACATTTGAGTTGTTCAGGATATATCATGACAAATAGTATCACCAAATCAAAAACTTTAGAGTTGTCATCAACCGTATATAAAAGTGGTGACACTATCATCGTTAAAACAAAGTTGTCACCACCTTGACCACAAGTGTATCACCAAATATTCAAAGTGGTGTCACCACAAGTGTATCAAGGTAAAGAATGGTCAAGTGTTATTAGTTATGTCATCAAAGAAAAATAGTGTCACCACAAATGTTCAAAGTGGTGTCACCACAAGTGTATCAAGGGAAAGAATGGTCAAAGTGTTATTAGTTGTGTCATCAAAGAAAAATAGTGTCACCACAAATGTTCAAACTGTTATTAGTCGTGTCATCAAATAAAAATAGTGTCACCACAAATGTTCAAAGTGGTGTCACCACAAGTGTATCAAGGGAAAGAATGGTCAAGTGTTATTAGTCGTGTCATCAAAGAAAAATAGTGTCACCACAAATGTTCAAACTATTATTAGTCGTGTCATCAAAGAAAAATAGTGTCACCACAAATTTTCAAAAGTGTTATTAGTCGTGTCATCAAAGAAAAATAGTGTCACCACAAATGTTCAAAGTGGTGTCACCACAAGTGTATCAAGGGAAAGAATGGTCAAGTGTTATTAGTGGTGTAACAAAGTAAAAATAGTGTCACCACTGTTGTCACCAAAAGGAAAACCCCTAGGACAAGAAAAATTGTTATTAGTAAAATCACCACAATTAAAAAAATTAACCACTATTGTCACCAAAAGAAAAAAAAAAACGGGATAAGAGAAAATGTTATAAGTAGTGTCACACCAATTAAAAAAATAATGTAACCACCAAATGAAAACGCTAGGACAAAGAAAAGTGTTATTAATAGTGTCACCACAATAAAAAAAAAAAACGTAATCACCGTTGTCACCAAAGAAAAACAGTACTTCGTTAAGAGGTGAATGACTAAGTGTGTTAATAGTGGTGTCACCAACCTAAAAACAGTGTCACCACGAATGTACCAAGTGTTGTCACCACCAGTGTACCAAGTGAAAAAATGGCCAAATGTTATTAGTGATGTCATCAAAAGGTAAAAACAGTGATTCAAAAAAAATTAACAACATATATATATGGTAGTTGATTGAAACAAGATATTGTATTGTATACCATTTTGATTTGATTAAATGAATCCTAACAATACGAAGCACCCATTGAGTTCCAAACACAGGACTTACTTCAAAAGTAAGAAAAGATACTAGGTTCTTGAGATGGCTCTCAAAGAGACCAATTTGGCCACGTACATGCATTCTCAGCAACAAACGTAAAAGCATTTATATAGACCTGTAGTAGAGAAGATAAGCAAAAATGTTGTTTGGATGAAACACGCACACCCACGCATGAATCTAGTATCTTCTCTCAAAAAGAAAAATGGATCTTTGTATGTTACAGATGAGAAATGTTGTTTGAATGAAACACACACCCACGCAATAAAAGTTCACATTTACAAGGATGTCAAAACCAGCATCTGGGCGGCATCGGAGAGGACCGTCAGAGGTGGAGAGAGGATCCTGCAAGTCCGATCGTGCCGGCATCGGAGAGGACCCAACATCGTGTTTGGTGTCCCAGCCTCCCAGGTGTGCTCGTAGATCGGCGCCGCCGCGGGCTCGTCTAGGCGGAGGCGGAATATGGAAGGAAGAAGGTGAGAGGGGCTGAGGGGGGAAAGCAGGAAGCGTCGAAGCGAGGAAGGTCGGAACCCAGAGCAGATGGGGGGAGGGGGTTAATTAATACAGGGGTAAATTTGGTATTTTGAAATTTTTTTGGACATTTAGCAAAAGGGGGATTAGAGTGGACATTTAGCAAAAAGGTTATATGAAAATGGACATTTATTCAAATTATTTCAATATAAATTATTTTTTCCTCCAAAAAAATAATATAAATATAAATAAAATGAGTTTGATAGGTTATATATAATCTAAATATCTTTTAATTAGATTCTCTCAAAATATAAATAAAATTCACATTTATAAGGTACTACGTAAAAGTTTTTTTTCTTCTAATCTATGGTTAATTAAATATCATGTTATTTAATTAGATAGTTGATTTTTAAAAATATTTTAATATTCTTTTTTATTAAATATGTAGTATATATTTATTACATTAGTTTACTAAAATATCTATGTACGGATGGATTGTGGCTACATATATATTTTGGCCTCAAAAAATAATATAGATAGATATAAAATAAAAATTATTAAAGGATTGATTTTGATATAAATAATTCTTTCCACCAAAAAATAATCTAAATATAAATAAAATAGCACCTATCAAATATTACATATTTATCTATTAATATTTTTGGTAAGTATGACTATGAAAATTAGTTTTATTATTACTACTACTACGTTTAATTATATTGATATCGTTTTTTCCTTATATAATATTTACTTTTTAATAAGATATTTCATCTATCCAATTATATGTGTTAATGATAAAACAAAATAATTATTTTTATTAGATTTCCTTTTTGAAGGGAGAAGCTTTGCGAGACGCACTCACGTGCCGCCACGTAGGCAGATTCACTCACACGCCGACACGCAGACATCAATGCATCGGCTTTAGTATATGTATATGTATATGTATATGTATATGTATATGTATATAGAATAGATAGATAAGAGAAGAATGCTATTTTTTTATGTAAAAATAAGGTGGAATGTGTAGAATTAGTGGGGAAAGTAATTAAACGTACACGGAGCTCTCTTCTCTCTCTTCCTCCTCCTTTCCTCCCTCATTGTGTTCTTCGGTTTGGGCCTATTCTTTGTTGATCGATCTGGATGGAGCAATCTTGGATTGTCTCTTGATAGATCTGATCTTACCAAACTCATATATGTAAATACAAATCACTATCACAACATGCAAAGCCTTACCCATCTAAACCAAATCCTATTAAAAATTGGAAACCCAAAATTTCTGCAGACATCCCCACTTCCAAGAAGACCCCCATATGCTTATCCTTCCATGGCGATCTCGTGGGCGAGGTTTTGCAGATCTCAAAATCCAAACTTTTTGAGCAACAAATTCAGCCCGATTCATCAAAAATCAGAGAGGGGAAGTCTTTACTCCTTCCTCGCTCAAACCAACAAATCAACACCCAAAACTTTTATCACTACCAAGAGAGGTTTTCCCCTAACAATTAACTCATCCATGGATGTATTAGCTGCAGGTCAAATTATGAGCATGCGAAATCTAGGAGTGGTCAGTTGGGGTTGTTCTGAGCGGTTGTATGCTCTCCTCCTCACTACCCTCTCCTTGATTTTGAAAACCCTAGATCCGACCGATGGGCCATCGAAAGCTTCAGGCACACCCTCTGGTGTACAAGAGGATATTTGGCAGATTCGAGTCTTAGCAGGCGACTTCGTCAATCAGAGTAGCGATCCAAATCTAGCCCTATCGCTGACTTTTGATATCAATTCGGGCCTCAATCCAGGCGAAATCTTACCTAAGACAGATAAGCTTCATCATAAACCTTCCCTCTCTCTAAGTACTGATATTCAAAAAACCAGTTATATTCTTAGTATATGTCTGAACCTTTTACGTTTTGAATGGTTTCCTAGCTCTTTTTGATTGCTATTGTCATGTTAATTTTACTGTGCTTAACAAGGAGTATAGATTGACAACATCCCCCTATGAAAGCAAGTTTTGCATGCTTAACACTGTCTATTATTTTGAAATTGTAATTCTTGTGAAATACGTATATATCTAGTGGCTATTATTGGAGAGACTTGCCTACTCATACTAATGTATATAGGACTCATAAGAATAGGTACTATGACTCACAATTGCTTGCTTTGACGCTGAGAGGTCGGGTCTGCTGGATGGCTGCTCGTCTATGGCTTCCTGACAGGGGTTCAGGACTTGGGCCTGTATAAGAGTATGAAGGTAATGGGTGTTTTTTCTTCTCTTTGAAAACTCTTAAGCTCTACCCCGCCTACACCTTTGGGTGTTGTGTGGTGGTAAGCTTCAACAAAACATTCCACAAAAACTTATTTATCAAACTTATCAAAAAAACCTTGCATCACAAATGAAGTCAACATGACTTGAAGTAGAGGACTCTTAAGCTTATGCAGGTATAGGCGTAAAGAGGAGAGCATTGTTGGAGTGCATGGGAAGTACACAACCAGCAAGAGCTATACCCACAAGAACCATCAGCTGAAGTCAGGAAGAAACCAAAGGGCTCGATTCGGCGATAGCAGCTGGGTCATGCAGAGTACCAAACCAAACCTAGCTCCAATCATGCATCCTGAGATCAAGACGGATGCCAATTCAGCTCTTAATACACTTTCCAGAACAGATAAGTCTATCCTTGTACCTCTCTTTTCTCTTATTACTGATTTCTGTTTGTCTAGAATTGCTCTTAGTACATGTTTGAATTTAGTTCCATTGCATGCTTCGTTACTACCTCTGGATGGCCTTTACCTTGATTACTTTGCTATAGTTAACGAGCTTAGTGACTGGACTAAAGATTCCTATGATATTATGGCTAAGATGATAAGATCTGCCTTTTCTCTTGATTTCTTAATTGTTGTGAGCATTATCTTCAGTCTTGATTCGCTTCCAAATCTATGGGATCAAGTGTTGGTTAACTGGTTTGCCTTTGCAATTTACTGTTACTATTTAGCAGCAAGAAGTGTCTTCTCATTGCCTTACTAGCGATGGAAAAGACACACTCACACATTTGCAGGGACCCAGAGCTATATAGGATGTATATGATAGGCGATTGTGTCCAGGCAGGTATGATCTTCTCTACTCAACCTCAAGCAAACTTCAAGCATTTTCACATAAGTCTCGTTAGGGACTTTGTGGAGGCATGCTACACAAACCTTACTCCCAAACCTTTACAAACAAAACTTTCAACAAATTTCCTTGCAACAAGTGCAAGATATAGATTTAAAGTTCAATGCAGAATTCAAACCTTACGGTGGACTCAATCTGCACACAGAACTCGACATCAACATATACACACCAGCAGGAAGCTCGAAAGAGAAGTATGGTTCTATTTTAATCTTCCTGATTGTTTACATCAAAACAGCAGCTATCAATGTATGAGATATAGGAGATATTGTCGAATATTGCACCAGTTTACATTATAACATGCTAAAAGCTTTTATTCAATGGAATTCTTATGATTAAAGTTGCATACTGGAATGTTAGAGGTTCCAAAAGGCCTCTCTTTTGGCAAGAAATAAACCATTTAAGGGCTACAAACCACCTTGATGCTCTTATGCTCACTGAAACTAAAGTTGTTGAAACCCCGTCTGATCAAATGATCAAAGCCTCGGGATTTCACAAAGCTCTTAGTGTCAGTGCTAAGGGTCACAAGGGCGGCATATTCTTCCTCTACAAAACAAAATTTGAAGATTCAAGTGCAATCCTAGAACAATCTGAAAGATTTCTCATGTTCAAAACAAAGGTAGACAACCATGAATTGGCCTTAGTTTTTGTCTATGCACCATCTGTTGAATCAGAAAACAACCAATTCTGGGAAGAAGTTTTCTCGATTACTCATAAGCACTCCCTCCCAATCCTTATCATTGGAGACCTAAATGATATAGAAAACGATACAGAAAAATTAGGGGGTGCTACCCCATCTATATCTAGATTTAGACGATTACAAACCGTCAAGTATGAACTAGATCTCCAAACTGTCCCGCACACGGGTTCTCCTTTTACATGGAGAGAAAACAAATCAAACTTTAACAATACATATGAACGCTTAGATAGAATTCGGGCAAGCCAACATATTTTCAACTGGTTCCCAAAGATTCATACAAAACACCACTCCTTCTCCAACTCTGACCACTGCCCGATCTCCCTAGATATAGGATCTAGAAATCTCACTAAAGGTGCGCCTTTCAGATTTGAAATGGCCTGGACGACAAATCCTATATACGAAACTATGGTCCGACAAGTTTGGCGCAATAAGTTTAGTGGATCTCAAGCCTTCAAACTAATACAGAAACAGAAATTGCTCAAATAGAATACCAAAAACTGGTGCGAATCCCAAACGAGTAATGCTGCTAGGCAACTATCCCAAGTTGAGAATCAAATCTCTAATTTGCAAAATAGATTACCTTGGGGAAACATCAGTAAACAAGAGGAAGAAAAGCTATCAAGACTAGAACTCAAAAGATTCAGACTCTTAGAATGCAACCACAAATTTTGGAAACAAAGGGCCAAAACCAATCATCTACAATTCGCAGACAGGAATACAAAATATTTTCAAATAATGGCTAGAGCCAGAAACTCAAAAAGACCCATTAAATCTTTCACATCCAAACGAGGTAATATCTTGTATGACAATGATACCATCTCCGACCACATCACAAACGAGCTTACAGAAAGGTTTATAGGTACTCATCAAAACCAAGTTAACTCAGGGGATGTTTGGAACATTCAACCCCAAATAACTCAAGAGGAAAACCGAAACCTAATCTCTCAACCGTCTACTGCTGAAATAAAAAATGCTATTTTTGAAATGGCAAAAGATAAATCTCCCGGCCCAGATGGTTTCTCCCCAGAATTTTATAAGAAATATTGGCACATAGTAGGCCCCTCTTGTTGTAAAGCAATCAAAACCTTTTTCCACTCAGGACAAATCCTGTCAGAAATAAATAAAACTTTTATTGCTCTATCCCCAAAACTGATAACCCTACCACAATCAACCACTATAGGCCGATCAGCTTATGTAACACCATATACAAAGTGATCACAAAAATTTTGGCCAACAGATTGAAACCTATTCTCCCCAAACTCATCAATCCATTTCAAGGAGCCTTTGTAGAAGGGAGATCTATTCAAGATAATACCCTAATAGCACATGAAATCTTCCATAGCTTTCATAAGAAAAAGGGTAGAACGGGTTGGATGACACTAAAACTAGACATGGAAAAGGCCTATGACAAAATAAACTGGAATTATATCAAAGCGGTTCTACAGAACTTTGGTTTCCATCCGCTATGGATCAACTGGGTTATGACGTGTCTCACAACATCCTCCTTCTCAGTTCTAGTCAACAATTGTCCAGGTAAACAGTTCAACCCCAACAGGGGAATTCGACAAGGAGACCCACTTGTGCCGTACATATTTGTATTAATTATGGAAGGCCTAACAAGAGAAATGCACAAGGAAGCCCTACAAGAGGATGCGCTAATTGGGATCAAGCTCACTAAAAACGGTAATCCCATACCTTTCCTTACCTTTGCAGATGACACAATTATTTTTGCTAAAGCTGCTCATACTAGTCTAAATACCATTCAAAATATGATAAACAACTTCTCAAATCTCTCAAGGCTCACCATAAACTATAGCAAAAGCTCTATTCAATACTCAAAGAATGTGAATCAAAATTTAGCTAGAGACCTAGCTCAGAGCATGGGAATTCCTATCTCAAGTATTCTTCAAAAGTATCTAGGTATTCCAATGATCAATGGCCGAATTCGTAACTCGGTCTTTGAGGAAGCTATCCAAAACCTGAAAAAACAATTATCAAAGTGGAAAGCCTCGAACCTATCTCAAGCAGGCAGAACCATCTTAATTCAAGCCAATCTAAGTTCCAAAACCAACTATCTGATGCAAAATTTTATGCTCCCTAAAGGAATTATCAACCAAATTGACCAAATAAATAAAAATTTCTTTTGGAATAAACTTCAATATGAAAGATATACCCCTCTAATTAGCTGGGACAACATCTGCAAGAGTAAAACCCAAGGAGGATCGGGTATTCGAAAAGCTGAAGACCTAAATATAAACTTGCAGTTTAAACTTCTTTGGAAACTTTACACAGATGAAAATAACATTTGGGTAAGAGTCGTCAAAGAGAAATACTTCCAAGATAGCAACATCAGGGACAAACCAAATCAAGCCACCTCTTGGCAATTTGCCAGACTCCTATCCCTTAGAGAAAAATTTGAGAAAGGCCTACTTTGGATTATAGGAGATGGAAACCAAATAAATATCTAGAAAGATCTTTGGGTTCCTGAAAAATGCCTCAAATCCTTCATGGGTAACAATAACCCAAACATGAAAGTCAGTCACCTTCTGACCTCTCAAAAGCTTTGGAATAAGCCCCTTATCCAGAGTCTCTTTCCCCAAGATATAACCAACTGCATTTTATCCCTCAATATTCCCTCATGGCAAGTTCATGATAAGCTAATCTGGATGCCTAATCCCACATGAAACTTCTCAACCAAATCGGCAAAAAAGATTACCAACACTCATAACCACAACATTGAAAACCATAACTGGATCTGGAATCTTAATCTTCCTCCTCGGCGTAAAAACCTAGATTGGAAAATTAAAATAGATGCTCTCCCCACGACTAGCAGGCTTAATAGGTACATCAATAAATTCCCTCACACCTGCTCTCTGTGTAATCAAGATAATGAGGATGCCACTCATCTCTTTACAAAGTGCTCCTTGACAAAGGAACTAATAGCCCGGTTCGAACATACAACATGTAAGCTCTTTCACAACCTCTCCTTACAAGGATCCCTATGTGACAATATTACCCAAATCAAGCAAGGAAACCAATTTTTTGAAGAATTAGTCGTTATTTGGGAAAAAATATGGGAAACTAGAAACAAGTTAATCTTCAAACATACCAGCCCTGACACATTCTGTAACCTAATTAACCGTATTATTAAAGATATACAGGATTGGAGAACAATAAATCCTACAAGTACAAAAAAAGATGCCAATAAAGGGAAGAAAAGGTCTAGAACTAGTTGGACTAGACCAGTAGGAGCCATTTACAAAATTAACGTAGATGGCTCTGTCAAACCCACGGACGCTTGCCAGGTAGGAGGAATCATTCGTGATTCACGGGGCCATGTAACTAAGATTTTCTACCAGGAAATTGATCAAGGTACGGTTACTCAAACGGAGGCAGCAGCAGTACTAGAAGTAATGAGATTAGCCACAAGGCTAGGGATAAGACACGTAATCGTTGAAGGTGACAACCAAGAGCTAATGATGATTCTCTCGAAAGGAAGAGATCGCAGATGGGAGATTTTGCGCCAAATTGAACAAATCAAGATCATGGAGGCAGACTTTGAAAAGATTGAGTACAGCCACATCTACAGAGAGGCGAACAAAGTTGCAGATTATATAGCTACTAGAGGTATCATTAGTGATAGATCTACAATCCCTTTTAATAGGGGACTTTGTACCATCATCCGTAAGGATGATCCCGGAACGCGTTTACATTCTTTGTAATAGCTCCGACTGTTTGCCCACTGTAAAAAAAAAAGATGGAATGTGTAATGATTAGAGGAGTATAGGGGATATGGTTACCTCTTGCTCAAATTAGTTTAGTAATTGAAATAAAGAGGACCACAACTAATTTTTTATGAAAAGTTGAGAGGAGAGGGTAATGATTAAATTTTTTTTTAACAATGTATCTTAAATAATAATTGGACTATATTCGTTCCCTTTCCCTTTACCTTTCCAAAATTTCAACCAAACGAACCAAACGAGTCCTGAGAGTTTATAAAATAACAAAACACCTTAATTAATTAATTCATAAAAATTCTATTTCCTATGTAATATACGTGATAGATAATTAAGGAGGAAGAATACTTACTGTGTTCTCCATCAGTCCAATTCATTCATAAACCGAAGTGCTGAGTTTCAATTTCCTTAAATTCTAATTGCCTTGATTTGCAGTTTTACCTAAAAACTAATCTTGCTTGTTATCTCTCCTCCTTCCTTGGATGAGTTTTTTCAGATGATTTTGCAAGATGAAGAGCAACGATCCATTCGTTCTCTTGAAGGCTCTCTCAATTATGATTTGACTGCTTTAGCTGCGATTTCTTCCAAGAATTCTAGATCTAAGTCATCCAAGAATCCAGATAAACCTACGACTAGTAAAGGTTCTGGCAAGAGGAATCAGCTTTTTTGTGAGCACTGTAAGCAGACAAATCACTCTATTGACCGGTGTTGGAAACTTCATGGCTATCCATCCTCTCAGCAATCTCAAGGAGGTCATTCTGCTGCTAATGTTTCTTCCATATCGTCAGATTCCTCTTCTACACAGAGTGCACCTACTTCTGCACCTTTCTCTCTCACTGCTGATCAGTACAGTCAATGGATGACTCTTCTAGATAAGACATCATCTGAGGCATCTGATTCATGTGCCTTTCTAGCAGGTAAAACATCTTGTCTCTTTTCTTCTTGCAATTCTCCATCTTGGATTATCGACAGTGGAGCTACAGATCATATCACACCTCATCTTTCTTCCTTATCTACTTTTGATTCCATTTATAAACCAGTGAGTATATATTACTATGCCTAATGGTCACAAATCTTATGTGGCTAACACTAGTTCCATTTCCTTTAATGATGCTTTCTCCATTTCCAGTGTACTTCATGTACCTGAGTTTTGTTTCAATTTACTGTCCATTTTCAAGCTTACAAAAGCCTTGCAATCGAATGTTATTTTCACACCTTCTGCTTGCTACCTTCAGGACCCTTTGAAGAAGAAGCCAGTTCTGATTGGTAAAGAAGACAAGGGTCTATATGTGCTTGATAAGTCTGTCATGACCACCTCTCATTCAACTGTTGGATCTTCAACTGTTCTTGCATCTTTCTCCACGAGCCCTGATCTTTGGCATTGTAGGCTTGGCCACGCAGCTTATGAACAACTCAGGCACATTCCAGTTTTTTCTTCTACTTCCAAGTCTCATTACATTTGTAATGTTTGTCCTATGGCTAAGCAGCATAGAAAACCTTTCTTTAGATCAAGCAGTGTGGCATCTTCTCCATTTGAGTTTGTCCACATTGACACTTGGGGTCCATATAAGACCACCACTTACAATGGTTTTCGTTTCTTTCTCACCATAGTAGATGATTTCACTCGTTGTACTTGGCTCTTTCTCATGTTTTATAAGAGCAATGCCTTGAGCATAATAAAATCTTTTCATTCTTCTGTGCTTACTCAGTTCATTGCCTCCATTAAATCCATATGAACTTACAATGCTCATGAGTTTTCTGATGCTTCTGCACAAAAGTTTTATGCAGACCATGGGATATCTCATCAAACCTCTTGTGTGGATTCTCCCCAACAAAATGGCCGGGTTGAACACAAGCATAAACACCTCTTAGAGGTTGCTCGTGCCTTGCTTTTTCAGTCAAATTTACCTACTGAGTATTGAGGTCATTGTGTTCTTACAACCACCTACTTGATCAACCGTACCCCTTTGCCATCTCTTAAACATAAAACCCCTTATGAATTGCTATTCCATAAACCCCTGATTACTCTTTTCTCAGAGCTTTTGGTTGCTTAGTTTTTGCCTGTACTCTTAAACGTTCAAGAGACAAACTGCAACCTCGTGCAAGTCCATGTGTATTGATAGGCTACTCCTCTGGCAAGAAGTCCTGCATTACCTTAGATCTTCATACAAAGAAAGTCTTTCATTCCAGGGATATGATTTTTCATGAGCAACATTTACCTTGAATTGGTAAATAAAGAGCGGCCATTCCGGGGTTCGAACCGGGGACCTATGGGTACTACCCACAAGTCCTTTCCGATGAGCTATTCCGGAATGGTTTTGAGCAACATTTCCCTTTTCACTACATCAAACACATTACAAACAACACTTTACCTTCTCCCATTACAGACTACCCTGACCATATTTTTTACCCTATTGAGACACCTCATGTCTCTCCATCACCACCTGTATCCCCTTCCATTCATGACAACAACCTTTCTATGGATGTCCATTCTCCCTCACCACCTTCTCCTCCTACTGTACCACCTCCTATTGTCCCTTTAAGAAGACCCAACAGACAACACAAGCCTCCTTCTTACCTGGATGATTACTTTTGCACATACCTGCCCTCGTCTTTAGAATCAATCAATATGGTAACTTCATCTACATTTCCATCTTCTCATTTTGTTTTTCTTTCCACTGTCTCATCTTATCATGAACCTACCTCTTATTCACAAGCTTCTTCTGATCCTAATTGGGTTTTGGCAATGAAAAAGGAGATTGATGCTTTACTTTCTAATGACACTTGGGATCTAGTTGCTCGATCTCCCACCAGGAAAAGAAATCCATAGGGTGTAAATGGGTTTATAAAGTCAAGCTCAGGGATGATGGCTCTTTGGAACGGTACAAAGCTCGGTTGGTGGCTAAAGGGTTCACTAAAAAACATGGTATAGACTACCATGAAACTTTCTCTCCAGTGGTTAAGATGGCCACTGTGCGTAGCTTGATTTCAGTTGCAGCTTTCAGGAAGTGGTCCATTCACCAGTTAGATGTGAATAACGCATTCCTTCATGGGTTTCTTCATGAAGATGTCTATATGAAGATGCCCGAGGGCATTCCAAATCCAGAAAATCTGGTTTGTAAATTGAAAAAGTCACTCTATTTTCTGAAGCAGGCATCACGACAGTGGTTTCAGAGGTTAACCAATGCATTGAAGTCTCTTGGTTTTGCTCAATCCAGGAATGATTATTCCCTTTTCACTCGCTCTTCTAATGGTCATCTTACACTAGTTGCAATCTATGTTGATGACTTGCTTATCACAAGCTCTGATCCTGCTGTGATTTCTCAGTTAAAGAGGTTCCTTGATTTATCAAGAACTTGAAGCTTCATATCTTGACAGTGGTATTGCCTTAACGCAGCAAAAGTTTACCCAAGAACTTCTTAGAGATGTTGATTTATCAGGCCTCAAGTTAGTGTGCACTCCTCTTCCCCTACACTGCAAATTGTCACCTGATATGGATGCTCCAATCCTCTTGCTTATCCTTCTTCTTATCGTTGATTGCTTGGAAAGCTCAACTTTCTCACTCACACTCGTCCAGATTTGAGTTTTGCAGTTAAGTCACTCAACCAGTTCATGACAGCTCCTTGTCATTCTCATTATGAAGCTCTCCTTCATACTCTTCGATATGTGCAAGGCACTATTGGCAATGGTATTCTCCTCAATGGATATGATCATCCTAAGCTCAGTGCTTACTTGGATTCTGACTGAGCATCTTGTCCTTTCACTCGACGATCAGTCACAAGTTACATCCTATTGCTTGGCTCTTCTCCAATCGGTTGGAAATCGAAGAAGCAATCGGTGGTCTCCCGGAGCTCAAATGAGCTAGAATACCGAGCAATGGCTCGGGCAGCTGCTGAGACTACTTGGTTAGTTCGTTTACTCTCAGACATGGGCATTCAGTCTCTTCAACCAGTAACCCTTCATTGCGACAACAGTTTTGCTCTTCAAATTGCTAAAAAAATCCCGTTTTTCATGAAAGGACAAAACACATTGAGGTGGATTGTCGCTTTACAAGGGATAAGATCATGGAAGGTCTTTTAGAATTGTCTTACATTCCCACCACTGCCCAACTTGTAGATGTGTTCACAAAGGTTCTCCCTTCGGCTCAACGGAATCTCCTTCTCTCCAAGCTCGGACTGTTTCACCCTCCATCTTGCGGGGGCCTGTTGGATACTCCTTCTGACGACATCAAGATGAGGAAGAATGGGTGATTGGCGCCAATTCAGATTGCCAGAACTTTTGTTAGAAAGTTGTTAGAAGTTGTTGCTTGACTTGTAACAACTAGGGAGTTAGTGGTAGTGGATTCCCTCTATAAATACAGATTACCCAATGTATTTTGTAATCAATCAATTCAGTTTCAATAAACACAGATCCTTTCCTCTCCATTTCTCTCGGTTACTCCTTGTAATAAATCACAATTAAGAAGATCTCAATGGAATCGTCTACATTGAAATTGAAATTGAAAATGGGCACCTACAAGGGAAATTTACAAAGAGGGCATACAACACTCTGTCGAAACCAAGTGGCGACACAAGTCTCATGGAAGCTATGCATACACGGCAGCCACTTTATCTTCTCCCCAGCCTCGTATTCCTGCAAGCAAATGGAGCACTCCTTTTGATCGCTGCCTCCGGGCAAGTTCCTCTTCTCTTCATCCACTATAACTTCCGGCAACGAGCTCAAGACATCCCTCCCCGTATTGTCATTATCACTGTTGTTGTGGTTGTTGTTGTTGTTGTCCCTCTCGTCATAGTCATTAGCGCCAACAATGTAAGGTGAATTGGAGCTTGAGTTGCCAATGCGGCTAACTTGGCTCCCAGTAGTGCTGGAAGGAGCCACCGGGGCCAGGCTGAGGGACGAGATATCGATGCTACTCGAGGAGCGGTAGGCTTGGTAGAGCTGCATTCGGGGATTACTTGCAGCGGTGGAGCTGACGATTTCCGGGTGTTCGTCTTCGTCTTCTCTGAATTCGAAGGGGTATGTTGGAGGAGGGTCGAATTCGGTATGATCTACCGACGAGTTTATCGGACGCTTGCAGCATTGGAGATACCACCATAAACAAACCGCTGCAATAGTAAGTCCTACAGGTACAATGATCTCCACCAGTGTCTGAATTAATTGTGGAATTGATTAGGTTAAACAATTTCTCTAAATTGAAAATATATAAATCCCTTGTTAGGTAAAACTATGCTAATATATATAATTTAGGGATGAACACACAATAAATAAATGAATAAAACTAGTTGTTAAAGAACAGAAATAAGAACATACCCACTTTTCCATGGTGAGAAATATAAAGGGGAGGTACTTAATTGGAGATTGATCATGGAGATAGCAAGGATAATCGGTTAGATCGCGAGGAGGAAGATGATGCAAATGGAATGGATCAAATATTAATGGAAGAAAAGGTCGATCGTGTACATATGTTTGGAGTGCCATTTCAAACTTATTATATATATATATATATATATATATATATATATATATATATATATATATAGGGATGATGTTACAGCTATGTTAAGAAGGAATTAGTTTGGGTGTTAGATGTATATAGTAATGCTCACCCTCGATCGTTCATTTTCTACTTTTCTGACTTGGCTCAAGGACCCCATCACTCATCAGTGCATCAGCACATATAACTTTAATCTAGGAGACGAGTTACTAAATACAAGTTCATTTCAGATCAGCACATACAATGTAAACAAGCTGCAATTGATCACGCTTTGGATCGATCTGGTGATCACAGTTCAGTGATTCAGATCGATTTTAGGTCAAGTTCTTACAAGTCTATCGATTTAAGTGACAATCGAGTAAAGGATTTAAAACGACCCGAAATCAAAACTGAAAATAGAACAGCAAGGACACCAAGATTTGTCTACGTGATTCGAGAATAAGCTCTACATCGGTGAAATCTAAAGAGGGGAGACTTGTTCTCAACATCCTCTTTCTCCAAAGAAATAGAGCTCCTCTCTCCTAGGGTTTGCTCTCCAATTGGGGTTTTCTGGGGTTTCTAGGGTTTCGATATTCAAAGCTCTTTCTCTGGTCATCGGAGCCGCCTAAAGATGGTGAATCCTTGGTGGCAGCTTGCTGAAAAAGACGGAGCTTCTCCAGTTGTTGCTTCCTCCAAAGCTAGTGGTTGGAGATGCTTCGTCTTCTTCAGCAAGTGGCCACCAAGGATTCACCGTCTTCAGGCGGACCCGAGACATGGATCCACTACTTAGGCATGGTCTACCTTGAGAGAACTTAGAAAAGTAGATGGACAATTGTAAAATTATATGTTTACTTTCCTAAGTCTCATTGTGACATGTAATATGCATGTACGTGTATATATTGTAATATTGTATGTTGTATGCAAGTATTGTATGATGAAGGAAAAACATAACAAGACACTAAGGTTATGATCTATGATTGATTCTTGGGTGTAGGCTTGTAGCTATGCTCGACTGAGTCGTATTGAGTCTTAATGGTTCTCTAATGAGTCTGGTGGACAATAGAGGTGGCAATCATATGTTATTATAACCTATAGATTCATATATGTTTTTTTTGTGACCTTATGAAGGCATGACCCAATTTCAATGCATGAGGTACAACCACTGTGGAAGGAGAGATCGACTTTACTTTAGTTCGATGTTAATTTATGTTTATTTCCAATAAATAAATATAGGTGGATCAAATGTAAATACTCCTCATACTATATAAACCATGAATAAATCTAGACAGTGACATTAAAAAGATCCATGGAAGAGATTTGAAGGAAAATTTGAACACTTAAATTATTAATTTCCGTCGACATGATTACTCTTACATAACTTGTACAAATAATCGAGAAATGGTTACTACATATGAATAACTAAGGCATGTAGTGGCTAAGGCCACCTTCATCGGGTTGAAATCCCATGTCCTTAAATCTGTTGGGTTCCCTCATATATGGGGAAGAGTCAAATGGACTAGTTTACTATATGATTTTTACCATGTGAAGTTTTATCTTCTTTATAAAAGGGGATGTCTTTCAAATTGGGAAAGTAAGAGAGAGAAAACAAAGAGTTAGAAAGAGAGAAAAGAGAGAGAGTTGGAGAGAAATTCGTATGCCTTGGTTCAGCCTAACTTGAAGTGCCCCGATCGACGACCAAACGACCTCCGATTGGGACGATTTTCTGGTATGTTTTTCACCTCACCATAGGCTTCATTTTGTACGGTTGGATCGTCGTTTTGAGCCTCCAATCTCAGATCCCCTTTGCTTGTGTTCTTTCTTGGGTTTTATTGATTTCCACCAATTGGGTGATGAAAATTGGAGATTTGGCCAAGCTTGTTGATGCTTGATAATGTTGTATGCCTCTAGCTTTGTCTAGGGAAGATTGTACCAACTTGTTATTGTTGATAGCGGAAGTTTTTGGCTCCCGTGTTTTTTCCCCATTTTGGGGTTTTCCACGTAAATCTGGTATTCTTTGTGTTTGGTTATTTTATCTTCTATTTGTGTCTGATTGTTGGTTTGGGTTGCTTGAGGTTGGCTATCTGGTTTACAGTTCTTGTCCATCCCGATTCGTGTGTGTCAAAGGGGTTTGTCTGACGTCCCCTTCTTCCTTGCACAACAGACTGGTATCAGAGCTTTTGGTTTAGGATGGAGGAAAAGAACAGTTTTCAGGGGATGATTGTGTTGAATTCGGACAACTACTCAGATTGGAAGATAAAGATGGAAGATCTTTTGTATGTGGAAGATTTGTATGAGTCGATTGTGCACAAAGATATTCCAACGGGTGCCGTTGATGTTGAATGGAAGATTCTGAATCGAAAAGCGGTAGCTACGATCAAACAATTTGTTGATGTGAGTCTGCTCTAGCATATTGCTAATGATACGAATGCTTATGAGTTATGGTATAAGCTTGAGGGGATGTATGAGAGGAAGAATGCCCTCAACAAGACGTCATTGATGAGAAAGCTTGTGAATTTGGAGTACAAAGATGGTGAGAGCATTGTTGTGCATTTGAGCACATTTCAGGGCTTTGTGAATTAGTTGGCTTCTGCGAAGATGTCGTTAGATGATGAGTTGCAGGCTTTACTACTACTGTCCTCATTGCCGGATAGTTGGGATACACTTGTCGTGTCACTTAGTAACTCCGCTCCGGAAGGCAAGCTGACTATGGAATGTGTTAGGGCTAGTCTTTTGAATGAAGAGACTAGAAGGAAGGAGATGGGTGTCTCCTCACAGTCAGAGGCTAATGTGACGCATAATTCTGGTAACAACAGAGGAAGGAGTAAGCAATGACAGTAGCAGAACAAAGACAAGTCCAAAGGGAGATCGAAGTCTAGAAGCAAGTACACTTGTTATTATTGTGAGAAGTCGGGTCACATTCAAAAGTATTATCGAAAGTTCAAGAGGGACAAAGGCAAAGAACCTGAGAAGTCGGAGACGTCGAGAAATCAAGAAGATAAAGACACTACTGCTCTTACAATCAATGATGAAATAGTGGAGTTGTTTGTGGTGGCTGATGAAGGTTCCTTGAATCTTGCAAGTGATGAGTGCCCTTGGATTGTTGATTCAGCTGCTTCATATCACATTACTCCACACAAGGAGTACTTATCGTCTTACACTTGCGGAGATTTTGGCCGTGTGAGGATGGGAAATGATGGCGTGTCCAATGTACGTTATTGGCATATGCACAGTTTGTTTGTTGACATCCACTGGTTGCAATTTGATTTTGAGAAATGTTCGCCATGTTCCTGATACCATATTGAATTTGATATCTTCTGGGATACTTGATGATAATGGTTATGCTCAAAATACACAAGGCGGTGTTTGGAAGTGCTCCAAGGGAAACTTGATTGTAGCCCGGGAAAAGAAGCAGAATACCATGTATGTGATGCAAGCCAAGATTTGCAGAGAAGAAGCAAATGTGATTGATGATGGTGCTGGAGAGCTATGGCACAATCGGCTTGGAAACATGAGCGAGCGGGGTTTGCAAATGCTCGCCGAGAAGGATATTCTCCCGGAAATGCAAGGTATTTCTCTAAAACCTTGTGTTGATTGCCTAGCTGGAAAGCAACATTGAGTAGCATTTCATACTCGACCTCCATCTAGAAGAAAGCATGCATTAGATCTTCTTCATACTGATGTGTGCTCTATGGATTGCAAGTCACATGGTGGTGCACAATATTTTGTCGCTTTTATTGATGACTATTCTAGAAAATTGTGGGTTTTTGTGTTGAAACACAAAGATCAGGTTCTGACAGTTTTCAAGGAGTTCCAAGCCAGAGTTGAACGAGAGACTGGTTTGAAGTTGAAGTATGTCAGATCAGATAATGGTGGAGAGTACAGGGGTCCGTTTGAGTAGTATTGCAAGAGTCAGGGCATGAGCCTTGAGAAAACAATTCCGAAGACGCTACAACTGAATGGGCTCGCAGAGAGGATAAATAGAACCATAGCAAAAAGAGTCAGAAGTATATTGTCAACTGCAAAGCTGCCAAAGTCCTATTGGGCGGAGGCAATGTTGACTGTTGTGTATCTCATCAACTGCTTGCCTTCAGCTCCTCTTGATGGTGATGTTCCGCAGAGGGTTTGGACTGGGAGAGATGTTTCCTTCCAGCATTTGAGAGTCTTTGGATGCCTAGCATATGTTCATGTTGCTAAAGATCAGAGATCCAAGCTTGATAGCAAGACAAAGCCATGCATCTTCCTAGGGTACTCAGAGGATTAATTTGGGTACAGATTGTGGGATCTTACAGACAAGAAAGTGGCCAGAAGCAAAGATGTTGTGTTCATGGAAGACAAGACTATTGGTGACTAGAAACTCCAGCGGCCGTCGTCTTCCTCTCCTGCTCTAGTCACCTTTGATCCCGTGTTTCCTCAAGTTGTGCAGAGAAGTTTAGTTTAGAATCAGCAGGAAGATGAGCATGATGATGGTGATGTTGATCCACCAAAAGTTCCACAACCTCAACAAGAGAAGCCTCATATCCAACCTGAAGTTGAGTTGAGAAGATCTGCCAGAGTGAGACATACTTCATCACGATACTCAACCAATGATTATGTGTTGTTGAATGATTCAAGAGAGACTGAATGTTATGAGGAAGCTATGTCAGATATGCATCAGAAGTAGTGGTACAATACCATGCAGGATGAGACGAGTTCCTTGCATGAGAACCGCACCTATGACTTGGTGAAATTGCCTAAGGGTAAGAAAGTTCTCAAGAATAAATGGGTTTTTCGCTTGAAGTCTGGAGAAGATGGTACACCTCCCAGGTTCAAAGCCAGAGTTGTGGTGAAGGTTTTTGAGCAGAAAAAGGGTGTAGATTTCGATGAGATTTTCTTTCCAGTTCTGAAGATGTCATCCATCCGGGTTGTTCTAGGCATGGCTGCTAGCATGGACCTAGAGGTCGAGTAGCTTGATGTGAAAACCACATTCCTTCATGGTGATTTGGAAGAAGAAATCTACATGGAGCAACATGAAGATTTTGAAGTCAAGGGAAAAGAGAAGATGGTTTGTCATCTCAGAAAGAGCTTGTATGGTTTGAAACAAGCGCCTCGACAATGGTACAAGAAGTTCAAGTCTTTTATGATCGACCACAAATTCTACAAGACACATGCCGACCACTGCGTGTTTGTGAAGAATTACGCTGAATGTGACTTTCTGATTCTCTTGCTTTATGTGGATGATATGCTTATTGTAGGTCAAGATACCAACAAGATTACTAGTTTGAAGACTGCATTGAAGAAGTCCTTTGCTATGAAGGACCTTGGCCCTGCAAGACAGATTTTGGGTATACAGATTACCCGTGACAGAAAGAATCAGAAGTTGTGGATATCACAAGAAAGATACATTGAGAAGGTGATGCAAAGATTCAACATGGACAAGGCTAAACCCGTGAGTTCTCCACTTGCAGTGAACATGGTTTGCACTAGGCCAAACATCGCCTATGGAGTTGGGGTTATCAGCAGGTTCATGAGTAATCCTAGAAAGGAGCATTGGGCATCTGTGAAATGGATTCTTAAGTATCTCAGAGGCACTTCGAGAGTGTGTTTGTGCTTTGGTCTTGGAAAACCTATGTTTGATGGCTTTACAGATGCAGACATGTCAGGTGATATTGACACGAGCCGATCCACATCTGGGTATCTGATTACACTCGCAGGGGGAGCAGTCTCATGGCAATCGAGACTGCAGAAGTGTGTTGCTTTGTCAACGACCGAAGCAGAGTATATGGCTGCAGTTGAAGCTCGTAAGGAACTGATATGGATGTGAGACTTCCTAGAGGAGTTGGGAGTGGAGCAAGCTAGCTACCCACTCTATTGTGACAATCAGAGTGCCATCCACCTTGCCAAGAATGTTGCCTATCATTCTCGAACCAAGCACATCTGAAGAAGGTATCATTGGCTTTGAGAAAGAGTAGAAGACGAAGACTTTGAGCTCATGAAGATCCACACAAATGAAAACGGATCAGATATTCTGACGAAGACTTTGTCAAAGGAGAAGCTCATCAAATGTCGCTCAAAGGCGGGCTTGCTCAAGCCCTCATATAGGATTGAGGGGGAGCTATGTTGGGTTCCCTCCTATATGGGGAAGAGTCAAATGGACTAGTTTACTATATGGTTTTTACCATGTGAAGTTTTACCTCTTTTATAAAAGGGGATGCCTTTCCAATTGGAAAAGTAAGAGAGAGAAAACAAAGAGTGAAAAGGGGAGAAAAGAGAGAGAGTTGGAGATAAATTCCTATGACTTGGTTCAACCTACCTTGAAGTGCCCCGATCGACGACCAAACGACCTCCGATTGGGATGATTTTCTGGTATGTTGTTCACCTCACCATAGGCTTCATTTTGTACGGTTGGATCATCGTTTTAAGCCTCTAATCTTAGATCCCCTTTGCTTGTGTTCTTTCTTGGGTTTTGTTGATTTCCACCAATTGAGTGATGAAAATTGGAGATTCGGCCAAGCTTGTTGATGTTTGATGATGTTGTATGCCCCTAGCTTTGTCTAGGGAAGATTGTATCCACTTGTTATTGTTGATAGTGGAAGTTTCTGGCTCCCGTGTTTTTTCCCATTTTGGGGTTTTCCAGGTAAATCTGGTGTTCTTTGTGCTTGGTTATTTTATCTTCTGTTTGTGTCTGATTTTTGGTTTGGGTTGCTTGAGGTTGGCTCTCTTGTTTACAGTTCTTGTCCATCCCGATTCGTGTGTGTCAAAGGGGTTTGTCTGACGTCCCATTCTTCCTTGCACAACAAAATCTATCCCCCCCCCCTGCTGTTCCCCAACCTCCAATCCCTCACAATTCTTAATTAAAAGAAAAATGTAAAATAAAATAAATAAAGAAAAATAGATTAAAAACAAAAAAGAAAATGAATTTATGTGAGATGGGACATGGAAAGGGGACGGGATTGGGGACAGAAGATTTGGACCCATCTTCATCGGGTTACATTTGCCCTGTTCTTAGAAGCCACGTAGGACAAATGAAAAAAAGAAGAAAAGAAAAGTTAAAGTACAACACTTCTGCAAGAACAAATTGAAGTGTTGGTTACATGTACATTAGTCACTGTTTAATACTCCCTCCGTTCCTTAATATTTGTCATTTTCAATTCTGCACGTTTTTTTAGAAAGATTAAAATTATATAAAATATTAATTTTTTATTCAATCTTTTTAAATAATATTATACTTATTACTAATACGTACGGAGTATGAAATTATTTTTAAATTTTTTTTAAAAAATAATATTTTATATAGTTTTTAGTACCTTAAAAAACGTGCCTGAATAGTAAAATGTCAAACATTAAAGAACGAAGGGAGTAAAAGACTAGACCTTTTTGTTAGAGTTGTTATATTTAAAACTGATTTTGTTCAATTTAAAGTAATTAAGAATAATAATAAAAGTATACTACGTATTTGCACTAGTCTTAATTTTATCTACCCATAAACACACATATTGCATATATTTAAATTAAAAATAAGAATAAATTAATATGATAAGTTATTTTAATAATTTAAAATTTTCATTTAAGTAATATTAATATTATACTTTGAAATAATTACAAACAATAAATTTATAATGTCGGATTAGCAGACAAAATGCAAATGATTAAAAAGAGATTGAAGGAATTTGGAGTGGAGTAGATGGATAATGGTGTAATTGATAAAAATGTAAAAGAGTGTTTTTATCTTGATATGTCGACGGAGATAAAGTAGTTAAAGTACAAGAGGAAATGCACACCAGTCTAATGATACCCAAAAAAAAAAGTATATATCTTATTGTTGAATCACACATTAATGTACGAAGAACATAAGAGGCCAAAATTTACAAACCAAAAGCAATTTGGTCAGTGGTGAGCTCCCAAACTATACAGTATACACGTACTATACATACATTACATACATACAGGCTCACTCCAGTGACCAAAGGGGCAACAGGTTTTGTAATTACATTCAAACTCAGGGCCCAGTCAGCAAAAAAGAGAAGATTGAAACTTTGCAGTTTGCACCCTACCAATTAATTAATTATATTTTCCCCCCAAACTTTGTATATTCATTAATTCTCTCTCTCTTTTTTTTTGGTAAGCACTTTGTATAAATTGTTTAAATAAAATACTTAATTATGGTTTAAGGATCAAGGCATTGTTTGCATAAAGGGCAACAAGAGATGATCCGAAGCCAATGATCCACACACTTTTGGTGGAATATGTGTGAGCATGGCAACTGCCTTATCTCCTCTTTCTCCTTGTACTTGGCCAGGCATATGCAACACTCCTGCTCATTTTTCCAAATAATTATAATATATATAATAATTACAATCGACGAGTTGATATATATATATATATATATATATATATATATATATATATATATATATATCATTATATATTTCCTACTGAGCAGTAATTACTATTGTTGTTCAGCAGGAATAACTAATTATATATGAAAAAGAAGAGAGAAAAAATGTAATAAGGTGGAAACTTACGGGAGAGGCGAAGAGGGGAGAGGTGTGGAGATCGTGGTTGAAGGGCCAGGAGGGGAGGAGGGAGAGCTGGTGGTCGGAGGCAGAGCGATGGGAGGAGGAGAGGCTGAGGTTGAAGCCGAGGGAGGAGCTGAGGAGGGGGACGAAGACACATAAGAGGAGGAAGAGGAAGAAGGGGAAGGAGTAGGCGACGGCATTGGTGGCCAACAGGAAGATGGAGAGAGCGTGTAGCTTCGGAGCCCTTCGGAAGGAGTGGCGGAGACGAGAGTCGAACATCCATACATTCCCCATCACGAACCACATCGCGTAGAACAACTCCAGTGACGCCTTGCATCTACTCACCACCTGCATTCCTCCCCTGTTTTCACCCCCCATCGATCCATTCATCAAAATCCATTCATTGCCCTTTGGATGGAGAGGCTCAAGTGATACAATTTTACGAGTACAAGTTTGAGTAACTTCATGTCTAAATCATCCGTCTCAAACATTGTTTTATTTACTCTCGCATTAATAAAAAATTAAAGAAAATAAGCAAAATAAAACACGAACCTGAATGATCTATCCATGACCAAGATGAAGCTCGGTGAAAATACAAATTAATGTCATTATTATTGATTTTAGATTATAAGCAGTCAAGTCAAGTCAATTCTAGTTGAAAAAAATATTTTCTAAATGTATTTTTTTTGGAAATAATATAATCTTGTTGTAATTCATTTTAGTAAATAATTTACCAATTTAGGAGTTTCATATTATTGGTCAATTTCAAATTTTCAGGTTAGTTGTGTTGGCTCACCCACATCACAAAATTCATATTAAACCATTGGGTAGTTAATACGCTCATAATGGGTGATCTTTTCAAACATCCACCATCAAAAAATTAAGTTCCATTTAATGTAATCTTAATCCATAGCTACAGATTTACCATCAAATATGTCAATCGGATCAAACCCATCGATTTCTCAAGTTGACCATTAATTATATTGTTTTTTTTTTTTTTTGGATTTTCTAACCTATCAGTTTATAATAAGAAGTCAAATTTGAAAATATTTTTCTTAGATAGATCCGATTTAGCCATATTTAGAATAGAAATGTACCTCTCATCCTCGGCGTCGGTAAGTTGTAACTCGACGTCATCGCCGTTGGAGGAACGGTAAAAACGGTAGCGCCAGTAAAGAATGAGGAGGCTGATAAAACACCCGAAATCGTACCCGACAACCCAAATCCTGATGGGCCAAACGGGTTTCTCCTCCGGGGAGACCGACAGCGTGATCACCGTCACGCAGATCTGCACCGTCAAAGCCGCGAACTCCAACGCCATCCAACGGCTGGAATTGAAGGGGTTCGACCCCAAGCTCGACCTCGACGCCCCATTCTGGTAATGGAACGCCCTCCTCAGGAACAGGAACCACCTGGCCCTAGCCGCCCTCATTGCCATCCTTGCCACCCACGACGGCCGCCCCTGCCCCTGCTGCTGCTGCGGCGCTGGTGGCACCGCGGCTGGTGACCCACCGACGGCACTGTACTGGGCACTGTTCTTAATATTCATATCTGGCCGGGGGTTTGGGATGGAAAGATTGAAACTTGAGAGGTTTTTTGACATGGGTTTTGGGGGAATTGAAATGGGTTGTGATTGGTTTTTCTTTATAATATACTAATTAATAATTTGAGTTTCAGATGGCGACCAAAAATCCAATGGGTTTGGAGGTTTGAAGAGGGTGGGGTTGGTTTAATTGGGTTGCTTGATTTGGTGGGAAGAGGGAATGTTGTGTTTGGGAAGGAGGGGGAGGGTGAGAGGTGAGGGGGAGAGGAGAACTAACAGAAATAAACAGTTGGCCAAACTTCCATTTTCCCTCTTATTTTTGGGAGGGGTTGCTTTATTTAGCTTTCATTCAAGGTTATATATATTTGCCTATTGGGTTTCGTTCTTCACCTACAACTTAAACTACATGTAAGTATGTAACATTACCCGATTTCCATCATTAGTGGAGGGTTATTTTATTTTATTTTTTTGTTATCCAATGCTCCCTCCGTTAAGAAAAACTCATCATTTACTATTCATATATTTTTTTTTACAATGATAAAAATTATATAAAATATTCATTATTTTATAATTTTTTTATCATCCTAAAAAGACATGCATAAATAGTAAATGATATGTTTTACTGAACAGAAGTAGTTTTTTTTCTTGAATAGGAGTAGTTTTTTTTCTTGTCACCCATTAATAATCTCTTATTGCCTAGCAACCATCGCCGTTGTTATATTCATTACTTTCTTATGTTACGATGATAACACGTGTAGGATTCGAACCTACATCTATATCTATATAAACTCTTAATTTAGAAGAGTTTAAGATGATGTGTCAATCTTAGAGGCATTTTAGGAGTCTTGACCAATCATATTTTGTTTTCCATTTTTCTTTGATTTTCTTTAATTCTAATTTTTTTTTCTTCTTTTTCCTTTAATTCTCCTTTTGATTTAATTTTACTAACTATCTATATCTATATCTATATCTATATAAACTCTTAATTTAGAAGAGTTTAGGATGATGTGTCAAGCTTAGAGGAATTTTAAGAGTCTTGACCAATCATTTTTTTTTGCCATTTTTCTTTGATTTTCTTTAATTCTAATTTTTTTTCATCTTTTTCCTTTAATTCTCTTTTTGATTTAATTTTACTAACTATTGGGTTTAATTCAAAACATTGATCTTTGCCTAAATTATAATTTTAGTAGTTTTTTTCTAAAAAACAATGGGATTAATTCAAAACATAAAATTAATAATAAAAAAACATAAAATTAATATTAGTAATATATATATACACACTACTTTAATCGTTTTCTCAACCCATGAGTTCAATTCAAAATATTTAATTATCTGAACTTTTACAATTATGTTATAATATTAATTTAATATATTAGTAAGATTTTACTTATAAAAAATCGCGCTAAGGCGCGGGGATCATACTAGTTTGTTTTAAAACTTAACACATTGACCTCTCTTTTAAACTAATGGACCTTTAATTAGTTAATATTATAACAACATAATGCAAAATTGCATCAAAATTAAAAATTTACACCACATCTCCCAAGCGACATGAGAATAACCTACTATCAATCACACTGAATAAAAATAAATCCTAGCTTAATTTATATACTGTATTTCTATTATATGCTCTAAAGGAATATGATAAGATCCTAAATTGAGAAAGATTCACTATCAAAAAATAAACGACCCTATAAATCTAATTAAAAATAATAATAATTAAAATTTAAAAAATATTTCTAAATTAGTTCTGTTATTCTATACCTTTGGGGTATAGGGTAGAAAAATTGATGTATATATGTACGATAATTAAATGTATATGTTCTCAAAAAGGTAATTAATTGCCTATATATATCAAAGAAAATAGTAGTATCCCACCAAATATTCCTACTTGAAATAAGTGGTTACGAATGATCTAATAAAAATTAATTATTTTAGTCGTATATTAATTATGTAAATGATTACTTCATTTCGTTTGGCGAACTAATCCAACCAGCATATATAGTTTCTGATTATGATAATGTAATTAATTAAACATAAGGCCGGACTGACCATCCATATGTGCTTAATTTAGTGGAGGTGGTCAAATTCGAGGAATTTTTTTTAAAATATTCACTAAAAAATAAATAATTACAAAAATATTCACATTTTTAAACTATTTACAAAAATATTCATTTTTGTTAGACTGGACAGAAAAACGCGGTCTGAGACCGCGTTTTATTCGTAAGGTTAAAATCTGAAATTGGGTGAAAAGGGTGAAAAAAAAGCTAAACAAAAGACGCGGTCTCAGACCGCGTCTCTTGATTTTTTTATTTTTTTTTTCCAGAAAAATTGAAACGAGGAAGAAGCCCGGAGGGAGGCGGAGGAGAGAGGTAGGGGAGGAGGGAGGGAGAGGAAAGGGTCGGAGGGAGGCGGAGGAGAGAGGCGGCCGGCGAAGGGAGAGAGAGGAAAGGGTCGAAGGGAGGCGGAGGAGAGAGGCGGCCGGCGGAGGGAGAGAGAGGAAAGGGTCGAAGGGAGGCGGAGGAGAGAGGCGGCCGGCGAAGGGAGAGAGAGGAAAGGGTCGAAGGGAGGCGGAGGAGAGAGGCGGCCGACGGAGGGAGACAGAGGCAGAGGAGAGAGGAGGGATCCAGGCTCGGGAAAGGAAGCCATAGAGGAGGCGATGGCGGCTATGGGAGCCCCCATTTCGGATCCAAGCGTCTCCGGCTCTCTCCACCAGATCTCCGCCGAGGCGAGGCGATGGCGGCCATGGGAGGGTCCAGGCTCGGGAAAGGAAGCCATAGAGGAGGCAAGGTGATGGCGGCCATGGGAGCCCCATTTCGGATCCAGGCACCTCCGGCTCTCTCCACCAGATCTCCTCCGGCCTCTCCCGCCCCAGATCTCCGCCGGTCGCCTCTCTCCCCCAGATCTCCGCCTGCCGCCTCCGCCTCCCTCCGGCCCTTTCCTCTCTCTCCCTCCTCCCCTTCCTCTCTCCTCCGCCTCCCACCGGCCCTTTCCTCTCCCTCCCTCCTCCCCTTCCTCTCTCCTCCGCCTCCCTCCGGGCTTCTTCCCCGTTTCAATTTTTCTGGAAAAAAAAAAACAAAAAAATCAAGAGACGCGGTCTCAGACCGCGTCTTTTGTTTAGCTTTTTTTCACCCAATTCAAATTTTGACCTTACGAATAAAACGCGGTCTCAGACCGCGTTTTTCTGTTCAGTCTAACAAAAATGAATATTTTCGTAAATAGTTTAAAAGTGTAAATATTTTTGTAATTATTTATTTTTTAGTGAATATTTTGAAAAAAAATTCAAATTCGAGCATTGATCGATCAAGTTTGGATACATGTATGCCACGCCTTTGGTATGAATAAACACAATTATATTAAATTAATATATAGACGTACTGAAATCTTTGTTACATTTCAGATTTTGTTCCATCAAATTGTCCATATATTTTATGGAAGTGGTTTAATTATAAGTACATTGTCCTGCCCATGATTAGTTAGGTGTAGGTAGCTATTTGAGATTATGGAGATCGTGAGGAACATTCTTTTTTTGTTTCTAATTATGTCCTATGTAATGTTATGTGTTTACTTTCCTAAGCTTTTTCCTTTTGACATGTAATATTGTTTTATGTATGTATGGACATGTATGTGTGTATGATGATTATACAGATAACTTATAGTATATGTTATACATATATGATGCACTATAGTATATTAGTATGTGTTTCGACTGAGTCATATTGAGCGTATTTAGGCTTGATCCTCTAACGAGACCATAACTATAGCGGGGTTAACATATATGTATAAACTATGCTATATGTGTTATATGTATAAGGTATGATTAGGAAGAAGTTACATTACCTGGTATTGGGCTTTAGCCCATTACTTGGCCCATGGATCTCAGTGATCGGATGAGATGGTAGCCCAGAGATCCGGACCTTGCCTTACCTCCTTACGTGAAGCGCAACGTTTTGATGTCTGGGTCTTGACCTAGCTATACAGCGTCGCTTCTAGACGCTAGAGCTCCACACTTCAGTCTTCGTCTTTATGTCTCCTCACAAACGCTCTCTCCGCTAGGGTTTGGAGATTCTCCTGCTCTTGCCGTCGGTTCGTGAGCGCTCGGAGAAGAAAGGTTGCTGGTGGCTCCTCTGGAAGGTGGATCGAGCTTCGGCGTCCTCCTGGGTGGCCGCTTTCCTCGCCTTCTGAGATCTAGGGTTCTGGAGATCGATTTCTTCATCAATCTTCTGGTTTATCCCATATAGGGGGATTTTCTCTTCTTCCTTGTATCTCTGATTCACATGCATGCTAGTTTAGGGTTGCTTGCTTTCATTGCTTGTATCATCCCTTGTACGAACTCTCTATAGTGGATTCGGCCAACTCTTGAGGCCCCGTGGATGTAGGTATTTATACCAAACCACGTAAAATCGCTTTGTGTGTTCTCTTGCATGTGATTCTTGTTTGATCTTTCTAATATCGTTTAGATCTTATTCGCTTCCGCTTATCAAAACCGATTTCTAGTTGGATCTAGGCTTTTACATCCCACGTACTCCAAAGCCTTTTGTACCCTCAAGTTGGCTGACAGCCTTTATGTGTTATTGGGTTTTTCTTTCATCTTTATTGATTTGTGGTTCTTACTGTGTTGTATATTGATGGTTGGTCCGTCTACCAATTTGTCGGTCTCTCAAGCTCTTCAGGCTTGTCTGAACTTTAATTTTTACATAATAATAAAAATACCATTTTCAGAATTAGCGAACTTCTTAAGAAGGCTTCTGGAATGAGAATTTGGTCGTCGTCTAATGTTGGAGAGGCTCCTTACAGTCGATCGACCATGAGTCCATGAGAGGTTAGGCAAACAACTTAATTCGTCGCTGGAGTGCTAAGCCAACATGACATAACATTCAAGCAACGGTCTTGACAAAGACGAATGCACAAGGACGTTGGACGTGCTACTTTTCCACGAAGACCTCCTTCTTCGGTGGCTTCTAGGTTAGATCTGTTCAATGTAACAAAGGCCTTATTTGTTATAACGAGAATGAAATTAGCGAAGAACAACACAGAGATTTACGTGGTTCAGCAACGGTGTGTTGCCTACGTCCACGGGCAGAGAACCAGTTTTGTATTAGAGGAGACGAAAAACAGATTAGGTTACACCTGGTCGGCGTTCCATGAGTATATGAAGAGACTCATGGAACCCTAAACAGACAATGGACTGAAAGCCCAAAATAGACAGACGATAGGTCCGTTTACAATAAACATCGCATACCGTAAAGGCGGGGTGGCGCTGCCCCCCTAGCCCCCGGACCTCCCGATGCGTCGCCGGTCAACAATGATTCAAGGCACATTAACATTATTTATACTTGCCCTAGCTAGTTTTGCTTCTACTATATATGGTCCATGTCTCTAACCAACTAACCCGGCTTTTGTAACCGACTTATGAATTTGTTACGACGAAAATAACAATCAACATTATCACATCCCTCTCCAAATTATCTTCTTCAATTTGATCAAAAACCAAATGAAGAAATCAGATGAGGTGGGTGAAGATAGCAAGTAAGTAGGTTAAGCACGTTTGTCACGGGAAGTTGAAGCAATGAGAAGGACTGGTGCTTTTTTGCAATTGTTTGGACATTTAAAGGGGTGGTTATTTGCAATTATGAGTTTAGCGGGTGATTTCGTGCAAAAACAATTTAAAGGGTTGATTTCTACAATTTACTAATTTAGCCTAAGGTCGAATGGCCCCAAAGCCACGTTTAACCCCTTGAAATTTTGAATCCATTAATAGGCCTAGCCCAATGTAGTAATTCGGCCCATTGACCCAGCTAATCAGAAATATTTGGGCCTATGCTCGGTCCATGTACGATTGCCCTTTGTTTCCAACGGGTAAATATATAGATGTCAGATGTGATGGTGAAACACTGAAACCTATAAACAAGAGGTAATACCGTGTGAGTCATTTGGCTAAAGAAATACAAAAACGGGTTTTCTATTCTATCAATTTCTATGTCTTTAAGTACATAGGATAAAATCCTAATTGAGAAAGGTACCTTATCAAAAATAAACAACTCTAGAATTGTAATTTAAAATTTGAGTAATGCGATTTAATTAAGGATATATTTTTACTAAAATGAGAATCTTATTATATATTCTTGTGACATAAGATAGAAAAATCAATACAAAAAGGGTCTACCAATTACCAACCGATATTTTTCATGTTTTGTTAGGTTATTAAGGTATCTAGAAGTATTTGTAGATCCGATTAATCCACGAGACTTAAAAGAGTATTTCATGTCCCGGTAATCTCTCAGTACTTAATCGATAATGTATAAATGAAATGATTACTATTTACTTGGATTCTACCGGCAAACATCCAACTTCATTCTTTCCATGACAAAAAAAAAACAATTACATCTTTTTGTTAGTATTATATTATTTATATTTGTCCATATCATATCATGTACAGTTACGATTGTATCCTCAGGGTTTTCACCCATTGATATTTATATATATATATATATATATATATATATATATATATATATATATATAGGAGTAGGCCTTTGAGATCCGGTTAAGAACTCAGTTATCCAAACACTTACATAGTATCAAGCCCTAGTGTGAAACCCTAATTTTTTTGTTTCACATCTACGATCCATTGCCGCCGCCGCCCCCATCTCTCTCCACCACGGGACTTCAGCGGCCGGACGACAACAGGTACATGGATACCGGGGCCTCCTCTCACATGACGAGCGCACCAGGTAACCTACAAACTGTTTTTAATTCTAGCACTTTACCGTCTGTCTACGTCGGAAACGGCGAATCTCTGAAAATTGTCGGTTCGGGTCACACAACCCTTCCCAATGCCCCACCCCTTCGCCTCAACAAAGTCCTGCTTGCCCCTGACCTTGTTAAAAACCTCATTTCTGTTCGTCAATTTACCGTCGATAATCACGTGGCTGTCCAATTTGACCTGTTTGGTTTTCTTGTGAAGGATCTTCGTACAGGGACCCCAATCATGCGCTGCAATAGTTCTGACGACCTTTACCCCATCACCACTGCTCGCCAAACGTCTCCCACCGCCTCCACCGCCTTCGTCGCCCTTCGGTCCGACTTGTGGCACGCTCGTCTTGGTCATCCTGGCGACCACATGCTTCAATGTCTCCGCACTAGCAATTTAATTTCTTGTAATAAAGCCTCTCGCGTCTGCACTTCCTGTGAAATCGCCAAGAGCAAGCGTCTCCCTTTTAGCATTTCCCATTCCATTACATTTGCACCTTTTGATATTATACATTGTGATTTGTGGACATCTCCTATTTCGAGTGCTAGTGGTTTTCGATACTATTTGATTGTCCTTGATGATTTCACCAATTTTGTTTGGGTTTTTCCCCTACGTCACAAATCGGAAACACAAAGTCACCTTGTCAATTTTCACACATCTGTTCACACTCAATTTGCCCGTCAAGGCTATTCAGTGTGACATGGGAGGAGAGTTTGAAAACAATTTTGTTCGCTCCTTTTGTCAACAAAATGGGATATCACTCCGCTTCTCTTGCCCCCAAACCTCTCCACAAAATGGCAAAGCGGAACGCATTCTCCGCACTCTCAATGACAAAACTCGAACACTCCTACATCAAGCCTCTCTTCCCCTCTCCTTTTGGGTTGAGGCACTTCACATGGCCACCTATCTCCACAATATCCTTCCATCCAAAGCCATTGGCAGCTCCATCCCAACCTTGGCACTCTACAAGCGCTACCCTTCCTACAATCACATTAGAGTGTTTGGATGTCTCTATTTCCCCAACATGAGTGCCACCGCCCATCACAAGCTCTCCCCACGTTCCACCAAATGTGTCTTCTTGGGCATCTCCCAACACCATCGAAGCTACCGTTGTCTTCGCTTGGATACAAATCGGGTTGTCACTGCGCGCCATGTGATTTTCGACGAACAGACCTTCCCTTTCGGCACACCATCCAACCCTGTCATTCCCAACCCCTCTACACCACCCAATTCTGACGAACTCCCACCCCTCCTACGCCACCTATTTCAACAAGCCTCATCCGGAACAACACCTGCCCCCCGCCAACCCCCCGTCCAATTTGATTGGTCGTGGCCGCAGCACCATGCTGCGCCCGCGGCACCCCATGCCGCGGGGACCCATCCCCTGGCGGCGCTCGCAGCAGTCCCCGCAGCACCCAATGCCCCTCTCCTCCCCCCCGCAGGCAGCCCCACTTAACCCCCCCGCCTCCGCTTGCACCCCCCGCCCAATCAATGAAGACCCGGTCTCAGTCCGGGATCTTCAAACCTAACCCCAAATACAACCTTCTCACTCTGTCCCCTAACATATCCCCTCTTCCCAAATCACCCCACAAGGCCTTACAGGACCCGAATTGGCACGCCCCCATGATGGATGAGTTTAGTGCTCTGATTAAAAACGGCACGTGGGAACTCGTTCCAAGCCTCGGGACACTAATATCATTAACTGCATGTGGTTGTTCAAGCATAAGAACAGGTCTGACGGGACTCTTGAGCGACACAAGGCTCGCCTAGTGGTCAACGGCAAGTCGCAGGAGGTTGGGGTTGACTGTGACGAGACTTTCAGCCCGGTCGTCAAACCGGCTACCATCCGCACAATTCTGAGTATCGCCCTTACCAAGGACTGGCCTATCCACCAGCTGGACGTCAAGAATGCCTTCCTTCACGGCAACCTTCAGGAGACTGTATATATCCATCAGCCACCAGGCTTCTATGATCGCACCAGCCCATCTCACGTCTGCCTTCTCCGGAAGTCTCTCTATGGGTTAAAACAGGCGCCTCGCGCCTGGTATCAGCTATTCGCCACGTACCTCACTGGCATTGGATTTCAGGGCCCAATACCCAATTTCAATAAATCGAAACTAATTGAAAGATAGACAACATAAAGTGCGAATGAATCGTTAATTGGTACGCCTGAAGACTAATTTGCTTAAACACACTAATGCTATAAAGGATGGAAAAAAACTAACAAAAGGTGATCTATTTATTAGATGAAGTGTGTACAAATATGATGATGATGATTTTTATATATTTTTGATTTCGTAGTCTAGGACTTTCCTAACGGTAGTCACCGAAGTTGAAATATAACAAACCTAAAGACAAACAGTAAACACACTAATCAATCTCACTACCAAAAAAAATCAATCTTTAAACACAAATACCTTTTCATCGATCAAAATAATATCAATCGAATGAACTGTTTCAGGATAAGTGTAGCTTAGGGTTTTCGACATTCTTAAAACACGAACAATTATATTCCATCGAATTATAATAAATAAAGAATCAATGAAGTGAAGAAGATGATTGCAGTGTTAATAAATTAAGTACTTAATGATAATAGATTATAGGGATATAATATTTAACGTACCTCTCCTTTTCACATTACCGTTGTTCTCTATGGACGTCTTGCCTTTTGTTTTTTGACATCGCGTGATTCTCTGCATATAGCCGCAATTAGATCAAAGAATGCATAATTATCTACAAATGCTAAAAATCTCAGCATGAACACATATTGGGATAATAGCTAGTCCCAAAGAATTAACAAGTATTGGGATAATAGCTAGTCCCAAAGAATTAAAATGAAGAGAGCACAGAAAGAAGATTGACATCACCTTAGTCTTGTTCAACCGATTGTCTGAGGGGATCCAAATAAATCAATTAAACAAATTTGTTCAAGAATTTAAATGAAGAGAGCACGGAAATGGGATTGCCATCAAGTTGATTTTTAAAGATTTAGCCAGTTAGGATCTCCTCTAAATTGGATTAGATAAGTTTAGATTTGAACGATAGATTAACAATCAATTAAAAATTAACAAACAATTAAAATAAATCAATTAATCTTCAAAATACAAAAAATATACAGATAGCAGGTTGAGGGGATCAAAATCAATCATATATATTTATAACACGTTGATATTTGAAGATTTGGTTAGGATCTCCTCTAAATTAGATAAGTATAGATTTTAACAATAAATTAACAAACAATTAAAATAAATCAATTAAAAATTAACATATAATTAAAATTAATCAATTAATCTTCAAAAAAAAAAGCTACCGATATCCTCATCCAAATCAATCCTATATATTTACATCACGTTGATTTTTTAAGATTTGGTTAGGATCTCCTCTAAATTAGATTAGATAAGTTTAGATCTTAACTATAAAATAACAAACAATTAAAATAAACCAATTCTCCTTTAGTATTATAAATTTATAACTAGTGTAGTACCCGTGCCTTAGGCACGGGCTTACTATTTCAAATGGACTCACATAAAAAAAATGAATACATATTGTTTTATGAAAGATTTTTTTTATAAAAAAAATACTATATATAGCTAATCTTGTTCTATATAGGTAATATAATCTAGATACAGTGTACCTATTATTCTAATAGAAAATAGCGAATCCTAGAAAACGTTAAAAAAATGACTATTAAAATCTAAATCATTCAATATTTAATTGCGATTATAATTATTTTAACTCTACCCCTCCCTCTAGCACAACTCTACTTTAACTTAAGATATAAAAAGTGCATATATAGTTTGCTAAATTTTTTCATATCATTTTAATGTCGATATGTTTGGGGTTATTAAAAAGGCCTAATTAAAGACCAAGTTTATTCAAGTAAAACTTTCACAGTTATTCCAATAATATATTGTATCTAAGACATGCATTTATAACTTAATATAAACTAATTGTAACGGCCCAGAATTATGATTTCCGGGTTACGTTTCAAGGGATGAAACCCCTTGTTCGGATCTTGCAATCCAGGTACGGGTCGAGGTTTCAAACTCATTTTTAAGGTCAGTAATAAAGAGGGATTTCAAACCCTAAAAACCTCGAAGGGCCTTTGGGTACCCTTAACCTGTCCTAAGACTATGCCGCGGAAACTATTTCAAACGGAAGTAAAGCGGAAGCAAAGTAAAGATACAAGTGCCACGGCAGAGCCGGGTCAAAACCAAATCATGAGTGGGTAATTTCCATTTTACTAAGTTAAGATATTAGCCAGATTCTTCGTTTCGCCAAAAAGGAACCCCGTCATATAGACATCGAGCACTCAAAATCTGCAGAAAATACCTTTAAAGGAAGAACGGGGAAAGGAGTCAAATCGAGCCACTCATGCGGGATCGGCAGTCCTTGCTGAGGCCACATAGTATGTGTTATACCTAATAAAGATGCTCTAATGCAGTACGAAAGTCAAACACACTAGCATGCTCCTAGTTCACAATAATGTGCAGAAATACTGTAAAGGGCCCAGTCAGTCTGATCACTCCCTCTTTGTGTTCCACTCAGGGTCTGACACGGCCTATCTTCTCCTGTACGTCGATGACATTGTGCTCACAACTTCCTTTACATCCCTCCTGTCTAGGCTGATGGCCCTGCTGCGTTCAGAGTTTGCCATGACTGATCTCGGTTCCCTGAGCTACTTCCTCGGCGTCTCTGTGTCACGCACTCCTACTGCACTGTTTCTTCATCAACAAAAGTATGCTCTTGAGATCATCGACAAAGCCGGCATGACGTCTGGCAAGTCCGCCACCACCCCTGTCGACTGCAAGTCCAAGCTCGATGCTGCCTCCAGTCCTAAGGTTGAGGATCCTAGAGCCTACCGTAGTCTGGCCGGTGCTCTCCAGTATCTGACTTTCACTAGGCCGGACATTGCCTTCGCCGTCCAACAGATCTGCTTATACATGCATGATCCCCGCGAGCACCATCTTCAGGCGCTCAAGAGGATAATCCGGTACATCAAGGGCACCTCTGACATGGGATTACATCTTGGTCGCAGCCGGTTTGACTCTCTTACCGCCTATTCCGATGTTGACTGGGCAGGTTGTCCTGAAACTCGCCGCTCCACATCTGGTTTCGCAGTGTACCTTGGCGACAATCTGGTCTCGTGGTCCTCCAAGCGTCAGGCAACCATCTCCCGCTCGAGTGCCGAGGCTGAGTATCGTGGTGTTGCCAACGCCGTGGCTGAGACTTGCTGGCTCCGCAACCTTCTCTGCGAGCTCCGGGTTCCCATTCGATCGGCTACACTGGTCTACTGCGACAATGTCTTCGCTGTTTATCTGTCGTCGAACCCAGTTCAGCACCAGCGGGCGAAACATATCGAGATTGAGATCCATTTCGTCAGAGAGAAGGTCGCCCTAGGCCAGGTCCGAGTTCTTCATGTCCCTTCTGCACATCAGTATGTGGACATTTTCACAAAAGGATTACCTACTCCTCTTTTTACTTCTTTTCGTTCCAGTCTTGCTATTCGCTCACCTCTAGTTGCGACTGAGGGAGGATGTTAGCATTATATTATTTATACCTGTCCATATCATGTACAGTTACGATTGTACCCTCAGGGTTTTCACCCATTGATATATATACAAGAGTAGGCCTCTGAGATCCGGTCAAGGACTCAGTTATCAAAACACTTACACTTTTTAGCTTACCCATCCAGCCATCCTCTAGTCGAATTGAATCCTTCCAATTAATATTAAAAATATATTCTATGATATTTTAATAAAAAAACTATATAAAATATTATCAAAGTCGTGTCAATCATTTGAAAGGCCGCTGCAAAAACTAAGATTAATTGTTGCTTTATTTTGATAAATTTATAATCATATCAATATTATATTGCTATACCTCCAGGGAGAAAACGCTTTCTCTTGAGGACACTCCTCCGGATGACGGCCCAATCCTACTTCGGGAGCACGAACCCTCCTTCGGGAGATCCAATCCTCCTTCGGGAGCACTAAACCACCCCATTCGGGTGTCTTGAATACCTCTGGCGATGTTGTTTGCCTTCGGCTCCCCGCCATCCACCATCAGCCTCCGCCGACGGTAGCTTCTCTGTCGTCTCCGCTCCTGGCCTCTCTCCCTCCAACTTTCACTGGTGATTGTTCGATCTACTTTACGATCGACGCTATTTCGTGCTCCTCCTTCTAGGGCTCGTTCCCCCTCCCTTTTCCATGGCAACTCTCGCTCTCTGATATGTAAATCCCAAGTTTTTTTTACGGCTTTTGTTGTTTTTAATATGTGGATCCCGAATCCATTATTGCTCCCAACGATTTTGAACTCAAGCCCTTCGATTTGCGGTCCATCGCTTCTAACGTCGCTGCACCTCTGACAGATTCCTTTCGTTCTGAGTTCCCGTCGGTAGTGGATGCGGTCTGCCTCAATCCCGACCCGAGCTGGTTCGCTGGCGGCCTAGAGTTGCTCCACGTCCTCGCCGGCCTATCTTGCGTTGGGTTCCTCTTCCAATTTCTCTAGTTGTTCCCTCGCGCAGGGTCGGATCCATCTTTGCTTGTTGGAGTTTTGGCGGGACTTCCTCACTGCTACTCCTCCGACCAAGCCTCTTCCCACTCCTCGTCATTGCTCCGGCATCCATACCGCTGCCCTCGGATTCCCTGTACACTGTGCCTGCCATTCATGGCCTTGGGTGTCCCTTCCCTTCGGGCCTGCCATGCCCGTTGCTTGGGCTCGATTTCCATCCTTTGGGCCCAAGGCAATTCTTGGGCCCAAAGTTTGACCCAAACTCTTAATTTAATAATTCAATAAATAAATTAAACGAATTAAATCTTTGTTTATTTATTTATTAAAATCCCCCAAGGTTTCAAACCCCGCTCGTATAAGCGTGTACGAAAGCCTGTTAGGGTAATCTAAATCCTGTTAGGGTTTCCGGGTGCTTTTTGTCCAGGCGTTGTGGGCTATGCGTTGGTGTGACTTGGCGTTTCTTCTCCATGGATATGGTTTTGGCGTTTGGAGTCGGGATATGTTGGGGTCGTGGTGATATGTATCGTGGTGTCCCCTCTTTTCTGGTCGACTTCTTCCCTAGAGTTACGTTCTCACTGCCCACATGATGATCGAATCCTAATGTACCCAGGCACGGAACTAGGAATGAAAATCGAGGTAGGCTAAAATCGCTTTATACAATGATCAAAATTTTAAGAGTTCTCTAATATCACATGTATATATACCACATATATACACACACTTAGAAAAAAACTAATAAAGAGCAAAATAAAATATATACAATGAAGAATTTTTTAAGAATTATTAATATCACATATATAACACATAAAAATACCTAGATAAAAAAACTAATGAAGAGAAAAATAAAAAACAATAAAAACCTATGGATGGGACTAGCGCACAAGGGAAACACGCTTTGGCAAAAGCAAGTTCAGATGAAAAATAAAATACATGGGCAGTAGAGCAAGGGGAAATACGCACTGGCAAAAGCAAGTGCAGATGAAAAATAAAATATAATATATGAGCAGGTAGGGTAAGTGTGAGGAATCGAACCCGGATTGATTTACTTTATATACCCATTGGACTTTATAGCCAACCAACTGAACAACACAGACATTGTGATGCATACTACTCCTAGTTATATAAGTTCTATATTTTTGGGGTGGGTTGCAGCAAAGTCCAGCCCACCCCTAGGTTCCTGCCTGGATGTATCCCTGACCTATAGTTCTGCTTCAAAGTGGGGTTTGACTTCGTCCGTCATCTTCGGCCACTTCCTATTTGGTTTAAGTCTGCTTGGTTTCGCTTGTTGTAGAGTGCTTTTGTCTGGGTTGCACCGTTTTAGGTATGCTGTTTATTTTTCTTTTTTAGACGGTCCTCCCGTCTGCCGGCTTTCCGGCCCTCGAATTTCAGATATGTCTGAACTCGAATTCTTATATTATATTATTTTTTATATTGAAATATTACCATGTTGATCCAATTTTTTACTAGTCAAAATTAAATCTCTAAGAATAAGATTACCATTAAACAACTTTTTATAATTCAAAGAGGATTAATTGGGTTATAAAAATCGATGTATAGTGTCTTGCTCTGCATATGGTTGATTTTGGAAAAAAAATTCCATTAAAAATATTAAAATAATATATTGTCATAATTTACAGAAAGTTATCATAAACCACAATCTATCTATCTATCTATCTATCTATCTAAATTGATAAAAATATAGATCAAAACTATTTCATAGTCATATTACCAAAAATATTAACATATAAATATTTGATACGTGTTGTATATATGGCAATTTGCTAAACTAATCCTAAAATCCGGACCCTTTTGCACCCCCTATCAACTATCCATATAAATTGGAAAATCTAACCCCCCCTCAAAATCTCTCATTACCTCACCTGTTGTAACCGGTGGAGAGAGAGACAGAAAAGCAACAGGGGCATTTATTGTCCATCACTATCACCCATCCAAAACCCTTTCTCTCTATGCCTCTCTCCACCTCTCTCCATTGAAGAGCTCCATTGAAGAGTTTATTTATTCTTTGATTTCTCCGTCTTCTATCTCTTTGCCTTCGAGGGTGACGGGAAGACAGTCAAATCTGTAACATTGACTGTCTTCCCCTCTACTTCTTCGACTTTACATATGTCAATGGCAAACAGCCTCCAGGTCTTCTTCTGTTGCTCGTTGTTCCATTACACAAAGGGAAAGACAACCAATGTTACAGATTTGAGGGAGACACCTCTCGCATAACCTTTATATAAAGCAAACTTGCCCGTTTTCTATCCGAAGTCGATGGTGAATCTGTTTCTCTTATAACTCTTGTCCAGTCGATTCCAATAGGTGTCATGTCGTTTTGCAAATCAACCCCCGCCCAATTGCTTCTTCTTCGATGACTTTTATCTGAAACTTGAGATTAATTCAAATTATATTAATGACCTCTCACTGTCAGTACTCTTCCATCGCTTTTTTTTTAAACGGAAAAAATTAGGCAGAGTGGGATACCTCATTCAGCCAAGAGCATCCCAAAGGATGAGATCAGCCAACTCAGGGTCGTGAGGGAACGACGGCCCTGAAAAAGCATGATCAAGATGCTCTTCCATCGCTCTCTGTCTTATCCTCACTAATCTATCTCTCTCCCCTACAACTTTACTTCTTTTTTTTCACTCATCTCTCTCTCTCTCTCTCTCTCTCTCTCTCTCTCTCTCTCTCTCTCTCTCTCTCTCTCTCTCTCTCTCTCTCCGCCTCCCACATTCTCTCTCTTTTTGATTTTGTCTAGGGGTCGAGCAGTGGAACCCCAAATCCCCCCTCACTTACCTGCTACTGGCGGACCCCTTTACCCAATATCCGGTTTTGCCCAATTTCAAATCGGATTGGGCTAACCTTGCAAACAAAACGGATAATTGGGTTAATTTCCTTCTTTTATATAGACACACACAGAGATAGATAAATAGATTATACTGAAATTAATTATTTAATAGCTATTATTTTATTTTTATCTATTTTTTTGGTAGAATGAATTATTTATATAGATTAATTTTTATTTTATATTTATTGCACTCGTTATTAGTTTAATTCACAAATTGCAATTCAGATTTATTGTTTTTGTAATATTTTTGATAGATAATAGATATAATTTTAGAATATTGTATTAATATATAGATATACACACATATGCATGATTATGTGTACTTTTAATTTTTAAAATTCAAATAATTTCATAGCCGAAATTTCTTGGTTATCTTGGTCACACATACTTGCTATAAATGTCCCTGCAAGAATTGAAGTACCTATGGATCTACCAAATAAGCCAATCACTAATGAATTTGCTATACGTAAAAGGTGAGGTAGACCACTTGGTTCAAAAGATTTGAAACCAAGACAACCGAGGAGGCAAAAGGACATGATTGGTAATCCCATAATAGTTCAGCCAAATGACGAGGGCAAAGAGGTAAAAAATGAGGATATCCTGAAAGGAAAAGAAAACTCCTCGGAAGAAGAGAATCTTATGAACAAGATCAAAAAAGAGAGTCTTCTTGAAAAAGAAAGAGCAATCGAAAATTATGAAATTTTCATAAATTATGTATCCACATGAACACAATGGAACAAGAAAGATGTCATTGTCGATGAAATTTTTGCCTATTCAATAGCAGTTGAAATGATGGCGGAAGACGACGATACTGAACCAAAAATAGTTGAAGAGTGTCGTCGTAGGAAAGATTGGCCTAAATGGCAAGAAGCAATTCAGGCTGAATTAAAATCACTCTAGAAGCGTGAAGTTTTCAATCTTGTAACTCAGACAACAAAGGAGATAAGACCAGTGGGCTATAAGTGGGTCTTTGTGAGAAAAATTAAAGAAACGAGAAAAATGAGGTAGCAAGATATAAGGCAAGGCTTCTAGCACAATGTTTTTCACAACTGCCAGGAACTGACTACGAAGATACGTATTCACCGGTAACTAATGCAACTACCTTAAGATTTCTGATTAGCCTAGAAGTGGTTGAAAAGCTACAGATGCACTTAATGGATGTCGTGATTGCATATCTATATGTGTCACTTGACACCGACATTTATATAAAAGTCCCTGAAGGACTAAGTTAATTGCCTGAATCTTGCAAATCAAAGCCTCGAGAAATGTTCTCCATCAAGTTGAGGAGATCATTATATGGATTGAAACAATTTGGCCGAATGTGGTACAATCGTCTTAGCGAGTACCTTTTGAAGGAAGGATACAAGAACGACTTGAGATGTGCATGCATCTTTATCAAAAGATATGAATCGGGGTTTTTCATCACTGCAGTATATGCCGAATTGATAGCATTATAGGAAGCGGGTAGAGAATCTGTATGACTAAAAAATGTGATAAAAGTACACACAGAGGGAGTATGGAATCAAGTCCATCAAAGGCAAACCAACTGTGATATACAATGACAACTCTGCTTATGTTACACAAGTGAAAGAAGACTATATCAAAGGGGATCAGACCAAACACATATCACCAAAATTATTCTCTATCCATGAACTAGAAAAGAAAGGAAAAGTTGAAGTCCAACAAATCCGATCATATGAGATTCGAACAACTGGTACGCAAGATCAGAATGTGTCGTCTTCGAGAAGCTCATTAAGCATGTCAAACTCAGAGGGAAAATCATATGCGCTGCACTCTTTTTTCCTTCGATCAGATTTTTATCCCACTAGGTTTTTTCTGACAAGGTTTTTAATGAGGCAGCTAGCATTACCAATGCATATGACAGAACTAAATTTTTATCTAACCCCTAACCGTCATGATAGAAGTTGATTATTCAAGAGGGAGTGTTGTGTGTAGGAGGGTGAAGAGGCGAATAATTCACCTTATATACTATCTTATTTTATTTTATGAATATACAATTTTATGGCTATGTAAAACTCCTATAAATAGGAGCATATCTAGCATTTACTCCCTTCGATTTTTAATATAAGACATTTGACTTTTGAGCACGTAATTTACGGAGCTCAAAACTTTATAAGATATTGATTTTTTAAGTAAATTTTTTTACATTATAATACTTATTAATAATAAGTATTATAATGTAAAAAAATTTAATTAAAAAATTCATATATTATATAATTTTTAGTTCCTTAAACTGTGTGCACAAAAGTCAAACACTTTATATTTTCAATCAATGGGAGTAAAAGACAATCAGATATAACAAGAGGCAATCACAAAGCCCTTATCTGATCTCATAAAATCCACGCATATCCAACGAACTCCGTATTTTGAACTGTCTCGATTTTTATCTATTGCAAACAAAAAAACAAAACAAAAAACCAAAAAAGAAAATCAAAACGGGTAATTATGACGTTAGGAAATGGAATTTGCAATAACAGCTCCGTCCTTTATGCTGAGGCTTTGGGCCTCCGGATGGGGGTTCTCAAAGCAAAACAGCTTCAGCTAGACAACCTCCTTATCAAGGGTGATTGTCTAGTGGTTGTAAAAGCTCTTCTAGGTGACTGGAAATGTCCCTGAAATATCGAGCTTCTACAATCTGATACGCTATTAGATCTCTTTTCTCTCTCTAATGTTGCTATTCGTCATATTTTCAAGGATTCCAATTCTGTGGCTGACAGGATCGCTCGTCTTGCCTACAGTTGCCCTGCCGATAATAGCTGTGAGACCGATTCAGAACTGCGTGTTCTCGTCCGTTTGGACGCTCTAGGAAAGATGTCTGCTAGGCGGCATCTCTCCTAATTATTATCCTGCTTCAAAAAAAAAAAAAAAAGAGAGAGAGTGGGTGACAGCTGTTAATTAGATACTGTATAAATCTATATCTATACTACACCTAAAACAGAAGCACTTCTCTCCTACCTGACTTCTCTAGATAGTAGAATTCCAGATGTGAAAAGCAGGAAGAGCGCTCCCTCATTTGCCTTTCCATCTCATACCAATGTGGCATCTACGTAGCAACGGTTATTTTACGCTGCCTCCCACGTTCGCCTCTTGCTCGGCCTCCCACGTTCTCCACTCCTCCTTCCATACTCGGCCTTGTAGCTTTCTTTGCCATCGTCGGTTCCACGGAGGATGAATGGTACCAGTTTTTTTCTTCTTCCTTCTCTAACTTCTAACCCCTTTCTCTGATCCCCCTTCTCCAATCTCCACGATGTCGTCCGATTTCTGGTTTCTGAATTTTTAGGGTTTCGGTAGGGTCGATTTTAGTATTGTAGATCTTCCTCTTCTTCAATTGGTGTCAATACATCTTCAATTTGCTTCTCTACTGTCCGTCCTAGACCAAACGAAGGCGTTGTAGGGAGGAAGAGACGGAAGGAGACAATGACAGCCCTGCCGCATAGGTGAGGTTGGAGAAACCGGCCTTCAATAGTTTTAAATTCCGTTTCTTTCTTAAATCGCAACTTTTTGGGACTCCAATGATGAAGATTATGTAAATTATTGAAGGTCCAAGGTTCGATCTTTTGTCAAGGTTCGATCTTTTATAAAGGTTCTCTCTCTTCTTTTCTTTCATGGTCTTTGAAGTTGTGCTTATAGTTTCTGCCATGTTCTTACTGATATCCTGGAATTGAGCCTACATTAACACTAGATACGGATACCTTATGTAGAGCCGGCACTTAGAAGTTCAGTTACTATGCTACCCATATGGCAATGTTGCAGCCTTGCATAGCCGTGATGGTCGTGTGCAGAGGCGGCATCAGAAGGTGAAACTAAGCTTTTCCATTACTTGATCTCCATTTAAACAATATCTGAAAATCTATCCACTAATTCATATCTCCACGCAAGGCGTCTCGCCCCAGTGAAGAGGGTCTCGCCCCAGTGATCCTATAACTATTGCCCCAGCCCCCACCAAAGGCACAAGGCGTCTCGCCCCAGTGATCATCTGGCCTACCAACAACTGCAGCTTCCAGAATCTCAGGGTGCTTAAACAGCGCTGCTTCAACCTCAATCGTGCTTATGTTCTCTCCTTCAGAGATGATTATGTCCTTAGAGCGGTCCTTTAGCTCGATGTTGCCATCTGGGTGCCTGATGCCCAGATCTCCAGAATGAAACCACCCACCTTTGAAAGCCTCTTCGGTGGCTTTAATGTCCTTCAGGTATCTGTTCGTAACAGTGTTACCTCTGATCATAACCTCGCAGTTACTTTGAATTCCAAATTTGCTCAGTGGATTCAAATAAAACCTTGCTTACCTATGAATGAATAAGTTACAAAATTCTTTAGAAAGACAAGCTTATACAGTAGCTTCTTTTATAAAAGGAGATTTCACAAAGACATTTAGAAATAAGAAGTTGGTGAAAGCTACTACAAATTACTATGATCAGCCAACAATTGAGAATTCTAAAATTATAGAGCAAATCATCCAGATTTAATCACCTTTCACTACAACGTACAACTTCTTCTCTTTTGTAAGTGCGAGATTCTACTAAAGACCCTACACTTTTGATATTGGATTTGTTCAATCTGATTTTTTAGGTCGTCATTTAATGTAGCCTCTTCAAATTGAATCAGATTAAGGTATGATATGTGCCTCTTATTTCAGTCTTAGATTTGATTTTTTTTTGGGGTTCTACCTAGGAATGGAAATTGAGTTCACTTGATCAATCGGCAATTTGGGGAATTTATCTTATTTTCAAAGATCATGTATCCTTATATCAGCCATGGTTCTCTTTCTCTTTGATTCTTTCTCATTTGTTTGCTTCGGTGGGTAAAATAATTTCTTTGTTTGTGATCCTACTGATTCATATGTAAATAACTGTCTCACTTATTGTGCTTCACTGTCTCGATGGGTAAAATAATTTTTTTTCTCATTCTGCTCACTGTCTCAATTATTTCATTCTGATTGGCTGGTGTTTATAGTGATGTCTTGCTGGTTAATCTTTATTCTTCCTTGGTCCTTTAGGGAGAAATTTCAGATGATCATTGTGCTCTCATTTGTGATTAGGTACATTATATTTTCAAATTTTTCCTTAGAGAAACAAGAGAAAACCAAATTTTAACGTCTTTTAATTTCTGTATGGAAAAAGACATTCTTTATGAATGTTGTACCCTTTAAACTTGTGAATGTGACGTGATACAACAATGGACAAACCTGTGTTGCCGCTGATCACATTATAACTACCAAGGAATTTGCTTCAAAGTTGGTAAGTTTTCACATTATAACTAACCAGATTTGGAAAATTTGTTAGGGTGAAACCTTTTGAATATCTATCAAACTGTGATTCATACTAAAACATGCTTTTATCCAGGTGGATGCTTTATAACAATGTGTCGAGGAATTTTACAGGACAGACCTACTGTCATCAAAGGACGTCTCTCGCACTGTAAGTCCTTACCACTTTGATCGTCTATCAAAGCTTTTGGGTGATGATAAAGTTTCTAGCAAGATCATCTTCGGAGGACAAAGGGACAAAGCTCAACTGTAAGCATTCACACTACAATTCCCTTTCCATACCTCAAGAGAGCTAGGTTTAAGAGCAGTGATATAAATAAATGACTTGTACATGGCCGAAAAATTGCTCCCACTATATTGCTGGATGTCCCTGAAGATGCTTTGATTATGAATGAGGAGATATTTGGGCCATTGCTCCCCATTGTCACGGTATGAGTTGTTATCGCCTTTCTCTCAAGTCTCAAATCTACTAATTTTCAAGGGTGAGCAAATGTTTAGCCACAACCTGGTCCTGAACAAATTAGAGCTTGATGTGAAAACATTAGTTATTGTCTACAATTTCCTATGAGCTAGCCTGCATCATGTTTTGTTAATGCATTTGAGATGATTTTAGGTTGTATCTTAAACTGTGTATATTATTTCTGAAGATTAGACAATTGTTTGGGAATTCGATCAAAACAAAAAGACTATTGTTTGGGAAGGTGTCTATTGGATAAAGAAATTGTGGGAGAGGTATACTCTCTTTATTGTCATAGCAGTGAGATATGTTAGAAGCTGTCAAGCTGATGGCTCAGTGCAGCTCTAATTTTGTAGGCAATCTAATAAGAATGACCTTAAATGATAAAAGATCAGTTCTAATAGCAAAGGAGTTCACATCATGGTTCTTTAGTAAAGTCGACGTTTACTTGGAATGTCAGATTTCCACTTTGTTGTTTTAGTGTTGGTGAATGTTTGAGTAGTCCCTCCCCCCAAATTTTGAACAAATCAATATAGGAATATTGTTGGTTAGTTAAGGGAGGCATTTCATATGGATTGGATGTTTTGCTGGTGAGGAAACTTTACATGTAAACTTATTGATTCTGAAACATGTAGCTAGAGCAAAAAGTATAATCGGATAAGACTATTAAAGATAAATGAAAAATTGTTGACATTTGTCGGGAAGTTACGCAAGAAGCGATTAGTGATTGAATTGGTCATTTCAGAAACTATCTTAGGCTAGCTGGTAACATCCATTAGCACTATGATTCCTGGAAAAAGACTCAACAGTGAAGGTGGATTTATGAAAATATGGAGTTATATAATAATAAGGGTTAGAAGTAGTAACTCTTAAACAGATTTGTTTGTATGTCAGATGTTTAAAGATATGCATTTTCTATCTCCTTTTAAAGCTAATCCAGCCTTGGCAAATGATTCGTCTATTGAGTTGATGATTCTGTGGCATGTAAATAACAAGCATGTTTCTTGGATTCTTATGCTTTTATATATTGCATCAAATAATGAGTTGTATACTTGTCCATCTCTATGCAGAAAACGCAAAACGCCAGTACAACGTGCTACCTATGGATATCTCAGAGGCAAAGTTTGGGTGTGTTTCCGGATTATAGGAAAGAAGCTGAAGATCTTCTCTTAAAAGCAGTATGCTAGCATAAATTGTTACCTTTAAAGTCTATATCTTCTTTTTCTATGGAGCTAACTCATTCTCTTCTTTCTGTCCCTTATTCTCTTATTTGTGTCGGGTTAAGTTGAACCCATCTCTATCAGATGCTTGGCTGTGTCGGGTTAGGTATTGGTCTTGATGGACAGTTTTATTGTTTTTAGCAGCGCGATTCTGAGAAGGCGAATGCTTCTAGACTCAGTGGCTCCTCCAGAAGAGCTGCAGTCTCAAGCAGGCTTACCTCTACCAGCAACAACCTTTCTACAGCACCCCAGAGACTCCAGTAGGGGGTTGATACCCGGCCCACATCATGAGCTCGCGCTTCAGGCACAACAAGAAGCACTCGCAATGACCAGATTCGCAGCTTTTAGCTCCTGTCACTCCGAAAGTAAATAACAAGGGAAAGGGGAGCTCTCACTCGCTGCTCAGCAATTGACATGCAAGTTTTCCCTATGGTTTCAACCAAGGAGTATTTCGATCATCTTCATCTTCTCTCCTATGACTTCAGTGATTTATAATGATAGTTCCTCTGACTTGAAAATAGTACTTTGTGTTGGGCACATAAATGAGCACTGCTGTAATTATTTTCCTTCATAGTTCCTCTGACTTGAAAATAGTACTTTGTGTTGGGCACATAAATGAGCACTGCTGTAATTATTTTCCTTCTAGAGCATGACTTATAGAATGGCAATAATGGCAATGAAAGGTTTAACAACCGTGTATATACTGCTATTTTTTTTTTATAACTGTCAGCTGTTCTATTTCGTCGTGTTTGGCTTGGAGGATCATGCATGGAAGATAAAAGTGTATCTTTCATGGTTTAATGACTTTACAACATACTAAATCTTCCATATGGTGTGGTTGCTGGTGGAAAAACATCAGCTCTGCTGGATGATAAGCTTTGCCAGAGAAAGAGCTATTGTGATCATCATCAGTAATCATTAACTTGAGTGACAGACATGAAGTCACATGAAGATCTTCTATTCTGGCACATCTCATGGAAGTTGTGGTACTTTGTTCTCTGTCGTTAATATGTAGCTTCTATAGCTGCTCATGTCCATGTGAAGTCAACTATATGAACTCTGCATGTATACCCCTGCTTCTGCAATCAGAATTTTTTTTTATATGTATTCTCATGTGCACTTGTAGAAGAATTATTCACTCTACTTGATTTGGGCATTTTGGAATATCTCTGGCCTTTTTAGTGAAGCATATGCAAATGGTCAAGATCTCCAGGATAATGTGCTATCCTGAAAATTTTCCTTTTGACCATTGTATGAATAGCATGATTGAATACATCCGATTTAGAGCTTGCACCCATTGCAAGGCCTGGTTGTGAGGATTGCTATGGGAGTTTCGGTATGCATGTAACCATGTGTATAAATGCATGTAACCATGTGTATAAATGTCTGTACTGCAGATTGATACAAACTCACTTGCTCTGGTCGACTCCCCTGAATCATTATATTAGGAACTCTTTAGTCTCTGTCATTCTTTTGCAGTCCCTTTGTCTTGGAGTTGAATAAGCAAGGTTTGGTCTGAATCAAAACTTTCATCTGGAATTTTTCAAGAAGCCAATACTCTCCACAGTCCACTATCACTGTGGAATGAGCTATTATGGAAATCCTCATGTCTCCTATCATAGGAGTCCTATGGATACAAAAGCAGAAGTACTGAGTTTGTTAGGGTTTTTTGCTATGCAATTAGATTCGAGGTTGTCTTGCTTTCAACCCTTTCACTTTTGGTTCAGGATATTTATTTTGTTAAACCTTGATGTAGTAAGCTCAGCAAGTGTTTTTTTTTCCTTCTGAAGAATGCAGCAGCTGTCATGAAATCTTTAAGATGAATGAATTCAGTCTCAGTGATCCATAACCACCATTAACTATGCAATCATAAGTAAGAACTGCTATTTCTTACCGATGCATGTGTCCCATCTCAGACAATTAGATTGTTGTTCCACCATGTTTTGGATTATGATTTACTTAAAAGCCACATTTGTAAATCTAGGGATTTAAAAAAATTGCGAATAAACTTGTATGCCAAATTGCCAATGAACTTGTAATGTTCGTGGAGGGAACAACTAAAATAGTTTATCCTTCTAAGAGAAAAAAAAATGTTTATCCTTTTAGGGAAGGTTTCTCAATGGTTCCAAATGTTAAATTGGAAGATGTTAGTAAGCTTGATAATTTTTTTAATTTATACTTATAAACATATTTTCTCAATTTTTTTTTGGTGGAAAATATTTTCTCAAAATTATAAATAATACTATATCAATATTATAAGTTGTGATAAATCCTATTCAGATACAATCAATATTATGGATTGCGATAAATGTTAATCAAATAAGGCACGGGACTCACACTAGTAGGGATAATAATGTAATGAATCTGAATCAGGAATCAGGCCAACAACACAACCCCACACCAGTGACCAGCCGAGGTTGAGGTCGTGGTTAGATTCCAATCCCTAACCCCTTTTCTTCCTCCTTCCCTACTCCAAAGCACTCTCACTACTTGATTTCCAACTCCTTCGCAAGATCACATACCTTGCTTTCAATTTCTTCCTGGAATTTTTACATCTAATTTATCTCCGCTTTTTGTTCAATCTCCATCTTTGCAGGGAGAACGACTCAGGCTGATTGAGAGAGGTACTTGTCCTCTTTGTGACGAGCGGAATTAATATTGAACTCCATTGAAGTTCCTTCTCTTATTATTGTTTTCAATTTACTTGTAGCGTTGACTGGTTGGTGTAACTATTTGGATTTCTCAGATTTTATCCCCTTTTTAAAATTCATTTTGTTTTGATGTTTAACTTTTAAAACTTCTGTGCCTTTTTTTGTTTCGATTGCTCTGTGCATAAAATTAAATTTGTTCAGCTGTTGAGTTGCAGTAAACATGGAGCTTACAATGAAAGGGATGGCTCTCCTTACCTCCTCCTGTGGTATTGTGTCCTTCGTCTGCGGTGTTATTGCTGAAAACAAGAAGGTATCTTCTGTTCTAAATCCGTTATGTTTTGTTCAACTTCCTAAATTTCGGCCTATTCCTGAATTAGGGTTTCTCTGATAGAAATTCCAATCTTGTTTAATGTGAATTGGAATTATGTAACAGATGATTAGATTGTTATATCATGATTCATGAAGCAAAGGTGACTATAAAAGTAAACGGAGTACAGTATGTATTACTTGCACTTTGACCTTTGACCTTGAAAAAAAAACCAAAGCAAAAATTGGCGTTCACATAATGGTGGGATTCAACTGATTCATGATAATGGAGATATCTTTGGAATGTTATTTGGTTCTTTATTTCCTCTTCCTATGTAGGCAATTGACTAAATCAGCTTTGCATATGTGGTTGCGTCGTGATTGAGCTTTACTCTTTCTTGATTAGCTCCGCAGCTCGTCTTGCTTCACACTTTACTTACTTGCATTCTGTTTTATGTCACTTGTAGCCTGAATCTGGAACAGTAATCCAGGGAAAAGATGTCATAATCTGCAAATATTCCTCGGATCCTATGCTATATCTGGGATACATCTCTTTTGGATTTCTCTTACTTTCTACTATTGCTGGGTATGCGTCTTTATCCTACCCCTACAAAAAGAAAGCCATTCCATACTCTGCTCTATTTGGGACCAAGACCATGTCCATATTCTTTGGCATCACGTGGTAAGCATTCAACCATTCCATTTTCTTGTGCTTGTGCTTTGTTTTTATAGCCGGGGCCAGCCATTGTGTTTTCGCTTCTTGGTGCTACTTATTGAACTTAGTTTTGTTACACGATTCAGTCCCTAGAGGCTATATATCTGCTGACTCTGGAGTTTAGTACTCATGTATGATGAATATATTTGATATGATATCGACTAGGTATATATGAACTTTGATGGCTGTTATGCTGCAATATTTTACCTTCATGTCAATTTATGAAATTGTTCAATATATAGCTGTATGATCCGGTTTTGTCTTCCTTCCATGATGCAGAAATTTGTAATTAGTTGATAGGTTTCTGTTAGAATTTGTTGTTTAATACCAATCACAAGTTGGTGTAGTGGTTATGGGGCTACATCCCACCTCTCGAGGTTCGAAGTTCGATTCCTCGTGGAAGCATGGAGACACTTGTGAGTGGGAGGGTCAACCCCTTAAATGGGCCTACAGTAACCCGATCCAGACGTAGAGTGGGCAAAACCCACTTGAACTGGAAAGGATCAAAAAAAAGAATTTGTTGTTTAATTTGTCACACATGTTTTTATTGTTGAAAATTACCTAGTTTTTAATCATCATGCTTTGTGCCATTAAGATGGAAACTGTTATGGTAGTCACATAGCTGTAACATTCCAAAACACACAGAAAATCGTAACCGTACGAAGAAAGTATCTGCTTCTTGCTTAGAGAGATTTGATTATAGTTTTGTCTACAGCCCAAGGTTACTCCATGGTTGAGTTGTTTTATCGTCGGACCTAGATTTTACCTTATTATTAGCCTTTTCCACTCATGTGCTTGGCTAAATGTTTGTCTATCAACAGGCTAACGGTTGGTCTGGCAGCATCACTCATCTTATGGCCAACCTTTGTAGAGCAACTCCACCACATTAACAATGTGCACAGCAACCTCGAGTACAAATGCCCCACTGCAAAGACAGGGGTCATAGGTGGAGGTGCCTTTGTCGCCCTCAGCTCCTGCCTGTTCTGGCTCATCTGCCTCATGTTGGCAGACAACGCACGGGAGGACTACTTTGAAGAGATCGAAGAGGCCCGTAAAGGAGAGAAGACCCAAATCATCAATGTCGAACACGATGCACTTACTTCAGCGAAGCAGTAAGAGATAAACAGAAACGAATACACTGCAATAAAAAGGCAGGTGCTTTTGCAGAATAACTGGAAGCTGAACTTGTACATACTTTCCGTGGCACTTGAACTTTGATCAACTACGACAGATTCGGAGTGATCAACTACAACAGATTCGGATATATTCGGATATATTATACGCTGGACACTGTTTTAATTAGCTCTTTTTTTTCTTTTCCCCCAAGTAGAAGTAGATCGTTTGAAGTGATCAACTACGACAGATTCGGATATATTCGGATATATTTGGATGAGTGGTCATACGAGACTAGATAAAATCAGGAATGTCGACATTAGAAGGAAAGTTGGAGTTGGGAGTATTGTAGGCAAAATGTAGGAAGCTAGGCTGCGTTGCACGTCCAAAGGAGACCCAGGTCGGCCCCAGTTCGTAGGTGCGAGTTCTTGGATCGTGGAGAATGTAGGAAGCTAGGCTGCGTTGCACGTCCAAAGGAGACCCAGGTCGGCCCCAGTTCGTAGGTGCGAGTTCTTGGATCGTGGAGCTAGCTGTAAAGGGAGAGGCAGACCGAAGAAGAGCAAGAAGAGCTGAATGGAGGTTATCAATCAGGACCTCGTTCCGCTAGGAAATGACTTTGGATAGAGACCACTGGCGGAGATGCATTCGGGTGGCAGATGTGTAGAGTTGGGGGGGGGGGGGGGGGGGGCTGTAGTATCTATTTGTCTTTACTTTGGCTCTGACATGTGCTTTTGCATCTTTTCAGGCTTCTGGTTGTGTTGTGTGTACTGTTTCTTAGTGGTTTGTCCCTTTCCGTTCTGGTTCTCTCGGAAACACTCTCGAATCTTTCGGGGTATGAGTGCGTACATCTTGACCCCAAACCCTGCTTATGCGGGATATAATGGATTGTTGTTATATTTGGTGAATAAAGATGGTGAGGGTGGTGGTTGGCCTAGGCTAGCTTGGTGGTGGTGGTGAAAACGGATCAGAGATTGGGTTTCATCAGCCAAGGATCAAGATTCAAGATGTATGTGGACTAATTAATAGTCAGAACTCATAGTCATAACCAAGTCTATATATTAAAATTGCATACATTCAACTTGAAACTGTCTAGCTTGACATTAACATATTCAATTAAATACTTAAACCGGTGAAAGATTATTCAGAGATGGATTAATTAAGCTTGATGATTCTTTCTCCTCTTTCCAATTGTTTCATTCCTGAAATTTATAAACCCAATAATATATTATAGAAACCGGCGGGTACTTAATTTAATTCCTCAGCTTGAATTGCTTGGTTTTGTTTGTTTAGGGAAAAAGCAATGATAAAACGCAGCGTTTCATTGATCGCTCTCATCCTCTTGCCATTGGCAGTAACCTCCCTAGACAACTGCTGGAGCTCGAAATGCCTGGTGAGCACCCCCTTCCGAACACCCGATCAGCCGGCCACCTGCGGCCTACCGGGCTTCGATCTCGGCTGCGACTTCCCCTACAAAACCCCCACCCTCTCCTTCCCCTCATCCGGCCAGACATTCGCAGTCGACTCGATCTCGTCCTATGAAATCATGCTCAGCGATCCACAAGGTTGCTTGCAGGAGAAGCTACTGCGATTCGACTCTTCCAACACTCCCTTCCGATTCCAATACTCGTCTTCTTTCCCCCTCTACAACTGCTCCCGTACTAAACTCCCAGGGTACGTCTATGGGGGATTAGAGATCGGATGTCTTAGCGGTTCGAATTACAGGGTTCTGTGCGACAAGGACGGCCTGTACTCGCTTTCGGCATCCTACGGGTGTGAGTTGATAGGGTACGCCATGGGCCCCGGGACTTGGGGCTCTTACGCCTTTAACAGTGCGAAAAGCGTCGCCATGGTTTGGGACCTGCCCCCGGATTGCCAGCGGTGTCGGTACGGTGGCGCGTGTCTCCGCGACCCGAATGATATAGGGAGGGTTAAATGCACAGCGTCTCCTTCTCCTCCCCCAGATCGAAGTAAGTATTTGCATTTCTCATATTTATTTTTTATATTATCTTATATACGGATCCGGATTAGGCTCTGTTTTGGTACCATCCCTTTTGGATCTTTTGATTTTTCATATTATATAGTTTTAAATGAAATAAATATAAAATTTTAATTTAATTAACTTTCGGAATTGGAGCTTTGAATAACTATTCATCCAAACTTTTTGAAACCTTTGGTTTTCCATTCATAAAGCTAGGTTTACCAAACACATATATTTAGCAGAAATAATCTATCTGTTTTAGCAACTTCGTCCGCTATCATTTTACCTAATAGTGCCTAAATGTGTTTATTTTTACTTGATTCGGAATTGGAACATATTATGTCCCCGCGATGGATACCATCTTAGTTCTGATTTTTATGCTATGAATCCTAAATATTGAAATTAGAATTAACTTACTCAAAAACGGAAAACAAAATTTATATTCTTCAAATTGTTTTTACCTTCAACTCACAATTCATTCAAAAAACATTTATACTCCGTATTTTGAACATTGCTGTCGAGGATTTGGTTCTTGGTAAGGTACGTAATATTTGGCAACGTACCGATATTGCAGATATTGCAAGAATTGTACTTCCAGTCATGGCTGGACCAATACTGCTGGCCCTTATATGTCTTGGGATTTGCTGCATAGCACGAAGGAGCGGTAGGCGCGGAGCGCAGGCTGCTTCAAGGGGAGCCGCCACCAACAGTTTTAATACCATATTGCAAAGCCATCTCGACACCCGACAATCGTCAGTTCTTCCATCAGGTGTCGACCAACATACTCTAGATGCCTATCCGACGATGGTGGTGGGAGAGAGTGGGAGGATGCTAGTGAACATGGAAGATAAAGCGTGTCCAATATGCTTGTCGGAGTATGAGCCTAAAGAAACCCTTAAGACTCTGCCGGAGTGCTTGCATAGATTCCATGTCGACTGCATCGATGAATGGCTACGCGCAAAGGCCTTGTGCCCTGTTTGCAGGACCCCTCCGCCCCGGAGATCATCTTAGCATCCATCAATTTGATATCCTCCAGTTTGACTGGGTATATATATTATGTTGTTATTGACCCTATCATCAAATGTCCCCACAGCCACCATTGACCATTGTGATGATCGAGATCGAAGAAAGAAACATTATTCAATTATGAATATTTCTTTGTGATATATGGAGAAGTTTCTTAATTGGGTCGGTTTCATTTTTTGTAGCTCTTTCCCTCTTACCTTATTTAAACAACACTTTGAATTCCAAATTTCATCTATGAATCATGATGTATGTAGACATAGTTTTTTTGATAGAGTATGTAGACACAGTTAATAGTAGTATATATTAATTGATTCATTCCATGTTATAAAAGTATGCATGATATATGTGCAGTTGGTTGTTTATATAATAGCCAAAAAGAAGTTTCAATTTGACGCACACATTATAGAAACAAACTAGCTAGCTTGCATACATGTAAAACTTGAAACTGTACAAGGATACCAGACATCGGATTCAAAAGGGATGACAGAAGTAGAGGGTTGCGTCATGAATTTTATGTTATAGGAAAATGCCCTAAAAACTCAAGGGGAAATTAAACAAAGTGGTAGTTAGACATGCAATGTTGTATGGGGCTGAGTGGTGGGCAACTACGAATTCTAATTAGAGGACCTCATCAGTGGTAGAGAGGGTTAGATTGAGTCTCAAAGGTTCGAGATCGTATCCTTTCTCTACTCCGTTCTTACTCCATGTCTTGTCCTAATCTCTTTGACTATATCGTATGTTATACTTGTTTGTCTCATTGGTTAATTTGTTATGTATTTATGTCGGTGTATGAGCCACTAAGAAACACTCTCTCGATGTACGTAGTTGGGAAAAAAATGCATACAACTTGTCTATCCAGGCCCTGTCTATACAAGATAAACTGAGAATGTTATTGTTGAAATGGTTAATATCATATATATGGCATGCATTATGTAAAAAACTGTAAATATGTAGCTTGTAGGTCCTCTAATTAGAATTATAAAAATTAATTAAACTAAAATATTATATTTATCTCACTTTAAAAAAATTAATTGTTACCAAACGGAGCCGAATCACTCACTTCTCATCAGTGGCGGATCTTGAAACTGTTGATTGAGGGGGCGGAAAAGTACCATAAATTTTTTTTCATGTAAAATGAAACCTTAATTTTTTTTCCCAAAAAATTATCAATATTATGTATATGTAACTAGGAAAAAAAAAACATAAATCATTTTCAATATAACCTTCTAATTTGAAGTTTTCGGTTATAATTATATTATTAAGGCATGAAGTTTAACAAATGATAATTACGATAAAAGTATATCAGTTTGGTAAATGGTGTAAGAAATAATTTACATATGTTCAGTGGTGAAAATTGAAATGCTTATAACTTTTTACTCAGATATCGAATTTGAGCATATCGAAGTTGAGCTTATAATATATCAAATCGAAGCTATCGACGAGAGGAATATGCATGTTAAATTATACTTTTGATTGGGGGGCGACTGCCACCCCTAACCTTAAAGAGGATCCGCCTAGACCTGTCAAAACATAACCCGACCTGAAAACCCGACCCAACCGTCCGGAATTTTTTGGGTCAAGACCCGAAAATTTTAACCCGGAAATTTTTTTCGACCCGAACCCGAAAAACCGGAAATTTTCTGTGTAATCTGGGTTTCGACCCGGTGACCCGATAATTTTTTTTCGAAATAGCCAAAAAACGTAAAGTTATTATGAGAATAGCCAAGTTCTCAAAGATTTTACGGAAATAGCCAAATCAGGGTAAATTCGCTGTTTAAAACAACGACTTTACCCAAAGTTTTTTAAAAAATTAATAAAATAAATAAGTCGCGGTTTGTAACCGCGACTTAACCGTATTTTTATAAAAAAAAATTATTTTGAATTAAAAAAACAAAGAAAAACTAAAAAAAAAAACAAATATGGAGAGTCGACGTTTGAAACTCTCCTTTTTTTTTTCTCCAAAGCCGGTTGATTTACGGCAAAACAAGGACGTCCCGTTCGCCGGAAACAACAATGAATGAACAGACAGAGCTAATCGCCAACCATTACAATAGAAGCACACGAGAAACCACAAAAACCTGCAAAATTACAACATCGATCTTCGATAGAGTACATATAGCAGCTCCATTTTAGTCCAATTTAATTTTCACTTGCAAATTACTCCTCGGTGTTGTAAGGAGGAAATCAAGTATGAATTATAATGAAATAGATCAAACCAGATTCGTGCCCCAACAAATAATTACAAGACTCCCTCCAATGTAGTAAGAGAAAGTCAGGATCGATCCACGAGGAAGCGTGTCAGCGGATCCTAGGCAGCTGTAAATCTCACAGAAAAGCAAACAGAAGACAGAAACAAAGGAACAAAGAAAGAAAGACAGAAATAATAAATGAAAACAGAAAATAAAAGCAAGAACAGAAACTAACTCGATCTCGACAAAACTAACTCGAGATAGAGCAAAAACAGCGACGACAGAAAACTCAGATTCTCAGAAACACTACTCGATATGGACCAACAGTAACTCGATCTTGACTAAAAACAGCAGAAACAGAAATTCCAGAATCGACAACAGAAGCAACTCGATCTAGACAAGCCCCAACTCGAGATCGAGTAAACAGTACTCTATCTCGACAACAGTTGCTCTAGATCGACTAAAAACACAGAAACTGTAAATTGCAAATTTCGAACACAGAACTCAGATTTCGTACGAAGTAACTCAATATATAAAGAACTTCCAAAGCCAGGGTATCAACACCACAACGATAACCATGCAAAGTAACACGTAAAGACATAAAGGATCATGCTTTCCATCAAAATAACTTTCGTTATTAACAAATAGGCATATAGAGGCTTTCGCATAAACCCTAATTGTTACTAACCCTTTTCACATAATTAATCCAAGTTGCATTAAGATCACTTTCATTTCAATAATACAAACAAGGATCACCTTCAACTCTCGCAAAAGAATCATGCTCATAGGGATAGAAGACGAATCGCATAACAAGATTGTACCTTTACCGCGTCACCTTACATGGCCACCGTCGGGCTCACCCCAGCCCCAGAAGTGGGTGGACTACTCACTCTTCATCATCAAGAAAGACATCAAATAACAAAAGAAACTAACTTGCATTGAATTAAATAAAGAAATCTTACAACCAAACAAGACAAATCTGCTTTCGCCTTTCCGCCTTGCTCGCCACAAACTCTCTCTCTCTCTCTGTAACTACTTACTTCTCTCTGAAATTTAATGATGAAAAACTAGCCCCCAAAGCTTTATTTATAGCCTTCTATTCCTTGCTATTCAAGGATAGAATATATCTATCTTTATCTAAATCTATATCTAAAGACTTTAAGATAAATAAATGGAATAACATAATTAAATCTAAAAAAGGGAATTATATCTAAAAGCTAAAGTATCTTCATGTGGATAGGTCTTGATAGATGATAGATCTCGGCCAAACTCGGATTCCTTCGGCTCCAAGGACTCCCAAACCGCGTAGGATAGCTCAAACCGCGTAACGCGTCTTCTAGAAAGATTTCCTCGATCTCGAGTAGGGTTACTCGATCTCGAGTAGATTGGTCATTGACTTCAGTTGCTCGGCGTCTCGGGTTGGTCTTCCTCGAACTGGCTCGGACATGGGCTCCTGGGTGTCCTCGATCTCGAGGTAACTACTCGATCTCGAGTAGATTGTGGCTCATCGACTAGGATCTCTGGTGTTGTCTAGCAACTCTTCTCGACATGCTCGGACAGGTGTTCGGCTTTGTCGACATCGAGGAAGGTCTTCGACATCAAGTTGTGGTGTCCGGGTGCCAGGTCGGGTAACTTCTCCTCGGTCTCCTCGGGTGGACTCTCCTCGACTCCGGGCATGGGCTTTGGTGCTTTGTCGATCTCGAGTTGGTTACTCGATCTCGAGTAAGTTGCTGGAGTCGGGTTACTTTGTCTTCAGCTTCTCGACATGTGTTCCTCGATCAGTGCAGGTGCCTAGACATGGGTTGTCGATATCGACTAACCTTGTCGACATCGAGTAGATTTGTGCCTCCGTCCTTGCTTCTTGGTTTTCTCCCGAAATGGTTCCATATTCTGCAATATTAAAACAGAAACTTATGTAGATTTCTATTTCTGACAAATAAGCATATACTTTATAAATTCGACCTATTCCCAACCAGAAATATGCAAAGTGTATAGAATATGGAACGAAAATATGCATAAAGACATGGCTACTTTAGAGACATCAAATCACCCCATACTTAGACTTGCTTGTCCTCAAGCAATAACCAAACAATAACCAAGACCTACAACACATCCTTCAAGTCTTCGCCTTTTGTCAAAAGCAACATCTCAGTTAGTAGCAATGCAAGACAAGTGAATTTAACGTCATCACGCATATATGAGCGATCCATAGGCATAGGAAATATAAATCCAACCTCACAGGAATAATGTGTTTACACTCAACTCTCAATGTGTTTAGGCTATGTAGATCAACTCTCAACTCAATTCCATATACAATCTCATAAATATTGCAATTTAAATATGAATCCACTTCGCAACCAATTATGCAAATGCAACAAGAATTATCAGGAGGACTTCGCTTAATAGAAGTCTTCAAAGAAGATTCCATATTTCGGCGGGGTTGTAATGGGGCTTGGTAAGAAATATAAGGGCATGAAATTATTTGGCCATGTGGTGCTTAATAAAATTCGGGAATTAAGACTCCTAAACCTCCAACACAACTCAACCAAACCATAACTCTCAATCATATGCATCAACCAAACCCTCCAATTTATCTCAATGAAGTATGTAACCTTTCAAACTTAATAAACCTCCCCAAAGTATGTATCTTGCGAAATAATGAAAGAAATAAGGTAAATTTGGCTCATGCACTTTATTCATATATACTTTTTTTTCTCTTCTTTTTCTTTTTTTTTTTGTTTTTTTTGAAACGAAAATAACACTAGTGCATTTATAGGGTGAGCCAAAAGTCCTTTTACATAATATGCATAGTAAGATAAAAATATAAAACCAACCCATATTTCTATAAATTCAAAAATCTTCCTCACTTGAAATGCAACATAAGCTCATTCTTCTCACAAATCATCTTTCCAACCAACTCTAAGTCTTAATTCCCAAATGGGGGTCAGGCTCAATTTGGCTAAGGAAAATTTTGTGGAGTTTACAATAAAAGTCTCAGGCCAATGTTCTGGCTTCAAGCAGGGAAAATGCAGGGTAGGTAAAGAGAGGATAAAATTGGTTTAAAAGGTGCCTCCATCATTTAATCCTCATTCACATCAACATATAAATGCATTGGCTTTGAATAACTATCACAATATTTAGAGATGCATAGGAAGAGTAAATACACTCAAGAAAGCAGAGAGATTTTTAATGTTCTCCCTACAAGGCCAAAATTCTCAATGGGACAATTTTTGTTGGATTTTAACCTTTAGCTTAGGATCATATGTGCTCAATTTCATCACAAGTTCACAATCCACATAAAAACAATTTTGAGGACTTAGGCTAAACCTTCCAAACATGCCATAGGATTTATATGATCAAGTCAATCATTATTCATCATCATAGGACATCTAAGTCAGGGTATAAAAACTAAGACAATGCAGAAATTTAAACATGCATATTTTTTCTTTTTTTTCGACATTTTCTATTTTTTTTTATTATTATTATTTTATTTTTTATTATGCAACTAAAAACAAGACTAAAGTACGAGAAAGAATTTAAAATGCATAAAATTTAAATATGAATGCATAACATCAAATTTAAAATTTCACAATGTAAAACCAAAAGCAAGGCTAAAACATATAATAATGACAGTGAGTTCTTCCCAATTTGTTGAAGGGAGGGAAGTCGAGTATGCAAAATAGAATGTAAATAAACTAAGGCAAACCAGATTCCGTCCCTTGCAAATAATTACAAGACTTCCTCCCAATGCAATAGTGGAAAGTCAGGATCGATCCACGAGGAAGCGTGTCAGCGAATCCTAGGCAGCGGAGAAATCTCACGGACAGAAGTCGACAACAGGGGTTCTAGATCTCGAGTACAGCAACTCGACAGAAGATCGGACAGTCGAACACAGCGCAGCAGCATGCACAGGGTGGTGGTCGATCTCGACTAAGGCTTCCTCGAGATCGAGTTGGCTTGTCGACGTCGAGTTGTCTGGTTGTCGATTACCTGCACACAGAAGCTACAGCGACCTGGGTTGAAGATCAGAAACTCGAGATCGAGGAGTGCTAGTCTATCTCGAGGAAAACATAAACTAAAACGAAAGAAAATAAAGTGAAGGCAATTGCTTTGGGATTTCGAACTAAACTGTATGAAAAGGGCTTCCAAGACTGGGGTTTGCAACAACGATAACCAAGCATGCATAAGGCAGAAATAAACAGATAATCATGTGAATCGCATCAAAGGACCAAGCTTTCGCCTTTTCTGTAACACCCCCTTCTATAAACGAAGGAATGTTCCAGCGCCAGTGATTACTCAAACTTTAATGTCTTCGTAACCACCTTAGGCTTGTAGGGACATGCTATCATGCTCCCATAAACAAGATGATAACAAAATAAAATGCAAATAGCGGAAGACTTGAAGTATAATAAATCTGTTTTTATATATAAACCCAAGATTCAAATTACAATATCTGATACATCAAAACATTACAGCGGAAGACTTTGTAAAAAATAAAGACATAAACGTTTATACAATATTTTCTAAGAACTTTAAATAATTAAATCTTGAAAATAAAATGTCTTCTTACTCTTCTTAAACTTCTCTTCGAAGACTTGACCTTAACCTGCGAACCGGAGACTGGGGTATTGTATGAAGACAATGAACCCCTAGCCGTCCAAATTAACAAAGGACGGTTAGTTCGCGAGAACTAGCAAGTGACGGCTCGAAAACTGGGACTTCTTCAGATTTATACTCATTGACCTTTAATGGTATGAATTTAAACCCGAATGCGATTATTAATTAGAATATTTTAGAGGGGCTAAAAAATTTGACAACACAATTATTATGACACGGATAATCCCGAAGGATTGAATAACATAAGAAGTGGGCGACAAACACCCTTAGGAACCATATCCTGAGTACAGATGGGATATGATATAGCTTGAATTAATTGTGATCACTATGAAACCAAATGTCTATCACACACTTCACTCACTTTCCTCACATTGAATAGCTTGAACACAACTTCACTTTCCTCACGTTGAATAGCTTGAACGTACAACTTTATATAACGTTACACATTTTAGCACTTTGATAGGTTACAGTGTTACACATTTCATTCAACACACAACTCTTAATTAATTAACAATCATAGGATACCGGTCCCGCTCTCAATAGCGGATAACGACCTAAAACCTTTTTATTTGGTAGTGTAACATTCCGATAGATAATATATGCGCGTTCGGAATGTGTTAGTTTCATGAAACTTTAAGATCGGAGAATAACGGCTCCGACCTGACTCTACCATATCACTTTCACTTTACTTCACACATTACTTTCACTTTGCTTTGCATTGCTTGATACATTTTACTTGCACTGATCTTGATTCAATTGAGTTTCGATCGTAACACGCAATCCTCACCTTTTCACTATTGATTAATGACATATCTTAAGTGATCACACAATACAAAAGTAATCCATATTATTTAAAGGTAACATGGATACCAAATAAAATAAAATAAAATAACGGATGGAAACATCAACGAAATAACATGTTCCATACCTAACTATTTTAGCATGAAAGAACAATAATAAATCATGCTTTAAAGAAATGGTGGGTAAACCATGTTATTATTTTATATTAAGGTCAAATAATAACTTTACCCAATTTTACTTGCCAAATTCAAACTGATTGTTAAATAAATTACACAAAACAGGTGAATTGTAATTTATTTTATTTAACTTGGCAAGCAACCAAATGAAAGAAAACAACTAGACACGAAAGCACCAAAGTGAGCAGAAAGGCTCGGAAAGTCACTTGCCTTTTTCGTCTTGTTGGATTTCGATACCAACTATGGACTTCAAAGACTTGTGAACGAGTTTGACTCACTTAGTAACGGCTCTACACACATGAAATACGAGACACAAAGAAGAGTTTAATAATTGATATTTTATACCTATAATTGACTTATTAATTCAAATAAAATTGAATTAATTATAAAGTCAGAATTTATACCAATTACATCCTCTTGGGAATCTTGTCTCGGGATGGGTGTGTAGGGATTCGAGATCATCGCTGCGAATTTAAGAATTTACGTGAGTTAGAATACATTCTAAAACTCTGGGATAAGTTTTATAAATTTTAAAATAGGTATAAGGGCATATTTTACAAAAGAAGAAAGTTTGGGGAGGTTTGTGTAATTAGGCCTTCTTCCTCCCAAGTCCGTGACTACTGTGTACGCTCAGCAGTCGGCATACCCCCACTTCACCTGCAGCAATGGTGGCTCGACCATGGTGGCTCGACGCGGCTCGGCGGCGCCCGCTCTGGGTGGTGGTGGTACCGGCGAAGGCGGCGAGCACGGTGGTGGCAGCAGATGGAGAGCGGCAGAGCAGTGGCGCGGCGGTGGCAACTCCGGCAATCCCAGCGGCGGCGATGGCCCACGGAAGTGGACGGGGGTGATGGGAACGCGATCCTGGAGGCGTGGCAATTCCCTTGGCGGTGGCTGGAGGCGACAGCGTAGCGGTGGATACCGTTCTCCGGCGGAGCTCCGATCGAAATTGAATTGGGGTTTTTTTTTAATTCGTATGTAATTTAGCCAAATTTTTGTATAGGATTACTCCTGACGATGAAAGAAACACAAGGGTATAGATGAAGAGCTCGGAATTTAAGTGTAGTGGTGCAATTTTGTTGAAAAGGGCAAACGTCCCTATTTATATTGGAAGCTCCAAAACACTGGATTGGATCAAATTGAATGTGCCATTAACATCCAATTGATGTCGTAATTCATTGCCCTCAATCAATTTGGATGAAACTGTCACATAATCACCGGATTGGGTTGAATTTAAGAATTAGGGTTTATGAATTTGGACGGGATTGAGGATGGATTCCTCCACAAATTTAAGATTTGTCCACGTTTTTGATAAGGTGAAATTGATTAGCATTTAATGGGGACGTTTTGAAGGTGAAACGTCCAAAAATTAAAAACCACCATTGGAGCTTCATCTCCCTGTGTTCAACGTGAAAGGAGGAGGAAGAAGATGGGTTCAACCGAACCCGGTTCGGTTTTTTTTATTTGGTCCAGTTCATCCGGTTCAATAAAACAAAAGAATATATGTATACACACAAAGGTAAAAGTAAATAAATACAATAAAAGATAAAATCATATATATAATTAATATAGCTGCTTTTATTTAAATAACTATTTCGAATGAATTCTTGTAATGTTTCAAACTTTATAATAAAATTTATTATTAGAATAATAAATTCATTCATATCTTTTAATTAGAAGATATGTTAATAGAATAACTCGGATCATAAAGTATATTTATTTTGTATTGAAATAATTTACGTATTCCCTCAAATAAATGAATAAAACGATAAAATCACATCAACCTTTATTATATAAAACAAAAGTAATGCTTTATCTTAGTTAAAATAAGTTTCACTCTTGAAATCATAATAATCAACCAAATTTTATGTTCGAAATAATAAGAATCAAAATATAAGATATATATATTCCATAAAAAAATCTTATAATTTCTTTTATTTTAAAATTTTAACCTTATTCATTTACTTAACTAAAATAAAAATACCCAAAAATACTTTGGGGTATTTCATTTTCTAACAATTAGACAACTCTTTCAAGAAACCCTAATTGTCTCTACCGATTTTATGTTTACAATCCAAGTTGTTAGCATGGACCTCCATTAGATAGGTAATAAACACATAGCAAGTAGTAGATGCTCAAAACATGATAAAAGTTGGATCTTTACCTCAATTATGCATGGCTATCGTCGGGCTCACCCCAGCCCCAGAAGTGGGTGGACTACTCGCTTTTCATCATCAAGAAAGACATCAAATAACAAAAGAAACTAACTTGCATTGAATTAAATAAAGAAAGCTTACAACCAAACAAGACAAATCCGCTTTCGCCTTTCCGCCTTGCTCGCCACAAACTCTCTCTCTCTCTCTCTCTCTCTCTCTCTCTCTCTCTCTCTCTCTCTCTCTCTCTCTCTCTCTCTCTCTCTGTAACTACTTACTTCTCTCTGAAATTTAATGATGAAAAACTAGCCCCCAAAGCTTTATTTATAGCCTTCTATTCCTTGCTATTCAAGGATAGAATATATCTATCTTTATCTAAATCTATATCTAAAGACTTTAAGATAAATAAATGGAATAACATAATTAAATCTAAAAAAGGGAATGATATCTAAAAGCTAAAGTATCTTCATGTGGATAGGTCTTGATAGATGATAGATCTCGGCCAAACCCGGATTCCTTCGGCTCCAAGGACTCTCAAACCGCGTAGGATAGCTCAAACCACGTAACGCGTCTTCTGGAAAGATTTCCTCGATCTCGAGTAGGGTTACTCGATCTCGAGTAGATTGGTCATCGACTTCAGCTGCTCGGCGTCTCGGGTTGGTCTTCCTCGAACTGGCTCGGACATGGGCTCCTGGGTGTCCTCGATCTCGAGGTAACTACTCGATCTCGAGTAGATTGTGGCTCATCGACTAGGATCTCTGGTGTTGTCGAGCAACTCTTCTCAACATGCTCGGACAGGTGTTTGGCTTTGTCGACATCGAGGAAGGTCTTCGACATCAAGTTGTGGTGTCCGGGCGCCAGGTCGGGTAACTTCTCCTCGGTCTCCTCGGGTGGACTCTCCTCGACTCCGGGCATGGGCTTTGGTGCTTTGTCGATCTCGAGTTGGTTACTCGATCTCGAGTTGGTTACTCGATCTCGAGTAAGTTGCTGGAGTCGGGTTACTTTGTCTTCAGCTTCTTGACATGTGTTCCTCAATCAGTGCAGGTGCCTAGACATGGGTTGTCGATATCGACTAACCTTGTCGACATCGAGTAGATTTGTGCCTCCGTCCTTGCTTCTTGGTTTTCTCCCGAAATGGTTCCATATTCTGCAATATTAAAACAGAAACTTATGTAGACCTCTATTTCTGACAAATAAGCATATACTTCATAAATTCGACCTATTCCCAACCCGAAATATGCAAAGTGTATAGAATATGGAACGAAAATATGCATAAAGACATGGCTACTTTAGAGACATCACTCGGCCACTACAAACACCGATGGCCTGAAAATACCTATCAGGCTCGGTAATGGGGGCAGCGACGGCGGCAACCTCCACCTCCGCCTTCCGAACAGATTGTTCGCCGATTTGCGGTCGAGCAGATTCGCTCACCTTCGAATTTGGCTTCCTCGGTTTCGAAATCGACTTCCTCGCCTTCCGAACGATATGCAAATTGGCGAATTCGGCTTCCTCGCCTTCTGAATTGGTGAACGATCTGCTCGAATCGGCTTCCTCGCCTTCCGAATTGGAAGACTACGACGACTGTGCAGACCAGGGGAAGTTCGTGGATCTGAATGTGGCCGTCGCCAGCAATGGAGACGACGTACGATTGCAGTGCTGGACTCTGACTGTGCAGACCAAGGGGAGTTCATAGATCGTACGATTGCAGTGATGGAGGACCTGCGGCGGTGGACTCGACGTCTCCAGGCTCCTCCAAACTTATTTCCTACGAAGGGGAATATCGTTATTTTGCCCTAAATCAACCGGTTTTGGAAAAAAAAATTACAGAAGGCAGACATATATGTTTTTTTTTAGTTTTTCTTTGTTTTTTTAATTCAAAATAATTTTTTTTAAAAAATACGGGTAAGTCACGGTTACAAACCACGACTTACTTATTTTATTAATTTTTTAAAAAACTTTGGGTAAGACTTTACCCTGTTTTGACTATTTTCGTAAAATCTTTGAGAACTTGGCTATTCTCATAATAACTTTACATTTTTTTTTGGCTATTTCGAAAAAAAATTGGGTGATTTTGGTAGATGGCCTATTTTGAATGTTCAATTAGGTAGCTAGCCCCCAAGGTAATTTAATTAGTTTGGGTAGAGCTCACCCAAATAGTGGTCAATGGTCAATTGGTTGACCGTTGACCAACCCATTTGGTTTTTTTTTATAGTGATGCCATATTTTACCGTTTTGATGCCAAAATTTTATTATATTTTATTTTCACTTTGATGCTACTTTTCTAATGAAATTATTGGATGACACTTTTAATGCCACTTTTTTTAAACCTTGATGACATTTTTTGTTTACTGTAATGTCACGTTGACCATTGATGCCATTTTTTTTACTGTTACCGACTGATGCCACTTTTTTTTATGTCAATTTTTTGATGATATTTTTTTATCGTGATGCCATATTTTTGATGATATTTTTTCAAAGTAGTATTTTGATGAAATTTTTTTCCGTAATGTGATACAACTTTTTCAAAATGGTGTTTGATGTCATTTTTATAATGTAATTATTTGATGCCACTTTTTTAATCAAATCGATAGATGCCACATGTTTTTAATTTAATCAATTGTATATCGATTTATTTTCATCGATTATACTTTCATTCACTGATGACACGTTTGTGATTACACTTCATTGATGCAATCACTTGTGGTAACATGCTCATTAAATTTTTATTCATGGATGACATTTGTTATTACGCTTCATTAATCACAATTGTTTATGGTGACAACTTTATATAATTGATGACATAAGAGCTTAAAACGTGGAATCAAAATATTGTCACCTTATTGCACATATAAAAATACAAAGTCGTTGAAACTACGACATTAATATTGGTTGTATACGTAAAAACACCTAATATAACATGTCATCAACTAAAAAAAATGCATCAATGTAAGTAATATAATGCGGAATCAATAAAATCAATACAAGGTGTCATAACCATCCAAGAATTATATACAACATTTCTAAAGATTTCCACCTTCTCAAAAGTGGCATCAAAGTAGTTGCTAACAACATAACTCTTCTTCATTTCCATCTCTTCATTTCCATATTGGTGGGCATCAATCTCCTTGTCAGACTCAAAATAGTTTCACAGAATCTACACCAATAAACAAAACATAAACAACACCATTAATCACTTAACTTGTCAATATAGTACACAATTGACAAAGAATGTTACTGCTGAATTAGATATATACTCCAATTCAAAGTCTAAATTTCTAAAAGCCTCACAACAATCACAAAAATTGGTTTACAAATATGAAATTACAACTATAATATAACAAATTATTGATTATAGAAATGGATTAACACAAAAATTGGTTAAAAGTAAGTGTTTACTATCAGAGCAAAGCATTACTGCATTAGTTTAGAGTTGAGATCAGTGTGTTGAGGTCTGAAATATAACAGCAGAATCAGCAAGTTAGGTTCCTAATCTTTGATGAAAAAAAGCATCTGAATCCAGCAGCAAACATTCAGATGAGACACCAGAATCAGCCAAACACCACAGCCAACTATAAACTGGTTTTTTTCTATAGAAATCAGCTCTTAAATTGCACATTTAGCTCCTTTGAACCAACATCCAAACCTAAAAAAAAAATCAGCAAGTTCAGCTTCAAATATTTGATCGAAAAAATTGTCAGGGAGGTATTCATTCACTTTGTCTATGAGACTGGGAATCAAAAGCAATTACCCCAATCTTATGAATTTCATCATCTCCTATTAACACATCACACAATCGAACCATAAGAGTATCTCTCAATCTTTTTTTTTTCATCACAAACTTTTGGCATCATATCTAAGCCCCCAAACCCCCAATTACAAAGTCAGCATTCAGCTGAAGCCCCCAATTTCCTAACTCATTTGCCTCAACTTCATCTAATGAAGAACAAAGAGAAAGGAGAAGCAATCAGAGCTTTTGAAGAATCTCATAAACGATGGAATGGATTCAACTGATAATCAATTACGGTACTACAAAACACAACAGCAGGATCAAACAGAAAGTTGAAAATACTTCCTCAGTGACAGAATTAGGTCTAGAATCACAAGAAAATCCAAAATTGGTGTTCAATTTAGAATCTCATCGAGGCTTACTCGATCTCGCGATCAAAATCCTTTCTAATTCAAGTGAATCGGACAGAGTAACAGAAAATAGAGCGAGAGAAGAAATGTGGGTGATCAACAAGCAGAAAACCTAATTTCTAAGCTAGAGATATATGCAAAAGAATTAACAAGCAACCACAAGTTTTTATCAGCGAGAGGTAAGTTACCTGAGCCTAAATCAGAGGCCGAGCTAGAGGTATGGCCTCAATATGGAAGGAGGCGGCGCCAGCGATACCTGGCTTGGAGGACGAGAGCAAGAGGAGGGTGAAGGACGACTGCGAATCCCAGGAAGCGAAGAAGGAAAAGAATCGAGGCGGAGGACGCCGGAACTGGAAGCAAAACTGGAGGAGAAGCAAGGGAGAAGGAAGGGAGAATGTGGAGGGCGACTTCGAAACGCCATGGGAGAGAAGGAAACGGCGAGCGCGAGAATGAAGGACGTCATGGGAGAGAAGGAAACGCCCGTCTTCCTAGTGCGATCCCGGATCTCTGCGGCGTACCTCCCCCAGGACCTCTTCCTCACGCCTCGGCATCGTGCCTCCATCTTGCCGCCGCCGTTGACGGCCTGAGTCAGATCTCGAGTAGCCATGGGACTTAATTTGTCGCGATCGAGAGAGATGGAGGCAAAGTGGGGGAATTTGGGGGAGACGGAGGAAGGGATGGAGAAATGTGGTTTTTTAGGTTAGGAAAGAAAAAAAAAACAATTAAAAAGGTCTAAACATACTAAAAAAACATTTAATAGACCTATCTACCTAAATAAAGATGCTTAAAGGTCCATTCCATCAAATTCCCTAACAAAATTCCCAAACAAACCCCAAATTGACTTGATTTGATCTGCTGTCTGCTGACGTGGCCGTGTGAAGTCAACAATACTAATCGTCTCATTAATAATCCTTTGCAAATGGATCATAAATCAAACACATTTCCTAATATAATAAATCAAATGAAAATCAATATGGACGGTTTCAAAGAGAGACATTAAGTCTTTTTTTTTTATCAGGAAAGAGATACATTAACTCTGATCGTAAATTAAAAAGATAGTTTTAAAGATTTTAGAGACAAATTAAATAGGAATATTAAATTTATTTTGATTCACAAATAAATATATTGGGTGTGTATGTTACCGGTATAAGTCGGTTAAAAAGTGTGAAATTATTAGCTGTTAAAAAAATAAACGGGTTTAAATGGTGTATGGGAACAACAAATAAGCTTTAGTCAGTTAAAAAAAGGGTTTATAAATAAGCTGCAGATTGAAGCTTATTTTAAGGTTTATATTCCATAATTACTATTTTACCCCTTCTCTTTTATCTTATTTGGTTTGAAAGTACCACAACACCCCTAATAAAAACCAAATAAACTCCACTTTTTACAAATAAACTGTTTTTCGCCCCATACAGAGTTTATATTTTTTCATAAATTTTTAACTACTTTTACCAACAGTTTATAAATTTTTACCCTGTTTATAATTTTAGTCAGTTTATTAACCCCGTTCCATACGAACCCATTAAGTACTTGGGTGGAAAAATAATTACTACTCCATCCGTTTCACAATAGATGTATTTTACTATTCGTGCACGTTTTTTTAATAAGCTAAAAACTATATAAAATATCAACATTTTATTAAATATTTTTAAATAATATCATATATATTAATAATAAGTATAGAATTATTTTGAAAAATTAATTAAAAAATGGATATTTTATATAGTTTTTAGCTTATTAAAAAGCGTGGATGAATAGTCAAAAGACAAGTATTGTGGGACGGAGAGAGTATATATATATAACCCCGTTTTAATGCACTACTATATTAAAAAGTTTAATATTTTTCAGCCCATAAAAAAATTAACATGTATGTATATGATGTAATCTTAATTAATTATATATAGTCGTCAGATCGAACTGATCAAGTCTATATATATATATTATATTGGACCAACTTGAAAGTGTCTATAGCTTATTCAATGTTGAAACAGTGAGAGATCATTCACGTACACAGATTAAATCCCATAATAGAATTAGAAACCGGCTACTTTGTACTGTATATAATTTCCAGTGAATAAGACAGGCTCCCTCAATTAACTACGTAGCTCCTCCTCAGTCCTCAGTCCTCAGTCCTCACCTTGATTAATTGCTACATCATGTCTTGTGTGATGAACACTCCAAAACGCAGCGTTTCATTCATCCCTATCTTTCTCCTCCCTTTCACAGTAGCCTCCATCATAGACAACTGCTGGACCTCCAAATGCGGGGTCACCTCCCCCTTCCGAACACCCGACCAACCCGCCACCTGCGGCCTACCGGGCTTCGATCTCTCCTGCGACTACCCCTACAATAACCCCCTCCTCTCCTTCCCCTCGCCCGGCCACAATTTCTCCGTCGACTCCATCGATTACTACTCGAGGGTCGTCAAACTAAGCGATCCGCAGGGCTGCTTGCAGAAGAAGCTCCTGGGATTCGATCCCTCTGGGACTCGCTTCAGCTTCCGACACCCCGCCTACTTCCCCCTTTACAACTGCTCCCGCTCTACAAATCGTCTGCCCTCCTATTTCAGGGGGTTAGAGATCGGGTGCCTTAGCGGGTCGGATTACTCGGTCCTATGGGACAAGTACGATTCGCTTTCGGGTTACAACGGGTGTGAGTTCATTGGGGACGCCATGGGCCCGCAGGATTGGACTAATTATGGTCTCCTGTTCAGCACCGCGAAGAGCGTGTACATGAGTTGGGAGTTACCGGCGGGGTGCCAACGGTGCGGCTACAGTGGGTGTCAGCGGGACCCTTACGATCCCCGGAGGTTGACTTGCTCTGCATCTCTTCCTACTCCGCCAAACCGGTTGCAATCAGGTAAGTTGGGTGTTTAATTAATTACTTGTGAATTGGTTTTGTTAAAAAAAATCTTAATAATAACAAATTTATTATTACATAATTAAATAAATGATTAACAAAGGTAGCATCGATCGATAAATTTACGGAGTTGATAAAGTAAAAAATATGTAAAAAGTACCTATGTGACAATTCAACATGATTGACCATAGAAAATCAATTTTATCCATCTAAAAAAATAATTTAAATGAATTCTAATTAATAAAAAAATATCACATACAATCTTCAAGAGGCGATTTCAACTACTACCTACAAACAAGATCGATCGTGTTTTTTATACTATAAAATATTGAAAATATATAATAATCAATTAACTCCTTAATCGAATTATAGTATGTTATCATGTTTGTTGTTTTTCTTTTCGTTTCCCAATTATCAACCAAAATGGACACTTACAACTTAATTGTTGCATGAGATAGTTGAGGGGTACTTTCCAAGAAGTCCAAAATCCTACTCTCTCCGCCCCACAAAGGTTATCTTTGGACTATTATGCACGTTTTTTAATAAGCTAAAAACTATATAAAATATTTATTTTTTAATTAATTTTTAAAATAATTCTATACTTATTAGTAATATCTATGATTTTATTTAAAAATATTTAATAAAATATTGATATTTTATATAGTTTTTAGCTTCTTAAAAAAATATGCATGAATAATTAAAGACAACCGTTGTGGGACGGAGGGAGTAGAAAGTAAGCCTAATTACATGTGTTTAGTAGGATTTTTAAAAATGGAAAAACTTAGGAATTATTGACTTGATCAGATCTGTAGATTCAATCTAGAGCACAGCTTGAGAGAGACGAGAGAACATGAGAGAGAGAACCAGTGAAATGAAATGTGAAGAATCTGTTAATTGCTCAACCGAATGTTGTTACAGCAAAGGCTTTATATAGCCTGAATGTGATGACTTCTAACACATCCTAAAGCCATCAGTTTATTATTCTAACACTCCCCCTCAAGGTAGGAGTTCTAAGTAACCTCAAACAAATTTACAACTCCTAACTTGCTTAAGTTTCTCATGTACTGATCATAAGAGATAGCCTTAGTGAACACATCTGCAGGCTGATCTCTGGTGTTGACATATCCAAGCTCAATTTTCTTACTTAAGACCTTGTCCCTTACAAGATGGCAATCATCTTCTAGGTGCTTCGTTCTTTCATGAAATACAGGGTTCTTTGCAATATACATTGCTGACTGATTGTCACAGTGCAATCTCAAAGGCTTTAGTTGCTCAATTCCCAAATCTTTCAGTAATTTCACAAGCCAAGTAACCTCACAAGAGGTTGTAGCCATGGCTCTATACTCTGATTCAGTAGATGACATAGCTACATATGTCTACTTCTTAGTTCTCCACGATATCAGTGAACCACCAAGCAATACACAGAACCCAGTTAATGACTTCCTTGTCATAGGGCAGCTTTGCCAGTCAGCATCACAATATGCACTCAACTTCAGATTAGACTTAGATGTATTGATATTTTGTATATATTATAAATATCCTTCTAGGTAAATATGTAGAGATTCTATCCTTGTAGCCCAAGTTTTATCTTTTGTATATCTCGTTGTGTATATATTCTAAAACAATCAATGAAAAGAGCACAATTTGCCTTTCACAAATTCTACATGGTATCGAGCCAGACTATTCCTCTCTTCCTATAATTTTTTTTTACAAACCCTAATTCTTCTACCTCCTACCGCCGCCGCCAGCCATGGCCGACCCTCCACCCGCCGCCGCCCAAGCCCCTGCCTTTTCCTCTCCCTACTACCTTCATCCGTCAGATCATCCCGGTCTCACTATTTTTCCGATCGTTCTCACGGGTGACAACTATCAGGAATGGGCAATAAGTATGCTCAACGCTTTTCAAGCGAAGGGCAAACTAGGCTTCCTATCTGGCGACCCCGCCAGGCCTGCCGATGATCATGCCGATCTCCCTCACTGGCTTCGGGTCAACTCTATGCTTGTCGGATGGTTGGCTCAATCAATGGAGCCGTCTCTTCGCTCGACGATTACTCTGTCGGGCACGGTTAAGGCTCTTTGGGACGAACTTCAACTCCGTTTCTCTGTCGGAAACGGTCCCCGGATCATGCAATTGCGCTCTGAGATCGCGCGCTCTACTCAAACCGGCCAGTCAATTTCGGCTTACTATGGTCGTCTGAAGCGTCTCTGGGATGAATTGTCGGCGATCTCGCCGATCCAGTGCACCTGCGGCCAGCACGCTAAGGAGCAGGCCACCGAACGGATCCACCAGTTCCTCATCGGTCTTGACGACGACACTTATGGTGCTCTGCGCTCCACCATAGTCGCCCAGGAGCCTCTTCCCGCTCTCAGCCGCATCTATGCTTTGGCCGTTCAGGAGGAGCGCCTTCGGTCTATCGCCAAGGATCGGGATGCCAAGGCTGACTCTATGGCCTTTGCTGCTCGAGCTCCGGCGTCTTCAAAGTCCTCTTCGTCTACATCGGACCGCAAGGCTCTCCAGTGCTCTCACTGTGGTCGTACAGGCCACGATGTCTCTTCATGCTTCAAAATCATCAGCTTTCCGGGCTGGTGGAACAACGGGCGTGGCGTCAGCGATCCCGTCACCGGCGCTCCCCCATCTGCAGGCCGAGGACGTGGTTCTTCCAGCAGCAGCGAGCGCAGCCCTTCCAGCAGCGGCCGTGGCAGGGGCTCTGCTCAGCACGTCCTCGCCAATGTCGCGTCTTCCTCCACTCCTCCGCCTCTAACCGCCGATGATCGTTCTGCTCTTGGTCCTACTATCACCGACGAACAATGGTCTACTCTCCAGACCATCCTTCAAGCCATCAACTCTAAATCTGGTAATGATACTTTAGAAGGTACGGTTCTAACTCTCTGGATTCTTGATACGGGTGCCTCTCTTCATATGACCGGTGATCTTCGCCTCCTGCAAGCCGTTCGTCCGGTCTCTTCCCATTCAATTAAGATCCCCAATGGCACTATAGTTACAGCTGATAAAGCCGGAATTGTTCCTCTTTGTGACCGCCTTTCTCTGCCCAATGTTCTATATGTCCCTGGATTGACATGTCACCTTATCTCTTTCCGTTGTTTGATGGCTGAATTACAGTGTGTTGCCACTATTACTGATCGTTTGTGTGTAATTCAGGACTGCATTTCGAGGACGCTGATTGGAGTGGGTGAACCTAGAGATAGAGTCTATTGGCTTCGCTGGACCACGCCGACCTACCTTCCCTCCGCACAACCGCCGCCGACCTCTCCTCAACTCTGCCACACCACTGAAGCCGCCGACTCCACCCTCTGGCATCTCCGTCTTGGGCACCCTTCGTTTCCTTTAGTTGGTTTTAATTCTGGCATTAGGTCTACTACAAATAAAATTGTCCCTTGCGACATATGCTATAGAGCTAAACAATCTCGCTCTTCCTTTCCTATCAGTCGTTCTTATTCTGTTGAACCTTTTGATTTAATACATTATGATATTTGGGGCCCATATCGATTGTCTTCTAACTGTGGTGCTTCTTATTTTCTTACTATTGTGGACGATTACTCTCGATCTACTTGGGTTTTCCTTATGAGTCAAAAGTCACAAGTCTCGCGGCTTATCCCAAATTTCTGCACCATGACTCAAACACAATTCAATCGCAAAGTCAAACACTTTCGCAGCGACAACGAGTCTGAGTTTGTCGCTCTCAAACCCTTCTTTGCCGATCAAGGTATCCTATTTGAGTCTTCCTGCGTCACTACTCCTCAACAAAATGGTCGGGCTGAACGTAAGCATCGTCATATCTTAAATGTTGCTCGATCTCTTATGTTTCAGGCTCATCTCCCTCTAAAGTTTTGGGGTGAATGCGTCCTTACTGCCTGTCATCTCATCAACCGAACTCCTACCAAACTTCTACATGGGAAAACTCCTTTTGAGCTTCTTCACAATCGCATGCCTGATTATTCTCTTCTTCGAGTTTTTGGTTGTCTGTGCTATGCTTCTGTCATTCCTAGAAGCTCAGACAAGTTTCAAGCTCGAGGCCGAAAATGCCTCTTTTTGGGATACCCTTTTGGCCAGAAGGGTTGGCGTCTGTATGAACTTGAAACTCATCGTATCTTCGTCTCTAGGGACGTTGTCTTTCATAAGTCGACCTTCCCCTACATCTCCTCCCCGATATCACCACCAACCCCTCCTGCGCCAATTGTTCCTACCCCCCTCACCCATGATGATCCCCCTACCGACAACCCCTCCTCCGACGTCAGGGGGAGCACCCACCAGCCGGCACCGCAGTCCCCTGTAAGGCGCAGTACCCGCCCTACCCACCCTCCCGCTCACCTTCGCGATTATGTGTGCACCTCTCTCGGCAGCCATGACCCTCTCTTGTAGTCGCCCTCTCCGGTCTCGTCCTCAGGTACACACTATCCTCTGTCTAAGTATATTAACTATGATAACTTATCTCCGCAACATGCCTGCTTCTTGGCCGCTATCAGTGCTCAGCAAGAACCTTCTACTTTTCAAGAGGCCGTTCGCCACGCTCACTGGCGTGATGCTATGAGGGCTGAGATTGATGCTCTTCATCGTAACGGTACTTGGCAAGTCTGCCAGTTACCACCAGGCAAGCATCCCATCGGCTGCAAATGGGTCTTTCGGGTCAAACACAAAGCTGATGGGAGTATTGAACGGTACAAAGCTCGTTTGGTTGTTCTTGGTAATCGTCAGGTTGAGGGCATCGACTACAAAGAAACTTTTGCTCCGGTTGCCAAGATGGTGTCTGTCAAAGTTTTCATGGCTGTTGCTGCTATTCGAAACTGGGAGTTGCATCAGATAGATGTTCATAACGCCTTTTTGCATGGGGACCTTCATGAGGAAGTCTATATGTCTATGCCTCCAGGTTTCTCTACTCCAGGCAGAGGTACAGTGTGTCGGCTCCGAAAGTCTCTATACGGCCTTCGTCAGGCACCCCGAAATTGGTTCTCTAAGCTCTCTATGGCTCTTAAGAGGTTTGGTTTCACTCAGTCTTACGCAGATTATTCCCTGTTCTCATTCTCTAAATCGGGCATTGATCTGCATGTTCTCATCTACGTGGATGATCTGATTATTGGTGGCTCTAATCTCGCCTCTATTGACCGCCTGAAGAGGTATCTTCACTCCTGCTTTCATATGAAGGATTTGGGTACTCTGAAATATTTTCTGGGCATTGAGATCTCGCATACCCGGGCTGGTCTCTTCCTCTCCCAGCGGAAGTACACTCTCGACATAGTGCATGAAACCGGCCTCCTTGGTGCTAAGCCAGTTACATTTCCTATGGAGCAGAATCACCATCTTCCTCTTGATGACAGTCCGCTTCTTGATCAACCCGACAAGTATCGTCAGCTAATTGGGCGCCTTATCTACCTTACCATTACTCGGCCGGAACTCTGCTATTCCGTCCATACATTGGCTCAGTTCATGACCAGCCCTCGGCAAAATCACTGGCTTGCTGCTCTCCGAGTCATTCGCTATTTGAAGGGCCTTTCGTCTCAGGGTATTCTTCTCTCTAGAAACAGCTCTCTTCGGCTTACCGCCTTCTGCGACTCTGATTACGCAGCATGTCCTCTTACCCGTCGGTCGCTTACCGGTTACTTCATCATGCTTGGTGAGTCTCCGGTGTCTTGGAAGACCAAGAAACAAACTACCGTCTCACGCTCTTCAGCTGAGGCCGAGTACAGAGCCATGGCGACCACAACCTGCGAGCTCATCTGGCTTAAATCTTTTCTTCGGTCCCTAGGTGTTCGACATGATCTTCCTATGCATCTCTGGTGCGACAGTCAGGCGGCTCTTCACATCGCCGCCAATCCGGTCTTCCATGAGCGTACCAAGCACATTGAGGTTGACTGTCATGTTGTCCGTGATCAGCTGATTGCCGGGGTCATCTCTCTCTCTCACATCCGCTCTGCAAATCAACTAGCGGACATCCTTACCAAGCCGCTTGGTCAGCAACAGTTTCAGGTGCTTCTGTCCAAGTTGGGCATTCGAAATCTACATGCTCCAACTTGAGGGGGAGTATTGATATTTTGTATATATTATAAATATCCTTCTAGGTAAATATGTAGAGATTCTATCCTTGTAGCCCAAGTTTTATCTTTTGTATATCTCGTTGTGTATATATTCTAAAATAATCAATGAAAAGAGCACAATTTGCCTTTCACAAATTCTACAAGATGAGAGCAGTAAGCCTTGCCCTGGAGCCTGTTTCAAGTATCTCAATACATGTTTCATGGACTGCCAGTGATGATCAGTTGGATTGTGCATGAACTGACTCAAGATCTGCACTCCATAGCATATATCAGGTCGTGTGATTGTTAGGTAGATCAGCTTACCCACAATTCTCCTGTATGCTTCTGCATTCACAATCTCATAGGTGCCTTCATTATCCAGTTTGACTTTAGGATCTAGAGGAGTAGACATAGGTTTGGCATCTTTCATCCCTGCACCTTCCAGAAGTTCCAGTACATACTTCCTCTGATTCAGATATATGCCATCACTATTTCTCTTAACTTCTATGCCTAAGAAGTATCTCATTCCTCCTAGATCCTTCACCTGAAATTGCTGATTCAGATGTGCTTTTAACTTTGCTATTTCTTCTTCACAATTTCCTGTGATCACCATGTCATCCACATATACTAGTAGAGCAGTGATAGATTTCTCAGTTTTCTTGACAAACAAGGAGTAGTCTGCCTTGGACTGCTTGTATCCTGCACCTTTTACAGCTTGAGAGAACTTTGCAAACCATTGCCTAGGTGCCTGTTTTAATCCATACAACACTCATATGGGGATTTGTTTTTGAGGATTGAGTTTGGCAATCTGTTGATAATGTATGTGGCTGTGAGCACACAATCACCCCAAAATCTCACAGGTAGGGAGGCATGAAATCTAAGTTCTCTTGCAGTCTCTAATATGTATCTGTGTTTTCTCTCCACACGCCCATTTTGTTGAGGAGTAGCAGTGCAAGAGCTCTAATGGACAATGCCTTTAGTTGTGAAGAAAGAGGTGACATCAGAGTTAAAAAACTTAGTGCCTTGGTCATTCCTCACAGTTTTCACTCTAGTTTTGAATTGGTTTTCAACCATGGCAATGAATGACTGAATATGAGAGAAGGTTTTAGTCTTAGATTTCACAAGGTAAGCCCACACTCCCCTACTCATATCATCCAAAATAGTTAGGAAGTATTTGTGGCCAGTATATATAGGGGTTTCATACGGTCCCCATAGATCACAGTGTAACAACTCAAAAGCATTATCAGCATGAGACATACTAGAATCAAAAGAAGGTTTTACTTGCTTTGCCAAAGGGCATATAGTGCATACAAAATCAGATGCAGTGTTTACAATTGAATGAATGCTAGAAACATCTTTGATTTTCTCAATAGGTGCATGACCAAGACGTAGGTGCCACAAGGCACTTTTATTTTGAACACTATCAATTGTAGGTAAAAACATAGGTAGAGAAACTGAATTGCACCAGGCAGATTTGGAGATGACTTCACTCATTCTGGATTCAGAGACCAGGTAATACAGGCCTTCAAATTCCTCACCAACTGCAATCACTCTCTTCTTTGCAGGGTCCTGTATGAATATGATGTTAGATACCAAGTGAAGGTCAAACCCAAAGTCATGGACCGGCTTGCTTATAGAGATTAGATTGAACTTAAATTTGGGAATGTAAAGGGTGTCAAGAAGGGTAAGGGAGGTCAGTACAGGGGCTGTGCCTAGCATGGTAATGGGGTTTGAAGTTCCATCAGGAAGGTGAACTTTTATTGGTTTGTCTACAGGTTTTGGTTGTTTTAGAAAGGTAATGTCACAAGTCATATGGTATGTAGCTCCTGTGTCTAAGATCCATACTCTTGCACTGTTAGAGACATTACAGCATAAAAATTTACCTGCCAGATTCACCTCATAAGATGGCTTACTTCTTTGCTCCATGAGCTGCAGTAGGGACATCATCAGCTTTTGGTTCTCAGATGACAGATTCTTGAAAGATGATTCACCATCACCTCCATTCCTATCAGTTGCACCAGCTGCATTTCCTGCTTTGAATTGTCTCCCCCTTTCTTCCTGTCCATCAGATCTGGATTGTTGAGGCTTTTGCTTGGCTTTAGAGTGCCAGCTTGGATAGCCATACACTTCCCAGCATCTGTCGGACTTGTGATAGCCATGACAGTGAGTGCATTTCTCCTTCCTAGGCTTATCACCACGAGTATCTGTTCGAGTGTCTGATCGAGAGTTAGATTTTTCACCTTGATGCTTTCCCATTAGAGCAGTGGATTCAGTGTTTGATGTATCTCCTCGAGTGATCTTCAGGCTCACCTCATCTTGGACAAGCAGTGAGTGAGCTTCACTTGCAGTTGGCAACGGCTTTGACATCAAGAACCGTCTCCTTGCAACATCATATTTCTCGCTTAGCCCCATCAAGAACCTCATCAACTTGTCTTCTTGATCAGCTGCTTCGAGTTTCTATGCTATGTTGCACTCACATTTTCCAAATGTGCACTTGATTGGAGTCACAATTCCAGTAAGATGTTGCCATAAGCCTCTGATCTTGGTGAAGTACTCTGTGACTGATGATGAACCTTGATTGCACTCGGTGATTTCACGCTTGATCTGGAAAATCAGTGGTCCATTTTTCTGACCAAAGCTTTCTTGAAGATCATCCCACATCTCCTTGGCAAGATCAAATTCATCAATAGTCACATAAATTTCCTTGGACACGGTGTTGAGGATCCATGAACACACAACATCGTTATATCGCTGCCATGACAACGAATTTTCCGGAGTTTCCACAAGCGATCCATCGACGAAGCCTACTTTGTTTTTGACTGAGAGAGCTTTAGTCATTTCTCAGCTCCAGCGTCGAAAATTGTCGCAAGTTAGCTGCAAGCTCGTAAGAGTTAGACCTGAATTGTCGGCAGGATGGATGAAGAACGGATTCTGCAAATCCATCGATGTGATCTGATCTCTCCTTCGCTTGCGCTCGCGTTCACGATCTCCAGGTGGTGTGTTCCCAATTTCGGTGCGATTTTGCATTGTGATTTTGATCTGAATTCGTCAGAGCTCTGATACCATATTGACTTGATCAGATCTGTAGATTCAAGCTAGAGCACAGCTTGAGAGAGATGAGAGAACATGAGAGAGAGAGAGAGAACCAGTGAAATGAAATGTGAAGAATTTGTTAATTGCTCAACTGAATGTTGTTACAGCAAAGGCTTTATATAGCCTGAATGTGATGACTTCTAACACATTCTAAAGCCATCAGTTTATTATTCTAACAGGAATTTCAATTCATGAGAATTTCAATTCATGGAAATTTCAATTCCTATGAAATGGGGGAAGTTAGCTTACCATGAGGGGTAGGTAAGATCTACTTCCTTCGTTCACTTATCCCAAATCTCCTATAAATTTCATTTTCTTATCAAAAAATCTCCAATTACTATGAAAAATTCCATGTTTAACCAAACAAAACATAGGAATTGAATTCATGGGAAATTGTTTCCAACCAAACACTTTTTTACATTTCCCATGAAATAGAATTCATAGGAATTACATATCTTGGGAAGTTATTTCCGGAAAGTCTATTTCTCACGTTTAATCAAACGAGCCCTGAGTATCTCAGACAGATGCATTTAAGTGGGCATGCCTATATATAACAAGTTTTATCTATGGATGATTTTATTTATAGGATGTTTATTATAGATAGTACACGAATCTATAATAGGATCTAAAATAAGGTACGTTTTATCTATATTTAGATTTATCTAAACAAAAGTTCTAGAAGAGAATTATTCTATTATAAATTGAGAGTCATAGGGTTGCATTAGAAAATGGGATCCATATATCACAATAAAAATAAACGGTCGGTATAGAGAGTTTTTTTTTTTTTTTCCCTCCACAGGGTATTCTATGCTATGCAGTTCTTATTGGAACACATGAAATCATTTGTGTATCCCATCATTTTCATATTAGTAATTTACTTAATTTGTTTTATTATTAGCTTTCTGAGGTAATGTTTGAAAAATTAAGGATATTGCAATTGCAGATACTTTGAAAATTGTACTTTCGATCATTACTACACCTATGATTTTGGGCCTTATATGTTATGGGATTTGCTGCAAAACACAAAGGAGCACTAGCCATTCAACAATAGAGAGTGGTCATCCAAGGAGCACTGTCACTAATAATAACATGCTTCAAAGCCATCTCGATGCCACCTCCAATGCAACCGAGCGAACATTGGGGCTTGAACAAGCTACTTTGGATGTCTATCCGATCATCGTAGTCGGAGAGAGTGGTCGGATGTTAGTGAACATGGAAGATAAAACGTGTCCGATTTGCCTGTCAGAGTATGAACCGAGGGAAACTCTTAGGACTCTACCAGAGTGCTTGCATAGGTTCCATGTCGAGTGTATAGACGAATGGTTACGCGCAAAGGCCTTGTGTCCCATTTGCAGAACCCCTCCACCTCGAAGATCATCTTAGCTTCAAATTTTAATGGTATATATTCCTACGTACTTAGGTTCCATGTCGCTGGTATAAACTGTCTCTAACTAAAATTCTAGAAAAACTCCAAACTATGTGCCTTCTCTCTCTTTCGTCTTCACCGGCTCTTCATTTCAAATCTATCGTCCAACCTTACAAGAAGTGGTTAATCATAGATATTCAAATGCGTCCAATACCGAAAACTCAAGTTTTGTCAGCGTTTATATGAACTCAAGTATTTTCGACATTTGTATCTTTCTAAGTGAAACAGACTTCTACTTGTGAGTGTGCTGGTTTGCATTGATCTTATTCTAATAAACTTGTTCACAGGGCCGTCCAATGACTTTTGGAGGCCCGGTTCATAAGTTCACTATTAATAATTTTTAATAAAATTAAGATTAACAAAAATTTTTTAATGATAGTATATCATCGTATTAAATTATTTGTATTATATTTTTGCAATTGAAATAAACTTTAAATTACTAACAAATTTTTTTTAACTTGTTGTGAATACTTATTTTGGATAAATTATTTTTAACTTCTTTTTTTAGATAAATGAGTTTTAGTTTTGAAAAATAGAAATTAGATACAATTTTGAGTAATTATTGTGAAATTACATATATGGGTGGTTTTTTGATCAAAATTACATAAAATTTTTTAGTATCAAATACAAACTATACAATATTAATCTAGGTGGTTCAATTTACTTCAAAATATTATATAATATGGTTTTATAAGAGAAAATTTACAAAAGATTGTTTTAACTTGTTGTGAATACTTATTTTGGATAAATTATTTTAACTTCTTTTTTAAAGAAATGAGTTTTAGTTTTGAAAAATATAAATTAGATGCAATTTTGAGTAATTATTTTGAAATTAAAGATATGGGTCAATGGTGTTTTGATCAAAATTACATAAATTTTTTTAATATCAAATACAAACTATACAATATATGGGTCAATGGTATTTCAGAATATTATATAATATGGTTTTATAAGAGAAAATTTACAAAAGATGATTTGTTAAAAAAAAATAGTCTCATCTAAAAGGGATTTTTGAGAAATAATCCTAAATTTTATATATAATTTTTTTTAAATTTAATCATCTCGATAGAAATATTAGATTAGGTTTATGAACATTTGATTAACATTTTCTAGCACAAAAAAGATTACTATATTTTTTTATTGGTGGGCTAATGAAAACTAGTACGACTCCCGCGCCATGGCGCGTTTTTTTAAAACTAAAATATTATATATAAAAATATTATAAAATATTAATAAATGTTAAGATAAAAATCATAAAAAAACTTTACAAAAAATGTATCTTATAATTATCTCATAAATTATATTTTAAAAATCTTATGTAAAGTGTAATACATAAATATATATAATTTAAATTACTCAGTAATAATAATATCAATATAATTATAACATTATTTAAATGTGATGTATCATAATCAATAGTTATATTCAATGTTTTGAATTAAGCCCAATAGTTAGCAAATAAATTTGAGTTATATTAGATTTAAGCCCAATAGTTATATTAGATTGAATTCAATGTTTTGAATTAAGCCCAATAGTTAGTAAAATTAAAGAAAAAAGAAAATTAAAGGAAAAAGAATAAAAAAAAGAGAATTAAAGAAAATCAAAGAAAAATGGCAAAAAAAAAAAAAGAATATTGGTTAAGACTCCTAAAATGCCTCTAAAATTGACACGTCATCTTAAACTCTTCTAAATTAAGAGTTTATATAGATATATAGATAGTTAGTAAAATTAAAGAAAAAAGAAAATTAAAGGAAAAAGAATAAAAAAAAGAGAATTAAAGAAAATCAAAGAAAAATGGCAAAAAAAAAAAGAATATTGGTTAAGACTCCTAAAATGCCTCTAAGATTGACACGTCATCTTAAACTCTTCTAAATTAAGAGTTTATATAGATGAAAGAAGGGGATATCAAGAACTCAGTAAAAAGGGGAAAAAAGAAGAAAGAGGCGCAGTAAAAAAGGAAAAAAAAATAAGAAAGAGGCGCAGCTGGAGGGATTCGATCTCCTGCCAACACCAAAGCACGCTGCTCCTATTCCACCTGTAAACCAGTAAGGCAAGGAAGGCTATTGGACATTTTGTAAAACGTTTTATAATATATACTGTGCTAAAATTATCAAAATGAGGCCCAATAAAATCGGAGGCCCCGTGCGATCGCCCACTTCGCACTTGCCCAGGGCCGGCACTGCTTGTTCATACCATAGATTACCATTGATTAATAGTATTTCATTAGCCTCTAAATAGATGATGTAAGATTGAATTATAGTGTGTATGTGTATCTATCAAATCATCACAATAATAGGAGGAATAGGATCCTCTCCTAATGAGAGATCTCCTAATACCTAATAAATCAATAACAACCATTAGATTTAATTAAGGGTTTAGATTAAATATCACTAATTAATTAATTAAATATTAAGTAAAAAATGGCATCCCACCCAGGGTCTTCCGAGCGATATGAATTCCTGTTGATCGAGTAACCCCTTTCTCCTTGCATTCAATATACAGTAAAATCAGAGGAATTGATTCTCACTCACCCATCCATCATGCATGCTCTTCCTGTAAAGGTGGTACTCTCTCCGTTCAATAATATATGTCTTTTACTATTCATGCACGTTTTCTTATGAAGCTAAAAACAATATAAAATATCAACATTTTATTAAATATTTTTAAATAATATCATACATATTACTAATAAGTATAGAATTATTTTAAAAAATTAATTAAAATTTGAATATTTTATGTAGTTTTTAGCCCATTAAAGCGTGCATAAATAGTCTAAAGACATCTATTGTGGGACGGAGGGAGTATTTTGGAAAGAACTCATTATCAAAAGTCTTCCCACAAACTTGAAATTAAAATCAACATCTAAGCTTTGTTTTCAACAAAGTAAGAAACTTCTGCATTCATATACTTGTATAGTAAAATCCCATGTATCCCTTAATCGAAGAGGCTGAAACCCATCTCATCATCCGACTCTTCCTTCTCTTCAACCTTCTCTTCATTCTTTGCATCCGCTGCGGGAGCAGCGTCACCAGCCTTAACAAAAGGAGCTGCTGTAGCCGCTACTGCAACACCGTCGCCAGCAGGAACTGGAGCGAGCTTCTCCCTCCCGGATGCGATGAGTTCAGTAATATCTTTATCGCTCACTTGAGACGAGCAACTCGATCAATTCTATCATCATCTGCCTCAACACCGACGAAACCGAGAAAGTTTTGTTTTTGATGTCGTAGGGGTTGCCACCCAAAACGGCCAACAAATAACCGGCGACAACCTTCATATCTACAAGAGCGGAGGAGGCCACAGACATGTGTCTAGGATTGCTTTTAATTCTAAATTCCCCTGGAGTTTATAGTCACAAATTCACAATGAACTTGGGATCCTAGTGGTGTGCGTGAGGAGCTCAAAGTCTCGAACATTTGGCTGATCTAGTCATGCGCTCGCAAGGTCTCAAGGTGTCTCTGGGGTTTCAGTCGTCATATCCTCCGCGCTTCCGCCCACCTCCATCTCACAATTTCAACTGATGTACTGCAGAACATAAAAATCAAACAAAGTGTTGAGATATTATATCGAGATCATATCTTTTTGTATTTAGATTTGATTTTCTCTTGTATAGCAAGTAACATATATATCTTTGTAAGTTATGATAGAATTAACCTAGTTCTCGTGTATATATTCACTTAGTTAATCAAAGGAAAAGCAAGCTTTGCCTCCTACCATTTTCTACATGGTATCAGGCTTTTTCGATCCTTGATCCCATCTAAACCTACTCCTACTCTACCATGGCCACCCATGCCCCCGCCCTCACCCCTGCCTCGCCTTACTACCTTCACCCCTCTAATCACCCTGGCCTTGCTATTTGTCCTGTGATCCTGCGTGGTGAGAACATCCCCGAATGGAAGATCGCTATGCGCAATGCCTTCTCTACCAAGTTCAAAGAAGGCTTCCTCGGCGGCTCCATCACTTAGCCTGAAGCTGGCTCTGCTAATTATGCCTATTCGAAGAGAGTCAATTCTATGTTGATCGGGTGGATCGCTCAATCCATTGAGCCCTCCCTCCACTCTAGCATCACTTATTTTGCCACTGCTAAGGAACTTTGGGGTGACCTTGATCAGCGCTTTTCTGTCGGCAACATTCCACCGATCCTTCAGATTCGTTCTAAGATCGCTCGTTGTCGTCAGGATGGCCAATCGATATCTACCTACTTCGGTCGTCTCAAGAAGCTCTGGGACGAACTCACCACCTACACCGCTTCCACTGCCTGCACTTGCGGAAACGCTGCTAAGAAGCGCGAGGTTGAGCGAGCCCATCAATTCCTGATGGGTCTCGACGACACCTCTTATGCCACCATCTGGTCCACCATCGTTGCTCAGGACTCGCTTCTGCCGCTTAATCGGATCTACTCGCTCGGTGTTCAGGAGGAACGTCTCCAAACCATCGCAAAGGATCAGGACGCTTACTCGGACTCCCTGGCTATGGTTGCTCGGTCTCAGTCTCGCCCTTCATTGGGTATGACAGACAAAAGCGTTCACCTTTGCACTCATTGTGGTCGATCCAGCCATGATGTGTCGTCATGCTAAAAAGTTATCTGCTTTCCAGACTGGTGGAACCACGACAAGGGCGTCGCTGACCCTACTACGGGTGCCCCTCCTGGACGAGGTCGTGGCGCTCCGGTCTCTACTCCTCCGCTGTCCAATTCCCTCACACGGGGGTTTGCTATGCACGTTGTCATGGCCAATTCAGCCTCCTCTTCGGCCTCGCCGCCCCTGAACTCTACCGATCATGACGCCTTTGGCTCCCTTGTCTCTAATGCCGATTGGAACCTTCTCTTCGAGAAATTCAAGGACTTCCATGCTAAGTCCTCTCGCGATCGCATAGCAGGTGTCATCTCTACCTCTTGGATTCTCAACTCGGGGGCATCGTTTCATATGTCAGGTGAGGCCACTCTTCTCCATGATCTTGGTGACATCCAGCCGTGCCATATCAGGCTCCCTAATGCCACTGTTTCGATAGCAACTCAGGCCGGCAGCCTTCATCTCTGTCCTGGCGTGACTCTATCCCATGTTTTACTTGTTCCGGGACTTGATTGTCACCTTTTATCGTCTTCCTGTTTCTCTGCTGAGTTATCTTGTCTCGTTATATCCTCTAATAAGCTTTTTGTGATATAGGACCACATTTCGAGGCCGCTGATTGGAGCGGGTGAAGTCCGAGATAGGGTATCCTAGTTGTGATGGCTTACTCCGCCTCCTTCTCCTCCCCACGTCCGCTCTTGTCACACTTCCGTCGTGAACTCCTTCCCTATTTGGCATCAACGCCTTGGGCATCCTTCCCATCATTTAGTTCAGTCCTTCCCGAGTATTTCCGCTTCCAAACTTGTGTCCAATAATACTGATCCTTGTGATATTTGTTACAAGGCCAAGCAAACTTGCATTTCTTTTCCCATTAGTACTTTTAGGGCTACCATTTGTTTTGATTTAGTTCATTGTGATATTTGGGGTCCTTATCGTCTCCCTTCCACTTATGGTGCATCTTATTTTCTTACTTTAGTTGATGACTATTCTCGCACTACTTGTGTTTATCTTATGTATCGATCATAAGTCCGAAGTTTCTTATTTACTTCGCAACTTTTGAACTATGGTTCAAACACAATTTCAACGGTCTATCAAGTGCTTTCGCAGTGATAACGGCTCGGAATTTATAGCCCTTAAGCCATTCTTTCGGGACCATGACATTCTATTCGAGTCCTCTTGCGTCGGCACTCCCCATCAAAATGGTCATGTAGAGTGCAAACATCGTCACATTCTTAATGTCTCTGATGCTCTCATGTTCCAGGCCTCTGTACCACAAAAAAATTGGGGTGAATGTGTTCTCACCGCCTGCTATCTTATCAATCGAACCCCGAGCACCCTTCTCCAAGGCAAAACTCCATATGAGTTCCTATTCCACAAGCCTCCTGATTACTTCCACCTACGAGTCTTCGGATGCCTCTGCTACTCTACCCGGATCCCTCGCAGCACCGACAAGCTCGCTCCCCGCAATCGTCGTTGCATCTTTTTGGGATATCCGTTCGGTGAAAAGGCTTGGCTGCTCTATGGCTTGGAAACCCATACTTTCTTTAATCACGAGACGTCGCTTTCCATGAGCACGTCTTCCCTTACACAACCCCACCTTCCTTCTCCGAGTCTCCTGTCGAGTCCTCTATAGATCACCCTTCGCTTCTCACTTATGATGATGATGGTCCACCTCCTGCAGCCACAGCCGGCCTCAAGGGGAATCCACCTCCTCCTTCACCCCCTCGTTGCAGCACCCGTCTCCCACAACCCAACAAATGTCTTTGCGACTATGTGTGTACAACCACTCGATACTGTCACCCTATCTCATCGGATCCCTCTTCAATCTCGTCTTTAGGTTTCTGTATCCTTTATCTAATTATATGAGGTATGATAACTTGTCCAAGTCCCATCGTAATTACCTTGCATCTGTCTCCACCACACCCGAGCCTATATTCTTCCATGAGGCTGTTTAGCACCAACACTGGCGTGATGTGATGCGTCTTGAGATCGATGCTCTGCATCGAAATAGGAGATGGGAGGTTGTTGACTTGCCTCCTGATAAGACTCCTATCGGATGTAAGTGGGTTTTCCGGATTAAATATAAGGCGGATGCAGGCATCGAGCGCTACAAAGCTCGCCTAGTTGTGCTTGGCAATCGGCAAGTTGAAGGTACTGACTATTTCGAAGCCTTTTCTCCTATTGCTAAGATGGTTTCTGTTAAGGTTTTCTGGCGGTCGCTGCGATTCGTGATTGAGAACTTCATCAAATGGATGCCCACAACGCCTTTCTTCATGGTGATTTACACGAGGATGTCTACATGACCATGCCTCCTGGGTTCTCTATTGCGAGTTCTGCCAAGGTTTGTCATCTTCGTAAGTCTCTATATGGTCTTCGTCAGGCTCCTCGCAATTGGTTTTTCAAGCTCGCCTTAGCTCTGAAGCACTAAAGTTTCGTCCAGTCCTACGCCGACTACTCCCGATTTTTGTTTCGGTATTCCGGCATTGTTCTTCACGTTCTGGTTTATGTGGACGATCTTATTATTGTCGGCAACAACTCCACTTCTATCACTCGCTTCAAGGCCTTTATGCACTCATGGTTCCACATGAAGGATCTTGGCCAGTTGAAGTACTTCCTTGGCCTTGAGATCACTCGCACTCCTACCGGCATTTTTCTGTCTCAGCGCAAGTATGCACTCGACATTTTGACATAAACGGGTCTTCTCGCTGCTAAACTGGCGTCTTTCCCAATTGATCAGAACCACAAGACGGATTTGGATACTAGTGCCTTGTTCGATCAGCCGGAACAATATCGTCGGTTAGTTGGTCGGTTGATCTACATCACCATCACTCGCCCGGAGCTGAGTTACTACGTCCATATTCTAGCTCAGTTTATGGCGTCTCCGACAGCAAACTAATGGCAAGCAGCCATGCGTGTCGTTCGTTACTTGAAGAGTTGCCCCGGCCAAGGTATTTTCTTTTCTCGTTCTACTGACCTTCGGCTCAATGCCTATTGTGACTCCGAATACGCTACATGCCCTCTCACTCGTCGCTCATTAACTGGCTTCTTCATCATAGTTGGCAAGTCACCCGTCTCCTGGAAGACGAAGAAACAGTCCATCGTTTCTCGTTCTTCGGCCGAAGCAGAATATGAGGCCATGGCTACCACTACTTGTGAAGTCGTGTGGCTCAATTCTTTTCTTGCGTCTCTAGGGGTCTTTCATCGCCAACCCATGCGCCTCTGGTGTGACAATCAAGCTTCTTTGCATATCGCCTCTAACCCGGTCTTCCACGAATGCACCAAACATATTGAGGTTGATTGTCATCTGATTCGTGATCATGTTCAAGTTGGCACCATTGTCACTGGTCACATTCGATCATCTCTTCAGCTAGCCGATATACTTACCAAGGCCTTTGGACATTCCCAGTTTCACACACTTCTTCGCAAGTTGGGCATTCGGAATCTTCACGCTCCAACTTGATGGGAAATGTTGAGATATTATATCGAGACCATATCTTCTGTATTTAGATTTGATTTTCTTCTGTATAACAAGTAACATATATTTGTAAGTTAGGATAGAATTAACCTAGTTCTCGTGTATATATTCACTTAATTAATCAAAGGAAAAGCAAGTTTTGCCTCCTACCCTTTTCTACACAAAGTCATCAACAGGAAACAAATAAAAAATCAATCAAAGTTATAAATCCAACAAAATCTAGTGCCAATTTCACTGCAGTCCGCCCTTAGTTTGGCTTACCAAAATCGGGTTCTATTGATCCAACTCAAATGCATGATTTTTCTCCATTTTTCTCTTTCGCTTCCTTTCTCAGCCTAAGTCCTGATCGTTGAAATAGAAGCTGGAAAGCTTCGAGTTTGGTTGGCATGAACTCACGACGGCGATGGAAGCGTCAAGAGGAAGCTCGGAAACACCAACAAATTGAAAGCCGCCAGACCTCAAGGCATCCTTAAGATTCGACCTGTGAATGGAGGTGGTGATCGAGGAGGTTGGGGTTATGGATTTATCGTGGTGGTGGGTAAAGGTGGAGGAGACGAGGAGCATGCAAGTAGAGTTGGAGTATTCAAGATTTGAGATAATTGAATTAGTAAATTGGGTTAATTATTGGATTTTTTTGTTACGGGTTAATTAATAGGAGAAAATATGTACCATTGATTTTTATTAAGAGGATATTAGGAGAGAATCCCATTCCATAATAAGAAATCCTAGCTGCAGAGAGATTTTACTCTATAGGGTGTTCTACGTGATTCTTGCTAGAGCACATAAATCATTCGTATCCTGTTGTTCAATCTCTTTCCCTTTCACGATATTCACTCGTGGAAATTCACAACATTGTCCTCACAGCATAAAAGATCGATAGGATGCTCTAAAAGTTGAAGCCTCTACCTAAGATAATGTCATAATCGAACAAAAATGTGGGAGATCTATGGGTTGTTCCTTGTCATCCTACCTAGTACTTTCCACTCGCCTCTATCGACTAAACTATGTATCATCTGCTAAGTCTCTCGATGCATAAAATAAATAATTAAGTACAATGAGATCGAATCCCCTTGTCGGATGCCTCTTGTAGGTTTAAAACCCTCCATCATCTCACCATTAATAAGAACTGAAGTAGACACTGAACTAATACACTCTAATCCATCTCACCCTTGGAAACTCGCATCCATCAAGGAATCTGTGATGAAGTCCCACTGGAGCCGATCATACGCCCTCTCTTGATCGATTGTAACTAGCATCTTTCTTCCCTTTCTTCTTCCTCGTTGAATATATACATATGAACTCCTTCCCAATAATAATATTATCCGTAATTAGGCGATCGTGTACATAAAAAACTACCTTGTATAGGACCAATGAGAGAAGAAAAAAGTGGTCTTATCCCGTTAACCAAAACGTTTGTAATAGTTTTATATAAAATATTACAAAGCTAAATGGTCGAAATTCGACTATGTCTTCCAGTTTAGCCACTTTCGTGAACAACCCATTAAGAGTAGCATTCGATCCATCCTGCATTCTCGATGAGTCAAGAGAACACACACACACAAACTCGCTCTCTCAACGAGACACTAACAGTTAGAGGTGGCAATCGGGCGAGTCGGGTCGGGTTCGGGTCGGGTTATTCGGTTTCGGGACAAATCGGACTCGGGTTGATATCGAGTGTTATGACAATCTGGGTCGGGTCGGGTTGGGTCGGGTTCAATCGGTCATTATTTTTTCGGATACAATCGGGTTTTCGGTTTTAATTTAATCGAGCAATTTCGGATTTTGGACAAATCGGGTTTCGGTTTAACCGGGCTTCGGTCAAACCGGGTTTCGGATGAACCGGGCTTCGGTCAAATCGGGATTCGGTCCAATCGGGTTTCATTTGAACCGAGCTTCGGTCAAACTAGGCTTCGGTCGAATCGGGTTTCGGTTGAAACAGTTTTTCGGTCAAATGGAGTTTTAGTTGAACATAATTTCACTTAAATTGAGTTTCTTTTTTTGGTTGAACCTGATTTTGTTTTGAACCGAGTTTCCGTCAAATTGATGTTCACTTGAATTAAGTTTCTATCAAATCCACCGTATGACTCAAATTGGATAAATGAAATAAATTTTAGTTAAACCAAACTTTTATTTATTGAAATTTCAATTTGATTCAAATTTTGCGTTATAAGTTGTAACTTATCATTAGTCGATATGTTTTAGATTTTTAGTCATATTTATAATAATAATAATTTATATATGAGATATTTACCTTTTTATACATAAGCTATTTCTTATCAATTCGATCTCTCTCTATCTCCCTCTCTATATATAATAATAATGTGTATTTGTACTATATAATAATATTGTGAATTTATAACGTGTTATAGAATATAGTTTGAAGTTGGTTTATATAGGTAGTCTTTTCTTTATTAAAAATAAAATATTAGTACACCACTTAAACAAAGCAAGATTTCTGCCATCTAAATGAGAACTATTAAATGTTATGATATTGGTCCGAAGTAAGATTTATCCAAACTTCATATTATCTAATTTGATAACTAAGATTCAATAACTATAGTATATAGTATATTTTGAATGGTTAGTTGAAAACTATTATTGCTAAAGAATGAATTCCTAGATAAATAGAAAATGAAAAATCCACTAAAATATTTTTAACTTATACTTTCCATTATATCGTTCTAGAAAGAACACTTACAAATCTATTGCTAAAGATTATATTTCTTTGTCGATCATATAATATATATTCTATAACAACTAAAAAGCTTAAATATTTTTTAAATATATAATTTTTAAAAATGAATACAAATTATAAAATAGACAAATGTACATCCTCGGGAAGAGAATTTATAGCAAAAAAATGTAATAAATTTAAAATTATTTATAACTATAACTTAATATTTGTGAGTTAAAGAATAAAAACAAAAAAAAATCAAAAATGTGTATTACTAAAATGATCATTAAACTAAATAAAGGACAAAAAAATATAAAATAAATTATATAGTACTCCAAAAGAACAACCCAAGTTTTAGGAGGGAAATAAAAGCACATTTTATTTTGGGAGGGAACTAAAAAAATGAAAAAATTAGGAGGGAAGTCAAATAATTAAAGAAAGAAAGAAAAGTACCGTAGATAATTTTCATTTACCTTAAAATTTTACAAAATACTCCGTACTAAATTATTGAATTCACTTTACACAAGAAGCACTCTCAATTCTCAAATCAATCTGCTTTTTGTGATTGAGTTTGATGGACTAATTAGTAGCCTAAGACAATAAAATACGTGGAGTATTTAATTTGTGATAAGATTATTGATATAAGGTAGAAAAATGAATCATTAAGAGGGGAAAAATAATGTTAAAGGGAATTAAGTTAACTTGGAGGGGAAATATTCAGGTTATTTCACTATTTGAATATAATCAGGTTATTTCGGGTGTCGGATATAATCGGGTTCGGGTGATTTCGGGTGTCGGATATAATCGGGTTCGGTTGATTTCGGGTGTCGGATATAATCGAGTCGGGTGATTCGGTCTTTGGGTTGTTGTCGGGTCGGTTCATTCGAGTATAATTAGGTTCGGGTTAATATCGGATTCGGTTTGCTATCGGGTTCGGGCGGAGTTCGGGTCGGATCGGTCGGTCTCGGTTCTGAACTTTTTAAAATTTATTCAGGTGTCGGTCGGGTTCGGTACCGGGTCATTCGGATCGGTTTTCTCGAATCGGGTCGAGTATTGCCAGCTCTACTAACAGTAGACCAACACTTTTGAAAGAACAATGGTTGAAATCCATCCACACCCGGCGCCTTAATCCAAGAGACCCATTTCCTTCACAACTCGAAAAATCTCATCGCTAGAACGTACTAGTAATTGGTCCCATGATTGAATCCCCAGTATATAATATATTGTGAGTATTACAATATAAAGGAAACTTACATGACCTAGCTACGAGAGCCACGCAATAGGTAAAATATAATTTAAACAAGATCATTTATACTTTATTTCCTTTATATATATATATATATATATATATATATATATATATATATATATATAGGGATACGCTCCGGTGAAAACCAAAATTGCGGTAGAAACCCGTGAGGACCGACTTTTTAGCTCGGTTCACTTGCTTTATAGCCCGGTTATGAATAGAACCGATCTATAAAGGCATAAATTTTAGCCCGGTTTTGAATAAAACCGAGCTATAAAGTCACTATGTAATTTTAAAACATTAGCTTATTAGCACGATTTTTCGGTTTGACCGAACTATAAAGTCATGTGTTATTTTAAAACTGGAGTTTTTAGCACGGTTTTTAGGTTGAACCGAGTTGTAAAGTCACCGTGTGATTGAGCTTTTTAGCACGGGTTTCAATAAAATCGAGATATAAAGTAGTCCTCACGGGTTTTTACCACAATTTGAGGTTTTCACCGGAGTCAATCCCTATATATATATATAGGGATGCGCTCCGGTGAAAACCAAAATTGCGGTAGAAACCTGTGAGGACCGACTTTTTAGCTCGGTGCACTTGCTTTATAGCCCGGTTATGAATAGAACCGACCTATAAAGTCACAAATTTTAGCCCGGTTCTGAATAAAATCGAGCTATAAAGTCACTATATAATTTTAAAACATTAACTTTTTAGCGCGATTTTTCGGTTTGACCGAACTATAAAGTCATGTGTTATTTTAAAATTGGAGTTTTTGGCACGGTTGTTAGGTTAAACCGAGTTGTAAAGTCACCGTGTGATTGAGGTTTTTAGCACGGGTTTCAAAAAAAACGAGATATAAAGTAGTCCTCACGGGTTTTTACCACAATTTGAGGTTTTCACCGGAGTCAATCCCTATATATATATATATATATATAGGGATTGGCTCGGGTGAGGACCATTTCTTATAGTGAAAACCGAAAGGACTAATCCTATTGGTTGCTTTTTAACAGTGGACCCCTCCACTTTTCCACTAAAATCCAACCAAAAAACCAAAAATTACAGAAAATAGCCATTAGTTTTAGAATTTTAATTTGTGTATTATTTTAAATTATCTTTAATATTCCGCAATTATACTATATTAAGAGTGATCCTGCAATTTGGTATCAGAGCCTAGTTAATTAAAAATAATCTGTATTTACCTATAAGACAATCTGGAGGTGTCTACTAATTGCCCCCATAAGACTTATCCTCATGCTTTACATTTAGATGTAAACGATAAGCATTTTGGAGCAATTTTAAATGCCATTTCAGATCAACTTATAGATCTAAAACTCGAAGTTAAAAAATTAGAACAATTATATATTGAGATTAGCAGTAAAATATTTAAGACTGTAAAAGAGACAGGCGAAGTACATCACTCAACAAATCTAAAAGCCATTAACGAAATTAGTCATCAGATAAGCCTAACATCAGGTGGTGAAATTAAGAAAGGAGATCCTTTTAAATATAGTTATCCATTTAAAAAATCCAAAAAGAAGTTTTCTACTAAATTAGATAATATAAAGAACAAGGAAACAGTAGAAGAAGACCAAGACGAAAATCTTAAAAATGAATCACCATCCACTTCGACAAACAAGGAGATTCAGCACTAAGTTGGATGACCCAGAATGGAAGATGAAATTACATAAACAAAAAGCCATTGAAACCAACTTTATGAACCAAGAGGTCATGAGCGAAGACGAGTCTGAAAAGAATTCGGATGAAGAAGCTGTGTATCAACAAATGGGATTAATTAACCTAAAAGATATGGAAAACATTCCCATATCTAAAGTCCAAAGAAGGTTAAATGAAATTTTAAGACAAAGAAGGCTGAAGGAGAATGAACCAGTAGAACAAAATGAAGCTAGAAGACATTACAGAAGATATGAACATGGTTCAACTAGTAATTACAGACCTAGGTTAAAACCTAGAGAATTTCTGGAGAAGAAGGAAAGATTTGAAGTAAGCATTATGCCAAACCATAGACTAAATCAAAGAGAAATTAATCTAGAACCCATAAGTGAAACAGGTTATAAATTAAACCTAGATGGTATAAGGAATAGGTGTGAAATCATAGAGTTCTGGAAGAAAAGTATGATGAGTGTATTAAACATGAACGTAGGATGGAACTCTTCTCAATTCCTTAATTATATAGAACATAGTTTCTATGGGTGTATTGCCGACTGGTATGGAGCTATTGGTGATGAACCAAAACAAGAGCTTAGAAATTTAGCAAGCCCGGTGACGATGTTCACCTTAATATGTGAATTAATAGAAGACGAATTCATTGGAGAAAAGGAAGGTGAAGATAAGGAAGCTTTAAAATGGCAAAGAACCTTAAACAATCTTGAAATCTGTAACATGAAATATGTCGATAATTATATAACAGAATTCGAGAAGTATTACTATAAGATAGGGGAAAACAGAACTAATCTACAAATGTTCTTTGATAAACTTTCTGCCCCGATTAATGAACAAATAAGTGAAGAGTATCGAGAGTTAATTAAAATTGGAGATAAAGATACTCTTGGTAACAGAATTTCCTATGTTAGGAAATGGGTTGAGAAAAAATGTCGAGACGTAAGAAGCACCCAAAGAATGAAGAAACAATTTTTAATTTGTTGGGAGACGCCAACAGAATGGGGATGTAACAATAAAGATTACCAAGGAAAAAGAAATTATAAGAGAAAAAGTTTCAATAAACAAAGAGGTGAAAAATATTATAAAAAGTATTATAAAAAACCATTCTCTAAGAACAGAAGGTTTTTCCAGAAAGCCTCGTTCTGTCCTGAGAAAAAGAAAAACTGTAAATGTTGGGCATGCGGAGAATCCGGTCATTACGCTAATGAATGCAAAAATAAGAAGAACAATAGATTAGCTGAAGCCCTAGGTAGTTTGGATTATATCGAACTGTCTGAAGATGAAGCAGTAGATCTAGCCCTAAGAAATAACAAAGGGATAGTAGAAATAATAGAAGAAAAGCTTGAAGAAGATATAGAATCTGAAAATGAGTCAATAGAAGGTGAAGAAATTAATGAAATGATGGAAGGAGAAATTCCTAGTGAGTTCTCTGATGAATATGAAATGACTACTTTAACTCAACTTCAGCAAGCTGAAATCTCTATTGATGAGGAACAAGTTGAAGAAATGACGAGATCAGTAGTTGACTTCCCGATCATGGCTAAAGAACAATTTGTTAAAAAATCATTATTCTCTAAATATGCTAAATATGTTTGCGAAGAAATGTATGGAGATGTAACTGTCAAGAACAATGAAAATCAAGCAACTGAAGTAAATTTAATCAATTGGGCAAACATTCAGAAACATAACAAAGATAAAAAATTTAAATATATTTTCATATGTGGCATCCAAGTAATAATAACTCCATTACAAGACTATGGAAAAGATGTGCAATGCATTAATTTTGTTTGTGACATTAGGCATAAAAAGTTTAGTGATCAATGTATCAGTGGTATAGTCTGTAATTTGAGTCAATGAGCAGTTTCTTGGATCTGTAGGCCTAACTATTATGTTAGTCTAGAAGATCATTATGCATCTAAGTTCTTAGCTATAAAATTATTAACAGAAGGTATTAGTATGCATAAAGGAACTTGTCCTTTACAATTAAAATGGAAGGTAGTTTATAAACTTGAAAATACTACAAATCCTCCACAAAAGTGCCATATAGTAGAAGCTGAGAAACACGAGGTGGTAGGTCCAAGCAAAGAAGTTGTACCTGTTAAGTTAAGACCCGATCAGATAAGACTTAAGACCATTTGGATAAACGCATTTGAAAATTCTACGGGTACTAGCAGTAATAAAGTTTTAACCATAGATGAAGAAGGTAGAATCCATACGAATGCTAAACCACCAGTCAGTCTCTCTAGATGTTCAAGTTTATCTAGAAACACTAGTTTTAGGTTCAATCCTAATCTTAGTATTACTCCAAGGAATCAGGGAACTACTACAAGCAGAAAAGACAAATCGTTTGTGGTAGATGAAGACATAGCAAGCATGATAGCAGCATTAAACAAGAGGTTAGAAAATAAAACTATAAGAGAACCTGGCAGACGTAGTGTAGATCTAGGTTCTTATCCTTTTAAGGAAACAGTAACAGCAATTCCCCCAATAGTTCACAAGGTTAGAGAAAATCAAGAAGGATCTTCTAGTTCTGAACAAAAAGGAAAAATAATAGGATATCAAACTAAAGCCTTTAGTGAACCTATTTATGAAAATGATCCAAGAGCTGAGGATTTCAAGGAGCCTGTCAACGAACCATTCCCTGACCTAGCTTTCGAAGATGAAATGGGTATGAGAATGGAAGTAATAGACCTTAGACATCTCTATGGAGATAATATGAGGGTAGAAGAAAGTCTTGAACATGTCAGTAGAGAATCACTAAAGAAAAACTATAGGATTACCAACCCCAATAGCATTTATATCCCGATAAGTATTTGCTTAGAAGGATTCAATAAATATGAGTTATGTGCCTTTGTAGACACGGGATGTTTAGTATGCTTTGGAAAAAAGGCATTATTTCCTGAGTTTATTTGGCAGAAGTCTCGTAGACCAATCCAAGTTAGAATAGCTGATGATAGTATCATGGTTCATTCAGAATTAGCTTCTGATGTACCTATCATGATAGGCGGAGTCCAATGTGTAATTCCTACACTATGGGCTACAAATCAGCCATCACATGATATGTTAATTGGAAATAATTTCCAAAGACTCCATGTTCCAGTAACTCAACACTTAGATATGATGGTCTTCAACATTCATGGTAAAGACGCTTGGGTTAAAAAGATTAAACAAGCTTATACACACCAAGCAATAGAATTTACGCGCACTAAGCGTGGTGAGGAATATATTCTTCCTACACAAAGAGAATTTGCACTATCTATATGTGAAGTAACCTTAAAAGATAAAATTCTTAAACAACAAGAAAAAATGTGTAAGGAGTTATATTCTGAAAATCCTTTAAAATTTTGGGAAAAAGATAAATCATTTGCTACCATAGAGCTGATAGATCCTAAAGCTGTTATTAGAGTAAAACAGATGGTTTACACTTATAAGGATCAACAAGAATTTAAAGAACAGATTGATGAACTCTTAAAGAAAGGCTTAATTCGAGAAAGTAAAAGTCCTCATTCTAGTCCTGCCTTTATGGTCAGGAATCATGCAGAAGAAAAAAGAGGAAAAGCTAGAATGGTTATCAATTATAAAAAGCTTAATGATAATACTGTTTTTGATGGATATTATATCCCTAATAAGACAGTTTTATTTAATAGAATACAGGGAGCCACTTGGTTCTCTAAAATGGATTGTAAAAGTGGTTATTGGCAGGTAAGAATGGATGAAAAAAGTATTCCACTTACTGCATTTAGTGCTCCTCAAGGACACTATGAATGGGTAGTCATGCCCTTTGGTTTGAAAAATGCACCACAAATATTTCAGAGAAGAATGGACAATGTCTTTAAAGAGTTTAAACATTGTTGTCTTGTTTATATTGATGATATATTAATCTTCTCTAAAACTATAGAACAACATAAGCATGACTTGAAAGCTATAACTCAAAAATGTATTGACCATGGAATCATTTTAGGACAGAAAAAATGCATTTATGCTGAACCTGAAATTGAGTTCCTAGGATTAAAGATTAAAGCTGGTCAAATTATTTTGCAAGAACATATTCTAGAAAAGGTAGAAAAATTTCCTGATGAAATCAAAGATAGAAAACAATTAGAAAGATTTCTAGGTTGTCTTGCTTACGCGTCTGATTTTATAAAAGATCTAGCCAAATTGAGAAAACCTCTTCAGATAAAATTAAAGAAAGATCAAGTTTGGATTTGGACTCTATCAGATACTAAAGTAATCAAAGAACTTAAAAGAAGATGTGAGAAACTTCCAATATTAACTTTACCTAATGAAGATGATGAGTTAGTTCTTGAAACAGATGCTAGTGATTATCATTGGGGAGCTGTTTTAAAAATAAAGAAAGATAACAAGCTTTGCAGGTATAGAAGTGGCAGCTTCAACAAATCTGAGTATAATTATACTGTCATGGAGAAGGAGATTCTTGCAATTTATCGGGGAATTCATAAATTTATAATCTTCCTAGCTCCTAAACCTTTTACAGTCAGAACAGATTGTAAAGGAATATTGGGTTTCATAAATAACAATCTTGATAATATGAAAGAGCATGGGAGACTCCTGCGTTGGCAATTAGCCCTTAATCAATTTACTTTTACCATTGAACATGTGCAGGGATCCAAAAATTCTCTTGCTGACAGCTTAACAAGAGAGTTAGCTGATGGATCAGAGAAATCAAACGCGGTGGGAAAATCCGCAATGGGTGTTCCACCCATGGGACATTAATCTCTTAGGAGAAATAAGAGGATACCAAGGATGGGTTTCCCCTCCAAGTTTTCATATTTCTGTTGATTTTGGAAGATTTACTGAGAATAGATTCCGTCGTGGACTCCTACAAGCGAGACACAGAGCGGTTATACGAATGTTAACTCTAGAGATAATTATAAAAGTTCTCCAACTACCTACTGAACTCCAGGAAGACATCTGTAGAAGATGGAAAATGAGAGATTTCGACAACTTCTACTGGATGGTAACCTTGAGAGATCACGATACTCCAGCAACGATCAGAGAATGATGTAACCATTTCTGTGTAACCACTGGCGCAGGATTAGGAGGATTATCCTTACCCATCATGCCAAATGAAGATGCAGACTTTTTAAATTCGTGGAGATATGGAATGTGCAATGGAATCCACCACAACAACAGGAGACCATGGCCAAAGAAAGAAGAAGAAAGCATCTTGTACAAGTATTTCACTAAGTTCCAGAAGGAGGTCTTCCTCAGAGCAGCAACATTCGAAAAAATACAAGACATAAGTTGTTGCCGTGTTATCAGTGCCTGCATAGATGTTAGCCAGGGAAAAACCCGGCTACCACATTACCTAATCTTCCTACTAATGAGGGAAGATTATTGGTACGTGAAAGATCCAGTAATGGAAGGAAGAATCGATGTAGTAAGGCACACTTGGGAGGCAAGAGCAAAAGGATTCTTCTACATCTACTACTACATCACCAAGTTCAGACAGACAGATTGTGGGATATTCAAAGTCGGAAATACAACCTTCATAGTAACCCCACAACTCAATCCACTAATGCAGCAAGCCATAAACAGGACTGAATCCATCAATCTTTACTTAGCAGAGATAGAGGCCGGTCACTTTCTAGATAAAAGGGGACACGAGAGGATGATCGATTTACTGATTGCATGGGATCGAGAATACACTGAAGGATTAATGCTTGATCTCGATCTAGACAATGATCAAGATCTAGAGTTTGATAATACTCTAGATCTAGTTCAAGACTACAATGATGATGACCTGGAAGCCAACATGGGAGACGAAGGGGTCCAGAACCTGGACAACTGAGAGCCATCATCATCCACCAAGCACAATTATTATACTTTCTGCTTTTACTGTTTTTGCTTTTATCACGTGAACCTGTAAAATAATTGTTGTACTGTGTGCTTTTCTGAGTGCGTAGGGGCCCATATGTCGGCCATTTGTAAAAGAGACGTTGGAAGAGGTATCCAATGCTCTCTACTCAGCTCTATAAATAGAGCCATTCTCTAACTTCTCAGGACACAATTCCAGAGAGAGAAACCATAGGAGAAGAAAGAAGAGAGTTTGTAAATCAGAAAGAGAAGTGGAAACGTTTTGAATTTGAGTAGATTGGTGTTTCCATCACTCTAAAGTTCAAAACCTTTCAATGGATCTTCTGATATGAGTGTTAAGTGTGTCTAAGTTTTAAGTTAAGAGTGCTTGTGTGTTGTAATATTTCCCAGATTCAATAAAGTTTGTTTTTAAGAAAGGAAAAGCTACTTAATTGAACACTATGTTTTGAATACTTTGTTTTCTTGATTCAAATCCCTTCACCCTCTCAAAAACAAAACCAAAAGCTAGAGACTACGGTCTGAGGTAGGAAACGAAACAGATCTGTGCTCAATCTGGACTAAGGGAGGCCTGGTTGAAGGTTAGCCACCTCTAGAAAGCCGGAAGCTAAGGAACGCCGGTGGTCCAGAGTAACTACGTTCAGGTATGGGTCAAAACTCTTTAGCTTGAAAGTTTTAGTTGCAGAGCGTGGTGGGCTTAAAACCACAGAAAACTTATTATTCATAATATAGCTAGTAGATTATGGTAGTTAGTACCACTAAAAGTCATTTATAAATCTTCGTTATTTCACTTTGATAAAATCATAAAAAGTTTGAACAAATTTGTAATTTCTATAAAGCTTGGGTAAAGTTGCAAATTACTATCAGAATTGCCCCACCTGTGAGCCCCACAGTGTCAACCAATCAAAACGCTCCTCACGGTTTCTACCACAATATTGGTTTTCACCGGAGCGCGACCCTATATATATATATATATATATATATATATATATATATATATATATATATATATATATATATATATATATATATATTTCGTGTTAGTCATTGATAATTAAATATCCCACATGAATACATGATACATACCACTCCTACAATCAGGGACGGATCTATGTGTTAGCATGGGATGCTCAAGCATCCCCACAAATTTTTTTAAAATTTTAGTGTTAATTTAAAAAATTTTACCTTCAAGCATCCCCACCCGTAAAAAAAATACAAAAGAAAAGAAAATTATCTTTAAATATCCTCGAAAAGATAAAAACTTTATCTTCGAACATCCCCGAAAAGTCGGTTCAGGATCCGCCCCTACCTACAATGATGTATATCTATGGTGCATGATTCCCCTAGATAATGCGTGACACTGTTCACAAATATGCGTCACATAATACATAATATATAATATATTATCCAACATTTGGCACATGCCCAAAATGTGGCAAAAGCAAGAACGAATGGCTCTGCAGACTGGGCACTCAATGACTCAAACAAAACAAAATGGAAAAGGCAAAAATATGGTGTTGGCATATACTCCTTGTTTTCTTTTGAGATTTTTTTTTTTTTTTTTGGAAGCAGGATAAAAATTAGGAAAGCCGTCGCCGACCGAGCCTCTTTCCTAGCGCGTCCGAGTGGACGAGAACACGAAGTTCTAGATCAGTCATCAAACTATCATCGGCAGGGATTCTGTAGGCCAGACATGCAATCATGTCGATCAGCCACCGTATTCGAACCCCTGAAAATATGACGAATAGCAACATGAGACATAGAGTTTAAATAAATAGTCGTGTCGGCCATCAGCAGCTCAATGTTCCAAGGGCACGACCAGTCCCCCAGGCAGCTCAATGTTCCAAGGGCTTCGATCAGAAGGTGTTGAATGCTTTCGCCTTTGCAACACCCATGTAGAGGCCCAAAGCCTCGGCAAACACCTCCGAACTGCTATTACAACGTCCCGACCCTAAAGAGAAAATATTGTCGTTGTGATCACGAATGATAAACACATAGGAGCCTGCTTCAGACTGGCAATAGAAACCGTCAAAGTTTAGCTCCTAATACCTAGAAGGCGGTTTTTCCCAAACTTTGTGTTTTCCGAGAGCTACTTCTGCTCGAAATGGGGTTGGTATTTTGGATCGGGAAAGTGGTTATATGGATCCCAATCTTTTGATTATCAGTTGTTTTAGTACCTGCTGACCAAGTTTGGTAAGACGAATTGCAGAATAAGGCAATCTCATGAGTCGTGGTAGATGCAACGTGTTTTCTTTTGAGAATTAATCTTCCTCAGCTTTGTTCTGCTATGCAATTTCCAGTCATATATATATATATAGGGGTGCGCTTCGGTGAAAACCAAAATTGCAGTAAAAACCTGTGAGGACCGACTTTTTAGCCCGGTTCACTTGCTTTATAGCCCGGTTCTTAATAGAATCGATCTATAAATTCACAAATTTTAGTCCGGTTCTGAATAAAACCGAGCTATAAAGTCACTATGTAATTTTAAAACATGAGTTTTTTAGCACGATTTTTAGGCTTGACCGAATTATATATAAAGTCATGTGTTATTTTAAAACTGGAGTTTTTAGCACGATTTTTAGGTTGAACCGAGTTGTAAAGTCACCGCGTCATTGAGGTTTTTAGCACATGTTTTAAATAAACCAAACTATAAAGTCACTATGTAATTTTAAAACATGAGTTTTTTAGCACGATTTTTAGGCTTGACCGAATTATATATAAAGTCATTTGTTATTTTAAAACTGGAGTTTTTAGCACGATTTTTAGGTTGAACCGAGTTGTAAAGTCACCGCGTGATTGAGGTTTTTAGCACATGTTTTAAATAAACCAAACTATAAAGTCACTATGTAATTTTAAAACATGAGTTTTTTAGCACGATTTTTAGGCTTGGCCGAATTATATATAAAGTCATTTGTTATTTTAAAACTGGAGTTTTTAGCACGATTTTTAGGTTGAACCGAGTTGTAAAGTCACCGCGTGATTGAGGTTTTTAGCACATGTTTTAAATAAACCAAACTATAAAATAGTCCTCACGGTTTTTACCACAGTTTGAGGTTTTCACCGGAGTCTATATATATACTCATTAAGGCTTGTTATGCTCAACTTTTAATATGAGACTTTTTGATTTAATGGCTAATCGCTCTGATACTATGTCAAAGTTCGACTCGATTCGATGATTGGGGTCATGTGCACGGGTGCACATGCCCTAGCTAATAGTATAATACACAAGTCGAGTGAGGTTTTATTTTAAAACCAATTGAAAATAGAAAGAGTAGCTCCTAGCTAATAGTATAATACACAAGTCGAGTGAGGTTTCATTCTAAATAAAAATTGAAAATAGAAAGAGTAGCTAACTCACCGACTTAGAATTCAAATATATCAAGGTTTTAGATTAATCATAATTTTTAGTTAAAAAAAACAAAAACAAATTAGTGGGCCCCATTTGATTGAATAGCCTTTGATCACTCTCAGAGTCTCGGTGCGTGAGTTCTCAAACTCCACATTCAGACGTACGGCTAAACTCTACATTCAGACGTATACATTGGGGTGTGCACCGGCTTAAACCGGACCGGGACCGGACCTAAACCGGATAAAACCGGAACCGAAATATTAAATAATGACAACCGATAACCGGTCCGGAATTATTCCGGTTTTAAACCGAACTGGACCGAAAATACTCAAGCCGAACCGTAACCGAACCGGATTAACCGATATTCTTTTTTTTTTCCCATTTTTATTTCACTAATTACAAATTCTTTTTTTTAGGGGGTAATGGAAATGTGACTTCTTTTTCCTTGATCAAAATTTCAGTTAAGTGTTTTACAACTTTTTTTCCATTAATTATTAGTACTATAGTTTTCATTAATTACAGTTAACTTTTTTTCATTTGATAGATTTCTTTTGGTGGAAATTAAATCATTTATTTATAATACAACCTAGCTTATCAAGACTAAATAATTAAATACAATATGTATACTTACATTTATTTATGATTATATATTTGTGACGCTACGAAATATAGATTTTTTAAAAAAATAATAAGTTTCGGTTGATTCCGGTTTTACCCGAAAAACCGCCGGTTATGACCGGAACCGGACCGGATCCGGAATTCATTGAAAATGTGAACCGAAAACCGGACCGGAAACTTTAATTCGGTTCCGGATCAGGTTTTACCGGTTCGGTTCCGGCCGATTTTCCGATTTAAACCGAAATATGCACAACCCTACGTATACCCCTGTAGATCAGTATACATGTATATCTTTTTTTTTCCATTTATTCTTTTTTTTTAAGCATTTTTTTCATTTATTCACAACATCGATATTGTGTTTAAACATGTTATTCGGTTAAAGTAGACCAATTATTCGTATGTAAGAGGATTATTTCTTTGGCATTTTTTTATAAGATTAAAAAAAATTTCAACACATTTTTTACATTATTCGGTGAGATTACCAAAACTATTCATATTTAATAGAAGATATTATTTGATGAAACGATAATCATTGTTCGTATGTAAAAGCCGAATTTTGTTGAGTTTGCTATATGGAAGCCTAATTTTGGTGAATAGTATTATTCATATGGACATGAATGATTATTCGAATATATATGAATGTTTATTCATTTGTAAAGAATGTTTGGTGAATAGTATTATTAATATGGGCATAAATGATTTTATATATATATATATATATATATATATATATATATATATATATATATATATATATATATATATATATATATATATATATATAGGGATGCGCTCCGGTGAAAACCAAAATTACGGTAGAAACCCGTGAGGACCGGCTTTTTAGCTCGGTTCACTTGCTTTATAGACCGGTTATGAATAGAACCAACCTATAAAGTCACAAATTTTAGCCCGGTTTTGAATAAAATCGAGCTATAAAGTCACTATATAATTTTAAAACATTAGTTTTTTAGCACGATTTTTCGGTTTGACCGAACTATAAAGTCATGAATTATTTTAAAATTGGAGTTTTTAGCATGGTTTTTAGGTTGAACCGAGTTGTAAAGTCACCGTGTGATTGAGGTTTTTAGCACGGGTTTAAAAAAAACCGAGATATAAAGTAGTCCTCACGGGTTTTTACCACAATTTGAGGTTTTCACCGGAGTCAATCCCTATATATATATATATATATATATATATATATATATATATATATATATATATATATATATATATATATATAGAGAGAGAGAGAGAGAGAGAGAGAGAGAGGTTGGGTCCTGTGTTAACAAGCCTTATTGTGTTTTGTGTTAACAAATCTGAGCCTTTGATTGAATGAAATGGGTGGCTGAGAATATTTGATAATTTTGCCTTTTTCTTTAATTAAAAATCAATGGGACCCACTTCTTTCCTTCCCCACTTGTTGAATTATGCGCGTGTGTTGTACACTTTTTTTTGTGGCGTAACATTTTTGGGTGGAGTAACGTTTTTTTTGTGGTGCATTGTTTGAACTATTCGATAAGGTGATAAAAAATATTCGTTAACTTATACTTATTATTCGTTAGATAATAGAAAAAGAGTTGGTCAATTTTGCAACTATTCGCTAGGTTAATAGTAATTATTCGCTAAATTAATCGTTATTATTCATCCGTAAAGAGGAGTTATCATTTAGATAATAGCAAAAGGGTTGATCAATTTTGCAATTATTCGCTAGATTGATAGTAATTATTCGCTAAGTTGATAGTAATTATTCGCTGGGTTGGAAGAGTATGTAAATGTAATTCTTGATTTCCCACATCTAATTAACCAAATACATATGAATAATTCTGTATTATCAACGAATAGAAACTATGAACTTGCCGAATATTGACTCTGAACATAAAATAATAACTAAATAGTAAGGAATAAACTATCTCATTCCATCGAATATTTATTGCATACCAATGAATAATTCCTTATTCTTGATCGAATAACAAGGAGAATCATGAGCAACCGCTAATCTATATACAATAATTCCTTATTCTTGATCAAATACATATGAATAATTTTATATTATCAACGAATAGAAACTATGAACTTGCCGAATAGTGACTCTACATGAAATAATAACTAAATAGTAACGAATACTTTATCACATTCCATCGAATATTTATTGCATACCAATGAATAATTCCTTATTCTTGATCGAATATTAGTTGCATACCAATGAATAATTCCTTCAAGCTATGCTCTAAGGTTACAAACTCATCATGTACCTTGGAGATCCGATGAAATCGAATACAGATTGAACAACAATTCAGGAAGAAGAAAACAAGAGTTACACAAGATTGAGCAACAATCGAACACAGATTGATCGCCGCCTACCTGTTCGTGGCCCTCGCTCGCAATCGGAGGTTGCCGTCGGAGATCCTAGGGTTCGCGAGATTGGCATCCGAGTTCTTCCTCTGCAATTGGAAATTGCCTCATCCGACGAAATAATAACTAAATATTCTCCAAAGGCTTGTTATCTCTCCCGGCGATGACCTTATTCCAGGACTTCTGGGCCTCCTTGAGCCTCGAGTACGCCGCATTCGTCCTGAACACCAGCAAACAGAGGTTGCCGTCGGAGATCCGCCATGGGAGGTTGCCGTCGGAGATCGCCGCCTACCTGTTCGTGGCCCTCGCTCGCAATCGGAGGTTGCCGTAAATCATCTCTCCCGGCGATGACCTTATTCCAGGACTTCCGGGCCTCCTTGAGCCTCGAGTACGCCGCATTCGTCCTGAACACCAGCAAACAGAGGTTGCCGTCGGAGATCCGCCATGGGAGGTTGCCGTCGGAGATCGCCGCCTACCTGTTCGTGGCCCTCGCTCGCAATCGGAGGTTGCCATCGGAGATCCGCCATGGGAGGAAGGAGGAGGATCGGGGAGGAAGAAGGAGGCGTCAATCTGGGCCATCGCTTCGCCTTTTGAAAATGACGGATTGCGGTTAGGGTTGGGATTGTGATACACGCGCTTTATAGAGTCATGGGGTGTGCTTTTTTTCCTTTTTTATTTTCCATTAATAAAAATGATAGATTAATCACAGCCATTCAATTACACTAAATCAACGATCATTATTTGTTAACACAAAACATGTTAAGACTTGTAAACATTTGATCCATACTATATATATATATATATATATATATATATATATATATATATATATATATATATATATATATATATATATATGAATGTTTATTCGTTTGTACAGAATGTTTGATGAATAGTATTATTAGTATGGGCATAAATGATTATTCATATATATATGAATGATCATTCGTTTGTACACGAATAATCATTCATGTCCATTTGAATAAAACTATTTACATATTATTCAGTGAGATTATAAAGAATATTCATATATATATTTAATAGGAAGAATTTAACAAATTAATAAGTAATAAAGACATATTACCAAAATCAATTCAATATCATCGATAATTCAATAATTTCCTTAAAGTCCCCCTTTAAATATGTGAAATTACATTTTTTTTATGTGAGAAATTCGTGTTTTTTTTAAATCAAAAGCTTTGGTGGCCATAATTTAATGGTCCCACACAAATAAAAATGTCATTTATATATGAATAATTTCATTTCATATACGATTAATGTCCATCATAGTTGTATGTTATTCGATTTGATTAGATAAATTATTCGTATGTAAGAGAACAATTTTTAATGTGTTCATTTATTTTGGTGAGGTTAAAAGATTATTCAACACATTTGTATATTATTCAGTGAGATTACAAAGAATATTCATAATTAATAGAAAGAATATTCATAATTATTCGTGTTTATGGAGATGATTATTCGTTTAAATTTGATAGATTATTCGGTTAAACTAGAAAGATTATTTGTATCTAAGAAGACGATTGTTTATGATCGGAGTTTATTAGTTTTCAGGATGTGAAAAGAATAATCAACAAAATTATACATTATTCAATGAGATCACAAAGAGCATTCATACGTAATTTTGTTTGGGTAAAACATATTGAATAAATAATTAATATATGTGCTTTTAAAAATTAAGTTATGAAATAATTATTATATTATATTATTATTCGGTAAATCGAGAATCATTATTCGTATATAGAAGCCGAAATTTTTTAAAATTTGCTTCATAGTTTAAAGAAAAGGAAAAATAAAAAATCAAATCAAATATCTATAAAAATTTAGATTAATTATTCGGTAAATTGAGAATCATTATTAATATATATAGAATTATTATTTGTATAATATAATAATTATCATGTAAAAAATGACAAAGTTTAAACAAAAAAATTTTGGATTCCACACACCTACTGTGTAATTAGGTAAGTTTATTCTTAATCACTTAGTTAAACAAAAAAATTAAACAAATAAGATGTCGACTAAAAAAATAATAAATAAATAAAACACGGTGGCCCCCACATGGTTTGTATATAACGCGTCTAGGCATCCTCACTTACCAATTCCCAATGTGGGTCCCACCTTTTCTTTTTATGAAAAAAATAAATATTCCTAATTAATCTACACCCTTGATTCTATTTGTTTCTATGGTTCAGATGTGTTCCTAGTTTCCATTATAAGAGGTGTTTCCATTACCTAAATATATAAATATCTACTTTGTTATCCAATATCTAATGTAATATATACTTTTGATTTTTTTTTCACTCATCTACCCATTTTTTAACGATAATTCAAATGGTTAGTTTAATTTATAATGTATATCCACTTATGAAATAATTCAATATGATTATATCTTTATGATTATTCTTAATTATCTTATTGCCTTTTACTTTTTTCTTAAAATCTAATTGGATAATTTAATTTTGAATGCATATCCATTTATGGAATATTTTTGTTTTTTTTTTTTGATACAAGGCAAGGATTCGAGGAAGAGCTAACTACGACTAGCCCCCCGCCCGATGGCATCCCCACGAACGAGCTCACAGATCTCAGCGGGAACGCAGTTCGCTACGAGGTGAGACGAGAGACCAAGATGCGCCAGCCGATCAGCCACCTGGTTGCCCTCCCTGAAGATATGATCGAAAGTGACACGCTGGAAGGAGCGCGACAGAGACCCAGGGCATCCGAAATCGACATCTCAATCTCCCACGGACAGTGCCAAACACCCTTAAGAGCGTTTATGATCGTAAGGCAATCACCTTCGATCTCAAGATGGGCAAAACCCCGCTTGGAGGCTTCAAGAAGACCCGAGATAAGACCAAAGCACTCCGCTTGCACAGCCGAAATCGAACCATGACCACGAGCGCCACATGCCAGCACCCTACCCTGGCAGTCATGGATAACAAATCCAGACGCCACTCTGTTCGAGTCCGTTCGAGCACCATCGAAGTTTAGTTTGACAAAATCCGCAGCAGGTTTTTTCCATCTGACTATTTTTGCTTTTGACGTTTTCTTTTTGGGGTTGGAGCTTTTTTGTTCGGTAGTTTGATCAGGTTGATCGTCTGCTTCTACTTTTTTCCACGTTTTTCTAAATTGCTTTATATTTTGTATCCAAACTGCCATAGAATTGATGTTGCTGTTGTCAAAAGTTATTATGTTCCTCATCGACCATATACCCCATAATCCAAAGGCGAGGATTGATTTTTGTTCGGGGATTAGTTTTTGGAACACTTCCGTTATAATATCCTTGTATGGTTTGTTCTCTTTATCTGTATGTCGAATCGTTTGTTCAATCTTCCTGTCGAGGCCTCCTATAAGGGATAATGAGATTTGACAGTCAGTAAAGAGGTTGATGTTGTCTTCCTCTGGGTGAGAACATAGTGGACACTGCAGTGGCACATGGATTCCTTTACTTTGTAGTCTAACCTTTGTTGGTGTTCCATTTAATAAATTTTTCCATAGGAAATTTTTTACTTTTGGGGGGCAATCAATTTTCCATATCCAATCCATTTGGTCTGCGTTCACTCTTCTAGTCCTAGTCACATAATCTAATGCACTTGTCGTAGAGAACCATCCATTTTTGCTTGTTTTCCAGTATAATCTGTCTTCAATTTCGTTGGAAGGTATGTATACCTGTAGAATTTTATCAACAATTTCCGGCGGGAGATAGATATTTAGTTTGCCTCTGTCCCATGTCTTATCTGGTCTTATGTAGTTATCAACAGATTCGTTTTCATCTATTTGGTCAATAAGGCTTTTTTGTTTCAGGCTTCCTTCATTTTGGATCCACGGATCCTTCCAAAATCTAATGGTCTTGCCGTTTCCCACTTGCCATATAAGTCCTTCACAGAATTCGTCTTTAATTTCCATTAGCTTTGTCCATTGCCAGGAGGAATTTCTTTTCCTTTTATAATTCCAGATTTTATCACTTTTGAGGTACTTATGTTGGATTATTTTGACCCATTCATTTTCTGGTTCTGCTAATATTTTCCACAGCAGCTTCATTTGTAGAGCTTTGTTCATGTCTTTTGTCTTGTGGATTCCAATTCCACCATCTTTCTTCGGTCTACACACTTTATCCCATCCTATCATTGGCTTATGTTGTGGTCCTTTGTTCCAAAAGAAATTTCTGTTAATTCAGTCCAAGTCATTTTGGATGCTCGTGGGAAGCATAAAATTTTGCATTATGTAACTGGGTTTGGCCGCTAGGTTTGCTTGTACTAATATCGCTCACCCTTGCTGGGTGAGTTCATTTGCTTTCCATTTTGACAGTTGGTTCTCTGTTTTTCTTATGACTTCCTGAAATGTATCTTTGTTTACCATTGATTATGGGGCATCCAAGATATTTTTCTAATACGGTTTGGTTGGTTATTTGTAGACAGGCTTGTAGTCGTTGTATTTTGTCGTTTGGAATTCCCTTAGTGGCTTGGAATGCTGATTTTTGGAAATTAACTTTTTGGCCTGATATTCCGCAATATTCATCTATGATGGTTTTTACCGTTCTACAGGCTTCTGTTGTTGCTTTAGAAAATATCATTATGTCGTCAGCAAAGGAGAGGAAAGGAATCGTTGGCCCACTTTGCGATGTTTTGAAACCGATGGCATTGCTTTGGAGATCGCTTTGTCGTTGTAGTCTTCGTGCTAGGATTTCTGCCCCTAGGATAAAGAGGTAGGGGGAAAGTGGGTCTCCTTGTCTTAGTCCCCTTGTTGGTTGAAAGGTGTCAGTAGGTTTGTCGTTTACCAATACGGAAAAAGATACGGTCTGAATACATTCTTTAATCCAGTTCCTGAATTTCTGACAGAATCCAAATTTAGTCATTACATCAAATAAGAATTCCCAATTTACTCTGTCGTATGCTTTTTCCATGTCAAGTTTGATCGATATCCATCCGTCGCGACCCTTCTTGGTACGGAAAGAATGAAAGATTTCGTGTGCAATTAGCACATTGTCTTGGATTGCTATGTCTTTGATAAAAGCTCCTTGCAGCGGATGGATCAGTTTCTGTAATACCATTTTCAGTCTCTCCGCGAGAATTTTTGCGATTGCGTTATATAGCGTTGTAAAAAGGCTAATAGGTGTATAGTTGTTTGTTGTCTTCGGGTTATCGCATTTGGGGATTAGGGATATAAATGTTTGGTTTATTTGTCTTAGGATTTTCCTCGAGTGAAAGAAGCCTTTGATTGCTTTTGTAATTGACGGTCCAACGATATCCCAGTATTGTTGGTAGAATTCTGCCGTCATTCCGTCAGGTCCGGGAGACTTGTCTTTCCCCATGGAAAAGAAACCTTTTTTAATTTCTTGATTTGTTATTGGTTTTGTGAGGAGATCATTGTATTGTTGCGATATTTCTATGTTTATCAGTTCTAAATATTCATTTAAGAGATTTAATTTTGTTAATCCTTTCTTCTTTGAATCGTTTTTCAAAATCATTCCGAATCTCTCTTCTGATATTTTCATCGCCTATAATAGTCGTTCCTTCCGTTGATACAATTTCTCGGATAATTTTTCTATTCCTACGTCCCGTAGCGACTTTGTGATGATATCTTGAGTTCGTATCGGAAAGCTTTAGGTGTTTTTTTTTCACCCTTTGTCGCCAATATTGACTATGAAATTGGAGGATTTTGCTTTTTTTGTTTAATAGGCGCATTTGTCTATTATTGTTGTCACCTTGTTGTGAGGAACTGTTTGTACTCTGTAGATTTGTCAATTTTTCTTCTATGTCCTTGAGTTGTCGGAAGATGTTCCCAAAAGTTGTTTTATTCCACTCTTTTGAGAGTTTTTTTAAATACTGAGTTTTCTTTGTTACTTGGAACATATGAGAACCCGAGCAGGGAAGGTTCCAAGCCCGAGTGACTATGTTGCGGTAATCCTTTCGTTCAAGCCACACCTTCTCAAACTTGAAGGGTCTCACTTTTGTTGTTCTGTTTTGCTTTAGTTCAATTGAGATCGGGCAGTGGTCAGACAATGAGAACGCGTAGTTTCTGGTAGCTACATTCGGGTACCATTAAAGTATTTGATGTTGGACCAATGCCCGATCCAGTTTTTCATAAATATTGTTTTGATCAGTTTTGTTCTTTCTCCAGGTAAACTCATTGCCAATTGTTGGGATGTCTAGTAAGTTACATGCATCCTTGAATGAAAGGATTCTAGAAAATCTGGTTTGGTTTGGAATCGCACCACCCAGCTTTTCAGTCGGACTTTGGATTTCATTTAGGTCACCCATGAATATAGTTGGGCACTCGAGTCGAAGGATATGGTCGGTTAATTTTTGCCAGAATTCGTTTTTGCCATTGTCTTGGGCCGGTGCATAGACAATGCAGCAAGCCACTTTGGTTCCGGCATTGTAGTCCTCGAAGATAAGGGTTGTGTATCGCTCATCTTTATCAAGTACCATTAACTTTCCTCCTATAAGCTGGTATTCTTTCCAAAGAATACAAATACTCCCGGACCGACCACGGGCCGGCGTCCAACAAATGGAATCAAAGCCCGCCTTTTTCCACATGGAATCGGAAGGTTGGTTTTCAGTTTTTGTTTCCAGAAGTGCTAAGACTTGTATATTTTCGATTTTGCAGAATTTCTCGATTTCAGTCCAAAGGTTTCGTTTTCCTAGACTGCAACAATTCCATGTACAGATCTTCATTCCGGATACTTGCTTAAATTAATTGTCATGTTACAGGGTTCGTTGCCCGATGCTCACTCAATTGCTTTAGTTGTCAATTTACTTGTTCTTTTTTCCATATTTGTGTTTGTAGTAATGTTTCTTTTGTGCTTATAAAATCTGTTTGTTTTTCGATATGTTATGGCTGTCTCTTTAATTTTCTCCTTATGTTTTTCTTTTCGTTTGTGGGTTGAATCTAAGCCCCAATGCGACAGAACAACAACATAGCAATGCGCTTCTATGTCGGGCTCCGGGCTCAGACCAAACAATAACGCAAAAGGGGTCTTTGAGCATCCTTTGTCGGCCCTTTTTTGAATGATTGTTACATCTTTGTCGATTATGCTCTGTGCAGCTCGACTATGACAGATTACATCCATTCGAAACAAGGGCAAGTTTTTTGTTTTGTTTTGGGTTGTTTCTTTTCTTTTCTTTTCTATTTCTTGGGGGTCTTGACTTGGTTCTACAAGGGCAAGTTTTTTCCATTCTACAAGAAGTGAGAGAAAGGTGCAGGCGGCAAAAGCAAGCCCTGTGCACCTATCTCCCAACAGAACAAAAAAGGAAGACAGAATTCTTGTGCTACCACTGTACAAGGACTGTTCACTTTTCTTGATTTCGAGCATCCAAGCAATGATGTTACAGACTATCAAAGTCCAGGTTTGGTGAAGATTGCTTTTCATTTTCAGTTGTTCATTGAAATAACCTGTATGATTTCCTTTTTCTTGAGCAGTGTGCCTATAGCGGCAACTGTTTCTCATTTTCATTGGTTCTTGTTCTCTTTGTTCAGTTGTTTCTAGAGTTGGGTTCAGTTGTACACTTTTCCACAATGTGGGTTCTGTTTTCACCTTCCAAATGGTAGTTTTTTGCTTGAACATAGCTTCTTCATGGGTCCTTGGAGTTTTGCCATTCCATATTCTCTTGTCGATATCTTATCCACCTGAAAAAGACACCAGCATAGCAGCCAAAGGTAGCTTCTACACTTGCAATCAAGAAGAGTTCGATAGTACAAATTAAGATAAAATTCTCTAATTGGCCTTGTAGTAGGGTGAAGGATCAAACCTGAGGGCCAATTAGATCCTGAATTTGTATGCATTCTTCTAGCTCTGGTAGCATCAATCTGGGTTATAACATATCTAGTGTCGACCAATAGGCCCCAAAGTTGTTTTCTATTTTCCAAGCTCAAATCCAACCAACATGGATCGAGAATAAATCCAAAGAAAATATTGGGCCTAGGGATCAGGTAGGTACCTTGAGAATGGGAGCATTTCCTTCCGTTTATAATATCAACTGAGATCTTGTTGTACCGAGTGAGGTCTACATCAGCCTTGATTGCCTTTCTTTGTTTTTCATCACTAATTCTCCCTTGCTCATAGTTTAATTCCTTTCTCTTGCTCATTTTCCATTGGCACGATCGTGAATTGAATTGAGATGATAATTGGATCAATCCATGATATATCATAGTACAACACAACAACATTAGATAAGTTTCCATATTTTCAGTGGGTCTAAAATTCATACTCAACCCGTACAACCACACAACACATCTACATATGGACTTTAGGGGTTCATAAGCACAAAAAACATGTATTTGAGGCTGACATAGCCTGGTTTGGTAAATAGGTTCCAACTCTAGTTTAAAGGTCAAGGTAGGAATTTCTAAAGAATCATGGGTCATGTTTTTGACAAACAAAAGAGGATTTTCAGACGCAGACCTTAGTTTCTCAGCCTGGAAAAGCCATGGAAATGAAATTACCACTTTCTTGCAGTGAGTTGTACCAATGTGAGGTTCAATAGGTGGGTTCATACATTCATAGGGTCCTTGTTCAAGTAAATTCACATTGTTACCCAATATTACACTTAACAAAAATAACTTATCATCAGCACTTCTAATATACCAACAAGCTTTTCTTAAACCACAAATCAAGGTCATTTTCATATTCAAAGACATAAATTCATGACTCACTGAATCTTTGCACAAATTGAAGCAAATACATTTTTTTTAAATTCCTCAGATCATCTTCCTTCAAACAGCAATCCCAATTCACTAACAAAATTAACTGATCATAAATTCAGGAACGATAGTACCTGATTTGCGGTTGTTTCTCCTTCCAATTTCGGTTCCTTATATTCGTTTTTTCCCTTTTCGATTTCCGTTCATGATTCATCGGGACGAAAAGAGAGCTAAGAGCATTCAGCTTTAGTCCCCTCATGTCTTTTCTCCGGTTTGTTCCGCCATTGGATTCTTCACTTTCTTGTTCAACTTTCATTTGTTCATTTAAGATCTTCGTACTTTGAAGTTCAATCCTTTGAGGGGTCTTCACCATTGGGTGCTTTTGAATCCAAGGGTTCCTTTTAGTTCTGCTAGATTCAAAGTTAGAATGTTCAATTGGGTTTTGTAGTAATTCAAACCAAAAACAGAGCATAGAAATAATTTGTAACATTACATAGACAGTTTTCATAAATGGGATCTTTTGTTCAAAGCAATAAGATTTTTCGGCATCTTTTCTTCTTGGTTCAAGAGTGGGCATCTTTGACCCGAGAGTCAGTAGGTTGTGCTTTTCATTTTGGTCTGGATTCCGGATTTTGTCAATATGGATAGTTTTTTCAAGGCAAGACACTTGCTTGGGGCTCAAAGACAGAACATACAGAATCTGGCATAAGGAACATTTTTCGCATATCCAAAACGTAGATGGATTGTGTTTCATCCAGCGGTCAATTTGTTTTTCTAGGCTTTCAATTTTAATCCTGGAATAACAAACAGTAGGCACAGACAGAGTGCAAACCATCCGACAGAGAGTATTGAAATTATCAAGCTCAAAATTTTCCTCAGATTTGCAGATTTTTTCAAGGGTATCCATGAGATTTTGCACGGATAAGAGTTCAATGGGTACTAAGATCAATCTATTGGTTTCTAACTGATACATAACCTCACTATAATTCAGCGCATCAGTAGGTCTTAAAACAGCCCAAACCAAATCACTAGATTCAGGAAGGAATTGAAGCAAAACCATCATACAGAGAGAAAAAGGAATATTAAACCTGGTGTTTTGTATGATCTGTTTGTCGCTCCTCTTCAGGTCGAAAGCAAAAGCCAGGCGCCTGCATTCCCAAAACGAAGCCCACCAGCCGCTAGGACTCACGGGCCGCCGCCAGAGCCAAATCCGAACCCACAGCCACCAGCACAGCGATTTCAGCCTTCCTTCTAGTCTGCTTCTTCCTCGTCTTCTTGTTTGTGTTTGAATCTCTAAAATTGATGGGGGGGGCGAGGTAATTTTTGTCTTTCTCATGGAATGGGTGGCGCTTTCTTTAGGATTGGAATGCTCCTTGGCTGTGGAGGCACTCTTGTTGCTGCTAGTCGCGGATCTGGCTTGGATTTGGGCTCGGTGTTGCCGTCGGCGGCCGGTCGGGTTTCTAGGGTTTTTTTTAAGAGGAGGATTTGTGTTTCATGAAATATTTTTGTTTGATTTTATTTGATTCTATCTGCAAGATTTTTCTTAATTATCTTTTTACCTTTTACTTTTGCCCAACTATCTTATAAATAATACACTCGGTTAGAGCTGGCAAGTCGGTCGTTCGGGTGGGGTTCGGGTCAGGCTTGCTCGGGTCGGGTCAATTCGGGTAAAATTTATGGTCGGGTATTGGTCGGGTCGGACATTGGTCGGGTCGGGTTCGGTCATAATGAATTTTAGATTGGTCGGGTTTCGGGTTAAGTCGGGTCATGTCCATTCGGGTTCAGGTCAAAGCGGGTCGGTCTCGTTCGGGTTTCGGGTCAAGAGGCGGGTCGGTCTCATTTGAGTTTCGAATCAAAGTGGGTATAGCGGTATAGTTGGTTTGAGTTTTCGGTCGAATCATATTCAACCCGTTTGGAATTTGGATAATTAGATTGATTTTGACTCGGTTGAATAGTTAAATATGTAATTTACTTAAAATAAATTATTTTAACTCGGTTGAATACTTAAATATGTAATTTACTTAAAATAAATGATTTTGACTCGGTTGAATACTTGAATATGTAATTTTGACTCGGTTGAATACACTCATTGTTATTGACTCATCGGTTGTCGACCGATTTTCAAAAAAGTCATAATCGGAAATTCGATATTCGGCAACATCGTCCTTTTTTAAACATTTAAACTAATTGATCGGTACTATAATTAAATCAAATTAATTTTACATTTAGGTTTTAACCTTATTTTAACTAGCAAGTTGCAAATGGACTTATTTGTGGTTTGACTATATCATTGGCCCATATCATTTTCAATGCCCATTTCATTTTTAGCTTTTGGCTCATTATTTTTTTTTCATTATTATTATTAGCTTTTGCCCCATTTAGGTATTGTTGATTGTTGTTGGTTCCGAAAAGGATATTTTGTTGGGTTGTTAGTAGTTGTTGGAAGGATATGCTGTTGGGTTGCACGCTATATCATCTGCAACGATTAATGAACTTTTAGCATTTCTGACTCGTAATATGTATCGATGTTTTGATTTGATGTATGGTAGTTGACTTACTTGACTCATTGACTTATCTGTTTATCTATTGATTTTACTTGGGTTCTTATTCATATGATAACAATTAACAAAAATAATTGGTGTTTTATATGTTAAAGTATAATCATAAACTTGTGATAAAATAAAATAAAAAAATTTAACATTCAAGTATTAAAATGTTGATGTTAAATAACCATTTCAATTCGGGTCGGGTCGGGTTGAGAGTCGGGTCGGTTTCAAAGTCGGGTCGGGTTTGTGTCGGGTCGGGTTTATCTGTGTTCGGGTCTGTTTCGGGTCGGGTTCGGTCTCGGGTTCGGGTTATGAATGACTCCTGATTTTCGGGTCCCGGTCGGGTTCGGGTTCATGTGAGTCGGGTCGGGTTTTCGGGTCGGGTCAGATTTTGCCAGCTCTACACTCGGTACTGAATATTGTCAGTCATCCCAACCGTTTTCTATTATCTTCATTTGCTAGGTTGAAATGGCAAGAGTAGTTGCCTTTGCTAAGCAGTTTGTAGGTGTTTACGAAATTATTCCAACCGTTTACATACTACGTATTATACACTTTACTTTATTATTTTCTAACCGTTAATATGTGTATTTTTGTTGACAAATTTTTGGCATTATTTAATATTCACAATTTTACTATTAAATTGCACGTCATTGACGCGGGTATAGTACTAGTACTCTAATTAAATCGAAACCTTTGAATTAATAGTTTATGTTGAAATATTTGACAATCGTCAAGCTATATTATTATACGTTTTAGATATTTATATTTTTGAGAGTTTCTTTTCATTTATTTTTATTTTCTTTTATATTTAAAAAAAATGATTCCGTCGAGAAATTTTCCGATGATAATTTCTTATCCTCTAAAAAAACACTTCAAGATCCGCCACTATCAGAAGGTTTCCCCCTCTTTATAAAACAGCACTTCCATATATCTCATAGTGTATCCAAAGTTCTGAACGCTTGAGAGTGATTTTCTCATAATTTCCCGCCAAGGTTAGATTTATTTATCGCTCGACACCGCGGAGAAGAAATTCAATCAATGGAGCAAGGCCTAGCCCGACGAGATTTCGAGTGCCGGAGGACTATGAATGGCAGCCGGAACAACGAAACAGGCTGCACCAAAGTGTCAGACAAGGCCACGCCCTCTCTTTGTTTGAACGGTAGAGCTTCAGCTCCTCCTCTCATCCGCGAACCCGAACCCAACTCAACTACGAATGCCGGGTGGTTCTCCGAACGGCCCTCGCTCTCAGGTCATCACTCCCCGAACCTTACTTTAACTGGATCTGTTCTATAGGCTCACACTTCTGTATCAATTATAATGTGTACATTGTTGTAAGTTGTAACTACAGGAAGTGGTAAGAATGAGCTCTACTTCAACAACCCTTTCTGGCCCGGTACGCCCCTATATGTTGAGTCCAGTCACCAATCCCAACAGACTTTAATACAGTACTATATATAATCTGGGTAGCTGAAGCTGTTGGATTAATGAATTTTGGTTTTGTAGGGGAGGCGCAATCTTTGAGGGTGGAGGAGATTTTGTTCAAGGGGAAATCGGAATTTCAAGAAGTCCTTGTTTTTGAGGTCTCTCCTCAATTTGTCGAGTAGTTAGTAGATCTGCATATATTGTTTCAGTTTGATTTGAATCTGATTGGGGTTTGTCCTTGCAATTGCAGTCATCGGCGTACGGGAAGGTGTTGGTGCTCGACGGAATCGTTCAGTTAACCGAGAGAGATGAGTGCGCGTACCAGGAGATGATTACTCATCTCCCCCTTTGTTCCATTGAATCACCTAAGAAGGTAACCACATAAGATGATGACTATGGAGTCTATGGTGGTTATAATCATGAAAATTAATTATAAAATAATAATGGAGATTGAAACTTCCATTGGAAGAAACAAAAATGGTACATTGGTACTCTGTTGCTTTATTCAGTTTGGCTCCTTGTTGCAGGTACTCGTTGTCGGTGGGGGCGATGGAGGAGTTCTCAGAGAAATTTCCCGACATAAATCCGTGGAGATAATACACATTTGCGAAATCGATAAGATGGTTATTGATGTAAGTGGCATATAAAACAGATGTAACGCGATTTTCTTTCATCAATCAACATATAGGCGATGGTATTTTTTGGTTAATTTATCAGGTGTCTAAGAAGTTTTTCCCTCAACTGTATATGGGATTTGAGGATCCTCGGGTTCAACTTCATATAGGCGATGGTATGTATCGTCGATGTCATTAGGCAAACATATTCATATGGTTGTTTTGAAGGCTTTATATTGTCGGTTATGACGAGTTCTCCATGGCATTTGGCAGCTGTTGATTTCCTGAAAAATTCACCAGAAGCAATGTATGATGCAATAATAGTGGATTCGTCGGACCCTATAGGTATGTTTGTTTACTACGCGAAATGAATGGTTGTTGAGTACAATCCTGTATCTGACTGATAGGTTCTTTATCCATACAGGACCAGCACGCGAACTGGTTGAGAAGCCGTTTTTCGTGTCATTGGCAAAGGCGTTGAGGCCTGGTGGTGTTCTTTGTAATATGGCGGAGAGTATGTGGCTCAACACCCGTTTGATTCGCAACATGATGTCACTTGGGCGCGAAGTCTTCAAGGGCTCGGTGCATTATGCCTGGGCTAGTGTGCCGACATATCCAAGGTACTACATGAAACCAATCGTCTTCCGCTCTCCATACTGCACTTCTTGGATCCGAAATAGAGGGTCATCAACTGTCACTTACTCTTTACTTACTGTTGCTGCTTGTTCTTGGATCTCCAGTGGTGTGATTGGATTTCTGGTTTGCTCAAAGGAGGGGCCACCTGTTGATTTCCTCAACCCAGTGAATCCCATTGAGGAAATTGATGGAGCACTCGAATATCCGAGAGAACTCAAGTTTTATAACTCGGAGGTTCATACTGCTGCCTTCACTTTGCCTTCGTTCATGAGGGAGCTCACGTCGCGTTACAGTTAATCAGCACCATAAGAAGGTATCTATCTCGCAAGAGTTTGCGAGTTCTACCAGGCTCATCAGAATCATTTACTCTTTCGTCTTCTTAGGATGCATCCATTGATACATTGACAATGAACCTTACATTGTCCCGGCATTAGCTGCTGTGTTGTATGCCTTGCTGCGAATAACACCTTGTTGAAAATCCGATGCCACGATGTGACCTACTCTGCGAAACTTTGAGATTAAATATGGATAAAGTTCTATACTACAAATATAGGTTAACAAACTCCTTGAAGAACAAATACAAATAAACAGATAACTTACACTACTGCACTACAACACAAACCTGCGGTAGTCGGATCTTCTATATCACTACAGCGAATATTATACAATCTATTCAGAGGATCTGACGCAGGCGCGAGTTCCCTATCCCTCTGTCTTCTTAGCCATCTTCAACAGAGAAATTGGGCTCCACGGGCTTTGGGACCAACAGGGGCGGTATTCTCTCATGCAACCTTGCCTTTCGCGAAGTATTCCTTTTCAGAGTCCTGAGAAGATTTGCAGTGAACCTTGCGGCATAGATGGTAGCACCTATATTGGGCGAGCTATTGCCTCCTTGCTTTGCCAGCGCATTCTGCAGCCGGTCCTCCTCTTCCTTGAGGGAATTTTCCAGCTTCTTCCTGTAGTGTCGCCTCCAAGCTGCCTGTATGAAGCAAGCAGCCCAAGTCCGCCATTGCTGGGAGTAAAACCTGAATGCATGGCGCAGCTGCTTGCTGTGTAGCCTCCTGAACTGGGATGCGACAAACTTCAAGTCGTCGGCCTTCAACGAAAAAGCCTCAACCTCTGAAAGTGCTTGCACAGTCCTTGTTGAGGTTGGAAGGTTCGCTGATGGATGCGGGTCTAGTGCCCACGTGAGAAGCTCCTCTCCGCAGAAATCCCCTGCTTTGAGGTGATCAGAGTTGAAGAAACCCGTTCTCCCGCCATTTGTAGTCATGGTCAACAGCCTACCTCGCATGACAAACAGCATTTCATCTACTGGGTCTCCTTCCCGATTTATTATACTTTCTTCTGTAAAGAGCACTGGCTTCAGACGGTCACACATTGCATCTAGCAACTGATCATCCATTTTCTCGAACATAGGAACCTGTTTGGAAAGAAATGGCAGAATGTGCTTTTGTAAAACGCAAATATCAACAGACACCAAGTATCATAAAGAAATCAAATGATGTAATTTGACTTACCCTCATAAGAAGATCCAAGCAAAGATGACGCTTTATGTCCCTCCTGAGGTCTTTAGGTAGATTACGTAGCAGATGATCTTCGTCAACACCTCTGGTTTCCTGCCACCTGTACTGTTCATATCGCCTAATCCTTTCCTTCAGGCTATCAGGAAGTAATCGGTGTGCCATCCACTGCTCCTCATCTCGCTTCTTAACTCGCATTTCCTCTAACCTTGTGGTGGTGGATTGCAGATATGTCTGTTGCACAAGCAGTCAAATTCAGAGCGAGTGATATGCAAAGTACAGAGTAGTTAAAGAGGATCATCAAATTCCTAAGACCGAAAAGAATGTCTGTTCCCCGCAAACATATCAGGGCAAGTGAAACGCAAAGTAAACACCTCCGAATTGCAGTGGCAGTCCAAACATGGTTCATTCGGGTTGGCTGACAACTATGGTAACGAGTTATTTATATAGACTTGCCAAAACCCTAAGTCCTAACTAAGAAAACCAACGCGACCCTTTGAAACCAATTCTACCTGTAAATTTGAAAATACTCCAAATATTATTATCCACAAATTTAACCTGATATGTATCCAACCTAAGCCGAAATCTTATTAGTTTCGTAAACTTCATGACTAAACACATTAGTAACCAAGCCTGAGCCAGAATCTTATTAATGACATAGATAACAGGAATTGACTCACCTGCATATTTCCAATGAGCAATGAGAACAAGACCAGACCAGCAATAGCAATAAAAATGGCAAAAAGGATCTCCCAGATATACGTACTAGTTTTGAGGTTCTGGCCAAGAGAGCTGTACACAAGTGGAGCAAACTGTCAGCGTATGACTCGCATCATTTCAATAACGAAAGCTGTCATACCACAACCAAATTCAACATGCAAAAGCGAATGCAAATGGAGCAGAGACATTACTGGAAATCCCTTCTTATCTGAAGAAGTTCTGAAAAATAAGCATTGTTCGAGGCAAAGCAATAAGATAAATGTTTGGAGTAAAAAGGGCTGATCTAATTAGAAGATGAGAGGGTGGGGTGTGATGGTTAACAAATATTGCTAGTCAAAAGAGGAAATGACGGAAGATCTCACATAACTGACCATATACATCAGAAGGATGCTAACCTCAAGTTTTGTAGTCCCCACCAAAAGCAGAAGAACAACTTCTTTGGGAAATCAGTTGTTTCAACAACACCAGACTGAAGGGCATTCAAAAAAATTCCAAAGTCGAACACAGTGGCATTCTCTTGTGCTACAGGGCAACTAGCATTCAGAAAAGTGGTATTTACAGGATTTACAAGTATTTTTCCACAATATAAATCATGATAGTCACACGATTGGGGCTGCTTTATGCAAGCATTTCTCCAGCATGTGGTTTCTCGTTCTATTGAGAACAAGTACCAAAATGCTCCAAGCACCTGAAAACCAGAAAGATATTGTTTTAAGGATCAAAAATATGAAAATCATCCATATTAGATTACATTAAGGATTAACAAACCGATTTCAAAGACATGTGCTTGATTCGGATTATGACTAACCCCTATGGGCCTATCCTACACTCTTGATGGGAAGGATAATTATCAATTAGTAACTCCATCAATTAACATTTGGGTGATAACATAAAAAGGGAATACAACATTTCTGATAAAGTAAATATAATTAACTTCACACTGAAACTCACATGACTAGCCAACATATAAAGGCAAAGGTTAAATGCAGCACCAGCCCATGCTGTCTCAGTAAGTATTCCAGATGCTCTAGTGACTTCCCTATACAAAGGAATGATTCGGAGAAACCTCGGGACATATTGGAAGGCTACAATAAATTTAAGCCCGTCTTTTACATTTAGAGCTTCTGGGCCATTCAATTTGGGGACGATTAGCAGTATCACCTGAACCAATGGAGGGTAAAACCAAGTTATAAGCAAAAAAAAAAAAAGGAAAAAGAAGTTATTGCCTATTTACCCAATGCTGCCTAAAAATTAGCATTGCGCACAGTTATGGTTCAAATTTTGAATAAATTCAGAAAGTATATTGCAATGCATGAAGCAGGAACTTACATAATCAAAGGGAAAAAGACAGGCAGATGTTAAACAAAAATAAAAGTAAAAGCGAAGAAGAGAGATCAGTTGACAAGAATGCCAGAACCAGGAACATAAGCCTAATTAAATTGGAATATATTTTCTAGATTTACTTGCAAAATGAAAATTGCTACGAAGCTTGCCCAAATAACAAATTAATGCATACCTGTGGGAGAGGAAGAACGGCAAGAATGTCAATCCAAAAGTACGAGGTCAAGTATCTTTTTGCAATGGCCCAAGAATCTTCAACCAAAACCCCTCTACCAAATACACGAGATGAGGGAGCGATAAAACCAGTACGAAACTGGAAGATGATATGCAGAACATAGAAAATATCAGTGAATGAACGCAAAACACTGGCAGTGATCTCCAATTTATGGTCGAACCCCAGACAGTTTCTATCCTTTCTAATCACAGGGATGTAGAAGAAAAGAGGATCTACAGAAACTGCAAGCACACAGGACAATACAAATATCTTATTCCACTTCTGAAGAAATGGACCCTGTGGGTCAAGGACCTTCTTTCTAGAGGTTAAGACATGTGAGACGACATTCCCCAGATATTTGAACCTCGGTGATTTCCTCCGTTCAGGTCCAAATTTGAAGTTTGTTCTAACCGTATCTGAGGTCGGGGGCTTTTCTACACTAAACTTGTTGGGTTCAATGTCATTGGTAAAATACTGTCCATCTGCACCTTTCCGGGGAACCCAGTCATCAAACCTGGACCACGTATAACAATATTACCAACCATAAGAATAGTAAAAGCCAAACATACCAACCAAGCCTAAGCGAGCAAGAGACAATCAGTTGCAATACAACACAATGCTTCTAACAAGAAGGAAAAACTATGCATTTTCTAAAATCATGCACAAACCTACATTAAGCACCTGAGCAAGCCACAAATACTAGTATTTTGTAACAAAATGGAACAAAGTCAATGTAGACAACAATGGCTGACCATGACGATGTTCAAATCAAAAAGTTATCTATGGAATAAGGGTAAGAGTGACGCTTGGGGTGTAATTAACTTCTTTTTGGAGTTGCTAGAGGCAATTACTCTTGCACATTATGTCAAACAATCAAAGTAAATTCATATCCCGAAATGCCAAAAAATGAAAGATGAATTGATCAGAATTTATAAACTTATATTTGACGAGTAATTGCGAGTGGAGCTGAAAATGAACTAACCTTACGGACTTTTGTCTTGGGTAGTTCATATCTTTCAACTCAAATATGACACAACGTCAAGCATCCTGAATAAATGCTCCAATCCACATGCAAAAATAGCAGTTCAGCTGTTCAAGACATGCAATAGTTCTATGCCCTCAAATGACCACCAGTAGTTGACCTCCTGAAGCAATTGGTAAAGCAAGAAACATCACTATACAAAAAAAAATTCCAACTCAAACCAAACTGCCTACATATGCACATAGGCAGTAGACACCTATGTGCATAGGGATGAACCGGATGACAATGTCCATAAACTGCCGCCCTTAATACAAAATTACAAAAACAAAGCAACAGAAAAAAAACAATTACAATTCAAATTACCTTATTTGCATATGCCTCAACTAAGGGGTCATTAAGGTGCTTAAAATTTTTGCAGGGAAGGCATATTTAGGGCTTGGAAGGCCGTTAAAAGGAACGATAGGTGACTCATCACCATGTTTTAACATATCAGTACCGAATAAGCTTGACATCCAATCAAACATTAACGAAGATAATAAGATCCCCCAAACATAGGTCACAATTTAAAAAAGGAGGAAGAAACAAATCAACGTCATAACTTCTAAAACATAGAAAAACAGATAATGAATGTACCAGGGCCACTGAACAAACATTATTTCCTCTCTCTCTTTCTCAACAGTTCTCAAACTACCAGCGTCCAGAGAGAGACCAAGGGTTGAAATCAAAGGGTTCGAAAAAGGAAAACATTCAAAAAGAACTAGTAAAAGCATACAGTTATTTTTTCAAGAACGAAAAATCCGCATAGATGAACAACAGAAGAAGTTAACAAAACCAACACTCTAAAAACCTGAATCAGAAGCCATAATTAGTTCCATACTCATACTCGAGAAATGAAAACACATCCGGAATATAAAACTAACGCAAAACGAAGACCAATTCTTCACTAAAAGGGATCGGGAAGATATCTGTCAAAAAGCAGACATGGATGAAAACTCCACCGATTAAAAAACCGCCACTGAACGAACTGGAGAAGTTACAAATTGACAGTCTACATACCACTTACATGGAAATTAAGGAACAATTGCGCAACACGGACAACGAAATCAACCGAAATAATCAGAAATTGAGCATAAAGAGGAAACAGCATCAAACAATCAACAACAACAAAGGGGGGGAAATGAGCAAGGAAACAAAGAGAGAGTAAGAGAAACTCACACAGAGAGATACCAGTGAGGACGGCAGATAGAAAGAGAAACGAGGAAAGGGAAAGAGGAGGAGAAGGAGAGTTGCAGGTTAAAGGCTTGGGCGAGACTTGAGACGTTGATGTGCAGAGGGAGGGAGGGGGAGAGAGATAGAGGGGGGGGGGAAGTTTCGCGGAGACCGTCTTCAATAAGTTACTACTTACTACTATTTGAATTTCCTTTTTTTTTCCCTTTATAATCTATTTATTTATTTATTTCTAAAATATGGTGTTGCTTTTAGGGAATTATTACAGATTCAATATTCCAATATAATATTCATAAGGTAAGGATCGTACAAAATAAAGTAGATTTATTCTTATTTATTTTTATATTATAAGATTTGTTCTTACAACATAGGTTAAATTTTCTTGATGAGAAAATAAAGCTGTAAAAGAAAATGAGAAAACTATACAAAAAATAAAATGAAATCAATAAAAATTAATTACTACGTATGTGAGAATTTCTATTATTAATTTAGATGTTTAACTAACTTGGATAATGGGGAGGATTAGGAATCAGGAGTAAAATAGTTAAACAGTAGAAAAATCTGGAGTAATAATCCTTCCAATATACGTACTAAAAATTGTACGAGCAAATAAAAAGTAAAATTAATTGACATTTAGAATTAGTCCGTGAAATTGGGAGAGAGATGAAAATGAAATTAGGGAGTAGAAAATTGAGGCGGGCAGCAGAGGTCAACGTCTAAGTCAATTATTGACTTTTCTTCAGCAGCCAATACTCCTTGCTTAATCCGTAGTATTAGATTTTAAAGCAGGACCACTAACAGAAATTCCATGTTCATAAGTACTGTAATTAATTTAACACACATGGGCAGAGCCAGAAAAAATCCGAGGGAGGCTCAACTAAATTTTCGGGATTTTTTTTTTTAAGATATATATAAAATACAATTTTTGTTATAAGAAATATAGTATAAAACGCACTAAATGTATGATTAAAATCCCTATAATAAAGCTATAAGGATTCGAACTCCTTATTATTATATTCCTCAACCCAATCCAACTAAGCTAAGCAAACTTATTGATTCAATACTTTTTTTAACTATTTTTAACCCTTAAATTATCAAAAATTACAAAAAAATACATAAATTTTTTTTTTTACGATTTCCCTGACCCAGGGGGAGCTCATGCCCCCTCCCTCCGCCCCTGCACACACATCTTAATATTTATGGTTAAACTTTAATTTAGCAGGAAGTGAATTTTATTTGAATCTTTGTTTTCCACTTTTTACATATAACAAGTTGTTGACCAATTCTCATTCCCCCTACTTGATTTTAACCACACAACTTAAAATTTGAGTATAGTTGACTATCAATTTTCATATATGATGCAGAAAGAAAATCCAAAAAAAAAAAAAAAATGAAATGAGTCATACGAGGACTTGAATGTACCCCATTGGTTCAGAAATGCATAAATAATGTCAACTTGTCACATGTCTATATGTGAATTTAGACTGAATTAGATAGATTCACACATGATAATAAACCTCAAATTATTTTAATTATTTATATTTTTTAAAAACACACTGATAATGACTTTTAAAATTTATAGATGAAAGTACTTATTATATTATTTTTGGGTGTTATGTTGTTCATATGAGTTTTAAAAATGATTTTTAAAAATTATAAAATGTCATATCAGTCATATACTTATTATCTATTGGTATTATTTACAATATTGTCGGTTTATTAACCATTTACATACAGAATTTTTGGATTTTTTGTTTCTAACTTATACGGAACTCTTAGAAAAAAACAAAATTACCTTAGTTAAAAATACCAAGTTATAACCCCTAAGTGACATTATTAAAGCTATATATTCCCTGTTAAATAATATCCAATCTCACAACACCAAATTATTATTTTGAAAATTAAAATCGATCTGCAGCTAGAAAACAATTTAGGTGGGTGGGGAATTGATGAATCGAGACAAAAGGTGGTTAGGAAAAATCTAATACGGAGTATAAATTACTTTAACCTGCATTTTCAACATTTTCATGTGATCAATTTTTTTTTTATACTAGGCAAAGATATGAGGTTATCAACCGTGGTTGAATCAACGTCTAAGGACATCCCGACGTACGAAGACCTGAATTTCGGCAAGTGGGCAATCAACTAGCATCGATGTGGAGAAACCGAGGTGCGCAAGTTAATCAGCCACATAGAAAAAAGGTGATAAAGGCGTATGAAATGCAAAGTATGAGGAATTGAGGATGTCAAAAATCATCCTCTCAACCTCCCAAGGCACCTTTCAAATGTACTTAATAGTATTGATCACCATCAAATAGTCTTCCTTCGCCTCCAAATGTGTGAATCCCCTCACGCAGCATCTCAAAGCCCAGACTGAAGACCTAGACAATTTTCCTATGATCGTATGGATCGGTTTGAGTTCACGTACTCGAATTTTGGTCATTCGAATTTTGGATAATATCAAATAATTTGATCATTCGGGTTAGGTTAGGTTGACTAGAGTTTATGCTCATTTGCGGGTTTCGCTTATGCAAGGGATATCATAAGCTACATTTAATAGTCATACTAGACACATTGTGGTGGAATCTGATTGCCAGGCGCTCATACTGAAGTTGCAACGAGGGGAACAAGGAAAAGGGGCTATGTACAACATCATTGCGGAGATCTTGGCGCTAGCAAGCTCCTTTGTATCAGCTGGCTGGTCACATGTCAGAAGAGACGGGAATAGGGCGGCGCACGAGTTTGCTACTATAAGACCTATTTGCAATTCGTTTTTCTTTTCGTTGCAAAACGTTCCGGATAATATTGTTTCGATTGCTTTAAATGAAATGACACAAGTATTGGTTTGTTCTCAAAAAAAAAAAAAATAGTCATACTATTCAATAGAGTTATATGACTTTGAGCTATAGCAACTAACTATTTTGAATACCTTTGTTTACTAGTTACTGCACATTTACTGGTGTTTAAGAGCTGCAAGGAAATCAATTTTCAGTTGCTTTACTGGTGTTTTTTAGTTAAAGATTTACTGGTGTGAAACTGAAACCTTCAATTTCAATTTATGAGCTGCGAACAACATTGTTGCTGAAACTGCAAAATTCACAATTAGATCATTGTTCTGATTGAGCTTTTCAGGGCAAACAATCAAATGTCATAACTTGAAAGATCTAAATCAGCACAAAATCAACAGATTAAAGGCAAACTGATAGTACAGACAGATCGCGTTCCCAGGAATATTTCTCTTCCCTACACGACCATGCTTCATCGCGGGTTGGAGGTCCAGATCAGCTCTAGCATGGTTGCTCCTCATTCAGCCTTCATCTGCAAGTATATATTTGTTGATGCAAATTTAACCATTGGGCAGGAATGATGGGAACCAGCAGCTGTGTCTATCGAGCTTTACCTATCAATCAAGTGGAGGAGACGGACTGCAATTTGTTTTGGCCCTTGGTTTCCACGTCGTCTTTAAAGAAGTCCTGAAGAGCCATCGCGTTTATGGTGGTTGACTTCAGGCTCTTCAATGCCTCAGCGGTTGCAAGAGCCCCAGCTACAGTTGTTATGACCGGAACCTTGTAAGCAAGACCCATTCTCCTCAGGTCCCTCCCATCAATCTGATCAAGTGCATCACCGGAACTCGTTATGACCATCAGTTGGATCTGCCCATTGGCAACCATATCGGCTGCATGAGGCCTACCCTCGTGCACCTTCAAAACTCTCTCCACTGCAAGGCCTTCTATCTCCAGAACACGGGCAGTCCCGGATGTGGACACTATTTTGAATCCAAGATCCAAAAAGGCACGCGCGAGTGCTGGAAGATGGGGCTTGGTCAAATCGTTCAAGCTGAGGAACACGGTGCCAGACAGTGGTAGCTTCTGCCCTGCAGCAATTTGAGACATGGCGAATGCTAGGGCAAAATCATAGTCAATGGACATAACCTCACCGGTGCTGTGCATCTCTGGACCTAACAACACGTCACAGCCCGGGAACTTCTCAAATGGGAGGACGGCTTCCTTGAATGATACATGTTTTGGGATAACTTCTTTGGTAAAGTCTAAATCTTTGAGAGATTTCCCAGACATGACCAGTGAAGCATACTTGGCCAATGGATGCCCTATTGCCTTCGACACAAAAGGTACTGTACGAGAGGCACGGGGATTGGCTTCAAGCAAGAACACATCCCCTGATGCAGAGATTGCGTATTGACAGTTCATGAGGCCACATACGTTGAGCCTCTTTGCCAACTTCAGAGTCCAATTTCTGATTGTTTCTAGACATGCTTGAGGAACAGTTTTGGTTGGTAACGAGCAAGCTGAATCACCGGAATGCACCCCAGCCTGCTCAATGTGCTCCATTATTCCACCGATCACCACATTCCCATATGAGTCAGCCAAAGCATCCACATCAATCTCAATGGCATCAGATAAATACTTGTCAATTAGCACCGGGCGTTCTGGGTCCACTTGAACCGCATTTTCCAGATATTTAACAAGCTTTTCATCATTATATACTATTTCCATTGCTCTACCACCCAAGACATAAGAAGGCCTGACGACAACTGGGTAACCTATATCTGCTGTAATTGCAAGTGCATCAGTTTCACTCCTAGCGATACCTCCTTGGGGCTGCACAATTTTCAACTCATCCAAGATGGCATTGAACCGTTTTCTATCCTCAGCTGCATCAATGGAATCAGGTGACGTACCCCAGATACGAACAGGGCCCGAACCACTGGCACTCAGAGGCTTGTGCTCATCCAAATACTGCTGAATGGGTAAAGCAAGCTTCAAGGGGGTTTGGCCACCAAACTGCACAATAATTCCATCAGGCCTTTCCAAGTCAATGATATTAAGAACATCTTCTACAGTGAGAGGTTCAAAATAAAGCCTGTCACTTGTGTCATAATCTGTAGACACCGTCTCAGGGTTGGAGTTCATCATGATTGTCTCATATCCCGCATTCTGCAAAGATGCAAAGGAGAAACTTAAAGAGTAGTTTCGGCAACAAAATCCATAAGATCAACGAGCCAAATCAGGCAGCCTATATCTCCAATCAGAGTATATTGCATAATGAAGCTATTCCAATAAAGGTAACAGATAAAGATATCAAGTTTCAAATACTTATGAAAGCAACAATTTTAGTCAATAGTAATGACATGCAACAGGTAACAATATCAGTTTACTGTATCATGTAGGTACAATATTCATAAATTTCATTAATTAAAATAATAGAATCTCTAAAAAAATGCACTAACGATGAGTCAGCATCACCTTCAGACCTTCATATTTGCTATGGATATCAAGGTTAGCGAAATATAAACTCAAGAAAAACTCATTAATTCTGAAGTCCTTAACAACCCAGCCAGCCAAAAGTTTTATTGTCAACGAAATTTATTAAATTAGTATTCAATACTTATTGATTGGCATGCCTGCAATGCCCAGTGGGTAAAACATCATAGATATAGCTACGTGAACCATTTAAAAATTTTTGATTAACTATCAGTTTGATTACTTTGATATAGAATAATGAAAATTTCAACCACCAGAGAAGATACAAACCTGAAGAGCAAATGATGTGTGGCAACAACAATAGTCAAACTCAATCCCTTGACCTATCCGATTTGGTCCTCCACCCAAGATCAAAACCTTCTTGCTTTGGGTAGGGAATGACTCACATTCAGCATCATAAGATGAATACATGTAAGGAGTATTAGCCTCAAATTCTGCAGCACAAGTATCGACCCTTTTATATGATGGGGAAACACCCATGGACAACCTCTTTGACCTAACTCCACTTTCCGATGATTTGGTGGCGAAAGCTATCTGCTTATCACTAAAACCTCTTTTCTTCAGTTCATAGAAGTCATCCTTTGTCAGATCAGACAAATTACGGGACAACAGATACTGTTCAACATCAACCAGTTCTTTGAGTTGAGTAAGGAACCACTTATCTATGTAACTTAGCTCAAAGATCTCATCCACCTTCATCCCTTTCTTCATTGCAGCATAAATAGAAGGCATACGATCTGGAGTAGGAACACGAATATGGTACTTCAACTGATCCCAATCCCAATCCATCTGCTTAACTTTCGCACACCCCCAACCAAAGTAACCAAGTTCCAATGATCTAACTGCTTTCTGGAAGGACTCCTGAAAAGTACGACCCATTGCCATGGCCTCACCGACAGATTTCATTTGAGTAGTTAAAATCGGCTCAGATCCTGGGAATTTCTCAAAGGCAAACCGAGGAATCTGCAATATACATACAAATTGAGAATTATATATGGAACTAAAGGCCAAATAAAGTTCAAATATCTTTAAACCTAAGCAAATGTCTTCATTTTGATATTTACACCAAACACAGTTTCTATTTAGCTACATAACTAAAGCACAACAGGAAGAGTATCACTGTGGTTAAGAAGTAAGAACCATTTAGCTTATTGTACAATTTCAATATTTTTATCCTCACCGTCATTGAACTTTTCCTTCCAACGAAAACAGGAATTCATCATGGTTGGATTAAAGGTTAACTGATTACCTCGCATCGAAATAGAAATCAACCAAACAAGCAAACGAAGTTAACCTACTATCATTTATTAATTTGCCACAGCATGCAAAAAAAAGGGTATAAGACATTGTATTGATTTGAAGCCTCAAGTACTTCAATCTCTAATCTGTGCAAAGCCAATCTACTCTAGTAATACCTAAAAAGCAAGTCCATAAACAGGCAGGTTATTAGAAGATTCGGTCAATTGCAACTAACAATTGTGAAACCAAAAGAGAGGTGAGCACAAACCTTTGTGACCACATAATCTATAGAAGGCTCAAAGCTAGCGGGTGTCTTCTTCGTAATGTCATTTGGAATCTGATCCAGTGAATACCCAACTGATAGCTTAGCAGCCATCTTCGCGATAGGAAAGCCAGTGGCTTTGGAAGCCAATGCTGAGGACCTTGACACCCTCGGGTTCATCTCAATAACCATGACCTCCCCGTCTTCGGGGTTAACTGCAAACTGCACATTTGAGCCACCACACTCAACACCAATCTCCCTAATAATGGCGATGGAGTAATCCCTCAGCCTCTGGTACTCTTTATCAGTCAAGGTCTGCGCCGGGGCAACAGTGATCGAGTCCCCTGTGTGCACCCCCATGGGATCAATGTTCTCAATGGAGCAAATGATAACCACATTGTCAGCCAAATCCCTCATCACCTCAAGCTCATACTCCTTCCAACCCAGCAAAGACTTCTCCACCAGCACCTGCGTCGTCAAGCTCGCAGCCAACCCCGACTTGCAAATCGCCTCGAATTCCTCCTTGTTATAGGCAATCCCACCGCCGGTCCCTCCGAGAGTGAAAGCCGGCCTTATGATCAACGGAAAATCCCCAATTCCATTAGCAATCTCAATACACTCTTCCAGAGTAGTACCGATTCCGGAAGGAGGAGTCTTTACACCGATCTTCTTCATTGCTTGCTTGAACAAATCTCTATCCTCGGCCTTCTTGATGGCCTCCAGCTTCGCCCCGATCAATTCAATCCCAAATTTATCCAAAACCCCTCTTTCTGCCAACGCAACGGCTAAATTCAAAGCGGTTTGCCCTCCCATGGTGGGAAGCAGAGCGTCCGGCCTCTCCTTCTCCAGGATATGTTCGACGAATTCGGGGGTCAAGGGAGCTATGTAGGTCCTGTCTGCGAGGTCAGGATCAGTCATAATCGTCGCCGGGTTCGAATTAACCAGCACAACCTCGTAGCCTTCCTCTTTCAAAGCCTTGACAGCCTGAGTGCCGGAGTAATCGAACTCACAAGCTTGGCCAATCACGATCGGACCAGCTCCTAGAATCATGATCTTCTTCAAATCGGTCCTCTTACCAGTAGCTGCCACCTTCTTCGCATCACTGGCGGTTGCCTTGGACACCCCATGCTCGCTCCGAATCGGCTTCGGCCGGCGCAACTGGAGGTGCAAAGGTCCTGCCTTGAGGTTGGGAGACCGCTTGGAGAGGAAGGCGATGGACTGGCATGGGGACTTGGACAAGAATGGATTGTTTGGGGTCGGAATGGAGGGGGAGACGATTCGATCAAGCAATTGGGTGGAATGGTGGACGCAGTAACCCATCTCGCCTGCAAATTGAGTAGGAAAGGTCGACTGAGTGAAGATTGAGTAGGAAACGACGGCGGAGTGATGCGTGAACAGAGGAGGAGGGGTTTTAGGGATGGAGATTAATGTCGGTTTTGGCCCAACCTCTTATTTCTCTTTCTGGACAGAGGTCAGGGGTGGTTTGGGCATTCCATAATTGATTTGCCCAGTTAGTTACCTTACCAGTTAGCAATTAGCATGCCATGATCGACGTCAAACAGTCAGTCGATTCGCTCCCCATCTTCCATCTTCAATCTTCAATCTTCAACTAGTATAGTAACCGCACCTTGTGCGGGATTTTGTAGTTTATCTGATTTATAAATATGTAATAATTACTTATAACACAATATATGATTGACATTGATCGAACTCGCTTCAGATGATTGACATTGAACTCAAAACCATCTTATTTTTTCTTTTAGAAAAAAAGAGTGATCAATGCAAAACTAAGGGCGTGTTTGGCTGGGGATGGGAGTGTGTGAAAGGGGATGGGGGTGGGCTTTGGAAACCGTGCCCGCGTGTTTGGCAATGGGATGGAGGTAGATGGAAGGGGATGGAGATGGAAATTCCACCCCGAAAAATGGGATGGGAAAGGCACCTCCTAATAGGAGGATTTAGGGGATGGGGATAGAAATCTCCCAAATTTGCCCCCATCTTCAACCTTCTTCCTCCCTCTCTCCTACCCCTACCGCCACCAACGCCACCGCCCACCACCGACATCGCCGCCCACCACCGCCGACGCCACCCATCACCGCCGACGCCGCCGCCCACCACCGACGCCGTCACCCACCACCGCCGACGCCGCCGCCCACCACCGACACCGTCACCCACCACCGCTGCCGCACATAAATCCCCTTTCCTCCTCCGTCAATCTCCTTCGCCGGCAATTCCTTCTCCGGCGCCCTCCTGCCGTCGACCGCGTAGAAGTGGAGCAGACGAAGTTTAAGCTTTTAGGGTATTTGGGAGGGTATTTTCGTCATCTCATGTGGTTAGTGGGGGTAATTTGGACTTTTTTTCGTTTCTCCATCTTCCCAACCATCAAAATACAACCAAACACGAACGGGATTAAACTGGCTTCGAAATTCCATCCGGTCCCACCCGGGTTTACATCCCCATCCCTTCCATCCCCAAATTTCCATCCTCATCCACCTACCCCAATCCCGTAGCCAAACACGCCCTAAATTACGCAGATTTCATAAAAGATTAAAAAGAATTAATTAATAATAGTCATTGCTTATACATCATAGATGATGAAGGATATGTAAGTACTATATATGAACTAAAGAATGTATTAATAATCACATTGAATAATAACTTTCATTTTCATAATACATGTTAATAAGAAATAAATAACATAATTTGAGCAGGTTATACGATTTGCAATGTTTAAAATAAAATCATTTTTAATATATTAGGTCAAAGCACGAATAGTTAGCTTAGTGTCTTAAAACATATGACAAATAAACAAAAAATGAATGAAAGTCTTTTGGATATTAAACTTTTACTTTCAATTCAATTGCAAGCAAAAAAAATAAGTAGAGGAAAAACCATCAGACAAAATGGGGAGTGGGAATCGAGCTCATGAACTATTGATAATGAAAAATTTTGATTCATATTTGATATTTCAAAAGACTTTAATTTGCCTCAAATCAATAAGAAGCTAGTTTTCAACGTATGACTATCATGTATTATTTTAAGAAGCTAGTTTAGTATCCACACCTTGTGTAGGTATTGATATAAAATTAGTTTTATATACTTGTAGCGCACTACCTATAATACAAAATTTGAACTATTAATTATTTAGTTAAAAATATAAGTATGAATATACTTGTAGCACGCTACCTATAATACAAAATTTGAACTATTAATTATTTAGTTAAAAATATAAGTATGAATTATATAGTAAAGGATAATAATTTTAAGTTATCTCAAACTAAATTTTAAAATATAATATAATATACATAAAAACAAATAATTTTTTTAAAATTATCCAAATTTTATAACAGAATTTATTTAAAAAAAATTATTTATAATATTTTTCCAAGACTTTCATATATTGTATTCGATCTGCCATTTATTTCATATTCCCATTTTTTTCAACTTAATCCTATTTTTCAAAAAGAGATGCTTGACCCCCCATATATTTTACAAATTTTTAAAAAAAAATTAACTCATTCAATTAACTAAGCATATTATTTTTAAAATTGATCATATATCTTTTTTCAAATCCAAGTATATTATTGAAATATCCTCCTTCTTTCATATTCTATTAATTATAACATATACTAAAAAAGGTAATGATACCATTTTCATTTTAATGTATAACTAATAGTTATACATATAATTGAAAAAATATATGTACAAATACTTGAATAATTTAACTATGGAATCGACCATCATTTACATTTGTACTCATCAATGTCATCAATTTATTGCAAAGATTTGTTAAAATCGAATCATAATTAAAATCATTAAATAATATATATAATTAAAAATTCAAACTAATTAAAGACTCCATCCGTTAATTAAAACATATCGTTTTAGACATTTGCACACTTTTTAAGAAAGCAAATAAAAGCAAATAAAAATACACTTATACCCCTAATTATTACTTTACGTTTTCACTTTATTGAAAATAATTGAATCACTCATCTTCTAATTGATTTGAATAAAATATTGATTTTTTCAAATCTTTATTCATTTTCTTGTTTCATTTGAAAATAAAAATAAGAAAAATATAATAAAAGAGAGTATAGGTTTAGATTAAAAATTATATAATAAGTGAATTATACTAACTAAAATAAATTGGAACAAAATTAATTAATGGGATTTAACCTAAAAACTTTTATTTACAAAAGCATAATAGATATATAATAACATATATTGACAATTTTATATTTAATAGTTAGTATTTTAAAAAATTAAATATCAACTTAGTTAATTTTTAAGGGTTAACATCAATCAGTCGATCAATTGATTATCACTTATTTGATTTCGTGACCATACTCATTATGGTCCATAATTAGTCAAGTAATTCCTACAAACAATAATCCAAGTACTTAAAGTCAAATTTTAATTCTCATGTGAGATTGTAACCCGATATACATCGTTCAACTATTCTGTCTTCATTCGTTGAAAATTAAGATATTTCATTACTATATTTTTTTATCAGTTTCATCCCATAGAGTTTGATCAAACGTATAGCGGATTGGTTGAAATAAAATAGTATCAATTACCCATGAACTAATAACACATGAGTACCAACTAAGGGATGAAATAATGACTCATATACTCAACCAAATAAATTAGTATAGAGTTATGAATACAAAACAAATCTCACATTGAGAATGTGAAATTGAAATTAAAAAAAAATACAAAAATAAAAGAGAGCGAGAAATCAAATTGAGTCTCACCAATAATTTCCACCATTGTTGATTAGTATTATTAGTATGATTGTACGAATTTATCCTTCGAATTGATGCAACAAACTTGAGGTAGAGATAAGAAAAAGAAAAATGTAAAGGAAGTGAGAAGAAGGGTGATTATATAGTAAATGATGGTGTACGTACATAAGAAGTCACACAATTAAAAATCTAAACAGGTAAAAAAAAGTCATATTTGATTTATTAAAATAAATATGATTTTATTTTAATCTTATCCGATGAATATATAAACTAATCAACCAAAATATCAAATATATCCACCGATTTCGTATCCAAATCTTAACCGATCAAATCTTAACCGAATTAAATTGAATTAATTAATTAAATTTACTTAATTATCCAAACAACTTAATTAATAAATAATTAAAAATACCTACATTAAAGGAGAAGCCGCCACATGGCGTAGGCGACTTCTCCTTTAGTATTATAATATAGATTCCCTAAATTTGAAATGAATGTTATCTGTGTTAAATGGCATTATTAGTCGATTTGAGTTTTTTTTTTTAAGCATATAAGGATTAGGAAACACGCTAACGATCCGGCCTATTTCCTAGTGCGGACGAGCGGACGAGAACCCGAAGTTCTGGATCATCGGTGAAGCTACCATGGGCAGGGACGGAGTAGGCCAGACATCGGCCACCGCATTGGAATCCCTTTTTAGTGATGGCGGGGAATGAGATCAGGATCGAGCTTTGGAGTGCTGTTGACGGATGAAATGAGAGATGGGGCTCGCTCGGCTTTCGGGAGGGACAGGCTGGGCTCTAGCAGAGGCGTCACGGGGACGGAGTACAGACGACGGCCGGCCGGAAATGGGTGTAACCTTGGTCCGCTGGAGTCTAGAGAATGGAGATGGGGATCGAGATGGAGCTCGACGGGACAAACGGACTCCGCCTCTGCGTGGCGCTCCTGCGGGTTCGACTGCTCGAGAATGGAGATGCCGGCGATGGGCGGCGTTCCGGTCGATTTGAGTTGGCTATGCAATTTTAGGTGATTCGTTTTAAAATATATTTTTTAATTAATTTTAAAAATAATTTATTATTTATTACTTCCAAATTTAGATCGTTATTATTGTATCAAAATAGATGTCATTTTAGGTTTTCTACGTATGGAATAGTACTCACTCCTATCAAATATGTTGAGTGTTGTTTTTTACACCCAAAAATTTTACTAACTACACCCAAAATCTTACTAATTACACCCAAAATCCAACGATTCAAGAGGCGCCTCTTGAGTCATACACCAACGATTCAAGGGCGTAGAGTTTATTTAAAAAAAAAAAAAACTTGGATTTTGGGTGTAAATAGTAAATTTTCGGGTGTAAATAACAACCCCTAATATGTTTGATTTTTGACTTTTCCGCACGCATTTTAATGTGTTAAAAATTGCATAAAATAATATTTTTTTATTGAATTTTTTTATAATTTAATATTTATTAGTAACAAGTATTAGATTGTAAAAAAAAACTTTAAAAAAATTAATATTTTATATAGTTTTAGCTCATTGAAATACTTGCCAAAAGAGTAAAAAAATCTTAGATTTTAGATCGGATGGAGTAATGATTTGCATAGATTTGTGTATTATTGACTTTTTTAAAGATTTTGATTGGTTAAAAAATGTAGTGGGTATTAAAAAACAATAAAATTTGTGATAAAATCAGTGGAACGATGATATTGAATGAGGGGTGAGTGTTCTATTAAAACTAGTGCAGAATCCTAAAACGACTTAAATTTTGACACGGATGGAGTATTTATTTTAATTAATTATTCTTAAATGTAAATCTGTCTTATCTTGACCATATATATTATACATTTTACGTTTACATATTTTTAAAAAGATTTTTATTTTTTCTATGAAAAAAAACTACTCTCTCAGTTCCTAATTAAATGTCGTTTGTCCTTTTGTGCATGTTTTTTAAAGAGATAAAAACATCATAAAATATTATTTTTTACTGAATTTGTTTTTATAACACTAGTATAGATATACCTTTCTACGACGTTTGAAAAATGTCATAAAAAAGATAAGATGGCGTTTTTAAACGCCATGTTCTAACATCGTGGAAGCCACGCCGTGCTTTAATTTTGGCCACTTTTTATGACGTTTGCAAAACTCCATAGAAAAAAATAATCCATGGCGTTTAAGAAACAATACTCCCTCCAGTCGGAAATATTTGATGTTTGACTTTTGTGCATGTAGTTTTAGGAGATAAAAACTATATAAAATCTTGTTTATTTTGATTAATTTTTTTCATAGTTTAATATTTATTAGTAGTAAGTATTAAACTGCGAAAAAAAATTAATTAAAAGATTAATATTTTATATAATTTTTAGTTCCTTAAAATACGTGCAAAAAGTCAAAACATCAAATATTTTCGATCGGAGGTAGTACTCTTTTAGGAAAGAACAAGAGGCGGATCCAAGAGGGCATGTAGGGGCACGTGTCCTCGTCCCCTTCCGATGAACCACTTGTATTATTTGTATATATTCTCCTCATCGATAACTTCATTTGATATATAATATGCATTAATTCAATATCCGAGTAAAAAGTTATGAATGTTTGATAATTAAAGTTAGATTATTAATCACTTTAATCTTATTTTAATAACCTACAATGTTTTTATATTTTATATAGATTGACATTCACATACTATAATTCCTCTCAAGAGCTTCGAAATGAGTAATATTAGGTTATCCTTCAACATTTCCATGGTATGAAAACCCGTAAAATGAATTTACCCCCTTTATCGTCGAGTTGAACTACTTCAGGATATAACTATAATTAACAATGAAGAATGCTTTGTACTCATGAACTCTTTTACCCCCTTTATCATCCTTCTATTTTTTAAACCTCTAAAACATCTTCAAAACCTTGTTTAAAATGCATGCTTAATCTACTCCATAATATTCGAATAAAAAAAAAAACGGAATTTTCGCCAAATACCCCTGAGGTTAAGGCTAATTCACGTGGTGTCCAAAAGTTTGACATATTTCGCCAGGTACCCCTGAGGTTTCCATTTTTTTCGCCAAATACCCCTGAGGTTTTTATTTTTTCGCCAAATGCCCCTCTTTCGAATTTGTTAACGTTTTTTTTATTGAAAATAAAAAGAATAGAAAATATTATTCCATTATTATTTTTGTAAGGTATTATTTGAACAATATTATTTAATTATGGTAATTAAATTATCTAATATTATATACACAATACCATATCATATTACATTTTTTAATCAATTGAATTAATTCAAAACTTTTATTTTGATAAAGTTAAAATTAACTATACAATATTATTTCATTATGTATTAATTACACAATATCATTTCATGCTATTTATTTAAACAATGAGATTAATTCAAAACGTTTTTTTTTAAATACATAGTTCCAAATATATAAATTCTTTTTTTTCAAAGCAATTAATCTCTCTTTTTGTGTGTGTACAATGAAAACTATTTTTTATATAATAATCTTAATTTTTGGAATTTCACACAATCAACCTAATCTACATAAATTTTCAAATAATAAATTTTTTAAACATTTTTTTAACCAATGAGATTTATCTATTCTAATTGTTAAATGAGAAATATTTTTTCTTAGATGACATAATAATTTTAATTTCACAATTTCCTCCCAATCAACCGAACCTTGAAAAAAAAAATCAAACTAATGAAATTTGTACACGTTTCTTTAATCAATCTAGTTATATCTAAATATTAATTAATAAGCATTTTTTATTAGGTGTTATAAACATATTTATTTTAGGATTTTAACCCAATCAACATATTTTACTTAAATCTTAAACTCGTGTAATTTTTACACATTTTTCATAAATATTTTAATTATTTTTTACTTAATTGTCAAATCTTTTTTTTTGTATTTTATTTTGACGTTTGATAATATCTTATTTAAAGTTATCATAGTAATTTTTTATACTTAGAAAATTTTATTTTTATTAAAAATATGCGCCATATTGGGGGAATTGTACTATTTTTCAATAAAAAAACGTTAATAAATTCGACAGAGGGGCATTTGGCGAAAAAGTATAAACCTCAGGGGTATTTGGCGAAAAAAATGAAAACCTCAGGGGCACCTGGCGAAATATGTCAAACTTTTGTACACCACGCGAATTAGCCTTAACCTCAGGGGTATTTGGCGAAAATTCCGGAAAAAAAATCTACCACATAATAAAAGTCATTTTATTTTTCAACACGCTTTTAAGGATATAAAAACTCTATAAAATACTGTATTATTTTTTAACCAATTCCTTTTAATAATTTCATACTTGTTAGTGTTAAGCTCATATTATGAACTTATATACTCCGTACAAAGTACTTGTCAGATTTCCCCTTCGTAAACCATCATCATCATAAAAATACCAAAGGGCACAATCCAAGATTGAGAAGAAACTCATTTCCATGTCAAAATCAATGCATGATTTTCAATTACTACATCTTATAGTTTTGAACATTTACATTTATAAGACGTCAAAATGAAGCAACTAATGCATGATTTTCCCAAGACGATCTGAAAGGTCAATTCCTTGGACTCTATCAACTAGTTAGATTCCATCATCCACACCCCTTGAACTAAAAATACTACACACTATGGAGGTTATTAATCGATAAACGTTCATTTACATTCAACATCTGAATTCATTGCTTTGCAGTTTTTGAAGTCACTACTCCTGAACTGAACACCTAGCTGCGCCTCAGCAATGCTGCAACGGAATCTCTGCACAAGCAGTCACACAATTTGAGCACTAAATGATCAGAGATCCTGCACGACAATGCAAAGACAGATGTATATATCATTTGCAGGATTTAATCTTCGTTCATGGTTCAACAACTGTGTCAAAACTGTACCATAGAAACCAATGGAAGAATCAGTCAATGACCTTTAGCACTGCGCAAAGAAGGTTGATCAGGCAAAGGAGGCTCTTTCGCCAACGCTTTCCATTGCAGGTGAACTCTGTTATTTCTTGCAGACGCAGTGTCAAACCTTGCGTTTGGATTCTCCCACTGATGGACACGACCAGCACGTGGCTTTGAGTTGAAATTTGCATTATTTTCTTGATCTCCATGTTGCTCCTTCTTTTGGTAACGGTACTTTCCCTTCTGTTTCCTGGGGCTTGAAGATTGGTATTCCCTACAACTTTTCTGTAGGAATCCATAAAGAAGGAAGAACCTGTTATATCCAATTATCCTAGAGAGTAGAGACTGGGATTTTATCTTCAATTAACAATATTGTATAAAAATTTGGTTTATACTTTATAGGGTATGAAAAGCATATGATGTATGATATGAATGGGTTTGTGATTCTTTTATGAAGACCAATAGTCACCTTCGGTTAGACATCAAAACAAATTTGACTGAGAATTTGCTACATCTTACCATATACATGTGTGCAACTTGTGTTGTGATGCAAAAGAAATAAATCAAAATATATTATCTTAAATATCATATATAATGAAATCTGCCAAGAATGCATTTTAAAGGATAATTTTTTTTGAAAAGTGCAAGCTTCAATAACTGAGAAAACCAAGCAGTTGTAAAGAAAGATATTTTACCAGACTTGGCGTGCATGTTCCAATCCCCATACCATGCTGATAGCCACCATCATGACTTGTTTCATTAGAATGGTGAAGTAGACGGGGCATCACTGCAGTCTCAGGCAAGACACAGCAATTTACAGCCTGGCGTAATGGCTTTCCTGGATCACCCGACAGAAATTCTCTCTCCAAGTACCGGGGAGGGACAACGGATGGGTGGCAAAAGTACGGACCATCAAATTGTGAATTTTGGCATGATCGTGCATATAGCATATTGCTCAAGTGGCTGGACCAATCACCACTCAAGATATCAGATGTGCGTTCTTTAGACTTGTGAGAACTGTTAGGCCATTGAACGTTGCCAGCTGTATTTAAGGTTGAACCAGGCTGGCTGACACAGGGGTTAATTGCTCCCTTACCTTGACATTTGGTGGTGTATGTTACACAAGAACCAGCTTGCCCTGCAGGAAGAAGTGTGTAAGGAATCCGAGAACTGTTATGCATAGCTGTTCGCGAAGAAAAAGGGTGTAGCAGTATTGATGTAAGACACAGAAAAATTGGTGGTGTACATGTAAAAGGAATTTGAATGGCTTCTGTAGGCGGGACCTTTGTTCCTGCATTTGAGAACAGAATGCCATCTTTGCCACCATTGACCTGATGAAACACATTTGTTTGATTCTCACACTGGGTATAATCAATAACTGGCTTGCGGTCCCTTGTGGAAGCTTTCTCGAATCTGTCATCTAATGAGTTGTTATGCATCAGAAGCGATCCACCCCTCGAGAACTCTTTGCTCCCACCATATTTTCCTGCAGAACGGAAGCAAGCATTTGCATGGCCTGCAGAAACAGGGACTTGCTTCCTCTCCCTGTATTCATTGCAGAAGAGTGCATTTTCAGGATTGTGTCTAACTGAAGAATTAGCACCATAGAAACAGAATCCAGGATGGTCAAATTCCTCTCCATTCTCCATCTGGTACTGGTTCACAAATTCATGTGTGCGGACGATAGGTGTATCAGGACGAGGAACTTTCCCATTCGTGTCCCATGTGTTCGAGAAAAACTGGTTCAATTCAGTTACTACATTCTCCTTTGGACAGTCCAGTAGTCTAGCCAGTCTTTGTGCCCCAAAAGCGAAGGCGCTACGGATTCTGAAAAAGTTGCCTATTGAAATGCACAGAATAACACCACACGGACCAAATGGTGATAATGAATTATAATCAAGACACATAATACTGAGAAGGAAAAAAACTTAAATGAAAATCATCATATCAACAAAAACTGGCCATTTTATATACACCTTCAGAAGAAGTTAATTACCTCTGCTCACACTGCGGCCAAGGTTGTTGTTTGTGCGGAGGAAGTCGATGATGTTAAAATGCTTGGGAATAAATTGGTTCTCAATTTCAGGAGCAATTGGATTGACAGAAAAGTAAAAGCTACAGGCATCAAGAAAGGCTCTGCTGAGAAACAGTGCACCACCATCCTTTCGAGGAGGAACAGCTGCATGTATTTCCAAAAAGTATCTTCAGTCAGAAGACGAGCTTAAATGACAGAACTAATTTCATGCCACAGTCAAACTGACCTGTCATATCAGGAAGGGATCTAATTGGAACAGGGCCTTGGAGGCTAATACACAAGTTATCCCAGTCAAAATTACTAAAGAACTCCAGAAAGCGATAAAGAACCTGCGAAGAACAAGGGCATCAAAAGTGAGCTAAGCTATAATTTGATCTGAGAAAGGAAGGGAAAGGACCATAGGTCTATAGGATATTGCGTTCACCTCTAATGGTCCAGCAAAAGAGCTGTTGAAAACATGAAAAATGTATAGAATCAAAGTCTCCAAACCATATGTAGAAATCAGCCCATAATATGCCCCCAGAAGACGGCTCTCATAGTAACACCAGGCCTTGATCAATATAATGCTTCGCTTAAACAAGTGATTTTGGTTTATATGCCGGTCAACCTATCAATAATAACATTTCCAAATCATTAATTTGGTGTATGGTACTGACAAGGGATGAAATCAAACCATCACGAAGAAGCAGAGCACGTTGGAATGGAAACTAAATTGTCAATTATACATTTACACTAGCAGAAACAAAGACCCATAGTAGACTGCAGACCTGCTCAAGAAAGCAGAGGGTGGATAGACCCCCTAGCTGGCTAAAAGATATGTCCACCACAATACTGTCTACTAGGCACTTGACCACCTTAACCTGCAAATTTAAGAAAGACTATTCTGAGATGAAAATAAGTTCGGCATTGAGGTTATCACAGTTCATTTCAATATAATCTGCTCTCCATAATCCTCTTACAAATTATTACACAACAATATGCAGAGTCTAAATAGAAAATTAAAGCATAATCACACCACATTAGGAATGAATTAATTGCTTTTATGCACATAAATTGTCCACAGTAGTTGAAAATAACTCTACGTAGAAAGGGGGTGGAACTAATGTTATAAGATCGTTTCAGAGAAGCCTCACTTTGTGCAGGTGTAACGAATTCAGAAGAAGTTGCATAATTTTCAAAGTGGAGAAAGCAGATTACAGTGGCATGTACATTCTCCCTGTGTAGAGGACATAGCACTATATGGATAAAAGAGACCCAAAGCAAATGTGCCACAAATTGTAGAAGTACCTCAGCATTAATGAACTGAACTTCTTTGATTTGATATTCAGCATTCGCATTTTTTCCTTCCTTTTCTAGCATGTCACGCACCTGAGCAGCAAAATTGTAATCCGAATTTCGATCTTCACCAAAAACAGTTAAATCAATGTCCCCATCAGGAAGATATGTCTTCAGCGGTACAGAGCCATAGATGAATACCTGAAGAAAATCATAACAAGACAATATCAATTATGTAAGATTCTGACTTTTAAGTTTCTAGTCACAATAATCATCCAACGGAAGATTACACATCTATCTGAGGATGAATGGACTCTCTAAATTAAAAGAGAAATATATTACAACCTTCTCAAACTCCATATGGAAGTACAAGAAACACAGGAATTTGATACTGTGGTTCCCAGATTCACTTTCTTTCAATGCTTTTTAGAACTATAAAAGGGCAAGTAATGGAAGAACATGGATACAAAGATCAGTAGAAGACTTTCTATAATCACACCTAGGCAAATGTCAATACCTATCACTGGTATAAGATATAGAGTGAAACAAATGACTTTTCAACTTTCAACCATAAGAAAAGGAGAGTGCTTTATATTCAAATGCCTCTCAGTCTACACTTTGTATGCAACCTCAAGAAAGTTGCTTAAATTAATAGCTCTAACAAGGTAAAGCGGTCGCCATTTGCTTGGTTTGGAAGATACAGCAACATGCATAAAAGCCAAAATAGAGTAAAGGAAGGAACCATTTTTCAAAGTTAGTTGGATACATTTAATCGGTAATAACGGTAATAATACAAAGAGACAACTGGATAAAATTTGGCAAGCTACCATATAGAATTAAAAGGCTACCTCCAATAAGAAAGAAATAGACAAAAAAATTAAGAGTACAGAAAGATGGGAATCACCATTCGCCAATAATATTATGTTAGAATGAGAACAGTTGACCACCTTCATTTATTAATCTGTATTGTCGATGGCAAGAGGGCAATACAGTAACGACAAAAGATGCGAAGAAAAGAGAGAGGAATTTATTTCTCTTGTTTGGACATAACTTAGGACTGGTAAGGGAAAAGGTGACAATGCCAGACATTAATTTAAGAACTTCAAATTAATTATTTAGCATCCTATAAAGATCGTCGTTCCCTTCGCCTTTTCCCCCAAACAAGGATATGATTCCATTAAATTCCCTCTCTTCCCTTTTCACTTCCAAAATTTATCAATCACCATATCATCTATATACAACTATGAAAACACTGTAGAGTTAAACTATCAAAGAGCTAACTAAACAAAAACCACATCAAGCACAACTGAGAAAGTAAACGGGTTAAGGAAGCAAGAAGCAAGAAGCAAGACAAAAAGACAAGTGAAATTTAGGGAAGAGTGGCCAGACCACACATGGGATGCACTGTCTAATAAGACACTGCACATATGATGCAACTGCATTCCTGCTTTCCCAAGAGAGCCGGTCTGGCTGAATGCGCGCAATAAGCTCCGCAGTCCTTTCTTCCGCTCTCATCCATCTTTCCATGTCAAGCCCTCTAGGCGGCGATGCTACTTTTTTCGGTAAAAGACCGTTGAGATAACAACCATTTGGCTGCAAACAACCACCATCACTCCCCATAGGATCAAATTCTCTATTCTATCACCCTTTGACTCTTCCTCCCTAAACAATATAATTAACACCACCAAGAAACCATGTCAAACTCCATATCTTTACAAATGATCATAAGAAACAGAAATCAGATGTGTGGTTCAATAGTTCAATCATCAAAGAATAAAAAAATGATTCATAAATTTCCAGGTTCTAGAACTATCGGTTCACTCCCAGCATCAATTTCGTTAGAAACCTCAAAGATTCCACAAATATCAAGTAAAAAAAAACATTTAGCAAAAACCCAAATGGTTGATGTGCAGAGTACGGAACATATAGTAACAAGCTCGGGAACGAATGAACCACCACGGAACCGAAGAGCTAAGTAGGGCAAAGCAAGAAACCGAGGGTTATCTTTAACATACCATGACCAACAACATCGCAAATGTACAAGAAAATCAATTTGATCAAGCACGGGAAAGCAACAACGACCTAAGAAATTCAAGAACCGACAAGGTTAGAAAGAGGAAAGACGAAGCTTGGGGATGAAAAACATCAGGGTTGATCAGCAACGGGAACAAAATTCGCAAGTAAAAACACAAACAGGTGACAGAGGTAGAGAGATGAAATCAATAGATGAGGTACAGAACCTGAAAAAGATTAGAGATGAAGCAACGGAAGTTGACAAAAAGAGAAATCGGAAGATCGTGGGAAGGGTACCTTCTTCGAGAATCGGGAATTGATGGGAGAAGCTAAGCGTTTTCTGTGATGAGTGTGGAGTTGGGAATAACCGAGGAGGAGTAGAGGATGTAAGACGGTGGGAGTCTGACATACAAAGTTCAACTATTAATTCCATTTTAATTTTAATGTCAAAAAACACCATTTAATTCCTTTCTTTTTTCTGAAAATAAATAAATTATTCCTTCAAAAAAAAGTGAAACAATTTATTGTCATCTCCTCATTTTATTTTAGTTTTTTTTTTATCCCGAAAGAATTTGAAAGAGCAACGCAATCTATCCAAGAGCGTTTATGGGTAGGGATGTGCATCGGTTTAAAACCGAACCGAACCAGGCCGAACCGAACCAAACCGAAAATCTCAAATTTTCAAACCGAAAGCTGAACCGAAAGCATTAGGTTCGGTTCGGTTATTTGCTGGTTTGGTTTGTGTTCGGTTCGGTTTTAACATAGTTTGTGTTCGGTTCGGTTTTAACATAATTGAACCGAATTTCTATAATTCTTTTTCAAAAACAATAAATAATTAAACCGGTTTGGTGATTTGCCGGTTTGGTTTATGTTTGCTTCATCTTTCTAGTCATTATTTAGAGCACTCTTCCTTACTTGATTGTATTAACATGGCCTTAGACTCGACATTTACCTATGAGGATTCCATTTCTACTATTAATAAATAATAATATAACCCTACTTTCGGATCAACAAAAAAAGTAACTTTTTTAACCAAATTTTTTTTAAAAAATATAATAAATAAACTAATAATATACACACCGTATACGGATTATAATTTATAAGCCTACAATGGAATTTAAAAAAAATAAATTCGGTTTAACACAAATCGAACCGAAACCGAACACAAACCGAACCGAAAACGAAAAATGAAAATTCTCGGACCGAAAAACTTCGGTTCAGTTAGGTTAGATTCGGTTTGTGTTGGTTCGGTCCAAAAATTCGGTTCGGACCGAATCATGCACACCCCTATTTATGAGGATGATACTACGAAAAACATCATCATTAGGGAGAGTAGAGCAGAAGAAGATGTATCCTAGATGTGAAAGACGGTCCGCTACACGATTTCTTTCCCTAAAGACGTGGGAGAACTCAAATCTCGAGAAATGGAGGAGAGAAAATAGAGAATCAGATAAAACCATCTCAATCTCGCTTGAAAACGAAACACCGGTCTTAAAACTATCAATTATACTGAGGTTGTCACCTTCTATGTAAATAAATTTGATATTAAGTTCAATGGCCTTTAATAATCATTTACACAAGTCGAACCCTTATGCGCCAATGACGGACGAGAGAGGCGAGATACCCATAAGTTCCACAATAAGGACGAGAGAGGCGCCAATGACGGATGAGAGAGGCGAGATACCCAACTTATGAGAAAAGGATTTGGCCTCTGTCATCGCGAATGAGGAACCCATAAGTTCCACAATTAGCATGGCATAACGCACTATCAAAAATTAGTTTGCACCACTCAAGTCTAGGCATAGTCCATTTGTAGTGACGCCTTGCTTTTATTGTGGTAGTTGGGCTTGATTTTGGAACCTCGAGGTCTAGGTCCTTGTCTAGATCTTTGGTCTTATTCCAATTACAGATTTGATCCGTGGTGAAGGCCACGATGACTCTAGGGTTAGGTTTTTTTTCGGAATTTTCGCCAAATACCCCTGAGGTTAAGGCTAATTCGCGTGGTGTACAAAAGTTTGACATATTTCGCCAGGTGCCCCTGAGGTTTCCATTTTTTTCGCCAAATACCCCTAAGGTTTTTATTTTTTCACCAAATGCCCCTCTATTAAATTTGTTAACGTTTTTTTTGAAAATAAAAAGAATAGAAAATATTATTTCATTGTTATTTTTGTAAGGTATTATTTGAACAATATTATTTAATTATGGTAATTAAATTATCTAATATTATATACACAATACCATATCATATTACATTTTTTAATCAATTGAATTAATTCAAAACTTTTTTTTTTTGATAAAGTTAAAATTAACTATACAATATTATTTCATTATGTATTAATTAAACAATATCATTTCATGCTATTTATTTAAACAATGAGATTAATTCAAAACGTTTTTTTTTTTAAAAAAAATACATAGTTCCAAATATATGAATTCTTTTTTCTTTTTCCAAAGCAATTAATCTCTCTTTTTGTGTTTGTATAATGAAAACTATTTTTTATATAATAATCTTAAATTTTGGAATTTCACACAATCAACCTAATCTACATACATTTTCAAATAATAAATTTTTTAAACATTTATTAATCAATGAGATTTATCTATTCTAATTGTTAAATGAGAAATATTTTTTCTTAGATGACATAATAATTTGAATTTCACAATTTCCTCCCAATCAACTGAACCTTGAAAAAAAAATCAAACTAGTGAAATTTGTACACGTTTCTTTAATCAATCTAGTTATATCTAAATATTAATTAATAAGCATTTTTTATTAGATGTTATAAACATATTTATTTTAGGATTTTAACCCAATCAACATATTTTACTTAAATCTTAAACTCGTGTAATTTTTACACATTTTTCATAAATATTTTAATTTTTTTTACTTAATTATCAAATCTTTTTTTTGTATTTTATGTTAACGTTTGATAATATCTTATTTAAATTTATCATAGTAATTTTTTATACTTAGAAAATTTTATTTCAATAAAAAAACCTTAACAAATTCGACAGAGGGGCATTTGGCGAAAAAGTATAAACCTCAGGGGTATTTGGCGAAAAAAATGAAAACTTCAAGGGCAACTGGCGAAATATGTCAAACTTTTGTACACCACGCGAATTAGCCATAACCTCAAGGGTATTTGGCGAAAATTCCGGTTTTTTTTTCATAGAAAGGTTGGGGTTAAGTTGCTTTTTTTAAAAAAAATAGGCTTAAAAATTGGGTGTCTGTTGTGAAAAATGAGTGTTTTTTTAATTAACCCATTCTATTTTAGACTTTAGAGTGATTAATTAATAGCAAGATGTGAGATTTGCACTATACAATCCTAGTATAATACTTTTTTTTAACAAAACACATTTAGATTTTCTTTTTGATCTATTAAACTAGTTTTTTTTTTTCTATTTCCGATGGGTATGCACGGAGAAATAGGAAAGAAAATACTGTACTCTGTAAGGCACAAACGAGTATTACTAAAACATTGTTAACTTTTCCCATAATAAGAGCGGTTCAGATCTGGCGTCTCCATCTCCCTACTATCCCCCCTCACAATATCTTCCACTCTTAATCCTTTTTCTTGATTTTTTTCAAATTTTAATTACTTTTTAGTTATTTTTTAAAATTCGGGTGGTGAAGATAAACATTCAGGAGACAAGAGTATTGAACCCTTTGATCTCAATCGTAATAAGAGGGTCATTGTTGTGCCAAGAAAGTGAATTTTTAAACAAGTGAAGAGCTCAACAACGGTCTTAAAACCTTCCATATTTTCCACGGTTTGACTCGAACCCTTCACGTGGAAGGAAAAAAGTTGCGTATAAACTTCAAACTTGCAAGGTCAGAACGAACCTTTGGCTATAACTTTGCCGGCATTGCTGCACACAGAACGCAACGATACATGGCTGTGCTGAACAACCCTTTCCAGTTTCCACTTCCATTGTCTCAGACTTCCCCTGAATTTAATCCGGCCTTCCTATCTCCAACTTTGATGCTAGTCGAACTGAATGAATCTAGTATTGCATCGGACCTATTCGAACGCCATAACTGTAACCATTTCGGAACAAGAGGAGCCGAAATCAATCCAGTCTCTAGGCAATAACCACGTTCAATTTTAGAGCTTTTGATAGATGAAGAAACCAAGGGTTCTTCCACTTCAACATAGAGACCCAAGATCAACTTTCAGGGAACAAAAAGACAAACCAAGTGCAAGCGACAATTTTAATCATTGCCCACAAGGAAAAAGTCAGGGTGTAGCCTGCTTGCTGTGTTATGCAAAATTGCATTATCTCATCACCTCGGAGGTGGACCAGGCGGCACAGCTCCAGGAGGCATAGAACCTGAATTCGGTGGCATGTACGGGTAGTTTTGCATGGGCGCCTGCATAGGACCTTGTGAGGCCCCAGCATTGGACCATCCAGCTGGAGGTGGGCCACCCTCGTATCCCTGGTGTGATGGGGCATATGCCATTCCATTGTATTGGTTCCCAGGAAAACCTTGCATTGCAACAGGCTGTTGTGGAAGCAGAGCTGGATTGGGCATCGTGAAGTCTCTACTTCGGTCATTGTTAACCTGTAATAGAGATCAGACAACGAAATTAATACCAACACACCAAAATAAAAATCTTGATCACAAGTTACACTCTTGAAATCTCCAGAAACCAAAGGTAAAAAAATCAACCGTGTTCAACTGCACTTAATGCTGAAAACATGGGACATGCTTTGCTACAATGAACAAACAATATTGAACTTCTATAGGATTGCTATATCGATGATGGTTCAGTGCACTGATTCACCGACAGTACACGGTAATACATGGTCCAAGGCCAAGCACATGACTTGCATAATAATAACTCAATGGTCACAGGCATACTGTGTTAAGCTTTACATGAGCCAAAAACATGGATCAAGTCCATGGAATACTCACAGTGAAAAGCATAACACAATGAACAAAGCTGAGAATAAATATACATCTTTGGTAATATCTCATGACAAGAGTTCATGCTTTTTCATGAACTCGATGGACATTAAAATAGGTTTCTGCAACTCTGGCAGGTTTTCTTGACCTGATTTTTGAATTGCCTAGATCAACTGTTAATTGGATAAACAAAAACTATATACCTTGATACTCAGATCAGTGTGGCGTGAGTATGAGAGATGAAGCTTACAATATCCCCCATCATAAATGCAGTGTCCCTCGAGAGCTCCTTTAGCAACAACAGCTGTCTGAATATCTGTCAGTTCGAAATAAATCAATGATCACATTTCATATACATGTATACAGAAAAAAGAGCAGAGTTTAAAGTCCATATGCAAAGTACATTACATAACACAAGCCAACACAATAGTCATACATGTATACAAATCAAATTCACATATATAAAATCTAAGACAATTGTATATACATTTAAGATGCACATTTCAGGCATACCTAGACACTAAGAAAATTCTCGTAAAAATGCAACTTGGAAAATCAAGGTTAAGAAAAGACTCAAAAGAGACCAAATTACACAAGAAGAGAACCTAACTATAGAGAGATGATTCACTTAATTCAGGCTTTGAGCACCCCCCCCCCCCCCCAGTTTAGGTTATAATTTGCAGTTTACCCAATTTCAAGTACTACATTCAACCTACAAGAGACTTCCGTGACTTCAGTGCTACAGTCAAGCAAAGAAGAAAATGACCAAGCTGGTTGAGAAAAAAGGATACCAAACGATAGATAAGAATGCAGCCAGAGAATGGTTAAATGATGTGAATGAGGGAGAAAAACAAAGCATTCCGTCATCAAAAAGTAATCCCCATGAACCACTAGTAGAAAATACTCCCTCCGTATCGCAATACTTGTTGTTTTAGCTCTATGCACACTTATTAATAAAACCTATTTTTACTTTACTTTTATAGCTTAAAATACCTAAAAGGACTAATTATTACCTATAAAAAGAGCAATCATTACCTATAAAGACAATAATTATAGCTAAAACAACAAGTTTTTTGATACAACTTTAACACTCTAAAACAACAAGTATTGCGATACGGAGGGAGTAAATAAAATGGGACTTGAAGCTCCATAAAAGAGTTTTTTGAGTTCCTACAGCACCATGCAACTTTATCAATGCAGAGAGACTCCTGTCAGGAGGATTCAACTGATTACAGTACAAGCATTTAAAAGCAAATTTAGACACTTGAGCACCATAAACCTGACATACTTTAAACTACAGTGTACCTTAGATAAGAAACTAGAGGTTGTGAAGCACCTAACTATGGGCATGGACGTAATATCAACAATTCAATACTAACTCTAAGGTTGTAAGAATACTAACTCTAAGGTTGCGAAGGACCTAATTATGGGCATGGGCATAATAAATGTCAAATGCATCTCATTTTGATCTTTTCCCGTTCTATTTTGTGGGGGCAAATTCAACATTAAAAGTTCAAAACAAAACTATAATGAATTTCACTGTTATAATGCAACATCACACACCTGGATACTGAACTAAAGCCTGTACTCCTCCATTCTTGTCGAACATAGCAATCTTCTGCACAGGTCCAAAGGCCGAAAAGACCTAATTTTTTTTTTTTTGTGTGTGTGTGGGGGGGGGGGGGGGGGGAGAGGGGGTAAGAATCTGCCATGTCCAGGAAGCCATTGACTATATAAAAATATGCAATTGACTATATGACTAAGTTGCTAGTACCGTGTGTAAGACATCCAAAGTCACATGATACTGCATGTTCTCAATGGAGGCTAGGAGGACATTACTCTCAGGTTCCAGCTTTTTCCCATCCAAGCCCACACTAAACTGCCATGTCCAGGAAGCCATTGATCAAAGCACTATCAACTTCAAAGAAAAAGTAATGCATAGTAGGGAAGAAATATCATGCACAAATCGCTACACTGGACTAAGTTGTACATGACTATTCACGGCGCTGTAAGCACGAGCGAAAAAAATAAATATGATGGAATATTTTCTCTAATTTAGTTCCCCTTCATATACAACTTTCATAGTGCTTTCTGTGCCTGTGTGTGTAATTGTGCAGGCATGCAAAGTGGACAGGCATTCAGATTAGCAAAAACTTAATATACTGAATAAAGTATCAAAGTGACTTACCTGACCAGCATCAATGGCAGATGGAGCAACAGGTAGATATGGGTTGGTATAATCCCTGAAGTATACAAAGAGAAGAAATCAATTGGTGGCAGGAGATGAATTAGTTGCCGACGAAATGGAATCTAACCTAGCCCGTAGGCAATAAACATATAACAATTACGTTTATCTAGACATGTAGACCCATTTACAAGGCAATCAAGGACTATTCCAGTATTCCTTATGTTTGTTGCCAATTCAAAAAAACATGAAAAAACAAATTGCCAATTCAAAATTACATGTTTTCTGTTTAAATGCTCAACTAAAGCTAGACCCCCCACACACACACGCATGGGAAAAAAGTGGAAAAGATAGAAAAAAGAAAGAAAGAACAAACTCTATCGCAATTTGCAACCATTGCTTTAAAAAATCATCCTTCCCCAATAAAAATAACCACCATCATAAAGACCTTGTTTTGGCAAATCAAAATGATGCAAAGCTCATCGCAGATTCACAGATGTAAAAATAGATAAATTACTCGACATATAAATTGGCTTTGCAACAAGGAAAGGCAAATTAGCTTCACCATTGGGAGAATCTTAATGGTTACAGGGGTTAATTTGCAAGAAGTGAAATGGGGTCCTTTCATGTTGACCTATATTTTTTTTTTTTGTAAGTTCATTGTGCCACCGGAATTTAGAAATTCTGACTCTTCCAATAAATTCATCCATTTAGTATCCTCCCCAATGAGACATCTTTAACTCTAAGATCCCTTCATGCCATAAGTTGAGCAGTTCCTTCAGGATGAATCTCCTCCATAATAGGTTAAAAAGCCTCTCATATGTACAAGTTCTACTGGAAAATCAGACAGGGATTTCTACACGTCCCATATTTTACCGCTCAGGTGAACAGAATGAACATATGTATATTCCTTCACTTTAAAATGTTGTCTTCACTCTTGAAGCCATTGAAGGGGGAAATAAAGAATAGATATCAACGAAATACCTGCTTCTGTGAGACTGGAACTTTACTGTCAAGTCAGTATGTGCAGAATAAGTTATCTTCAATGTGCAAGGCCCGACATGCTCAGGAAGCAAATACCTAGTGTGCAAGACCATGAAGAGAATGGTGAGTATATCATTTTTAAAAGTTAGTTTACCATTTTAGAGAGAGAGAGATGGCATCGGATCATCAAGATAATCATATAATGAAACAATCACGGACTCAAGCCTGATGAACTCTTATTGTTCTATCAAGGAACTGGCCTGATAGTTATTACTCCCTCGGTCAATTAAAGAATTTTCAAGTAAACTATTGTAAATGAAAACATTTTAGCTTCTGACATGTGTATTAAGGAAAATAAAAATATTCTAAAACCCATCTTAAATTTAATTACAAAATCATTGGTTAACCAATGGGGGAAAAAAAGTATCCTCAAAAAACTCAGTAAACACAACTTTCAATACAAAACATCATGAACCTAAAATGACGTCTTTTTTTTAATCAAAAAATACGAGGCTTAAATAACATTTTTTAATTAACGTAGGGAGTATTCAACGGGAAAACGTCTTTTTTTTAATCAAAAACTACGAGTCTTAAATGACATTTTTTATTTAACGTAGGGAGTATTCAACGGGGGAAAATGAAGTCATGATTTGAGAGGATTCTGATGAAAGAATCAGCCCTTACAGCACATTCTGCACAAATGAAGACAAAGACAGTGACACAATAATAATAGCAAATTCACCTTGGAATGATCCGTCCATCCAAAGCATTTTTTGCCGATGATGCAGTTTCTGCATTAGAAAACTGGACCAATGCCTGCAAAAGAAAGAGAAAGAATCCACATCATGCAAACAGAGGAAGGAACAATTAGAGATAATAATAGCAAAATAACTAACCTGGAAACCTGCTGTTTTCTCAAAAGTAGTAATCTTATGGACGGTTCCAAATGCTGAAAACACCTACAGAGTGGGGGAAAAAAGGAGAAAAAAAGGCGTCAGAATAATAAATAAGGAGCAAGAATGAATCAAAATGGAATGTTGAACTAAATCACTGCATTTTCAATGCATTATTCCAAAACATTTGTCTATACTGAATATAAATTGCAGCATTAGTTAAACATCTTTGACTAATCTCAGCAAAATTCAAAGCATAACAACAACATCATAAAAGCAGCAAATTTCCAGCAACAAGAGCTACAGATAGTGAGAACCTAAGTATATGGCTTGTTCCACTAGAGCTAGTTCAACTAGAAAAGTGATACCTGTAGAGAAGTAATTGGGGCAAGTAACATGAAAATATGGTGTTGAGGTAATATAAGCAAGAGTAGGAAGGCACAATAATTCCTCTAAATTTAAAAAATCAGGTCACTTAAGAAAGGTAAACCCAGTAGACCGGATCAGGATGAAATGTTCTATAACAGACATACTTGAACAAGTTCAAGATTTGGGACCCCCCTTCCAAATGATGTATGAAACAGGTACACCTTTAATTTCTGTAATTCTATGAAATTATATTACCCTTTCCCTTTTCAGAACAAGTGCAGGACATCATTTATTACTATATAAAACTTCTTTTTTTTTTTATCAGGGGGGCATCCTGTTAGATCAGTGTTACCTTTTAACCTATTTTATGAGTTCGTTATCCATTTATCAGCAAAAAACTAAGAGGTGTCCAAAAAATTAATAAATCAAGAGGGTAAGTTTGCTCGGTTGCTGAGGTTAGAATACAGCCAAAAGATTCAAACTGTAGTAACACATGCACTGCAAACCCCAGGACAGTTAATGATGTAAAAAGCCAAAATAAACCAGAGTCAAAGGTTGTCTCTTCACTTTACCCCACCCATCAAACTAATGCATTCAGCTTCACCCCTCAACCACCAACACCTACGGTACCTACCCCACCACCACCATTATTTGGCCACCTATTTGGAAAGCAAATGCCCATTGAAGATCAAAACCCGACAACCACCAGAACAGTGGAAAATTTAAGAAGTTTAATATCTTGGAATTACAGCTCATAAGATTCTACCGCAGTAAGGATCAAATGAAGAATAAATATGGGGGGAAAGCTTGCAAGCTTCTAACTGCCAACTGAATAAGATCACTATATATTTTTAAATTGTGCACAACAAATAATCCTAAATCAAAACAGCTGCAGATTACACTCACTAACACACATGACACACCTAGTTAATCCTTCCCTCCCCAGAACTCCATTGAAACAGCAGATTAAGCATTGGGAAAAACAGCTGATTTACGATGACAGAACAAGGGCATTCAATGTACATGCCTACCAGTACTCACAAAAACCCAATTATTCTCCTTATCCCTCATAAAACACTCAATTTCAAAACAGCAAACTAAGCAAAGACAAAAGGCTGTCAAGGGATTTAAGCTTATTGGAAAAAAAACGAAAAGAAAATGTTAACACTTTCCAAGAAAGATAGCAGTGATTTGATGTTCAAAATATCTCCCTTATTTATATAATCAAATGATCAAACATGAAAAATTCAAAAACTCTGGATCTTTTTAGCCAAACCAGACGCATTGACAAGGCAAGCGATTGTAAGCTTATATAGGAGAAACAGACCCCGCCCAAAAATAATACAACCTTAAGAACAGAATCAAATAAATTATTCCATGACATCATATTCCGGCACAAGCATGCTGAAGAAGAGGAGAGAAGAGCAAATGCAAGCACCAAAAAACTTTAAGATGGTAGGGATGGGAAGGATGAGGGAGAAGAGAAGAGGAAGTGAGAGGCAGTGTTAGGGAAAGGAGGAAGGAGACAAACAGACATGTGCTCTTTCTCCCGATGCAATAAGCTGCCATCGAAGATCTATCCTTGACAAGGGGCCTGCTGATTCATTTACATTCATGTCAAACAAAAGCCTGATGAATCATGATTGACTACATATTAAGCCCAAAAAACAGAGGAGATGGTTCATAATTCTAACACCGTGCAAGATGATGCCTTACCCCGGTAATGAAAGCCACACCCAAAGTCCCAAACTTACCAAGTTTAGAACATCAATGCTGACTTGACGAGCTTCATTACCCTCAATAGTCACCAACAAGACATTTCCTGCACTGTCTGCAGTGGTTTTGTTGTTCACTACTTCTTGCCTGTTGGAGTACTGCAAATAAACAGTTTTTCCCCTTATCTGAGCTGGCTCTGACGATGATGCATAATAGGATATCATCTGAATAGCCTGATTTAAGTCTGCCTGCGAAAACAATACGAAGACAAATTAAAACTACGAAAAAATTGATTAACATGAACTAATTAAAGTTTATTGAAGCAAATATTTGAATGAATTAGCACTCACAAACTCAACAAATGCTTGATTCCTGTTAGCTCCAACATTGCACTTGGTGTTGACAATTCTCCCAAAGGGCTTTGCAAGCTCAATTAGCTCCTCTTCAGTACACTCCCAAGGCAAGTTTCTCAAATGGAGCACTTTCGATGGAGGTTGTGTGTAGCGGAACTGCGGCTGAGTAGACACTGACGACATCTTCCTCCAAATACTAACTCAAAAGCAAAACTCGAAGCAGAAACCAGAGTTTCTCTACACCAAAAGAAACCTAGAAATCAGGCACCACCATATAACTAACCAACCGCGGAAAACAAGAAAAAGTTTGCATAATTACTCTGCTCCACCGAGCAAGATCATCAATCAGGAAGCTATTTAATTCAGGATAGTGCAAAGAGAGGGTGAGGATGCAAGAACACAAACCTAATTTATTGTTTGCTCCAACACCCTATGCCCTAGGTTTTCAATGTTCAAATCGATTAGACTTGAGTATTACTTAGAATTGCATGAGAGCAATCGATCTTAATTCACAGAGATCGATTGAAGAACGAAAAAGGAAGACGGTGAACGAAGAATCTCACCTCGTCGTCCGGTAGTTGCGCGCAGGGGAGAGCGAAGGAGCGAGACGGTGGAAACTAAAAAAGAAGATGATATCAGGATTCAGGACCGCGTGTTAAAACCGAATGCTCCTGATATTAAAAATATTTTGGGCAAATTACACAACCACCCCTAAATTAGGGATTTGTTTCACAAACTATCCATAAAATTTATCAGACAAACCCACCCGGCACTACCGGGTTTGGGATGCGCGTAAATTCGAATAATAGAGAATGGGGGTCCGAGGGCCTTACATCCGACTACCATCATTAAATGCACGGACGCAACCTAGAAATTCCAAGGGTAAGTAGTCGTAGACCAACTCTCAAAGTGCATGTTTCTTCCAACACGTTGGTCTTCAGGACACCTACAAAGCTTAAACAAAACAACTAAGGGCATGTTCCAAGCGCACAAGCCAAGAACCATGCCATAAAAAAATACCAAAAGGGTCATGTTCCAAGAAGGCGCAACCCCTAAAGGACACATGAAGCCCAAAATCACACCAAATGAGAGTTGCTCCCAGTTCCAAGAGCATGCAGGCTCCAAAGGCACGCAGGCCCTAGGACACAACCCCAAAGTTACCAAAATCATAATGAACCTCAACGAGCTATCAAGCTTGGGCCACCATGTTCTCAACATCAATTGCGAGAAAGGTGTCATAGGTGAGACGGAATACATGGGAGGATGAGTTTTACAATGACGTCTCCATGGATCCGATTTCCGTCCATAGCAAGGGCATTTCGGGCATGCCAAATGAGGTAGACGGTAGAGGTTAATGTGTATCTTCGTCTAAGGTTAAGGCACTTCTTTGCTTTGGCATATCTCTAAAGCCATCTCAAGGCCCTATGAATGCTATTGACTTCCCCCGGGATTTTGAACTTGTTTCTAACTCTCTCCCAAATGCCCTTAGTGAAGGGGCATTCGAAGAAAAAGTGTTCATGGGTCTCTAGAGTGCCATTGCTACAAAACTTGCAAGCAAAGTCAATATCAAGGTAAAAGAGTTTATCATTAGTCGAGAGCTTACCGAGAGTGGCCAGCCATAGGATGAATGAGTGCTTTAGGGTGTTGTTGGCAACCCAAACCTCCCTATGCCACCTAAACTTAGGCTCCTTTCTTCTAATAGCCTCATATGCCTTCGAGACCTTGAATTTATCTCCCAAGCACCAATAGCTCAGCCTTTCCTCCAAGTCACCGCCAAAGGAAGTCACCATGTCTTTTGCTTCTATGATGCATTTGATTAGAGAGGAGTCCCTCCTACGCGCCTCCCAATCCTGCACATTAGTTACACCTAAGGAACTTATGATGTAACCATCTTACCCCGAAGACTTTCTTTCCTCTCCACAATCCTCCATAAGTGCTTGCACATTAAGGCCAAATTCCAACTCTCGAGTTCTAAGAATTCGAGTCCTCCTTCCTTTTTCGGGACACAAACTTTGCTCGACGAACCTTGGGTTGTTTCCAAAGGAAGCCACAAAAAAGGCTCTCAACTGATCTCAACATGGCCACCAGGACGGGAAGTATATCGAAAGCCAAAAACCCTCAATACCTTGGAGGATCGAGGATATCCATAAAATTTATCGATTATACGAGAGAGTTTGGGAGTTATTTAGAAGTGATTTAAGTCATTCTCGCACCACAAGATCTCATTAAAATATAACAACAAAAAACATAACAATGAACCTGAAAAGACTTGATAGCATGAAATAGGGTCTCTAATTTCAGATCTTATATATACGAAGAAGGGGAAAACCTCATTTTACGGTTAAAGTTAGCAATTAACCATTCCGGAATGGCTCACCGGAAAGGACTTGTGGGTAGTACCCATAGGTCCCCGGTTCGAACCCCGGAATGGCCGCTCTTTATTTACCAATTCAAGGTTAAAGTTAGCAATTATTTCATTTATTCCCCTAACAATATATAACAATTTTTCACATCATAAGAATCACATCTAAGATCATTAATGAGAATTAGATTTGTAGGTAGAATAGAGACATATTCAGATCTTCTCCTAATAAAAAGTTACCTAATATTGTTGAACAATGCACTTGATGATGGTAGTGGTAATACGAAGAAGAAAGCAAGTGGCAGACAGCTAGGATGAGTTAGTTAGAAGGAGTGTATGTGTATAACATAAAGGAGCCTATGTCTCCTCTATAAATACTCATGTACATTGATAATTCATGCAATCAATTCAATGAAACAAATTCAGTTGTTTCACTATCTCTTCCTCCCTTTCTTAATTTCTCTGCTTCCGCGTTCCACAAAATGTAATATGGTATGAGTTAGGTTTTCGATTCTTTGAGTTCTCTGTGATCTTCCTTGGTTTTTTGGCAAGTTCTTGATCCACGTTTTCCTCCTCCGCTCGCCGTCGATCCTCTCATCGAGCTTTTACTCCACAATTCCGATCATCCAAGCTATGTTCTCTCTATGAACTTGCTTGATGACAAGAATTATTACTATTGGAGGTGCTCTGTTGAAGTTTCTCTCCTCGTAAAGAACAAACTCGGGTTTGTTACTGGTTCTTGCTGACCTTCTGCAAATGTTTCGGTTCTCTTGCACTATGTCAACAAATACATTACTGAATAGATTCTCTATTGTCGATATGCTGCTTATGTTTGGAGAGAACTTGCCACACGTTTTGGTAAATGACGCAGTAGGAAGTCGTGGAAGGCACGCATGCGCCTTTGATGATACAAGCCGGGTTTGAAAGTGTCGAAACCCTAGGAAATACGTCTGGAGTCCACCAAAAAGGGGCTTGGAATCCACCAAGGAGATAAAAGAGAAAATTCTCTAAAATTTTTAATTGAAATATGAATAATAATTGTGGCTCAAGCCTACATGTGATTATATAGGAAACAAACCCTAAAAATCCCTTTTTGGGCAAAATGAACGCGATGTGCGCTCTGCCCACGCGCCCCCAATTTCGTGCTCCAAACCCTCTAATCCCTAAATCAATTGTGAAATCCGGTGAGACTATCTCCGATTCAACCCTCAAAACCCACCTCAATGTTGTATCGAGCCTCAACCCTACCGTCCTCTTTCCTCCGTGCCCACAAACTTCTGCAAACTCTCACGATTTCTGTGAGCTCTTCGTGGTTTGTGTGGTCGGTGGTCGTAGATCTAAAATTCGTGCTATCGGACGTCGAAGAGGAGACAAGGTGGGAAGAAATTTTAGAAAAAGGAAAAAAGAGTCTCGCCGGAAGAGGGGGTGGGGCTGCGTTGTCCTGACGCCTGGTCCATGGTGGTCCGTTGACGGCGGCGCTGTGCGGTGCCATGAAGAGGCTCGTGTGCTCGGGTGGTCGTAAGTCGATAGAGTCGAAGTTTGTCTGGAGGGTTGAAGTTCTGGTTGGAATAAATTTTAGGAAAAGGAAGATGACTCCTTTTGTTTGGAGTTGGAGGCTTCGATTGGGTCTGTTGGTGGTTGGGTGTTCTTGGGGTTGGTCTTCCTCTTAGCTTTTCAGTTGGTGGTTGTCTTTGGAGAGCCATTTTCCCAGGTATCATGTGAATAAATTCCTTGTTCCAATCTCCATCCCTAAGAATGGTCCTTGCTCTTCTTGTGTGGCTTGTATCATGAAGTTTGAGAAGAAAGACATTTGGTCTTTTAAACGGAGAATTGTTAAGCTTGTTAATCATTCATGTAATTCATCCAAAACAGTGACTTTGTGTCACACCCACCTCCCTCTCAAGGGTTTGAACACTGCTTTCAAGCAACTTATAAAAAAAAAATTATTACTGTCTGTTGTTTGTGTGTGGACTGTAGGTAACAAATCTGGTTTTTTTGAGCATTTACCTGTTAAGGTTTGGTTTATGAATTGTCTTGTAAAATTGGCCATAGAGGTATCTAATCTTGTAAGGTTTGCTGGGTTCATTACCATTCATACAGGTTCATATGTTATTAATTTAATGGACCCGGTGTATATATTCATTTCTCTTCGGTCTGCAACCCTCCCTCTGGCTTCATCATGTTCTCGGTCTGTTGTTGTTGCTGGTAAGGAGTCATCCTACAAAAATAATGGTAAAAACTCACGGGTGGTTAGGAGTTATGCTCCCTCCCCAAACAACTCCCGAAAGGGCACAAATCCTCTTAGCGAGGCAAATCACTTGGATGGGAGCTTGCTCCCGGATGAGAGCTGGCAGCCCGTCTGTCACCATAAAATTCATCTTCGGTTCTCCCACATGTATCTATATATTGCATCCTATTTTTATCAGCTCTCGATCATATTATACTTTTCTTTCAGCTCTTCCCCATTTCTGCAATTCACTAATTTCATGCTTGGTTTATTGTCTGCTAAGACAATCCGGATCCCTGTTGGTAAGCAAAACATGGGGAAGGGCGGTGTTCCTTCGCTCAACAACCCCCGAAAGGGCAACAACTCCCGAAAAGGGAACAAACCCCGAAAGGGCAACAACTCCCAAAAGGGCAACGACTCTAGTGTCGATAACTTGAAAGCTGAGGGGATTATGTTCCCCAATGATGTTGGATATATTGTAGTTGATGTTCATTGCGTCACCTCCCTGGTGCACTTTGTTTCAGTGTGGATGACATATCTAATATGTTGTTTTGTTTCTCCTGCCGTGGGTAATCTATCCATTTGGTGGATTAGGAACTCAACACCCTTCTGTTTTAGGTGCCTTGATCCACTGTTGTCTCAACCTTTTGCCTCGTCTAACACTGTATGCATATTTTCCCTTCTCACATTGGGGTTTAATCTGTTCATTACAGCATTACACAACTCTAGCAATATGCATTATTTGGTTACTACTAAAATACAATTTTTTGTCGGTTTGTTTAGGCAATGGTCAAAAGATTTCGACTGTCATAGACTGTTAATTGATGTGTATCCATCCATTACAAACTTTGAAAAATTTAGTTACAAATATATGGGGAAAATATATTGGCTAAATATAACCTCCCTTAGTGGTATGGATGCTTACGGTTGGTTATCAAACCTGTTCTCTTGGCATGAACAAGCTTGGTTTAAAAATCCAATAAAGGAAAAAGATTTAAATCAACCAAATATTCCATCTACAAAAAGGACGTTTACTATCACTAAGCTGTGCAAAATTGCTTATTTACAAAGGTTCATTTTGCGAATATTGTTTGAAATCCTGCCAATTATGTACTCTCTTTTTGTTGCAAAATCTCTACGTGTGAGAGGCTACCCTCCCTGCTCACACGATAAAAAAGGTTATCTATGAAAATATGTTATTGGAATTGTATAGGAGTTGGAAAAAGGACCTTCTGGACCGAAATCAATACGTTGTGTAAGAATGAGCATATTCAACTAATCGGTCTAGCTGAAACAAAATCTGAATCCATCCCGGACGACAAACTTTGGAAATTCGCTGGATTTGATGAGGCTATCTAGTCACCTACGAGTGGGCGATTGGGTGGGTTAGGTGTTCTTTGGAAATCCCACCAATTAACTAATGAGATAATCTCGGTTGATATCCATTTACCTCGGATTATAGGTCTCCGTTATGAAAACATAAGCGATAACTTTAAATTCCTCCTTCTAATAGTGTATGCCCCTCCTGCTCCTCAGGAGAAGGACCATTTTTGGGAAACCCTTTCCTCTATTGTTTTGAACTCTAGCCTCCCTTGCATTGTTATGGGAGACTTGAACGAGATTCTATGTAGCGAGGACAAGGCGGGAGGCGCAGAATCTCGCTCTTCTCGCTTCACTAGACTATTGTAATTCAAAAATGCCTGCTCTCTTATGGACATTCCAACTTTCGGGAATTCCTTCACATGGAGAAAAACTCCGAACGGTGACGATAATATATGGGAAAAACTGGACCGGGTCCTGGTTCAGCATCAACTTATTCAGAAGTTCCCCAACCTCACTACTTACAACGGTGCATTCTCATCTTCTGATCACTGCCCCATATCAATCACATTGGAGAACTGCACTGTCTTCAAAGCACCTCCTTTCAAATTTGAGAACGCTTGGCTCCAACGCAAGGACTTTTGCAACATTGTCAAACAATCTTGGCGTGCATCCTGCATAGGTTCCTTTATGTTCTAACTTGTTTTCAAACAAAAAATCTTAAAGAAGAAAGCAAAAGATTGGAATAGGCACACCTTCGGTAACATCTTTCGCCAGTTGAAGGAAGTGGAGAACGAATTAATCTCTATTCAGTCTTCTGCAGATGCAGATAATACATACAGAATCAGCAGCAAGGAGAACCGTCTCATAAGAAAAAAAGAAAAACTTCTTCTATTCCAGAAATCCTTCTAGAACCAAAGAGCAAAAACAAAGCACCTCAAGCTCTCTGATTCTAACACTGCGTATTTCCACCGAGCTGCCTCGGGCAGGAGACATAGGAAACATATTCGTAACATTACTATAGCGACAGGAAGGCTAATAATGGGAGAGGAGAATGTAAAAAATGAAATAAGAAGTGACTTTGAGAAAAGATTCAGAAACGAGCCCATCAATGACAGGCTTCTAAATGAAATGTTGAACCTAATTCATCCTTCAATCACTACCGAGGAAAACGATTTTCTGATTCGACACCCGTCTAATCACGAAATAAAATCAGCTGTCTTCAGTTTGGGAAGAAATAAATCCCCGGGTCTTGATGGATTTACTTCTGAATTTTATAAAAAATATTGGGATATTGTGGGGGTATCTATCATTAAAGCTGTCAAGGGCTTTTTTCATTCTGGGAGGATGCTTAAACAAATTAACCACACGTTTATTTCTCTTTTGCCTAAGAGAGACAATCTTACCACTACCAACCACTATCGTCCAATCAACTTATGTTCAAATTTATATAAAATAATATCTAAGATCCTGACAGAAAGACTCAAAAAGATTATCGGAAAATTAATCCATCCATTACAGGGGGCTTTTGTGTCGCGAACTGGGCGGGAAGGGTGGCTTGCAATAAAGTTAGATATGGAAAAAGCATATGACAGGGTTGACTGGAACTTCACGCGAAAGATCTTAGAAACTTTTGGATTCCACCAAACGTTCAACTCCTGGATCATGGAGTGTGTTACGACCGTCTCGTTCTCTATCCTGGTTAACAATGGGCCTACAGAGATGTTCCTCCCCACTTGCGGACTTCGTCAAGGGGATCCTTTATCTCCCTTTCTTTTCATACTGGGAGCCGAAATCTTAGCTAGGAAGCTCTCCTCGGAAACAAGGCTGGACAACAGTCCAATCGGATTCACATTTGGTGGAAACGGCCCCAGGATTCCTTTTCTCTCATTTGCAGATGACATTATCATTTTCACTAAAGGCAGTATTGAAGTAGGATGAAAAATAAAGAGCATAATAGACTCTTATTGCAGGGTCTCGGGACAGAAAGTCAATTATCACAAATCAAGCTTCCAGGCTACTAAGGGCATTTCTAGCTCACGAATCTCGGAGCTTAGAAATTGTTTGGAAATTACAAATGAAAACTCCTTGGAGAAATACATTGGTTGTCCAATTATTAATGGTAGAGTAAACAAACAGACCTTTGAAGAAATTATTTGTAAGTTCAAAGAACAACTAAGCAAATGGCGTGCTGATGCACTATCACAACAGGGTCGAGCAGTCCTAATCAATACCAACCTCTCTGCTAAACCTCTGTATACAATGCAGAATTTTATGCTACCCGCCTATATTCACAAGGAACTTGACCAGATCAATAGGCAATTCTTCTGGAATAAAGATCTTCAACATCGGCCTCTTATCAGTTAGGATAGAATCTGTAGACCAAAAAAGTGTGGAGGATTAGGGATCAGGAAATCTAAAGAGATGAATGAAGCTCTTCAGATGAAACTATTGTGGAAAATTCTAGCTGAACCAGACAATGTCTGGGTCAAATTAATGCAGTACAAGTACCTTCGTTCTGCTAACATCCTAGAATACAAGAGAAAAGGGGACTCCTCCTGGCAATGGGCCAAGCTCACTACCCTTATTGCTAAGTTCAAAACGGGTCTTATCTGGTCAGTAGGAAATGGGAAGTCTATAAATTCTGGAAGGACAACTGGATATCTACCTCCTCCCTGCAAGCTAGGGAAGACTGCCCGCAGATTGGAAATATAGATGACACCGTCAGTGATTATATCCTAGGAGGGAGATGGTGGAAGGAAAAACTAGACACTGTCCTACCAGTTAGCATAGTGCAAGAAATTCTGGACATCCCTCTCCCTATATCCACCTTTGAGGATCGGTTATACTGGTGGCCGAATAGGGCGGGTTGGTTTACCACGTCCAGTGTGTATAAACTGATTACATCCCAATCATCACTGCACTCAAACGATAATGCATGGATATGGAAATTGGACATCCCACCGAAGATCAAAAACTTTCTTTGGAAAGTATGCTAGAATGGTCTTCCAACTGCTTCCAAGTTAGCAGCTTGAGGGACTACTGTACCTCCCACCTGCAGTTTGTGCAATTGCGCGGCCGAAGATGAGGTACACTTGATGTTTGAATGCGGCTATGTGCATTCGCTACTCAATTTCCCTCCTACCACGAAAACGACAATATCCAATATGGTTACTCTCTCTCGAGACATACAACCTATCTTTTCGGTCATTGGGAACAACCTCACTTCGGCTGCCAAGGCAGAAATTGCTTTCGTTTGGTGGTCAGTGTGGTACTCTCATAATCAATTTGTGTTTCGATAAGTTCCCTTCCCCGTTAAAGACACTCTAGTCTGTATTGTTAAAACCCATAGGGAAAACTGGAGAAAAACATCTCTAATAGACGAGTGTCTAGAAGAGGTCCCCCCCCTCACATAATCAAAGTTCTAACCACCCGAAGGTCAAAAATAAGGCCGTCAGGATTAAATGGCGTAAACCACCGATGGGCACCTTCAAACTAAATTTCGATGGATCCACGCTAACAAACTCTGTTAGCTCGGCTGGTGCCATTATCAGGGATTGGGAGGGCAGACCAATTTGTATATGCTACAGTAAGTTGGGAAAGCAAAATCCCATAAACGCAGAAGCTCTCGCTCTAAAACTGGGAATCCAAAATGCTATCCAACTCAGAATTGACAAGCTACAAATTGAAGGCGATTCTAGTATAATCATTAATCACCTACTTCAAACAATGAAATGTCCTTGGGAGATCGAACTGATAATGTCAGATATTAAAAGCCTTTTATCGACTTTGAAAGAAGTATTCTTCTTTTATATTCCCCGCATGGGCAATAGAGTGGCGGATAAGGTTGCACACCTTTGCCACTCTGCCCGGAGAGTCGATATTCACAACAATCTTGGTCTTTTAGATCTCATTCGTAAGGATGCTGTCGGGTAGAGCTCGTTCGCCCGAATTCTTTCCTAATAAAAAAAAATATAGGAAACAAACCCTAAAAAGATAGAAAACAATCATAGAAGATAAAAATCCTAACTTATGCGCTAAGGCAAACTAAAACCTATCTTAAGAAAAGATAAAATATAGGAAATAATAGATATAAATTCCTAAAATACCTAATAACCTAAAAAATAGAAAACCCTAATTTTACCCTAAAAATCCTCCTACATTAGACTCCTCCACTTCAAAAGAACTCGCCTTGAGTTCTCTACTAGATGTAGGACTCCATCAATATAACTCTTTTGCCCCGTATCAACTATCAGACTCCTTTCCTTATATGTATCCTTTTCAATAAGGACTTCATAATTATTCTTTTGATACCTCTTGCGGAAAGATGCGAAATTTCTAGGATACTTCATCATCAAATTACCCTTTAAAATCAACCTTGAAGCATTTGTCAGCTTCTTTACAGGTTGGTCTTTTGGAATCCCGATGACGACAAAGCTTCCGTCGACTTTTCTTGGCTAGTCTAGGCATTCTTCAGAGACTTCTTTTGCAAAGACCTCCTCTTGATACACCTTCTTTTCAAAGACCTCTTCTTGAATGACATCCTCTTGAAGGACCTCCTCTTAAAGTACCTATTGAATGACATCCTCTTGAAGGACTACCTTCTCAAGAGCATCACCTTTAAATGTAAGACCCAAGGTCTTAAGAGGCGCCAACCCATGCCATATAGCTCTTTCAAGTTCGTTGTCCTCACTTGGAGCCTTAAAAGGAAGAGCTCTTGTGACATGGGTAGAGCTTGAATCACTTATAAATCACTCCCAACATCCTTATGATATTCGATGTGGGACGGAGTTTTTTACAATCTCCCCCACTTAAAGCACTGACGACCCCGTCAGGCCCAAGGGACTGCCCTCCGGGAGGAGCGCACCCGAGCATACTGTCGACGCACCTCCGAGCCCGGAGTCGGCTTTGATACCATTTGTAAGACCCAGGGTTTTAAGAGGCGTCAACACATGCCACCTAGCCCTCTCATGTCCGTTGTCCTCACTTGGAGCCTGAAAAGAAAGAGCTATTGTGACATGGTTAGAGCTTGAATCACTTATAGGGTTTACATTAAAGACCTTCTCTTTCTTTGAATTGGAATTGCCCAGCGGTTGATGACCTCGATTTGGCTCTTCGTCCACCAATAACTTGTGGTGGGAATTGCTGAGGGAAGTGTTGGTGTTGATGATGCGGGTGCTATTGATGGTGTTAGCATGATTGTTATGGACATTAAAGTTGGGGTTAATATGGATGTTGCGAATGTTGTAGATGGCGTTGTTGATGCGTTTGTTGTTGTCGCCATTGATTTTGTTGGCAAACAGTATTGTCAACTGATCCTCCAACCCTTTAAGAGTCATGTTAATAGCCAGAGTAAACTCTTTAAGGTCTATCTTGGTAACTCGTTGATCTCCCATCATACTTCAAATCGAAAACAGATAGGAGAAACATGCTCTGATACCAATTGACGCAGTAGGAAGTCGTTGAAGGCACGCAAGTGTGAGCATTTGATGGTACAGGGTTCGCAAGCATCAAAACCCTAAGAAATATGCCTAGATTCTACCAAAAAGCGGTTTGGAATCCACCAAAAAAGGGGCTTGAATCCACCAAGAAAGAAGATTGGAATCCACCAAGGAGATAAAAGAGAAAATTCTCTAAAAGTTTTAATTGAAATATGAATAATAATTATGGCTCAAGCCTACATGTGATTATATAAGAAACAAACCCTAAAAAGATAGAAAAGAATCCTAGAAGATAAAAATCCTAACTTATGCACTAAGGCAACCTAAATCCTATTTTATCTTATCTTATCTTATCTTATCTTACTATATTCTTACTATAGTAAAGTAAGCTTTTTGGTCATTTATTGCTCATTCATTAGTGAAATAGATTAAGCTTTTTCTTTCTTTTCAAATTAAAAAAAAACTCTTCTTCTACCACAATTGTTAAAAAAAATACTCTTTAAGCACAAATTTTCATATTGTTTAATGAAATAAGATTAAAATTTAGTTTGAATAAGTAAACCATATACTCCCTCCGTTCGGCAAAACATATCGTTTACTATTCACGGACGCTTCTTTAGAATGATAAAAACTATATAAAATATTCATTTTTTTATAATTTTTTTAACAAGTTTGTACTTATTAATAATAAATACGAAATTATTTTAAAAAATTATTAAAAAACTAGATATTTTATCTAGTTTTTATCTTTTAAAAAAGCGTGCATGAATAGTAAAGTGATATGTTTTGCCGAATGGAGGTAGTAATAAAAACTAACTAGAAATGAAATTTTAAGTAACTCATCTGAATAATCAATTGAGTAATGTAAATCAAATAAGAAAATAAATTATTATTTATATGGAATATATAGTATCAATTGAGTAATGTAAATCAATTGAGTAAATTAAAGTTACTGTTTATTATTATTATTATTATTATTATTATTATTATTATTATTATTATTATTATTATTATTATTATTATTATATAGTAAAGTAAGTTTTTTGGCCATTTATTGCTCATTCATTAGTGAAATAGAAGTAAGTTTTTTCTTTCTTTACAAATTAAAAAAAAAAGAACTCTTCTTCGACCACAATTGTTAAAAAGTACTCTTTAAGCACAAATTTTCATATTATTAAATGAAATAAGATTAAAATTTAGTTTGAATAAGTAAACCATCCATTTATTGCTCATTCATTAGTGAAATACAAGTAAACTTTTTCTTTCTTTTCAAATTAAAAAAAACCCTTCTTCTACCACAATTGTTAAAAAAGGTACTCTTTAAGCACAAATTTTCATATTATTAAATGAAATACGATTAAAATTTATTTTGAATAATTAAACCATATAATAAAAACTAACTAGAAATAAAATTTTAAGTAACTCATCCGAATAATCAATTGAGTAATATAAACCAAAGAAGAAAATAAATTATTATTTATATGGAATATATAGTATCAATTGAGTAATGTAAATCAGTTGAGTAATATAAAGTCACTACTTTGGCTGCTCAATCTTAGTCCAAACAAAGCAATTCATCAAAAGGCTTGTCGGTTTCGACAAAGTCTGCATTTGGTAAAGGATTTAGGAAGAAGAATCGGTTATTTTATGAACATTGCAAGCAAACCAAACATATGATCGATCGTTGCTAGAAACTCCATGCCTACCCTTCCTTACAGCAACCCTGAGGAAATCATATTGTTGCGAATGCTTCTTCTTCATCTGCATCAACAGATCAATGTATCTCTAACTATAGAGTAGTACAATCAACGGATTTCTCTTCTTGGTATGGTTTCTATTGAGACAAGTGGCTCATGTGCCTTCTTAGCAGGTATTGCATCTTTATGTCTCATTTCTTTGTGTGCTCAACCTTCTTGGATCATTGACAGTGGTGCCCAATGTTCTAAAAGGTGCTAGGCGACTGCTAGGCGGTGGGTGGCTGCCTAGCGTCTAGGCGGGTGCCTAGGCGGCGCCTAGGCGGACTTAGAACAAACTTGGTTCTTTCCTTATATTTTAACGCATACCACATGTCAATAACTCATATAATGTAATAATAATTCATAATATCACTTATAAACCCAAATTTGGGGTGCTTAACTAACACTAAAGTAAATAAACGCAAAAAAGTACGCATCCGACTAGTGACTTTAAACCTCCTAAAATCTAAAACAATAGGTTCGACTCAATAGCAAATACATCCCGACTTGGGTGATAAAAAAAACCTAAGTTGACTAATCACATGCCTAGAAGCTAAAATTGAATAATCATTGGGCTAGGCGGTGTCTCGACGAGACTAGACGGGCCTAGGCAGAGTCTAGGCGGCGCCTAGGTGAGACTAGGTGGTGCATAGGCGGGAAGGCCGCCTAGGCTTAAAAATTCCTAGGTGCCCTCCCGCCTAGCGCCTTGGCGGCGCCCAGGCGGTGCCTAGGCGCAATTTTTAGAACACTAGTGGTGTCACGTACAACATCACACCCCAACTCTCCCTTTTATCATCTCATAAACCTATTCTTAAACCTATAAACATTACTTTGCCAAATGGCAACAAATCTTCCGTAATGAACAATGGACCTGCTCGTTTTAATGACCAACTTTCTATATCCAATGTTTTACACGTTCCTGACTTTTGTTTCAATCTCCTTTCAATCAGCAAACTTACCAAATCCTTGAATTCTAATGTCATTTTCACTCCTGATGCTTGTTATATTTAGGACCGAAGAAGCCATTATTGATTAGTAAGGAAGATAAAGGCCTATATGTGCTCGACAAGTCTGTCATGACCACTCCATCTTCCAAAGATATCGGATCTCCAACTGTGCTTGCCTCTTTCATCAACAACCCTGATCTCTGGTATTGTAGGCTTAGACACGTTGCTTATGATCAATTGAGGCATATCCCTGATTTTTCTTTCTCTAAGTCTCATTTCATTTGTAAGATTGCCCACAAGCTAAGCAACATAGGAAACTCTTTTTATTTCACCTAAAACAGAGGTTCAGCTCCTTTTGAACTCATTCATATTCTTACATGGGGTCCTTACAAGACCACCACATATAATGGTTTTAGATTTTTCCTCACCATTGTGGATTATTACTCTCGTTGTACTTGTCTTTTTCTCGTGTCTAATAAAAGAAATGCTTTGACTGTCATTAAATCTTTCTATTCCTTTTGTTGCTACTCATTTTTATCTATTTATCAAAAATATCAGATTAGATAATGCCCTTGAATTCTCTGATGCTTCTTCTCGCTAGTTTTACTCCGAGAAAGGGATATGCCATCAAACTTCACTTGTGGATACTCCACAACAAAATGGTTGAGTTGAAAGAAAACACAAACATCTTCTTGAGGTAGCTCGAGCTTTGCTTTTTCAGTCCAATCTTCCATCTCAATATTGGGGTCATTATGTATTGACAACTACCTATTTGACAAACAAAACTCCATTACCCTCTCTTAAACACAAGTCTCCCTTTGAACTGCTCTTTCACAAACCTCATGGTTACTCTTTTATCAAATTTTTTGGTTGCTTGGCTTTTGCCAGCCCTTTAAAAAGGTTGAGAGACAAACTACAACCTCGATCCAATGTGTGTTCCTTGTTTTGGTAAGAAGTCCTACATTGCCTTAGATCTTACCACTAACAAAGTGTTTCATTCTAGAGGCATGGTCTTCCATGAAAAAAAACATTTTCCTTATCAATATATGAAACACATAGCCGAGCACACTTTACCTACTCTTATCGCAGACTATCCTAAACACATATTAACCACTTGTTATACCAAACCGTGGAGTAAATACTTTAATTTAATCATTTCAAAGTCATGACAGCAACCCACCTATCTTTGAACCTCACCCACCTATTGTCACCCATGAACCTACCCCACCTATTAATTCTTTACGAAGATCCACTAGGCCTCATAAACAACCTTCTTATTTGAGTTACTATTCATGCATATATATGCCCTCTTCAATCGCATCAGTCAATATGGTAACTTCCTCTCTTTTACCTTCTTCTCATTTCTCATTTTTAACTACTATTTCTTCTTATATTGAGCCATCTAATTACCAACAAGCCTCATCTGATCCAAATTGGATTCAAGCCATGAAGAAGGAGATCGTTGCTCTGCATTCCAATGGCACATGAGATCTTGTGCCTTTGCATGCAGGAAAGAAACCCATTGGTTGTAAATGGATATTCAAGGTGAAGTTGAGAGCTGATGGGATGTTATAAAGCTCGATTGGTTGCAAATGGATTCACTCAGAACTATGGTATTGACTACCATGAAACCTTCTCATGGGTGGTAAAACTGCCCACCATCAGAAGCTTGATTTCAGTCGTTGCTTCCAAGAAATGGTAGATACATCAATTGGAGGTAAACAATGCGTTCTTACACAGCCAACTCTTTGAGGATGTTTACATGAAAATGCCTAAAGTCATTCTTAATCTAGAGAATCTCATCTGTAAGCTCAAGAAGTCCCTGTGTGGTCTGAAACAAGCTTTAAGGCAGTGGTTTCAGAGGTTGACAACTGCCCTCAAGTCTCTTGGTTTTATGCAATATAAGAATGACCTCTTCTTACTCTCTTTGCAAATGTTCAACTTACTTTAGTGGCCATATATATTGATGATCTTCTCATAACAGGTTCAGATGCTTTTGTATTGCTCAACTTAAGAAATTTTTTGATCATGAATTCAATATTAAGGATCTTGGTTTAATGAGCTATTTTCTAGGTCTTGAGGCTGCCTACCTTGATAATGGCATTGCTCTGACCTAGTAGAAGTTCACTCAAGAATTCTCAATGATGTTGATCTCTCTTCTCTCAAACCTGTTTGCACCCCTTTACCTCTTCACTGCAAATTAGCTCCTAGAATAGATGCGCGCTCTAATGGAAGATCCTTCTCATTATAAATAGCTAGTAGGAAAGCTTAATTTTCTTACTCACACGAGGCTTGGCTTGAGCTATGTAGTACAAACTCTCAGTCAGTTCATCTTTACTCCTTGTGTATCCCATTTTGAGGCTCTTCTTCATGTTCTTCGATATGTTCAGGGAACAACTGGCAAGACATCCTCTTGAATGGTTCAAATTATTCCACTTTGACTGCTAATTCAGATTAAGATTGGGCATCATGCCCTTTCACTCGAAGATCAGTAACTAGATATGTTTTACTGCTTGGATAGTCTCCTATAAGATGGAAATCTAAGAAGCAATCTGCAGTGTCTCGTAGCTCTGTTGAAGCAGAGAATGGAGCTATGTCTCAAGCTGCTGCTGAGCCTACGTACCTGGCTTATTTGATTATTGTCTAATATGAGTATTGATTCTCTCCAGCCAGTTACTCTCTATTATGATAACAACTCGACTCTTCAGATTGCTAAGAAAGTCTTGTGTTTCATGAAAGGACGAAACACATTGAATTAAATTAATGGTTAAGATCTAATCTTCTTTAATTAGGTTGTGTTTGCTAAGGGGTACTTTTTGGAGGATGGAGATTATTTTTAGGGGTGGAAGGGACGAAGATTATTTTTAGCGATAGACGGGATGGAGATTATTTGTATAAAATAATCTCATTTGTGTTTGGTTGAATGTAGATTGAATGTTTAATGACAGGGAGTGAAAAGACAAAATTGTCCCCACACATACCCCTAAAAAGACGAAAATGCCCCCACGCATACCCACTTTCTCTATTGTAGTAATTGAACCCATTCACACTAGTTCTCCGTGTACTCCCTGCAGATCACCCATTCTTGCTTATCCCCCTTTCTTGCTGATGGATTGGATTGATCTCCTCTAATCTATCCAATCTTAGCCAAATCTTCCCTTCCAATCTCTAATTTTTGGAATCAATCCTTCAAAATCGCCCTCTTCTTGTACTTGTGGGTCGAGTTGTGTTGTCTTCATCAAGTCTTCTCCTCCTCGCCATTTCGATCTCCGTTTCGAAGCTCTACTTCGGTTTCCTTCGTCACCGGGGTTAGTCGGTTTTTTTATCTTATGCACTTCCATCGATTCGGTTTGTTGGGGATCCGGTATTGATCGATCGGATCTCGTCGTTTCGTTTCGATTTGGGTTCCTTGTTTCCTGGTTGTCTTTTATGTGAAACCCCCAAAATCGCCTTGTGGAAAATCTAGCTGTCGTGGGTTCGGCTCCATCTCGGCTGTTGTCGATGTGGTGGTCATCGCCGCCTGTGGGTGGTTTTCTTCGGCCTGGCCTTGTTGGGTGTTGGTTGGGGGTGGTGGACTCTCCGTGTGGTTGGGGCGTTGTGGTTGCTCCCGCCTTTCGCCGCCGTCTTCCGCCTCTGCCAGCGAGTCGCTGGTTGTCCCCATCCGTGGTTTACCGGCTTGCTAGCTCGTGTGGGCCCCGGGCAATCCTTGGTGTGCAAGGATTAACTTTCTCCTTGCACGCCAAGTTTGGGTGATATTATAAAAAAATCGGGTTATTATTATATGTCAAAAAAATATTATTGGCTCAAAAGGGCTTTATTTAAATCCCGAAAGGGTTTGACGATATTCTTGTAGGTGAAATCTTGTTGGCGTTTTGTTCGAGCAGCTTGCAGCTCTGCTTCCGATGGTTCTAGGAGGTCTTCTGCCTGGTTGGGGGGTGTGGAGTCTGGAGTCGGGACTGGCTGGGGTCGAGGTGGTGCGCTCAGGGCGACTCCGTATCCGGGATTGAGTTTCCTTGAAGTTCGTCTGCACTACTCACAGGAGATAAAGTCCTGCTGTACTGCTAGCCCGCGGTGCCACTGTTCGGTGGTGCTTGACTTCGTTCTTTGATAGCACACATTTAGATAGGCATATTAGGATGCATTTAACATGATTTAGATGCGCATAACGTATAGTTTAAGCTAGATTTACATTTATACTTGTGTTGTTGGTGGAGTCGGAATCTACAAGCTTTTATGGATTATTTCAGGTATATGTGGATCCGACAAGGAATGAGGAAGCTCATGGATGAAGGAAGAGTGAAGAGGAAAAGGAAAAGTGAAGAGCCCGGGAGCGGAATCGAAGTTAGAGAGCCTAAGTGAAGAACAAGTCATCAGAAGTTGTCGCCAGACATGCTGAACTTGTTTCGCACTTTCTGGAGGCCTCGGTTGTCCGATTGACTATTATGACCATGCGTTGGAAAGCTCTTTTCGAGATCTACAACTTTCGCGTTGACATCGGGACCAAATTCGAAGAGGAAAAATTGCTGTGAACAGTAAAAGCCGCCCCGCGGCCCGAAGCTCTGACGAAGGATTTCGCAATCGCCTGGCCGCCCCGCGGCCTGGGTTCGCTGCCCCGCGGCCTCTGCAGAAACGCCGAATCTACTTAATGGACTTTTTGTCTCTTTAATTAGTTTTTAGAATTATTATTTGGCCGACTCTTTTGAGCCTTTTTAAGGAAGTTTTAGGGTTTTATTTGAGGGATCTAATTCTTTAGTTTTATGCACTTGGAGACTATCAATTGAGAGAACCCTAGAGAAGAGCCTCCATGTCCATGGAGTGCTAAACTCTTTCGTTTCGTCTATGGATGGAAGCTTTGGTTTGATAAAGTTGTGAGATTTCTATTCTTGTTCTATTCCTATTGATTCGTATTGATTCTTTTGCGAATATTGTTGATTTCTTCTAGTCCGTACAACTAGTTGAGATTATTGCTAGGATTTTGTAGATTCCTCGTAGCGAACCTTAATCCATAGTAGCAATCATGCCTTTTTAGGACTCGTAGGACTAAATTGGTGTGTAGAGAATCAATTATATGTTAAATGCTGACTCGTAGCTTGGTGTTGCATGTATCCTGGTTAATCCTTAATCTTAATGCTACTATTAGGTTAAATCTTGACCGTGTTAGGGTTATCTAATTAGTAAGGGTTACTAGGACTCGTAGGACTAGTAATTTACACAAGATCAGGACAGGAACAATAATAGGATGAAAAGAGAACTTGAAGAAGAATCGATGATCAATCAACCAAACTAAAGTGGATATTTGTAGATGGAACTATTTTCTCAATTGTTATCTCTACTAACTTGTTTATATTTTCTTTTCTCATCTTCAATCACCAAAACCCCTCTTTTCTACTAATTGGTAAATATACATTGCTTAGGAATACTTGATTCTTTGTGGGATCGACCTCTTACTTGCTTACTATACTAGTTTGTAGGTTTGAGTTATACTTTGATACGAACAACGACAGTTTCCTCTTGTCAAATTTTGGCGCCGTTGCCGGGGAATCAAAGTTTATTTCTTTGTTTTGTGTGTTTATCAATTTTGTATATATCTAATTTGTTGTGAGCCTATCTTACGGTTCATAACACCCTTGCTACTAACTTTTTAGATGTTGAGGTTATTGCAGTTTGAAGGTGAAAACTTTCACCAATATCTTACCAGATTGCAGAGATATGTTGACATTCGTGATTCACGGGGTTATCAAGACAGCATCCGAGATATGATTGTTTGCATAATTGACGGGATGACTGCTGAGACACGGACGCTTGCTGAGCACATGAGTAATGGAGGCCTAGCACGGTTAGGTTTGTCGGGGATGTGGGATTTTTTTTGTTACATGGGTTACCATGTTGCACAGGAAGAATCTTTCACTTCGATATCTCCACCAATGGAGGACTCTGTCATACATCCGGATGATGAAATCCAAGCCCTTACTCAAGCGACACAGGAGAATGGTGAGAGGATCAAAAACTTGAGGGAACAATTAAGCCAACTTATTCAAACATCGAGCGAGATAACAGCAAATCGAATGGCCGCCCCTCAAGTTGATAAAGAAAGCAAAACCATTCCACCATCCCTTGAGACATTGAAGGATGCAAGAATGGAAGATCCTGTCGAAGTCATTGTTCTTAATTCATTCCATCCTAGTTGGTTTCATAAGGAGGAGGAATTGTTCGTAGACAACGATAGTTTCTTTGACGATGGAGAAGAGGGTCTAGTGCTTCCTGACATGGAATCTCATGAGTCGACGCATGAGGTTTTATGTGTTGTGTCTCCTACTCCATCTGATGCATTCATTCTCAGCCCCCCCGTTGATGAACCATGTCTAGAGTCACCTGCTGAGGCTCAAGAGGTAATAAAGATAAACTTTTGCAATTTGGAAGGTAATAGTGATTATGTTGATCCTTTTAATTGCTATTTTGAGAAACCACCAGTGGAACTGAACTGGTGGTATTATATTCCTCCATCAGAGAGTCATGCTCAACTCTTTGATAAATTGAAAAGGTATTTAAGTGTTATATTATATAGTTTCAATTTATTATTGGGGTATGATGTCCTGTTTAAGATGTGTGCACAGGATTATGATAGGTTGTTGAGGGCCTTGACGATGTCTGATAGGTAAGGAATTAAGATTGAGAATAAGTCATGCCGATGACATAAAACAAAGGCGCTGCTTGGGAGGCAACCCAAGGTAAGTAGTTTTAGATTTCTTTTTCTTAAATTTCATTGTATTAGTTTGGTTTGGGCATTTTTCGTGGGGCACTAACACTGCAGGTTGAAAGCTGAAAAGGGAAAAGGCCGCCCCGCGGCTTGTACGGGCCGCCCCGCGGCCAGGTCTTGTCTCCGGCCGCCCCGCGGCCTCTGACGGGACAGACAGGTTTCCTTTCCTCACCTCCCTCCTGACCCACCACCAATGCAATTAACATGTCAGTTTTCTTTCTTTCCTTCATATTTTTATATATTGTTGTCTTTAGTTTTCATTGAGGACAATGAAAGATTTAAGTGTGGGGGAGGGATTGCATTGCATATAGATATATTTTGCATATCATGTTTATTTTGTTTTCATATTTATTTTTACTCATATATTGCATTTGCTAAAAAAATCCAAAAATATCATGCATTTCATACACTTTAGGTCTTATTTTCCCATCTATACTACTTGTCCTCTATATTTATCTTATCATGTGCCCCATGACTTGCTTGAAGTGTTTGAAACTTTGAATTGTTTTATAGACTTTTTGGGAACATGATTGATGAGAAAATTGAGCATGTATAGTCTTTGGAATTTAAGTGGTATTGAAGTTCTAACAAATTGACCTTGTGAGTTGTTTTGGCCTTATTGGGACTACACATATATATCCTCTAGTTTCTTTGTGTGTGAATACTCTCCTTGATCACTTCCTCTTTAAATTGCGTTTAGATATCTCTATTGAGGCTGCATTTATATGATTTTTGCATGTAACCTTAAAGTGATTGAGGCATGATTTTCTTTTAGCCATAATATACACTATCCACCCGTACAAATTATCCTTTGCTTGAAGCCAATTTGAGCCTTATAAGCCTATTTTGTTAGCTCCACAAAATCTTCCTAGCCAATGATTAGCCTGACCCATCCGGGAATTAGGAGAAGAGTTGATGAATATCTTGATGTATTGATGGAGTTGCTTTGAGTTAAAGAATTGTATTGGGTGATTCATTTGTGCTTCATAGAGATGATTTTTATGTGCTTATTACTTGGGACCTAAGGAGGATAAAATTCACTTAGGGGTAAAAGTCAAGAAAAAAAAAAGAAAAAAAAATCATAACAAAAAGAAAAAAAATGAATGAGTTTGTGTGGATATTTGAAAATTGTGTGCGAATTTGTATTGTGAAGGAGTACATGTTATTGGAATGGCATACGAAGTGTTTTGGTGTTGGTGTTTTTCTGGTTGTTTACTAACCCTTTTTCCCGGATTTTTAGCACCACATAGCCTAAATATTTTCCATACCCTATGTTCCTACCATGACCCCATTACAACCCATACAAAGACCTCATGATTTTGGTTGCATGTGAAGTCACTAGCGGTGGAGATTTAGACCACTGACGCAATTTTGTGGTAGCTAAGTTTTCAAAGATTGAGTTTGAGCGTGAATGTTTAAACCTAAACACATGAGCGAGAGTGAAAATACATTTTCCTAGTGAGGTTGAATGAATATGCTTGCTTTATTCCTTGGATTGCACCTATACATGTTATGACATTAATTGTCAATATTCGTTTCCCTACTTTGAGCTTTAAGTATTTTACCAAAGTTATTACATGGATTGCTTGTCTGTGAGGTGTTGATTTGATTTTGGTTTTAATTGCTTGAGGACAAGCAAAGGCTTAAGTATGGGGGAATTTGATAGCACACATTTAGATAGGCATATTAGGATGCATTTAACATGATTTAGATGCGCATAACGTATAGTTTAAGCTAGATTTACATTTATACTTGTGTTGTTGGTGGAGTCGGAATCTACAAGCTTTTATGGATTATTTCAGGTATATGTGGATCCGACAAGGAATGAGGAAGCTCATGGATGAAGGAAGAGTGAAGAGGAAAAGGAAAAGTGAAGAGCCCGGGAGCGGAATCGAAGTTAGAGAGCCTAAGTGAAGAACAAGTCATCAGAAGTTGTCGCCAGACATGCTGAACTTGTTTCGCACTTTCTGGAGGCCTCGGTTGTCCGATTGACTATTATGACCATGCGTTGGAAAGCTCTTTTCGAGATCTACAAATTTCGCGTTACATCGGGACCAATTTCGAAGAGGAAAAATTGCTGTGAACAGTAAAAGCCGCCCCGCGGCCCGAAGCTCTGACGAAGGATTTCGCAATCGCCTGGCCGCCCCGCGGCCTGGGTTCGCTGCCCCGCGGCCTCTGCAGAAACGCCGAATCTGCTTAATGGACTTTTTGTCTCTTTAATTAGTTTTTAGAATTATTATTTGGCCGACTCTTTTGAGCCTTTTTAAGGAAGTTTTAGGGTTTTATTTGAGGGATCTAATTCTTTAGTTTTATGCACTTGGAGACTATCAATTGAGAGAACCCTAGAGAAGAGCCTCCATGGCCATGGAGTGCTAAACTCTTTCGTTTCGTCTATGGATGGAAGCTTTGGTTTGATAAAGTTGTGAGATTTCTATTCTTGTTCTATTCCTATTGATTCGTATTGATTCTTTTGCGAATATTGTTGATTTCTTCTAGTCCGTACAACTAGTTGAGATTATTGCTAGGATTTTGTAGATTCCTCGTAGCGAACCTTAATCCATAGTAGCAATCATGCCTTTTTAGGACTCGTAGGACTAAATTGGTGTGTAGAGAATCAATTATATGTTAAATGCTAACTCGTAGCTTGGTGTTGCATGTATCCTGGTTAATCCTTAATCTTAATGCTACTATTAGGTTAAATCTTGACCGTGTTAGGGTTATCTAATTAGTAAGGGTTACTAGGACTCGTAGGACTAGTAATTTACACAAGATCAGGATAGGAACAATAATAGGATGAAAAGAGAACTTGAAGAAGAATCGATGATCAATCAACCAAACTAAAGTGGATATTTGTAGATGGAACTATTTTCTCAATTGTTATCTCTACTAACTTGTTTATATTTTCTTTTCTCATCTTCAATCACCAAAACCCCTCTTTTCTACTAATTGGTAAATATACATTGCTTAGGAATACTTGATTCTTTGTGGGATCGACCTCTTACTTGCTTACTATACTAGTTTGTAGGTTTGAGTTATACTTTGATAGGAACAACGACAGTTTCCTCCTGTCATTCTTCAGCGGCTTCCTCAGCTTTCTTGGAGTTGGTTTTCTTGGGTCGTCTTGTTGTAGAGTTTATTTCTGCTTGTTTCATCTCGCTTGTTATCTATATTTCTGTATTTTTAGGTTGTACGTTTGACGGTTCGTTGGCCTGTCTGACATTCGAATTTTTACCTAATAAAAAAAAAAAATTGAACCCATTCACGTCTTCGACAACAATGTCTGCCTATTTTGAGCGTCCCTCCGGTGACCAGCAAAGGCTTCGACCAATGACCGACCCCCAGTTGTATGTCATCTCCGATCGTGGCGTTGATCTTAGCCCCATTCCCCTATACATGTAAGTGGTTCCTATTTTACCTGTTCATGTGAAGTGCCTGGTTGTTTCGAATGCACATTAAAGTTTCAATTCAAAGTTTTAGGGTTAGCTTATTGTTTGTAATTGTCGACTGTGTGTACAATCGTAGGGGCTTTCCGTCGTTGTACCTGTTTGATTTGCTTTATGGGGATGTACACTAACCTTGACCCTTTTCTCATCCTGAATTTGGGCTCAATTTGATAGTGCAATCGCGGAGATAGTTGAAAAATGTTATTGTAGGATTTTTGATAGTGTGATGGATTGACTATTAGGATTCAGATTGCTTGACTATTATGCATTTGATTTCCTACCCTCTACAAACTCCCATTGTCACCCATACTTCATGCACTCTTCTGTTGAATTTGATTGGATAGTGAAGCTAATTGAGAAGAAGGCAACAGTAACTTAAAGGAAATTTTAGAAATTCCATAAAATTAAAGCTTCGAGTTTAACTCGAATGAGCCGTGCATTGGGTTGAGCTTAAAAATGTGCCCATATACTTGACTCGTTTAGAAAATGAATGAGATTGAGTCGAGTTTTTATCGACCGAGTACGAGTCGAATTCAAGCTACCCGTGTTCACATAACACCCTTAATCTGTAACACCCCCGTCCCACATCGGATATCATAAGGATGTTGGGAGTGGTTTATAAGTGATTCAAGCCCTACCTATGTCACAAGAGCTCTTCCTTTTCAGGCTCCAAGTGAGGACAACGGACTTGAGAGGGCTAGGTGGCATGGGCTGGCGCCTCTTAAGACCCCGGGTCTTACAGATGGTATCAGAGCCGACTCCGGGCTCGGAGGTGCGCCGACAGTATGCTCGAGTACGCTCCTCCCGGAGTGCAGTTCCTTGGGCCTGACATGGTCGTCAGTGCTTTAAGTGGGGGAGATTGTAACACCCCCGTCCCACATCGGATATCATAAGGATGTTGGGAGTGGTTTATAAGTGATTCAAGCCCTACCTATGTCACAAGAGCTCTTCCTTTTCAGGCTCCAAGTGAGGACAGCGGACCTGAGAGGGCTAGGTGGCATGGGCTGGCGCCTCTTAAGACCCCGGGTCTTACATAATCTTGGGCTAATGGCCGTCCATTCACTTTCAAATGGAAATTCAATGCAAGTGCATATATTACACGAAACAAGACAGGTTACTAAAATCAATTTATAAATACAACCCATTAACATATTGTACGCCCAAAATACAAACATCGAATCGTAAACATTGTCACACTGTTCAGGACATGAAACATGCATAATATAAATCAAAGACCGACGAAACTGGTGTGGCCACTACTGCTATCGACAAAAGGGGGCCTCATTTTATAACTACCGGTCTCCTCTATGCTGCCATGCGATCAGCTGAAGGCCTGACGAATCACCGCCACAAGAAGCCCGAGAACGGCTGCCACCGCAAGACGATGCTCAATTGCTCATGTAGCAGTATCTGGATTCGCTGTAGGACGAAAGCATGGTTTTCCCACTTGAAGCAGAGGTACAAGCACACTGCAGTGAGCCTCTCCACTAGTTGATGGTTGGACGCCTTGGACTCGGTGAGCACCTCATCACATTCAACACCATTAAGTTTCCTCAGGAGTATGCGCTGTTGCAGCTCCGTCGTGTAGTCTATCAGCTCGGTGACTCGGGAGTTCTCCTCGTCGTTGTCATCATTAGACAAAGGAGGGAAGTGGTTGTGGGCATCGTCGTCCTCTTCTGGGTATCCGTAGGGGTTGTCACCCCTGATCCACCAGTACTTGTCTAGATTGCTACTAGGGAGGCTGTTGTCGGAGTCGGAATCAGACATTGCATAATACACCCAACAACAAACAATGAAGATTAATCCATCAACGTAAATAGGAGCAAAGAAGAGGACAACCATATTGAAGGAGTGAATTGCATGGTCTTAATGACAATATTGAATCCAGATTCAAAAAGGACTAAATTGCATAAGAGAAACAATAATGTAACAAAAGAAAGGGATAACAAGTTTAAAACAGGCATATGACAATATGAAAATGCAAAGAATAAGTGAAGTTGAGAAACATGAGATACAGAATGAATGACATAATAAAAACTTATATAAAAATATGTTCAAACCCTTCACGATACATTGATTAACCCTTTCGGAAGTTTGTTTAAACCCTTTCAAGAATTTTTTCAAACCCTTACGAAAAGTTCTTAGGGGCTTTACCCTTACGAGATTTGGGCTCTTTCGAGATGTACATAAAAACTTATATAAAAATATGACTGTCGATTTTTTTTGTTAAACAGTCTTGACGTACAAGGCTAAAAAAGAACCTTGCACACCAAAGACAATCCACCGCCCAACACAGACAGGACCGTTCAAGAGGTTGTACCACCGCCGGTGGCAATGACCGCCAAGACGACAGCTAGAGGCTGGAAGAGATGGAGACAAAGTTTGATGCCAATGGAAGCCAGTGTTGGCCGAACGAGGCCGGTGTCGACTGTGAGAAGCAGCGGAAGCATCCGGCGGACGCGTATCAAGAGGCAAGAGGGCAGTGGAGGAGGAGGAGGATATAAAGTAGACACCCAACTGCCCAACCTCCGAAACCGAGGCGTCATGCAAGTGATAAATTTGGTTGAAAAAGCCCGAACACCACCCAGGAGGCCGCCAGAGAGACCACTCGACAACTCGAGATGGTGCACGACACCACGCAATTAGGCCTCGATAGCCAAAACCAGCACGGAATCGACTGAAAGAGCCCCTGGGTTAGCAGATTGGGGTATTTTGCACGAAGAAGATGAATGAGCAAGTTTTCACAATGAGAATTAGGGGCGCGTGGGGCAAGGCCCCAAGCGCGTTCTTCTCTTTAATATAGTGTACAGTTGTATGCACATTTTAATTTTATTTCTTTATTAGTTTCTATCACTTTTATGCATAAGATGGGATTGAGAAGAAAAAATGAACAACAATAAACAGACAAAGAGGCAAGAGAGCGATTGGAAAACGAACCATAAGACCGAGTCGAAAAGACTGATAAGGTTTGATTTTTGTTCAATTGACAACAATGATTATATAAAATCCCTTTTTTTTTTAAAGTTTAATCCAAAGGGAAAAGTAGAGTTGGAAAAACACTTAACACCATGGTGGTGGGCGGCAAGCACGGAGAGTGAACACCGGCGGACCACGAAAGAAACACAACGAAGGTGGCCCTCAGATGCACAGGGTAGTTAAAATCCTAATGGCGGAGAACACAAGGGCCACCAACGATAATAATTGAGCTAGGGTGGATCAGCCACGAGTGAAGCCGACGGAGCCACCGAGAATGGTAGACCCGAGGTCGGAGTCAAGGGTGTCCTCAAAGAGGATGGATCTGAGGGTGGAACCACGGGTGTCCCTGATGTGGTCGTAGTTGAGGGTGGTTGGAAGGAGGATGAGTCACAACGAAGGTGGCCCTCAGATGCATAGGGTGGCGAAAATCCTAATGGCGGAGAACACAAGGGCCACCAACGATAATAATCGAGCTAGGATGGATCAGCCACGAGTGAAGCCGACGGAGCCACCGAGAATGGTAGACCTGAGGTCGGAGTCAAGGGTGTTCTCAAAGAGGATGGATCCGAGGGCGGAACCACGGGTGTCCCTGATGTGGTCGTAGTTAAGGGTGGTCGGAAGGAGGATGACTCACAAACGAACTTCCCAAGCACCCTTGGAGAAGCTTGTTGTCAAGGGTTGGAGGGAATCGATGATGAGTGACGATGGGCCAAGGTAGTTGGCAATGGGGGAAGGTAGGAGGTTGGTGCGGGGGTGGCCGAGGCGGCGGCCAGCAAGCTCAGGCTTCAAACAGAGGTGATGGCGAGGGTGAGCGACAAAAAAAAAGACCTAACAACGTTTATAACTTAAATGACTAACATATATTTGTCTCTTATTTGTTATTAAAATTATTTTTTAATGTTGAAAAAAGAAAATATGGGCATTATTCGATCATATAATTTTTTTTTCCACAAACATATGCAAAAGGGATGTCTATGGGTAGATAAAATTAAATTAAATTCAAATATATATATATATATATATATATATATATATATATTGCCAAAACTATTTAAAATAATCCAACCTTTGGAGGGGTGTCTAAAAAATATCCCCACCTTTCAACAGTAAGAAAAATAACCAAATCTTTGGGAGATGTGGTAACAAAGTATCCCAATTGTTTTTACAACTATAAATATGAGCAAAAATGATGACATATAATTGACGAAATTAAGATTTTGGTGAATTTTGGATAATATTGACTTATTTTAATGAGAATGAGACCAGTTAACCAATTTTATATCATTGTTTTGATCCAATTTATGGTCAAAAAAATGACTTGGGATATTTTGTTACTATCTCTCCCAAAGGTCGGATTATTTTTCTTACAGTTGAAAGGTGGAGATATTTTTTTAACACTCCTCCAAATGTTTGGTTATTTTAATTAGTTTCCCCTTATTTTTTTTATATAATTGAAACAAATCAGAAATCATTTAAAATCAAATAAAATATAAGCTCCACCACATAATAGTTATGACCCCCTACTTTTTGGGTATATAGAGGGGAGATTTAGGGCTCTTATATTTATTATTATTTTTTTCACCTTTTGGCATTTTTTTTATAAGGTAAGAATTCGAGGGTCAGACACACCTGACACATCGAGAGGCCGACAAAGTCGGCTAACGAAGAACCATTGCAAATGCTTCTTTTATAAGACTTAATTATGTATTGCACTTTTGATGGACTTAATTATGTATTGCACTTCTTCTTCTTCTTTTAGGTGGGAAAAAAGACAAAGGCTCAACCCTTGCCATGGACAAAACAGAACAGGGAAACAAAAGGATACAAACAGAGACAACACAGGAGCAAACACTACCCAGGACAACTCCGGGTGTAAGTCACCCCTTGACTGTCATTGAGCAGCAGTTCGGCCACACCAGTAGAGGGTGAGTCCAAAACAGCAACACCAATGGGGAAGTCGAAAGCGGTCCTTACGAGCGCATCTGCGACGATGTTAGCCTCTCTAAAAATGTGCCAAAACCGAATTGTCCAGCTTCTATTGATGGAGCCATAGCATCGGGATACCAAGCTAAAACATGGGTGCGATGTCTTCACCTTCCTCCTGATCAGTTGCAAGGCATCCTCTGAATCAACCTCACAACAGATTCTTCTATGACCTTTGCTCCAAGCCAACTCGAGCCCGTCCAGGATTCCCTATAGCTCCGCTGCCACCACCAAGCAAATGTCAATCATGTGCACAAAGCAACCGATCCAAGCGCCATGCTCATTCCTGAGAATACCACCAATAATTGCCAATCCCGAGGTCCTAACTGCTCCATCTGAATTCAGCTTGATCCATCCCTCCAAAGGCGGAGTCCAACTGACCTCTCTGGGGACTCTCGTCTTCCATAGCTGGTTCGAGATGAGTTTGCTCTTGGCTGCCCTGAACTCATTGCAAAGAAGTTTGCACTCTCCAACAGTGACGTAACCCACCTGATTATTCCGGAAGACCACTTTGTTGCGCCTGGACCAAAGCTTCGAAATGGCGATGGAGAAGAAGGCACTTCACTCATCCCCACTAGCCAAGGTGGCTTTGGAGAGGATATTCGACCAAAACCAACTGGCGAAAGGAGCAACAAAGAAGTCTTTCTTCCTCCTCGTCCCTTCCACCTGCAACCCAAAGTTTTTCGCAGCAGCACAATCTCTGAAAAGATGGATTAAAGATTCGCTAGTACTATGACAAAGATGGAAAGTACAAGAGTTACCGAGATGTCTCCAAAACCGCTCCAAGTTGGTCATCAGCCCCCCTTTGCAAGTCAACCATAAGAAGCACTTAACTTTCTGCATAACTTTGAGCTCCCAAATCGCTTTTAATAAAGTGATAGAACTGAACCGGTTTGATCCTTGGATAACCCTATACCCGGTGCTAACAGAATACTCCCCATCAGGGCCCTCCACCCAACACACAACATCTTCCCCCTCAATGACAATGACTGCAGCCAACTTCAGGAGAGTGGTGGCTAGCAGACAGGGATCAAGGGCGCTCCAATTCCACCCGATTTTGCTAAGCCAATAATCAAACACCAGCATCGAGTCCATCTGCTACGTGGGTGGCCACACCATGAGTATACCAATCGGCTCCGCCTCCAACCACGGGTCCAGCCAAAAACGGATGTTGTGCTCGTTGCCAAGTCTCCATTTGATGTTAGGTTGGATAACCACATTCACAACTTCCATAATTCCTTTCCAAACATGTGAGGCTGCCGCAGAGTGACCCAACGCTTTGTTCACATACTTACTATTAAGGATCTCACACCATAGTCCGTCACCTTTACTCAGGAGATTCCAGCCTAACTTCCCAAGGAGGGCAAGGTTCACATCGGACAAATTTCTAATTTCCAGACTGCCAAGCTCCTTAGGCTTGGTAATTTCCGCCCAAGCCACTTTGTGCATACGTCTTTTATCCGGCTAGGAACCCCAAATGAAGTTCCTATAATTTTTTTTTTCATTCTCTTGCTAACAGCCTTGGGCATCCGTAGGGTAGACATCGAGTAAACCGGAATCACCGAAAGGACAATAAGAACTAGAGTCTTTCCACAAAACTAAGCTTGTTCACTTTCCATCCTACAAGGTTAGCTGTAAACTTTTCAATAACCGGCTCAAACGTGCTGTTCGTGACCTTATTGTGCAGTAACGGCACCCCCAGATACGTGCCAAGGTTGCTCGTCGCTACAATACCGCTGGCCGATTGAAGACGGTCCCTCAAGTCTCTTCCGACATTCTTTGAGACATATAATTTGGGTTTTTGGAGACTCACCTTATGCCCCGAAACACTACAAAAAATCTCAATGCAGTCTCTAATGACTTTCACTTGGGCCACTGACACTTGGGCCAAAAGTAAGATATCATCAGCGAAAAACATGTGGGACAGTTTAGGGCTGCTGCGAGATAACCGATCCGGTTTCCACGCCCCACTCTCAACAGATTTGAAGATCAAATGGCTTAACCTTTCCATACACAAGATGAAGATGTAAGGAGAAATGGGGTCTCCTTGTCTTATCCCACGAGATGGTGTAAATTGACTCAACACCTCCCCATTCCACAAGACTTGCATTCGTGGAGATCGAACACAGGGCATGATCCATTGAATCCAGTAGCCCGGGAGGTTGGCGGCAATGAGGGTGTCTTCAATAAAGTCCTACCTAAGTCTGTCGTAAGTTTTCTCCGGGTCTAACTTCAAACACAACCAGCCTTTCGCACCTTGTTTCCTCTTCATCGAGTGGATAACTTCTTGAGCGATAATGATGTTATCCGAAATGAACCTACCAGGAAGAAAGCTCCCCTGAGTCGGACCAATGAGATCCCCTATTTTTGGTTGCAGCCGCGTTGTCATAATCTTAGAAATAGCTTTGTAGATAACGTTGCACATGCTAATCAGCCTAAACTGCTGAATAGTCTCGGGTTTACCAACTTTAGGAAGAAGAACAATGAGTGTCATTGACCCCCTCCGACAAGAAGGTTGTGGCAAAGGAATTCAAGACGAACGTCTTCACCGACTCCTCAATCACATTCCAACACTTGTGAAAAAAGATAGGCTGAAATCCATCAATGCCAAGAGATTTGTATGCGTCCATGCTCAAGAACGCCCTCCTTATCTCTTCACCCGAGAATGGAGTACAAATCTTCAACGAATCGTCACTACCAACCCGCGGAAAAGAGAATTGGCAACTGAACTCCACCCTGGTACTCGACCCCTCGCAATATAGCTCCTTGAAGTAGTCCAACGCTAAACTTTCCATAGCCGAATTATCCTCCACCCAACTCCCATCTTCCTTTCGCAGACCCTCAACTCTATTTTTCTTCCGCTGAATCATCGTCGAGGCATGAAAGAAAGTAGTGTTTCGACTCCCAAAGGCAAGCCATTTCTCACACGCTTTTTGAAACCATAAGATGTCCTCATAATCAAGAGCAGTGTCAAGAGCAGAGCAGATTTCGGCCTCCCCTGCACGCCTCTCAACAGTGGGATTTCTAGCCATCTTCTTCTGAACATTATCGAGCACCTCCATCAAAGCACCCTTACGCGCCTGGATTTGGCCGAAAACGTCCTTGTTCCACTTAGACAGGTCCACCCCCAACTTAAGCAATGCTTCCGGTGCCGGGCAGTCCCGCTCCTATTTCTCCTCGATGAACCCCGAAAACTGCCCATTGGTCATCCAAGCAGCTTCGAACCTGAAGGGACGCCTCTTGTTTTTTTTTAATATTCAGACTAAGTTCCATGAGTAATGGGTTGTGGTCGAATGAGTATCTCGGAAGGTGCCTAACTTTGGCCTCCTCCCACAGAAGCATCCCTTCCATGTTGGTGAGAATTCTATCAAGCCACTTGGAGATGACACCTTCCCCCACACCCACCTTACTCCACGTAAGCTCTTGCCCAGTGAAACCCATGTCAATAAGCCCAAAGTCCCTAATGATCCTTCGAAAAGCGTTAGCATCGGAGTGCACTCTACCCGACCCCCATGAGTCTCCGAGGGATCAGCGATAAAATTAAAGTCTCCACCCAAGAACACAGGACCAATGATAGAGGGCAGGCACGCATTAAGTTCCCTCCAAAAGGGAATTCTTCTAGCCATCGTCGGAGGCCCATAAACAGCGATCAAGTGTGCTCGATTTAGACCCTCCTACCAAGAAACATGAATGATATTCGCATCCTTGTAATGGACAATAAGATCGCACTTTTGAGCATCCCAGAGCAACCAAATGCTACCGGTGAAGCCAACCTTTTCGACCCTAGTGTAGTTGGAGAAACCCAACTTGTCACAAACTTCATTAGCACTAACACCCGAGCACTACTAAAAAACTATCAAATAGCAACAACAAATAGCGATGGAATTAGCCACGAACGGATGTGGCTAACCCGAATAGCCATGAACTTAGCCACGGCGGCCAAAACCGTAACTATATGCCTCGAAGCGGATAGCGACGGCATATAGCAACGGAAACAACGACGAATGTAAGAAGTCGTTGGGAAGACCGTGGCTAGTGAGAAGATCCGACGGTCATTGCTGTAGCGATGAACGCGGCCACGACCATGAATTCATTGCTAAGTTCATTGCAAGTAGGAAGAGCGACCGGTCGTGGCTGCAGGAACGGCTGTAGCGAGGAATAAGTGTGTGGCAGTGTCCGTGGCTAAGTGTATTGCTGAAGTCGATGCTGATTTCAATGTGGCCCCATCCATAGGTATAGTCGTTGCTATTTCGTTAGTAGCTGCGTTCGAGGCTAAGTTCGTTTCTAATGTAAGAATTGATTCTGGGTATTTTCGAGGCTGATGTTATTGCTAGTTTGGAGGCTAATTTCATTTTCACGGCTGAGTTCGAGGCAAAGTTAGTTTCTGTTGTTATTGTTTGTTGTTATATTTGTTACTAAAACTGTAGCTAAAATAAACGAAGCATATAAATTATATATAGCTGTTTGAATATTACATAACCACATCAAAAATATGTCCACCTACAACCATTCAGATCAAACCATGCACATCCAAAATATATCCAAGTACCAACACAACCAGGACCAAAGTACATAGCTGTCACATACAAAATAGGATGCCATTGTGCATGACAATATGACTTGTTCCCCGAAACCGGTCAGTTCATGCTTTAAAATCGAAGTCACTGGTCCATACGCAGGACTTGATCCATCAAACCTTGCACATTAATTTAAAATCAACCATGATAAGTAAAAACCGATAAGGTTACACATATTCAACAAACAACATCGGTTAAAGTTTGACACATTTACAAGGTTTAAGTTTCATTAAATATTGAAACATGTATTAAACTATTAATTCAGTTTACAACTTAACATTAACTCAATTCACAAGGTTTCAGTTTATTTAAAGAGGCAAAAGTACATTTAACCAAAAGAGAAAGAATAATCCTAAGTGTTGATACTTTACAAGCTTGGTTTCAATTTACAACAAGGTTAAAAATTATCTTATGTCTAAACAGTATTAGGTCATCCATCGATGGATCTTATGTCAATTAAGAGAGGCTTTTCAAAATAGCCCAAGAACTCAACCAATGCATAAACATGATGTCAACAAACAATATGAAATCCATGAGAGTGCAAGCAAAAGCAATGTGGCATAAGAAGAGTCCCCATATAAAAAATTTTATTCATTATTACTAAACCTATGCGTTCTCTTAAGCAATATATCAAACACTTGGCGTGCAATCTCACATACCAAAATAGGGACACCAAGTTCCCAATTCTACAATCAGAATGAGCATACAAACTTGTTAAACAAACAAACTGTTACAAAAATGTACCATGGAAGGGATCATATAAGCTAAGCATCTATGATTACCTTGGCCGGTTCTCGGCACTAGTCACTGCAAAACTGAAGACGCTGAGCTTGAAACACATCCATGGGGGTGTTTCAATCTCCGAAGGCACAAGTAACAAATAGAATTGATAGAAGAGAGGGAAGGGTGGGAAATGAGGAAAAATATAATTTGTTCATTCAATCATGGTACTACTTACTCAGTAGAGAAAGAAATGCGAGGCACAGTGCTTTCACATGAGCATCAATAGAATCACGACAATACAAGAGGTAAAGGAAGGCTGCAAACGACATGTCGCAAACCAAAAGATAAAATTTCACATGAGCATCAACAAAAACGCAAAAATACAAGAGAAGACAATAGATGAATATGATAAAGAGATGAGATTGCTTACCATAGTGAAATAGGAGAGCAAACCAGCCACTGTGGAGAGAGGGGAGTGGATCTACTCAGATGGGAGAGGGAAGTGATAACAATCGCTGAGAGGGAGGAGATTGGATCTGGTCTCCATAAGCCAACAACTCAGAGGGAGGCGAGAATCGGAGAAGCGAGAGGGTTTTGTAGAGAGGAGAGTGGATCTGTGGAGTGGTGAGAGGCAAGAGGTAGGTGAGAATAGCTGCTGAGATGGAGGATGGTGGATCTCCTCTTCAGGAGCCAGCCATTGAGAGGGAGGCGAGAAACGCTGAGAGCAATTGAGAGGGTGGATATGTGGAGTGTTCTACATAGGCGTGAAAGTGTTCTACAGAGGAGGAGAAGCGCTGAGAGTTTAGGTCTGAGAAGGATACAACTTACAAAGTGGGCCGGGTCAAAATTTTAGATTGCTGCTTAAAAAGTAATCAAAATTTCACATTGCCGCCTAAATTATGTAAGTGGGGAAGTATAGCGTTTGCTTTATTTGTTTGAGCAAAATAGCGTTTGCTTTTACATTGCTGCCTAAATTAGTATGAGGCACTGTATAAATTTACATAGATACCCCATAAATTTTAACATAACAAAATAAAAAATTAAAAAAAATCTGGTAATTAGTAACATTGTCATTTTTAAAAGTTCAAATATGTGTAAAATAATGCTCCCTCCGTTTTTGAATATATATGACTTTGACTAGACCTGTCAAAATACGACCCGATCCGGAAGTCCGGAAAATTTTGGGTTAAGACCCTAGAAATTTTGACATGGAAATTTTTTCCGACCCGAAAACTCGGTAATTTTTTGGGTCATCTGGGTTTAGACCCGGTGACCCGATTGATTTATAATTATATATGATTAAATTTTTTTTATGGAGATTCCAATTTATTACATTTTATAATTACAATCACTTGATCTTTCATTTTCAAATCAACTTTTATATTTATTTGTATTGTGTAATATTCCCTCCAATCGATAGTATTTGATTTATGATTTTTCATCATATTTTTTAAAAGATAAAAACCCTATAAAATATAAAAATATTAAAACAATTATATGCTTACTACTAATTGCATGAAATTATTTTTAAAAAAAATTATTTAAAAATATATTTAAAAATTTTATTATAAATTATGAGAAATAATAAAAATCTAATATTTTAGATCAGATATAGTATATAATATATTACAAGAACTATAACTTATGAACCACATCATTAATTTTAGCATTTTAAAATTATCGCAAAATTATCAAATCATGATTTTTTTAATTTAAAAAAGAAAAAATTGACAAAAATGAAATCGACCCGATTTGATCATAAACCGGGTCAAACCCGGGTTCAACATACCTTTATAGAATTCTAATAAGAATTTATTAGTTAATATAAGATTTTATTCAACACCTATTAGTTACTTATGTGAGTTTTTCTCAAAACATAACCTTATGGTATTCTAATAAGAATTTATTACTTAATATAAGGTTTTATTAAACGCTTATTAGTTACTTATATGCGTTTTCCTCAAAGCATACCCTTATAGAATTCTAATAAGAATTTATTAGTTAATATAAGATTTTATTCAACGCCTATTAGTTACTTATGTGAGTTTTCCTCAAAACATAACCTTATTGTATTCTAATAAGAATTTATTATTTAATATAAGGTTTTATTCAACACTTATTAGTTACTTATATGTGTTTTCCTCAAAACATACCCTTATAATATTCTAATAAGAATTTATTACTTAATATAAGGTTTTATTCAACACTTATTAGCTACTTATGTGAGTTTTCCACAAAACATACCCTTATAGTATTCTAAGAAGAATTTATTAGTTAATATAAGATTTTATTCAACACCTATTAGTTACTTATGTGAGTTTTCCTCAAAACATAACCTTATAGTATTCTAATAAGTATTTATTACTTAATATAAGGTTTTATTCCACATTTACCAGTTACTTATATAAGTTTTCCTCAAAACATACTTTATAGTATTCTAATAAGAATTTATTAGTTATTGTAAGATCTTATTCAACATTTATAAGTTACTTATATGAGTTTTCCTCAAAACATACTTTATATTATTCTAATAAGAAATTATTAGTTATTATAAGATCTTATTCAACATTTATAAGTTACTTATATGAGTTTTCTTCAAAACATACCCTTATAATATTCTGATAAGAAATTATTAGTTATTATAAGATCTTATTCAACATTATTAGTTACTTATACGTGTTTTCCTCAAAACGTACCCTTATAGGGTTTTATTCAACACTTATTAGCTACTTATATGACTTTTCCTCAAAACATACCCTTATAGTATTATTAGTTATTATAAGATGTTATTCAACACTTAATAGCTACTTATATGTGTTTTCCTCAAAACATACCCTTATAGTATTCTAATAAGAATTTATTACTCAATATAAAGTTTTATTCAACACTTATTCGTTACTTATATGAGTTTTCCTCAAAACATAACCTTGTAGTATTCTAATAAGAATTTATTACTCAATATAAGGTTTTATTCCACATTTATTAGTTACTTATATGAGTTTTCTTCAAAACATATTCGTATAGTATTCTAATAAGAACTTATTAGTTAATATAAGATTTTATTCAACACCTATTAGTTACTTATGTGAGTTTTCCTCAAAACATAACATTATAGTATTCTAATAAGAATTTATTACCTAATATAAGGTTTTATTCCACATTTATTACTACTTATATAAGTTTTCCTCAAAACATACTTTATAGTATTCTAATAAGAATGTATTAGTTATTATAAGATCTTATTCAACATTTATAAGTTACTTATATGAGTTTTCCTCAAAACATACCCTTATAGTATTCTAATAAGAAATTATTAGCTATTATAAGATCTTATTCAACATTTATTAGTTACTTATATGCGTTTTCCTCAAAACATACCCTTATAGAATTCTAATAAGTATTTATTAGTTAATATAAGATTTTATTCAACACCTATTAGTTACTTATGTGAGTTTCCTCAAAACATAACCTTATAGTATTCTAATAAAAATTTATTACTTAATATAAGGTTTTATTCCACATTTATTAGTTACTTATATAAGTTTTCCTCAAAACATACTTTATAGTATTCTAATAAGAATTTATTAGTTATTATAAGATCTTATTCAACATTTATAAGTTACTTATATGAGTTTTCCTCAAAACATACCCTTATAGTATTCTAATAAGAAATTATTAGTTATTATTGTAAGACCCGACGATCTTAAGAGGCGCCAACCCATGTCACCTAGCCCTCTCAGGTCCGTTGTCCTCACTTGGAGCCTGAAAAGGAAGAGCTCTTGTGACATAGGTAGGGCTTGAATCACTTATAAATCACTCCCAACATCTTTATGATATCCGATGTGGGACGGGGTGTTACAATCTCCCCCACTTAAAGCACTAACGACCCCGTTAGGCCCAAGGGACTGCCTTCCGGGAGGAGCGTACCCGAGCATACTGTCGTCGCACCTCCCAGCCCGGAGTCGGCTCTGATACCATCTGTAAGACCCGACGATCTTAAGAGACGCCAACCCATGCCACCTAGCCCTCTCAGGTCCGTTGTCCTCACTTGGAGCCTGAAAAGGAAGAGCTCTCGTGACATAGGTAGGGCTTGAATCACTTATAAATCACTCCCAACATCTTTATGATATCCGATGTGGGACGGGGTGTTACAATTATAAGATCTTATTCAACATTTATTAGTTACTTATATTCAACATTTATTAGCTACTTATGACCCACTGGTATTCTGCCACGGATTCAGCCATGGATATTTTACGTGGCTGTATATTCTCCCGCCCCTTCTTTTGCAATGAAAACACATGTCGTGGCTAGATCCGTCCCTAGTAGCCAGGAACGCAGCATCACATAAATTACGATGCAAAATAGCATTGGACCCCGCAACATCCTATGTTTCTTGTGGCTTGAATTTGCCATGAACATATGAGTCGTGGCTGATTTCGTCGTTATTTATTCACGTGACTATGTCACGTGTGCTTTAGTCTGTAGCTAGGCAGCCATGACCATAGAGTCGAGCACATATTTCATAGCTAGTAGCCACGACTCCAGTGACGGCGTCCACCCGCGTGATATTAGCCACGAACTTAGCAACAACGGGTTATCTTCGACGCAGGTTTAGCAACGACTTGATTAATTCGTGGCCGAGTTTGTGGCTAATAGCAACAAGTTACGCAGCAACAAAAGCTAATGGCTAAAAGCCGTTGCTATTTGACAGTTTTTTTTAGTAGTGGAGATGCGAGTCTCCATAAGCGCCAGAACATCCACCACACTGTGCTTACAAATGTACCAAATAGCCCTGCGAAAACTCTTCTTACCTGCACCCGAAACAATTCCAAAATAAAAAGTTAAAATTCTTATTGGCCATAAAGCAAAACGAGACACAAAGGAAGACAAAGCCAAGGCAGAAAATACAAGGATTAGGGGTCCTGGTCGCTGGAACTTGTTTCCTCTTGGCTATCCTTAGCACAACCCGCACTCGCCATGGTTTTTTTTTTTATTCGACTCTGTCTGCCAGAATTTCCCCTGGATAGGGAGCGTATTCGACGTCTCCTCTCTTATAGCCCATGTCACCAAAACCTCCTCCTTTTTTGTAGACTGAAGGGCCGGTGAAGGAGCAGCAATCGGAATCGCCTCCTGTCTGGGTCGCTTTCTGGGACCGCTAGGTTCAACCATGTTACTTGTGTCTTCCGAGTTCTTCCCACTAGGTTCAACCACGATATACATGCGCTTGTACCGCATACTATATTGTGGCATGGCCATTAATTAGTGTTGAAGACTCCACCTTGATTGTAAGATCTTGAGACCTAACGTGCAGGTGATCTAAAGGATGATGAAAGACAAAAGGCTGGTTTCAAGGTTTTGAAACCCAGTCTAAAATGTTTTGATCACTTATACATTTATCTAGTTCAACTTATTCTTTTACAGGAAAGAATTCGAGGCCAATCTTTTTGGGCCTAAATTATAATGGGCTCTATATTGGGCTATGAGATGAGACTTGGGCTTTATCGATTTATATATGAGTTTCTCATCTAACCCATTTTATGTACTAGATACATTATGCATATTCTTTCATGATTTCACTTTTCATACAAGGAAAGAATCTATTCAGAGTTGATCATGCTTGATCATGAAGTAAGTCGAAGGCACACAAAGGATTTGTTTTGGAAGGAATTCAAATGTCTTGGAAAGAATTTAAAATTCAAATGGTTCTCCCTCCAAGAAGCTCTACAAGTGTTCTAACTATAAAAGGACGAAGGCTAAGAAGGATGAACAAGCTAAGCAACTAAGCAAGCACTCAAGCATTCATAGCATTCGAAAGCATTCGTCAAGTTTCTCTTACATTCTCCTAAATCCTAGTTGGTGATCATTGCTTAAGAGTTGAGAGAAACACTAGCACTTATTGTACAAGTCATTCAAATTACACTTAGAGTTTTCATACTCGATCAAAGCACACTTAGTGTGTGGTGTGAGCTTTTATTTCACTTGTAAGGTTGAGAGCTAGAATAGAAGCGGTGATGCTTTGTATAGAGAAAGGGAAGTTTCTCTAGGAAGTTCTAGGCTCAAAGGAAGTGAAATAAGAAGTGTTTGAATCCTACGGATTGGATAATCCTAGGCGGGGACGTAGGCAAGTTGGTGCCGAACCTCGTTAACAATTCGTGTGTTCATCTTTTATATTCCGCATTTACTTTGTCATATTCGATTTTACTTTGTCAAGTTTTGATAGCCTATATCAAGGTCTTGACAAGTTGCAGTAAATTTCCATTGTTGCGAAAATCATCCATACTCTATTCATCCCCCCCCTTCTAGAGTATTATTCATCTCCTTATAGACTCTTCAATTGGTATCAGAGCTTGGCTCACTGTTTTTGATTTAACAATCTTGTGAGTTTTCAGCATGTCTACCATAGGTGATGGAGGTTTTGCTCAAGGAAGGTCAACCAATAGACCTCCACTTTTCTGTGGCAATAACTTTTTCCACTGGAGATCACTGATGCAAATGTTCATCATTGATCAAGACCTTGAGTTATGGGGCCTGGTCAAGAATGGACGACACGTTCCAAAAAAGACTGTCGATGGAAAGCAAGTTGATAAAACTGAGTCTGATTACGATCAGACTGATCTTGAGAATATTGCTAAGAACTACAAAGCTATGAATCTACTATATTGCGCTCTCGATGCTAATGAGTTTAATCGTGTCTCAGCTTGCAAAAGTGCTAAGGAAATTTGGGACAAACTTATAGTTACTTATGAGGGCACAAGTCAAGTCAAAGAGAGTAAGATTAATATCTTTCTCAGGCAATACGAACTTTTCAAGATGAATCCTGATGAGACAGTAAAGGAGATGTTCACGAGATTCACTCAAATTGTTAACAACCTCGACTCACTTGGGAAAACCTTCTCCAACCCAGAAAAGGTTCGAAAGGTTCTAAGGAGCCTTCCAAAAACCAAGTGGGGTCCCAAGGTTACTGCAATTGAGGAAGCTCAAGATCTCTCTACACTACCATTAGATGATCTTCTTGGAAAACTTATCACTCATGAGATGATATTAAACGAGGAAGATGGAGAAGTACCCTCAACAACAAAGAACCTTGCTCTCAAAGCAAAGAAAGATCACTCACAATCTAAGAGTGATGAATCAGACGACGAAGACGATCTCTTTGCTCTCATCACACGGGGATTAGCTCGAATTCTAAAGATGAAAAAACAATTTTCCAACCGTGAAAATACAGACTCATCTAGATTCAAAAGCAAGTCTCCCAACATGTCAAAGAAGCCAAAAGTGCTAACATGTTTTGAGTGTGACGAGACAGACCATCTCGTGAAAGAGTGTCCTGTGAAGAAGAGAAATAAGTTCAAGAAATATGAACAAAAGAAAAAGGCTATGCTTGCAACCTGGAGTGACTCAGATTCTTCATGTGACTCAGACACCGAAAAAGAACAAGCTAATCTCTGTCTTATGGCTGACCACGAAGGATCACAGACTCAAGACCTTGAAAAAGTGTTAAGAAATCTAATGTCTAGTCCTCCTGATGTTCTTTCTGAAGTCCTAAGAAATATGATTTCTAATGAAGATGCTTACAACAGTGAAATCAACACCTTGAAGGAAAAGCTGATAGATCAACAGAAATGTATCAGTGATATATCGCTGGAAATGAAAAATCTTGAAACATCTCGGTTGGCCCTTGACATTGAAGTCAAGACCTTGAGCTCAGAAAATTCTGATCTCAGGCTAAGCCTCTCCTCTCTAAAGAATCGTAATGAGGATTTAGAGAAAGAGAAGGCAAAGCTAACCGATAAGTGTCAAGACCAGCAGACTTCACTCATTCAATTCACCAGATCTAAAGCTAATCTTGATAAGATGTTGGGTGAACAACAACTCTCTTTTAATAGAAGTGGTATTGGATACAACAAGAATTTTCCAAAGAAACCTAGTACCACTTTCGTCAAAGCTAAAGGCTATTGGCGTTCACCTACTTGCTTCCATTGTTGTAAGAAAGGGCATGTTAGAGAAACTTGTCCATATAGGAGAAAAGATCCCTACATCATTAGAAATACATTTCCAGTTCGACTTAATGAACAGATAAAACAAGTTTGGGTTCCTAAAGGGACAAGACTACCCAACATAGTCTATCCTCATTATGAATCTAAAACTATGTATTGGTCTAGCTGGAAAGGTTGATGTTGGTATTGCAGGATATCATCAAGAGCAAAGAGCCAAAATGGATAATGGACAGTGGATGCTCACGACACATGAGTGGAAAGAAATCTCTATTTCAAGATCTTAAGGAACAAACCACTGGAACAATTACTCTTGGTGATAAAGGGAAGTGCAACATCATTGGTATTGGTAATATTGGTAATTCAGAAAGTTGCATTAAGGATGTTTATCTTGTTGATGGATTAAAGTATAACCTCTTAAGTGTCTCTCAGTTGTGTGACAAAGGAAACAAAGTTGGCTTTGACAGACACAAATGTGAAGTCAGGAATGAAGAGACTGATGATCTAATCCTCACTGCTCATAGACACAACAACACTTATGCTGTAAATGCTAATCATATTACAAGTACAAAACTCAAGTGTCTCAAGGTCTTGACGGAAGACCCCAGTCTATGGCATAGAAGACTAGGTCATGTAAGCATGCACACCCTCAATAAGCTCAAATCAAGAGATCTTGTGAGAGGATTGCCTGATCTAAACTTCATGAATGAAGATCTATGCAATGCTTGCACAAGAGGCAAACAGACACGCAGTTCCTTTAAACCTAAAAAGGTTGTAAGTTCTTCTCGCCCTCTTGAGTTATTACACATGGACTTGTGTGGACCTATGCGTGTCAAATCTCCAAAGGGTAAACAATACATCCTGGTTATTATTGATGATTTCTCTCGTTTTACATGGATCTCCTTTTTAAGAGAAAAATCAGAGGCTTTGCTCGAGTTTTCTAAACTCTGCAAAGAGTTGCAGACCTTGAAAAACATACCTATTGTCTCCATTAGGAGTGATCATGGTAGAGAATTTGATCAACTTAAATTTGATCTATTCTGTGCTAAATATGGAATTTCACACAACTTTTCAGCACCTAGAACTCCTCAACAAAACGGAGTTGTGGAACGAAAGAACCGCACTTTGGAGGACATGTCTAGGACAATGCTTTTGGAAAATGGTTTGCCAAAAATCTACTGGGCTGAGGCTGTTAATACAGCCAACTACATTTTGAATCGATGCTTAATTCGTCCCATTTTGAAAAAGACTCCTTATGAACTTTTCAAAGGAAGAAAGCCTAGCATTTCCTACTTCAAACCTTTTGGATGCACTTGCTTTGTTCATAACAATGGCAAAGATAATCTTGGAAAATTTGATGCACGTAGTGATGAAGGTATCTTCCTTGGTTATTCTACTAATAGCAAAGCTTATAGAGTTTATAACAAGCGCACCAAAATTATTGAGGAGAGTATCCATGTGGTATTCGACGAAAGCAACAATGGTGTGTTGAGTGAAGGTTTTGCAGATCTCAATCTAAATCATCATGATTCGGATGGAGAAGAAGAGGACAAGGCTGAAAATAAGCAGGACCAAGAAAGAAACATGCAAGAACAAATCCAAGATACCAACGAGCTATCTCAAGATCTTGAGAAGGGACTACAGAATCAGGATTCAGTCATTGAAGAATCCAACACTCAAATTGTTTCTCAAGACCTTGAAGAGAGACCTGCTACTATCTCAAACAATCAGGGTCCAAAGCTACGAAAATTCAAACATGCCTCATCATACTCAGCTCAAGATATTATATCAGATCCATCATCCGGGGTACAAACTCGATCTAGATTAAAGAATCTTTGTGCCTTCTATGCTTTTGTTTCTCTTGTAGAACCAAAAACCCCAGCTGAAGCACTCAAGGATTCGGATTGGATCACTGCCATGCAAAATGAGCTAAATGAGTTTGAAAGGAACAAGGTATGGACTCTTCAGCCCAGGCCACAACACCAATCAGTCATAGGCACTAGATAGGTGTTTCGAAATAAACTGGATGAAGCAGGCAAGATCATTTGAAACAAAGCAAGACTTGTTGCTCAAGGATACAATCAAGAAGAAGGTATAGACTACGAGGAGACATTTGCTCCCGTAGCAAGGTTAGAGGCTATACGAATATTACTTGCTTTTGCATCTTTCATGGGTATCAAGCTATTTCAAATGGATGTCAAATGTGCATTCCTAAATGGGTTATTAGAAGAAGAGGTTTATGTTGCACAACCACTTGGTTTTGAAAGTGAAGAATTTCCTAATCATGTGTATAAATTGGACAAAGCTCTCTATGGTCTCAAACAAGCCCCAAGAGCTTGGTATGAAAGATTGTCCAAATACCTTCTTGAAAATGGTTTTCAAAGAGGATTGATTGATAAAACTCTCTTCATCAAAACTCGTGGAAATGATCTTTTGATTGTTCAAATATATGTAGACGATATATTATTTGGTGCTACTAACAATTCCCTTTGCAAGGAGTTTTCTGAAATTATGTGCAGGGAATTCGAAATGAGTCTCATGGGAGAATTATACTTCTTCCTTGGTTTACAAGTTCATCAAACAAGTAAGGGTATCTTTCTGAATCAAGGGAAATATACCAGGGATCTACTAAAGAAATACAAAATGGAACAATCAAAGGTAGCAAAGACCCCTATGAGCTCCACTCTCTCCCTTGATCAAGATAAAAATGGTAAGAATGTGAACCAAAAAGAGTACAGAGGTATGATTGGTTCACTCCTATACCTTACTGCTAGTAGACCTGACATAATGTTCAGTGTCTGTATGTGTGCTCGATTCCAAAGTGACCCCAAAGAGTCTCACCTTATTGCTGTAAAAAGAATCTTTAGATACCTAAATGGATCTCAAGACCTTGGGCTATGGTATCCCAAACAGAGTAACTTTCATTTAAAAGGCTACTCAGATGCAGATTTTGCAGGATACAAAGTTGATAGAAAAAGCACTTCTGGCTGTTGCCAACTCCTAGGATCCTCCTTGATAAGTTGGCACTCTAAGAAACAAAATTCAGTAGCCTTATCAACTGCAGAAGCCGAGTACATTGCTGCTGGTGCATGTTGCTCTCAGATTCTCTGGATAGCACAACAACTCAGAGACCTTGGAATTGATCTTAAAGGTATTCCTATTTTGTGTGATAATACTAGTGCTATTTCAATCACTAAAAATCCAGTGCAACATTCGAGAACCAAGCACATTGATGTGAGACACCATTTTATAAGAGATCATGTGGAAAAAGGTGATGTTTCAATATCCTTTATATCCACTGATTTTCAGTTAGCTGATATCTTTACTAAACCACTCCCTGAAGATCGTTTCAATTTTATTAGATTGGAGTTGGGTATGCTTAATAGGGAAGCACTTTCTTAGGGGGAGCAATTGCTTCCTCTATGAAAGTCATGAATTCAAATGACATCTCAAGACCTTGACTTCATAAGGTTTCTAGATGTTCATCCGAATAAAATTATATTGGATCAAACTCTGGTTAATATCTTATGGATATTCAACAAGAGTATCTTTTAATGTTACTGAGTTTATCTTGATATCATTTACCCCTTTCAAAAATTGGTACTCACATATCTTGGTTTCCGTTTTTATTTTTTCAAATCTCTCTATTTTGTGCAAGTGGATGTGACACTTTGGGTTTGGAATTTTCAGAACATCATTACTTACTATTCACATGAGTTAATGAATCTGTACTTACCTTTTGAACAAAGAGAGAAACGATTCAGTTTCCAGTTTTTTAGCTTTTTAATCCCTTCTCTCCCTCTGTCTAATCCACTCCATTCTCTGAAGTCCTCTCTCTCTCTCTCTCGCATCCATTTTCAAAACCCTCTCTATTTTTATAACCAAATGGCGGGATCAAAGCGCTCCTCAGCATCTCCGTCTCCAGCACCTTCTGCTAAGAGATACAAGATGCCAGCCAACAAGGGGAAGCAAGTCATGGAGGAATCAGAAGAACACTCCGAGGATTCCAGCGAGAGATCACCATCGCCACCACCTCTGATCAGGAAATCAAAGGGCAAAGCTCCAGCCACCTCTGCTCCTGCTCGACCTCCTCAGGTACCTTCTGGCATTTCCCCCAATCGGTTTTGCAATAAAGAGGTTGAGGAGTCCTGGAAACAGGACTTTTGCAACCGTCGCTTATGCTTCTGTGATGCTGTCGATTTCAACCTCCTTCAATCCATGCCCTTGCCATGCATCTCCCTCCTCAAGTCCACCTGTTTCTGGACCTTGCTCAACCCTGGCAATTTTGCCTATCCCCAACTTACCCGACTCTTTTATGCCAATCTTACTGTTCATCGGGTAAATGGAACCCTAACCCTAGTTTCTAAGGTCAAGAACACCCGAATCCGTCTCTCTCCTGAAAGCCTTGCACTCATCCTTGATCTTCCAACTGAGATCCCCACAAAAGAATTCCCAAGCCGATTTGAGTGTCTCTCACGAGCACGAGATGAATTCTTCCTAAAATCTCAAGGCCCTGGATCTTCATCCACCCTCAAACCCACTCACACTGCCCTAAACCTTCAAGCCAAGCTCATCTTCATCATTCTGGCTCGCTGTATCTTCCCACGCATCCATTCCAGGGAATTGGTGACCGAGAATCTTCTCGAGATCCTTTTTCTAATCATGAACGGATACGAGCCTGATTTACCCAAACTCATCCTCGACTACATGACCCATGTCTCCACCTCCTCTCGGCCTATGCCTTTACCCTATGCAAACCTCCTGCCCAAAATCTTTGAAGCTTTTGACATCGACACATCAGGAGAAGAAAAGCAAACCTATAGTGGGATTGTTGATGAAGGCTGTCTAGAAAGATTGGGTATTGTCAAGAACCTGAGGGGGCAATGGTTTCTAAGGAAAGACTCGAAGGGAAAACAGGTTGCTGAACCTAATATGAGTGAGGATAGATTGGCTACTGTGGAGACTGAGATTCAAGACCTTAGGTTTGATCTGAGTAGGATGTGGTCGGATGTGGTGATTCGCCAGGACCAAACTCATGAGCTCCTCTCAATGGTGAACTGCAAGCTCGATCAGATGATGCTTCTCAATGCTCTCACCTACACTGCTACAGGCTCTATCATGCCAATGGAGCAAGAAACCTATGATCATGTGCGTGAGAAGACTGGGAATGTCATCCTCAACTGTGAAAATCAAGTGAAGAAACATCCTATCCTGCGCCCCACACATCATGAACCCACCATCCTCACAGTCGAGCAATATGGTGTGGTTAAGAAATACAGGGATGTGGAGCGTCAGAGACAGCTTGCCGAGATGGAACGAGACAAGGTCACCAGAGACGCCCTTGCAAGGTGGAGGAAGAGGTGCAGAGATGAGGTCAGAAGGAAGTACCTTCCACCCAACAAGCAGTACCCCACCTTTGGCGAATGGGTTGAGGAAGGAGCTGGCATTGCCCCTCCTGAAGATCCTAATGCTCCTGGCGCCCCTGGCACATCCTCTGCTGCTGAGCCATCCTCTGCTAAGAAAGGCAAGAAGGCTCTAAGAAGCAAGAAGAAGAAGGCTGCAGATGGGAATTCTGACTCAAGGCCTTGATCTCCCATTCTCTTTTCTCTACTTTCTGAAAACTCGTCTTTTGCTGCTCGTCTTTTAAAAACTCCTGGTCCTTTCACTAGTACAGAAACAACGTTTTTCGGGGGTTATTTAACAAGACAGACGGGGGTTTTAACCCTCCTTTTATATCGCTGGCTGAGAAATATCTCTCGGGGGTTTTATAAAAACCCTCGAGAGATATTTCTCGCTCAGGAGTTTTTTAAAAACTCCCGAGAGACTGCTGATCCCAAGCACCCGGTTCACTTGAAGCTCTCTCAGGAGTTTTCTTAAAAAACTCCCGATAAGAGTACTGCTGGATATCCGAAAATACTTATAACTCTCTCGTGAGTTAAAAAAAAACCGCCGATAAATGTTCATTATATATAAAAAAATATTCAGCTTTCCATCTCATTCACTACCATGCCCTGTGTTCGAATGAATGTGAAAAATACCATCATTTTAATTATATGATCAAACACAAACACCACAATATCAACATAAACTCACAACTGGCCCCCATATAATTTAGTTATTATACTATACACTTGACGTAGTTTACACTCTGCAGTAGCACAAACACTACAATGTCAACATAAATTCATAGGAAAATGATATTAGTTTACAAAGTGAAAGTCGAGCTAGATTCACTTGCCAAGCATAACCATAAGTATATGACCCTTGTGTTTCCTAGTGGCTGAATTGTAGAATGTAATATGACCTGCATAGAAACTTCACAAAAGGATTACCAAATCAGATCTATAAGTATAAATAGCATTTGAAGAAGACTTGCAAACACATTAAAAAACGAGACCTAAATGTTTGATTGGAATAAAAAACAGAAAGTTAATTATAAACAGCAATCTAATATAAACAGAAAGTTATATTGAAATCGTCTTCCATCAAACCAAAAAAAAAAAAAATTCCGGTCTTGAAAATAATAGATTAAGGTGCATTAAACGAAACATATTAATCAAAATAAAAGTCTTCAGATAAACAAAAGATAACCTTATGGATACATAATGTAATACCTAATGTAGTCGCTCCTATACAATCCCATGCATTAACAACCTTTCAGGTTTTAGTTCGTCCGTCTATGTCATGTGTTGATTCCACAACATAGTTACACTCATATAAAAATTTCTATGGCACTAAATAGGACAAAACATAGATCCACTCCCCAAAAATGGAACAACATATGAAATCGAATTAGTATATTAATAAGGATCTTATTTTGAATTTTCGATAATAAAATAACAAGCTTACACCGTACCAGAACATGCAAATTGCCACTTCATTCAAATCTTCAGCAATTAACACATAGCAAAATCATACTGCATTACTAAAAGTAGATGTGTACGTACCTTGTATAGGAGCACCTTGAACCATGGCACCACTCAACAATCTTGCAAACAGCTAGAGAAACAACCAGAATAGCATTTTCTCCCAGCTGTCATACGGGTGAGTGAATAAAGCTCAGCAATTAACACATAGCAAAATCATACTGCATTACTAAAAGTAGATGTGTACATACCTTGTATAGGAGCACCTTGAACCATGACACCACTCAACAACCTTGCAAACGGCTAGAGAAACAACCAAAATAGCATTTTCTTACAGCTGCCATGCGGGTGAGTGAATAAAGCTCAGCATTTGTCACTTCAATATCTAGATCCATAATAGATCATTTTCACCAAAATAAAGAAGGCAAAATAGCACAGGTAGTAGCATTTGGTTAGAAACCTTTTTCTTGCACCATTCACACTCGTTTACTCTTCCGTCAAGTTAACTATGCATTTGTCAATGTCAATATGATGAGTTAGGTCCTGTGAAATCCCAATAAATGATGATGTTAAATGCAGGAGCTATATCAAATGACAAAGAAGAAAGAAACTAGAATTAAAGGAAATCAAAGCAACTAACAATTTCAGAGCAACGTTGCTTCACAAACAACTACTTGAGAGATAAATAACATCCCTCTGCAAGTATTTAGGAGTACTTTTGAAGAGCATCCATTGAAAGACAACAAAACTTAACATGGAATCATCAAATGCTTACCTTGCCAACTAGTGATAGGCCAATAATGGTGTTAACACTTAACATTGCTAATTGTCTGAATACTGAGCATCTAAGATTTAGATACAAACATAAATGAGATTGATGTATATATGGTCTAAATTAATCAATTGATACTAATCCTTAGACCAATCTATAGTGTCAAAAGAACCTATTACCTAATGCTTGTTTGGCCAACCGAAGCTTAACGAACAATATGCATCTTCCATAGTATATATAGCACTGTACAGGCGGAATCTAAATTGGTGACCAGAGGCATGAAGTACATACTATACAAAGCTGCAACACCACACATCCCTCAAAATCTCCATGGTGCCACTGCAGCAGCGGAGTGGAGCTTACGGCGAACGTTGGAGCGGATAGTATCCCTAACTGAAAAGCTCCATGGTGCCACTGCGGATGGCTGGGATACAAGTCTCTCAAAAATCAAGTTCTCACAAATATAGATTTTAACATGATCAATCAATCAAATTCCAAAAAATATACTGTCAACTAAAAGCTGTAAATTTGATCCAATAATAGAGGAAAATAGAAGACAAACCTGCTGAGAAGTGCCTTTAATAGGAGCAGAAGGAACAGAAACAACACAATAATCGATTCTCTAGTCAGAAGGAGAAGCCCGGCAGCAAACAACTCGACCCTAAAATCCCCAACTCCAGGAAACAACTCAACCCTAAAATCACAAAATCACCAAATATTGAGGGAAAATACGGAATCACCGAAGAGAGAATATACCGAATAGGGATGTATTGCAATATGACAAATCGACATTGGGAATGACCTGCAAACCCTAGAACACAGAATCGCCAACTGATTTATTCAAGAGGGTGAAGAGAGAAGCATATTAAGAACCTGAAAACCCTAATTGATCGAAGACGGCGAAGATAGAAGCAGTTTTCTGCACGGCTGGCCTATCCCTCCTTTGCAAACGGAGATGAGAATGCACAGTGGGCGAACGAACAAAGGGCGAATACTGCAGGGCAAGGAGCTTGCGAAGGAACAGAGGGAGGAGAGAGAAGTTGCAAAATCGCATACCATCATCTACAATTACTTGTTCAATTGGAAGATTTCTGGCGAAGGATGTCTTCCTCAAGCACTGATCGATCAAATGGTTGGTTCTCCAGACGTATTCGATATAGATACGAGCGCACGAGCGCAAGTTTTCGGGTCTTTTATTAAAACCCTCCCGATATAAATAAGTATTTATCAGGAGTTTTTATTTAAATCACGAAAGAATATAGTAATTTTTTTTTAAAAAAAAAAGAAACGAGCTTTTATCGGGAGTTTTTATAAAAACTCCTGAGCGAGAATCATTTCTCAGGAGTTTTTAAAAACTCATGAGAATTTTCTCCCGTAAGATGACCAATTTGTACTAGTGTTTGGTTGTTTTTTGGTTGGTGTTTCAGACATTTTCACCTCTCTGCCCTTTTGTTGAAAGACAAAAAGGGGGAGAATGTTTTGGTTGCCCTGCGTTTTGGCACTAGTTGGTTAAGTGCTTATCGTTTTTAAACTTAGATGATCCAAACATTTTCTGCTCATATTATATATTATGCGTATTTCCTTATAATGATTGCTGGAAATATGTTATGAATATTGAAACAGGTTTTGTCTTCCATCAAGGGGGAGATTGAAGACTCCACCTTGATTGTAAGATCTTGAGACCTAACGTGCAGGTGATCTAAAGGATGATAAAAGACAAAAGGCTGGTTTCAAGGTCTTGAAACCCAGTCTAAAATGTTTTGATCACTTATACATTTATCTAGTTCAACTTATTCTTTTACAGGAAAGAATTCGAGGCCAATCTTTTTGGGCCTAAATTATAATGGGCTCTATATTGGGCTATGAGATGAGACTTGGGCTTTATCGATTTATATATGAGTTTCTCATCTAACCCATTTTATGTACTAGACACATTATGCATATTCTTTCATGATTTCACTTTTCATACAAGGAAAGAATCTATTCAGAGTTGATCATGCTTGATCATGAAGTAAGTCGAAGGCACACAAAGGATTTGTTTTGGAAGGAATTCAATTGTCTTGGAAAGAATTTAAAATTCAAATGGTTCTCCCTCCAAGAAGCTCTACAAGTGTTCCAACTATAAAAGGACGAAGGCTAAGAAGGATGAACAAGCTAAGCAACTAAGCAAGCACTCAAGCATTCATAGCATTCGAAAGCATTCGTCAAGTTTCTCTTACATTCTCCTAAATCCTAGTTGGTGATCATTGCTTAAGAGTTGAGAGAAACACTAGCACTTATTGTACAAGTCATTCAAATTACACTTAGAGTTTTCATACTCGATCAAAGCACACTTAGTGTGTGGTGTGAGCTTTTATTTCACTTGTAAGGTTGAGAGCTAGAATAGAAGCGGTGATGCTTTGTATAGAGAAAGGGAAGTTTCTCTAGGAAGTTCTAGGCTCAAAGGAAGTGAAATAAGAAGTGTTTGAATCCTACGGATTGGATAATCCTAGGCGGGGACGTAGGCAAGTTGGTGCCGAACCTCGTTAACAATTCGTGTGTTCATCTTTTATATTCCGCATTTACTTTGTCATATTCGATTTTACTTTGTCAAGTTTTGATAGCCTATATCAAGGTCTTGACAAGTTGCAGTAAATTTTTATTGTTGCGAAAATCGTTCATACTCTATTCATCCCCCCCCTTCTAGAGTATTATTCATCGCCTTATAGACTCTTCAAGTGTCATCGTACTTTATTAGCTGTAAATGAGCTTATAAAAGATGGGTACCCAACAATACAAAAGGGAGGAAGTGTGTGTATCAAGCTTTTTTTCAACTACAAGTCTAAGTCAAAACAAACCACGTACTCGCACGTACATTCATTTGTTCGTGTGAGAAAAAAGAGGTTACCATTCATTTAAATTTCTGGATTGGATTCATCCTATCTCTCCATCATCAACACACAACAGTCTCTCTCTCTCTCTCTCTCTTTCTCTCTCACACACACACACACAAGCAATACTCTTTGCATCGATCGCCATTAAAGCAAGCTAGCTAGCTAGAGTTCTTAATTATTGTTTATCTGAAAGAAAGCTAAGTATATATATGGACAGGAGAAGAAGAAAGAAACCCTGCAGAGCTTCAGCTTCCGAATCTGAAGGTCAGCTCAGAATATATGTGTGTTTATTTATTTTTATATAGAAATAGTTCGATCATACTATATATATAATGTTTAAGATTGATATTGTGTACGGTGTTTGAATATAAGTGCAGAGGTAAGTAGTGTTGAATGGGAAGCCATCAATATGACCGACCAAGAGCAAGATCTCGTCTTTCGAATGTACACACTCGTCGGACAAAGGTACCTATGCTTATTAACAATATGCTCCATATATCTCAATTAAAACATCATATTTTACTATTTACTATATTTTTTTTAAATTAAGTGTTAAAATTATACGTCAAAGTGAAAGCAAACTTTCCCATAACCACTGCTCTTTTGTTTGAAGCCATCAGTAAGTTCTTATTTATCGCTAGGGCTAGGGCTGTGCCGTTGTTCCGAAGGGCCCTGTGCTAAAAATAAAATAGTTCAAATCTAATGTATTAAAATTGTATTAGTCAATAAGAAAAAACAAGCATACTCCTAATATATATCATAATTACTTTAAAGTTTAAAAGTACCAAATTGATGAAACTTCGGACTGGAGATGAAATTGAATCTCTTATTGAATCCCTAATTTCAAACGAAATTGAATCCCTCATAAAACAAAATTGAAATCTGAGATACTGGAGGTGAAATTTCAAACAAATTGAATCCCTAATATATTGAAGATGAAATTTCGGACAAATTTGGGGAAATATATGAGAAACGAAATTGAATGTTAATTCACTAGATAAACAAAGTAACAAACTTGGAAGAATTGAAAGTTGTGGATGAATGGAAGATGTCCAAATTTATAAGTGGAGCCACGCCATAATCCCGTTGGGATTCCTCAACGAAAATCTTTGAAAAATCAACCGAATCGCATGATTTCACGCTTGCCATTAGTGAGGGATTGAGATTTGGGATATCGATCGGGAGTAGAAGAGAAGGTAAATCGTCACCGAATTTACAGACTAAATTAAGGGTATGAAGTTTGAAGGTCCAAGGAGAGAGGGAGAGAGACGTTTCATGTGGGAAGGGATGATACTAAAGATAAAAATATTAATCAGTTGTAAACAAGGAAACATATTCATATGAAGTTTGATGCAAAAGAGATGATACTAAAGATAAAAATATATATTGAGTTCATAAAGGAATTAAAATAATCAAGATTAAATCTAAATACATCTCTAAAGAGCTATAAACAAGTGTATTTTATCCAAAATCATAAGCCTAACCTAGAAATAATATTCCAACTCACTAAGACAAACTTCATAAAACCGGCTATGAAATGTTTAGTTCATGATTTCACTAACCCCTGCCCATATAATGCAAGGTAGAAAAAGCCGAGGGGACAAAGAAAAGCTTAAAAATTGTAAAATCAGTACTCACGTACAATTTCATGGCATTTTCATCACTTTTGTAACCATTTAGCCACCATGGGGAGTGTTTCTCCTATTGGAAACTCTCTCTTCATCCTAGTAGACATTTCATCGGAACCAGCAGAGGCCTCAAAAGAAGCAGTAACCGACAATCCTACTACCAAAAGCCCAAAAATTATTTATCAAAACACACTTCCATAGTGGAATCCCATCTTCTGGTGCTCCTCTCTCTCTCTCTCTCTCTCTCTCTCTCTCTCTCTCTCTCTCTCTCCGGTGAGATCTCCCTCGTCATCATCAGCCCTCCGTTGTCGTCGTTCCCCTAGCCCCCTAGCGGTTTCATGGTAATGGTTGGATTAGGGTTTCTGAAATTTGTTCAAATTTGTTTATTTTTTTGATGAATTTCTGAAATTGTATGTTAATTTTGTGTATTTTTATTCTTAATTGGAGAGATTGAATTGGTTTGCTCTTGAATTTGGTACTTTGATTTTTTTGAATGTTTTGATTGAATTTGTAAGTTTCTCATTCCGATATTATACCAAACAAAGTGTCTCGGTAATGGTTTATTCCAAATTTTGATTCCCATTCCCATTCTGATTACCAATCCGATTACTACATTCATACCAAACGTGCCCTTAAATGTCCACGTAGGGACTTATTTGCAAAACAAATGAGACCCTATAAACAGGAAAATAACACAAAAGTCTAGATAAAATAGAACCTCTCAATACCCACACTTTTTTTTGTCCGGATGGTACTCCGAAGTTTTGTCAAAAGTTTAACTCATGTCCAAAATTCCATTTGAGATCCCACGGAGTTCTTAAAATAACTCTAGGTAAGAAGTTGGTTAAATCTTAACCACTCAATTCTAAATAAGTGGTTTAGATTTAAATTAGTTTAGCCATTTTTTAATTAATTGTTTAGGGTCGATAAATTACTATAGGGTAATCCTTTCAAATCCACGGAATTCATATTTTCTCCTTTAATGAATAAAAGCACTTTTTTTTTATCTTAGCGATATTTAATATAATACAAAATGTACCCTTACTTTAAATTCGAGAGTTTATATAACAAGAAACTAATACAAAAAACCATTAAAAAAATTATTGACCCTTATTTAAGACTATAGTTATTTAATTATTAACCAGTTATTTAAAAAGAAATAGATCGCTTTTAAAATTTAGACCAGTCATCCATAAGTTTATGATCTTAGAGTCTTCCTTGGCTGATATTTGGGTTGAGTCATTTTTCCTTGTTTGATTTGCATTGTGTATCTAATGTTTCATGATGATTTGTTCATCGATTGATTGTCAACCTCTCGAGTTACCAAGTAATATGTTATTTGGTATCTCAAATCCTTTATATATACACACATATATATAAGTTTATGATCGTCTACCCAAATTAATCTGTTCAACTTGTAGTTATATTGCATTATGTAATATTGTATGTTAGTTATAAATCATAATTAATGTTCATCTAAACATATTTCCCAAATTGTACGTGATTTGATTTAATTTCCTTTTTGGATGTACATACTACATATGCAAGCAAGTAAATTCCAGCCATTTTTTTCACTAATGTCCTTTTCGCCATGGTATAATTACTACTCCGTATAGTACAATAATAATTTTGAAGAAAATATGCCATATGACTTATGAAGAACAGTCGACCTCAATTGGGAAGTAGCATCGCTGCATCAGAAAAGTACTTGTGCAAGACTGCCAATTATTTACGAGCGTGTCTTTATATATAAGGCATGGGACAAAGTGGAAGATGCATTATGATGCACACCTCCCACAAACTTTATATAATAATATAAAACAAAAGGTATAAAACTATAAATTATAATAAATTATAATTAAAATGTCTAATTAAATATATAGGGTTGTGCAACCAACAGTCCAAACGCCCACACTACCCCCTTGTGAATTGTGATCAAGCAACAATAATTCAAGCCTTGAAAACATGGACTAAATGGGTCGTAACTCGTAAGAGGGTTTGGCGGTACGGTATAGATCGAAATTTGGTGACGTTGTTGAATTGACACCCTTTTCAACGAGGCTAAGTTTGTTTAGAAACGAGCTGAGTTTAAGCTGAGCGTAAATTTGGACTAGAATTTAAAATTGTGCTCATATTCGGCTCGTTTAGAAAATGAACGAGTTCGAGCCAAACTTTTTTTAAGCATAAAAAAAAAAATTTTGCTTAAAATATAAGTAACTTAAAAGAAATTTTAGAATTTTTTATAAAATTCGAGCTTAAATCGAGTGAGGCGAAAAATATGTTCATACTCGACTTATTTAGAAAATAAACGAAGCAAAAAATAATCAAGTGAGTCATATAACGTGTGGGGTCCACATGTTTGAGCGCATCATGTGTTAATTCAAGTCGGGCACACAAGACCAATGTGATTTCATCCTAAAATCTATTAACAATAATGCAATATGAGGAGAAGTCTACCGGTGTATATACAAGCAGTGGCGGCCGCAGAAACTGCTGGAGGGGGGGGGGGCGGAATTTTGCGTTGGAGAATTTTTTTTGGTATATATAATAAAGAAATTTTTTACAAATATATTGAAAGAAAACCATAAATATGGTATATTGAAACAAAAACCATAAATTATGGTATATAAATATGATATTTTATTACAAAAATTTATACAATAACTTAATAATATATATATATATATATATATATATATGTGTATACTTGATTAAGATTTTTTTTTAATATTGAAAGAAAATTATACTTTTTTAAAAGAATTTGTCATTGGTAAATGAAAAAAAAAATGATAAGATTTGAAAAGTATGACAAAAAACCTCATAAATTGTGGTTTAAATATGACATTAACAGTAAAAAAATTTCATATGGATAAAAATTTAAAGATTTTTTCTAAAATATATGTGTGACATCATGAATTATATTATGAAAATATTAAAACAAAAATATAAAATTGATTTAAATATGACATTTATAGTAAGAAAATTTGGTAGAAATAAAAAATAGTGCAAAAGGTGGAGCATTGAGAATTGAACCCATGACCTCTTGGAAACTCAAATTTCCTTCCCTTCTTTTACCAACCTTACCAACTAGGCTACACAAGTTTTGTGTTCTATTTCACATTTTTTTTATTTTTTTACCTTTTTTTTATTTTTATTTTTTTAAATACTACGAAGTTCCGTCGCCGAATGGTGGTGCGGCCTCCCCCCCGCGCCCCCCTGCGGCCGCCACTGTATACAAGGCTTTGAATTCTCATGTTTTTCGATGTGAGACGATTTCACATCACAATAATCTTTGAAGTAACATCGCAATGAATCAACGTCAATTGAACGTGATTAATTTGTGAGTGGTAGTATAAGATGCTCTTAAGAGAATAGTGATTTGTGAGCAGTGGCGGACCTAGAGGGCTCGGGGTGGCGTCAGCCCCCAAACTCGAAAGAAAACAGTAGAATTTTTTTGGTAATTTTTACTAATTTTAGGGATAAAAGAGTGTAAAAAAAGTAAAGAGTCACAAAACAACTTAGGGCAGTTGGTAAGAAGGTGTAGCTATTGATTACTTTGAGGTCATGAGTTCAAATTTCACTAGCTTTATTTTTTTTCATAATTTTTGTTTCTCTTAGTTTTTTTCTACTAAAAATACCTAATTAAATAACAACTTAAAATTTTTCTTCATTATCTTTAAACAAAAAACATTTTTTTCTACATATACATATAAAAAAAATTCTCATTTTTTATATTTTTTTTCTACTAAAAATGACTATTTAAATAATAAATTTAATGATTTTCCTAATGTATTTTTTTTTAAAAAATTATTTTTCATATACACACGTGAAAAAATTTCTCGAAAATTTTGTTCAGCACCCCATCGGAAAATTTCTAGGTCCACCACTATGTGTGAGTGATGGAACAAACATAGGGAAGAGTGGTGAACAGTGAATGGATATATACAACGCTGACATCCATACGCTGCTTGATTTTAGAATCTTAGGTCCTGTTCGGCGTGGGATTTTAGGGGATTGTTGGGGGTTTTAATTAAAAACAACAATCCAGGGCTACCGTTTGGAAGAGGCTTGAATGGGGTTGTGAACTTTGGAGTTGGGGATTAATCGGGGGTTCCAATCGGCTAGAATCCAACCCTTGTCATGGAGGATTGTGGGGATTGTTGTCTTCCAGAACCCCGCAGATGACATTGGTGCCCCTGGACATTGACGAATCGACAGAGAAGGCCCCAATTCGCAACCCTTCTTGAGTGGCTAGTGGAGGACCTTCGACGGCGAGGGTGACACCGACGAGGTTGGATTCGGCCAGATGGTTTTGCTGCTAATTCGCAACCCTCCTTCTTCTTCCCCTGCAATAGCAGTGCTTCTGGGCTCGGAGGAGTCGGACTCGACGAGGTTGAAGAGAGAAGGGGAGATGGAAATCACATCAGAGGGAGGAGGAGGAAGGAGCGACAGGAGACAGTGAGGCGTCGGGGGAGGATAGGGCAAGGAGGGCGGGGGCTGAGATCTGGGAATTGGGGATGTAGAAGAAGGAGGTAGGAGGAGGGGTAATTTTGTCATTTTGTACAAAATAAAAAAAATAACCTTCCACCCACCAAACACCTTACTGGGATTATTTATAAAAAAAATTCTCCACCTCTTCCATCCCCATAACCCACACAATAATCTCCATCCCATATAATCCCTTAAAAATAATCTTCATCCCTTAAAAAATAACTCATTGCCAAACACACCCTTAGAGCATGTACATGGGAGCGGCAAGCCAATGCCCTTAGTGTCCACCTTGACAAAATAAAAAAAAAAAGGAAAATGGGGAAGAGCATGTTCTTATATAAGCGACAGTTCAAGAGGTGAAGCGGTGAGCTTTGATACACAATTCAACATAATAACAAAAATAAAACTTGTCTTATTTATCTTTTAACGTAATTAAAAATAATATCAACATTATATTTGAATATATCTTAATTTTATATACCCATAAACACCCACTTTGTATATGTTTGAGTTAAAAAAAGAGATAAAAATTTAAAAATTATTAAAAATTTTATTATTTAACAGAATCATACTTTGACATAATTATTCATAAGAATTTAATTAAAAAAATGATTTATAATTGGAGGTAATAAGAAAATATGATTAAAAATGAGTGAAGGGCTCGAGAGTGAAATGTACGGATGTGGATAGAATTGATAAAGAGTTGAAGGGGTGTTCTTATGATGATGTGGCGGATAAAAAGTGAGTTAAGAGTCGAGGTAAGTGTTCACGGGTGCACATGGTCTTATATAGCTTAACTTTTTTTTTTAAATGTGCAGAATAGTAATTAAGTGATTTAAATTTTGTTAAGTTAAAATGTGCAGAATAGTAATTAAGTGATTTAAATTAAGTGATTTAATCTTATATAGCTTAACTTATTTTGCTTATTGTTTCAGGTGGGATTTGATTGCTGGTAGAATTCCCGGTAGAAAACCAGAAGAAATTGAGAGATTTTGGATAATGAAGCAACGTGAGGCCCCCAAAATTGAAGACAATCCCCCAAACTCTTAATTTAAATTAATGTAGTCTTCATCCATTTATCGATCTCATTTAATCACACATTTATTTTTGAGTTTTTATCCGTCCTTTTATTTCTTTGTCATATCAATGGTTGATCGACTAGTTCAGAGTGTACAATACATGTTAACCCCAAACGCTACTTGATTTTGAAAATTACCGAGTTATTGTTGTTGTTGTTATCAATGGTAAATCGATCGATTATAACTTTTTATTTGAAAACTTATCTTCAAATGTGTAAAAAGTCTATGCAAACCATTCCATCTTGAGTACGTACTAATAATGGATATAAAGGGGGTCGAGTACAGTTGTTTCATGGACGTGGTAACTATTTATGATATCTTTTACCATTTTATTTTCAACTTCTTATAAGAAAAAATATCAACACACATTATATATTCTTCATATAAAAGCTATTACAACATATATATGCAAAAGAAATCGGCATACAATATCAAACGAATACATTAATAACATGGTTTCAGTCATTTTATATTTCCATAAACTATATTCTATAACTTTTCTCATCGTGCATTTTATTTTCAAGTATAACCATCCAATTAACCCCATTTATCAAAAACCACCCCGCCTCTATATGTCGTTAAGGTTCCGTTAAATGTCTTTGAAAAATCAAAATTACCCATATACAAGTATACACATCATTTTCTTGTCACCAATCACTCTTCGCCTATCTTTCTGTACATACAAGTCCACACACACTTTGTTAATTGAAATTATTTAACAATTCTTATGAACCTATACTAGGCCCCCTTTATTCCATGTCTAAATCTCCCACAACTCCTATGTGAGATCCCCTTCAATCTCACATCTCCATATGATAATGATATTTTGGTAATTCAACAAATTTTCCTCTAAAACATAAAGAAATTTGAGATAGGGTGGTCTTTGATAAACAAAAGTCATATAAAGGGTGATTTTCTACAATATTGAATTTAAGAGGTGGTTTTGAACAATATACCTTATTTAAGGGGTGGTTTTCTACCCTTAAATCTTCTATTATATATAATAAAGAAGAAGTTGGATGAGACACATGACGGCTTCACCTTAATCGCAGTCATATGAATCAATCACGTACAAATTTTTTAAATAATCAATATATATACATAAGATAAAATTTTATTGTCACTCTATTTAATCAATATATCTATATATGTATAAGATAAAATTATAATATAAAATTTTTATTATAACTCTATTTAATCAATATATATCTATGCATGCATACCGAATTTGATTAGATATGGATACATTTGTAGACGATATTAACTAATTTTAAAATATACGCATACGATAAATTTTTATTCTAACTTTATTTAACCAATATATCTATATAAGCATAAGATAAAAATTGAACCAATTTGATTAGATATGAATATATTTTTAGAAGATATTAACTAATTTGAAAGACTATTATACTAGCTATAAGATAAGATTTTACCTATTTTTCCTATATATGAACATATTTTTAGAAGATAACTTTATCAATATATTACATGGCTCTACGAATTAAATAACTTTATCAATAACATCATCAATGTGAACATATTTTTAGAAGATAAAAAGTTTTGACGAAATTGAAATAATACTTAGTATGGTTATACACTTATACTGATTAAATAACTTTACCAATATGAAGAAGATAAAAGGTTTTGGCTAAATTGAAATAATATTTAGCCGTGTAAAGGTTATCAAGTCATGGAATTCAATTTTTGTTAATATATTTTCCTCAATTATTTTACACATGGATGTAATTTTGGAAGAGTTTAGGGGTTTTTGCAAAACTAACCCAAAAAACCGGTTGGGTTTGCACCCCTTATCCCCTATCCACATTAATTGCAAAAACATAACCCTAACCCCTTAAAAAGTTGCATCCCAACCGGTTACAATAGAGGGAGAGACCGACTGCATGGAGGAGAGAGAGTGAGACGTGTGGATGGGGAGAGAATTGACATGTTTTTAAAAAACATGTCAACTCAATTGCCGATTAGAGAGAGGGTTAATAAAGGGGAAGGGGGAAGCCTAGAGTTGCTATCTCTCTCTCTCAGAAAATCGAAAACGGAAGGAAGAAGGGGAAGGAGTTCGAAGAAGAACAAGAGAAAGTGTGCATAGGAGAAGAAGAAGCGGACATCAAACAGGCCACACACCCCGAATACAAGTGACGGACCTTCGGTTATCAAGTAAGTAAACCCTAACGCCATCGATTATTTACCGATTGCACAAATTGATAGGGTCAGGAATCGAGTGGAAGAACCCAATGTGTTTGTCATTGTTTGAAATGGGATAAAGAACGAAATTTCTATTTCAGGTTCCCTCTGTCATGTAAGAAGTAACCGTCGGCATGTAAAAATCAAGGGATGGAAAGTTTCGGAACGATGGTTTTGACGAGGGGGATAGAAGGGAAATTGGGGAAAATTAACAATTGGTCTTGAACATTGGGTAAATTTGGGGAAGACTAGGGTGAAATGAAGAAAAATGGATATATTAGTTGTAATTAGATGGGGAAATTGGGGGAATGAAGGGAATTTGGGGATTTTGGGGGAATTGGGGAACGACTATGTGGAATACCAAATACCAAGAGTAGGGTGACTTGGATATGTTTAATCTTGAGATACCTTTGAACATTTAATGGATTTGCCGGCACTTTGATTTCTGTCATGTTTGTAGTTGTCAAATGTCATGTTTATAACTCTTTCTTTCATGTGCATTGTTATTGGTGTCATTATATACAGGCTTTGTGTGGAGCGTCCTAAGGTTTTGCTTCCCCATTCTACAGGATATCCAGCAAAGGAGAATATGTCGACTAGCCGCTCTGTAAAAAGGATTCCTCATTCACAAACAACAGGCGAGGTATGGTTTGCGTTGTGCTGATCCACGAAATTTCATACTATCGATGCGCGAATACCATTTTTACACCATTGTGCAGGCCATTTATATATGTTGTCCCCGAGGACCGACACTACAAGGGCCGTGTCAACCAGTACGGACAGCCCTAGTTACTTGCAAACCTGGAGAGCGTTCACCCGAGGAGAATGATGGGGACAAGTAGGCCGTCAAGGAATTCATCGGGGTGGAGAAGCTCAGGATGGACCAATTCGAGGTGGACTTCCTAGTGGCAATGAAGGGTGGAGAGCGTTCGCCCGCCAAGAGATTTAAGTATGCGCTGCTGTCTGCTGATGCTGGTGGAGATGGTGCTCTTTGGGAAGGATCCCTGCAACTACATTCAAGGGTGGGTTGTCAATATGGTGGCCGACGTCGGTGCCTTCTTGAATTACGCGTGGGGCCGGCATTGCTACGAGAGAACCCACGAGTTCCTCAAAAACGCTGTTGAGCGCAAGCTCCGGTACGGGATAAAGGCCCCTCAGTTGTTGACGGAGGGAAAACCTGTCGTTGATCCGTCAAAGAAAACTCAAACCTATAACTAGTATAGCAATAAGTAAGAGGTCGATCCACAGGGAAATTTATCGCTCAAGTATGATTTAAGTGCCGATTCAAGTAACCAAGAGGAGGTTTTGAGTGTGTAAAAGATCCGCCTTTTATCAAAGCGGATTGATGAAAACAAAGTAAATGAATTTGGTTCAAACAATTATGAGAAGCAATTCTACCTACAATTTTCCACTTTATTTGGTTTGAAACGATCCTTGTAACTTCTTCTCGTCCTTTTAAGGTTTCCTATGAATGCCCTTGTCCCGACCTAATATAGTTACTAGTCCAACCAGTCCTAGCAACCCTTATCAATCGAACAGTCCCTAAAGAAGGATTTAACCCAATTGATAGCCTTAAGTTCAGAGATTAGCCAAGGTATTTGCAGTCCCCAAAGAGGGATTTAACAACACATTCAAATTCCTACTCATTCAATTAGTTCAACCAGCCTAAAGGAACAAGTTTGCCACTTAGGTTAAGGTTCACAACCAGGAATCTACAAAACCTTAGCAATTGAATTGATCTAACTAGTTGGCCAGACAAGATAGAACAAAACAATAAACAATCAAGTATAAAGAAGTTGAAGCATTCAAATATAGGAAACAAGGAACGAGAATTAGAAACTCACAATCAATCCACATAAAACTTTAAATTGTAGGCAGAACAGATGAGTTTAGTTCCTCATGGAAGACATCGCTCAAATCTCTAAATTGTCTGATGAACGTAAGACTAGAATAAAAGTATCTAAAATTAAACAACATTCGGCCTTTAATAAAGAGTCTAAGTCGGCCATAAAACCAAACAACCAAAACTAGGGTTTTCGTAAACAAAACAACGCGCTGACGGCCAATGCTGCGGCCGTTGCCGCGACTCCTTCTTCAACCCCGCGGCATTTGCTCTGCTGCGGCCGCGGCCTCCTGTTGCCGTGTCTTCTCTTGTCCAATACCGAGCAGCTCCAAGTTCCTTGCTTTCTCTTCCATTCCTTGCTTCTTTCCAATGTATCTTGTACTCCTCTTCACAATATTGCATCTCTCAATGGTCTTCAGATTCACTCTGCAAAATAACCACAAATTCGCGCATAATTCGAATTTTTCCAGAATAATCACAAGATGCAAATTAACCACAGATTATGAACGGAATGCAACCTAAATAGCCTAACAATGCCTATCTAAGATATGCATTATCAAATTCCCCCACACTTAACCTTTGCTTATCCTCAAGCAATGATAGAATGAACATGAATCAATGCATCCCACAGGAAATCCCTTCAAGTTTCAACCTCATCAAAAGCAATATCATAGCAGGTGAAAACATAAACCAAGCAAACAAACGTCATTGCATGTATTCTAGTGATCAAAGCTTAGAAGTAGACATTATCCAACCTCACCAGACATATGTGTTTCACTCATGTGTTTAGGCTTTAAGGTACAACTCTCAACTCAAACTAATCATGCACTAAACTCATAGACATTGACCACCATATCACTAAATATATACTGAAATGTCATTACTTGCGGGACACAATAAAGACAACTAAAATGTTACACTTTTTTTTTCTTTTGTTTTCTTTTCTTCTTTTTTTTCTTCTTTTTCTTGTCTTGGTGGTTTCTTTACGCGAGGCGCAAACATGGGTGTCATGAATGGCCCCGGTCTATCAATACCTCAACCTACTAATATGAAGTCCACTTGAACATCTTTTGACGCAAGTTGCAAACATGGGTGTCATGAATGAACCTGGTTACTCAATGATCAAGCTTTCTTTCCTAGTGGATAGTTTTCAATACCTTTTTGCGCAAATTATACCCATGGGTGTCATGCATAGATCTGGTTACTAAGTACATCAACCATTGCCACCTTATTCACTAAATATTCACAAATTCAAACCAAAAGACTCAAAATATAAACATAAACTCCGCAAGCAACAAACATGTGAGTCGGTCTTGAAAAATAGATACTGCAGTCAATGCCAAGAGGTAGCAACACAAGGAGAGTAACTCACACAATTGAGCAAAAGATTTCAAATAAGGCCAAACATTATCACAAGGTCATGTTTTTAGGACTTCAATCATACTCAGACTCAATCATACATGCTCAATTATATTTGCTAGCTCATTTTCCACAAAAATCAAATATAGACAAGGCCAAAAGATCCAAAACTCCATGGGATTTATATGATCATGCTTGAAATTTAAATTAGAGGACAAACCAAGCCAGATGGGTATTTGAGATAGATGCAATGCATGCTTGTTTTTGGATTTTTTGAATTTTTTTTAAATACGAAAATTAAAAATTAACTAAACTAAACAAAAATTACAGAAACTTAAACATGATGCAGAAAATTAAATATGATCTCCTATATGCACTATATATACAGAATTCCTCTCCCCCACACTTAGAGTTTTCATTGTCCTCAATGAAACAGTAAAGACAACAAAAGTGAAACAAATATAATAAGGGTGAAGGAAAAAGGAAAAGGAAAAAGAAAGAAAAACTTACCTCGGGTTGCCTCCCGAGAAGCGCCTTTGTTTCAAGTCGTTGGCTCGACGTAATGGCCCTTGGTTGGCCTAGGTTCCTCCACCAGGGTCACCTACACCTGTCATCTCATTGACAAGTGCGGGCACCCTTGGAAGGAGTAGCTTTCTGTCCAAGCACTCATCCATTACCCTTAGCTTCTCTCTTGGAGCTAGCCCTGGGGGTTGTCATGAAATCACAAAAGGTTTCAATTTGTTAGGGGGTTCAAATTTCCATAAACTATTTTCCTTAGGTGTCTCTAACAAATCACGAAAATTATTGTTGCGATCAATATTGTTAGCAATAGGCATATCTAAAGAATTTTCAAGAGAAAGCTTAGCATGATTAAAGAGAGAGAATTCTATCTTTCTTCCATCAAACTCCATAGTCAATAAACCCTCACAACAATCAATTTTCATTTTCGCAGTTTTCAGGAATTGTCTTCCTAGTATAATGGGTGTTTCTGGGGCTCCCTACTCCATATCTAAAACAAAGAAATCAACAGGGAAAAACAAATCATCTGCCATAACCAAAACATCTTCAACAACGCCTCTTGGCCTGATTTGTGATCGATCAGCAAGTTGCACTATAACCCCAGTCTCAGTCAGAACACCCAACCCCAAAGACATGTACATGTTATAGGAAATAACATTAATTGAGGCTCCTAGATCTAGCATGGCTTGTTTGAATCTAGTATTCCCAATTGCACATGAAATTGTAAACATACCTGGGTCTCCACATTTTTCAAGCAATTTCCTTTGCAACATAGCAGAGACATTTTCATTCAAGCTTACCTTTTCCTTCTTTTTCAATCTTTGATTCTTCTTGATGGTGCACAATTCCTTCAAAAATTTAGCATATCGAGGAATGCTCTTAATCAATTTGAGTAAAGGAATATTTACCTCACACTTGCTGAATGTCTTAAAGATCTCCTTATCGTTCTCATACCTTCGTGTATCCTTCAGGGCTTCCGGAAAAGGTGGAACCGACTTTGGAGTCTCCATAGGTAAGGAGGAGGAAGGAGGAGAGGAAGAAGAAGAAGAAGAAGAAGAAAGAGGAAGAGAGGGAGAAGAAGAAGAAGGGGAGGAAGACGGAAGATGCGTACCTGACACCGACGGATCGGTGAGGCCACTGGCGGCGGGCGCGGCGTCTGGCTGCGGGCGCATCACAATTGATACGCCGCGGCCGCGGAATGATTGTTGCGGCCGCCGCACAGTACGACCGGCGTCTTCTTCGTTTATTACTTCTATCTCCTCGTCCATTACTTCCTCGTCGTCCTTTTGAGGCGTGACAATCAGTTCCTTGCCACTCCTAAGCATTATTGCACTGACATTCTCCCTGGGGTTCTCGATCGTTTGCGATGGTAGCTTTCCTGAGTCATTTGCCTCTTTTGCGCTTAGCAGTTGAATGATTTGACTCATCCGACTTTCCAAGTTCTTAAATCGTTCACCTTGGTCCAAGACTGCCTGTGTGAGGGTCTTAGTGCACGTCTCTAAGTTCTTTGTGCGTTCAGCCTGGTTCATGACGAATTGTGTGAGGGCTTGTAGTGCATTTCCATCAGGTGCACTTACCTGAGGCTGTCCTCCCTGGCGAAGGTCAAACTGTTGTTGTGGCCTCACCTGATGCCCTCCTTGCTGATTGAAAGATTCTTGGTAATTTCCATAACCATAGCCCTGCTGATAGCCTCCATTGTAGTTATTATTGTTGAAGTGCCCCGGATTACCAAAGTTGCCTTGCCTAGGCCTTTGTGGAGCAAAATTCCCAATTGCATTCAACTCAACACTAGGTTCTTGCAAAGTTGAGTACATATCCATAGGGTGGGATGGATCGATGTAGGATTCACATGCTTTCAACTGCTGAGATGCTCTGTCAACTACCAGCTTCTTGATCATCTCTTGTGCTCTCCATGAAGAGAACATGTTTCCCCCACAACAGGAATTCACCGTTTTGCGCTCTCCATCAGTCAACCCATTGAATAAGAAGAGAACCAGATCCTTCTGAGAGTACCCATGGCATGGGCAGCTAGCACATAGTTTCTTGAAACGCTCAAAGTACTCATGAATAGACTCCGTCGCGTACTGCTCAATGCTGCTGATTGACCTTTTCAAGGCATTTAGCTTTGTTGCAGGGAAGTACATATTTAGGAAGACTCTCTTCATCTCAGCCCAAGTAGTAATAGATCTAGATGGTAGATAGAAGAACCACTCATTCGCATCATCCTTCAAAGAGAAGGGAAAAACTCTCAGCTTGATTTGCTCCGCAGTGACGTTCTCAGGTTTCATCCCAACTACCACAGTATGGAACTTAGACAGATGCTTGTGGGGGTCCTCCTCACTCAACCCATGGAACTTGGGAAGAATATGAATTACCCCAGACTTAAGCTCAAAATTGACTCCTTCCCCAAGCGCATGGAATTGGATTGCTAAGGGTTGTTGTGCCAGATTAGGGGCAGTAAGCTTGATGTCATCCTCAAGCGAAAGAAGAAGGCCCACCTTGGGAGTCGTTGAAGAAACGGCGTTAATTATTATTTATATTTCTTATTTTTTATATATATTCTATTTTTAGTAACTCCTATGTTAGTTGGAGTCTAATTATAGAATTGCTTATTTTTAGTATTTCTTAGTTAGGTCAAATAAGATGGTTAGGAGAGTCTATCCTTTAGGCTTTCTTAATTATCATATTTTATTATTTTCTATATTAGGATTTTAGATTAAGTTTTATCTTCTAGGTTTACTTTATCTTTAGGATTAAAATTCTATCTTTAAGAAACCAAAACTCTATCTTGCATGATGGCCAATGATATGGGTCAAGATGGCCTTCTGTGGGTCAAACAACGATCTTGATTCAGGCGACGACTCGAGGACGAGTCGATTTCAAATGGAGGAGAATGATGTCATCCTCAAGCGAAAGAAGAAGGCTCCACCTTGGGAGTCGTTGAAGAAACGACGTTAATTATTATTTATATTTCTTATTTTTTATATATATTCTATTTTTAGTAACTCCTATGTTAGTTGGAGTCTAATTATAGAATTGCTTATTTTTAGTATTTCTTAGTTAGGTCAAATAAGATGGTTAGGAGAGTCTATCCTTTAGGCTTTCTTAATTATCATATTTTATTATTTTCTATATTAGGATTTTAGATTAAGTTTTATCTTCTAGGTTTACTTTATCTTTAGGATTAAAATTCTATCTTTAAGAAACCAAAACTCTATCTTGCATGGTAGAATTGGTTCTTAGGTTTTCTATTTAAACGTTGTAGTTCTATTGAATTAAATCAGATTGAATAGAATTGAGAAACCCCTTTATGGATTAAAGAGTTCTCGATTATCAATCCAAAAAAAAAAACCTTTACTTCCTTGCTTCCAAATTCATTCACCACTCCGTCATTCACCACCACATCCATTGAAAATTCAGATTTGAGAAACACATCCACCGATCGAGATCCCCGTTTCATGAAAGCCCTTGCGTGATTGGAGCCTCCTGTTGCTCTCGTTCCGCACATGGCCCCTAATTAAATTAGCGTTGCTAATTAGTTAGGCACCATTGCAATTGCTTCCGTACGTCATATATATTTATATTGGCATCAACCTCAAATTGGCCCTTTGGATTCAAAGTCAACCTCGGCTATTTGGAATCAAATTCAATGGCAGAAGTGGAATTGCTTATTAGCATCATATATGTTATATATTAATTAGCAAGGTCGGCGTCAATTCGTATTAGACATTACAAAAGAAATCAAAGAGTTAAGCAAGATCGTTCTTTTAGTTTAGCAATTGGCCGGCCTAGCCGATTGCTATACATCAATTGGTATTCAGAGACAGGTTATGCTACGCTCTTTGTTTCTTTGATGTTACTGATGTTTTGATTTGATATGGCTTGAGAAGTTTGGGGCGACTGGGAGGATGATCCTGATCCATTGGATGGATTTTTTGCTTTGGAACGTGCTAAACAACAACGACGCCAACAAGAGTTACGTTGGAGAGCTTGGCTACAACAACAAACCCTAGAGCGTCAACGCGAAGTCAAAAGACGCCAACTTTGGCTTCAACGTCAAGAGGAAGAACAACGTCAATTGGAGATCGAAGATAAGAGGTGTCGACAACGCTATCAGATTCGGCTTCTCCAACAAAGAGAGGCTGAGGAGGCACGACGACAAGAGGAGGAGGAGGAACGACGGCTAGAGAAAGAGGTACAACTTCTAGCCGAGATTCAAGCACATTTTGCTGCCTTGGATGCACAACGTCAAGCGAAGTTCGAGGAGGAAGAGGCACGACGTCAAGCCAACCTAGATGCCGAAATAACGGCTATATGCAAAGAGGCCGTGGAGGAATTGATGGCCAAGTTCAAGAAGGGCGTGAAGGAGCCTTCTGTTGAAATCGTTGCCACGGATTCAGCACAGCGCACTAAACTTGTTTCGCAGATTACCGTTGACTCCGACATCGGAATTGAGTCAACTCAGTTTTGTTGCGAAGCTGACTCGACGAGCTTTCCAACGGTGGGTCACATGCTGCCAGACTCCTCCGGTAAGACCCCCGAATCTTCACTGCAAGTGGACTGCAGTGCTGCGCCAGATGACGTGGTTGCTTCTGACGACAATGATGAGGACGTTGGGGACACTTCTCTTGAGTTAGCTATTGTACCTCTTGAGAATGTTCCTAATGTTGAGAATTCTGGAGTTCATAGGGTTATTGAGCCTTTTGATTTTGTTCCTTTTGATTGCTCGATGATCCCTATGACAGGTGTTGTTTTTGGGGTTCCTATACCTCGAATTCTCCTGGCACCTATTCCACCCATTCCTCCATTATCTTTTATGAAGGTTGCTGCTCCTTCCTCGCTGATCATCGTCGACTCGATTCGGGGATGAATCGAAGATAAGAGGGGGAGAATGATACGGGTCAAGATGGCCTTCTGTGGGTCAAACAACGATCTTGATCCAGGCGACGACTCGAGGACGAGTCGATTTCAAATGGAGGAGAATGATGTCATCCTCAAGCGAAAGAAGAAGGCTCCACCTTGGGAGTCGTTGAAGAAATGGCGTTAATTATTATTTATATTTCTTATTTTTTATATATATTCTATTTTTAGTAACTCCTATGTTAGTTGGAGTCTAATTATAGAATTGCTTATTTTTAATATTTCTTAGTTAGGTCAAATAAGATGGTTAGGAGAGTCTATCCTTTAGGCTTTCTTAATTATCATATTTTATTATTTTCTATATTAGGATTTTAGATTAAGTTTTATCTTCTAGGTTTATTTTATCTTTAGTATTAAAATTCTATCTTTAAGAAACCAAAACTCTATCTTGCATGGTAGAATTGGTTCTTAGGTTTTCTATTTAAACGTTGTAGTTCTATTGAATTAAATCAGATTGAATAGAATTGAGAAACCCCTTTATGGATTAAAGGGTTCTCGATTATCAATCCAAAAAAAAAAAACCTTTGCTTCCTTGCTTCATAATTCATTCACCACTCCGTCATTCACCACCACATCCATTGAAAATTCAGATTTGAGAAACACATCCACCGATCGAGATCCTCGTTTCATGAAAGCCCTTGCGTGATTGGAGCCTCCTGTTGCTCTCGTTCCGCACATGGCCCCTAATTAAATTAGCGTTGCTAATTAGTTAGGCACCATTGCAATTGCTTCCGTACGGCATATATATTTATATTGGCATCAACGTCAAATTGGCCCTTTGGATTCAAAGTCAACCTCGGCTATTTGGAATCAAATTCAATGGCAGAAGTGGAGCTTATTAGCATCATATATGTTATATATTAATTAGCAAGGTCGGCGTCAATTCGTATTAGACATTACAAAAGAAATCAAAGAGTTAAGCAAGATCGTTCTTTTAGTTTAGCAATTGGCCGGCCTAGCCGATTGCTATACATCAATTGGTATCAGAGCAAGAAATCAAAGAGTTAAGCAAGATCGACGCTTTTAGTTTAGCAATTGGTCGGCCTAGCCAATTGTTATACATCAAAGCTCCTTTAGAGTACGATTTGCGTCGTTCGCCATCTCTGCAATGCTTTCTACAGAGAAGAATTAGTAGCACAGGTATGGACCCTATAAGATGGTCCACACCAAAATCAACACCAAAAACACACAAGAATCAATAAAATTTCCTCGGCAACGGCACCAAATTTGACGGAGGGAAAACCTATCGTTGATCCGTCAAAGAAAACTCAAACCTATAACTAATATAGCAATAAGTAAGAGGTCGATCCACAGGGAAATTTATCGCTCAAGTATAATTTAAGTGCCGGATTCAAGTAACCAAGAGGGTGTTTTGAGTGTGTAAAAGATCCGCCTTTTATCAAAGCGGATTGATGAAAACAAAGTAAATGAATTTGGTTCAAACAATTATGAGAAGCAATTCTACCTACAATTTTCCACTTTATTTGGTTTGAAACGATCCTTGTAACTTCTTCTCGTCCTTTTAAGGTTTCCTATGAATGCCCTTGTCCCGACCTAATATAGTTACTAGTCCAACCAGTCCTAGCAACCCTTATCAATCGAACAATCCCTAAAGAAGGATTTAACCCAATTGATAGCCTTAAGTTCAGAGATTAACCAAGGTATTTGCAGTCCCTAAAGAGGGATTTAACAACACATTCAACTTTCTACTCATTCAATTAGTTCAACCAGCCTAAAGGAACAAGTTTGCCACTTAGGTTAAGGCTCACAACCAGGAATCTACAAAACCTTAGCAATTGAATTAATCTAACTAGTTGGCCAGACAAGATAGAACAAAACAATAAACAATCAAGCACAAAGAAGTTGAAGCATTCAAATATAGGAAACAAGGAACGAGAATTAGAAACTCACAATCAATCCAAATAAAACTTTAAATTGTAGGCAGAACAGATGAGTTTAGCTCCTCATGGAAGACATCGCTCAAATCTCTAAATTGTCTGATGAACGTAAGAATAGAATAGAAGTATCTAAAATTAAACAACATTCGGCCTTTAATAAAGAGTCTAAGTCGGCCATAAAACCAAACAACCAAAACTAGGGTTTTCGTAAACAAAACAACGCGCTGAAGACCAATGCTGCGGCCGCTGCCGTGGCTCCTTCTTCAACCCCGCGGCATTTGCTCTGCTGCGGCCGCGACATCCGTGCTGCGGCCGCGGCCTCCTGTTGTCGTGTCTTCTCTTGTCCAATACCGAGCAACTCCAAGTTCCTTGCTTTCTCTTACATTCCTTGCTTCTTTCCAATGTATCTTGTACTCCTCTTCACGATATTGCATCTCTCAATGGTCTTCAGATTCACTCTGCAAAATAACCACAAATTCGCGCATAATTCGAATTTTTCCAGAATAATCCCAAGATGCAAATTAACCACAGATTATGAACGGAATGCAACCTAACTAGCCTAACAATGCCTATAATGCCTATCTAAGATATGCATTATCAGTTGTCCTACTTGTTAGCCGGCTTCCCCCTCGCCTTCCAGGCATGTATCATTATGGTACTGGAGAATCTGAGTATGTAGCTGCACATCTACGCAATGTAAACTGGACACCCATAAAATTAAACTGGCCAGCTGTTAACATCCATTCCCCCTTTTTTTGTAGTTGTGGGCGTACGAAGCTTTTATCAAATATGCAGCCAATTTACAGTCATCATCGACCATGATGCCCACCCTCGGTGCCTGCGGTACGCATCCAGAGAGCACAACATCAAGTACGACAACGTCGTCCTCCGCCTGCAGGAGAAGAGGGACGAGCTGGGAAGCTTCGACGTAGCTGACGGTGTGCGCACCGTCCTCATCCCCGATGTCGTCGATGCAAAAACCCGGGTCAGCCGGGGCGCTGTCTACCCTAGAGAGAAGACTGACATGTTCTTCGATAACCTCCGCCGCGAGTTCGAGAAGCTTGCACACCAAAAGGCGACAGAGGAGAGCGGCACCCAAGCACCGACCCAGGAAACCCCCTCAGCCACGCAGGAAGCGAGACGTCGGACATCGGTCAGTGATGTCTCACTGATTATGGAGAAGATAGATGGCTTGACAAGGGAATTACGGGCTGACTTCGCTGAGCGGATCAAACCCCTTAAGGATGTCATTTACGAGCTACAGAGGACGGTAGGGGAGGTACTCGAGGAGTTTGACGACACAGTCTCGCTGGGAAGGGACGTACACTCAGCGGCAAAGCAGGTAAGAGGTTCCTCCGCCTTGGCATGCCAATTTTTTTCTAAACCTCATGTCATTGGTTACTCATTTCTGTACTTGGACCGACGTTCTCAGTTTGATGAAGCTGCAAAGACAAAGGATCATGACAAGGGCACAGGTACTATTGACAAGGAGGGGGTTGCTGCGACAGGAACTGGGGTTAACGAGCACAAACAGGACCAAGGAGATGAGAAAAAGGACAAGGCGACTGACACAAGAGCTGGGGACAAGGGGGGGAAGAAGGACAAGGGGGGAAGAAGGATAACAACAAGGGGACAGATGACGTTAGAGATGCACCCACCCAAAAAACCGATGAGGTATGTCATCTCCCTCCGACTGTCATGTTATGGTTGGTACGTGACATGTTAAAATGTTCCCGCTGTCATGTATTATAAAACCGTGAGTCTCTCAATGATGCAGCGACATACCGGCCTCGTGGTCGAGGACGAGCTAAAGTTGTACATGGATGGTATTCTGCCTGAGTGGTTTCCCAAGTCGTGGGCCTCCGTTGACCACATCCTCCTCCCCTGGAATCTGAAGAACGAGCATTGGGTCGCTCCGGAGATCAACTTCGTCGATTGGACTGTTCTTGTGTTTGACTCTGACACCCACTTCATAAAGGAGCGCCAACTGACCGACATGCTCAAGCCCGTGACGTACGTCCTACCCACCTTGCTCAGTGTCCACCAGGAGATGCATGCCAAACATAAAGAGAATGTTCCCCGCCCTTTCACACTCAGCCGTGTGAAGGGGGTCTCGCAGAACAAACAATCGTAAGTGGTTGTCCCTAATCCCTCCTTGTGATTTGGATGTTCACCGAATAGGCATTTACGCAATCGTTGTCCATGTGTAGGGGAGATTGTGGGCCATACGTCATCCGGTACATGCAACAACTCGCGATCGGGGACCGTGACTTCAATGGCCTGGACGACAACTTTATCGCTGCGTACCGGCAGCTGCTATGTGTCGCTATCTTCCATCGTGGGTTCGGAGTCAGCACCGATCCTCAGTAGTCTCTCTCACCTTCTAATATGAAGTAAACAATGTTGTTTGGATATTTGTAGTTTGCATTAACAATAATACTGTTGTTGGATTCCACTGTTGGTTGACATTTTTACCTACTTTCGCACTGTTTTCATTTGGTTTTAAGGACAAGTTGGGATGTACTCTACGTTGTTGCACTTTTTATGATACATGCCGTTGGGTTTAAGGCCAGAATGTGTTGCCAAATAGCATGAAATAGGTTTTGCCGCATGGGTGCTGTAACATAACGTTAACTAGAAACAAGCTTCACTCCAAAGCATATCGTCATGTCATAACCATTACCCGTCAAGTTAACATGGATGACTGTCATGTACGGAAAAGGAGTTTAAAAATGTAGACACAACGGTAACTACCAAAATGCGGCAACGACGCACATAACAACACATTTCAATACATAAACGCAAAAGGCGGTGGTCAACGACGACATGTCCAACTTACTTAACCCCAAAATCCACAGATGATTTGTCGCCGATGCACTTACCATCTGTCATGTCATAACCGTTTGCCATCAAGTCAATCCCATCTGACCGTCATCTCATATCCCATTGATCGTCTAGTTGGGTCGCCTCTTGTATTTCCTTTCCCACTGCGAGGGGTACCGTCTAGTGATGTACGATTTTTAGTCGCGTAAACCGTATCAAAATAAAACTCAAACCTACAAACTAGTATAGCAAGTAAGTAAGAGCTCGATCCGAAGGAGAATCAAATATTTCTCAGCAATGTGTATTTATCAATTAGTAGAAAGGGGGGTTTTAGTTGATTGAAATAAGAAAGAAAACAAACTAAACTATAAACAGATTGATGCAAAAACAATTTAGATAAGATCGCTCTACCTACAACTATCCACTTTATTTAGTTGAATGGATATTGTAACTTTCTCTTGTTCTTTTAGTTTTCCTATGAATGCCCTTATCCCGACCTAATATAGTTACTAGTCCAATTAGTCCTAGAAACCCTTATCAATTGAACAGTCCCTAAAGAAGGATTTAACCCAATTGATAGCTTTAAGTTCAGAGATTAACCAAGGTATTTGCAGTCCCTAAAGAGAAATTTAACAACACATCCAACTTCCTACCTATCCAATTAGTTCAATCAGCCCTAAAGGGACAAGTTTGCTACTTGGGTTAAGGTTCGCAATCAGGAATCTACAAAACCCTAGCAATTGAATTGATCTAACAAGTTGGCCAGACAAGAAAGAACAAAACAATCATTCAATAAGCGCAAAGAAGTTGAAGCATTCAAATATAGGAAATAAGGAACAAAAATTAGAAACTCACAATCAATCCAAATAAAGCTTCAAATTGCAAATAGAACGAAGAGAGTTTAGCCGCCCATGGCGAACATCACTCTCAATCTCCAACTAAAATCGTCTTGAATCCTAATCTAATGAATGAATGAAAACTAAGGTTAAGCCCTCTCTCAATTTCGTGCTCTTTTTGTGTCCAAGTCGGCCTCCAAAAGACAAAGATAGGTAAATAGGGTTTAGATAGATAAAACCGTCACCGAACGCAAAACGCGTCGCTCTGGGCAAATGCGGCGGCCACGTCATGGAAGCTGCGGCCGCTGCTTCATTGATGTGTTGCGGCCGCGGCATATGTGCTGCGCTCGCTGCAATGGTCTTTTACGGAAAAATCTACTTTGAATCAGCTCTCGACGTCAATAGAAAAGTTGTAGCCCTCTGAACGATCTTTCCAACACATGATCATAATAGTCAATCGGACAACCGAGGCCTCCAAAAAGTGCAAAAGAAGTTCAGCATGTTCGACGACAACTTCTGCAGACTTATTCTTCATTTAGGCTCGCTTCTTCTTCTCAGGACCTCTTTAGATCTTCATGTAAGCTTCTTCGATCGACTAAACATCCTCATCTAATGCGTCATCAACCCATGTCTCATCCTCGGATCCATAGTTACATGAAATAATCAATAAAAGTATGTAGATTCCAACTCCACCAACGTAGAGAGCAAATATGCAAATTGTCCTTAAACCATGCATGATATGCATCTTAACTAAGCTAAATGAAACCTATTATGACCATCTAAATGCATGCTATCATCTAGTCTTGGGTCTACCCGGACTGGCCTTAACATGGGAGGGGGGGGGGGAGGCATGTCTCGTTGGCGATTGTCGGAGGTACCCACCATGTGTCTTGAGACGGGACTTGGTACACAACATCCTGGTAGCAAGCACGTCACGCCTCTATCTTGTAGAAGTCATTGACAAGTGAGTGCACGTCCACCCCGCGCACTTGTGCAGCAGCTAGTACGTGCGCACATGGGTACTGGTCGACGTTGAAGCATCTGCAGCTGCATAAACGTCCCATGACGTTGACAAGGCAAGTGGACTGGCCATTACGTACCTCGAACTCGTGGGGGTTGAGCGACCTGGCCACCATGGAAAGGGACATCGCGAAGTTGGCTTTGATGGCTTTAGAGACCCAATCGCTGACAACTTCCCCAGGAGCGGAGCTTTTCTCTCTCCGCGTGACGAACCACTTCCCGACGGTCTCAAGAATGTCATCCATGAGTGTTGTGAGCGGAAAATCCCGATGATACTTGAAAACCGAGTTCAAGCACTCGGCCCTCCCTATCGCGTTCTATACGGGTGTACGTGCCAGGGTTGGCCTGCTCCAGCATGTACATGTACGAGTACATGTTGTGATAGCTTTCCTCGTCCGTCCCGTAGGTGGTTTCCATCGCCCTCAACCGGGCTCGTCACGCCTTCCAGTAGCTGGATGTGATACCCATCTGTGACTTCATGAGAGCCTGCACTTGCTCCGACACAATGACCTTCTTTGACCCAACAAAATTGCACATTGCCATTTACAAACGAGATGGGTGAGTTATTTTTACCGTATGACCAGTTTGAAAGCAGTAGATGTCCAGTTAAATTTAACCCGGGTCCAGTTTAAAACATCTTGGTGTCCAGTTCAGTCGGTATGGTGGATACTAATGTGGGTAGGGTGAAAGACATACATGTCCACTATTTGCTGCCCCATCTGAGTGTATGTCGCACGTCGCTTTTGTGTCATCATGTTGTTCACAAGCTTCCGGATAATCCAAAATCGCGTTTTCTTGTATGTGGAAACCCGATGCCCACCTACAGTTGGGAGCATCGTAGCGCACAACATATAAGCTCTTCGTCGACTTCTTCACCTTGGTCGTGAAGCACCTAGCTAGACCCGCCCACTTGATTGTTTGCTAGACCTCCTCCTTCGAACGAAACACTTTTCCCTCCCGGATTTGAACGGTGGGCTGGCGGGGATCCAATGGGTTCACCGCAACCATTGGTTCACTTTCCACATGCTCTAGAGTCAGTCTCGACTTCCCTTTTCCGCGTTCATAAGCTTCCTCTACTTCCCTCACAGCTTGCACCGCCTCAAAATCCCATGACCACGACTTCGTCGGAACTGCGCACCCGAGCAATAGTTTCACCGTATTTGGGAGTACTTCATCGTCGGAGGAGGAGCTGCCGATGTCAATGGGCACCCGTCCATCCGCACCAGGTAGGATGACTACATCTTCGGGGTCACTGCTCACAGAAATGACTTGCTTCCCACGTCTAATTGTCTCGGCTTTCTTTGCCTTCTGCGCCAACTCCAACTCCAACTTGTCATTTATCCCTAAGTCGTCAGTACTTTGATCTAACTGGACGCATTGCTTATCTAACTGGACGCCGGTTTGGTTTGCTTGGACACCTCCGACTACCACTACTTCGTCTTCTTCACCACCATGCAATAGGGAGCCCGTATATGCGTGTTCTTCTTGGGTCATCGGCGGCCCAGTTAACGGTACTATAAATTCCTCACCTTCCGACGCGGAGATACCCACCCCGACTGAGTCGCCCGTTTTCGGTCCTTGTGTAGGTGCCACATCCCAAGCAAGCTTGCTTCGCAGGGAGACATGGAGGTCGATAGGCCACAATCGTTCTCCAGTTAGACCGTTTACAAACTTGAAGGCATGCAGGTCTTCGTCATCTCCTATTGCAAACGGCCTGCACCCCTCCTTGTTTGGCTTGACATATGTGAGCTCCACCTCATGCTTCCTCTTACCCGCACACAATCGACGGGAATTTGCCTAGGCTCCCATTGCCCTACGCCGGAGAAGAAGGAAGGCAATCGGTGGCTGTTAGGGGAATGCCACCGAGATCGCCCTACTATGCCCTAGCCCGTATAAAATCTTATAAATTTGTTTTGATATTTTTTATTGTTTATTTAACTAATAAATTAATCGATCAATTATATTTATACTCTATACATTTATATTAACATGTTTATAAACTTTTATCATTAAAATATATGTTTTAGAAAAATAAAAATATTCTCTAAAATAATCAATCTTTTAATTATCCATAATTTTTAATAATAAATTTTTATAAACATGTTAATTTTTTTGCTTGGTCTATCAACATTCAAGGATAAATGAGTTATTTTTCACATCCGTTGATCAGGCATGTTGTCCCATTATCCACACTAAATTGTGGGTAAAGCACTAGAAATCTCGTTTATTTCTCAATCCTAAACTTATAAACATGTTAATATAGAAGTGCATAGTATATAAATATGAGGGTTTTGCATAACTAGACACTTTTTTTTACTTTACAAAAGTATCATGGGTTTTAGGAGAATTGCAAAAGTTGACAAGGGGTATAGTTTTGCCAAAAAAAAAAAAAGTTGACATCTTGGGCAGGTTGGAGCTTGGAGTTGTGGAGGGAACACATGAGGAGGGAAGGAGATTTGGTGAAATTTGGGTTTGACGCCAAAACAAGGTGAGGGGATGGTGAAGTGGTGATGTCCAATTGCATGGTATAAAAGGGAAGGAAAGGAGAAACCTTTCATTTTCTCCATTCTCTCACATCTTCTACAATAGAAAGACATGGAGAAAGAGATGGAGAACATTCCACTATAGAAGACAAGCTCTCGGCTTGCAGTTCCAGTTGCAGAGCACTTGTCACCTTCATACGGTGCTTTTGTCAGTGATCAGAATCCCCATGTCACCTTGATTTCCCAGAAACCTTTGTTCTCAGATGCAATGGGTAATTGTATTTGACGAAATACTCCTAATCTATGACGAAAAGTAGATAACCATGAACCTTTGTTCTCATCCCCCTGCATAATCTAAGACAAAAGAGATTGAGAAGATGGTCACCATGGAAGACAAACTTAAACACCATGTTACTTTAAACTGGAACCCAAATTCCCCGTGTCACCCAAACTTAAACACCATGTCACCTAAACTTAAACACCATGTAACCCAAAATGAAACCGGAACCCAGATTCCCCTTCCTTTTTACACCCGCTTTCCTCCCCCCCCCCCCCCCCAAGCTCTCGGCTTGCAGTTTTAGTTGCAGAGCACTTGTCGCCTTCATTCGGTTCCCTTGTCAGTGATCAGAATTCCCGTGTCACCTTGATTTCCTAGAAACCTTTGTTCTCAGATGCAATGAGTAAGTGTATTTGACGAAGTAATCCTCATCTATGGCGAAAAGTAAATACCCATGAACCTTTGTTCTCATCCCCCTGCATAATTTAAGACAAAAGAGATGGAGAAGATGGCCACCATGGAAGACAAACTTAAACACCATGTCACTTTAAACTGGAACCCAAATTCCCCGTGTCACCCAAACTTAAACACCGTGTCACCCAAAACGAAACTATATTATTTATGCTTGCTTTTTAGGCGGGAATTGTTTTTCTTTGGCATGAATTTTTACGTGTGAATAGGACTTAGGGCTTGTTTGGTATCGATATCTAGATATCAAGATATCGATATCGATATCGGGCGATATCTTTGATATCTTGATATCAAGATATCGGTATCAGTATTAAGATATCGATATCGGGCGATATCGATATCAAGTGATACCTCCCTAAAAATCAGTATATCAAAACAGGCTAAATTTGATATCTAGATATCAACTGATATTGATATCTGGCTATTACCGTTTACAGATATCAGATATCACTTGATATCAAGTGATATATTATGGATACCAAACACTAGATATCGATATCAGTTTAAGTGATATCGATATCTAGCCATACAAAACACTAGATATTAGATATCGGGGGCTGATATCCGATATCTGATATCTAGATATCAATATAAAACGACCCCTTAGTACATTTGACTTTTTAAAAAAAAAACACATCTCCACGGCTCCACCCCTCATTTTTACTTTTGATTTGACTTGCTATATTTAATGCATTTGCCTTTTCCATATTCTTTCTCCATTTTTCCTTTTCTTTTCCCTTTTTTTTAGCCTCACTTAACTTCTACAATAGGTGAGATTAGGCGTGGCCACGGGTTACGGGTCAACCCGTGACCCGCCGGGTCGTACGGGTCAACGACCCGCCGGGTCCGGGTTGACGGGTTGGCGGGTGGGGACGGGTAGCGGGTTAGGGTTAGGGTCAGGGAATCCGTGACCCGTGACCCGGCGGGTCAACCCGCTTTTTCCAAATATTTTTTTTTTGAAAAATTTATTTTAAATAAAATAAATTTATAATATTATGTAAATTATGTAAGTTATTCTTAAAATAACTCACAATAATACATAAACTAATATGCAATGTGCAATGTGAGACAAATAAACCCCATCCTTCTCATTTTATAGACTTGGAAGTCTTCCTTCATTCCCCTCATTTCCAATGTGGGACAAAGCCTTGTCCCACATCGGAAATATGGAGATAGAATGAGAAGGCATGGGGCTATATATATGTATCCCACTACAACATTTCTTCCACTTCACTTGTTTCCTACATTTCCTACATTGGAAATTAAGTTGGAAATGAAGTTTGAGAAATATATTCTCATATTTTATTCTCTTACATCACACAATGAAATTATTGTGGATGAAAGAATTAATATGGAGATATAATCTTCCTACATTTTTAACACTTCATATCAAAGTGATAAAATGTGTTGTGAAGATAAAATCTTTACATATTATTTATTTATTTATTTTAATAGTCATTTTTTTAAAAAAAAAAAGATTTTTTTTTTTAAAATAATGTAACCCACTGGGTCAACGGGTCGACCCGAACCCGTCAACCCGTGAGATTTACGGGTTAGGGTTCGGGTCGGCCAACTCTGACCCTTGACCCGGCGGGTCGAACCCGTCGACCCGGCGAGTCCGACCCGTGGCCACGCCTAGGTGAGATGACTTGCACTTTTGTACAAATATTTTGAATTTTGTAAATTTTCAAGGGTTAGGACTAACTATGCAAAGTTTTTTTTTTTGTTATTTATGACCATTCTCTCTATAAATAATTTTTTTTATAAATTTTTATTGTGAATTTATATCCGAAATAATTAAATATAACACCGAAAGTAATATCCAATATTATAGGGAATCCGGAGTGGTCTTCCTCACTCCACATTTCCACAAGTGAGGTTAGACATCGAATTCCAAATCTTTATTAACTTGGGTTTTTCTGTATAATTATCCTACAATTTGAGGTTATTTTCGACAAGGCAAAATCGGGTATATACCCATGAAAACTTTATTAATTGGGTATATACCCATCAAAACTTCAAAATTGTTTATATACCCATCAAATCATTTAAAATTTTGTTTGATTGTCCATAATATATTTGATCTAATATTATTGAGTGAAAATTAGATTAAAATTTAATTATATATTAAACTTAAATAATTAGAAAATTTATCACTTTACAATTATTGGATAGAAAATATAATTAAAATTTTAATATAAAAGTTAAACATCAACGTAATTATAATTATATTTTTATCCTATGATTTTATTTTGAATATCAAGTTTTATTTATAGGTTCAAAATAATTAAGTTATAAAAATGATCATAAACCATAGTAAAGAAATAAAATACATAATTTTTTTAATGTAAAATCACATCAAATTAAAAAAAATTACTTAGTTTGAGAGAAATTGAAATTAATGTCTTATTTTAATAATTATTTGAAAGTTAACTAATTTTGATATTTAAATAATTTTTACATTCAATAGTATAAATGAAATATATGATGGACAATTAAACAAAATATAAATGATTTAATGGGTATATAAATAATTTTAAAGTTTTGTTAGGTATGTACTCAATTAATAAAGTTTACATGGATATATATCGATTTCGCAAAACCGGGAATTACCCCTGTAATTCATATAGACGGACGGTTCGAGAAAAATCCGAACGGTTACCTTCTGTCTCTCGATCATTCGTATAATCGTCTCCCTCCGGGCAGCTCTCTCCCCGCAGTGTTGATCAAACATAACCCGACGCCGAATCTTGCAAGAGTTCCCCGAAATCAGGTCTTGCAATTCAGTTCGTAACTCGAGTACGTATTACTAGGATTTCCAGTTTCGATTCATACTTCTAATCTTCAATTATCTCACAATTACGCATGTTTCGCCGTAAAATTGAATACTTGAACTCCCGGAGCTTGGTTTATGGCTACTGAAAAATGCCTCTTGTTTTGACAAAATTTACAGCACGATGCCTTGGAAGTTTCTGTCTTGTTGTTTTGGCCTTTGGGTTGGAGTCTTTTTCTTGTTGTCTATTTCATACGAATCCGAGAAGAGGGTTTTCTCTTTCCTCGCTTTTTAGGGTTTTTGTTTTCACCGGTTGGTTGATAAATTGCATGATTAGCTCTTTTGTGTAGACTCCATAACTAATTGCCCATCTAATTGAGCAATTTTTCACGTTGCTGTCCCTGTCAGTTAATTTTGCCAATGGCGGGAAACAAGTAAGACTGACATTCATCTTTTTCCCCTCTCATATTGCTTGCAGGGGGTGTGTTGGAACTTGGAAAGGAAAATAATCTGTTATTTGTATTTGTAGAATTAGTTCTCAAGTGTCTGATGGATCCAAATGAGAAACCTACTAACCTATTACAAAGCAAGTTGGATCACGAAATAGCAAGATGCGATAGTGGTCCATTCAAGAAGCTGTCTCATGATGATAGAGGAAATTTCGTTGCAATGGACATTGATGTTCCTGTGAAAACGGAAGGCAGTTATTCAGAACATGAAGCTCATGAGAAGGATAATCAATTTCTCCGAAACAAGTTAAGTGAGCTGGAACGGGAGGTCAAGGTGTTAAGGGAAAAGAATGAAGAGCTTCAATTGCGTGTTGCATCGGTTGAGAAGGTAAGTGAAGTCAATTCTGAAGCTAAGGAATCATTAATGAATAATGAGACGGTGGAGAGTGAAGAGGAGACTGTTGTTCAGTTGATGATAGAGATTAGTGTTTTACAGTGTGAGAAGCAGAGTGCTGAAAGGGAAGTTGATGTTTGGAAGCAGAAGTGCAAGGAATTGGAGTCACAGTTATGGGCTCTGCAGGGACGTTCATGTTTTGGTGGTAAAGAAGAATTGGTCAATGATGGTCATATGTTGGCTGCAGTAAACAATGTTATACAAGATGGAGGTAATGTCCCTTGATTTAGCACAAACTGCGCCTTTAACGTGCACAAAACAATTCTACTGCTCGGTTTTCTTATTGGATTTGTGCAAGATTTAGAACTGCAAGTTCCCTTGAATTGAGTTTTTTGTTTTTTTGATTGAACCTTGAATTGAGTTATTTTCATCTCATTATCATGCTTTCATATCCTTCATTATTTTGACAAATTTTTACTAGCACAAGTGGTGTTGCCTTGTTTATGAAGAGAGTGAATTACAATCATTCTCTTTATGGGCATTCAATTTTTGACGTGTTTCATAGTTTCCTTTTTTCAAAGTTCTTTTATGCATTTCCATGTATTTTAAAGTTAAATCATGAAGCTTGCATATATATCTCCATATGCTTATTTTCTTGACCCGATATCTTCTACATTGTGTAGCACTTATGAACCTCATTAGGAACTCTTGTTTCATATCTGCACCTTTGGATGATTATGGTTAAGATTCATGTAGGTTTAAAGTTTACCTCCATATCACAGGGATATGTTATTTCACGACACCAGATAAGCCTGTGGATTTAAAGCAAGGCATAGAAGTCATCAATCTTGATGAAGATGAGCAAGATGAGACTAATAAGCCCTCAAAGAAGCAACTGTGCTGTGGAGATGATGAGACTAACGGTGAGAAGACGTCTCCATGCACTCCATCTAGGGGAAGACGACGAGCCACTTTCACTGTTGATACTATTGATGCTGATGAGAAAGACCATATATATAATGCTGATCTCCCTTCAGGGTATCAAGGATATAGTGTTTTAACACCATTTACATCAAAAGAGGCTATTCCTTATTCGAAGGCTTCTAGTAAGATGGGTGAGGGCGATGAGGATATGAGCGATTGCAATGAGAAATTCTCTTTTGTTGCAACTCCCAAAAAAAAAAGGTCTATCAATGTAGTTAGTAGTGATGATGACGATGACAATATACCTATTAGCCAATTTGTGAGGAAACATTTTCAGCAATCGGTCCCACAACCTGTTGTTTCTGAGAGTGACGATGATTCAGATTTTCTAACTGATAGGAGGCATCGATTAATTAAGCTGAGCCAATATGAAGGGAGAAAGAAGACCCCGAAAACCGATGAGTCAGAGAATGATGATGATGATGATAAGAATAGCCTGGGAAGCTTTATTGCTAGTAGCTCGGATGGTTCAGAGAGCTCAGACGAATATTCTGGTGAGGCAGAATATTTTTCTGACAATAATAGTGATGATTATCACGGGATATTACAAAGAATTAAGAGGACTAAAGATCTTGGCTCTGAGTGGGAGTTGGAGGGTGATATGCTTGCTGCTTTTGGGAAGGATCCTGTTCTTTGCATGAAAGCTGTATGTGCTCTGTATCGGCAACAGACTTCCGATGAGCAAGCATGTCATGGAACATTTGTCCTCAACAGACGAGGATTTAGCACGTTTGATGCACAGAGGTGATTGGCCTTTTTATATTGGTCTTGACTTTTAACAGCTATTAGCATTGTTTCTTGGATATTACAAAAGGATTCTGCATAATTCACTGGAAGGGTGTCAAACACTGATAATTTGATACATTGTTGCGCCTTACAGCAAATTAAAATAATATCATGATATTTTGCAATTCGTGAACATTTAGTAGGGATTAAAAGGTTCTTTTATTATTATTATTGAATATTGATTGATTATTGATTTTGTTTTTCCAAATGTGTTGTCTAAACAGGGGAACAGAACTGGCGGAGTTCTTAACTGATAAAATTCCAAATGGCGATTTAACAAAATCTGTGGAGCAGTTGAATGAATTTGATCCTGATGGGCTAGAGAAGTGTAGAGCACTGGCTACTCGTTATTCTAAGCAATTGTTCGAGATCTATCAGAATGAAGAGGATCCACATTTCTTCCCACCTTATCCTCCGTGCACAACTCAAGGCTCTCGTATCCCATGTTTTCAGCCGTCAAAAGGTTGCTACTAGACAATCCTTTTTCATATTCTGCTCTCTTTTGCAACTTTTTGTTAGTAGATATGTTGCAGATTCCCATGTATCATATTCTGCCTTTCTGAACCTAGGCTAGCTTGTACAGTTACTAATTAGGTTTGCGTTTGGAATACAAAGGACTAGTTTTCTTGTCCGACTTTCCCTTTGAGGTAGTTCACTGGCTCGTCTTTCTCAAGAGAATAGATCTTCTTGAAAATTCGGACAGCACAGCATGTTGGGTAGTTCTCTTTACTCGCGGGATTTCTATGTTGTGTCATAAATAGATATCCCCACGTACTTGGGTTGGCCGAAAAGTGGTTTGTTGTTTGGTAGTTTCTTTTGCTACCTTACATTGGTGCAAGAAGTAACATGGTGCCGTAGGTATGCGTGAGTGTTTCTGAATTGCCCTAAGAAACGTTGCGAGCAAGCATATGCCGACAGCATATGATGTTACACCTAAAAAGGTAACGCCTTTGGAGTGGGCAATGTGGGAGAGACAAGAGCCACACATGTATGACATATCAGTATCTGTATTTGTAGGTGTTCACAAGAGTCTTGCAGACAAGGGAGTATTAAATGTTTGGGGTTGTCTGCCTCAAGCAACAGACTTTGCGTGCTTTCACACCTTCACCCTCCCTATATAATGTGCCTTCCTGGCACTCCACACAACCACTGCCTGTCTGCCTTTGATCCCTCCCCTCGATCTCACGAGAGAAAAAGCCGAGAAGAAGATATGGGCGGAGGAACGATGGTTGCTCGTGGGGAAGGAGGCGGCGAGAGGTCGAATGGCAGCAGGCTCTGCTTCCAAATGCCGCTGCACTATCCAAGGTACTCGAGGGCAGACTATGAGGCGATGCCGGAGTGGCAGCTGGACCGCCTCCTTGGGCAGTACGGGCTCGAGGCGTCGGGTAGCGTCGAGCAGAAGAGGAAGTTTGCCATGGGGGCCTTTCTTTGGGCTCAGCCATGAGTTGCAATGAACTTACCTAGTATCGTCGATTAGGGTTTGTGTTTGTGATTTGCCCTTTTCCGTAGTCATTGATTAGGACGAGCTAAAAGATGGGTTTCCGTATTGCTATATACACTTTGTGTGGTATGGATGTGTAAAGGTTAATGTTACTTGTTAATTGTTGTTTCTGGCTTCCTCATTAAACTACCAAACTGACCAAAATCTCAATATCTTCGGCCATATGTTTGTTGCGCACTTGTGTTGTGCTGATGATCTACGTATCGTGCACCTTTTGTTTATCGATTCGTGCATAGCCACCGTTGGTGAACACTGACCCCCGATCCTTCCGACGTGATTCGCTTCGCGCTTATGGTATATGAACCTATCCGATAGAACTATACTGACCCCCGATCCTTCCGATGTGATTCGTTTCGCGCTTATGGTATATGAACCCATCTATCAATCTTTCGTATAGCAATGCTAAGAGCTCAAAGTATGTTTTAATGTTTTATCATCGTCTATTTCGCTCAATAGTCTAAATAGTACTATTTTTAGTTCTATTTCAAAGCATTTCACTCTTTAAAATGTATATACTCAAAATCAATGGCACATCTTAGAGTATCTTCTATGGCTTTTCCAAATCTTCAAATACAGAAGGCGTTGGAGCTAAGAAAAAATAATTTGGAGAATACGACTTTTATTTTTCTATTTAAAGAAATTTGGAAAGAGTTATGAAATTGTTCTTAGAGTGTCTTTAACAGCTTCTCCATTTTGGAGAATTTTGGGCTATTGTTCGGTCCAAAGAATTCTTTATCTTATATTCTCTAGCGTTGATAAAGCATCGGAAAAAATTAAGAAATTTCTCCAAATCTACATCATCATCTAAAATATAAATGCTTCCCCAAATTATACAAATAAGGGATTTTGTCTAACAAATTTTTCTCCAACATAGAGAAGCATTAGAAAAATGGAAAAATTTCTCTAAATCCTGCAACATTCTCTAAACATAAATTACTGCAAAATATTTTAGGATGGGAATCAAAACCAAAAGCATATAAGCTTAATGACAATAAAAATGAGCAGTTCATTGATTTTATATAGTAGGCTTAATCTTTGTGTTTGCGTATAATCGATTTGGATACAGCATCAACATTCTTGAAGTAGAGATGAAACTGTTTTCTATATGTAGAAGATTAAGCTACAGTGAGTCAAATCCTAGATGAATGTCTTGTGGAACCCCATTTCTTGCTAACTCATAAGACACTAGTAGATGCTGCAAGTTGTCATCCAATCCATTGGGATTTCCCGTTGAGAACAAGGCATATATTTCCTCTTTGAATGTCAACTAACACTAGTCTGGGTGTGTGGTATTGAAGAATCAAACAGTGACACCACAAATCACACATGCCTTTAAGCCATTGAAGAAATCATAAAAGGATAGAGGAGATCTCATGAAAAAGACAAGGCTTTATCAGTCTCGTAGCCAAGGCTGACTTGTCTGGTTTAATCACAAATTTTCAACAACTACCCTTTTACCAAACAGATATCAGCCATCAACTTCTGCTTTAGTTATCCCAACAACTTATTAACATATATTTAACACAAAAGTAGGTTACAAGTAGGCAACCGAATCTATGCAGTTACATATATGCACGTTTGTATCGATCTCGATCTATAAGTGTTAAGAGTTAAGACCTTGGAAAAGTTAGGAGAATGTCAAAAGAATCTCATTCCATCCATCATAGTCAATAGGAATCCTTTTGCCCAAAGTTCCAGGAAAGAGTAGATAATTTAACTGTTTACAACATTAATTGATTTTAAAGGTGTACCTCATTGCACATATCCTTTTCAGAATCTGATTTCCTAAATAGTAAATTTTTGGCAAGCCAATGAAGAGAAAAAATGAAGACATGTAAGTAGGATGAAGTCCCTACACATTGGCTTATGACGATATGTTTTCGATTTTTTTTGGTTTTTTTTGTCCATGACCTATGAGTTAGATTCTAAAAGAACCATCAATATAGGCATAAAAATCAGTCAAATACAACAATCATAACAACAACAACTCAGTATATCCCACGATTAAACAAGGTCTGGGGGATTACGATGTACGCACTCTTTCTCTGAAAAAGTCAAGAGATTGTTTTCGATAGACCCTGAAAAATAGGGCATATGAACCATATGGTAACATGCTAAACAGTAGGAAAAAGAGCCAGTAAGAAACAGAAAAGAAGCATAAACGAAAGGACCCAACACCCAGCCCCGAACTCTAAACATCAGAAGCCCGAATGCACCTCCTCCAGTCGTCTCTATCCAATGTCATAAAAATCAGTCAAAATAAATCCAATGTCATAAAAATCAGTCAAATAAATTCATCTAATGTAACTTAATTGATTTTGTTTGAATTCCATAGAATCACAACATCAAGTCAAAACAAACATAGATCTCCAACCTTAGTTTGGTATATATTCTAGTGAAAGCATAATCAGTCAAATAAATCCATAAGATAAGATAAAATGTTGTGTACATAGTGTATGCCATTTTGTTATCACTTGAAGCTAGAATCTTATCAGTTGCATTTTTATTCGCCATGTTATAGAGCCACTGCTATATAAATAGGCGAGCGCAGCAGAGAGATTTTGCATTGCTCACTTGAACCAAATCAAATTCAGGTCAGGGAGAGAGGGTATGCATTGGAGAAGGGCTAGTGCTACTCGGTAGCCAAGGACGACTTGCCTGATCCTTTCAACGACGAAGAGGTCTCTCCTTACCGGAGCCTTTCACCCTGTCGTCATAAGAGTCAGGCAGTCCCTTGGCTACCTTGACAGGCCCTTCTCTATCATGCTTACCCTTCTCTGCTCTTCCTCCGATAAATTGGGTTTCGGTTGAATTTCTGTTGCACTTGGAAATCTAACTTACTGTAGCTGTTGCTGTCTAATGATATATAGTTAAAAAGGGTTTGTATTTACATCTCTGTTATATAGCTTCTGTATTGTGAGACAGTTGTGGATCAAGGCATAAACAAGATTGTGCAGTTTTAATAGCTTCTATATATTGTTTTTATGCAAAAGATGAAGAAAAAAATAGGTTAGACTAATTAAAATTTTCTACACACTATATATTTGTTTGGTAACACTGTTTTGGTGGAATTATATGACTTTTTTTTTTCAGTACATATTTGTTTGGTGACACAAAGTTTTGTCAGATGAGTTCTTACTGAATCTGTCAACTAATTTCAGACCACAGTGGTTACCTATGACAGTAAAAACATGGGTTCTTTATAGCTAGCTGACCTTATTCAAGTTCTTGATGATTCAGAGGCTACTGATTCTACTGAAACTGGACCATTTGTCTTCAATGCAGAGGCTATACAATACCATGGATAGCATCTTGTGAATCATCGCAGTCGGGTACATTTACGAGTGGCCAAATTACCTTCATTCGGCGTTTCTACATCTTGTAGGTGTTGCGTAAAGCTGCAATTACCTCTTCCAAAGAGGTACATCACAAAGGCGAAAGCAGTTTAGGTCTGGCTTACAAACTTGGTACTGAAAATGAATCACAAAACCTAGACGCCATACAACCCGATGCAAGGGCCAATATAAAAAGGCTACTTATGTTCAGATGGTTTGCCTAGTTCATCAAAAAACATGACTAGTATGTTTTCAGTTTAGACGGACCACTTTAGAAGTTATACTAACAAGTGACGTTAACGAGGGGATTTTGCTAATCCTCCCAACATCAAAGATAATCTATCTCCTACCTAACCAGCTGTTTAAAGTTAGATACAATCTATCATCAATGGGGTGTTCAGTTGACCATGGAATACATATCACAAAACTACTCTCTCCACCAGCCATGGGTATATGGTAATCTACGGCTACCTCATAGATCTGATGCTCCAGTTTTGCGCACATTAGGGTTGCTCGTGGGCTCATTTTACTTCAGCAATTATGGTGTTTTCCCCGTCAGAGGCTGCGTTCTCCACCTTTGACAGGAAGTTCTGGGTGTTGATAGACGTGGTACCCTGATCATCCAATTTACCGGACTCCATCTTACCTTCTCCCAGCAATTCATTCAATTGCTCCTGCAGGAGAGAGAAAGAGTAAGTCAAGGATGAGACCTGTTTCCAGGAAATGCACATTAAGTTTTAGAATTATTTTAGGAAGGTGCTTTCGGCTTTTTTGAAAAATTCGTAGCTGCATAAAAGATAGATAAATTTGTAATAGGACATTAAGCTTGTAGAAAAATCAGTGATCCTTTTACTCTCATACAACAGAATTCAATCAAATGACATTCTATAGAGCTTGAAGCCTTTCGAGAAGCAGCAGTATCTAGCAGAAACAAGCCGAAGATGGTGAATACTGTACATACAGTATCGACGTAAAGGGGACTGTACTTTGAAAGATATACATACCACTAGTGCAGCATTTTCTGACTTCAATTTCTCGCCATCTTCAACCAACTTGTTCATTTCAGATTTAAGGGCCATATTCTCAGCCGTCAAGGCATCAACTTTCCTGCTAAGTTCGTCCATTTCCGCCTGCAACAAGCATTTAACGGAAAGAATATTTTTCATAATTATAAAAAAATAAAGAACCAAACAGGCTGAAATCAGGAGCATGTTCATTTTCGTGGACAAACCAGTCTCCTTAACCGCGACCTTCTAGCAGATTCCCGGTTGGCCTGCTTCCTCTTCTCCCGTTTAAGTTCTCTCTCATCCTTGAAACATAAATAAAATATCATCATATCTCATAACGAAACAATCCAAACAGTCGTACTTCATAGCTTCTTGCAGACTCTTAACCAAAGGGTGAACAAGAGGAAAGATGATTTTTGTTTTCTTTTTAAAGATTGAAACTAATTGCTAATTAAATAAAGGAAAAAACGCGGGATTAACAACTAAACAGAATCAAATGTATTTTGGTTACAGGAAGGATATGGGATCTCCCAGAAGAACAGAGTTCCTATCTTAGCAAAATGAAACATACAACATCAGAACTAGCACGTTGACAAGAAAATGTACCCATGGATCGTATTTTGGGATAATGAATGAAATAACCAAAACCTTTACCCTCTCTTTATCTTCTTTCCCTCTCTATTCTGAACTTCTTCTTCCTCGTTCCTTCTGTAATTCTCAATTTAGAGTCAAGTCTATATCCCCAGGCATTTTACCCCTCTTTATCTCACAAATCACCATGAAAGCCATAGCTTTCTCCTATATAAACTTCAGGTCATAAGAGTATGTTCACTACCGTTAGCTACTTAGCTTTGCTTTCAAGGATAAAAACATTTAAAAAAAAAACAAAAACAAGTGAAACGTGAGGAGTAAGTAAAACATAAAGACCCAAAAGTAAATCACAGCAACAGCCTTGGTCACCACTAATGCCTAATGCAATTGTAGATGAATATTAATCCACACAATGGGGAAAAAAAATTGAGATTTCATTATGTCTAACAACTAACAAGAGATGCATTTTTAAAAAAAAGGGGGGATAGTGCAAAAAAAAAAAATAGTCACCTGCATACTTACAGGAGAAGCCTTGGTCACCATTCCTGCAACAACTACATGAAGCACGTCTTGGTAAGCTTTTGCATCACAAAAATGATCAGTTCAAAGACTTTTTCAAGTAAAAGCAACACCTGGAACCACACCGTTTCCTATGTTAGTCTCCAATGCTGGGTATGGTTTTGTGACTTTAGTCTTTGCAGCATACTTGCCTATTTGCACAGCACAAACAACGTAGAATGAGCAAACACTAACCAATATCCATAGCTAGTTCCACGGAACTTAACCAAAACATGTATCACAAACATTCTAGCCTCTACTTCATTGATAAAGATGCATCTTATGGCTTGAAACACACCGTCTATAAACTGAAAACATGCAGAGCCATTGAAGATGTCCAAAGTGGTGACGGCATATGATCAAAGGTGAGGTTTGATTTTTTTTTTTTTGTTAAAATAAGAAGAATTTTGGTGGATTTTTTTTTAAAAAAAAAATATAACTTGATGGGTTACATGCTTTTCTGAAAATAAAACATAACAACATTGAAAAAAACAAAGGATGAAGTACAGTTGAAGCAAAATGCCAACGGCCATAGCATTGTGAAATGCACCGATAAGCAGTTGAGTAGAAACACAAGTAATATGAGTGGACCTGACAATGGTCGATTCCAAAATCATTAAACCAATTATGCAAACTTTACATTCTAACCTGGCTCACCTACTCCATTGTAGCTTTTCCCATTCTGCTCTCCCTAACATAAGATAACAAAGATTTCAGTTCAGGGTGTGAATGTCCAAGAGGAAGGAATTACTAAACAGATTCCTTACTCGTGCAGTGCTGTCATCACTTTGGTCGCCAGAACCTTCTGTTCCAGAATCAGTACTGTTCCTCGTCAAAAATCATGGGAAGTGACCAAAAAAAGTTTTTTTAGTTGCATTATCAAAGAGCAAATAATAATATGAAAAATGGAAATATCAAGACCATTTAGCATATTCATAGATAAAGCAACTTTCCTTCCAAAAAAAATGGCAAAGCAACTTGTGTTGCTTCTTTAAACATAAATCATGGTGTCACACAGAAGCCTAAAAAACCCCCCAATTAAACCATCATATGAAAACCATAAGGCAAAGGATAGTTCAGGAAACTCAAAAGCTTCACAACTTTGAAGAAGAAAGTTTAAGCCCTGTCTATTCTATTTATGAGTTACAAATTATTCAAATGAAACAGCACATTTTGCCATTTGTCGTGGCTAAGAAAAGAGAGGGTACAAGACGCATAAAATAAAGGGTAGCAAACCTTTGCGATTGACCATGCATCCCCCCTTCACCGTCACTTTCAGCATGTGCATTGCCTGACCCAGCTTGAGCATCAGGTTCCTTAGGCTTCTTGGCAGATCCACTGTCATTTCCAGATGATCTAGTTGGAGTTTCTAGAGTTAGAGGAGTTGCAACCTGAGTTCAACTGAAGAGTTAAAATGTTGCACAAACATCCAGACAAAGCAATTTCTCTACTTATAAAACCAACCCAAATTTAAGCATATGGATAGAGATTGCTTTCTGTCTACTTATGATAACCAACCCATTTATATGAAAATGTTTTCATACAAAATTTCATGAAAGGTGTTGTAGAAGCGAGGCAAGTAGGAGTAAATTAAACAGAATCTAATGATTTTTTCAAATGGTGAAACTAAGCGATTTTTTGTCACTTTATGTAAACATCAGTGGACTTCTTATATGAGCAGAAAAAATTACTACATCAGAATATATTCAGCAATCAGAGATAACTATTAACCTAAAAATAAATGAACTTGAAAATTGGGAATGCATAAATCTTCTGCTTGATGGAAGAAGAGGGGGCAGATAGAAAGTCAGGTACATACGATAGGTGCCGGAGAATGTCCATAAATCACTCCATGTGGATACATTGCCGCATAAGGAGATCCATAAGGTGGCATCATCTGCAGATCGTAAATAGATATGAGTGAACAAGGACATGAAGTAATTTTCCCATGTCCGATTTAGTAGATCAGTATTAGAGTTGGGAGCATCCCAAAAACATGTAATAATGGAAAGAAAAATATGGATAAAACAGTAGGAATTATAACACTAGACAGACCTGTGGAGGAGCCCACATGTAAGGGTGAGAAGGATGGCCAGATGAGACAGCTGGGTTGAAATAAGGAGGTATAGCTCCAGTTCCATAATATGCCTGCATAGTTTATTACCAAATTTTCAACACATATTCAAGAGATTTACACATCTGCAGTGAAGGTATATTCTGCATATACATATATAATAAGTAGAAACATTTGATTCCTAAAAAGTGTATAAAAAGGCGACGCCTAGGCGCGCGCCTTGCGCCTAGGCGTTGAGGCGATGGTCCTGGCGCCTCATAGGGGTCGAGGCGAGGGCGCACGCCTTGTGCGCCTAGGCTCAAAGGCGCACGCCTCTGCGCCTTTTGGTCGATTTGTGTAAATTTAAAATTTCTGTATTAGTACATTAAAAATGATGTTTTTCCCTCCAAAAAGGGCCTTTTGGCTCCAAATCTGTAATATATATATATATAATTTAATCCGAAAGTAACTTGTTAAAAAAGCTACAAGCCTTGATGATTTCACCTATTTCTCTTACCCAATTGTCCACACTTTGATCCAATTCTAATGAATGACATTGATGAATCTAATGAATGGTTAGTTGGAAGGATGGAATGAGAAGAAGACTATGATTTTGTATTTGAAGATGTCATATACTCCAGTTCCATAATGGCTAGTGAGCCCCATTTTTAGAATAGGTCAATGGTGAAGGGGAAAGCTCCTGTGCAATTCTAGTGGTGAAAATATTGGAATGATGCTCTTAGTAGTAACATATGCAATTCTAGTGGTGAAAATATTATAATGATACTCTTTGATGTCATATACTCTACCATTTGATGATTTGACTGATATATTAGTTTTTGTGTATATGGTTATGTTTGCCACCTATTTATTCCGTATGATATTATGTTATATACTTTATCGTTTTAACATTATATATTACATATACAAATTGTTTCATCATTATGTTAATGTAGAAGGTAAAATTCTATAATTAAGCGCCTTGATCCAAAAGGCGTGCGCCTCTCGCCTCTCGCCTTGCGCCTAGGCAATGGGGACCCCATCGCCTTGGTGCGCCTTTTGCCTTTTTATACACTGCTAAAAACAGCATTGTTTGACAATTGGCATCATAGTTATCACTTATCATGGCCATCTTAACCAGAAAGATGCACATAAACTCAAGGAAAATGGTCAGGTAATATCTAAGAAAACGAAGATAAATTTTAATCCAACAGGGGTGAAATAAGAAGAAATAACCTGAACAGCTGCCCAATCAGGATATGCTTGGACATTATTTGGGGTTTGTGTCTGAAAATGCCAAAGATACATTTATCAAAATGGATAACGATCCCTTTACAAAACTGAGAAAGCTGATAAATATACACTATATTCTTTGCATATTATACGTTACTGTATTAGAAGATGCGTCCACGTGAAAATACACAAGATCAGAATTTAAGTAGGAAAGAGTAGGTTCTGTACTCATAAAATATAGAGCTTGTTATATTTGGGAACATTATATATACGGAGTATTATATAAATAAATATAAGCAAACTAGACATGTTTTGGAGCCTACTTGAGAAGGAGAAGATGGCTTTTCAGTTTTGGTAGGCTTCTGTGCTTCATTGTTTCCCATTGTTAGCTGATGAATCCTATATATCGATTCTAAAAGGCCTGCCAAAGGGGGGAAAAAAACTCAAGAGCATTATGCACATACGAACTAATGACACCAGGTGTAACATCATTCTCTATAAAGAAATAACACTACTAGACAGAAGATCACAACATCATACTGTGTTAAAAAGGGATGATTTCTCTCATGGACAATGATCAGGAACCATGCAATCCAAAACAGTATACTGAAACAGTATGAAAATATATCCGGAAAAAAAAATATTTTTGATATATTTTTTTCTCAAACCCATTTAACCTAAATTTCGTTTTTATTCATCATTTATTTTACTTAGTAACAAGAGTACATGCACGCCAAGAATTCAACAATCTTTGAGTATTTGGCTATAAAATGATCCGCAGGATAATTTGGACTGGAAATAATTCTCTGCGGTAAAACAAAATTTTGCAACAATTTCCAGCTTTTTCTTCAATTGGGAAATCTTCAATTTTGCTTCTCTTTTCTACTGGTATCTTTAAACTGCAAAATTAATCTGTTCCCATTTGGAAAGGCTCTAAAGTCTACAGATCTCGAAACATCCACCTTGTAATTCCTTCACTTGAACCCTAATAACCAAACAAGCTTAGCTACTCGCGCTGTTATGCCAACAAAACAAACATGTTCACTAAGAAAGGCAGCTAGCTCAAAATCACTCCCACATTTAATGACCTAAACATGTCTCTTCCCCCAAAAGCATAATTAACCCTCTTTCATTTTTGTCACTCTATAAAATCCCTATCCAACTGCCAAAATTCAATGTCTTTCAAATAACTGAATAAATATCTGGTATAACTAAGACAAGATTTAGGGAAAAAGGATCAGTCTTTCTGCTTCACTTGTGCAAAGTGTCATGTCCTCTTCCGTAACTGATGAAAAATTTCAACCTGCTTCGATTTTCAAATTCAACACCCTAATCTAATAAAACACCCATCTTTTCTGCTTCCTTAATCTGAAACCTAATTGACTAACAAGAGTCCACTTCCACAAAACACAACAAGTTCAACTAAAGAGGTGCAGGAAATCAAAAGAGAGAGACCCTTCAAACCCACCCGAGACCACCAAAGAAGAAAAATCAAAAGAAAACCCACTTCAATAACACAAATTAAACCCAAATTCCAACAGAAGAGCAACAAAGCTTCACATACCTCCTTATCAAAACCGGTTAAGATCCCTCTCCAATCACCTGGAAGAAAAAAACCCAGATAAGAGATGAACAGTAGGGAATTCCAGATTTGTCAGTAGAAAAGATTTGAGCTTTAGGGATTTGAAATTGTTGGGTAATTATCCCCTAATCTACTCAGCGGGGAGGAAACGGAGGAAAAAAACAAAGAAAAAGTAGTTCCCCTTGAGGAGTGATTTTGGGTTTTTGGGGGCTTCTGTGTTGTGCAGATGCAGGTGCAGGTGGAAAGAGCGAAGGGGAAAGAAAAAGAGGGAGAGAGGGTGAAAGGGAAAGAGCGTGCCAAGCTATCAGCCACGTCACACCTCATACACGTGTTTTCCTCTCCCTTTGCCCCCCTTCCTCCATTAAAATATTGTTTCTTCCTTTGCCAATGGCTTCATGATGGTCCAAATTGAAGTGGATGATGGATCACATTCACACCCATGATCTGATCTGTAGTTCTGTACCCAGCTCAAGCTCAACTGATTTTTTTTTTTTTAATCCAAAGCTGAACTGATTATAGTTCAGACAAATTAGTAAAAATGTTGAATTTAATTGGTTTAAGAAGTAAAATTAGCAAGAAATAGCACAATTTAAGGGTGATGAGTTGAGCTTGTAATACTTGACCCTATTCAGACTCGAATTTCATAAACAATTTTGTCAAAATTTATAAATCGATCCTATTCAACTTGACTTGATAAAATACTCAAACCAATTTGATTCTAATACAATTTGAAGCCAAACTTGAACTATAATTCAGGGTTTTTTTTGGCATTAACTGATTTTAAATTATACTCCAATAATATCCATTATGAACAAGAGGGAATTAAAGGAAACTAGTATAGTTCCCGCGCCATGGCGCGATTTTTAAAAAATAAAATTTTAATAATAAAATAAATTAATATTATACAATTAAATAAAATATTATATTAATATTTTGAATTAAACTTATAAAAACAAACTCAAAAGAGTAAGATATAATAAGCTCAATCAAGATGGACTCCATTGTGATAGTAAATGAAGTCTTGCAAATAGACATATGTTTATATTAATTTAATATTTTGAATTAAACTCATTGATTATTTTGAAGATGAAAATCAATTGGAAAAATTCTAAAAAAGGGAAAAAGGAAAAAAGTGATTAATTGAAAAATGAGATAATTAAGGTGGATGTGACACGTAGACGGAAACTCTTCTGTTTTAAGAGTTTATTAATATTAATATGATCATCGCGTCATGGCACGATTTTTTATAAGTAAAATCTTACTAATATATTAAATTAATATTATAACATAATTGTAAAAGTTCAGATAATTAAATATTTTGAATTAAACACATGGGTTGAGAAAACGATTAAAGTAGTATATATATATATATATATATATATATATAGAGAGAGAGAGAGAGAGATTACTAATATTAATTTTATGTTTTCTTATTATTAATTTAATGTTTTAAATTAATCCCATTGTTTTTTTTAGAAAAAAAACTACTTAAATTATATTTTAGGCTAAGATCAATGTTTTGAATTAAGCTCAATAGTTAGTAAAATTAAATCAAAAAGGGAATTAAAATAAAAGGAAGAAAAAAATTAGAATTAAAGAAAATCAAAGAAAAATGGAAAAAAAATGATTGGTCAAGACTCCTAAAATTCCTCTAAGCTTGACACATCATTCTAAACTCTTCTGAATTAAGAGTTTATATAGATATAGATTGTTTTTTTAGAAAAAAAACTACTTAAATTATAATTTAGGCTAAGATCAATGTTTTGAATTAAGCCCAATAGTTAGTAAAATTAAATCAAAAAGAGAATTAAAATAAAAAGAAGAAAAAAATTAGAATTAAAGAAAATCAAAGAAAAATGGAAAAAAAATTATTGGTCAAGACTCCTAAAATTCCTCTAAGCTTGACACATCATCCTAAACTCTTCTAAATTAAGAGTTTATATAGATAACCCTTGCCCCGGAAATGTTTGCTAGACTAACCCACTATCCACAACAATTGCAAAGGTTAAACCCCCCACCAAAAAATTGCAACTTTGCCGGTTGGAAATAACCGGGACAGAGGAGAGAGAAGGTAAAGGAGGATAGAGAGAGGAAGCGTGGTGGAGAGAGAGAGGCAAGGGGAAGTTATTGTGGAGAGAGAGAGTGGAAACGGGGGAAGTTATTGTGGAGAAAGAGAGTGGAAGAGTGAGAGAGGAAGCAGTTTAATTTCAAAACTGTCAACCTCCAACTGCCTCTCACGGCTTACAAAAGAGGAAGAGAGAGAGAGGGCAACAGTTCCACATGCAAACCTGAGAAAAACAAGAAGAGAAGGAAGAAGAAGAGGAAGGAGACGACAGAGCGAGAGAGGAAAAGAAGAAGCAAAGGCGAGGAAGAAGACGACAGTGCAGAAGAGGAGACGAAGAGGCCGACTTTGAAGTAAGTAAACCCTCACAATGCCGATTAAATACGTTTTGCTTGGATTCGTAGGGGAGGAACCGATTTGAAGAACCAAAACTGGTTTGGATTGTGTGAAAATGGGAAGAAGGGGTCGAATGGGTTGACAGTACGCAATATCGCCCTGTCATGTAGGAAGTAACCGGCGTCAAGTTAAAAACAATTGGTGGAAAGTTTGGGTACTGGGGTTTGCGTGTCTGGGAGAGAAGGGGATTTTTGGGAATGGGGAAATTGGGCAACTGTCTTATCGAATCCAACTTATCAGGAGCAGTGTGAGTGTAGATCCGTTCAGTTAAGGGGGGAATTGGGCGAAATGGGGCTTATGACTGTAGATTCGTTCAGGTTTGGGGGAAATTGGATGAAATGCGGCGCATTAGGGTTAGGGAAAATGTTAGAAAGGGTGAAAAGTTTATGTGGAATCGACATTATCTGGAATAGGGTGACTTGTGTGCAAATGGAGATGGGCAGATTGAATAAGTATGATGTCATGTATTCACAACCATGTGTCATGTGTATATGTGTGTGTGTCATGTGTAATTGTGTTTGTGTCATGTTGCATTTGATATAGATACGAAGGGAACCGTGGGTTGGGGGAGAACAATTGATGTGTATAATACTGAATTTGGGTCTTCCACTATGCAGGATATCTGGTGAATATTAAAAATGTCGCAGCAAAGTGTAAAGAAGATTGTAGACCGTACAGCTCAAACCTCCGGCGCGGTAATATGACTTTCGTTCGAGTAATGTAAGTTGTGATTGTTGTGCTGCAGTGTGGCTGACATGTTGAAGTCTGTGCAGGCTGTGTATGCCGTAGAGGAAGATAGACACTTCAAAGGAAAAATTAACCAACACTCCCGGATGCCGCTCCTGGTAAACATTGACAACCGGTTGAGCGAGTCCCATTGGAAGTGCCTGACGGACAGCCCGTTGGGGGGCGTTGCAAGACTGGGCACAAGGGTCCAGTTCTCGGGACAGCTTGTACACTACGTTCTCCAACGACAATTGAAGACGAAGAAGGAGAATGAAACGTGGTACAAGATCCATGATGCGGTCGTCAGGTTCTCAATAGCTGAGTTCGCCCTTGTCACCGGTCTCAACTGTGGCTATGGCGAAGAGCTCGAGGACGACGACGGGTTCGAGAAGGCAGTGTATGATTTCTTTGGAGTTTCAAAGATGAGGATGTCCGAGTTCGAGGTGCAGTTCCGTGTGGCAATGGCATCTGAGAAATCGTCAACCAGAAAGTTAAAATTTGTCATGCTGGTCGAGGGAGTATTGTTCGGGAAGAAACCCAAAAACTACATTCATGGGTGGGTGGTCGACCTTGTCGGCGACATTGACAGGTTCCTAGCGTTTTCGTGGGGTCGGCTTTACTACGAGCGAACGAACGAGTTCCTGAACCGTGCAATCGAGAGAAAGCTCCAACGGGATGAGGGCAGCTCCAATGCACGCCCGGCCTATTGCCTGCTGGGTTTCCCTCTCGCCTTCCAGGTTCGTACACAGATATCACTGGACGTCGTATACACATTTACTAGGCGTCCTATATTTATTGACTAAACAGGAATTGATTATTTACTGGACAATATTTAATTGCAGCTATGGGTGTACGAAGCCCTCACTCCAACGGCCGACCAATTCGCGAATGTCATAGATGAGAAGCTGTACCCCAGGTGTCTGCGATACGAGTTTAGAGACCCGAACCTCGAGTGTGCCTCAATCGAAACCCGACTGCAGGAGGCGAAGGAGTATGCCTTAATTTACTGAGAGGTCATGTGCTTAGGTTCAGGGATCAGGGAAGGACAAGGATAAGGGCACGGAGGAGGAGGACAATGACAAGGACGAGGGCAAGGACAAGAGAAAGGAGGACAAGTTGAAGGGCAAGCCCAAGTTGAAGGAGGACAAGTTGAAGGACAAGGACAAGGTTTGCGCATGAGACTGTCATGTTAATATATAACTGATGTCATGTTAGTTTTGTTTACTGTCATGTTAAACGCAATGTGCTTCAAGTTGCAGGAGGAGTTGGTGGCACCCGGTGCATCCGATGTTGAGGCTGAGGCTGAGGTGCCCCTCATACGGCCGAGAAGAAGCACCCGTCAACATCCTGATACGTTGTCCCAGGCAGACGAAACTCAGTCAGCGAAGAAGCCGCGTGTGGGCAAGAAGTCAATGGATGTCGTCGAGCTAGGCATGGCGACCAGGGCAGATGCTGATGCGTTCGCTGCGTGGATGAAGGACGGAAGTGACCCCGTCCGGTCGGTCGAAGGCACCCTACTGGCGAAGCAGTTCTTTGGGACACTTCAATCACCGACCAACTGGGTGTCATCCGAGGTTATTTACGTTCCCACATTGTGGTTCGAGTCATCACCTTTTTCCTCATATGGTCTTCCAAATTAATGATTTTTCCTTGTGTCCAGCATATTGAGCATGCTTGCGCCCTACTGCGGAAGGACATCAACGCAGGTGACAAGTACGAAGGGGTCGCAGTTCTGGATTTCTTCTGGGGGGTATCTCCTGCAGAAGAAACTGGCGGACGCGAAGGGGGACCTTGAGGTGATGAAGGGGGACGACACGGTGACCCAATACTTCGACGGCAAGTTGCCGGAGATGTTTCCGACGGGTTGGGCCGATGTCGACCGGTTGTTGGCACCTTGAAATCTGAAGAATGAGCACTGGGTGACCCTTGACATCAACTTCGCGGAGTGGACATTGGACGTCTACGATCCCGACACAAGCCACGTCGCTGAGCGCCATATGCCGGGCCTCCTGAAGCCGGTGACCCACCTCCTCCCCATTTTGATTAACGGCCACCCCGAACTTCGAGTCAAATGGGTTGACAAAGTCCCGAAACCCTTGGCGTACAAAAGGGTGAAGGGGATTCCCCAAAACAAACAGTCGTAAGTCATTATTGCCTCTTCATTTAGAAAACATTAGCACAGGTTGTGTGAGCATTTTTCGTTATTGTGATGTAGGGGCGACTATGGTCCATATGCCATCCGTTACCTGCAGCTCCTCGCGACCGGCGACACCAATTTCCGTGGCCTGGACGATTCATTCATTGCGGCGTACCGCCAATCCCTTTGTGTTGCCATGTTTCACGGACGTCTTACAACCCCATCCGATCCTTAAAAAAACTCCCCCATTGCTTTTATATACATTGTTGGTTTGTGTAGACTTGTTAGTTGGTTTAGACTGCATATTCGCTAGTATGCCGGCGGTTATTGCTTCATTTGAACCTGATGGATTGTTGGTTTTATACATTTGGATATGCACTTATTGCTGGATTGTTGTATTCGTTGGTTTTTAATTATGACATGTCAATCAAGATACATGTCATGTCAATATGAAGCTAATGTCATGCCAAAATTCGATAGTGTCATGTCAAAAGGGGGTAATGTCATATGGCATTCCGTTAACATAATAGAACAAGCTAGAACTAGAACTAGAACAAACTAGAACAAAACCCCCCATACGAAGTTGCAGAAAGGCAACATAATTCTTTGCGAAAGGCGTCTAACCAAAATGGGCTGACTATCTACTTCATTGCGAAAGGCCCCGCAAATGGAAGTTCCTATGCCCCCGCTACGTGCAGCGGCGCTTCTGCAATTTCCCATAAGCGGCACCCGTCCACTCTATTGGTTCAAGTTTCACAGTCGTCGGAAACGCTCCGGTCTTCCCTTTTCCCCGTTGGTATGCTTCCTCTAATTCCCTTACCGCTCGCTCCGCCTCGTGATCCCACGGGCTGACTACATCCTCGACGTCACTGCTCACAGAAATGACCTGCTTCCCACGGCCATAAGCGACTGCGTTGTACAATGCATCACTTGGTTCTAACTGGACACGTGGATTATCTAACTGGACAAGTGAGCTTTCTAACTGGACACTCTTAGTTTTGAACTGGACACCTCTTCCTGCTCGATCGACACCTTGTGCTACCACAACTTCCAATTCTTCATCCCCTGCCAAGAGGGTTTTCGTTTTTAACTGTGGGTGATCTTCTTGGGTCAAATGTGGGCCACCCCCGAGTGGATGGGCCGTTGTGGATCCTTCCGTAGTGGTGAAATCGCCGCCAACCTTGCGTACCAGGGAGACATGGAGGTCGATAGGCCAGAATCGTTCACCGGAAAGACCGTTTACGAACTTGTAGGCCTGCAAGCCTTCATCATCCCCAATGGAAAAAGGTTTGCACCCTTCCTTCTTCGGCTTTACATATGTGAACTCGACGTCATGCCTCCTCCCATCGACATTAAACTTGGTCATCAGTTGTTTCTTCAGCGAGACGTAGTCAATACTTTCGTCTACCAGTACGGCCTTTTGACTCCTCGACGACTTCACGACCCAAATGCACTCTTCACAATCCCACCATCCGCCAAACAATACAGTGATACACACGGGCGATTTCTCCCCTGTTCCATTAGTTAGTGGGGGGTACATTAAGTTTTACAGGGAGAAGAACATATTGTACGGCGAGACGTATCGCATAACCTAAATGGAAGGATGACTTACTCATTTCCGCCAAGAAGTCGGTGTCTGTCCAGTTAACCCCAGTAGGTGTCAAGCGCGTGAATGGGTTTATGGACTCCCCCTCCTCCCTCCTCTCCCTCTTATTCTCTTAAGGCGTAAATGACAGGGCGGGAGATTTAATCTCACTCCCGCCCTCTCTCTCTCACTCTCTCCCGCTCTCTCTCTCTCTCACACACACACTCACACTCTCTCTCTCTCTCTCTCTCTCTCTCTCTCTCTCCTGTCTTATCAAATGTCTTTATCTACCCTCTGCAAGATTCCCCCCCCCCCTCGGTCTCTCTGAAGTTATTGTTGGGTCAAAATTTTATTCATTTCTTTGAACATAATATATTGTTTGAAAATGTATTTCGTGGTTTTAAATTAATATGGGTATACTCCTCTCTCTATGGTTTTGCATTTTTTTAGTATTAATCGTGAGTGGGAAACCAAATTTTATACAAAGGTCAAAATTTTACTAAAACCACTGCTAAAGGTGTCCAGTGGAAAACTGTTTGTTATCCAGTCGGTATTAATTAACCGGCTAGTTGGTTTAAAGGGGTGTCATGTACCGTCTAACGACAAGAAGTAAACCCACTTTATTAATGTCATGTCAGAATTGACACGTGTCATGTATAGAGAAGACCACTGCCATGTTCATTGTAGACAACAACAAAACACTGCAATTCAATCCCCTTTGCTTTTTGTTTCTTTTTTTTCTTCCTCAACGGTCACATGCTGAACAATGTTTCTATTTCCCACACACCCCATTTATATAATAGCCATTCACCATCCATACTCCCTACAAATCGGTGAAGTTAACTCCCCATTTCCATTTAACAACCTCTCCAACAACCTTTCAACGAAATGGCATCCTCTTCACACCACCCCAGCTCCTCATCTGACCTCCCTCCCCGACCTGTCCCCATCGTTATGTCATCCGACGAATCGGACGATGGAGGTTTGTCGATCACTTCATTTGTGTAGATTTCAGTTGTGCTACTTGTATCATTATACTACCTTATTTTTTTTATTTTATGCAGGATCAATGTCGCCGCCGTCATACCGACGACATCAAAGAGTAGAGATTGTCGGCCGTGAGTCTGGAATGCTCGGGTCGTTCTACGAGGCGACCCTTGTGCGCAAACTGGACCCTAACCACTGGGAGGTCGAATATGCGACCCTCCTACGCAACAACAGAAGAGAGCTGCTGAGGGAGGTCCTCCCGGTGCAACGAATTCGTCCACGACCGCCTCGTATTTCTTACGACGCCTACATGCCCGAAGACCGTGTCGACTGCCGCGACAATGATGGGTTTTGGGCCGGGAGAATCCTTGGTGTGTCTGGTTATGGGAATGACCGAACTTTCACGGTCTACTTACCACTCAGCGACAAGACGTCTGATCATCGTGCCCGAAATATGCGCCCACACTTCGATTGAGATGGATACAGATTCACCACACAGCCACAATTTCGCGGCTTGTTACCGTAAATTTCGTTTTCACTGTCTTCTATATATGTTGCTACTCTCTCCTACTATCTTTTAAATGTTTGCTCATGTGTCATATTTGATTAATGCAAGTGATTCTGTCTCCGCCATATTGTGTCCAGTATATTTCAATGTCTGTCATGTCGTATTCATGTTGTGTCCAGTGACAACTACGCGATTACCAGTCGGCCCACGATTTCACCTCCACCCACTTTATTGTTATTCCATGGTTTTTCTCTTCAACTTACCATGTCATTATAAGTATGTTTATGCCCCATCACTGTCACTCTTATCCATTCGATTCCAATATGGGTAAAGCATGCTAGTGACGGCCGGAGATAACGAGATCATGGCATCCAAATATGGGTAAATATTATAATTGGACACACATAAAACAATATGTCATTATAGAGAATATGCTCATCCCATAAATCTTCTCCATTCGATAATGGTAGTTAATGACTTGTGTTTTTCATAGTTACAATCGTGTCCAGTGAAAGACAATATGTGACATGTTTATCGAATATGGATGTCCAATTACAACTTACTGCTTACACGTGATCCTTAAAATAAACCCCCCCCCCCCCCCCGACCCTTCCTTCTTCAATTGGTTTTCTCTTAAACTTATAATTTAGTTGAAAGAATATTTTTCCCCCTCACTGACACTCTCACTGATCTATCTGTCCTCTCAGCCTACACTTTTATATTTAACCTCTCTCTCTCTCTCTCTCTCCGTCTCTCTCTTCTGTCCTCTGCCACTGCAGCAGCTACTTCTTCCCTCCTCTCTCACTGGTCCTTGCTTTTCAGGAGTAAAGATGCCTCCCTCCCTCTTTCTCTCACTGTACATGAAACCGAGAGTGGAGTCCAGTTGTACCCCACAGGGTGACCGGCTACCGGCTCCCCTTGTCAAGCGGATATCCGCTTTTGTGCAAAAATTTTTCGGATTGGGTTACTCATGCAAACCTTCCGGATATGAGGGTCATTTTAGCAAATTGCCCTTATGAACAAACTACCTAAATATTACAATATCAAATTTTATAGACAAACTAAAATTGTACATTTGATAGATAAACTCAATTGTCATTTCTCATGTAAATAATCATCGGGTTTTATAAAAATGCATAAATTTAATAACACTTGATTTACAATGTCATTACCTTATAGTCAAGATATTCACCATTCATTTGTTTTTAGGTAAGAAAAGGTAATAGTTAACCCTCCAAATTTAGTTCATTTTTAAGTTAATATTCATTAATTAATATTTTAATTATTACGTACTCTTCTCTCATTTTCCATATAAAATTTATTTGAATGAGGCTATTGACAAGATGTTAAAACATCTATTCACAAGACAAAATCTGATAAATTGCACACCAAGACCTTTTCAATTTTAAAAAATATTTACAAAATGGATCGAGAACAAAAGTAAAACCCTAAACATGTTCATCCAAACCCATCCATTTTGAAAACATGCTAAACTCGTTAAAATAGTTTAAGACAGGAATTGGTAGAGTATTCCATTGTTTTGAATTGGTTGTTGTTTGGTAGTTTTCGATGAATTTTCCATAATTCTAATGTGGTTTTCGATTGCATTATATGTGAAAACTAAAGTCGATTAGGTGTGCTGAGGTTTAGGCATAAACTCGACATATTTCACCGAGCTGAGTAGTTAAACTCGACTCATATTTCCGAGCTTAATCAATATGCTCGGCCCATATTGCCGGTCGTAATCAGTATGCTCGGCTCATATTGTCGAGCTTAATGGGTGTTTGTAATCTCTCTCTTTGTCTCTCTAATCTGGTAGGTGCTTGTAATCTTTTTTAGTTATTTAGGTAAGCTTTGCATATACTGTCTAAAAATTAAATAAATTCAAAATGTAGGTAGTTCAAAGTTTAGTAAATAGTAAGTTAGTAGGGTACGATCCACTTTTTTCATCAAGGTCACCTCTTCACCTCGGCTAATACTATGAGGTGATCTTTGCCTCAATCGAAATTGCTGAGGTTACATTGTCTTCTCGGTAGATCTATTTGAGCCCCGCTCGTGGCAATTTCAAAGCTACGTAACACAAATCACAATCAACTACCAATTTCATCATTTCAATTCTAATTTCAACAACTCTTAAAACCTCTTGTGGTGCCGCCTCCGCCAATCGAAGACCCCTCGACTCCACCTATGCCTCCTCTCTCCTGTACCTCCCACTAATGGGAGTTCTTTCTCCCTTCTTACCAGATCAGATCTATCCTCTCAAAAGTGGGGGGAAAACCCAGAAACAAATCCAACCAAAAAACCCAAAAACAAACTCAACACACTTAGTTGTCTTACAAAACTCAAAAAACAAGGTTTTCTTAATCCAGTCTAGTCAATCTCTAGAATTTCTTTGTTCTTGCCGCCGGCGACGACAAAGTCAAGCGTTCCCGTCCGATCCTCCAGATGCTTCGTGGAGCATTGTATAGTTATTAAGCATGCAACCAGTTCTCAATAATCAAGACTTTTTTTAAATGCTTTTTAAATATTAATTTCATCTTATTGTAATCTTTAGTCTTAAGATAGTTTTTTTTTTCCTTTTGACTCGCGACCCTCTGTGTAGGGTTCATCAAGCCGTCTTTTTTATGGCTTCAAGATCGCGTTGTCGATCTACTTCTTGCCTACTGTCAAAAAAAAAAATTGAAACCCCTCACAAGTCTACCAAAAATAACAAGAAATATGGGTAGATTCATCGATTGTTAATGTACCTCGAAGGATTTTATCGAGCCTCTATTTGGTGAAAGGATGGAGGTTTATTCTCTCGGGCAAATCTATAATTTTTTTAAAAAAAAAATGTAAAGGGGCTTGTGTGTAATTTTTTTTAAATCATCTTGCCAATGGTCAGTGGCGGATCCAGGAATTTTTGTAAGGGGGGCTGAATTTTTTTTTTCCAAGAAATGACGGGTTGAAATGCTCGACTCTAAGATTGTTCCTATCAAAATGGCACTAAAAACGACACTATATTATTTTGTTGATTCAGGAACCTACATCACTAACTGTAATGTAACTAGACCCGAGCAAACGTGAGCACGGGCCGGACTTGGGATGAGTTTTACCCCAAATATTATACTGGTGTTGCGGGTGCGCGCGGGCCGGGCTAAGCTCGTTTCATGGGTTGAATGTATTGTCCAATTCTGTCCGATATTGTGGGCGCGGGTAATCTAAACGATCTATGTACTTCGACAACAACAAAAAATATTGTATGCTATCTACTTTGATCCAAAAAAAATAGTTGTTGGGGGTAATAAACAAGCTGCTTGATGTTGTCTACTGAGAACAAAAAACGACATTTGTTGAATTTTAATTAATACTGTATTAGTTATTATAAGTATTCATGATAAGGAAAAAAGGCGTTGGTTTTTTTTTTAAAAAGAAAAAAGATGCAACATTTTATATAAGAAAAAAGAAGCAGATGCAACCTATATGACTGTCAAGGTTGGAAAATCTCCCCCGGGAGCCCAAAAGAACGCGCCTCTCACGCGTGGTAACCTTTCTCGTTCAAACCCTAAATTTCGATCCCTTCTCCCCTGAATCATCCCCTTCTTGCTCCAATCAACCTTGGTTTTGGTTGTATTTTGGGTGTCTACTGTCCGTCCTCTCCGATCCGCAGTCAATTTGTGGTTTCCGGCATCCCCGTGGCGTTCGCAGCAAACCCCCCTTTTCCTGCGTCGTTGGGTGGTGCTTCTGGTCTCCCTTTCAAATCGCCTGTGCTCCATGCGTCTTCGATGTCGGCCTGCCTGGCGCTCTCAGCCTCCGGTGTCGGCCGGTCGTTGGACGACTTTTCCTTGCGGGCGGGTGGTACTCCCCCGGCCTGGTTTACACTGGCTGTTATGCGGTGCGGATGTTCTCCTGGGTGGAGATCTATGGATTGGAGGATGAAGAATTACAGAAAAAGAAAGAAGGTGCCTTCCGGAGGTGTGGATGGCGATTTGCTGTTCGGCCGCTCGAGTGTAGTCAATGTGGGCTCCGGGGTCAGCTTCTCTCTGTCCGGTGGCTATGTGTGGGTGGGAGGTTTCCTTCTCGATTTCGATTGCGTTGGTTTGGTTGGGTTCTCTTTCCCCAACTCCACTCTCGTGGCTCTATCGCCTTTAAACAGGTTTGTTTTCATAACCTCCTACCTGGTTTTACTTATTTGTATAATCTTTTACCCGGTGTTAGAGGCTTATGCCTCTTCACTCCCTACCCCCCGATTTTCGGGCCTTGAAAACACTATTGCGATTGGGGCTGTTATGGCTTCTTTCCTCAGTTCGAATGAAGATTTGGTTATAATTGAATTTGACTCTGCAAGTATGTACTTGGCTTTGGTTGTGGCTATATTGATAATAATCTATGGTATTTGCATGTGGTTCTTTGATAGAACTCACCCATACCGGGATGGTTTCCCTTATGCTGTAAATCAGGGGGCTTTGTGGTTTAGATTCACGTTGAACTGCGCTGCGCCCTCCCGGATAAAACTTAGAAATACCTGTTTTCGGTATGTTGTCCAGAATCCCTTCTGGTGTCATCTGTGTGTGTTCCTGGAGGAAGTTGTATTCATGTTAATCGGTAGGCTGCGTAAATTTGAGCAGTTTGAGGCTGGGCAAGTGTTAAAATATGAACCATGTAACTGTATTTTAAACCCTGTTGAATCTGAGTGGGCATCGTCCATGGTGAAGGGAAGAAACCATAATTTTTCTTGGAGGGTTCCTCTTTGGTTCATTGTCAAATCTTTATGTATACCTGAACTTATTAGTAGATGGAACTCTGGTGTTTTGTTCCAGCATGTAATATATCATTTTGGTAGCAAAACCCTTCCAGATTATGACTTTACAGATTGCATATTGCTAAGTCTCTCTATTAAAAAAGTGGATTCGAAAGTGGCTTTTATTTGCTTCATGCTCAAATCCATCTATAAACAGCTCATGCTAGATCATCTGTGCTGGGCCAAAAATCTGGGCTTGCACTGTGTATGCAAATAATTAACCACTCGTGTACCCAGCTTTCGACTTTTTTCTTGTGCTAGTGAAGCAAATGTTTATCTAAATCTCTTTACTAATTTTAATGATATCATCACTGGGCTGCTGGTGGGTCTTACTGAGAGTGATACTTCTACCGCAGTTTGGAAACATTCATACTTGTTCATGCTGCTTCCACTAATTAGGCCAACTTTTAGTAGCAAATACGTAATGCATAAAGACCATTTTTCGGTAAATATCTTACCAAAGGCAATTACATGTGAACAAATGGGAGTGGATATAAATTACACAGAGGTTGCCTTTATACATAAAGGCAACGTAGGAGCACTTACTATAAATGCTAGGGTTCATCTAATTGTCTTTAGAAGAGGAAAATGTGTGCTGGCATTTATGAGAAAATGGTTGAAATGGTTAGGTAAAGTGATATCAAAACAACATTTTAATGCTCTCACAACAAAAAGGGCGTTTACTATTATTGAGCTGTGCATAATTGCTTATTTACAAATTGCTTATTTACAAAGGATCAATTTGCGAATATTGTTTATAATCCTTCCAATTATATACTCTTTTTTGTTCCAAAATCTATACGTGTGAGAGGCTACCCTCCTTGCTCACAGGACAAAAAAGGTTATCTATGAAAATATGCTATTGGAATTGTAGAGGAATTGGAAAAAGGACCTTCTGGACCGAAATCGATACGTTGTGTAATGAGCATATTCAACTAATTGGTCTAGCTGAAACGAAATCTGAATCCATCCCGGATGACAAACTTTGGAAATTCGCTGGATTTGATTAGGCTATTTGGTCACCTGCGAGTGGGCGATCGGGTGGGTTAGGTGTTCTCTGGAAATCCCACCAATTAGCTAACGAAATAATCTCGGTTGATATCCACTTACCTCGGATTATAGGTCTCCGTTATAAAAACATAAGCGATAACTTTAAATTCCTCCTTTTAGTAGTGTCTGCCCCTCCTGCTCCTCAAGAGAAGGACCATTTTTGGGAAACCCTTTCCTCCATTGTTTCAAACTCTAGCCTCCCTTGCATTGTTATGGGAGACTTGAACGAGATTCTATGTAGCGAGGACAAAGCGGGAGGTGCGGAATCTCGCTCTTCTCGCTTCATTAGACTATTGCAATTCAAAAATGCCTGCTCTCTAATGGACATTCCAACATTCGGGAATTCCTTCACATGGAGGAAGACTCCGGACGGTGACAATAATATATGGGAAAAACTGGACCGGGTCTTGGTTCAGCATCAACTTATACAAAAGTTCCCCAACCTTACTACGTACAACGGTGCATTCTCATCTTCTGATCACTGCCCCATATCAATTACACTGGAGAACAACACTGTCTTCAAAGCACCTCCTTTCAAATTTGAGAACGCTTGGCTCCAACGCAAGGACTTTCGCAACATTGTCAAACAATCTTGGCGTGCATCCTGCATAGGTTCCTCTATGTTCCAACTTATTTTCAAACAAAAAATCTTAAAAAAGAAAGCAAAAGATTGGAATAGGCATACATTCGGTAACATTTTCCGTCAGTTGAAGGAAGTGGAGAATGAATTAATCTCTATTCAGTCTTTCGCAGATGCAGATAATACATACAGGATCAGTAGCAAGGAGAACCATCGCATAAGGAAAAAAGAAAAACTTCTCCTATTCCATAAATCCTTCTGGAACCAAAGAGCAAAAACAAAGCACCTCAAGCTCTCTGATTCTAACACTGCGTATTTCCACCGAGTTGCCTCAGGCAGGAGACATAGGAAACATATTCGTAACATTACCACAACGACAGGAAGGCTAATAATGGGAGAGGAGAATGTAAGAAATGAAATAAGAAGTGACTTTGAGAAAAGATTCAGAAACGAGCCCATCAATGACAGGCTTCTCAATGAAATGCTGAACCTAATTCATCCTTCAATCACTTCCGAGGAAAATGATTTTCTGATTCGACACCCGTCTAATAACAAAATAAAATCAGCTGTCTTCAGTTTGGGAAGGAATAAATCCCCAGGTCCCGATGGATTTACTTCTGAATTTTATAAAAAAATATTGGTATATTGTGGGGGTATCTATCATTAAAGCTGTCAAGGGCTTTTTCCATTCTGGGAAGATGCTTAAACAAACTAACCACACGTTTATATCTCTTCTGCCTAAGAGAGACAATCCTACCACTACCAGCCACTACTGCCCAATCAGTTTATGTTCAAATTTATATAAAATCATATCTAAGATTCTGACAGAAAGACTCAAAAAGATTATCGGAAAATTAATCCACCCATTACAGGGGGCTTTTGTGTCAGACAGAGCCATTCAAGATAATGTGCAAATTGCACACGAAATCTTCCACTCCTTCCGGTCGCGTAATGGGCGTGAAGGGTGGCTTGCAATAAAGTTAGATATGAAAAAAGCATATGACAGGGTTGACTGGAACTTCACGCGAAAGATCTTAGAAAAATTTGGATTCCACCAAACGTTCATCTCCTGGATTATGGAGTGTGTTACGACCGTCTCGTTCTCTGTCCTGGTTAACAATGGGCCTACAGAGATGTTCCTCCCCTCCCGCGGACTTCGTCAGGGGGATCCTTTATCTCCCTTTCTTTTCATACTAGAAGCCGAAATTTTAGCTAGGAAGCTCTCTTCAGAAACAAGGTTAGACAACAGTCCAATCGGATTCACATTTGGTAGAAACGGCCCTAGGATTCCTTTTCTCTTATTTGCAGATGACATTATCATTTTCACTAAAGGCAGTATTGAAGCAGGACAAAAAATAAAAAGCATAATAGACTCTTATTGTAAGGTCTCGGGACAGAAAGTCAATTATCACAAATCAAGCTTCCAGGCTACTAAGGGCATTCCTAGCTCACGAATCTCGGAGCTTAGAAATTGTTTGGAAATTACAAATGAAAACTCCTTAGAGAAATACCTTGGTTGTCCAATTATTAATGGTAGAGTAAACAAACAAACCTTTGAGAAAATTATTTGTAAGTCCAAAGAACAACTAAGCAAATGGCGTGCTGATGCACTATCACAACAAGGTCGAGCAGTCCTAATCAATACCAACCTCTCCGCTAAACCTCTGTACACAATGCAGAATTTTATGCTACCCACCTCTATTCACAAGGAACTTGATCAGATCAATAGGCAATTCTTCTGGAATAAAGATCTTCAACATCGGCCTCTTATTAGTTAGGAAAGAATCTGTACACCAAAAAAGTGTGGAGGATTAGGGATCAGGAAATCTAAAGAGATGAATGAAGCTCTTCAGATGAAACTATTGTGGAAAATTCTGGCTGAACCAGACAATGTCTGGGTCAAATTAATGTAGTACAAGTACCTACGCTCTACTAACATCCTAGAATACAAGAGAAATGGGGCCTCCTCTTGGCAATGGGCTAAGCTCACTACCCTTATTGCTAAGTTCAAAACAGGTCTTATCTGGTCCGTAGGAAATGGGAAGTCCATCAAATTCTGGAAGGATAACTGGATATCTACCTCTTCCCTGCAGGCTAGGGATGACTGTCCGCAGATTGGAAATATTGACGACACCGTCAGTGATTATATCCTGGGTGGGAGATGGTGGAAGGAAAAAACTAGACCTTGTCCTACCGGATAGCATAGTGGAAGAAATTATGGACATTCCTCTTCCTATATCCGCTTTTGAGGATCGACTATACTGGTGGCCGGATCGGGCGGGTTGGTTTACCACGTCTAGTACGTATAAACTGATTACATCCCAATCTTCGCTGCACTCAGACGATAATGCATGGATATGGAAATTGGACATCCCACCAAAGATCAAAAACTTTCTTTGGAAAGTATGCCAAAATGGTCTTCCAACTGCTTCAAGGTTAGTAGCTCGAGGGACTCCTGTGCCTCCCACCTGCAGTTTGTGCAATTGCGCGGCCGAATATGAGGTACATTTGTTGTTTGAATGTGGCTATGTACATTCGTTACTCAATTTCCCTCCTACCACAAAGACGACAATATCCAATATGATTACTCTCTCCCGAGACATACAACCTATCATCTCGGTCATTGGGAACAACCTCACTTCAGCTGCCAAGGCAGAACTTGCTTTCGTGTGGTGGTCAGTGTGGTACTCTCGGAATCAATTTGTGTTTCGACAAGTTCCCTTCCCCATTAAAGACGCTCTAGTCCGCATTGTTAAAACCCATAGGGAAAACTGGAGAAGAACATCCCTAATAGACGAGTGTCTAGGAGAGGTCCCCCCCTCACATACTCAAAGATCTAACCACCCGAAGGCCAAAAATAAGGCCCTGAGGATTAAATGGCGTAAACCACCGATGGGCACCTTCAAACTAAACTTCGATGGTTCCACGCTAACAAACTCTGTTAGCTCGGCTGGTGCCATCATCAGGGATTGGGAGGGCAGGCCAATCTGTATAAGCTACAGTAAGCTGGGAAAGCAAAATCCACTAAACACAGAAGCTCTCGCTCTAAAACTGGGAATCCAAAATGCTATCCAACTCAGAATTGACAAGCTACATATTGAAGGCGATTATAGTATAATCATTAATCACCTATGTCAAACAACGAAATATCCTTGGGAGATCGAACTGATAATGTCAGATGTTAAAAGCCTTTTATCGACTTTGAAAGAAGTTACCTTCTTTCATATTCCCCGCATGGGCAATAGAGTGGCGGATAAGGTTGCACACCTTTGCCACTCTGCCCGAAGAATCGATATTCACAACAATCTTGGTCTTTTAGACCTCATCCGAGAGGATGCTATCGGGTAGAGCTCGCTCGCCTGAATTCTTTCCTAATCAAAAAAAAAAAAAACAGATGCAACGTTTAAAAAAAGCAAATGCAAAAAAAAAGGGGGTTAGTGTTTTTTTTTTAAAAAAAAATGAACCGGAGATGGGGGGTAGTGTTTTAAAAAAAAAACAAAGCAACAACCGGAGATGGGGGTAGTGTTTTAAAAAAAAACAAAGCAACAAAGGGAAAAAAGTCGACAGCGGCAGCCAGCAGGAATCGAACTGAAGATCTGCCGCTCCCCACAATATCTTATCACATGTCCTATCCGCTGAGCCAACACATCTTTGTGATTTAATCTTACTTCACTTTTATATATTACTAAATAAACAGATACATAAATTTATACATATACCCTTATTTTGGTCAGCGGGGGGCTTCAGCCACCCTGAGACCCCCCACAGATCCGCCCCTGCCAATGGTTGTCATGGTGTCTTGTCAATAACCCTTATGAATTTATTTTCTTTTCCTCCATTTGATCACCTAATTTGAGCATATGATAACTATATCACCGGGATGCTCTAACCATTTCTCTCTCCCCTTCTATAGACTCACAAAAAACTTATGATCATACGGATTTACATATAAAATTCGATTTATTTCCCTTCTATTCCATGCTACTCAAATAAACAAGACCTTAATCTCTATAAAATAAGTAAGTAAAATTTTATGATTTTTTTTAGATTATTTTAGGTTTTATGGGACCCTAAGTCATTTAAGGAAGTTCTTAACAAGGTTCAATCCTCTGAGTGTGTCAACTCTAATAAGCCTAACAAACACAAGCTTGTTTCGATATCAGAATCGACGACTTATACCTTGGGTGCTGGTGGGGTTGGTGTTGGCCTTTTTACCCTCTTCTTCTTACAAAGGAAAGGCTAAGTTGGAGGAGGAGGTGCATGTGTCTCCTGCTCCTCCGATTGAGGTCGTGTTTGTAAGACCGCGGGTCTTATAGATGGTATCAGAGCCGAATCTGGACTTGGATTGAGGTACTCAGATAGTATGCCCGGGTACACTTCATCCGGAGGGAAGTCCCTTTGGCCTGACGAGGTCGTCAGTGCTTTAAGTGAGGGAGATTGTAACACTCTCATCCTACATCGGATATCATAAGGATGTTGGGAGTGATTTATAATTGATTCAAGCCCTACCCATGTCACAATAGCTCTTCCTTTTCAAACTTCAAGTGAAAAGATAGATGGCATGAGCTGACACCTCTTAAGACCCTAGATCTTACAGACCCATAAATACAAGAAATTTGTGGACAACCCCAATTTGATATAAAACGAATCTGCTGCAACGGTGCAAAGATTTGATGGACACTGGCACAGGATGCAGTCTAAAATGCACCTCTTTAGCACCACACAATTTGATATAAAACGAATCTGTTGCAACAGTGCAGAGATTTGATGGATAGTGGCACACTTCGCTGGTCATATGCTTATCAGATGTAAGTAGTCTAAAATGCACCTCTTTAGCATCACGCAATTTGATATAAAACGAATTTGCTGCAACAGTGCAGATATTTGATAGACAGTGGCACACTTCGCTGACCATATGCTTATCGGATGTAAACAGTCTTCGATACATTACTTCAGCATGGATGTCCTTGAGAAAAATCATCTTAAAGTCATAACTGGTGCACAACATTTTCGCGGCCTGAGGACGCATAAGTGACCGCAAAAGGAAGAATAGCAAAATATACCCCAAATCAATAAGAGTTTTGCAAATATACCTTGTTTTTAAAAATTTTGCAATCATACCTAAAATTATTGTAAATATGTCTAATAAAATTGCAAATTTGCTTAAAATGAAAAATAAAATAAAAAATATATAATTAGTTTTCGAATAAAAAGGAAAATAAAAGACGCCGAAAAAAGGTAGAAAATAAAAAAGGAAAAAAACAAAGTAAAAGTTGAAAGGCAGAGACAAAAAAGTGAAACACAAACCATCTTTCTCCTCTCTTCTCGCCTAGTTCGCCCTAGCCTGCCACCGTCGTTCCACCACCATCGTCGTATATCAAATTAATCTTTGTATAAATATAACAAACTTGTCCAATTATTGATGAATTACAATTATGAATTTGCATTGGTATTGAGGAGAATTAACTTTTAGAGTTTTTGCTATCTTCCTCTAAATTTAGAGAAATTTTTTCTCTCTTCTAAGGTTTCTCTATTTTAGAGATGAATATAAATGAGTTGTTGGACCTAAAAAACTCATATTTTCTCTAAAAAATTTAACTTTCTTTATTTTACAAGAGTTGTTAGGAGTTATTGGGGTTGCTCTAAATGTTATATCGGTCTTTAGAGTTGTTGGGGTTGCTCTCTTTGATTTAGTTTCCAAACTCTTTTTTGCATCCTAAGTTTCCCTTATTATCATTTATTCATTATCAATAGATCCAATTCCTTATTTTTGCTTGAATTTAGCTACGTTCAAGTTATCAACAATAGAGAACAATAGAGTCATACTCGCACTAATTAAGAGCTGAAGATGGAATAAACGAGAGTAAGTGAGTCAATTTCATTACTTACATCGTTGAATAACCCTTGTGTATGAATAACATGGTGGTATACGTATTCGACATGGGTGATTGCGGGATATACACGCTCAAGTACATTGAAGTTTTGAGCACTGGATCAGAAGGTCTAACTTGGAGGCGATAGCGGACAAGTTTATTAATGGATAACACATATCTTTGGCACAAAGTGTGTGGGATGGAAAATGGAAGTCCTTGTGATAACGTGTTTTAGAAAGGGCATCTTGATGGTAGATGGTTTTTTTTTTACGCCGACTTGGAACTCGAATGGTATACATTATCCTAGTCTGACATCTTAGACTTAATATCCTTTGGTGATTGATGTTTTGGATTTTGAAATTTGGTAATAGATGTTTGATGTTATGGAACCATTACCGTGTTATGGAGCGATGAACTTGTGTGTTCGTTTATTTTGTTACAATTGGTTCCACTATGAAATGAAGAAAATTCGACACATCAGTTTAAGGCCCTAAAGAGGTTGATTGCGACGTCATCACTTAGCGTAGAAGAGATGGTTAAGCAAAACAATTAGATGTTTAAGCAATTTCTGACCAATCAAAATGCATCTGAAGCAAGGTTGAAGATGTTAGAAACTCAAATGGCTCAACTAGCCATTAACGCTCCGCAACCATCCGGCCACCTTCCAAGAAATAATGATGAAAATCCTAAATGACATATTGTCGTCGTGACCCTCAGAAGCGCTCTTTATTTACCAATTTTAGGAAGGCAATTCCCAAATTCCGTGCGTAGCGCACGAGTTCTAGGTTAGTTCTAATTATTCTCTAAAATGGTGAATCATCTAGAAAATATAATAATTTTCCAAATCTTTAACATTCCCAAATCCCTAGCCCTCCCAAAACCCGTGTCCAAACCCTTAAAATGAGAACTTTAATGGAGTTGACACTTAAATAATTTGAAGAATATAATTTATTGAGAAGTTGACATTATGTTTATAGATTAAAATAATTTTTTTCATAATTTTTTTATAAAGATTTCTAAGATACTTTACGATAATTTTTTTTACTTATTTTATCAACCGTACTGTCTTTTTTTAAAATAAATTATTTTATGTAATTCTGTTAATATTTTATTTAATTTTATAATTTTTTTTATTTCATAAAGATAGCAAGAGAGGATTATCAGTAGAGATCTCCTGCTACCCTATATACCCCCATCTACATAACAAAAATATTTTAACATTTATTTTATCTTAATTTTTTTAAAACAATATATTTATATTACTAACATCTATTTTTATATATTTATAAAATTTTATTTTGAAAAATCATCTTTTAAAATTTTTAATAATTGTATTTTTTTTTAATTATTGCCTTTTAATTTTTAAAAATCGTAACTCGTGATTTTTCAAAATAAAATTTTATAAATATATAAAAATAAATGTTAAGAATATAAATATAATTTTTATAAATATATAAATATAGTTAGTAGGAGTATTATAGTCTTTTGGCGGTTTTGCCCTTCTTCCAGCAGATGATCGATCAAATTGTGATTATTTTTCAAACCTATTTTGATTTTTTTGGTAGGAAGGAAGAAATCCATGGAGCACGATTACTACAGGAAAAACCCCTTCGAATACCCCATGCCGGCGCATCCCGCGTATCAGCCACCGCCGGCGCCCGGCTTATCGTCTTCTGCTTCTCCTTTCTACCCGCGGATCGGTCAGGCCGGTCAACCGGGCATCCCTCCTGTAACTGCTGCCCGTGCCCCTCCTTACCAACACTCTTCCGCTCCATCCTCCTGTGAGTCCTCTTTCTGGTTCTTTTGGGTGTGATCAGTTGTGGGTTTTGGGGGAATTGATCCAGGAATAAATTCAGATTGAAAATGTTGAATTTCTTGATGGTGTTTTGGATGAAACCCCTTTCTATGACTGCCTCGTTTTAAGTTGATTTGATTATGGAATTCCAATGATTTGGCCCTAGCTTTGCTGTCCTTTGATGGAACTCTGTGCAATCTGGGTGGGCTTGCGATTTGTACCCAAAGGATTTTGGTCAAAATCGGTGAACTAGAGAACTAGAGCTGTTGGATTTTGTAGTGATCTGGATTTTTGATGGACTAAAACAAGTTTGGGAATAGGAATCTTTCATATACTACACTGTGTGCTGTTTTGTGATTATCTTGTTTGGTTGTTGGTTGGGGTTGCAGCTGGAACTGGAATCAGAGTTGCAATCAAGTCCGAAAACCGGATAACACCTCCTGTAAGATTCCATTCAGGCTTCTTGTTTTGTGGCCTTTTGTTTTTTGTTTTCCTTACTTATGAGGAGCAATTAGTTCTTGGAAATGATATTGCCTTGTAATGCTGCTATCATGTTTTTAGGTTTTTCTTGAATCTTATTCCACTAACAAGCCAATTTTTTAGGTTTCCTTTTTTATTTTGGATATATGATCAATTTTCTAAGTATTGTCCAAATATGACTTCAGAATCACTATTTTCTTAAAATTTCTTTTGATATTGGAGAGCATCAAGGTAACATTTTGAACATATCGGTATACATTCATATTAATCAGAATGTGCAATTTTATTTTTTTATTTTTTTCCGTTTTTCATATGGTTCCCTCTACTCCTTAATAGAACATGTCCAAATAGTTTTTGATTTATGCAAACTATGTTCATTATGTTGTGACATTTTGTTGAATTGTTTGCATGATCTTTTTTTTTTTCCTGGTTTGTTGTCACAGCCTCCATTGTCAACACATATTGGTGAGATCCCTCGGAGTAACTTCCACTTTGACTTTGACCTTGAAAGGAAGATACTCGCTGAAGCTGAGAAGCAAAACCCAAATTGGAGCCAACTTGCGTTGGATAACGTCCCAATCCCATCAAGACCAGCAGAATCAGTGCCTATGGTAATTTTCATCAACACTGCATAGTCAGTAGGCTCAGTAATAGCTATAAATATCTTATGATATACTTATCAAATGCTGTCATTCATAATTGGATAAAGATGTGATGCCGGATCTTTGGTGTTCCTGCTATTCAAAAAGGTTCCTCTTCCACACCCAGCCAGTTTCTAAAGATTTGGTTGCCCTTTATTGTCAAATAGCATTGCTTTAGTTGTCTTCTTCATATTATTTTCCGAACTCCTGTAACCCTATTCTGGATTCTAATGTCAAAGGCATTATTGTCTTAGCCATATAGTTGTGGCTTATAGGATTACATAAGTGTGGTTTCTTGCAATTTAAATGCAGGTAGTGACTGCTTTTCCTGGGGAATTCAACTATTTAGTGCTTGAGCTTGGGAGAGAAAAGGCAGTGAATTGTTTAGTGTATGATGGTAGCAAGCTGAGAGAGCAGTTTCTGAATCTTTGTGTTTCTAGTAATCTTCTTAGGTGCCAGCAGTTTTTCTAAATATTATTGTTTTTTTAAGTTTAAAAGCTATATAGACTATTTTTGTTCACCGATATGGTGATATATGAAAAAGGAAATTGAAGAAACTTTTTTGTCTTCTTGCGGCTCAGCGAAGTGGAAGTTGAGCAGTTCTTGAAACACCTTTTTAAACTAAAAAATGATTTGTTGAAAACGCGACTTCCTTTTTTAGTATTCCTAACAATCTTTCTATAATAACTTGGATATATTCTTCCTCAAAGTATGGATTTTCTTCATTGCAAGAGGGTTCTTAATCAGACTAAAAATAGTTATCATGTACCCCCCTGGAGATAAGTTTATTGGATGGACTTCTAAAAGTAGCTTGCTGATAAGATCATCTAGCTGGATGTATGAAGCTCCTTCCATAGCATGTTTATCCAACTAGTCACTACCATTATTGCCATCCTCACCCCATGCCTCATCTACCTTTTCCAACCATGCCTTCTGAAAATGAGTTAAAACCTTTTTTTAATTGCCTGTTTGTTTTTCTTTTTGAGCTAATTATATACATGAGTTGTTCAAACCTTACATCTTCCCTTATTTTCTGCAAATGAGCTACAGGGAGCAGGTTTATAATATAAAATTTGCAAGCATTTTTGTTTTTATGTGACATCTTGCTCTGCTATACATTATGACTACTCTGAGATAGTTTTTTCAAACTTCGCCGTGGACCCTTGCTTATGCTGGAAATACCTGGGTGGGTCGTTGATATTGATATCTTCTGTTATATAACTTTAACACGATACTTTATTAAGTGCTCCTCTACCAACTGCCAATCATTTTTAAGATCTTGCCTTGATATTTGAGACTTGTATTAAAATCCTGTTGCAGAACCCTCCAGTCGATCCTGTGGTGAGCAAATATGTTGCATCAGGCCTCAATCGAGAAGCTGTTGCTCTGGCAGTTGCAAATTACGGAGATAACCCAACGAAGGTAGATTCTATTCACACTGATTTCTGTTGTATCATGTATTTCTATTATCAGTTTCTTGCACATGATTTAGTCATGACTCATGATTCTGGAATTCTCAATCATATGAAAAAAAATGCATAACTTCATTCAATTTCCATGTGATAAGAATCAGAAGAGGGAGAAAGAAATTGGTTTCTGGAAAGTACTTAAACGTCCTTGGTACCAAGAGCTGTAGATGTTCGATGGGCTTATATGCAGTTGTCTTGCTTACATAAAATAATCATACATACAGTTTACTCATCCTTAGATCGGTTAAGTGCCTATATCATGGGACATGAATGGTTTCTGCGGAAAATTGACAAAAACATGAGCTGTCCGAATAGCGGCTAAGTGGCATGATTTGGTAGCTCGAGCTAATATGACAGTCTCATTTCCTTTTCACTAGGTTCAAGAATTCGCGAAAGGCTACACCCTTCTCCGGGAGATGGGCTTTTCCTCGAATAGTGTTGCTGATGCGTTGTTTATGTATGAAAATGACAGCGACAAAGCTTTAGCTCACTTCCTGAACAGCTCCTCATAAGGGGATGGGGATTTGAATGTGAAATATCAGTTTATTTCTGATGTATTATTGTAAGCAGGAGTTTCAACAGTGTGTTGGAAGATTATGACATTTATGGTTCTTGTATGAAAGTACTTTACAACATTTATGCCAATAATTTGCTCATATGAGTTTGTCTACGTTTTGGCCCATAATTTGTGCTGATACTTTGCCCCTTTTTTCACACACTTCAACCATGAAACCATAAGATAACTGAACTGTATGTTTGTCACTGAGTTTATCGACTAGTATGTGCTTATTTTGAAATTTATTTCGTATTTTCGAGGAAAAAAAAACTCATCTATTTATATCCAAAATATACATAAAACATTATTAATTGCGTTAAACTATGAAATGCTTCGTCTGATGATACAGGAATACAGATTCCGTGAAGAACATGTTTGAAAAAACCTATAGCTCACACTTTATGCATTAAACATATACACTTTTTGAATGCAGGTATTCATCCAAGTATAGATACTTTCTTACAATGAGTATCATCTGTTTAATGATGTTACTGAACAGTTCTCCAAAACAGAGAACAAGAAAAATAAAAGAAAAAGACTTAATTGAAAGGGATTAACAATTTTACATCCTATTGAGACTTTGAGAGATCAATTCCATTACAAATGGCTGAAAAAAGTATATGTACTCGGAGCCAAAACACATCAACTTCAGTTTCCTGGAATTCTTTGCCTGCAGTTCAACACATTGCCTGACATTCATTGCCTGCAGTTCAACCAAATTGTTTTCGTGAGTTGGCAAATATATGATAATTATGTAATATAGGATCATCAGTCCAAGTCCTACTGCCCGATTATATGGATGGAAACAAGTAGCATTAATACCAAGTACCGAAGAATTATGATGTTTTAAGAATGTTTACAAGGATAGTGGAAAAGCCACGTAGTAGAAAAATTCGTACCAGGCGAATGTCAGGGTTTATCCGCAATGGCTGGTTTATAGCCAAGGAAACTTAAGGTATCTTTCCACCATCCCTGTTTGGTGCAGCTTGCAACTACTCTATCCAACTGTTCAATGATCTCTGCAAAACCTGGCCTCTTGGCAGGGTCTCTACTCCAGCATGCTTCAATCAGTCTGGATGTGTAACAAATAAGGTATGTTAACAAATGGAAACCTTCTTTCATGTAGGGTTTTACACAACATGAATGAAGACGGCAGAGCTGGTGTCTAAAGCATCAGTATAATTGATACTGATGTTTCCTAAGAAATTTCAACAGCGAATTATTAACTATACGGGAAAAGGGAGTACAATCGTTCAATTACTCAAATGGTGATAAGACTACAGTACTCAAATTCATGGCCTTGAGCACACTTCATATGCAAGAACTATGCCAACTTTAGTTTGCCTTGACAATGGAAGGATATAGCACATTCATCCCTATCTATCCATCTATTTATCTACTACCTCACCTACCTACCTACCTACTCACCTTCCTACATACCTACCTACCTACCTACCTACCTAGTTTATTACCAACCCACAACACAACTTTCTACTTGCGGTTCCGTTTCCCCAACATTTAGCCTGTGTTTCTATTTGAAGAAAAATGGCCTTCTCATGACAAGTCTCTTGATCCAACAATTTCCCAATATACCACCAAAGAGTGATAAATGGTATCCTTTGTGGATGAAAGATAGAGGTTCAAGTTATTCAACAAGACATTGTATGTACAATTTCACTCAGGAGAGGCACTTACTCCTTTAACTCTGGAGGATATTGCTTCAACTTCTTAAACGGTGGTCTCTTCCCTTCTAGGCACATCATTTTTGCGGCTTCTTTTGGAGGCTTTGGATGGAAAGGATGCATTCCCTCTATCATCTAAAGGAGAAGATGTAAAAATAAAGTAAACTGGTTCAAATCTTTATCAAAGCATATAATCGCATTAATTTTTTTTTTTTTTGTTGCTATTCTGCAAAGCATGCAATTCCCAATAACTAAGTAACAACCACTAAGAATAAGGGAAATTGGGATCACAATTTCTATTCGAAGCATGAGTAGTAGCTCCTCACTTAGGAGGGAAGTAACATAATGATATTATGTAATTTATCTTCATTCATGTGGACCGTGTGTCACTCTCCATAGTGAACTGACTTTTGTCAACATTGTTACTTTTTAAGGGTTTCATCATAACAGGAAACATCTGCTAAAAATTTGCCTGTCGAGTAAAAGGATAGTAATCCTTGGTTTAAGCTGGAGAAGGGGCAAAGCTGTGCTGTTTTAAACTAGTGATAATGCAGTATTATCATGTTGATCTTTTACGAATAAAGTACAGACAGCAAAAAACATTGCATATAAGAGAGAAGACAAATATTACGACTTCTTGAGAAGTTTACACCATATCTTATAATGTAGGTAATCATGTGCATGAAAATGTACCTCATAAAGGATCAAGGCGAAGGAGTACACATCTATACTCTTGTCAAATATTTCATTGTTGTGCACTTCAGGAGGCAAGTATAGGCCTAAACAGATGCATGAAAGTCTCATCAGCAAAACAAGGTGGCAATTTTACAAGCAAATGTTTGCGACGGGTGTTACTGTTATTCAACTCTAACGACAAAATTCAGGAACAGATAAAATTAAACAGAAACAATTGCTTCCACTTCAACAACAACAAGAAGTTGCCATCTATCTGAGCAGAAACTTGACTTGACAGGAAAGAATTGAATGGCTACATTCACTAGTTTTGAGAGATAAAGTTTTAGGTATATTCATTCCTTGAGAAAGCGACTGAACAGAGTTCCCATTTCCTAACAGAAAATGGTTTCTTCAAGTAAATCCGCTTTCTTTCAAGGGATAGGCCCATTAAACTACATTTACCTGCGAAAGTTGTTCACAATCTATATTTGATGCACAAACATCTCCATTCATAATAAATCATTCAACACTGCTCCAAAAGGTTTTTGATACGCAAGTAGCAAATGTACCTAGATAATCAGAGGATACCTGAAAGGTCAAAATTAGTCCCAGGTTTTGCTAATTTGAATTTTTCTGATGATATTGTCGACAACTGTCTCAAACCGAAACCAGCAATCTTCAATTGTCCTCCAGTATCCAGCAAAATATTTCTGCCACCTTACCAAATTTAAACTATTAAAGAACAGTAGACAGTTCCAATTGCCAAAATTGAAGTTCACATATGTACATGTTGTCTTACTTTGGCATAAGGTTGCAGTGAACGACTGGATCTGGTTTGCGCGCATGAAGGTAATTCATGCCCCTGATGAAGAATTTAAGACATTACTCATGTGTTTGTACAAGTAATGAGATATAATTACATCCTTGGAAGTAATAATAATGATCTTGGTGTAAAGGAATGCAAGATTAGACTGATTAAAGATAACCAAGCGATGTATAATTTGTCTCTTTTTAACCCATGAATGGATTTTTAACCAAGTGATACATGCCTTGCAATGTCAAGGGCAAATCTCAAAGCCTTGGATGGTGACACGCGCTTTTTTCTTTGGAGATAGCATCCCAGATCACCCTGAAATAATGAACACAAACAATTACCAATACAACAAATTTCAAGTTCATGTAGCAATGCTCTTGTTCCAAATCAAATTGAAGTGAAGTAATCAAAAGTAAAAACAACAATCATAAAATTAACATTTGGTATCACTGTCCACTTTGTGTTCTAAGTAACTAGAGAATTTGCAGTATAAGGTGAAAATAAAGTATATCATTAACAGTTTAACATTTCAATTGTTGCCTGCAGAGCTTTATGACGGACAACCCTCCAGCAATGTTCTTTTCAAGGTTCTTTCAACTCTGCATCCAGGGCTGCTAAAAACATTTATGAAAGAAGTTTACGCTTGAGGGATAGAACCTGGTTGGGAAATAGCTTTCTTCTCACCTCTGAGTTAATATTTTATACATAGTATTGTTTTATGTCTTAGAATCTAGCTTTAACATTCAGAACCAAAAAGAAGTAAATAAGAAGAAATATATTTCCAGTGCAACGCAATTTCTTCTTAATCATCTCACACAACCTGGATTAAATTCATGTCAGTACCCAAATTTAAGCTATCCTTTAATTAACGTTGAAACATCTTTCACTTATCTAATTCATTTTCATCATAATCAGAAGAAATTTGAACAAATAGAACCACAAACAATTTAGTAGTAAGACAACTGTACATCTTCTTTCACTACAATGTTCTTAAATTAAGAGTTGATATTATCTTTCTTTCAGGTTCGGTTAATTCTTACCAAGCATCTCCTTGATTTTCTAAAAAAAAAAAAGCATCTCCTCGCTATGCACACTAGCAAGAAATTTATTAACAAATGTAGCAGAGTAAAGTAGGAATTGGTAAACCGGGCATATTTATTGCAAGTAGATGGCAAAACAAGAAGAAACTAGATGTAAAAGGAGATAGAGGTGTACCATTGGATGATATTCTACGAGTATCATCATCGGTAGATTTTGGGTAACAGCACCCACGAACCGAATCACGTTAGGGTGTCGCACCTTTTGCAATACTGTCAACTCATTCTTAAATGTGCTTCTGCAAGGGAACGGAAAGTTACAATATGGCAGTTCAGATTAATATTTGGTAAATATATTCCACAAAGTTCCCCAAAAAGTACACAGAATATGGCAGGGCATACATGCACTGTGGATCAGAGTTACTCTCCTTCTCAAGTATCTTCACAGCAACCTTGGTACCATTCCATTTTGCAAGTTGGTACATTCCCTGTTAGAAGATATGCATACATAAAGCGGGTCATCAAAACATAGTACTATCAGAAATAATAAACAAACAAAAAATAAGCCTAAATGGCTAGATAAATGGAACTACTGAAATATGCAGCTCTGCCAAAAACTAATCTGATTTAGATAACAAGGTGATCTAGACTCTAGAGCTCTATATATCAACTCAATTAATCTACTGATGTGAACTTCCTACTTAGCAAGGTCTCTCTAGTCTCTCAGAGTCTTGAGACAAACAATGCAGATGACATCTAGCATTTCTGATAATTAAACATAACCACCCTGCACCAACAGTGAACCTATTAAAGCCAACAACTTAACCTTACCTATGAAGATGAAAAACATCTACAAGGTCGGCATTCCTTATTTCACTAATACCAAATGAAAAGAGGCAGAGAAACCATTTGCTTTTCAAAGAGAGGAGGATACCGCCAGAAGGTGCATTTAGCAGAAAAGCATATTTCAGAAATCTACTAATAAAAGAGAGCTAAGGTGTCACCTTCGCGATGCCATCAGTCCTGCGGACTTGAATCTCTAGTGGATTAAGCTCGTACTCTGGGACTTCTTTGGGGTTCTCTACCACCATTGCAGTTCTCTTCGTTTTCTAAGGTATCAAGTACATTTCCTCTCAGAATCAGTGACAACAAGGACCAGAAAGAAATCAAAAGGCTTAATAAAATTGTTGTATCATACTGGAACTTTGGCCCCTCGGGCCTTCAAAATGCTATAAACTTCCATGTGTCCGTAGAACTTAGCATCAGCAGCTGCCTGGTTTGCAAGAAAGCCTTCATCAACACATTAAATCACCAACAGAAAACACAATTCCAATGGCAATACATTCAACACATTCCAGATCATAACAACAAAGGATTCAATCAAGTCCAATTTCCTAAAATATCCACACAACTTATAAATCTGACATGAGCCTCACAATCCCCCTTTCAGATTCTACCAATATGATATAAGACTCCCTCTAAGAATATGATAAAGGAAAATACAGAGAAATAATTGATTTTCTTTTAAATTTTTTTTACCGTGCTTCCCCACCGATCACGGGCATTGATATTGGCCTTTCGGGTGAGCAAGAGGTTGACAACGTCGACGTGGCCCTCACAAGCAGCGACGTGGAGCGCAGTCCGGCCGTCCAGATCGATGCTGTTGACATCGATGTCATCGTCGAGCAAATCCTCGACGCCGTTGGCATCCCCACGGGAAGCCATGAAGAGGAGCTGCATAGTGTCGTCTAGGTTATCCGGCACCGTGAGGAGATCATCGGAGGCGGGACTCCGGCGGATGGGATCGAACGAGGACTGACGGCCAAAGCTGAAGCGCAAGCTTTTCTGCCGCTGTGGATCGAGCGACGCCTGGCGCCGGAAGCTATACTTGGCCGATCGATGCACCGATCCTGTCGAGAGCTGCCGAGAAATCCCCCGCTTCAATTGCGCCTCCACGTCCGCCATCTTCTGTCGCTATTTGCGGTGATAATTTGGAACCGAACCAATTCGGAAAACAAAAACAACGAAAATTTGAAACCTAGATGAATCGGTAGGTACCGAACAGGAGAATTAGATTCCTGTGAGAGCGAAAGATGGAATAATTGGTAGATGGAGCCCGATCGGGAGCCCTTTTGGACGAAGAGCCCTCGAATACGAGCGACGAAGCCCGGATTGAAGGTCGCTGTCCCTTGTTTGACAATGTATGGTATCAAAATGCAGGAGAAAATGCAGAGATTGAGAGAGAACCGAGGGAGACACCAGAGAAGACGAGAGAGAGAGAGAGAGAGAGAGAGAGAGAGAGAAGGTAAAGGTGTACGAAGGAAGAAGAAGAAGAAAACGGAGGGAGATGAGAGTTACGGCGTAGGGAAAGAGGAAAAAGCTCGCTTCACCCAAAACGACCGTTATTTTTACCCCTACTTGGATCACCTCTTACTAATTATTCAATTGACCACCAATTACTATTGATCACCTCTCGGTAGAATTTAGGGTACACACAAATTTATTATATCCATCATTGAATTGGTAGATAAAGAGCGATCATTCGGGGTTCGAACCGGAAACCTTTGATTTATTATATCCATCTGTTTCAATTTAAAAGTCGTTTTAGACACAAGGCTTTGTTTCAAATTAATTAACGCTCGTACAAATTACGACGTACACACCTACCCACTTTTATTTTCTCATCTCAGTGTTTGCAGTTTCTCTTTCCCACCCTATTTTTTTTTAAATACCATTCCCCACCCTAATAGAGAGAGGGGAAGAGCGAAAAAGCCGCTCCAAGCAAGTACCGATTCTCGTGTGAGATAAGGGTTCCTAGCTCTCTGTTCACAATTTTTTCGTCATCGAAAGTCCCTGAGATCCCCATAGTGGTTTGCGGAGCCGATATTGAAGATTAGTCGACTCGATTTGTAGCCATTTCTTCTGCAAAGACCTTCAATTTTCAGCTTTGAATCTCTCTTCTGGTTGGCCTCTTGGATAACACTTTTTTTTTTGATTCGGCCCTTTCGGTGACGAATTCACCATATAGGGTTACACTTGCATCTAATTTCTCCCTGTTGTTCTTGTTTGCTTTTGGATTTCGATGATATGTTGTGGTAATTTTGTGGAGAAAGGAAGGGATCTTGCAATTGCAATCTAGGGCTGGTTTTACTTGATCGACGGCGGCGTCTGGGAGCTAGGGTTTCACGATATCCAAGAACACCAGAAATGATAGGCTAATTGGGAACATCAGATTCTGAAAGGACTGATTGAGCATTAGATTATATCCATAATTCCATATCATTGGTAGTGAAATGTAGTGAGAGCATCAAATTACTTGATTTCAAGCACTTCAAATTCAAGCTAAGGTCAAGTTAAACAAGAGGTTGAAGTGTTACACATTCACAAGGAAGTCGAATGTCGATTCGATTTGAATCTGCTGCGATGAACAATAATTTCAGCCAAATAAAGGCATCCAACCAACTAAAAGTCGTTTTCACCCAATGTGTATCTGATTTAAAGAGATGCTATCCAAACAAAAGGAATCAAGAAGATATCTTGTAGTCCATATATTGACTTTGTGTAGCAGATATTGCCCACTTTGCACTCCATATATTGTTTCAGTGGTGTTATCACAATAATAGACATTGTTTTTTCGTGTAAATGAATGGAAATTGTATTCAATTGTTTTGTCTGTCATTTGGAGTAATTATTTTGTGCCTTGTAAATTCCGCCCAGTACCATTTGCTTCTCTTGCCTTTCCTAATATAAAATCGGTTTTGTAATTGACTACTCCGTATTTTATAATGGACTTAACTTTCATTCAGTTTGTATGACGGTAAAAGGGAAGGAGGAAGGTAATGAGTGTGTTGTTGCAAATGATTCTGAAAAATCAGATTATAAGAAAAGGGTGGAACATGCAAATGAGTGTGTTATTGCAAATGACTCTCCTCTACCCTGTTCTATATCTCATTTCTGGCTGCATTACTTTCAGAATTTTCTAAGTTAGCACATCTATATTTTGTCATACTTTTCTATGAATTCAGCTTCTCATGTGCCACATCTACCAACTTTGCCTCAGTTTCCATTTCATGTTCGGCTCTGGCTGACGACGAAACAAGCTTACAAACGAAGGCATGAATCTTGTTTCTCGATCTACAAACTTTGCCTCAATCTTTATTCACATACAAGATTGGAATCAATTTCACTGGCACCAAAATGGATTTGCAAAAATTTTCAACACACAATTATCAGTTGTAATGAAAAATATTTATAAGCAAAATTTTCTCTAGCATTCAAGTAGGAATCTTGTTTCTCCATCTACAGTCTATGAAAAATGGAAGAGCAAATCTTGCTCTAGCATTCAAGTAGGATTTGCAAAAATGGAAGAGCAAATCTTGCCAAATGGAGCCTAAATGTCTATTGGTTATGAAAAATGGAAGACAGTAAAAGATTTGAGTAATCAACTTGTTGCCTTTTCTCCTATCTTCCTTTGAACTTCCCATTTATTGCAAAAAAGTGCATATGCTACACAAAATTTTATGGTGTCGATGGAAACGTACATTGCAACACAAAAAGAACTCTCAATCTAAAAAACAACTCTCAATCTAACATAATCTGCTAGGAAAAACAACTCTCAATCTCAAAAAGATCATAGTCATTCCAAAAAAGATCCAGTCTCAAATTTCACAAAAAAAATCCAATCTCAGTTTTTCATCTCACTTTGCTGATTTTATGATATGAGTTTCAGGAAAAAAAAACTGAATAAGAAGAAGAGAGAATTCAACAAAAGTAAGCCGGCGTAAATCCTCTCGACAGAAACTCACAGAGCATTCAACAACAGAAGAAAGAATTCAGCAGCAGCAAGGAGTAAAAAAAGAAAAAGAAAAATAAGATAGAATTCAGTAGCAAAAGAGAGTATTCAACAACATCAACAAGGAGTAAATCAGCTTCGACTTCATTTCTCTTCCATGTGAAAGTTCAATGTGCTAGCATATTCATAACACTTCTACTATAGAATAATCACAAGTAATCTGTTTCGGAAGACAACCATTCCTTTCCAATCTAGCTTTATTGATGTGCTTGATCTTATATTGGTTGGATCCTCCGACCTTCATGATTTCCCTCATGCACAACTGTAGTGACATGCAAGAACACGCAGTCTATCTTTCTTGTCGAATAATCATGAAAAGCCTTCTCGACTGCACTGACAAGACCTTCTACAGTTGTTGGATACTCTTTGTGTTGTAATGCTTGGATGGCCCGGAAGAAGCCAAGATCAAGGATATTCAAATCTGGAGAGTTTGGTGGCTGACAGAATATTCGAATGTCAAAACCGTTTTGTGAAGCTGCCCTTTGAAATTCTCCATCATTTATATCAATATGAGTCCTTGCATTGTCTTGTTGAATGAAGATGGTTCTCCTTGGCTCTTCCGAAGGCCACTTCGATTGAATCGATGGTAAAACGTTTTCAATTAAACATGCTCTAATTGTCTCTCTTTTGACTAAAGCTAGTGGCTTCATCTCTAAAGTTCCGACTTCTCTGTTTCTACTTCTCCTCCGAGCAGGTTGTGTTGTAACAAAAGGAAATACCCCTATTTTCCTTGAAAACACTTCACGGCCATCATTGTCAAATCGTGGACGCCCCATAGCAACTAAGAACATAACTTTTCCAATGAAATTTTTGCTTCAACATGTCCGTAAAGGTTCTTCTTCGGTAGGGAGCAAATAGTAGGTTTCAGATTTTTTGGACATGTAAAACCATTTTTCATCAAAATGCACGGCATTGTACATATCGACAAACTTTGGTACATGAGGTATGCTAATTGGCTCTATCATTGAGAGGTAATATTGTAGACGGCTCGTTTGTTTCCATCAGTGAGGAGAGGTTTGGTGGCATTTGAATGGCGGCGTAGTGTTGAAAACCGAGATTTGAGGTAACGAAAAACGATTTGAGCGGAAGCGAGTGATAATAGAACGAGATACTCAATCAAACATGCAAGAACGAACACCAAGATTTTACGAGGTTCGGCAAAAATTGCCTACGTCCTCAGGGCCTCAAGAATCGGCTGAATCCACGTAATCGTTCAATAGAGGGTACAATCAAGCAATGCAAAGATAAACCCTAGATCTAGCATGCATGAGTATCAGAGATAACGAGAGAAGATAATCCCTCTGTGTGGGATAGCCGCAGATCGAAGAACTCTTCGATTCTCCTAAACCCTAGATCTCTAGACGTGAGAGAAGCAACAACCCAAGCCAGAAGCGATCGTCGAGACTAACCACCAAGTTCGTCTTCACAATAGCCGGAAAGAACTCCAAGATTGGTAACCCAAACCCTAGAAAAAACCCTTTGAGAGCGTATGTGAGGAGACGGAGGAGAGAGAGAGCTAATCTGAGCATACAGAAACCAAAAGCGAGCTTAAATAGCTAGGTCACCGGGTCTCAAGAGAAGCCAGGCGCAAAACGCAGCGTTCCAACTCAAACCGGGACATGGGCTACCAGGCTCGCTCCACTTCTGGAGATTGGGCTCGGTATGGGCCAAAGCCCACACACAGGTATCATCTCTAACATATATATATATATATATATATATATATATATATATATATATATATATATATATATCATACATATTATACATATATAATATACTATAGGTTATACACTATACTCCACTATTGTCCATTAGACTCGGTAGAGGATCAAGTCGATTTGACGACTCAATACGACTCAGTCGAGTCTAACTACAACCGTGCATCCATGTATACCTAAGTATATATTATATATGTTATATGTATACTCCTCATTAGAGGTGGCAATCGGGCGAGTCGGGTCGGGTTATTCGGTTTCGGGTCATATCGGACTCGGGTTGATATCGGGTGGGATGACAATTCGGGACTGATCGGCTACGGGTCGGGTTTATTCGGGCATTATTTTATCGGATACAATCGGGTTTTCGGGTCCTATTCAGTTCGGGCGAATCTGGTTCGGGTGAATCGGGTTTCGGTCTAAACGGGTTCAGGTGAATCGGGTTTTGGGTCTAAACGGATTCGGGTGAATCGGGTTTCGGTCGCAACGTTTTTGGTCGAATTGGGTTCAATCAAATCGAACCCGCAATAATTATATTGCATAAAACAAATCAATTATTTATTTACCTATGATATATTTATCCTTCTATATGCATTAAGCTAATGTTTATCAATTCTTAATCAACACTACTACATTCGTTAAAAAATGTAAGTCTTCTCACTTTTTACAATATTTTTTTATAAAAAAAACTCAATATTGTATAAATTATTATTTTTAAGTATTAATTTCATATTTATTACTTATAACTACAAAATTATAAAAATGACCAAAAATTGATATTTATATAGTTTTGGTGTCTTAAAAAATGTTAAAAAGTGACTTTTTTTTGTTGAGGGAGTACAAAATTACATTTAATTATACTATATGCATGATAATATTACCATCCATTATTAAGTAATCAAATACTTAGGTTGTTTTGAGTATTTTAGGGAAAAAGATAAGATTTTTGTTGGTTTCGGATATAATCGGGTCTGGGTTATTTTGGGTTTCGGGTAATTTCGGGTTTCGAATATGTTCGGGTCGGGCAATTTCGGGTTTCGGGTTGATTTCGGGTTTCGGGTTGATTTCGGGTCAGTCCATTCGGATATAATCGGGTTCGGGTTATTACTGGGTTCGGATTGCTTTCGGGTTCGGCCTTAACTCGGATCTGGTCGTTCGGTCTCGGATACAAACTTTTTTTTTCAATTATTCGGGTGTCGGACGGGTTTGGGTCGGATTAATCGGATCGGTTTTCTCGGGTCGGGTTGGGTATTGCTAGCTCTACTCATCATACACACATACATGATACAAGCACATAACAATATTACATGCAACATATATGAAAGTAAGACATAGGCAAATAAACACATAACATTACAACAAATCACCCTCTATTTTTCTAAGTCTTGCTCTAGGTAGACCATAACCTAAGCAAAGTGGATTCCAAGCCAGTCCATCATCAGCCCAGATATGCAAGGATCACCCATGGACATCCTCCAAGTGGAGGAAGTTCCTACAGAACACAAATTTTTCATAAGGAACAATTTTAGTGCCAAAATCTGCAGGGTTAAACTTACCATCAATTTTCTTAACATGTATGACATTATCTTCCACTTTCTCAATAATAAAATTGTATCTAAGATCAATATGTTTAGTACGCTCGTGGTACATGGGGTCCCTGTAGAGATAGAGTGCACTCTGACTGTCAATGTGCAGAACAGAGGTATAGTGCTTCCTCTCTATCTCCTTAAGGATTCCTTGCAGCCAGATAGCCTCCTTGCAGGTCTCTGTAGCTGCTATGTACTCAACTTTAGTGGATGAGAGAGTAACTATGGATTGCTGCTGGGATTTCCAAGAAACACAATTGCCTGCCCATGTATACACATTGGAGGTAATGGATTTCCTGGTATCCTTGTTTGAAGCATAATCAGCATCCACAAAGCCATGTAAGTCATAAGAGGAGGTGTGCTCAACATATAACAAAGACAGGTTAGCATTACCAAGCAAGTATCTCAAAAGATATTTCATAGACACCAAGTGTTTCTCAGCAGGTTCAGTCATGAATCTGCTAAGAGTGCTTATTGCAAATGCAAGATCAAGACGAGTACAAATGATAGAGTACATCACTGAACCTACAAAAACATCATAAGGGATAGATATCATAATGTTAAGTTCAGCAACATACAACTTCCCTTTCATTTTAGTGAGATCAAGATGAGCACCTAAAGGAATATTGTTAATCTTGTCACCAGAAATATGAAATCTCTCAAGAACCTTATACACATGATCACACTGATGCAACCAACGTCTTTTTAGGCTTCCTATCTCTTATAATAGACATGCCTAAAATCTTTTTAGCAATGCCTAAATATTTCATGTCAAAGTGCTTCTGCAGATTCCTTTTAATATCATGAATAGCATCAACAGATTTAGAGATCAGCAAGATGTCATCCACATATAAAAGCACATAAAGAACAAGACTCTTATTGACACCTTTGAAGTATAAACATGTATCAAACTTGCTCCTTTTAAACCCTAGACTAAACCTCATGCATTTGTCAAATTTAATATTCCATTGTCTAGGTGATTGCTTTAAGCCATAAATGGACTTATTCAACAAACAAGCATGATTAGGATGCACAGAGTCAATGAAGCCCTTGGGATGTTTCATATAAATTGTCTCATCCAAGTCACCATGAAGAAAAGCTGTCTTAACATCCATTTGTTATAATTCAAAATCATAAACAAAAGTCATGGCAAGCAACAGTCTCAAAGTCTTATATATCACAACAGGAGCAAATATTTCACAACCTAGCTTTATACCTAGGAGGATTAGACTTATAAATGCCCTCCTTAAGCTTATAGATCCACTTACAATCAATCAATCTAGCATAAGCAGGTTTAGGCACCAAATTCTAGGTTTTATTCAGCCTCATAGATTCTATCTCATCATTCATATCATGTTTTCAATTAGCAGAGTGAATACATCTCATAGCTTGTTCATAAGTTTCAGGAGTAAATATCTTCACAACATCAGAAACCAAGCATGCAAACTCAACAATGTTATTAATGAACCTTTTATTTGGTATAACAGTCCTAGGACTCCTATCCCTAGTCAACTGCCAATTAGTCAAATCATGCCCTTCAGTGGCTGAAGAACTAGAGGAACCAGAACCAGACACAGGCACAGATTCAACAATAACATCCTCATTCACATAAATAGGAGAAGCAGAAGAGGAATTAGGTTCATTATTTACTCCCCTACCCAATTGGTGAGGTTGCACATCAACAAGTTGCATAGCATCAGAAACAGTAGCAGAAGAAGTAGACACAAATGAATCAGATGCAGAGAGAGTAGAGGAAGAAGAGGGAGAAAAACTACTGTCAAACTCATCATCTGAATCAAGATCATTGCGCTGAGGCATAAAGGAATGATCCTCTTGTACCTGCAAGTTAGTATCTGTCACAGCAACATAGGCTTTCTTAAAATGAAACTCATGCTCATTGATAAAGACATTTATGCTAACAGTTGTTTTATAAACACCAGGTTGGACAAGAAGCAACTTATATCCCTTAACCCCTTCAGGATAACCCAATAACAAACATTTTTGGGATCTAGGATCAAGTTTACCTTGGTTAACATAAGAAAACACAGTGCAACCAAAATGTTTAATGTGATCTAAGTTTGGATTTCTTTTTGTCCACAACTCATAAGGGGTTTTAAAATAAATCACAGAAGATGGAGTCCTCAAATCGGACATGTCATAACATAATTCTTCAAAAGCACTTTCAGATAATAAGTTTCTCCTCAAATCAGGAACCCATTTAACATCCTTAATAATTCTAATCACATCATCAAACATTTTCAAAGCAACAGATCCTACACCTTTAATCTTAAGGACATAGTGATCACCAAGCATGGCAGTACCAGCATCAAAGCATTTAAGATAAAAAAAAACCAAGACTTGTGGAAGGTAGCATGCATGGTACACCCAGAATCCAAAATCCAAGTATTAGAATCCGTGTCGCTTAATAATGCAAGAACTTCATGAGTAACATAAGGATGGGATTCACAAACAACAGACACATTAGGCTTCTTGCCAGCTTTAATATCCCTTTTCTTTTTAAAACAATGCTTCTCTAAGTGACCAGTTTTATTGCAGTAAGTACACATAAGATAAGATTTATCAGGTTTTTCAGTACTGGACTTATCAGAGGACACAGAATCAGATTTATTGTCTTTATTTTCTTGTTGCTTATTTTTCTTATTGCCTTTGAACTTAGACTTCACCATAAGAACCTCATCTTTATTTTTAGATTTAGGATCAGCCTTATGACCATTCACAATTTTAAACACCTTTAAAGTCTTATTTTTCTATATGATAGACTCAATAAGCTCCTTTTTAGTCAACTTAGTAGTACCATACTGAACAACATCAACAAAGGTAGTAAATTGAGCAGGCAAAGACTTAAGCAACAAAACACACAGCTGAGTCTCATCAACTTTGTCACCACATCTCTCTAAATCTTGAGTAATAGACAGAAATATATCAAGGTTATCAGCAAGAGAGCAAGTAGTAAACATCTTGAAATTGAAGAGTTTGTTAAAGAGATTTACCCTACTTGGTAAAGATTTTACCAAGTATAATATTTCCAACATCTCCCAAAGCTTATTAGTTGTCTTGCAAGTAAGAACTTGCCTAGCCACTTCATCAGAGAGTCTCAAAATAATCTCACTGTGTGCCAGTCTATCAAGATGTTTAATATCTTTCTTCTTATCCTCATCATAGTCTCCAGTAATAGCTTCACATCAATTTTCTTTGATCAATATGGCCTTCATTTTCACCTGCCACATTGCAAAGTCAGTATTGCCATTAAAAGGTTTAAGACGATAAGATTCACCCATGTTTGAAGCTAAGAAATTACAGAAAGCAAGAAATCTTAGCAAAATAGACAGTAAATCAGACCAAGTGATTCAAGACAACATTGAATCTTAAGCAGAGCACATAATCAAACATACACAAGCCTAAATCTAACAAACAAGGCGTGATATGTCACGTAAAGGGGGTTCAGCACCAGCGATGTCGCCTTTTAGGTCTGTCCGAGGCCTTACGTCCGGTCTCTATCCCTAAAACTCAAGAATGAGCTAGGAAATCAAGTGCGGGACACTCAAACTCTGATACCACTTATTGAAAACTGAGATTCGATGTAACGAAAACGATTTGAGCGGAAGCTAGTGATAAGAGAACGAGATACTTAATCAAACATGCAAAAACGAACACCAATATTTTATGAGATTCGACAAAAATTGCCTACGTCCTCGGGGCCTCAAGAATCGGCCGAATCCACTAAGCAATCGTTCACTAGACGGTACAATCAAGCAATGCAAAGATAAACCCTAGATCTAGCATGTATGAGTATCAGAGATAACGAGAGAAGATAATCCCTCTGTGTGGGATAACTGGAGATCGAAGAACTCTTCGATTCTCATAAACCCTAGATCTCCAGACGTGAGAGAAGTAGCAACCCAAGCCAGGAGCTTCGCTGTGCCACCACCAAGAGATCGCCGAGACTAACCACCAACTTCGTCTTCACAATCGCCGGGAAGAACTCCAAGATTGGTAACCCAAACCCCAGAAAAAAACCCTTTGAGAGCGTATGTGAGGAGACGGAGGAGGGAGAGAGAGAGAGAGAGAGAGAGAGAGAGAGAGAGAGAGAGAGAGCTAATCTGAGCATCCAGAAACCAAAAGCGAGCTTAAATAGCTAGGTAACCGGGTATCAAGAGAAGCAAGGCGCAAAACGCAGCGTTCCAACTCAAACCGGGACATGGGCTACCAGGCTCGCTCCACTTCTGGAGAGTGGGCTCGGTATGGGCCAAAGCCCACACACAGGTATCATCTCTAACATATATATATATATATATATATATATATATATATATATATATATATATATATATATATATATATATATATATAGGGGAGATATCTAATGAGAAGTAACATTTAAATGAGAAGATGAGAAGTAAGCCTTATACCCCTTAGATTAAAATAATTTTTTTTATATGGATATATAGGACATATCTAATGAGAAATATATCAATGTTTTTAAAAAAAAATTATTTTTTACGCTATTTATCTAGAGGGTGATTTAAGGTTCATTTTAGGGTTTTTATGCTAATTTAAATTAGCTTTTTCATTCATCATCTAAAAAAATAGCATAAAAAATAATTTTAAAAAAACATTGATATATTTATCATTAGATATGTCCCCTATATCCATATAAAAAAAATTATTTTAATCTAAGGGGTATAAGGCTTACTTCTCATCTTCTCATTTAAATGTTACTTCTCATTAGATATCTCCCCTATATATATATATATATATATATATATATATATATATATATATATATATATATATATCATACATATTATACATATATAATATACTATAGGTTATACACTATACTCCACTATTGTCCATTATACTCGTTAAAGGATCAAGTCGATTTCTCGACTCAATAAGACTCAGTCGAGTCTAACTACAACCGTGCATCCATGTATACCTAAGTATATATTATATATGTTATATGTATACTCATCATACACACATACATGATACAAGCACATAACAATATTACATGCAACATATATGAAAGCAAGACATAGGGAAATAAACATATAACATTACAACACCTAGGTTGCTTCAATCGTCTATGTAATGTTGCAAGATTAATACCCAACGATTCTGCAAGCGACCTTAAAGTTGTTCGTTGACACAAAGGGATGTCACTGATTTGACTTATGTTCACCGCAGCTCTCTTCCTATCACAGTTTCTTGTTTTTTTACAGTGATATGTTGGCAAACTCGCCAAATGGATGTCACTCATTTGCTCGTTTCCATATCCGTTGGAATGTTTTCAATGAAACCGAAAATAAAGCTGCCACCTCATTAGTTGTATTCCGTTTCAATTTTCCGTTGATACTTTTCTCCAATAAAGCATTGTAAATTGCCCAGCGTTGCCCATTTGAAAGGTTTGTTCTTATCATTCGTGGTGTTTCTTGAGATATGTCTACAAGGCATTATATAAAGAAAAAATTGTTGTTAATCAAATATTGTACTCCATAGTCCTTCACACTATTCTAATGGAAGCGATACTTTAAACACGGATTATATCAAAAAACTTCAAATTATTTATTGACATCGTAAATTACCTAGATTAGAAGCTTCAAAGTTTTCTTCTATCTCTTCATTCGGCAATTGGTGCATATCAAATTCCATTGAGGTAGCTTCTGTCTCTTCATCCGATGGCTGCAGGTTCAAATCGATTTGCAAGGCTCTAGTAGACGATGAGTTGATTAATTAACGACTTAATAGAATCCTCTTCTTCTTCTTGTATCTCAGCATCCGATCGTCTATGCAGACAATGCTCGGTATGAGGATTTTCTTGTCTTTCATCTTCATTCTCATCAAGTAAGTATCCAATCTCACTACTTTAGTTGTGGAGCTAGTGAAATTCATTTTTTCTGGTATGGTTGTAGTCTGTATTTGTCTGTCCATCTTGGTATAAATAGAGTGGTTTATGCGGAGTGAAGAAGCTGATTTGTTTTTTAAATTGCTCTTGTTTTGGCTCCCAAATTTAAATTTGCAATCTTGGAATGTGAAAGGTTACTTAAGGATTTTTCTAGACTAATACAGTACTCCTCATGTGCTTAAACCATGTACTCCGTACTGTCTTATAAAGGTAAGCTTACAACATTAATTACACCTTAATATTTGTGCCCTGATCTAGTTTTTTTTTTTTGAACTGAAAAGAATTTGGATGTTACATAGCAACTATCCAAGAGCATCCCGAAGGATGATGTTGCTGAGCGCAGCGTCAGCGGGGAGGGCAAAGCCAGAGAAAGAGAATGTAAGATGAGAAAGTCGATCTGCGGCTTCATTACCTACCCTAGCCCTGACCTAGTTACCTAGTTTTATACTACCGTACTATTTTGTAGAAATAATTATGAAATTATTCTAAAAAGTTTAAATATTTTAAATATTTTATTACATTTTATATATTATTTTAACATATTGAATGGAGGGAGTAGGGGTGATATACGAGCTCACGAGCTCGAGTACCGGATGTTCAAGCTCGGCTCGTTTGTAAACGAGCCGAGCTCGAGCTCGAGCTCCATATGGAAACGAGCCTAGACAGGAGCTCAAGCTCGGCTCGCTAGCTAGGAAGAGTGCTCGAGCTCGAGCTCGTGAGCTCGCTTAGACTCGAGCCGAGCTCGAGCTCGTGAGCTCGCTTAGACTCTATTACGGAAAGAGATTATTTACTTGCTTGTATATTGTTATTAGTTTCCTTGTATCTAGTTCATATCTTTATCTTACCTAGTTGATAAGATTGTATTCCTGTATATATATTTGGGTCAAGAGGCCATAATAAACATCATCACAAAATTCTCAAACTCTCTGCTTTCATGGTATCAGAGCAAGATCCACAAAAAGAACCCTAATTTTTTTTTTCTCCCCGCTTCTCTTCCGCGTTGTTAGGTCGGTCTCGGCTCCTTGCTAGCCATGTCTGACTCTGACAACGACTCCACCGTTAATCCTACCGCCAACGATCAGCCTCCAAAACGGGCCGCTCTTGACCCGACCAACCCCTTTTACCTTCATCCTTCTGATCATCCGGGCTTGACCATCTGTCCGGTGGTTTTGAAGGGTGACAATTATCAAGAATGGAGCATTGCCATGAAGAACGCCTTCCGCGCCAAGCGCAAAATGGGTTTTCTTGATGGCCGTATTGTCAAACCCGATGATCAATCTGCTGAAATCGACGATTGGTGGAGCGTTAACTCCATGTTGATCGGTTGGATTGTGCAGTCTATCGATCCGACGCTTCGCTCTTCAATCACCTATTTTGAGACTGTTGCTGAACTCTGGGATGATCTTCGTCAACGTTTTTCAGTTGGCAACGGTCCGCGCATTCTTCAACTGCGTGCGGATATCTCTCATTGCACTCAAAAAGGGCAATCTGTGGCCACTTATTTCGGCACCCTCAAGAAACTTTGGGATGAACTCTCTACCTACGTTCCTCCTAAAACATGTTCTTGTGGGCTCTGTATGTGCAACATCTCGTCTCATCTTTCTAAGGAATGTGAAGTCGAGCGCACTCACCAATTCTTAATCGGCCTGGATGATGTCAATTTCACGTCCCTTCGCTCCCAAGTATTGGCGCAGGACCTGATTCCTTCTCTCAATCGGGTTTACTCCCTCGCCATTCAAGAGGAACGCCACCACACAGTCATCAAGGATCGCGAACTCAAAGGCGACTCCTTGGCTCTCACTGTGCAGCGCTCTACGACGACTGGCGACACCACTGTGCAGCCGGAACTCCCAACCTGTTCTCACTGCGGGAAGCTTGGGCACGAAAAATCCAAGTGCTACCGCATCATCGGATTCCCAGACGGCTTTGTCTTCAAAAACGCCGGTCGTGGAACTCCTGGCAAACAGCAGGGGTCCTCTTCATCGTCGGGCACTGGTCGCGGCCGTGGCAAGGGCTCGACCAGTACTGTCAATGCAGCCCAGTCATCAGGCACCGGCTCCAATGGTCATTCCTCCCTCACGGCTGCCGATCACGCAGCCCTTGGTAAGGCCATCACTCCTGAACAGTGGACCACGATTCTTAACGTGTTCAGCTCCTTAAATTCCAAGTCGGGTTCTTCGGACGTCAATCCTGGTATGTACTATTGGATACTTGATACCGGCGCCTCTTTTCATATGACTGGAAATGGCTCTGTGCTGACGGATATTGTGCCCATCACTCCTATTACGATTAAACTGCTTGATGATCGCTTTGTTCAGGCTCTACATGAAGGACGTCTTGCTTTATCTCCTTCTGTCCGTTTATCTCATGTTTTATTAGTTCCATCACTTGGCTGCAATTTGATTTCTGTCGGAAAGCTTGCTATTTCTACTCGTTGTGTGATGACATTAACAGACAAATTGTTCATCATACAGGATCGAAATTCGAGGACGCTGATTGGTGTGGGTGAGCAAAAAGAGGGGGTCTACTGGCTGCGTACCACTGCATCAGCTGCTCATGTCTCTCTGGCATCATCTTCTTCAACTTTGGGTCCGTTATGGCATCAACGAATGGGGCACCCGTCTCCTGCAGTTTTGTCTAAGCTATCTATTTTCGATAATTTGTCTGTTAAACTTGATAGTTCCAGTCCTTGCACTTCTTGTTTCAAAGCCAAACAGTCTCGTCAAACATTTCCTCTTAGTCATAATAAAGCAGCTGATTTGTTCAATCTGGTACATTGCGACATTTGGGGCCCTTATAGTGTTCCATCATCCTTTGGTGCATCCTATTTTTTAACAATCGTTGATGATTTCTCAAGGGCTACCTGGGTATTTCTTATGAAATCCAAGTCTGAAGTTGGTCCATTGTTCAAGACTTTTTGTTCCATGGCGCTCACTCAGTTCCATAAATCTGTCCAACGAGTTCGCTCGGATAATGGGGCTGAATTTCTTGCTTTGAGTCCGTTCTTCTTATCACAGGGCATTCTTTATGAGACCTCATGTGTCTATACTCCTCAACAGAACGGTCGGGTTGAGCGCAAGCATCGACATATTCTTAACGTCGCTCGTGCCCTCCGCTTTACTGCTGACTTACCTATTGATTTTTGGGGAGAATGTGTCTTAACAACATGCTATCTTATTAATCGCACACCGTCTGTTCTTCTTGCAAACAAAACTCCATATGAAATTTTGCATGGTCATGTCCCTTCTTATGCTCATATTAAGGTTTTTGGTTGCTTATGTTTTGCCTCTAGCAATCCTAAACCCAGAGACAAGTTTGCTTCTCGTAGTCATAAGTGCATTTTTCTCGGGTATCCGACTGGGAAACGGGGCTGGCGGGTTTATGATCTTGAAACCGGTAAGACATACATATCCAGGGATGTTGTGTTTTACGAAATCATCTTCCCCTATTCAGCACCGTTGGTCTCTGCAACCCCACCTCCCGAATCTGCCCGGCATCCTTCTATTTTTGACAGTCTGCCTACAGACGACAGGGGGAGTGTTTCATCCCCATCCTCCACGCAATTGTCTTCACCTGCTTCCGCTGATTTGTCACCATCACCGTCACCAGAACTTCAGCAACCATCACCCACAGCAGCTCCGCCTGATCGTGATAGTCTTGATCCTCTTGTCTTGCGTCGCAGCTCTCGTCCGAGACAGAAGTCGGTCCGGCTCAATGATTATGTCTGCCATACCGTCTCTCAACCTGACCCCCCTCTAACTCGCTCTTCACCTACACCATCTGCGCCCTCAGGTTCTCTCTATCCTATAGCTTCTTACGTTTCGACGGCTCATTTTTCGGATAACTATACTCGTTTTCTAGCATCAGTCACTGCAGGGCAGGAACCGAAATCCTTTCGAGAGGCTAATGCTTCTCCATCTTGGCGTGAGGCCATGAAGAATGAGCTGGCTGCACTAGAGCGAAATTGCATTTGGTCTGTCACGTCCCTACCTCCGGGTAAGAAGCCTATTGGGTGCAAATGGGTCTATCGCATCAAATATAAATCTACTGGTGAAATTGAACGTTATAAGGCTCGATTAGTCGTCCTTGGTAATCGTCAGATTGAAGGTATTGATTATCATGAAACCTTTGCACCCGTTGCTAAGATGGTGTGTGTTCGAGTTTTCTTGTCTGTGGCTGTCATTCAGAATTGGGAATTACATCAAATGGATGTTCATAACGCTTTTCTCCACGAGGATTTGGATGAAGAGGTCTACATGACACCTCCTTTGGGTTATTCTGGTGCTCTACCTGGCCAAGTCTGCAAACTGCAGAAGTCTCTTTATGGTCTTCGTCAAGCACCTCGGAATTGGTTTTCTAAACTGGCTGCTGCTTTACGGGCTTTTGGCTTTACTCAGAGTTGTGCTGATTATTCATTGTTCTCTCTTTCTCGCAATGGTAATGTCCTCCATATCCTTGTGTATGTTGATGACCTTATTATTGCGGGAAATAGTTCATCAACCATCACTTCATTTAAGGAGTATTTGAGTGCTTGTTTCCACATGAAGGATCTTGGGGTTTTGAAATATTTCCTAGGCCTTGAGATCGCTCGTAGCCCTGCTGGTATTTTTCTATCCCAACGGAAATATGCTCTTGAGATTCTGTCTGACTCCGGCTTATTAGGGTCCAAACCTTGTGACTCTCCTATGGACCCGAATCATCGTCTGGCTGAGACTTCTAGCACCGACTATGAGGATCCTAAAAGCTACAGACGACTCATTGGTAGACTTATCTACCTCACAATCACTAGGCCTGATCTCTCATATTCTGTCCATGTGCTATCACAATTTATGCAGCATCCAAAGGCTGATCACTGGCATGCTGCGACGAGGGTCCTCCGTTATCTTAAGACACATCCTGGGCAAGGTCTCCGCCTCTCATCTGGCAGTGCCCTTCGTTTGACAGCATTTTGTGACTCCGATTGGGCCACTTGTCCTTTAACGAGAAGATCTGTCTCTGGTTTCTTTATTATGCTCGGTTCCTCACCTGTGTCTTGGAAGACCAAGAAACAACACACGGTCTCTCGTTCATCGGCCGAAGCTGAGTATCGCTCCATGGCGTCGACTTGTTGTGAGTTAATTTGGTTAAAAGCCTTGCTACGTTCACTTGGGGTTTCTCATTCTACTCCTATTCGTCTCTATTGTGATAGTCAGGCCGCTTTGCATATTTCCTCCAATCCTGTCTTCCATGAACGGACAAAGCACATAGAGATTGATTGTCATTTCATTCGTGATTTGGTTCTCAACGGAACGGTTCATATGTCACATATTTCGACTACTCAACAGCCCGCCGACATGTTCACCAAAGCTTTGGCTCGTCCCCAATTCCAGTATTTATCTTCCAAGTTGGGCATCGTTGATCCACATGCTCCAACTTGAGGGGGAGTATTACGGAAAGAGATTATTTACTTGCTTGTATATTGTTATTAGTTTCCTTGTATCTAGTTCATATCTTTATCTTACCTAGTTGATAAGATTGTATTCTTGTATATATATTTGGGTCAAGAGGCCATAATAAACATCATCACAAAATTCCCAAACTCTCTGCTTTCAGACTCGAGCCGAGCTCGAGCTCGCTTATACTCGAGATCGTGAGCACGTTTGCTCGGTTACAAATTTTGAGTTAATTTAGCTCGATTTAGGCTCGGTTTTGATTCAAGCTCATTCAATAATACACTTTGGCAATCAGTAACACATACAATACACAAATCCAGTCCAACTTTCATTTTAATCATTCAATTTCAGTCACAATAAGTCGAATAACCTTTCTAAATTTCAGCAATTAGCATATATAAATTGAAAACATGTCAGAAATCAAATAACCTAATGAAATAAAAAAACCTGAAGTGGATTGAATCTATAAGAAAGAAGTCAGATCTGAGGACGAGAGGGCAAAAATCAGCCAGTGGAAGCAAGGGAGGCCGAGAGGAAGCGCATGTGAGCCACATCTGAGGACGAGCAAGGAAGCGAGCCGCTGCGAGTGATGGAGGACGAACCAGATCTGGGGACGACGAGGGGCAGTGAGATTGGAGGCGGCGAGCAAGAGAGGACGACGACGACAAGGGGCGACCCAGATCTGAGGACGACGAGGGGCGGCGACGGAGGGCGACCCAGATGGCGAGATCTGAGGACGACGAGGGGCGGCGACGTAGGGCGACCCAGATGGCGAGATCTGAGGACGACGAGGGGCGGCGACGAAGATTGAGACGGCGAGCGAGAGAGGATTTGAGAGTAAGCGTCTAAGCAAGATGAGAGAGGAAATGAACGGGGAGAGGCGGAGGGTTGACAAGGAAAAGGATTTGGAACATATAAAGCCCTAGGGTATAATAGTAAATCCGAGCTGGCGAGCTACTCGAGCTCGAGCTCGGGCTCGGCTCGAGCTCGATTCGAGCTCATGAATAGGCTCGAACTCGGCTCATATATATATTCGAGCGATCCTGAGTTGAGCTTTTTCCGAGCCGAGCCCGAGTCGATCCCGAGCTACTCAGCTCATGTATCAGGCCTAGGAAGGAGTCATTTATAGGTATTAAATTGGAGTAATCAATTTGAATATAATAAGTGACAGAGTTAGAAAATTTTGAAGGGACACAATGGCCAACTCATGTAAGGCGTCGATCGGTCCTATAAACGATGGCAGTTGCGCGAGGATTATGCCATGCGACAAGAGATGGGGCACTAGGGGTTGTCGTCCGGTCACGATTTCGATTTCGAATGGACTTCTGAGTAGACTCACTTCTTTGCATGTTATACGATAACGAGTCGATATCCAGGTATGTACAGTGTTTGAGTTAGTAAATTTATAGATGTGCCATTTACCCCAAAAAAAAGTCAGAAATTCAACATGACGACAATAAAAATACCTGAATAATATTTTTAAAAAGATTTTCTTTTTAAAATGACATGACTAATTTCAAACTAGTATATTGTGTTTGACTCGGTAAAAAAAAATGAATTCGACTCGAAATCTTGAGTTTTGGAATTGGTGAGAATGGATTTGAAACTCGTTATAACTCGATTCCAACCCATTCCATGATGTCAATTCTCATTATCCATTTCCATATCTGAGCACCATTCCTATATGCATATCTATTGAGGGAACACAGTTGCTCATCTTCTAGCCAGGGTTTGTCCTTCCTAGTGTAGATGGTGATGAAATATTTGACAGTGTTTATCCACAAGGTGTTCTTGACCTTGCCGCTCTTGGTCTACATTAATTAAAAAAAATACTACCAACTTATTCATTATTAAATAAACTTATACCATGGCTAAAACCAACTTATAGTATACAAGATGAGATACCAATTTGCTTTCTCATCTTGTTAAATGAGATGGATTACTCTCTTGCAACGACAACAAGCTGCTTTCCGACATTTCGGCCCTTGAAGATGCCGATCAAAGCAGAAGGAGCACTCTCAAGGCCCTCGGCAACATCTTCGACATAAGTCACCTTCCCTTGCTTGATGTGTGGAATGATCATCTCCAGGTACTTTGGGTACTTCCCATAGTGGTCTACGACGATAAACCCTTTCATGCTAAGCCGCTTTGAGATGAAATGGAACAGATTGTGTGTCCCCTCGGGCTGCTCCAGATTGTACTGCGATATCATCCCACATGCAGCTATGCGACCGTTGAGTCTCATGTTGCCCAATACCGCCTCCAGCATTTTCCCTCCCACGTTCTCGAAGTATATGTCGATGCCCTCTGGGAAGTGCCTGCATCAAAACCATCAGTCAAGTTAAGATTGATCGACATGTTGAAATCGACACAATTTGATAGTCATAGGGATCAGAGAATGAAACTCGCACCTCTGCAATGCTGCATCTAGGTCTTCCTCTTCCTTGTAATTGAATGCATCATCAAACCCAAACTTGTTTTTAAGCAGATCAACCTTTCAGATGAAATTTACATCATGGGTTCATGGGAGAGTTAGCAATCTTTTAAGTGATACATTGCAATTGACTTAAGGGTCAATTGCGATGCATGATGTATACTGTAACTAATAAGGCGATAGTGTGAACTTTCGAAAACCTTGCAAAGTAAAAGCTCTTTTTTTTCCAAACACAATCCTAAGGAATTGACGCTTGATATATTGCACTAAAAAAATTCAGTTAGGTTTCAATCAAAGTATCAAACCAAAGTAACGCGTTACCTTTTCTTTGCTACCAGCACTTCCAACAACAAAGCAACCCATTAACTTTGCGAACTGTCCTACAAGCTGGCCTACAGCTCCAGACGCTGCAGAAACAAAGACGCGCTCTCCCTTCACAGGTGCACAGATGTCAAAGAAACCGATATAGGCTGTCATTCCAGGCATGCCTACAATGTACAAATGACACATTCAGAATAGTGCAAGGTGCCAACATCTCATTTTTGGATTAGAAAAGAATCATACAAAGGTAAGTAACCTCTGAAGTCTGAACAAGTAATACTTGAAAAGAAAAAGATGCAAAGAAAAATGACTTATAAATGTTGATGATAAAAATAGTTGGGGCATAACGGCAACAACTTTAGCGAAGAAGATTATACCAAGAATCCCCGTGTAATAGGAGAGGGGTACGTCTGTATGCGTGATCTTGAACAAAGTCTCTGGCCATGTAATAAGGCTGTATTCTTCCCATCCTGTCATTCCCCAAACTAGGTCATCTTTCTTGAAGTTGGGGTGTCCAGATTCCAAAACTTTAGCTACACCGTATCCAACGATTGGCTGCACACAGTCATATCCATGATTCAAAACGTAAAACAAACAACTCATCACCGTTATCAGTGACAGCGACCATTTCTTTGAAATTTAACTGTTACTTCTCAGTCAGTAAAGAGGCTAAACGGGGCTGGTGTGACTGTGATTTATGAGCACGTACTCTCAAGTCTCAACAACTGGAATAGACCACAAACTAACTGACACAGACATCCCTGTCTTTCATTCTTTCTCCCTTGTTTCAGTTTCTAGCCCTTGAAAATTGACAGATGTAAATTGTAAAACTGAACAAATCAATAAGCGAATCAGCAGACAAATCAATTAACTACGCCATACGGAGTAGTAAGTGGAATAATCAGAATCAGGCATTCGGATTTAAAAATCAGAATCCATCGGGATTCAAACAACTATGGGCTAATGGATTTCTAGGGTTTCAGAACATCAAAAAGGCAATGCTCGCTCAATCAATCAATCAAGAGAGAGCCAGAAGTGGAGGGAGACGGAGAGAGAGAGAGAGGCGTACGGATCCAGGAGTGAAAGAACCGACATAGGTAGGGCGATCGTGCTTGGTCATACGACTGCGCATGTAAGGGTCGCAGGAAAGGTAGAGGTTCTTGACGAGGACGCCATTGGAGCCTTGAGGAAGCTTGAGGAGGAAGTTGGAAGCCGTGAGCTCCATATCCGAGTCCTTAGGAAAGCCGGTGACATAGTTGCGGAACACTATCTGCTTGTTGCTCACTTCTCCTCCTGCCATTGTCATTGCCATTGACACTGCTTGGTTTCTCAGTCTGTCGTAGTTATCTCTGCGACTCTATCCTCCACGTTTGGTAGTGAGAGATCTGTGGCCGGAAATCAGGAGAGCGGCGAAGGTGATTGGAATATCGACCGCTAAGGAAGGTTGTGCGAAATATGAAGCAGTTGGACCATGCGATTTGTTAGCGCCAATAAGCAAACTATCTAGCCCATCAATTTATTTATTTATTTATTTATTTTTTGATTAGGAAAAAATTCGGGTGAGCACGCTCTACCCGAAAGAGGTCTGTAAGACCGAAATTGTTACAAATATCAATACTCCTGGCAGAGTGGCTAAGGTGTGCAACCTTATCAGCCACTCTATTGCCAAGACGGGGTACATGAATGAAAGAAACTTCTTTCATAGTCGACAAAAGAAATTGTACGTCAGACAAGATGAGTTCGATTTCCCATGGGCATTTGACCTTGTTGTTAAGATGGTTAATAATTATGCTGGAATCTTCTTCAATATGGATTTTGTCAATATGTAGTTGTAGGGCCAGTTGTACCCCAAGTTTGCGTGCTAGGGCTTCAGCTTGAAACGCACTTTTAATATCTAATTGTTTATAGCTTATGTGTATTGGGTGTCCATTCCAGTCCCTGATAACCGCACCAGCGGTACTACGGTTATCAGCGAGAGTCGATCCGTCAAAGTTGAGTTTGAATGTACCCGTCGGTGGTTTGCGCCACTTGATATGACGGGCTTTGTTCCTCTTTATGGGTTGTCTGACGCTTCGTGAATGAGGGGTGTTGTTATCATCAAATGTACTATCATATTGGCGAGTGTTACTCCAGTTTATCTCGTGTATAGTAATAAGTTTCAAAGCGGTGTCCCTATGAGGGATTAGTACCTGCCTAAACACATGTTGGTTTCGAATATACCACATCGTCCACCAAGCGAAAGCAAGTTTACCTAGAGCAGCCTTTGACAGGCTATTTCCAATGAATGACATGATTGGGTTTAAATCCCTTGAAAGAGTGATTTGGTTGCCTATTGTGGAGTTTATGTGCCCCGGAAATTGAACGAGAGATCTCGAATATTGACATTCGAATAGAAAATGAACATCATCCTCCATAGCGGAGTTACAAAAATTGCATGTAGGGGGGATAGGGACCCCCCGTTGGGCGAGCCTATCAGCTGTGGGAAGGCCATTTTGACAGATTTTCCACAGGAAATTTTTGATCTTAGGTGGGATGTCGAGACGCCAGATCTAGGAGTTGTTGTCTAGGGGAATTGAGGATTCGGCGGAAACCAATTTATATGCGCTTGACGTAGTGAACCAGCCCTCTCGGTCCGGCCACCAGTATAATCTATCCACAAAATTTGAGACTGGGAGCGGAATGTTAAGGATTTCCTCCACAATGTTGTGTGAGAGAACAACAAAGAGCTTCTCCTCCCACCATTTACCTCCCAGGATATAGTCACTGACTTTATCATCGATGTTATCAATTCTTGGGCAATCATCCCTAGACTGAATAGCCGATGTTGTAATCCAGTTATCACACCAGAATTTGATAGCGGTCCCGGTGCCAACCGACCAAATAAGCCCCTTTTTGAACTTGTCAATTAGAGTTGTAAGTTTCGCCCATTGCTAGGAAGCGGCACTACTTTTCTTGTAATGGAGAATATCATCCGCTCGAAGATATTTATATTTGATTATTTGGACCCAAACATTATCCAGCTCAGCCAACGTTTTCCATAGCAGTTTCATTTGTAGTGCTTCATTCATTTCTTTGGATTTTCTAATCCCCATGCCCTCGCATTTCTTTGATCTACAAACCCTGTCCCAGCAAATCAACGGGCGGTGTTGCAGATCTTTATTCCAGAAAAATATAGGGGTTTGGCTGATAGATTTGAGTTTATAAGAATAGCTCGACCTTGTTGAGATAGAGAGTTAGCACGCCATTTACTTAGTTGTTCTCTAGATTTACAGAGAATATCTTCGAAGGTTTCTTTGGTTACTCTGTCGTTGATAATCAGACATCCAAGATATTTTTCCAGGGAGTTGGCGTTGGAAATAGTTAGGCAGCTATTAAGTTCCAGAAGTCTGGATTGTGTGATTCCTTTAGTAGCTTGGAAGCATGATTTTTGGTAGTTTACTTTTTGGCCCGATACTTTACAATAGGAGTCAATAATTGTTTTGACTCTACTATAGGCCTCCATACTGCCTTTCGAGAAGATGATAATATCATCAGCAAATGATAGAAATGGAATTCTCGGTCCATTCCTCCCAAATGTGTACCCAATTGGGCTTCTATCACTATTTGCCTCAACCGACAGGTGGCGTGCCAATATTTCTGCACCTAGGATGAATAGAAACAGGGAAAGGGGATCCCCTTGACGGAGGCCCCGCGAAGGAAAAAGCATATCTGTAGGGCCGTTATTCACAAGTATAGAATATGAGACTATTGTTACACATTCCATAACCCAGGAAACGAAAGTGGGGTGGAACCCAAATTTTTCAAGAATCTTTTTGGTGAAGTTCCAATCAACCCTGTCATATGCTTTTTCCATGTCCAGTTATTTCCAGCCACCCTTCACGACCCAAACGCGATCGAAAGGAATGGAAGATTTCGTGAGCTATTAGGACATTATCTTGAATTGACCTATCTGACACAAACGCCCCCTGTAATGGATGAATGAGCTTACCAATTACTACTTTAAGTCTTTCTGTAAGAATTTTTGAAATGATTTTATATAGGTTGGAACACAAGCTTATATGCCGGTAATGGTTAGTAGTCGAGGGGTTATCTTGCTTTGGTAGTAGGGAAATAAATGTATGATTTATTTGTGTAAGGATTTTCCCGGAGTTGAAGAAGCCTTTAATGACTTTGATAATCGAATTCCCAAGAATGTCCCAATAATGCTTGTAGAATTCGGCCGTCATTCCATCGGGACCTGGTGATTTATTTTTCCCAAGGTTGAAAACAACGGACTTAATTTCACCATTTGTTGGAGCTCGTGTAAGGAATTCATTTTCAGCAGGGGAGATTGAAGGGTGAATTATGTTAGTCATTTCTTTAAGAAGTCTATCGTCAATTGTTTCCTTACTAAAGCGTTTTTGAAAATCATTTTTAATTTCTTGCTTAACATTTTCTTCTCCAATTATCAGGGTACCTTCTGTAGTAGTAATGTTACGTATTTGTTTCCTGTGTCTTCGGCCAGAAGCGACACGATGAAAATAGGATGTGTTAGAATCTGTAAGCTTAAGATGTTTTATTTTAGCTCTTTGATTCCAAAATGTTTTTTGAAAAAGTAATAGTTTTTCCCTTTTCTGTAAGAGGCGACTTTGTTTACTGTTGTTAGCAGGATGGTTACTAACAGGAATAGCCGATTTGATTTGTAGCAAGTCGTTCTCCACCTCCTGAAGTTGACGAAAGATGTTTCCGAATGAGTGTTTGTTCCAATCTTTAGCTTTTTGCTTGAGGATTTTTTGCTTGAAAATTAATTGAAACATAGCAGATCCTGGGCAAGAAGCGCGCCATGATTGTTTAACAATATTACGGAAGTCCTTGCGCTGAAGCCAGGTATTCTCAAATTTGAAGGGAGGTGCTTTAAATGTGGCGCTACAGTCAGTGTAATTGTTATAGTGCAATGGTCAGAAGATGAAAACGCACCGTTTTTAGTGATGAGATTGTATCAATTTAATATATTTACCCTTCTCCACAATTATTCTCCGGAGATAATATTTGTACTCAAAAAATAATTTAGTATATGCACAACACCCTACCCCTCTTTGAGTCATAGATACGTGAATCAAGAGAAACGCTCATATGGGTGTAGAGAACGCCGATCATCCAACCTCGCAACTAATCAACTCCCTGATGGCTCCGGACTTCGGTACCTTCGGTTTTGTAATTAGAAATGATATTGGCGGGATTGTTTTCGGACTCCAGTACCTGCGGTTGAGAGTTCTTAATTATAAACAACTTCAACTAGATAATCTGCTTATAGAGGGCGATTGTCTTATGGTTGTCAAGCTCTGTTGGGTGACTGGTCTTATCCCTGGAATATTGAGCTGCTTCAATTTGATACTCGTTTTGATCTTTCCTACTTTAGTAATGTTGTTATTCGTCATATTTTCAGTGAATCAAATGTTGTAGTGGACAGGATTGCACGTCTGGCCTACAGTAATCCTGCCGAGGATAGTTGTTCATATGATCATCTGCTGGTTGATCTCGCCCGTCATGACGCTTTAGGAAGGCTCCCGACTTATCGGGAACCTCCCTAACTTTTATCTTGTTTCGAAAAAAAAAACTCTCTGGTCCGTGAATCCAGATGAATAAGGTCCTCACTCTCTCTCTGAAAATGAATCAAATCTCCTCTGGGAGCCCAAAATCTCCTCCGAGAGTCACAATCTGTCTTCTCGACGTGAACAATTTTCTAACATCTATTGGATTTTCTATCTGATGATGTTGTTTAAAACCAGTTTTAATTTGGGGCTTTTGGTGATTCCTGAGCTATCTTCCCGTTTTTCATCAATCACTTCCTTCAATTTGTGCTTCGAATCCCATTTTCAATCCATGGCTTCGGGTACTGTTCATCTTCCTCAATCTCCCTCTCTCGCAGTCGGTTCTGTTGGGGTGGTGCCATCGCGTCCGATTGGGGCTCGGTTGTCGTCGCCTCTCACCCTCAGCTTTAGAAAACATAACCCATCTCCCGTGTTCGGGGGATCCGACTCCGTCGGTGTCCTGGGTTGCGGGCGTTTGCCGCCCTGCCCTCTCCTCCTCCCCCCTCGACTGCTCTGGTTTCCGATTAGGGTGGTTGGGGTCCGGTCCCTGGCCTTCCTTTTTCCGGTTTCAGAGTGGTTTCGAATCAGAGTTTTTGTATCTCTGTTTGGCTTCTTCCCTACGCTCCTCTTTGGGTGTGGACGGGACGCTGATGGGAGCTCGGAGCTCAGCACCTAGGTTTCCTTTCCTCCCATTCCCAGTTTCGGTTTGCGTTGTTGCGGGTCATGGGCGGGGGTGCTTCATCTTTCCCATCTCCTCCTTCGTTCCCTTCGCTGGTGGAACCTGTTTTGTCTTTCGCCCTGACTGCGATGTGCGTTCTTCCCTTCAGGTTTGTCTTTGGGCCCAAGTTCTGCCTTGAGCTCGGGGCAACCCGTTGCTAGGGTCTGATATCCGTTCGTTGGGCCCAAGACAAGTCCTTGGGCCCAAAGCTGACCCGTAGGAAAATTGGAATAAATTAAATAAATTTGAAAGTAGTAAATTAAACTACATCCGTCCTAAAATACATGGTCTTTTAGACCCTTGCACGTTAATTAAGGAAACCTATTTGCACTTAAATCTCATTATTATTATAGAGATGGGAACTCTTTAATTTGACTTACCATTGTACTTTTTTAGGGGTAATAATTACTCTATAAACCTAAAAACACATGTATTTTTGACAAAAGTTCAAGGCCTAAAAGACCATGTATTTTAAGACGGATGAAGTAATAAATAATTACAATAACTAATTCCCAGTGGGGTTTGCGTTTTTCCCGCTTGAATTTCTGGTGCATTCGGTTCAGGCGTTGTGTGACTCTACGTTTGGCCTGACGAGACTTTCTTCTCCGTTTGACGGGGTTCTGGCAGTTGGAGTCGGGATAGGCTGGGGTTGTGGTAGTGTGTATCGAGGTGTCTCCTTTCTTCGGAAGAATGGTTCATTGGAGGTTCGTCTTCACTGTCCACATGAGACTCCTATTGTGCCGCTGGCCTATGGTGCTTTTTCATGGTTGTGCTTGACTTCGTCTTTTGTCTACGTCCTCGTCTTGTTCGGTTTCGTTGTGTTTTGTTTCGCCTAATTTGTAGAGTTCTGACATGTATTTTGCACCAACTTTGTATCTTTATGTTTGTTTAGACGGTTACCCATCTGCCGACTTGTCAGTCAACGAGGTTCAAATATGTATGACCTTGAATTTTTTCCTAATCAGAAAAAATATATATACTAAAAATAGAGGTGTAAATATCACTACCTTTATTCTCGTGTCTATATATATAGAGATAGACTTTCTGGTGAAACCATGTAAAGGGGGACAAATTGAAGTCATTGAATCTACTAAAATCACAGCTTAGACAAAAAGTAGTTACATTAAAGTTAAATGTGTATACTAGTTAAATGTGAATACAAATTTCTGCCAAATATAGTAACGCAATACTGTTTTGAGTTGATCATCTCCACTGCTATCTCGTGGTTGAAGGAACTTATAATACGGAGTATAGTGTAAAGGATTAGATTTTTCTGAACTAAAGACCATAACAGCAAAAATAATAGTAACTCTAAGAAGAAAAAAAAAAGACTTTCATTTATAGAAAATGAAAATAGAGAAAGACTCTTCATTGTGATAAAACTTGGTGAATGTTACAATAGTAGAACTAGAAATAAATAGATAGAAAGAGGATAGTTAGTAGAACAAAAGAGAAACTATTATAATCTATGTCATAACTTAAGCCATGGAATAATAATAAAATCCTAAACTAGTTGCATATTGCATACAACAAGAACAACTAAAGCTGAAATCACTTATGGTTGTATAACACAAACATATTAGTGATTTTTTTTTTTTAAAAAATCACTTATAGTTGTATAACGCAAATTTGGAGAAGTTCACTCTGTAGCAATAACAACAAGTTGTTTGCCGATGTTCTGGCCCTTGAAGAGGCCAATCAAAGCAGAAGGGGCACTCTCCAGGCCTTGAGCAACATCTTCAAGGTAAATCACCTTCCCATGCTTAATGTGTGGGATGATCATCTCCAAGTACTTTGGGTACTTGTTATAATGGTATCCAACAAGAAACCCTTGCATATGAAGCCGCTTTGAGATGAAATGGAACAGATTGTGCGTTCCCTCGGGCTGCTCCATATTGTACTGCGATATCATTCCACATGCAGCTATTCGACCGTTGAGTCTCATGTTGACCAATACCGCATCTAGCATGCATCTTCCCTCCCACATTCTCGAAGTATATGTCGATGCCCTCTAGAAAGTACCTGTATCAAAACCGATCAGTTAAGCAATGAATAGTCAACATGTTGAAACGACACACTTTGATCACATTCATAGGGATCAAAGAATGAAACTCTTACCTTAGCTGTGCTGCATCTAGATCTTGCTCTTCCTTGTAATTGAAGGCATCATCAAATCCAAACTTATTTTTAAGCAGATCGACCTTACATTCCAAGCATGTCATTAAGAGGTAAATAAGAAAATATGTAACTAAGAAAATTTACCCCCAAATTTCTTGATTAGTTGCTTATAGATTATAATACCAACATAGATGTCATTAAAAAAATCAGGACATGAAGAGAAAGTAAATGGTGATGAGATATGAAAAGATATTTGGTATTCCCTGATAGCATAACTAATAAGGTGATTGTTTATTGACGCACAAAGCTTATGATGTAAAAGGTCTTATACCAAACATACACTATGGAAAATTACGCTAAATTTTCACTAAAACTTGCTCGATTGGGTTTGTTCAAATATTCATTACCTTTTCTTTGTTACCAGCACTTCCAACAATGTAACAACCCATTAACTTTGCAAATTGTCCTACAAGTTGACCTACAGCTCCGGATGCTGCAGAAACAAAGACACGCTCTCCCTTGACAGGCGTGCAGATGTCAAAGAAGCCAATGTAGGTTGTCATTCCAGCCATGCCTACACCACACAATGACAAAATCAGAATTGTATAAATGTTGACAATCATGATAATTTGGAAAATTATCACAATTATTGAGTACAAAAGATTATACCGAGAGTCCCTGTGTAATAGGAGAGAGGAACGTCAGTATCTGTGATCTTGAGCATATAGTTTAGCCATGTAATAATCCTATACTCTTCCCATCCCACCATTCCCCAAACCAAGTCATCTTTCTTGAAGTTTGGGTGTCCAGATTGCAAAACTTTGGCCACACCCATTCCAAGGATTGGCTGCGACCCATGTAAAAAGATGACACCTTGTAGAAAATTTTCATAAAGGATTCATTATCTCCAACACCTTGGCTCTAGAATTTTAGCAAAAATGCTATTCGTCTAAAAATATCATTACTTTTATCTTCCATTTCTTTATTATTTAGGAACACTTGAATAAGATGTGTTGTATGAGACAATTAATTATATAAATGCTATTTTCAGCAAGTTTTATTTATAGAGGGTATTTTTCTATAGAAAAATTATTGTAGATAAGGTAGGTTTATCTATAGGGTTTAATGTCTCTATTATAAATAAAGGGTGTGAGGTTGAATTATTGTGTGTCTATGTATCCATCAAAGCATCACAATAATAAGAAACTGTATCTAAAACAGAGATTGTATGGGTCGAGGATGACGGAAGGCTCTAGCTTGGTAAAGCATATCAATACTTTCAACCAAGTGTTATGTACCCATGTATGTGAATAGGTGTATAGGTATTAGTATAAATATCATATTAAATGTCATAGGAAATCATCAAGTGAATAATGAAAGTACTCCTACTACTCTCTCTTTTATCTCCCTGAACTTCATCTCTTTCCTCTATCTTCTTCCTCTCCTACCTCAATCTCTCTCCTTTCCTTCTCAAATCATCCATGAAAGCTTAGGCTTCCGCCTATCCGACCTTCGGATCATAAAAGATTGGTATCAACGCCAAGTGGGTTCTCAAATTCCGCAATTTCGATTTTGAATTTTTCGTCACGACTGGATCAGCACCACTTTCGACAATTACAGCTATGGCAGAGGGTCGCCGATTGGACTTTATAGAGCAAACCTTGTACGAGATCAAATCACTAGTTGAGCAAGTCAAGAAATTGACCCAAAAATCTTCGGAGCGCAGTTTCGAGAGAGTGGATGAGCCTTCCCCGCAAACGGATCAGTTTCACTCTCAAAGCGAAAACCAGGTAGCCGATTGAACGATCTTTGTCAAGATTCACCATGAATTCTACCTTATTTCTTGGGAAGAACTCGATCAGGTATTTTTCTAGAATTGGATATGTAGAAACCATGGAATTGTTCGACCATGGAGATGCATATCACTCACGAATCCGTTTCCGAAATCAAGAGTCAGCCATTGAAGCGATCAGCTGTTGTAATGGAAGGTACATCTATGATGACTGTTGTCAAATGGAATTGTGCCTGTTGAGGGACATCGAAGCCCGAATCGAAAAGTATTCGACGAAATTATTCGTAGCCCTGATAACAAGAAACGCAAATGAAAGATTTTTCAATGGTCGATGAATGGCCAACATTGTAAGAGTTCAAATGTTCCGGCCAAGACACTGATAATTCAGAGGCTCATTCAATCAAAGGTAGCGACGGAACCTTCTCGGGAGGTGAGTTTTCAAATTCTTCTATGGTTTCGAGTCCCCTTGATAGCAAATCTATGAATTTGGAAAAGATAAGGGTTCACTCCAGTAACTTGCATAAGGAAATGGAGCACGGGAATGCTATTGTTCTTGAGTTTTCTGAAGTTTTTATGCCCAAGTATGCCCACAAGGTGTTTGTGGAAATGACTAGGCAGAGTATAGTTCCAAAGACAACAAATGAGATGGGCTATTGGGTGGAATCAATGACTGTGACGACTGCAACCATAGATAAGCCTCCGTTGTTGAAGAAGAATACAATTTTCGATCCAAGAATTGCAAGTTTTGGTATTAGAATGGGTGTGTCAAAGTGCTTGCTAAGCACAGTAAGCACTGATGTTCAAAGGTCTGAATTCTGTGATGAATCTGGCCATTGTGAGTCTGAAAGAAATGATTCCATCTCATTACCTTGTGGTAAAGGGAAGAAGCTCCCAATGATCAAGTTTAACAAGGTGTGAATTGCCTTTTGGAATACTGCTCGCATTGGGAGAAGAATTAACTTTGTTTTCGATCCAGGTGGAGGTCTTGTTTTTACTGTTTTGTGTGCTAGCCTGGTGAGGAACTTGGGAGCTTTGGCATAAGGTTGCAACTGTGGGCATGGGCAGGTTAAAAGATCCGGTGTTTGTTCAGAACGTCAATTTAGTTGTAATGTACCTCTACTTGTGGGTAACCCGCATGCATAGTTTGGAGACTTGGATCATCCTAGTTTTTGATCTTGGAATCTGAAGTTGTAAGAGTATCTTCTCCAGCGTCGAAGAATGGTGTTGAATATATGGTCCTTCTCCCCAGATGAAGATCATAGCTTAACAACTTGAAAAGTTGTATATAAAGGGGATACACTTCATTTGGAAACTGACATGCATCATCTCTACATCATCAGAAGTAAAATCGCAGGCATTTCAATTTTTTTTGTTGGCCGATGAAGTGTTTGTCAAACTAGAGTAGATCGATGTTGCTACATTCATAATTGCAGTTTGCTTAACGGAAGTGGTTGTCATGGATGTTTCCCAAATTTTTGATGGTAAGTGGTGAGAAAGTATGAGTATATGATAATAGCATATCAGCAATGGTGGGTACTTGTTGGTGGCTTGGTGCAAACCGTACGTGAGTGATGAAAAGTACTCCAATTTTTTTTAACTAGTAAAAAAGGAAGTTGTTCAATCCAGTGCAACCACTACAACTATAGAGTTGCATACCCTTGCAATCTTCAAACATGGCATGGATTTTTATGAGGCATTGATGAGCTGGAAGTGCTATAGCCTTAGGAGTATTGCTATAATGGGGTGTGTATAGGTGCAGAGTGGTTAGCCATAGATTCCCCCACCAAAGAGAGATAAGTCCCACTGTGTAAATGTCCAGCATTTCATTTTGTTAGTTTTGTAAATTTGGTTGTGTTGAAATGCTAGTAGTTATTAGTTAAAATTAGGATTTGTCTACAAAGCTTTGAGGACAAAGCTTTCATAAGGGGAAGGTATTGTTAGAGCATCCACATTAGTTCGGATTTCTTGGGTTTCTTAATATCTTTTTATCACACTCTCTCTCATTCAAAAACTCAACTTATTTTTTCGCGTTTTCTAAATACACCGCTAATTTTTACTGGATAGACCGCTAAACTTCGCAACTCTCTGCGGACCGAACTCTGCAACCCCTTGCGGATCTCCCCAGACATCGTGCCAAACACGCCCTAAAAGTCCATTGACAAAAGGTCCGCAAGACGTTGCGGAGAGAGGTCCGCATTAGGATGCGGAGTTCCCTAACCTATATGTTTTTAAAAAAAAATTCTCAACAAAGTTACGCAGTGAGGTGCGTAATATTTTTTTTTTGGTCCTTGGATTTGCTCCTTGGAAGGAGAATCGGACACAGAGTCGCAACCGGGTGCCGACTTAACTCCGCAACTCCTTGCGGAGTTAAGTTGGCGTAAAGGTTGTTTGGCACAATGTCAAAAGTATTCCGCAACAAGGTGCGGAATTAACTCCGCAAGGAGTTATGGAGATTAGCGGTGTATCCAGTAAAAATTAGCGGTGTATTTAACAATCCCCTATTTTTTTTACCCACATCCATAAAACCCTCATTTGTTATTTCTACACTTATAAAAATAACATATGATCTCACCTTCCCTTTTATCCCATCAACTCCCACTCACTCTCTCTCTCTCTCTCTCTCTCCCCCGTTCTCTTTATCTCTCTTTCTCTTCAATTTGGGTTTCTTGAGTTTTTTTTTATTAGGTAAAATTTCGAAGGTCAGACAGACCTGACTCATCGAGAGGCCGACAAAGTCGGCAGACGGCGAACCGTCAAACATACAACCTAAAACACAGAAATATAGAAATACAGATAACGAGCGAAATGAAACAAACAGAAATCAACTCTACAACAAGACGATCCAAGAAGACCAACTCCATAAAAGCTGAGGAAGCCGTCGAAGAACGAAGCCAAGCACCACCGAACAGTGGCACCGCGGGCCAGCGGTACAGCAGGACTCCTATCTCCTATGGGTAGTGCAAACGAACTCCAAGGAATCTCAATCCCAGATACGGAGACGCCCTGAGCGCACCATGATAGCATATATTTAGTGATGATTTTATGGCATGTTTGCATCGGGTTTAGGGCCTTTGAGTAAGCATTATATATATTTTTGGCCCTTTTTGGTTTAGTTTGGTGGAATCGGTGTCTACCGCTCGGTTGTTATGATTTTAGGCGTTGCGGAGCGGTTTTGGTGTCAATTCAAGAGTTTAAAGAGAAAGAGGTGGCTCGATGATGTTCGCTACGCTAAAAAGTCGTCAAAGATGAGCTAGGAAGCACGAAATCAAGGAAACATGCCAAAAGAAGCGAAGCAAGCTCGGCAAAGTTAAGCTCCAGAAACCACTCGGCCGAGTGGTGCCAGAGTGAAGTCAAGATGAACAAGCCAGAAGGCACTCGACCGAGTGAAGAAACCACTCGAGACTCACTCTGGTCGAGTGCTTTACAGGCATTGCTTTTCAGAGTCCACTTGACCGAGTGAAGAAACCACTCGGCCGAGTGTTTCCTGTGTTCCGAATTAAATTCATTTTCTTTTCTAAACAAAAGGGGATTCGAAAGGTTGAAACGGGGGGAGACCAGTGGAGGCCGAAAAATCTGACATTGTAGGAGAGCTTTTGAGGGCTTTGGGAGACTAGAGATTTTTGGAAAGAAAAACTTGTTCGATCTATCAAATTCCGGTAATTTCCATTCCATCTCCGTTGTTCTATGTTTGTCTTGCCGAATTTGATTGAATCAAGCATGTACTTATCCATGAGTTGCTAGATTTCCTATTCTAGGGTTGGGATTGTCCCGACAATGCGAAAATAGGCTTGTTCTTAGTATTGTTTGAATGATATTTGATTCTATTTGGTGATTTAATCCTATCGCGCCAGCCCTAGTTGACGAGAGTCGATTAGAACTGATTGGGGTTTGAAATCGAGAGACTAAGACCCCGAATTGGAACCTAGATGGTGAATTTAGGCCGAGAGGCTATTAGAACCATTTGAACTATAGGATTAAGCCTAAAGTTTAGTTGATCGAAAGAGAAATTGAACTTCTTGTGGATCTCTAGATCGTCATAGACATTTTAGGTGATAATTGTATCGACTGAGACCGAGATGGTTATGTTTGCACGATTATTACCTAGAATTCTAAGCACGGAAAGGGTCTAAATTGGTTGGTTGAGATCGAGAGGCGATCATTAACAGATTTAGACACATCCGCCTTGATTCCGAGAGGAACTTTGCGATTACCTTGGACGATCTACCTTCACTTTTGAATTAGATATCATTCAAGCAAGAAAATATTTTGGTCTATTGATGATGCATTGTTGGTAAATCCTTGACCATAGAACGCCTTCCCCATATATATCTCTCAACATTAAATCGATTTTCTTGGTTACTTTATACACACTCTCTCAAATCTGTTTGTCTATTCTGAACTTGGTTGAACTAGCTTGAAATTACAATCGATACTCCTCCGGTCCTTGTGGATACGACACTTGATTACTACAACTAAACCCCATACACTTATGGGTGTAGGTTTTAGCCTTTCAAGTTTTTGGCGCCGTTGCCGGGGACTGGTGCTAGTATCGATCGTCCTTTTGACGGCTAGTTCTCTAAGTTCTTTGTGTTACTTTGATTTGTTTTTGTTTTTGGCCTCAGGTTGTGCTTTGAATGCGAAAAAAGAAAGGCTCTAGCAATCTATTGCCTTTTGATCCTGAACCTGAACGCACATTCCACAAAAGAAGAGTTGAACAACAAGTTGCTAGAGCTGATATGATGGCTGGCGCAATAGCCCGATTGGCAGAACTAGAGCGGCAAATGGCTCAAAGAGATCGAGAAAATGCTGAACTTCGACAACAACTAGCTGATCAACAGTTACAGCTCGGCCAACCACAAGGGGCGACAACCTTAGGAGAGCGGATGGATCCGGCTCAGTTCCTATCACAACCAGGTGTTGTCCTTCCTGCTTTGACTCCTGCTAATTTTGAGCTAAAGCCTGCACTGTTGAATATGATAAGGCAGAATATGTTCAATGGGCTTCCTACCGAGAGCCCTCATCAGCACATATCCACCTTCAAAGAATTGATGGATACAGTGAGAGTTCAGGGTGTCGCTCCTGAAGAGTTGTTATTGCGATCATTCTCCTTCTCACTTGCAGGGAAAGCTAGACATTGGTACAACTCTATCCCTGCTGGCACAGTCACCAATTGGGAGGAACTGTCATCTGAATTCCTAAATCAGTTCTTCCCGCCAGCCAAGACTGCTGAGATGAGGCGGAAGATAAATTCTTTCGTGGTTGGAGATGGGGAGAACATCCATGAATCGTGGGAGAGATTCAAGGATCTTTTGTTTTAGTGTCCTCACCATGGGATATCAAAGCTGAATCTGTTGGAGATTTTCTACAAGGCTGTCAGTGACAACACTAGAGTGCTCATTGACTCCTCATCTGGAGGAGAATTTTTGGAGATGGGAGCTGACGATGCTTGGGCATTCATCGAGAAGACGGCTAAGAGATGTGGGAAATACTCCCAACCCCGGGCGCTCTCTAATGTAAAAAGGGGTGCAGGGATCTATGAGGTGGACACTGCAACTTATAAGGATGCTAGATATGACTCATTGGCTGCTGAAATTAAACGTCTAGCCTCAGTTATGGAGAAGTCCTTGTCCACCAAGGAGGTGAGTGTTGCGGGCTCTAGACCGATGCCATGCCAGTTCTGTGGATCCCAAGACCACACCATTTCGGCTTGTCAGATTTATGGTTCGCAAGGTATCGGGAGTCAGGATGAGAAGGTCAACTACATGGGAAATTTGAATAGAGGCCAGGGTTACAATATGAACTTCAACAACTACAATCCCCGAGCGAGGGATCACCCCGGTTTCTCTTATGCTAACAGACAAGCTGCAGAAGGATCACCACCTGGATTTCCTTCTAAACCCCCACAACAGAAAGATAAGATGGAGTTGATGATGGAACAACTCATGGGTACTGTTCAGAACCTAGCAGGAGAGGTGCAGAAACTCAGCAGAGGTCAGAAGTTACTTGAAACACAAGTAGCTCAGCAAGCTAGCAATGCTCCTAGGCCCGCTGGTCAGTTTCCAGGGCGTACTGAAGAGAATCCCAAGGTACAGATTTCTGCTATATCTTTGAGAAGTGGAAAGCAGCTGGAAGATCCGATGTTTATAGCACCGAAAGAGACTAAGAACATAGTTGAAGCTGAAATGGAAAAGCCTCATGAACCGGTGAAAGAGTCGCCATATGTGCCACCTCCTCCTTACAAGCCACCGTTTCCATTTCCACAACGAAAGGCTCAAACTCAAACAGAGGCGCAGTTTAGAAAGTTTTTGGAGGTGTTGAAGAAGCTCTACGTCAATATTCCGTTCACCGATGTTTTGACCCAAATGCCATCCTATATGAAGTTTCTAAAGGAGATCCTCTCTAACAAGAGGAAGCTCGATGAGTGCCAAGCGGTGTTTCTTACCAAGGAGTGCAGCACCTTGATTGAGAACAAGCTACCACCTAAGCTAGAGGACCCAGGTAGTTTCGTTGTCCCTATTTCCTTTGGTCATACTCCTGATTTAAAGCTTTTTATGTGATTTGGGAGCTATTGCTAGTTTGCTTCCTCTCTCAATTTGCAAGAAACTCGGTCTAGGAGAGCCTAGACCGGTTAGGATGCAATTGATCATGGCGAACAGGTCCATTGCCCACCCAGTTGGTGTTTTAGAGAATGTCCCTATTAAGGTGGGTAAGTTTTTTGTACCGGTAGACTTTGTTGTGTTGGATATGGATGCCAGCACCCCCATTCCTATCGTTCTTGGAAGGCCTTTCTTGGCCACTGCAGGAGCTCTGATTGATGTACGAAAAGGGACCCTTTCTTTTGAGATAGGGGATGAGAAGGTTGAATTTAACCTCCCTAAACCTTTAGAACCACCTGTTGTTGAATCTATGTGTTGCAGGATTGATGTTGCAGGTAAAGGAGGCTATGATGCCATGAAAGAAGTGGTCAACCGAGACCCTCCAAAGTTTGCTCTGACAAAGAGTGTGGTCAGTGGTGCTAGAAAAGAGTTACTTGTTGATGTATCTCGAGATTTGACTGTCTTTGTGGAGGATTCCAAATCTGATTTGCAGGTATATGACGGAGTCTCTACAAGTGAAGCTAAAGGAAGACCTCCCGAAAGAGTTCAAGAAGGTGATTTAGTGCTACTTTTCCACTCAAGGCTACAACTGGCTCCAGGGAAGTTGATATCAAGGTGGAGTGGCCCCTTCAAGGTCAAAGGAATGCATCCCCATGGAGTTGTTGAGGTATGGAGCAAACGGACCGGCGAGTTTAAGGTGAATGGACAAAGACTAAAGGAATACTCCGCCGTAGATCCGACCAAGGAGGTTGTTTCCATTCAACCACCTTGACCCAAGCAATCGAAGGTACTGGAAGGTCGGCTTCAGACCTTAAACTAGCGCTTCTCGGGAGGCAACCCGAGGTATGTTTTCTTTATTTTTAGTTTTCAGTTTTTTTTCTTTCTTTTGTTTTTTTTTTTGGGTTTGATTTGCAAAAGTGCAAGTATGGGGTGCAGAGTGCGCTATATTGAGAATATTATTTGTGTTTTGAGCTGAATTGAAGGTGTTTGGCACCTATCTACTAACCCCCATCTTACCGAGTTTGTTGCTTGTTTGTGTTGGTTATCTTGTCTAGGTTTGGACGCAAATGGCTCTAGCTTGGCTACCTTCTAGACACATGCTCTACATGTTAAAATTGTGAGTATTCCCATCTCTTATTTGATTGTTTTGCACATTGAGGACAATGCTTTGTCTAAGTATGGGGTGAGGGTGAATACTTCACAATTTTTGTAGTTTTTGTGTATATTTGGCCCGCGCTTATTGGAATATTTGATGATTGCTTGAGCATTGAGCTACTGCCTTGTTTGACTAGATAACATGTATATCCTCTATTATGTGTATATCTTGCCTCATACTTGGATACTCGAGCTTGACTTGATACCGCATTATTGGGTTTATGTGCACAAATTTAAATATGATTGAGGCAGTTTGTCAGCCCATTTATCCTTACCTACCCTTGCATTTGACCATCTGCTTGAAGCCTTCTGAGCCTTAGAAGCTTGTTTCTTTGGTAGCTCCACAAGATTTTCATAGCCCGCTATTTGCCTTTACCCAATCCGGGATTTTGGGTCATGATAGTGTGTTTTGTTGTGTGGATGTGCTTCAAGTATGAGATGATTTCTCTTGATTGTGATTGAAAAGGAAAAAAAGAAAAAAAAAAGAGAAAGAGAAAAGTCTTGGGATAAGAGGAGGATAAAATTCACTCTTTTGCAAAAGTCAAGAAATAAAAAAAATACGGTTAGTAACCGATCCTGCTTGTGGAGAATAAAATTCACACAAGGAGGAAGAAGTGCAAAGTGAGATGGTCGAGACACTTAGTAACCGGGTGCATTCATCACAAATGTTTGTATTCGCGTAAAACGGTGTTGAGACTAGAGAGTGAAAAAAAAATCTTTAAAAAAATTTGAAAAGAAAAAAAAAACAGAATTTTTTGAAGTGGTTGACAAGAGTGAAGATGAAAAAGTTGTTGTGATGGAGTTTGTTTGGTGGATTGGTATGAGTTTGATTCTTTGAAGTTGGTGTTTTTCCGATTGTTCTTGCATGATCCTTTTTCCCGGATTTTAGCACCACATGGCCTGAAATTTTCCATACCTAACCGTTTTCACCATAGCCCCATCATAACCCTATAAAGCCCTCATGATTTTATTGTGTGCATAAATTCAAGCGGTGATTTTGTTGACGATTTTCAAGCTTTGTGGATGATGAGTTTTGAGGTTGAGATTTGAGCAAAATGCATGTTGAGGGTTTGGAAATTGATGAGCTAGTTGAGCTTGGGTTGTTGGCTATGATATGCTAGGACGGCATTCATCGAATATTTTACATTAGTAGATGCTATTTTGTGATTATTGTCTTAGTCTTGCTTGGGGACAAGCAAGGTTAAGTATGGGGTATTTTGATAGCATATATTTAGTGATGATTTTATGGCATGTTTCCATCGGGTTTAGGGCCTTTGAGTAAGCATTATATATATTTTTGGCCCTTTTTGGTTTAGTTTGGTGGAATCGGTGTCTACCGCTCGGTTGTTGTGATTTTAGGCGTTGCGGAGCGGTTTTGGTGTCGATTCAAGAGTTTAAAGAGAAAGAGGTGGCTCGATGATGTTCGCTACGCTAAAAAGTCGTCAAAGATGAGCTAGGAAGCACGGAATCAAGGAAACATGCCAAAAGAAGCGAAGCAAGCTCGGCAAAGTTAAGCTCCAAAAACCACTCGGCCGAGTGGTGCCAGAGTGAAGTCAAGATGAACAAGCCAGAAGGCACTCGACCGAGTGAAGAAACCACTCGAGACTCACTCTGGTCGAGTGCTTTACAGGCATTGCTTTTCAGAGTCCACTTGACCGAGTGCAGAAACCACTCGGCCGAGTGTTTCCTGTGTTCCGAATTAAATTCGTTTTCTTTTCTAAACAAAAGGGGATTCGAAAGGTTGAAACGGGGGGAGACCAGTGGAGGCCGAAAAATCTGACATTGTAGGAGAGCTTTTGAGGGCTTTGGGAGACTAGAGATTTTTGGAAAGAAAAACTTGTTCGATCTATCAAATTCCGGTAATTTCCGTTCCATCTCCGTTGTTCTATGTTTGTCTTGCCGAATTTGATTGAATCAAGCATGTACTTATCCATGAGTTGCTAGATTTCCTGTTCTAGGGTTGGGATTGTCCCGACAATGCGAAAATAGGCTTGTTCTTAGTATTGTTTGAATGATATTTGATTCTATTTGGTGATTTAATCCTATCGCGCCAGCCCTAGTTGACGAGAGTCGATTAGAACTGATTTTGGGGTTTGAAATCGAGAGACTAAGACCCCGAATTGGAACCTAGATGGTGAATTTAGGCCGAGAGGCTATTAGAACCATTTGAACTATAGGATTAAGCCTAAAGTTTAGTTGATCGAAAGAGAAATTGAACTTCTTGTGGATCTCTAGATCGTCATAGACATTTTAGGTGATAATTGTATCGACTGAGACCGAGATGGTTATGTTTGCACGATTATTACCTAGAATTCTAAGCACGGAAAGGGTCTAAATTGGTTGGTTGAGACCGAGAGGCGATCATTAACAGATTTAGACACATTCGTCTTGATTCCGAGAGGAACTTTGCGATTACCTTGGACGATCTACCTTCACTTTTGAATTAGATATCATTCAAGCAAGAAAATATTTTGGTCTATTGATGATGCATTGTTGGTAAATCCTTGACCATAGAACGCCTTCCCCATATATATCTCTCAACATTAAATCGATTTTCTTGGTTACTTTATACACACTCTCTCAAATCTGTTTGTCTATTCTGAACTTGGTTGAACTAGCTTGAAATTACAATCGATACTCCTCCGGTCCTTGTGGATACGACACTTGATTACTACAACTAAACCCCATACACTTATGGGTGTAGGTTTTAGCCTTTCAAGTTTTTGGCGCCGTTGCCGGGGACTGGTGCTAGTATCGATCGTCCTTTTGACGGCTAGTTCTCTAAGTTCTTTGTGTTACTTTGATTTGTTTTTGTTTTTGGCCTCAGGTTGTGCTTTGAATGCGAAAAAAGAAAGGCTCTAGCAATCTATTGCCTTTTGATCCTGAACCTGAACGCACATTCCACAAAAGAAGAGTTGAACAACAAGTTGCTAGAGCTGATATGATGGCTGGCGCAATAGCCCGATTGGCAGAACTAGAGCGGCAAATGGCTCAAAGAGATCGAGAAAATGCTGAACTTCGACAACAACTAGCTGATCAACAGTTACAGCTCGGCCAACCACAAGGGCCGACAACCTTAGGAGAGCGGATGGATCCGGCTCAGTTCCTACCACAACCAGGTGTTTTCCCTAGCCTTGGTATGCAAAAAGCCAACTTATCCAGCTTTTTTTTTCTTTACGGAACTTGGCGTGCAAGGCTAAAGAACAACCTTGCACGCCAAGCAGAATAACAGGCGTACGGAGAACAAACACGCCTGATGAAAGGCAGGATGGCCGGCCCCGACGGCGGCGACAAGGGGAGCCACACCGAGACCCCAGGCGCCCGAGGGGGCAGGACGACTGAGCACAACAAGATCGGAACGCAAACCACGGGGGAGGCGGCGGAGAAGGCAAACCATCCACACCAAGACCACCAATTCAGCCAGGAGAAGCATCGACAACTGGTTGAACCAAGAAGGTTCGATGCGGGAAACTACAAAGGAGAAAAGACCCAAAACAATTTAGCCAAACAAGGGAGAGTAGGTTCACCCGCCACGGATTGAAACAATCCGATGAAGAAGAAAGGTGCGAAGGGGAGGAACAACCACCACTGTCGACAAGGAAAGGAACAAGGGCCAAGATAGATTGAAAATCTCAAGGATCCACGACCAGAGGAAGATGGGAGGTGCGAGAGGGAGGAAGGCGAAAACTGACGAAGGTGGTGGTCGGAAAAGGCAACACCGACACCGACAGAGAGAACGACCTCCCTCAACTAGACAAATTCTGGGAACAGTTGGGAGACGACGATCCCGATCCACAATAGAAAAACCAAGCCACCAAGAGAGGACGGGAGGTATGGAGGCTTCGGCCACAACCGAAGATGGTATAGGACAAAGGTGTAGACGAAAGGTGGCCAACGGACACCCATTTGCGCAACCCGACAAGACTCTCTCTCTAGAAAACTAGAGAGAGGTCGAAGCTTTTCCATACTAACTCTTTGGCAGTTGACACTTTATCCCTCTTAACAATAACAGTTCAGTTTACCCAACAACGGTTTCTTGAGTTTTTAGTGTAGTTGCTACCCAAGCAACTCAAAATTGGGTTTTTAACCTTTCTCTAATATTATAATATTTTCTTGTCTCTAAAAACCCACTAAAAACTACCAATGTGGGTGCTCTTATGTACCCATGTATGTGAATAGGTGTATATGTATTAGTATAAATATCATATTAAATGTAATAGGAAATCATCAAGTGAATAATGAAAGTACTTACATTTCTCCTACTCTCTACTCTCTCTCGTTTATCTCCCTGAACTTCATCGCTTTCCTCTATCTTCTTCCTCTCCTACCTCAATCTCTCTCCCTTCCTTTTCAAATACGACCTTCGGGTCATAACACCAAGTTATCGAGGATTTGACATGATTGGATGTAAAGCTTGATGATGAAGACAAAGTCGTGATCTTATTGTGTTCCTTGTCCTTTTCGTTCGAGAAGTTGGTGACAGAGCTGACAACAGGGAAGGAGATGATAACCCTCGTTACGGTGAATACGACGTTGTTTGCTCATCATGAGCGATGTCAAAATTCCAACAATGTAGGTTCGCAAAGCGAAAGGATGTATATATGTCAAAGGTAACCAGGGAAGAGGGAGGAAGAAAGAGAAGCAAGATGGGGGTGACAGCCGGTCCGAGGGAAAAAGGTACTTATTTGTTACTTCTACAATGAGGAAGGTCAATATAGCTACATGACTGATCAATAAGAAAGAAGTATGAGGGGAAGATGGATCATTCGTCTTCAGAATCAAAATCAAGCAAACATAGTCCAGAAAGAAGATTTAGACAGTGCCAACTCAGATACGCTCTCAGTGACATCGGAAAGATATTCAGATTCATGAATATTGTTACTGATTGTTCACTTCATATGACTTCAAACAAAGACTAGTTCGAGATGTACAAATCAGGACGTTTTGGTTATGTTCGATTGGTAGACGACAAGGCATGTAGTGTAGAATCGGACAATAACACGGATAGTGAATTCCCCTTCTACTACTGTTGAACTCTCTCCTTCGTTACTCTACTTCGAACGTGATGATGGTACATGAGAGGAGGTTGAAGACAATCCATGTTGGGGTATGTAATATTAATAAAATGACAGGGCTATAATAAAGGGTTCGGCTCCGGTACAGTTTCAATTGAAACTGTACTATGCATTTGGGCTAATCTCCACCATAGAAACTAATGAACGGCTGAGATTATTCTACATTTAAAATAAATCAAGCAATTTTACAAAACAGTAAAACGACAAGACGAGAGTATCATCCTTCGGACCTTCCCCATTCTTATGGCGATGGCTCGACAACTGAAGACAGCCAGACAGCGGCGCTGGTGTTGGTGTGTTGCGGGAGGGAGGATGCCGACAATAGGTATGTTTATCCATTAATTTGGGGGTTTGAGAAAATTAGGGTTTATGGGTTTGGAAATTTGCAATTGGTGGTTGAATTTATGAAATTGAATGGATTCATAGGTGAAATTTAGGGATTTTTGGGTTTCATGCGTTTGAGAAAATTAGAGTGTATCAACCGGTTGGGAAATGCACGATTTGTGGTCGAATTTGTGGATGGAGTTTAGAACATGTTTCTTATGTCGAATTCAGGGATTTTTTCAGTTTCACATGTTTGAATTTGATATCAGGTTTCTGTATTGAATTTCTGGAATTGAATTTATGGAATCGAAAGAGTATTTGGTTTCTTTATTATGCAAATTGCAATTCAAAAGAGGGTTGACTCCTCTGCTGTCATAGAATGTGCACCCCTGAGATTATTGGTGGTATGAAACAGAAATGAAGAAGATGACCAACATCAGGAGGAGAAATTTCAGATTTCAAAGGTATATTAATTAAAAAAAATTTAGCCTATTAGCTCAAATGGTAGAGCGGTGTGCTCATGCACAAAAATGCGGGTTCAAGTCCCGCACAGGCTAATGTTGTAAAATTTGTTAAGTAGACCCAAAGTTGCAGATTTAATACAAAAGCTACAAACTGAGTTTGGTTTATCACACATGGTAGGCACAACAAGACTTTAATTTACATTTGTAAGTCTCAGTTTTAAGACAAAAGAAAAACAATAATTATAAAAGAAAAATGTTAAGATTTCATAAAACTTGGTTCAGCTCTGTTTTTGAAAAAGATATAATTCAAGCATAAGCAATACAGTATATGGTAAAAATTCTTTAAACTAATTCTCAAATCTCAATATAAGTTTCTTGCATGATGATCATTTGTCTTAATGAAGGAGTTTCTTACTAAACAGTAATGTATCATATTTATCTGAGAGAGTGAAATGATTCTAATGATTAAATCCTTGTGGAGGTTTTGATTTGAATAACTTGTTTCTCAATGTTAAATCATTCAAGAAACTCGTTTTCCTAAAAACACTACATCTGTTATATATTAATTAAATTTCTTCTCCTTCTGTTTCTTGAATTGGATATGAGAAGGCCAAGATCAAGGGGGTAGATGGCAGCAAGGGTGTGAATGGGAGAGCAGCAGAGGCAATTTGATACATATACCTGTTGTCCCTCACACAAGAAAACGACGATGGTGCCACCTTCTTTCCATGTCCAGTTGCTGGCATCGTCGTCTAGTAAATTGATATACTTTCGTTTTCCATTGATGAACACAAATTTGGGTGTTCGAAAAGGCCGGCTAGGATCACATTGATAGAAGGGTAAGAGAAGACCGAACGAGAGAGAGACGGGAAAGGTAAATTACCTTTTAATCTTTTATATATATATATATATATATATATATATATATAGAATAATTTCAGTCGTTCATTAGTTTCAATGGTGAAGATTAGCCCAAATGCATAGTACAGTTTCAATTGAAACTGTACCAGAGCCGGACCCTATAATAAAAGGTGATTTACGACAATTATGAATTTAAGAAGTTGTTTATTAGAACGGGATGACAGGGCTATAATAAAAGGTTATTTAATTCAATTTGACCTCATGTTTAAATTGTTCTATTACTTCCCAACAAACCTTAAAAAATACTGCCTTCGTTTAAGAATACAAGTGGTTTTGTAGTTTGCACGTTTGTTAAAAACTTAAAAGCAACGGGAAGGATTGCTCAGATACCAGTCCAAAATTAACTATTTTATCAAGAAAATTTAATATTTTGACTCTTATCACTCTCTCCGTTAATTAAAACTTGACATTTTACTATTAACGCACGCTTTTTGGGTATTAAAAACTATATAAAATATTAACTTTTGTAATATTGTTTTTAAATAATTTCATACTTGTTACCATGGTTATTAGGATCGCGATCCGGATCGGACGAGTTCTGATCCAGATCGCTTGTAAATACTCGTTTATACTAGAATCGGGGATGGGATCGGTAGGATCGACTAAGATCCTTAGAATCTTACGATCCTAACGATCCTAACCGATCCTAGTAATTTTAGATGTTTGTGAATTTAGGCCCATCGAGATTTTATTCTACAAAGCCCATGTTGTTATTTTGGTGAAATTAGGCCCATTTCTATTTTTTTTAAATTGTGTTTTAATTTTTGGGACATTAAACCCTAAAATTTGGATGTCACTCGTTTCATCGTTTGTTCCCTCAACTCTCATGATTCAACCCATGGAAGTGGTATTGGTGGTGGTAGTAATGAACCTATAATAACTTGTAGTGAAGATGAAGCTATCGAGATAAATGATGGTGATGATGATGATTTCCTTGAGAGAGATGCTGAAATTGTTTATGATGACATTACAAACTAGAGATGGGAGGAGGAAGTTCTAATATCTACAAGTGTTAGCACCTATCACATATGACATTCCAGAACAATCATGTAATGTGTGATCTGGGGTTTTAATTTTTTTTTTTGTTAATCTTGTTTCTTAGACCATTTTTAGTTTGGTTTATGGATATTAAGTGACTTATTTAAACATTTTAAGTATCATATTATACCTTTTGACATATTATCCTTGACCAATTATGAATGGTAAGGAGTTATTATTGACATATTTTAGTTGCTTAGTTTATTTAAAGGAGGAAATGACTAGTTTTGTTTAAAAATTAAGGTATTTGTTTGGTATGATTTATTTTTATTTGATTTTCAATTTTTACTAGGATCTTACGATCCTACGATCCGATCCTAGACCCTTGCATCGATCTCGCATTAGGATCTCGATCCTAAAAACCATGCTTGTTACTATTAAGTATGAATTTATAAAAATAAATGTAAAAAAATTATAATATATTATATAGTTTTAATAATTCTAAAAAAGCGTGCATGAATAGTAAACGAAAAATTTTAATTAACAGAGGGAGTGTGAGTGTGATCGATTCAGTATTGAATTATTAAATTTTTTTGATAATGTGCAAAATCTAAAAAGACCAGTCCAGATCCTTCGCAACATTTGGTGCACCCTACGGTACGTACACCACAAAATTATTTCGCTTATAAATAAACATTGAAAAAATTTTAAAAAATATTTTTAGATTCTATACCATTATATTGATATGTTTATAAAATTTTATTATGAAAATTGATGTTTTAAAAATATAGATAATTAAAATATCGATTATTTTAGAAAATAATTTTTATTATTTTTTAAAACATTAACTTTTATAATAAAATTTTATAAACATACCTTTATAATCTAAAAATATTTTTTTAAATTTTTTTTCAATGTTTATTCATACCCAAATAATTTTGTATTACACCGAAGGAAACACGGAAAAGCAGTAGGAGATCCGGCCTGTGAAAAGGCTATTGGAAGGCAGATGGGATCTTTTTTTTTTTGAACCGAAAAGAATTTGGCAAAAGGGGAATCCTAAATGCCAAGAGCATCCAAGCGGTTGAAATTGCGGAGCATAGAATCGTCCGGTGCTACAATACATGAGAAAGCAAGATCCATAAGCGTTAGATGATCCGCAACACGATTTGCTTCCCTCACATGATGAATCTCAATTGATCGAAAGAAGCCTAAGGAGAAATACCAGAACACTGGGAGCAACACTGCAGAGGTCGATATCGACCATAGGTGGTCGATATCGAGTCGAGCACAAGTCGAAATCCACTCCAGAGGCCGGAGCCGAAATCGAGTGAAGCTGAGAAGACTAGTCAATATCGACCTAACTTGGTCATTATCTAGTAAACCCTAGCACATTCCCATTTTGGGCGGAACAGATCGACTAATTCTTTGATTCCAGCCCCAGAAGCCAATTTCGAGCCAGTCCGAGTCCGAATTCCGAGCTGGATTACTTGCATGGGAAGGAAAGATCTTTTATCAATTCGGAAGATAGTTTATCCACATTAGTAATTCCCTAATTTACCTAGGGGGAATTTTATTTAGATAGATAGATTTAGATAGAGATAGATTGCTCATTCCTAGAATAGCTAGGATTGTAGCCTATAAATAAAGCTCTAGGGGCTGGTTTTTCATTCAATTCAAGCCAAGTCATCTTCGGGCGCAAGGAGAGAGGAGCCGAGTGAGAGAAGAGGATGAAAGAGGCGATTGCATTGTTGTAAGTTTAGAATTTTATTCTATGTTAAAGTTAGTTTCTTTTATTATGTTTTGTTTCTAATTTCCTTCGTCTAGGGTTGGGGTGATCCCAACATAGATATGTGTGTTTGATTTATAAATCCATGAATTTGTATGTCTTTATCATCATCTACCTATGTGCTTAATCCTTTGCGAGAGTTGAGGAAATTCCTTATTTGTGATATTGAAGCAAAAGCAATCTTATTATGAATTTGGATAGTAATTAGGGTTTATTTGCGAAAGCCAACTAATCTCAATTAAGAAAAGGTAGTAACACTTAGGGTTTATGCGAAAGCCTCTATATTCCTATTTGTTAATAACGAAAGTTATTTGATATAAAACATGCTCTTTTATGTGATTCATGATCTATACATATATATGTTTATTGTTGTGGTAATCCCTAACCTTGGAAGTTTGCATCTTTATTTATTTTATTTCATTATTTTTATCCTGCAAAGTTACCCGACATCGACCACCTCTTCTCCTGCCATTCCCTCGACGTCAACCAATTCTTCTCGACATCGACAGCAACCGCACACCTTTTCCCGCTATCCCTGCACCCCAAAACACACTAAACCTAGAACCGCTGACTTCTCTCCTGAGGACGAACCTGACTCCACTATCCTATAGCGGGGTCTTGACTACAAATTTATTTGGTCGAGAAACCATCTCGTCAGCAGCCCAGATAGTTTCCCAAATCACTTGTAAGGGGGATTTCAAGCTCGCTTTGAATGGCATTTTTCTGGTGTGTTGTTAGGTTTGGAGTAGTTTGGTAGTGTGATTTATGTATGTTGACTATTTGTCCTGACAGAGAAGAGAATTCGCTAAACACTTTATTGATCTGGTCACAAGCCGTCTTTTTGGCGGATGCAAAAATAACAATATCATCAGCAAATGCTAGGAAAGGAATTCTAGTTCCATTTCGCATCATTGTGATTCCTATATGAGTACTTGGAGTTGCAGATTCCTTGATAAGGCCTCGTGCTAATATTTCTATTAGAATTAGGAACAGATATGGTGAAAGGGTGTTTCCTTATCTAAGTCCACGTTCTGGCATGAATAGATCACTAGGCTCGTTGTTAACTAAAACCGAGTAGGTCACCGTTGTTATACATTCTTTTATCCATCCTACAAACCTATGAGAGAAGCCAAACTTCTCCAAAACATATAATAGGAAGTCCCAGTCTACTAGGACAAAAGCTTTTTCCATGTCTAACTTAACCGCTATCCAACCAGATTTCCCTTTTTTTTTTTAGAAAGAGTGGAATATTTCGTTGGCTATTAGGATATTGTCTTGTATTGATCTCCCAGCTGTTAATGCACTCTGCAATGGGTTATTTTGGGTATAATTTTCTTAAGTCTTCCAGCTAGCACTTTGGAAATAATTTTATATGTTGTGGAGCATAAGCTTATTGGTCTGTATTGAGATGGAGTTTTCGGGTCTTCGCATTTGGGTATCAAATCTATAAAACTGTGGTTTATTTGCTTTAGGATTCTGCCACTAATTAGGAAGAAGCATTTGACTGCTTTAATGACAGAAGGTCCGACAATATGCCAATATTTTTTTAAAAAACCTACAGGGAAGGCTCTCCCTACTCCACTAATTTTTTTAACATTTATTTAATCTTAAAAAAATATAACAATTATATTTATATTTCTAACATCTATTTTTATATATTTATAAAATTTTATTTTGAAAAATCATGTTTTAAAATTTTTAAAAATTGTATTTTGTAAAATATTGTCTTTTTAATTTTTGAAAATTGTAAAACATGATTTTTCAAAATAAAATTTTATAAACATACAAAAATAAATATTAAAAATCTAAATATAATTTTTTTAAATTTTTTAAAATGATAAATATTTTTCTAAGGTAGGGAGGGGAGTATGAAATGCGTTGGAGGTGATCAGAAGGAATGGTCTTTAATACTGAAATAGACTCCAAGGAAGGGTGCTTTTCATTCTCCCTTGTTCCAATTTCTAGACCTAATCTGTTCGATTAAGTGAATGAGGCAGACAGCAAGCTCAAAAAGGTGCTGATGAATTTCTAGGTAGGGTTCTAAAACATCAAAAGGCATACAATAGCTGCAGAGAGAGAAAGAGAGATGTACGGAGCCAGGGGTGAAAGGTCCTACAAAGCTAGCGCGATCGTGCTGGGTCATACGAAGCCGCATGTAAGGATCGCAGGAGAGGTAGAGGTTCTTCACCAGAAGGCCATTGGAGCCTTCGAGAAGCTTCATGAGGAAGTTGGAAGTGGTCAACTCCATATCTGACTCCTTAGGGAAGCCGGTGACATAGTTCTTGAAGATTATCTGTCTGTTGCTCACTTCTACTACTGCCATTGTCTTCACTTTTCTCTAGAGGACTCAGGCAGGGTGACCCATTGTCACCCATTCGCTTCATCCTTGGAGCAGAGACACTTGCTAGAAGATTGACAATAGAATCTTCAAAACCTAAAAAATTCATTGGTTTCCCTTTCGGACGGTTAGGACCTAAGATTCCTTTTCTTACTTTCGCAGATGACATTATAATTTTCTCAAAAGGAACTGACAGTGCAGTTAGAACATTTCGCAAAATTATTAACGAATATTGTCACATCTCGGGTCAGTTAGTAAACTTTGGTAAATCTACTTTCCAAACATCCTCTGGTTTAGATCATCAAAGAACGATGCAACTCCACATTATACTACAAATCCCCAACTCTAGATCATTGGACAAATATTTAGTTTGCCCGATTGTTAATGGCAGAGTAAACAAAGACACTTTTCAGGAAATCATTTATAAAAGTAAAGAAACTGGCAAAGTGGCGAGCTTCTACACTCTCCCAAGAGGGTAGATCAGTGTTGATAAATCTAATTTAGCATCAGAACCGATCTACACTATGCAAAGCTTTATGATTCCAACAACAATACACCATTAGCTAGATCAAATCAACAGATGTTTCTTCTGGAATAAAGATATACAACACAAACCCCTTATTAGCTGGGATAGAATCTGTAAACCAAAACCACTTGGAGGCCTAGGAATGAGAAAATCTAAAGACATGAATGAGGCCCTACAAATGAAGCTGCTATGGAAAATTCTAGCAGAACCAGACAATGTTTGGGTACAGATTATAAAAAATAAGTATTTAAAACATGATAATTTATTCCAATATACACGGAAAGGGGGGTTGTCTCGGCAATGGGGTCAACTCAGCAAACCGATAAATACTTTTAAGCAAGGACTTATATGGGCTATAGGAGATGGTAAATCTATCAATTTCTAGACGGACAACTGGATTTCAACAACTCCACTATACATAAGATTGAACAAAGATTTGGGGAATTGTCCAAATACTCTAGTAAGTGACTTTATCCTAGATGGAAAATGGAAAAAAAATATGAACTACAGAAAGAGTTGCCTACCTATATTGTAAATGAAATTATTAGCATACCCCTTCCGAGTAATGTTTTCAAGATAGGTTGTATTGGTGGCCTGATCGCTATGGCTGGTTCACAACTAAAAGTGTCTACGCATCTTACCAAAATCAAAACAACCATCAAATTAATCATACATCTTGGATATGGAAACTAGATATTTTTCCGAAAATTAAAAATTTCATGTGGCGTACTTCCCAGCAGGGTCTAGGGGTGGAAATGGGTCGGGTGATGGATGGGTGGAGCCATTTTTCCACCCGACCCGTCACAGAAAAATTTCACCCGACCCATCACCCGTCTGTCTAAAGTTTCACCCAGCACCCGATCCGTCAGGTGAATCGGGTGGGTCGGGTGGGTAATCGGGTGAAGTAAATTAAAAGAAAATGAGTCACGAGACATACTTAGAAATCGATCATATTCGATAATTTCACAAACCATATCAACATGGAAATCTTATTAAATGTATAAAAGGTTTATTCATACAGTATATCACTATCCTCATCTTACAAAGTTAACATTAAAAGTTTAATATCAAATCAAATGAGATGAATTTTAATCCGTATCTAGACTCATAGTTAAAAGAAGAAAAAACAATTTGGTTAAATCATGCCTTAACACACTAAATGCTGACAAAGTCGCTGAAACGAGCGAAATTGCTAACACTCTAATAGTGTATGCAAAACAGATAAAATAATTTTTCTTAAAAGATGTGATTTGGGGTTGAATAAAAATAAATTTATATTCTTTTATATTTTGTTTTTGCACAAAAACATTTAGCAAATAGAGAAGCTAGAATTAGAAAACGGAAAAATATGTAGTTATGTTAGGCTATATTTTTTAATAAACTATGATTTTTTTAAATAATCGGGTGGGTTAACGGGTGGTTAAGCGGGTCGGGTAATGGGTCGGGTAATGGGTCGGGTGATGGGTCGGGTAATGGGTGAAAAACATATCACCCATCACCCGACCCATCACCCATTTCACCCATCCGCCACCCATCCATCACCCGGTTTTTTTCGGGTTTTCACCCGTATAATCGGGTCGGGTAGGTCGGGTGAATCGGTCACCCACGGGTGATTTCCAGCCCTAGCAGGGTCTTCCTACGAAGGCTAGGCTCTGCTCCCGGGGAGTACCTACAACCCTTCCCTGCGCTTTCTGTAATAACCCTATAGAAGATGACATGCATCTGTTTGTTGAATGCGAGTTCTCAAACCACCACATATCAAAAACAAGGGGTGTAGAAAAATGTCTTAGAGATATGAATCCCAATATTCAGACAAGGAATATCAAAGGTCCATTAGCAAAAATTGGAAAAACAATGCAAAAAAAGAAAAGAGAAGAAATGTCTCTAAAATGGTGGACAATCTGGTTCTTCAGAAATATGATAATCTTCGAAAACAGGAAAATTCCCACGCAAGCAGAAATTCATGAATTCATTTGAACCCAAATAGATAACTGGAACCTATCCAAAACCATGGAAACACCCACCTAGCTGAACCCCTTCTCTTGAAGGGTTCGGGGTTACAACATACCAAAACGACAAATAATTAAATGGAAAAAACCAACTCTACATTTTCAGAAACTCAACTTTGATGGATCTACCTGGTCCGGCGGAGTCAGCTCTGTTGGCTTCATAATCCGAAACCATTTGGGACTCGTCGCAAACTCAGGATTGGCAAAAATTGGTTATCTCTCCCCACTACAAGTAGAATGCGCCGCTTTGAAGCTTGGCATCCAAAAAGCACTAGAACTCAACATCACACATCTTCATGTTGAAGGTGACTCCCTAATAGTAATAAATCACTTAAAAACAATAGGCAATGTCATGGGAAGTTGAACTTCTTCTTTCAGATATCAAAACAGATTTAAGGAAATTTATTTCTACCATATTCTCTCATGTTAATAGATCGGCGAATGAAATGACTGACAAGATTGCACACCTTGGCCACTCCACCGATGTTGACAGTTCGTGTTCTGACCTAGGTCTCCGAGACATCATCCGTAAGGATGCTCTCGGATAGGTTACCTTATCCAAATTCTTTCCTTATCAAAAAAAAAAAAAAAAAACAAGTAAAGCTCTAGTTGAAATCCTCTCATTTAGTCATTTACCGGTTTAATTACAAGTAGCCCCTCTTTCATTCTAATTACTAAGATAGATAGACAAGGGGAGAAGGTGATTATTGTACAAGATCATTCATTCTAAAGTTTACTCGTGTGTTTTAGCTGCAAATACAAGTTGGATTTGGGAAAGCACAAAGAACTTCTATACAGGTAAGACTTTCCTTCTATACACATAACATTTACTGTAGTACATGAAGAGAACCAGCGCCACAAATTGAAGACCAGCCAACAACCAGTAGAAGTAATCGACGTGACCGCGGTTTAGATTATCCGAAAACCAACTTTCTCGACCACCCCTACTGGTCGCTCCATCGATAACGGACACAACAAAGCTACTTAAGAGGCTCCCGATACCGAATATGCTCAGGTAGAGCGATAGCCCCACGCTTCTGAGCTCGTCCGGTACCTGACTGTAGAAGAATTCTTGGAGTCCAACCATGGTGAAAGCATCAGACACGCCACTTAAAACGTACTGCGGAACCAACCACCAGAAGGACATGGGAAGGGTGACTTGGGGAGAGTCGACTAGACCGTGTTCTTTGGCGGTTTGAAGACGTTCAAGCTCTACTAGAGCTGCGATTATCATGGTGACAGCTGAGAGGAACATTCCGGTGCCTATTCTCTGAAGCATTGTGATGCCGGAGGGCTTCCCTGTTAAGGAACGGGCAATGGGGACGAGGAGGGCATCGTACAGGGTTATTGTGAGCATGATGGCTAAAGTGGTGAAGGTCTGAAGTGAGGCAGCTGGAACGATGAAGTTTGATATCCCGGTTGATCTGTCCATTGTGGCTCCTTGCTTGGTGAAGAAAGTCGACTCCTGGGAAAACGCGACTGCATATGCCAAGCATGTTGCCCAGATTGGGAACAATTTTAGTAGCGCTTTTGCGTCTTCATCCTCACCTGCATTGCACAATTTACCATCCCTGTGTGATTTGCTAGAAGCGACTACTTCTTTGTTGGCGAATCTGTCACAAAGAAACAACAAAGGAAAATCATTTTCCATTGAGAAACACAAAATGCAAGCAAATGCAGTAAACAGAGATGGCAAAGTGACTAATTTTATGCGTTTCCTTACTCAAGCTGTGGCGGAGAGGCGTCACAGGATAAATTTCCTTCACCTTCTTCATTAACATCCGTTGATATACTCTTACTATGACAGTTCCTTGCCAGATTAGCAAACCAGTGACCAATCCTCGTGAATGGACTGTTATGCTCTCTTATGCACTGATACCTATAAGTCCGACGTCCAAGCAAGAAAATGAGCAGACCAAGTAACATCAAAATGCATGGAATTCCAAAGCCAAGTCCCCAGCTGACGTTATCCTGGATATAAAATATAACCGAGTAGGAAAACAATATCCCCAGGTTCATTCCAAAATACCACCAATTGAAAAATGAGCTTCTTGCTTTGCTCTCCTTGGAATCCTGCCCATCAAATTGGTCAGCTCCAAATGCTTGAACACAAGGCTTGTGCCCGCCTTGTCCAAGCGCTAATAAATACAGAGACAGAAAGAACAACCCGACTTGGACAGTTGATGAACTTGATACACCACCATTTTGGGAAATTTTAGCACCAGACCACATCACTGCCGATACTGTCAATAAGCTCAAGCCCTGTCATAAATGATTGAAGGAAAGGCATTCAGGGTTGAAGTTATAGATTCATAGTCAATGGACCAACATCCAATAACGAAATAGCATTCGCCAATCGCCACTAATTCTTAAGAATTCATTTCTTGATTATCTCATGATCCTAGTACAGTTATGTCAGTTGTTGATAAGTAGTTCCATCTAAGTCTTCCAGCTCCTCATTTTCTGTGAACTCCAGAGGCAAATTTTGGCCTTCTAGATCCAACTCTTCAGGAATGAGAAATTTATGCTCAATTGATCTTGGGAGTCAGGTCTTCATAGTGGCCTATGCAATCTTCACCTAGACTAAATGCAATACATTCTCATTTGTTCGTGATTACTGAAAACTGGGAATAAAACCCGAACTTTGATACTAAACTAGCCTCAGTAAAATAGCACGCATGATTGAAAATCAATTTGCATCACAAGTACTTTCGGTGATTCAATTTCACACACAGAATTTGAACGGACTGAACGGATTCATGATAAATACAGCACGGAAATAGAGAGAGAGGGAAGCTAACCAAGATGTAAAGAAGGGAAGCAACAATGATGGTGGGAAATCGACCGAGAAAGGAATCAGCGACGGCGGCGCCGAGAAGAGGGAGCAAAGAGCCGACGCCGAACCAGGCGTTGACGGCAGCCGCGGCCGCCGCCGTGGACTGGCCTAGCGGGCCGGTCAAGTAGCTGATCAGATTCGACCCCACGCCGTAAAAGGCTATCCTCTCCGCCGTTTCCACACCTTTTGCATCAATTTCAACGCCAACGTTAGCAAAACGAAAATTGTCAATTCAATTTCAATTTTAATAACGGGATCTTATTTTTCACTTTGTAATATGTTATTCTTCGGACCTATGATGAAGAAAGCGGATTTCCAGCCACCAGTCTTGGATCGGACAGCTGGGCTGCCGCGGTAATCGGTAGCGCCGACGACGGGGTCGTTTTGAAGTAGAGGAGTGAGGGCGTGGGCGGTACTGCCGGTGGAGGAGACGGCCATTGCACTTCACTGAAAAGAGTGAAATCCGATGATTAAGCCCCAAACAGGCAAATCCTTGTCTGTGATCTCCGAACCCAGCCAATGTATGTGGAGGAGTTTTGCCCAAAATTTCGAGTTAGCTGTGGCATTGGACCACCGACCACGCAGCAGATCCTATGTCCCCTTTCCCTCGTCGTAAATCTATATTTAAAATTAAAAATAAATTAGGTTAATTAAAATTAAAGAGAGAGAAAAACACAAGGCAAAATTGCAGAAAATCACCCCTTAAATATGATTTTTTTTAAACAAAAAATCATCTTTGAAAATTAAAATTACAGAAAATCACCCAATAAAACTGCATTTTCTTAGCAAAGTCATACCTCTCATCTAATTTTCGTAAATTGAATGTTAAAGTGCGTGAAAAGTCAATTATATCTCTTGTTTTTATTTATTATTATTTTACTCTAACCAATCGGGCTTTAATAATTTTTTAACTTTTTAACATGTTTTTCAAAAGTAAAAATCTCCATAAAATATATATAAAAACTATAATTTCATACTTATAAGTCAAAACATTCTACAAAAAGTTGATATAATTGATATTTTATATATTTAAAAAAGTGTATATTACTAAAAAGCTACATGAAGAAAAGAAAATCTAAAAAAAAAATGATATTTCATATAGTTTTTATGATTCTAAAAATATGTTCACGATTCCGCACACATATTTAGAATAATAAAAAAATATATGAATCATTATTAAAAAAAAAATCTTCAAGTAACCCTTTAGAAATACACTTTTTTTAAAACATATAAAACATAAATTACACATCCGCTTTTTATAGAGTGTTTTACAAGAATGAAATTATCTTTTAAAAAATAATATTTTTTTGGTATTTTATAAAGTTTTTTACTTTTGAAAAACATGTCAAAAAGCTAAATATCAATTGACATCAATTGAATGGTGTAAACTAATAATAAAAACAAGGGATATAATTGACTTTTCATGCAATGTAACATTTATCTAACGGAAATTGGGTGATGGGTGCGGCTTTCATAAGAAAATGGTTTTAAGGGGTGATTTTCTGCAATTTTAGTTTTTAGAGGTTGGTTTATGCAAAATACCTTATTTAAGGGGTGGTTATATGCAATTTTGCCAAAATGAAATGAAGAGTGTATAGAAATGACATTGAGGGTGTGTTTGGGTGTAAGGTGTATGGGATTTGAGGGATGGGAAAACTGCATCGGGATTCCTGCCGTTGTGTTTGGGTGACCGGATTTGAGGGGTGTGAGGGATGGGGAACGGGGGGTTTAGGGATGGCGCGGGATGGGAAATGGATCTTCCTTGGAGGATTGGTGGATGGGGCATCCAGCAAGCCCCGAAATGCCCTCGCTTCCCCCCTCTTCTTCCTCCAGGCAATTTGTTTTGTTTTTTAATCTCCCAGTTCCGACCGAGCCCTCGTCTCTCTCTCATCTGAAACTCGCCGTCTCATTCTCCCCGATCCGATCCCATCCCGATATCTCGTCACTCCCCTACGCGCCGCTCCGTTGCAGGACCCGCTCCGGCGTAATCAACCCCTTCGCCCGCGTCAACTTCATCGCTAAGATCTGGATCTGTCGCTTCTGCTTCCAGCGCAACCAGTTCCCTCACCATTACTCTGGCATCTCAGAGACGAGTCTCCCCGCCGAGCTTTATCTGCAATTCACCTCAATCGAGTACACGCTCCCCTCTATCCCTACCGCCGGCGTCGGTGCTGGTGATCCCGCTTCTCCACCGCCACCTTCTTCGCCGACACCCGCGCCGGCGCCCTCACCTCCAATAATGACCTCGACAGCATCAGCGCCCACGGAGGCGGCGCCGAGGACTCGGATTCCGACGAAGACTCCGATGTCGCTTTTGACGATGAGTAGAATACAGAATTGAAGAGTTTTTATTTTATCCAAGAAAATTGTTAAATTGATGAGCAATTTCCGCCTGAATCAGCCTCGGATGACCGGAAATCACCATGGAAGTCAGAATTGACCAGAAATCATCACGAAGGAACGAAGTTTTGATTTTCGAACAAAATAACGTCGACAACCCTAGATCAAGCATAAGACAAGAGGGGTATGAAGATGGGACAATTTGGTCTTTTCATGTGGATAAGTGAGGGTAATTCGGTCTTTTCCCATCACTCCATCCACCAAAAAATCAAAATACAACCAAACACAAAACCAAAAAAATTGGGTGTTGAGTTTTCATCTCTTTCATCCCCAAAATCCACCCACATCCCCCACATCCATTAAAATCCTATAAATCCACTAAAATCCATCCCGTTCCCAAACACACCCTGAATATACCACAAAAAAGTGTCTTGTGCAAATCTAACCCTCCCCTTACCAAAATTACAAAAGTGGTTATTTTTTTAGTTAATTGCAAAAGTAACGGGTGTTACAACACGAGATTTGGAGTGGAGAGAGGGGAAAGGGAGAGGGAACATTAAAAGAAAAAGTTGAAAGGATGGAGAGAGAGATGGACATTAAATGCATAGGAGATAGATGACATTAAATGCAAAAGGAGGGGAATCAATAGTTTTTCGTAGACGAGAGAGGGAGGAGAGGAAAAGTGGAAGTGACACCATTGAAGGAAAGGTCGGAAACATAAACAACCGAGTCAGTTGCATGCCAACTAATACGGAATATGTATCAGCAAATTAATATTGCGTGCCGACCAAACGTTGAACCATGCCACCATCACACAGTGTATAGTAACGAATATGGGTAAGTCTCCTTGTAGTTTTAGTTTTACGCCCCTAACTACTCCCCCATCTTCTTCATATCCCTAACCGATAGTGATAAGATCATCACAGGGGAGAGATGGTTGGTCTTTATCTAATTACTGGCACACATTGTTTAATTACAGGCACGTATTTTCCGATGATTGACAAGCATTTTCTAATCATTGGCAGACAATTAGCAACTTGTGACATGGTTTGTAAAATTGCATCATAAGTATATAAAATCGTTTTGCAATTTTAGTAGGGTGAATTGACTAGTCAAAGCAAAGGAGCATGACGGGGACTCGGAAACGGAGATGGAAAAGAAGACGGTAGACAAGACGAAAGGATGGATGGTGAGGGGTGAGCCATTCCAAGAGGACAGAGGTAGACCACAAGGAGTTGCAGTTTGGCACACTACCAGAACTAGCGAAGGAGCAGGCGATGGTTTTGTGATTCCTTCCTCTTCTGGAAAGGAAGACAAGGTTTTCATTCATGTTGACTTCCCCTGCTCAAATAACCAAGCATTCACAAGGTTCTACCACTACAGGGAACAAGAATGAAGTAAGTCCACCGTCGAGTAGTTCGAAATGGGAACAGCTCGTGTTTGAAAGTCATCTATTCTATTTAGGGGTCTTGGTACCCCGAGCCCTAACATGAACAAAGCTCCAATGAGTTACTTCTCGCTGGAATGAGAGGAAGAAGTAAAGCAATTTAAGGTTTTTTTTTTACCAATGTAACTACATCGGCTTAGGACTTTTTTATTATCCACTTTTTTCTTCAATTGCATAGCTTGGAACTTATACGAGATCGAAGGCTGAAAAAAGCCCATAGTGAGTTGTGTTGTACTTTACAGCAACCCAACCAGGTGATATTCTCCTAGGTTCAATGGGAAAAAGAAGTCAATGTTGCAAATGGTGAGAAGCACATGAATTCATTTTCATTCTTCCCCCCTATGGTCTATTTATTCTTGCATGTGTTTAAGTTCTCTTAATGAATCTATAGAGTTGGTTGGATTTGGGTCCCGGTTTTGGGGTGAAAGAGGTGATGTTATATTTGTATCGGGTAGTTACTCTCTCACCTATGTTATTCTCAAACGTCTCCTTAGACGAGCGACTATGTTGAAACGGGTATGCTGCTTTGCCATGGGTTGATTGTTGCTGCTCTTTTTTTTGGGGGGGGGGCAATGAGAGGAGAACCAAAAAGAACGGTTGGTTTCCAGTCCCCAGATTGTTAAAAAAAAGCAGCAGGACTTTCCTGTTTTGTATTTTGATCCCTACGAGAATGTCGTGAAGGGAGGGAAGATGTTGATGTCCTTTGCCCTCAAGCAAAAAGGTAAATCCCAAAACTTATGACATGATATAACGTACGTCAACTCCAACTCCTAGCGGCAGGCGTCCACCCCCAACTTTTCCATGATCATGCTCATCACCGCCGCAAACTGCAGGGTCTTATCTATCACCATGACTCTGTGGGAATTTCGCCATTTGAACACCCATTTTCGTCGTCTACGTTCCCATCTCCCGTCGAATACGAGAATGAAAAAGACCAATATTTTATCCCCTGTGTAAGAAAGAGAAGAAGATGGTATCATCACTTTCGGTTGGGAATATGAAGAGGATGGGAGTAGTCAGTGACGTAAAACTAAAACCGCGATGAGACTTACCCATATTCGTTATTATACACTATATGATGGTGACACAATTTAGCGTTCGTTCGACACACAATATTAATTTGCTGACACATACTCTGTATTGGCTGGGATGCAACTGATCACTAGGTTGTCTGTGCTCCAGATCCTACTTCAATGACGCCACTTCCACTTTCATTTTCTCCTTTACGAAATGTTGCTCCATTCTCTCTTCTCTGCATTTAATCTCTCTCTCTCTCTCTCTCTCTCTCTCTCTCTCTCTCTCTCTCTCTCTCTCCATTTAATGCTTCCCCTCTCTCCCTCACCCCCCTCTCCTACCACCTGCTAGCGATAGAAAATATTAAAAAATGTTTATCCCCAATTGCAATTTATCAAGTGTCAGTGACACTTTTGCAAACCGGGCCCCCAACTAGTATATCTATGCAAATTAGTGTATTAAAGAGTAATCAATGTGTTGGACGCCCAATCAGGCAATTACTGCATGTTTCGATGTTCGTTTTTGTTCCTTTTTATTTTTATTTTTTCAAAGCCCTACTGTATTTTTTTATTAAGTAAGAATTGAGATCAGATATACCGAAATCTCGATGGCCAACAAGTCGACAAATGGAAGACCGTAAAAATATACAATAGAAATCAGAAAATAAAGGTGCAATACAACAAGAGGAGATACACCCTACAAAAGATGAATCTAGACAAAACTAAATCTAGGAAGTTGGGGACATAATTAAAGTACGAATGAAGTCAAACACCATCTTGAAACAACACGTTGGTCAACAGTACATCAGGAATCCCAGTGGTAGTTGTCTGTAGTGATTAATATTAATAATAATAGTGTATATTAATTAAATATATAATAATATAATTTGAACTATTTTTATTTCAAGAAAAAAAAGTATAGAATCACTTCTTCTCAATTTCACTAAATTATACAAGAACAAATTAACGCCACAAATAATTCAACAAATAATTATTGACATAAATAACTGGAACCGCACAGATAAAAGAAGATAAGATTAAACAAATAAAACAATGAGTCCTGAGTAAATGGAAATTAACTTCCACCAAGAGGGATCTACAAACTAAATGCAGATTGATTTGTTAAAAGCTTCGGCGTCTGCGGTGTTAGAGGTATCATTCGAGATTATTAGGGGCAGGTTATATTGAGATTTTTCTATCTACGATCGCGTCGAGATCAGTATTACAAACATAAACTTGTTCAATTTATATTAGTGGTAGTGCTTGGAAAAGGAATAAGGAACATTTTAGCTGCAGGAGACAACATTGGAGTACGTAATCAAAGCGATTGAAGATTCTGGCAACGTTTCGTGAGAGATCCTCAAAACGGTTGGGAGGACTTAGACACTGAGAAGTAGTTTCAACAGCAGCTAGTTCAGACACTCCTATATAGAATCAAATCATAGTGCTGGCTACATTGCAAAAGCAACTTGTATTTATAATATGAGCACTCTTCTTTTATTAGGGGCTTTATACCATCATCCCATGGGATGATCAAGGATTATTTTTGCTTAGTCAAAGACAATCTGGTGTACGCGTACTGTAAACATATATATTATAATTATAATTACATAATTATATCATTATTAAGATTATTTTAATATACATTATCATTACTTTTAGTTTTTAAAATTTATTTATTATTATATAAAATATTATTACATGAATGATTCATTTCGAAAAAATATCAAAAAAAAATTTGTCCAATATAGCTTATTTTAAAGTATTATTCTATATTTGATTCCAACTTCGATTCTTGAATAACCCACAACAATTTTTTAAGAAGCGATAATTTAGGAGGCTTCTGCTACAGTTGGTCCACCAATCAATAGTGTCCTTGTAGACAAGAGCTTGAAACTCTGGATGTCTAGTCAACGGAGTTGATGGAGCTGAACGACGGATCCTTCCCGAAAAATGTGTTTGAAGGAGATTGACTGAAAAGCTTGGTCCATCATCAAGGTATTTGCAACCAGCATGTCGATCTCTTCATTTGGGTGCATGATTCTTCAGATGCTTTTCCAAAAATCATGATATGTGCAAATGATAAGAATGGGACCTGAGGCCCATGTCTAATGACTTCAAATCCGATATTCACATTATTTAATTCACACTGTTGTTGAAGTTTTTGCGTAAGTATTTCATCATCATTTCCTCTGAGATGATGAAAATATGCGGTGAGATAGGATCTCCTTGTTGGGGTCCTTGTTGCGGTTGGAAGGTGTGCGTGTCTTTCACAAGGAAAAAAAATGAGAGAATTGTCATACATTGTTTTATCCAAGAGATGAACCTTTGGCAAAAACAGAATTTTCCAAGGACCATGAATAAGAAGTCATAGTCAGGGGCGGAGGCATGGGGGGTCATGCGGTGGCTTCAGCCCCCCCTGGAAAAATAAAACTTTTGTATATATACTAAAAGATGGGGATATGATACAAAGGAGCCTTCTAGTGTAGATGGTTGAAGGCATTGGAATGGTGTCGGAAGACCAGTGTTCGATTCCCCCTTCCTCTCTTTTTCATTTTTTTTTAAAGCGAGCCCCCCCTGGCGTATTTCCTCCCTCCGCCACTGGTCATAGTCAACTCTGTCATAGGCCTTTTCCATATCGAGTAACATAGCATCCACCCCTTTTTCCCTTTCCTTGATTTAAATAAGTGGAAGATCCATGTACTATTAGTATATTAGCATGAATAGCATGGTCAGAAACAAAGGCTCATTGCAAATCTTTTTCATTTTTTTTTAAAGCGAGCCCCCCCAGCGTATTTCCTCCCTCCGCCACTGGTCATAGTCAACTCTGTCATAAGCCTTTTCCATATCGAGTAACATAGCATCCACCCCTCTTTCCCTTTCCTTAATTTAAATAAGTGGAAGATCCATGTACTATTAGTATATTAGCATGAATAGCATGGTCAGAAACAAAGGCTCATTGCAAAGGGTGTATATTTTTACCAAGTATTTTTTTTTCAGTCTCCCTTCTATGATCTTTGCTATGATTTTATAAATAATATTGCATAGGCTTATGGGTCTATAATGACTCGTTGTTCTTAAGTTGCTACATTTTGGGATTAGGGTAATAAATGTTTGCTTTATTTGCATAAGAATTCTTCTAGATTGGAAGAATCCTTTTACCGCCCTAGTGATATAGTGTCCAACAATGGACCTGCATGTTTGATAAAATTCCGATGTGATTTCGTCTGGTCGATCCTGATGATTTTATTTTTCTTAGTGCAAATACTTTTTTTTATTTCTACATTGGTTACATGATGTGTCAGCATTTCATTATCTGTTGGTGTTATCTCCATGTATATGAAAGTAAGGAGATCATGTTGCACATTCTCTTTGTTTTTTTTTATTAGGTAAGAATTCGAGTACGTTCAGACATATCTGAAATTCGATGGCTGGACAAGCCGGTAGACGGGAGAACCGTCTAAAGATCAAACATACAGCAATACAAAAAGGTGCAAACTCGGACAAACGCACTCTACAAAAACGAAACTAGGCAGACCTAAATAAAACAAGATAAGGACGAAGACGATAGACGAAGCCAAGCCCCACACTGAGGTAGAACCGTAGGCCAACTGCACATTCTCTTTGTGGAATCTTACTTGTAATTAGTCTTTTTTTTTTATTTCTTAATATATGTTTTCTTCCCCTTTTATCATGGCCCCTTCCGTTGTTATTTCTCTAATGATTTTTCTGTTTTCCCCCTATTACTAGTTTATGGAAATATCATGAGTACTTCGTGTCATTCAGGTTTAGATGTTTTACTTTGGATCTTTAATTTGTCCCTAATATAACTTCTCATGATAGTCAAGAAGTCTCTCCATCTTCAGTAATAGTCCTGTTTGTTTGCCATTATATATATATATATATATTTTGGTATGTCGGTGACTTGGTGTTCTCTATTTGAATATTGATCAAGTCTCTTTCCAGTTCCTTGAGTTGCTTCAAAATATTTTCAAATACATTTTTACTCCAATCTTTAGTATGATTCTTGAGGACTTTTGTGTTTTTTTTTTCCAACACTTTATACATATTTGATCATAGTATGTTGGTTCTCCATGCTTGTGTGACAATATTGCGATAATCATCTCTATGAAGCCAAATGTTCTCAAATTTGTGTGGTCTTCTCTTTGTTATGATTTATTTTACATTAGTATGTGGTAAATTAGATGTGGAAAGTAATTACATATGCACTCTTAGTTATAGAATATGGTAAACGAAATTATTCAACTAAATATGAAGGATTATGCATTCATATCTAGCATAATTTGTTGGTAGATATGTAATCATATAAGTAGTATGGTTGGTATGTTTTACATAATTATTCGGCTAAATATAAATGATTATTAGATAGTATACGGGTTCTTTTGTTTTGGAGTATTTAAAGAAGAAGCCATTCATAGATGACTTTAGCAGTATTCGTACATGTGTGGGTAGTTGTGATATGAATGATTGATGAAATCGTAGGTCTTGTTAGGGTATGCTTTTTATAATTTTTTTTGGAGTTCCTTTTATAATTATTCCATTGAACACAAATGGTTATTCAACAGTATATGACTATATGAAGTATTATTTTATTATATCAAGGATGAGGCACATGAGAGGTCATTATTCATACAATCATATATCTATGAAGCATTATTCATATTTTATGTGTGTATTTATGTAATCGAATAGTTAAAAAAAGGTTGGGCCCCACTGTTAAATGTACTTTCCACCGTGAAAGTAAAACTCCCTCAGCATGCACCCACCGGGTTTCAGAAGGTGGTTACTAAAATACATAGGTCCACTATTTTTTAATTAAAAAAATAAATATCTCAATTTATCTTCACAATCAACGATGCAAATTTATTAGCCTGATACTGTATATGTTAAGAAGTTTTAATATATGTATATTTTTTAGTGGGGATAATAATATATACATTGTGATAGTGAGTAATTACCCACCAAACCAGAATAACTTGAACCCACCAATACATGATAATTTGAACCCGGAAGAATGGATAAATAATATAAAACAATACTCCGTACATGATAAGTTGGAGAGAAAAAAAATTGAAAGAACAAGAAGATGACACATCTACTATAAGAATAATTACCCACCAAAACAGGAAAAAAAATTGTAAAAGGGAAAAAACATATTGACAACTTTGTCAAACTCAATTTTGACGGTGCAATGGTTGGTTCGGGCTATCCTATCTCTGGGTTTGTCATTCGTTATAGCCAGGGGTCAGTTCTTGCTTGTGGTGTCCGGGGTCACGGTAGGGTGTCCACTGAGCAAGTGGAGTGTCTCAGTCTTCTTTTTGGACTCCAGGAAGCTACGAAGAGGGGCTTCTCCCGGCTCGAGGTGGAGGGCGACTGCTTGATGTTGATCAATGCCTTGAAGGGAATTTGACGGTGCCGTTGGGAGATTGATATGGCGATCTCAGATGTACTCGAATTCTACCGCACTTTTGAGAGTATCATCTTCTTGCATACTTTAAGAGAGGGAAACCAAGTTTCTAATAAGTTGGCGCATTTCGGTCTCTCTTTGTTGTTTGTGATTGAGTATGTCCATGCTGAGATTGTTGACGTCGTCCGTCTCAATGCTCTTCGACATTGGGTCAACCGAGGTTGATCCTCTACGAATCGTCGCCTAAATAAAAAATAAAAAATATAGTGATAGTTAGGGTTGTGCAGAAATATACGACACGGTTGACACGACACGAAACCGCAACAAAACGATACGAAAAAACACGAAACGATATTGATACGACACGATTATGACACAAAACGGTAAAACACGACAATAATCGTGTCGTGTTCGGATCGGCATTTTCCCCTTATCGGGTATCCGACACGACACAATACTTTTTTTAAAAAAATATTAATATTGGTGATAATAGAAATATTACAATTGTTCTATAGGATCACAAAGCGCTTGTTGCCCTGTTGGTAGAGTGTGCTTACTTCCGTGTCATGTGAACCCTGAGGACTTGAGTTCGACTCCTAGATATCCCATCCCCTTTTACATTTTTTTTTCCCAGCCTTGGCCATTCGTTTTCTATTTTTTTTTCCTGTACGGCAACATTAGGAAAAAAAACAGTAGTCTACTAATCTGTACGCCATATATATATTTTAAAAAAAAAAACAGTAATTTAAAGCTTAAATAACAGTAACACAAAACCCTGTACGACAACATTAGGAAAAAAGAAGAAGAAGAAGAGGTTTTTGTACAAATCGTGTCGTGTCGTGTTATACGGGTATCCGGCACGAAACCGTATCGTGTTATCGTGTCGGATACCCGGTACTTATCGTGTCGTGTTTGGATCGACACTTTTCCCCTTATCGGTTTCGTGTTTTTGTCGTGCCGTGTCGTGTCGGATACCCGGTTATGCACAACCCTAGTGATAGTGGAGTTTTAAGATGGGCGTGGGACCCGTGGGTGCGCCATCTTACTTTTCGTCTTCTGCTTTTTTGGAGTGTCAGTCAAATCGAATTTTTTTTTGAATTATCCAAAAAGAGAAAAAATATTAGGGGACTAGCCAAAAATACAATGTATTTTGAGATTTAGCCAAAGCGGGGGTAAGTCGTTGTTTGCTTCTAAAAAATTAATAAAATACTAAAGTCGCTGTTCTAAACAGCGACTTAGTATAATTTTAAAAAAAATTATAAGCTTTCTATAATAATAATAATAATAAATCAAAAAAAATATCGAACAAGGACTCTACCTTATTTTATTTTATTTTTTTCAACCGAGTGAAAGTACTGAAAAAGGTAAAGAAAAGAAAGAGAGAAGGAGAGAGAGAGGGAGAGGGGGGAGGAGAGAGAGGGAGAGGGGAGAGGGGTGCGTGTCAGGATGGAAAAAGAGGAGAGAGAGGGAGATTGAATTTTTTTTTTGATAAGGTAAATATTTGGATGAGGTCAGGCCCTGCTGGACCACCATCCAAGGGCATCCTTGGGGATGAGTACGTGCAAAGCAGAATCTACGAGGAGGTCCCACGTGGGCGTTGTGTGGATTAGACGTGCGATCCTGTCGGCGGTCGAGTTGACCTCCCAGAAGACATGGCTGAATTGCACCCTAGCAAAGTGTTGGAGCAGGAGCAGGGTGTCGGAAATGAGCATCTCGATCTCCCACAGACAGCATCACAGGCCTCGCAAACAATTGACGACGGTCAGGCTGTCGCCTTCAATTATGATGCTCGGTAGCCGAAGCTCCTTTGCCTTGGCGATGCCTCCTCTAATCGCCAAAGCCTCCGCAACTAATGCTGAGATGTGTCCACATTTGAAGCCGCCACAATCGATGATTGCCCCACTGTGGTCCCTAATAATGAAACCTGCATAAGCTTCACCCAAAGATAGTTTGGATCCATCGAAATTAATTTTGAAAGATCCCTCATCTGGTTTGCTCCATCTCAAATTTCTTCTTTTTCGTGGTTGAGTTGTTCGAGTTTTCTGGTGGGGGCATGTGGTCTCTTCTTCAAAAGCCAATTTAGATGCAGCCCAGTTCTGTATTTGTTGTTTGGTATAATTCTCCATAGTATGGATGAACGTTGTATTGAGGTTTTCAAATATTTATCGATTTCTGCTTGTCCATAGGCTCCACCATGTCGTCGCAAGTCTTCCTTTTTGCTCGTGGTTGAGTTTAGTGAAAATTTCACGTACAATGTTTTTGATTGATTTGTTTCTAGTGTCAATTTCTCGAATCACTTTTTCAATGTTTGGGTCAATTTTGTGAATCAGTTGTAGGGTGTTGTAGCATTCGGTAAAGATATGGATTGGGCTTTCATCCGTTCGGTCACACAAAGTGCAGGATAGTGGAACATGAATGCCTTTGTTTGCTAGTCTAGTTCTCGTCGGAATTCCATCTAGTGTAAGTTTCCAAATGAAGTTTTTGATTTTTGGGAATGTGTCTAAGTTCCATATCCATGTCGTGTCACAAGTTTCTTCTGTGTTTTGCTTTGTGATGTAAGCTAGGGCACTTTCCGTGTTGAACAAACCATTTTTAGTTAGTTTCCAATATAGTAGGTCTTCTATTTCGTGTTCTGGTATGTAGATGTCATCGATCTTGTTGACCACATCCAACAGAAGGATATTGGAAAGTTCATCAATATTCCATTTCTTGTTGGTGTCGATGTATTTTTCCGCCTTGTCAGTTTCGTTGATTGTGATGTTTGGATGTTGTCGACCTTGTAATGGTTTTCCGTCTAGCCAGATGTCTTTCCAAAAATTGACCGTCTTTCCATTTCCTATATTAATCCTTTGCAGAATTCTTCTTTTAGTTCCATTAATTTGGCCCATTACCAAGATGAATTACCTTTTCGCTGGTATTCAAGGATGGGGGTTTCTTTCAAATATTTTTCTTTAATCACTTGAACCCATGGGTTACATGGCTCTGCTAAGATTTTCCAAAGCAATTTCATTTGTAGTGCTTTGTTCATATCTTTTGTTTTATGTATTCCTGCGCCTCCTAATCGTTTCTGCTTACATACCTTGTCCCAACCAATAAGAGGGGAGAAGGATTGATCTTTGTTCCAGAAAAAACATCTGTTTATTTGGTCAAGTTCTTTATGGATTGTTGCGGGAAGCATAAAATTTTACATAATATAATTTGGCTTATGGGCCAGATTTGATCTTATTAGGGTCGTCCTTCCTTCTTGTGAAAGGGAGTTGGCTTTCCATTTCGTGAGTTGTTGCCTGGTTTTGGTTACTGTTTCTTCAAATGTGGTTCGGTTGACTCGACCATTGATAATGGGACAACCGAGGTATTTATCCAGTGTTATCTGGTTTGTGATATGGATCGTACTTTGGATTAGTTGTTTTGTACTGTTCGAGACTTTTGGGGTATTTTGTAAGGCCGATTTGTGGAAATTGACCTTTTGTCCCGATATGGCACAATAGTCGTCAATAATATTCTTCACCACTCGACACGAGTTTTGGTTTGCCTTGGCGAATATCATCATATCATCTGCAAAGGATAGGAAGGGGATTTTCATGGCTGATCCAGATATTTTGAATCCGATAGATTTGTCTGACTGGTTAGAAGCTACTTGTAATTTCCTAGCAAGAATTTCTGCTCCTATGATGAATAGATAGGGTGAGAGTGGGTCTCCTTGTCTGATCCCTCTCCCTGGAATGAAGGGATCCGTGGGGCTGTCATTAACCAATACTGAGAAGGATACGGTTTGTACACATTGCTCTATCCATGTTCGGATTTTTTGGCAGAAGCCGAATTTTTCTAGAACTTTGAATAGAAAGTCCCATTCTACTCTATCATATGCCTTTTCCATATCTAATTTGACGGCAATCCATCCTTCTTTTCCGCGTCTATTTTTAAATGAATGAAAGATTTCATGGACTATTAAGACATTGTCTTGGATAGCTCTGTCAGATACAAAGGCCCCTTAGAGGGGGTGAATAATTTTCTTTAAAATCGGTTTCATCCTTTCTGCAATGATTTTGGCTATAGCTTGTAAATCGTTGAGCAGAGGCTAATTGGTCTAAAATGGTTTGTAGTTGTCGGGTTGTCACATTTTGGGATCAAAGTGATAAAGGTGTGGTTGATTTGTTTTAGGATTCGACCACAGTGGAAAAATCCTTTAATTGCTTTTATGACTGATGGGCCTACAATATCCCAGTATTCCTGGTAAAATTCCGCTGTCATTCCATCAGGTCCTGGGGATTTTTCCTTTCCAATCAAGAAGAACACATTTTTTATTTCCTAGTTTGATATCTTTTCAGTTAGCTTCGAATTGTCATCATCAGCGATTTCTGTGTTGATGAGTGAGAGGTAATCATTGAGAAGGTTGTGGTTGATGGGTTGCATCCTAAACCTTTTTTCGAAATCATTTATTATTTCTCTTGTAATATTTTCTTCTCCTGTGGCTAGTGTGCCATCTATAGTTTGAATTTCCTTTATGATTTTTCTATTTCTCCTTCCCGATGCCATTCGGTGGAAATAACCTGAATTTGTGTCAGTTAATTTGAAGTGCTTTGTTTTGGCTCGTTGGCTCCAATACATTTTATGGTATGATAAGATTTTCTCTTGTTTGTTTATAAGTCTGTTCTGCTTTTGGTTATTGTTTCCATTCTGGGATATTCCGTTTCTATTTTGTAAATCAATGAGTGAATCATCGATTTCTTTTAATTGACGGAATATATTTTCAAATATTTTCTTATTCCATTCTTTAGTCAATCGCTTAAGTATTTGTGTTTTTTTCACTAGATTGTACATATGTGATCCTCCACCACTTGATCTCCAAGCCTGTTGGACCATATGTCGATAATCTTTTCGTGTAGTCCACATTTTTTCAAATTTAAATGGTTGTGCTTTATATTGTTCTTGGTTATCTAATTCTGTTACAATAGGGCAGTGATCTGATGATGTAAATGCATGATTTTTCGTGGAAATATTGGGGAACCAAGTGAGTATTTGCTCTTGTATTAAGGTTATATCAAGTTTTCCATGATGTTGTTGTCATTGGATTAATTTTTCCTCCATGTATAAATGTTTCCAGTGGTAGACACTTCTTGTAGGAAGCAATTATCTTTGAATTCTGTTAGTATTCTATATCTGTTCGGGTGTGGTTCTATCCCTCCTTCTTTTTCGGAGCTATTTTGGATTTCATTTAGATCACCCATGATCATGACTGGGCAATCCAAGGTTTGGATGTATAGTTGTAGTCTGCTCCAGAAGTTTGATTTTTCGTTCTCATGAGGTGGTCCATAGACGAAGATGATGTTGCTAGTAATGTTTCTCTGTTTATTTTCATACCTGATTACTATGAATCTTTGATCTATATGCAACATTTCTAGTGCTTCTTGCCGAAGATTATGGCTTTTCCATATAACACATAATCCACCAGCTCTTCCTGTTGCCGGTGCCCAAATCATATGGTCAAACCCAGCTTTTTTCCAATCTGTCTCCTTTGGTTGTCGTTCAGTTTTTGTCTCTAGTAGAGCAATTACTTGAATTTTCTCAATTTTACAGAATGATTATATTTCCACCCATAGGTTTTTGCGGCCTATTCCGCATATATTCCATGAGCATAATCTCATATTAACCTATTTGATTTGAGGGTTTCAGTTCCATAATCTTTTCTTGGATCAAAGCATTTGTTCGTGGTGCAATTGGTTAGATTCGCACCAAATGGTTTAGATTTGTAAATGAGGCTACTCCCACCATTATCTGTTCTTTTGGTTTTTATATTCATGATATCATGTTCTATTTCCTTTTTCGATTTTTTAGACTTTTCATTGGTCTGCTTTTTCTCAATTGAAGGGCCATCAGTTTGTGTAGATATCATTTCTTCTTGGATGTAGGTTTGAGACATGTCCTGAGTGTGCTAAAAAGTGAGCTTAGTCATTTCAGTAAAAGAACGTGACAAATGAATGCTAAGAAGAGGGAGGGGAGTAAGAAGTTTCAAATTTGCAAGCAAGGGAAATTCTGCTTCAATTGTAATTTTTCGTGACATAATGAGTTGATGGTCAAAATAGAAAGATTTCACCATCATATCTCTCCGTGCTTTCATATCATTCCAATACAAATGCTTTTTAGTCAAGTCATGAAGGTTTAGACATGAGGGAGCATGTTTCTGTCTATTAAGATATACACGAAACTCATTCTGATTTGGGTTTGTTCTGGGATTCGTTGTTCGTGTTGTCATCGGTACTTTGCAATTCTCTGCATCCGGCTCACCTGGTTGCTTTTTCTTCTTCTGTTTGACATTAAGTACCAACTGCAGATTAGGACTTGTATTCACGGATTTTGTAATGTTCAAGAGCAATCCGGTATAGTCTTGTCTATACATCTTAGTTTCAAATAAATCCATTTGCAGGGTATTAAGGAAATCAATTAGTTCATGAAATCTATCCAATCTCGCACAATAGGGTTTAGGAACCCCAACGGTGGACCTGAAGTGGGTTTTATGTTCTCTTTTCCTTGGATCCTCCTTAATCAGAAGCTTTTGGTTACGATCATGGTTCCGATCATAGCTCTTAATTTTTTCTGTTTCGGTTTTCATCTCATCATTTTCACAGATCCATTCATATTTTATCAGAACCCACTTACACAAAAGTGAGTTTTTCAATTCCTGGTTTTTTTCCTTCCTGATCATGTTGCTTCCATTGCTTTCGTTTCATGTCATTAGCACAGAATTGCAGTAGAGGTTGTGGTAAGTAAATCCGTCTATAATAAGATAGTTCTGCAATTTTCTTGATCAAGTTGTCACTTCTATGATCTTTATAGTTGATAAAATTCAAACTATAGTTTGCACGAGCATATAGTTCAGTAAGTTGTTCAACAATCAAGCCTCCATGTTTTCCTAATTCATAGCTTAACATGCCCTCATTTTCACAAGCAAAACAATTTTCCTGTCCAATCTGACCATTTGAATCAATTGAACATGCTATCCATTCTACAAAGGATAATGGTTCTAATTTAGATCGAGTTACCCGGTGGTTTGCTTCTTTAGTTTTCTCTTCGTGTTGTGTTCTTGAGCGTTGGTGAGTCTCTGTATTTTTTCTTTGTCTGCCTTCATTGTCTCTTCCCGTTCTTTGCTTCAGTTTTGTAAAGCTTTTCATTTCTGAAAGGAACTTCACATATCTGCACATTGAGGAAACGAATTGATATGGTTCAGGGTATTCAATCTTTTCTTTAAGATAGCATTGAAATAGATAGTACAGCCAGTCACAGTGTATACCATCCATAACTAACCGAGCATAAATGATTTCATGGTTCGTGTCTTTCCTTTTCAGGTTTGGAGTCGATTCTTCCAAATTCAAGGAAGAAAACGAAAGCAATTTTTCAGCCTTCATTTCAGATTTTTCTTCTCCATCTGTTACTTGGGAGTAGTGGTTTCGGTTCATGTCCACCCACAACCAAAAGACGGAAGGGATAGGGAGGGTAAACGGAAAGGAACGAGGGTACCTTGATATCAGATCTGGTTTCTTCTTGTCGTCTTGCTTTTTCGATTTTTTGAAAGAGGCTTTCACTGGAAGATTCATTAAGTTAGGGCACCAACCGAGCCACAAAGAGGTAGGACTTAGTCCCGACGACACCAGGGAGAAGGTGTCGCCGCCAGCAGGGAGGAAGAGACGTCGCCGGAAGGACCACTGCGGACCACGCCGCCAACCCCGAAACCGCAGAAAACGACCCCGCCACCCCCAGATCGAGACTACCTTTTTCCTTTTTTTCTTTTTTTCTTTCTTCTTCTTTCCCTTACTTTCTCTCTTGCTCTCTGAAAACTCCATTGTTGATCGATTTTCCTCCGATCCCAGCACAACTCTCTCTTTTTGTTTCTTTTTTCCTCGATCTGTCTTCTTTTGGGGGTGGGGATGGCGGATCTTTGTTTGGATTTCACACTTATGTGGATTTTTGTGGGGAATTTCACTGATCGGCGCTCGTGTTTGTTACGGGGGTTAGGGGATTTCAGGGGTCGGCGTTGGCGGCTAGGGTTACCATTTCACTTGAGGGAGATTGAATTGAATGGGTGAGAAATGAAGGTTCTTGTATTTTTTTTTTAACATTTTAAACTAAAAAAACTAGTACGATCCTCGCGCCATGGCGCGTTTTTTTAAAACTAAAATATTATATATACAAACATTATAAATTATTAGTAAATGTTAAGATGAAAATCATAAAAAAAAAACTTTATAACAAATGTATCTTATAATTATCTCAGAAAATTATTTTTAAAAAATCTTATGTAAAGTATAATACATAAATATAGATATTTTAAATTACTCAGTAATAATAATATCAATATCATTATAACATTGTTTAAATGTGATGTGTCATAATCAATAGTTATATTCAATGTTTTGAAATAAGCCCAATAGTTAGTAAATAAATTTGTGTTAACCCCAATAGTTATATTAGATTGAATTCAATGTTTTGAATTAAGCCCAATTGTTAGTAAAATTGAAGAAAAAAGAGAATTAAAAGAAAAAGAAGAAAAAAGGAGAATTAAAGAAAATAAAAAAAAATGGAAAAAAAAATATGATTGGTTAAGACTCCTAAAATGCCTCTAAGATTGACACATCATCCTAAACTCTTCTAAATTAAGAGTTTATACTAGTACGATTCCCGCGTCATGGCGCGTTTTTTTAAAACTAAAATATTATATATCAAAATATTATAAAATATTAATAAATGCTAAGATAAAAATCATAAAAAAATAACTTTACAACAAATGTATCTTATAATTATCTCAGAAAATTATTTTTTGAAAATCTTATGTGAAGTATAATACATAAATATAGATATTTTAAATTACTCATTAATAGTAATATCAATATCATTATAACATTGTTTAAATGTGATGTGCCATAATCAGTGGTTATATTGAATGTTTTGAATTAAGCCCATTAGTTAGTAAACAAATTTGAGTTAAGCTCAATAGTTATATTAGATTGAATTCAATGTTTTAAATTAAGCCTATTAGTTAGTAAAATTAAAGAAAAAAGAGAATTAAAGGAAAAAGAAGAAAAAAGGAGAATTAAAGAAAATCAAAGAAAATGGGAAAAAAAATATGATTGGTCAAGACTCCTAAAATGCCTCTAAGATTGACACATCATCCTAAACTCTTCTAAATTAAGAGTTTATATAGATATAGATTAGTTAGTAAACAAATTTGAGTTAAGCTCAATAGTTATATTAGATTGAATTCAATGTTTTAAATTAAGCCTATTAGTTAGTAAAATTAAAGAAAAAAGAGAATTAAAGGAAAAAGAAGAAAAAAGGAGAATTAAAGAAAATCAAAGAAAATGACAAAAAAAATATGATTGGTCAAGACTCCTAAAATGCCTCTAAGATTGACACATCATCCTAAACTCTTCTAAATTAAGAGTTTATATAGATATAGATAGTTAGTAAAATTAAAGAAAAAAGAGAATTAAAGGAAAAAGAAGAAAAAAGGAGAATTAAAGAAAATCAAAGAAAATGACAAAAAAATATGATTGGTCAAGACTCCTAAAATGCCTCTAAGATTGACACATCATCCTAAACTCTTCTAAATTAAGAGTTTATATAGATATAGATTAGTTAGTAAACAAATTTGAGTTAAGCTCAATAGTTATATTAGATTGAATTCAATGTTTTAAATTAAGCCTATTAGTTAGTAAAATTGAAGAAAAAAGTGAATTAAAGGAAAAAGAAGAAAAAAATGAGAATTAAAGAAAATCAAAGAAAATGACAAAAAAAATGATTGGTCAAGACTCCTAAAATGCCTCTAAGATTGACACATCATCCTAAACTCTTCTAAATTAAGAGTTTATATAGATAGATTGTTAGTAAAATTGAAGAAAAAAGAGAATTAAAAGAAAAAGAAGAAAAAAGGAGAATTAAAGAAAATAAAAAAAATGGGAAAAAAAATATAATTGGTTAAGACTCTTAAAATGTCTATAAGATTGACACATCATCCTAAACTCTTCGAAATTAAGAGTTTATATAGATGGGAGCGACTCTCCCATATATATATATTTTTTTGTTTTCGCCTCTTTTTTTATTTAAATTGATTTTGTTTTTAAAAAAAATACTAAATCGCTTTTTGAAACATCAACTTTAGTATATTACAGTATTAATTTTTTTTTTAGAAGCGGGGTAAGTCGCTGAATACCAAAATACTTTGTATTTTTTCTCTTTTTGGCTAATTCAAAAAGAAATTCGTCGAACCGTGGCGCCCAAGTTTTGGCTGTGGCGGTCTTCCATTATACTCTCCTCCGGTGAACACCTCAAACGGCAAATGCTTATTCGCTTCCCCCTCCCTCCCCTACTCGATAATGTCTTGTGCCGGGAACCCCCTGCCTCCGTCGGCGGAGAATCTAGAGCCGCAGCAGAGCAAGAAGACGGCCAAGAAGGATGAGGTCAAGCAAGAGAAGCTGCGTCGCCGTCAGGAGACGGAGGCAGCTTCTGCGGCCGCTGCGCTAGAGGAGGAGTCGGTCGATCCTCTCTCTGGAAGCTACGGCGACCTCAATTTCAGGTACATCCAATCGAAGGTCTCCGCCGGCCGTCAGTGGACTGCGGTGATGTCGCTGAGCGAGGATATGAAGGACAAGGAGGTGCTTTTTCGAGGCCGGGCGCACGTGATCCGAGGCGTGTCGAAGAAGATGGCGTTCGTGGTGGTGAGGGAGTCGAGGGACCAAGGCTGTTGTACGCTTCAGTGTGTGCTAAGCGTTGCTCCGGGGAAGGTCAGCCAGCAGATGGTGAAGTTCGCGACCACGCTGACTAGAGAATCGATTATTGTGGTTGACGGTGTTGTTGCTGTTCCTAATGCCCCTATCAAAGGCACTTCTCAGCAGGTTTGTCTTCTATTTTCCTGTGCTTTTGGATCAAATTTGCAGCTTGGAGTTTACAGTATATTTTTGGAATTTGATTGATTGATCGTGTTCATATGATTTGGCAGTTTCTGTTTAATTTGCTTGGACAGTTGTGACTTGTGAGTCATAATTGATTGCTTATAAGTAAGATTGATCATTCACTTGGTCTAGATTCATCTTCTCTATGTAGGATCTGGAATGGAATATGCTGTTTATTACAAATTACAGACTGAAAATGGAATACTCTGTAGTTAATAATAGTTTGATGCATTATGGCCTCAAAACAAGCCGAAATTTTCATTCTCACGTCTTCGGGAGGCATGACAGAAGCCATAATCGGATGCATTATGCTAGAATTTGGACAGATTCATATAGCTAGAATGGAAGTCTTGAAGATAGCCGGAGGTGGGGGTGAGATTTGCTTAAATTATGTGGAATAGGCACACGGAAACAGACAACTGAGTGTATGGGCTTGTGTGGCATTAAGCTGGTTGCATTTCAGTTTAGGATATTTAGTTTTTTGGTGATACCATTTCATTGACTAATGTTTTTAAAGTTTGTATTTAGATTGTATGGGCTTCTGTTGTCTTGTTTACTTATCCCTTGCTCTTAATTTCTAAAACAATATTGTGTTTCTGTTCTGTATCTATCCTGCAGGTTGAAGTGCAGGTGCGTAGGATATATTGTATACAATGGGCTGTACCAACTTTGCCTATTAATATCGAGGACGCAGCCAGGAGTGAACTTGAGATTGAAAATGCCTTGCAGGTAGCGATATTGTTTTCCTTGGCCTAGTTGCGAAATATGCTCCCTTTTATTTACCTCAGCACCATGTGGTTTCAGTTATAACTAGTAATCTACAATGCACCTTGTATTTGTTGGAATCAGCCTAATGATTTATTTGAGTTTACAGGCTGGAGAACAGCTGGTCCGGGTTAATCAAGATACGCGTTTGAACTACAGAGTTCTTGAGTTACGAACACCAGCAAACTATGCCATTTCTCACCTGAAATGTGAAGTTCAATTTGTAAGAATTTGGAATTCAAGTATCATAGATACTTGAATATCTGTTGCCTACCCTTGTTATAGCCCTGCCTCTCTCTCTCTCACACACACACATATGTACTACATTATGCAATTAAGTACTGAACCTTCTTTATAAGTAAGAGAAAATATTATTGCAACAACAGAGCTAAACAGGTTCTGTGCATTGTATTGCAGTTTCAGTATTTCTGCCTCTTTTTTTTGTGTACATTTCTTTCATATGACTGCTGCATTTTCTGTTGCATTGGGGTATTTTGCTTCATTGTTGATTTATATTCATCCTGCAGGAATTTATGCGATTTTTGAAAGGCGAGGGTTTTGTTGGGATTCAAACACCAAAACTGATTTCTGGCGCCAGTGAAGGTGGTGCATCTGTTTTCAAATTTGACTATATGGGACAGCCAGCTTGTTTATCTCAGTCACCCCAGCTTCACAAGCAAATGACAATCTGTGCTGATAAGTGGCGCGTCTTTGAGATTGGTCCTGTTTTCAGAGCAGAGCGATCCAATACTCATAGGCATCTGTGTGAGTTTACTGGTCTTGATGCGGAAATGGAGATCATAGACCACTATTCAGAGGTTTTAACATCTCCCTCCTCAATGAGCACATAAATTTAGCATCTGTTCAGGTTCCTTACAGGATTTAGGCAGTTCTGCAGGTTATGGACATAGTGGACCACTTGTTTGTCTCTATATTTGACCATTTGAATGAAAACTGCAAGAAAGAGCTAGGAGCTATCAACAAACAATACCCATTTGAGCCTCTGAAGGTAGATGTTTAACTTTACAAAGTATCTGAGTTTTCATTATGTTCATTAGTTCTACCACAGATGCATTGTATTACTTATAGTTGTGATACTGACTTTTCCCACTTCTCCACCTGCAGTATCTGAGGACCACATTGAGGCTTAGTTTCCAAGAAGGGATGGAAATGCTCAAGGTGACAAATAAAAACGAGTCTTACAGTTAACCTAATACTTGATGTCAAATGATGAATTGTTGTAGCATGATTAGTTGTGATTCTATTTTCTATGCCAGTTAATACATATTCCTAAATCTGTGATTTATGCTAGCATGATTTGAGGCATGCTTCTTAACCGACTGTATTTGATGTAATCCTATTGTCTCAACTAAAGAGAATACTCATTCTTGAGCAAAAAAACTTAATTTCAAGACCACATGGTGCTAAACAACCACTTTCCATTGAAAACAACAACAATAGTCCGAGACTCCGAGTCCATCCTGCTCAGATCCGCACCCTTTCCCCGACTACGTTGAGAGGGTGTTTCTGAATGACTCAAAGCTGGTAAGAAAAAGAGGACAATAATGAATAAAAACACCCAACGAACAATCAGAACAATGGATCAAAATAACGACCAAATGATCGATACTTAATTTCAAGACCACATGCTAGCATGATTTGAGGCATTCTTCTTAACCGACTGTATTTGATGTTATTGTCTCAACTAAAGAGAATACTCATTCTTGAGCAAAAAGACTTAATTTCAAGACCACATGGTGAAGAACACCCACTTTCCATTGAAAGCAACATGGTCAGGATGTACACACCCTTTCCCCGACCACGTCGAGAGGGTGTTTGATAGATACCACTAGGAGCAAGGATCTCACTCCTAGGAAAACCACTCAAGCAAGAATCTCACAAGAGGACATTGGTGGGGAATCTCCAAACATGTATTCAATTCAATAATTCAAGTCTGCCTTACAACATGTAGCTGATTCTCCTTTTATAATGAAAAACTAGTAAATAACTCCTAATAATTAATAATAAAACTTAATCCTAAATTCAATAACTAACTAGGTAGTGGAGAACATGGCTAAAAATTAGGAAGTGGGAATTGGAAACTAAGTAACTAACTAAATTCTACAGGAAAGTGAAGATGTTAATTAAAACTTAATAGAATTATACTAGGGTTCGTATCAGTGTTTCTAAATGACTAAAAGCTGGTAAGAAAAAGAGGACAATAATGAACAAAAACACCCAATGACCAATCAGAACAGTGGATCAAAATAATGACGAAATGATCGATACTTGGTGCTAAATGCTCCTCATCAAAGTTAATCTTTGATCTTTGATTCTTAGAATCTTCTTATTGTTAAAATATGGCTTTTGGTAAGTTTTCATATGTGCTTTTTGCTGATATTTCTTGGTATTATGGATATGATGGACTTGTTCGCAGGCAGCTGGTGTAGAAGTTGATCCATTAGGGGACCTTAGCACAGAGACAGAACGAAAACTTGGGCAGTTGGTCCTAGAGAAGTATGTTTATCTCTTTGCATCTATCAAAATTTTGGATTTTCGTTATTCTCTTTTTCTTCTGCTTTTTATGCTCATTCTTTTTAATCTTCTAGATATGTTCTTGATTTGCCTTGAATATAGGTATGGAACGGAGTTCTTCATGCTGTATCGATATCCACTGGCCGTTAGGCCCTTCTACACCATGCCTTGCTATGACGACAATCTGTATAGCAATTCGTTTGATGTCTTCATTCGAGGTAACTAACTACTGCTGATCCTACCAAAATGTTCAAAATTAAAAACTTTCCCCATCATCTGTCATTCCACATACGAATTGGAAATAGTTTTGATTCGACTCAAATGGTGCTTATAGTACACAGTTTGCAACTCATCTTCCAGTGAGATTAAAAAGTCTACTTGTTCAGGGGAGGAAATTATATCCGGAGCCCAGTGTGTCCATGAGCCTGATCTCTTAATTCAGCGCGCAGAGGCCTATGGAATTGACCTACAAACAATCTCAGCTTACATCGATGCTTTCAGGTAAACTGTGCCTGCTCATCTTTGGTTTATCTACATCTAATTTTGACTGCTGTATGAGTTGGGCATGGCTAAATATACTACTATATATGAATCCTGCAAGAACTGGAGCATCATTAAGTGCTTGAGATAGCTCATCTTTGGTTTATCTACATCTAATTTTCATTTTTGTTTTTGAGTTTGAATAGCAATATGATTTGGGTAGTAGGATAAAAACAAGTTGCACTGATCAACGAGTGTTATTTTTGGTGTTACAGGTATGTAGTACCACCTCATGGTGGATTTGGAGCTGGGTTAGAGCGGGTGGTTATGCTCTTCTGCGGCCTCGACAACATCAGGAAGGTGTCTCTTTACCCTCGTGACCCTCGCAGGATCACTCCCTGCCATATACTGCTGCACACTTCAACCTCAGTGCTAAGATATAGATCGGTATATTTGCTTGTCTGCAAGGCCATTTCAAGCAACTTTCTATCATTTCTCTCTATTGTGTAATCAATTATTGCACCTCATACACAAATCTAGTTTCAAAAGTCCAATTTACTGAGGTCATATTTGCCTGTTTATATGCTGATGGTTCCACTCCCACATCAACTGATGGCTACCAAAAATATAAAATCAATGGGCAAATAATTTGGAAACAAGAAGGCAGTGAGATTGACAAAAACTCAAGTGGTGGATTAGATAATCGCTAAGAAGATATATAATATGGCTTTTATTTTTCAATAAGAAGTAGGTATTTTTTGTCCTTTCAAAGTTGCCAATTTTGATACACAACTGGACCAATGATTAATATAGCTTGATAGAGTCAACACAAAAAAAAAAGATGGCGATGTTATTTTACATAAACACTACCCCAATTGTCTAAACAACAAATACTTTTTTTTTTTTTCAGGTTTCGTTGGGACATCTCTTTCTCTTATCCGACATTGTAATATACTCCGTATATTGTTAATGTTAATGTGTAAGCCATTGTTTTTAATAACGAAAACTTTACAAAATGATTGAGACCCGAGTTTGAAATAAAACGGATCGGATGAAACATAATCAAACCTTCAAACCATGGTATAAATTTTCTACTCTTCTCCCATTAAAATCCAACTAGTGATGTACCGACCAAGAAATCAAAAGTTTTCGAGATTTAAACCCATGACTTGTAATAAAAACTCATTCACAATTAAGCTAAGCTTTCTTTGTGTTACGATTCATTACTCATTTTACACTCCTTTATCCCTAAATTAGTAAAAAAACAAATACAAAAAAAAAAACTCATAATATTTTTTACGTGTTTCTTTCAGGCTAAGAGGGATGCAGCCACCCCGAGCAACCAATACAAACTTGTTCAAGTAAACCCTAGATCTTGTACTTGTTTAGCCTAAATCTTGAGCTGAGCCACTAATTGCATCTATTTATGTACAAAATTAAGAAGTTGTTGAGTTGTTCATAAACGCTTAATTAATGTATAGCTGGCGGGCCAATGGCTAGGAATCATAGACATGCACACGAAACATATCTTTAATGGTGATACTTTAGTTGAGTATCATAATCTATTAAAAAAATAAAAAATACAACAGTGGAGAATAACCAATAAAGTGAGTACAATAGGTATGATACTCCTCCCACATAATTACATTGGTTTATTAAACAAAATACGATATTTTATTTTATTTTCTCCTTTTTAAAGCTAAGGTACTCATAATGCCAACATTAAAGATGGCCTTATGATCAAGTTGGGATTCAACTTCTCACACATAAAAATAAGAACAAATGTTAATGTTTTAATTTTTCCTTTTTATTGGGTGGATACAATATATCCATTGTAAAAATTAAAGTCACTTATATACACAATAGCTTATGAGAGGCTGCGAATAAATATATATCCGAAGAAAGATCAAACTTGCTAAAGTAATATGTTTTACTTGGAAGTTTCATACATTGGCGTAATATGCTTGGCGTTACTAGCAAAAAGAATTACTACGTACGTGTAACTTTTTGTCTTAACTTGAAGCATTCTCAACATATCTTTTCCATGGAGTTGGGTTTGGGCATTGGAAATGAACCTAATCATCTCTCACTTTTTTAAATAAATATTTTAATATTATCAACTATATAAAATATTTATTTTTTATTTTTATAATTTTAAGGATTTGTTTTTGACGAGATAGATAAGCTCATGTTCTCCTCGAAGATTTGCCACGCAGAGCAGAAATATGCTCTTAACTCATTCTTTTCTTGATTTTACACAAACTTTTTGACCCCTTCTCAATTTTTTTTGGTGATAGTGTCATATTTTTTCCGCGGATGCTAGACCAAGGCTACGTAAGTAAGAGAGGAAGATGGTGAGCTATTAAAGGAGAAGAAGTGCTTAGCCCATGAAATGAAGAGCATTGGTATCTCAAAGGGGCATCCCGAGCAAATAAAAAGGTTCCGGCTCCCTCTCTGAAGTTAATGAGGAGAATCGGGAACTTCAAACGAGGAGAATCAGGAACTTCATGAGAAGCTGCTTGCAGCTGAGCAACAACTTCAAGAGGCTTCCTCCAAAAGAGACTCCTTACGCTTTCAAGTTGTTGACCTTCATGCTGCCGTGGACGCCCTTGACACCAACCTTGTTGCAGCCGATGGGATTGTCCTTGCCCTTCGTGAAACAAGGACCCGAAGGAAGGGTCAAATCGGATACAACGAGAGTTGGAAACCTTCAAGCCCCATTCGGATCGAGACATAGCTCTCGATGGATGGTGTCTGTAGAACGGACGAGCTACTTGTCCTCTTCTACAGAGAAATGCATGTCCCCTCTTAGGGGTGTAGAGGTTCTCAAAGACAAGTGCTTTGATTATTTTCTCAAGGGAATCAAAGTGGACGTTTTTCAGAGAGTGCAACGATCCGCTACCACCCTAAGAGAGCCTCTAGAATTTTTTCACAGCGAGCATCAATCCCAATGACTGAGGGCTCACAGAGGAGGAATTAGGTGGGGGCACAACTCAGGTAACCGGTGATGACCGCGAGGGCCACATGGACGATTTCGAGGACGAAGACCCTGAAGATGCATCCGCAGATCAAGATTTGAACGTGATAAAGGATTGATTTTGAGTTTAAAACTTTGATCATTGGGGTGTAAGACTCGGGTCTTTTGTGTTTTCCGAGTCAAATACATTTCTTGTCTTGTAGGGTGCAGATTTTTAGTGTATACGCCACTTTCTATTTACGTTGGGTCTAATATTTTTATGATCATTTCCCTTACTAGTTCTTTTCTTTACTTTATGTTATATATGTTGTAACAAGAATGATAAGCAGACGAAGAAAGATAGAGATTTACATGGTTCGGCAACGATGTGTTACCTATGTCCACGGACAGAAGAATAGAGTTCTTTATTATGGAGGCAACCAAGAAACTATGGTTACAAATTTTATGTTTCATGAGTATATATAGGGACTCATGAAACCCTATCCAGAAAATGGGTCTAAATTACCCAAAAGAGATAATAAGCTCAATTCAAGACATATTAACAAATCTCCACCTTAACTTGAATCCTCTGAGAAACAGACGCACCATGACAAGTGTCAGACATTCCTCTGCCTCAGATTTGTCTTCGTAGGAGGACCCAGATTGCCCCGTAGGGCAAACAGCTTGTGATGTTAAGCAAGTCCAAACAGAGTCGGAACTTGCTCTCCGGAACTAGCTTGGTGAAAATATCAGCGGGATTATCAGCTGTTCTCACCTTCTTCACCCCGATTCTCTTATCGCACTACTTAGGCATATATACTTCACCTAGTCTCACCAAGTGAGCCAAAGCTAGCCATTGGTACATATCATACATGGCTAAGCCATAAGACCAATGAGCTTTTCCTAGATCACGACATTGACTAGATCGTACTTAACCATAAGAGGTTTCACCTAACCTAAGTGCTCACGCATCATACAACCAAATAAACCAATGTGCTTAAACCTTGACATTGGTTCCTAAGAAATATGACTCTCTTCAACTCAATTGATGAGGACAATATAGTGAGATTAATTTTGGTGTCCAAACCATTACGATGTTCATTATAAAGGAAAAATAGTTTACGAATATTACATAATAAGGCAGTAGATCATGCAAAAAATGGATTAGAAAAACTGATTGTAGGTTAAATAATTATATTGTTTGAGTTAGGTTGTTGTTATTGTTGTTTGGTGATAGTTAGTATTACTTTAACCTTCTTATCTATGCAGCAGGAACTCTATCCCACTTGCACAACGGAGTGATTAACTCAATCCTACTTCTCCACCCTCGCGAGTTGAAACTTCAAACCTAAGTTTTGATTGTTTTGAACAATGAAATATTCCAACACACGGTAAAGACTATCAAATTCATATTGAAAACCATTTTCCCCGACCAAAATCAATCTCGCTGCACTTTCCTCTCAAATTGAGCCAAAGAGGGCAAAGTTTCTTCGGAACTAATCATGCGTCTCAAGCACCCAGAGGTCGAGAAGGTGGGGTTCCCCCAAGGGACCACCTTCTACGTCGTAGAAGACATCTTCATTCATCATGTGGAAGTCGTGCAATTGGAAAATGGAAAGGAGTGCAGACACGATCTCGATCCCTTTATGTATCAATCCGAGAGAGATTACATGAAGTTGATGGTTGTGGAATCCAATGAGCGACATTTTTCTCTTATACATGCGTCGCCCACCTCCATGGCAAACACCGATTTCAAATGTTTCCTACATTGTGGTTGTAATTTTGGGGCCAATGAATCCAAGCAAATAACAAACAATACTTTTCATAAACATGTATATTACATAGAGTTTGCCATCGTACTCCGACCAATGTTCCAAGTTATACCCTCTTAAGTTGAAACTCTATAACAAATTAAGTCTTGATTGCTTTTTGTTTTGTTTTGAACAATAAAATAATCCAGGACAGGATAAAGGCCATCAAATTCATATTGAATATCATTTCCAATCCCTATAACCCATCTCACCACACTTTCCTACAGCATTGAATTGAAGAGGGCTAAATTTCTTTGGGCCCACTGCTGTGTCTCAAGCAACCCCGTAGGTCAAGGATGTGGGCTCCCTCAAGTGACGACCTTCTCCGTCATAAAGGACATTGTCGTCCATCATGCAGAAGTTGTGCAGCGGGAAAATGGCAACGAGTACCAATGTGACCTATCTCCCCTCATCTGTCAAACCGAGAGAGATTCCATAAATCAGATGGTCGTGAAATCAAATCAGCTCCATCTCTCTCATGTCGGAGAAGGCGTTGTCCACCTCCACGCCGTTGATGTGGCCTAATCTCGTGACTCGGCCCATAACATGCGTGAGGTAGTCCTGCACGTCGGGGTCATCAAGCACATCTCGATAGGCTTGCTCACTGGATCGGTTGCGCACATATCGATGATATTTGTACCGATCGAGTAAATCTCTAGTTTGGTCGATTTCCAGCTGCATGAATGCAGGATCATTTCGGTCCATTAGGAAGAAGCGAGACTTGAGTTAAATGAACATATATGTTTCAAAAATAAAATGAAGTGACTATGCTTGAAATTAATAACCATGTCTTTCCAGAAAAAGAATTGTCTACAATGTTGGGCAACTTGTGGAAAAATGAGAGATAAATAAAGTAGAAACTAATTTACTTGTTCTGATGCAATTCACAATAACTAAACAACTAAAGAAATGGAGTATGAAGAAGAACAAATGAAGTGACTTAAAATTGTTAGTTATCAAATAAGTTCTTCAATAATTGAGAAACCAACATAATTCATGCATAGAACAGAAGGTATATGTTCACTAGTAAGGGGAGCATTTTTCAAAACAAGAGGGTTGGACAAGCAGATACATACTTTTTAGCTAGACTGAAGTAAAAACTTTGATCCAAAACGCTAAAATTTCAGAACACACAATGCAATGCACCTTAGGGACTAAGAATTTTGTTAAAGAATACAATGCATCTCAAGGAGTGAATTCAGGGTCCAAATACATTGGGAAGAAGCGAGAAATGGAAAGCAAGAAGAATGGCAATTAAATGTGGATTCAGGGTCCAAATAGTACCTCTTTCAGAATATAATATAAATCATTTGTATAACAGAGTGATTCACTATTAAAGGAACTTTATCCCTATTCTCCACCCTCCTGAGTTGAAACTCAAAAACTAAGTTCGATTGCTTTAAACAATGAAATATTCTAGCAAATGGTAAAGATCGTCAAATTCATATTGAAAACCATTTTCTCGGGAATTCCCAAAATCAATCTCACTACATTTTCCTCCTCAATTGAGCGGAAGAGGGCAAGGTTTCTTCGGGTCCAATCCTGTGTCTCAAGTATATATCCAGAGGTTGAAGAAGTGGGATTCCCTCAAGTGGTCACCTTCTTCGTCGTAGAAGACATCGTCATTCAACATGCGGATGATGTGCAATGAGAAAATGGCAATAAATGCCGATGGAACCTCGATCCTTTCATGTGTTAATATGAGAGAGATTCCACGAAGATGATGATCATGTAATCCAATGAGCTGCATCTTTCATGTAGGAGAAGGCCCCACCTACCTCCATGTCATTGATGTGGCTTATTTTTGTGACTCGGCTCATTATATGAGGGAGGTGGTCCTGCACGTCGGGGTCAACAAGCATGTCTTGATAGGCTTGCTCATGAGATCGATTGCACACATATAGATGATATGTCTATCGATCGTGCAAATCTCTGTTCTGATCGTTTTGAAGTTGCACGACTTCAGGGTTATTCGGGTCCATTGAGAAGAAGCGGGAGATTAATAGGATAAATAATGCCGATTAAATGTGAATTCAGAGTCCAAATAGTACCCTTTTCAGCATATATTATATAAATCACATGTCCAACGAAGTGATTTACTTTTACATAAACTCTATCTCACTTCTCCATCCTTCTGAGTTGAAACTCCAAAACTAAGTTTTGATTGCTTTGAACAATGAAATATTTCAGCACACAGTAAATACCATCAAATTTATATTAAATACCATTTTCCCCGAGAATCCCCAAAATCGATCTCATTGCACCTTCCGCCCAAATTAAGTGGAAGAGGAAAAGGTTTCTTCGGGTTCAATTTTGCCTCTCAAACACTTGGAAGTCGAGGAGGTGGGCTTCCCCCAAATGGTCACCTTCTCCATTGTATTGAAAATCGTCATTCATCATGCGAAAGTTGTGCAACTGGAAACTTGATTTTTCATTAGTTTTTGAAATAATTGAAAGTAATGAAACGCTTGGGATTTATGAGTTATAAAATAGATTCATTGATGAATAACTTAGAAACAATAATAATATTGGACAAATTAATGGGGCGAATATAAGAAGGGATTTGAGAGTGGCCAATGTGAGTAATTAGAAGAGTTTACCATTCCCAAGGAAGAGTTGATCAATTCCATTGTATTCTGAGTCGATAGACACCTTACCAAGGTCACCGGTAACATGATATGTCACTCTAAAGTCCAAACACTAATTGGGATCAATAATAGAAGAGGGATAAGACATGTATGCAACTGATAGGTTCTGATTGAGTCGGTCAGAGCGAAGGCGCGATGGAAAAGCTTGAAAATTCAAGCGACTAAAACAGTCATTTGCAGTTTGGCTAGATCGCTCACAAATTGGTAGAGAGAGCACCGATGAGAGTGACCGGATGAAGCATCTTGTAATCATAGGTTCCCTGTTGGGAGGGCCTATCAGACGAAGGTTGTTGGGATTGAGATGATGAACGACCAGATATAGAGCGGCTAGAATTCCGCTCAGTACATCACTGTTGACCAGAACGCTGCTGAGAGTAGTTAGCATTGGGTTTAGATGCCCCAAGTGAGAGAAATTTATGCTGAAGGCGTTCTTCCTTACGCAAGAGAGCACCAAGAAGATCATCAGGGAGAACATGGTTCGGTCGAAGGTTCATGGAAACCTTGAATGCACCATATGATGGATCAAGGCCGTGGACAATAGCAGTCACTAAGTCCTCATCAGACATAGGTTGCAAGCAATCAGCCAGGGAATCAACGATGCCTCGTTTCTTCTCAAAGTACTCGAGAGTAGTAAGATTCCCTTTGGTTATAGTATGAAGTTGTTGCTTCAGATGCAAAGAATGAGCCCGAGACTGAGCTTGAAACATCCGTTCAATTATGGACTAGACTTGTAAGGATGTTTCGAAACGAACGATATAGCCGAGCAGGGCACGCAGGAGAGACGATGGTGCGTATCCAGACAGAGTTAATTTGTCGCGCTTCTTCCATATTGGACATACTCCAGATTAGGAGCAGTGGTGGCCGAATCATCACCTGATGCGGGGGCTGTAATGTCCTTAGCCGGAGCATCGCTAGATAGCATAAGAGACTTCAGATCGAAGGCATCCAGCGTATCGAGAACATTTGCACGCCAAATGTACGTTGTAGTCGGTGCAATCGAGCTTATAGGTGAACATTGAAACTGAAGGTCATTTTGCGAAACGGCCCCAGTAGAAGCATAGAGGAGAGCAGTACCGCCAGTTTTGAGAGTATTGGAAAAGGATGCGGAGTCGCTAGTCGACATGGTAGAGGAGGAGAGTGGTGGGGGCGGTAGGGCTATAGGGTAGGACGGTTAAGGTTTGTGTGTAGAGAGGAAAAAAATTGGATCTTTGCTCTGGAACCATAAATGATAACACAATTGAGTAAACCTTTGTTGATTTATTCATCCAGAGGATACAAGTATATATAGATAATAAAATTACAAGCTATGCCTTCGAAGCCAAGTCTACAAAATAATAACTAACTATGTAATGATATATACAAATATAAAAGATAGATTTTATCGACATTTTCTATCCTAATAACACGTGTTGTCCCCACATGACCCATTGACCCGCATACTATTTCATAATACTAATGTCAACAAAACTAGTATAGTTCTCGCGCCATGGCGCGATTTTTTTAAAATAAAATTTTAATAATGAAATAAATTAATATTAAATAAATATTAAATAAATAATTTGAATTAGACTTATAAAACAAACTTATAAGAGTAAGATATAATACAGTAAGCTCAATCAAGATGGACTCAATTGTGATAGAATATGAAGATTTGCAAATAGATATATGTTTATATTAATTTAATATTCAGAATTAAACCCATTGATTATTTTAAAGATGAAAATCAATTGAAATTTTTTTAAAAAAAGGGAAAAAGAAAAAAAATGATTAGTTGAAAACGAGAGAATTAAGGTGAATGTGACACGTAGGCGCAAACTCTTCTTTTTTTAAGAGTTTATATAGAATATAGATATATGTAAGAATTTTAAATTACATTTTTCAACCAATTTCTTTATAAATTCTCCGTCAAACAAGCACAAATTTGAAGTTCTGAACCGGTCTAAAAAATGTAAAAATTCAAAATACCAGATAAAATATTATATGGTAAATCAAATGGTCGGATAAAAGATTACCAAATAGACTAACCGACATTATGCAATCAAAAACAAAGAAATAACCAAATGAAAAACCCACTTCCCTAGACAAGTAGCATAATAGCAAGAGATAACATATACATTAATTATATATATGCCCATGAAATTCTATTATACGGCTCCATGCATAAATTTGCTTATTTGATTATTAATATTCAAATTGGAAGTGGTCTCCCTCCTCCCCCATGTAACCAAAACCTATATCATAAGTCAAGACAATGACCTTCTTTAATATGTACTCCCCCTATCTAATCTCCACCTTCCAAGACAAGTTTTTCATCTCTACAAAACAAAAACTTAAATATTAGACTAAACATATTTGATATTTCCAACTTTGCATTATTCCTCTCCATATAAGCTTCCACCTTCCCATATCTTTTTTTCCCTTTCAACCAAAACAAACACACAAATCCAAATCCCACACCAACAAACCAACAAATCCAAATCCGAAATCCTCCCCAAACCCACATAAAACCACCCACCAAGAACCAAACTATATAAATATATACTGTCAATAATAAAAACCCGAACCTGAAACAAACCCGATCTCGAACCAGAAGGCTTCACAAAAATGGAGGGGCTTATCCCTATGGTATACAAGAGGATCAAGAGGAGCGTATCCCACCGCCACTACAAGTGCCTCTCCACCACTGGAGGAGCAGACTTCTACCTCACCAACTTCAACGACGGCGACCAACATCTCAGGCTCGCCAAATACTACCGGGACTCACCGTTGCCGGAGGCCCCGGCTTCCCATGAGGAGGTAGTCTATGGTAATGGCCATGGGATCCGGCGAAGCAGCTCCTTGGACTCTAGGATCCGCCACGCCGATGAAAGGCCCTGCGGGTTCGGAGGAAACCCGGGTGGCGAATACTTGGATCAGGATCCGACCCGGACGGGGCAGATGGTCCGGTTCAGGAGCCACAGCAGGTCGATGTTCTCCTGCATTACTGGGTAATTGAAGCTGTTTGTTCACATCTCAGAAATAGGAATCAAGTTCTTCATTTGATCGATCCTCAAAGGATTTACAAAAAAGACATGAATTTGTCCGTATAAATTGCGGGGGATTTGGGTAAAATTTGTCTTACTGAAATAAATTATGTCGTTTTTTTTAGGTGTAAATGGTGGTAAATAATGTTTTGTGTTATAAACTGTTGGAGATAAAATTAATCACATAATTGTTAAGGTGATGTTTAGTGGCACAAACATAAATTTTGGTGATATTTAATTTAATCAACAATGATTTTGGTAAACGATAATTTTGTGCAATTTGCTGTCAAAAAAATGTGTCAAAATCTATGTTTGTGCCGTTAATTAAATATTATCACCCTGAAATAATAGTGTGATTAATTTTTATTTTTCAATAGCTTGTATCACCTTATTAATTTACCATTTCTTTTTTGTTTGGGAAATAAATTAAATGAAAAGAGCCCATAAACAGTGACATTTTGATATATCAATTAGTGGGTGGCGTAGAAGATGAAGAAAATCTGTTTATTTCAATAGCGCTTATATGTTGAAATATGTAAATTAAAATTGTAAATATATATATATATATATATATATTTGTGTGATATATATGCAATTGTAAATTAAGCGCTATGGGTATATTATATGTAGGTGGGTGGATCTGGTCTAGATGTGTACCAAAAAAAGTATTTGGGCCATATCGGTTGTACTATTACAGATTGTATGTTGATCATCAATAATAAACAAATTAAGTTTGGAATTAAGTGGCAATTAATATATGGATTGATGCTGTAATGGAATTAAAGTGTTCACAGTTGTTGATCGATCTTGATTGATTCCATCCGGCCAGCTAGCTGTTCGATCGGTCTTTGTATGTACGTGCTACTCGATCACGTGCCATTTTATTTTTGATGTAGATCTTAAAAATACAAGTGCAAAATACATGTGCGGAGATTAATTACAGTGTGCTGGTTTATTTGTCTGCTGGCCGGGATCTTCGATCAACTGACATTGCAAATTGCAATACAAATAATTTCAGATTTGTTTGTATGCAAAGGTATTTGATAAATAAATATTCCATTTTTTGAACTATATATGCCTCCTTTGTTATATAAATATTTATTTTTCTAATCTAGGTCTGAACTCGAAATGTATAGTTTAAAGATTTATTTTTAGCAATTTCTGATATATTGTAAAAAAGAATCGGAAATTTCGCGAGGTACCCCTGGGGTATTGTATTTTTCGCGAGGTATACAACTCTTTTGCATATTTCGCATGGTACCCCTAGGATTTCTAATTTTTTCGTCTCCTACCCCTCCTTGTTAAATGTAACGGATATTTGGATGCTCCGTTAGTTTTCAATTTTTAAATTAAAAAAAAAAGAAAAAGAAAAGAAAGAAAGAATGGACGGTGAGACGCGAAGGAGAACGAAGAGAGAGAGCCCAGATCTGACCCGACGAGGAGGGAGAGGAAGGTGAGCCTGGAAGGCGCCGACGGTGTAGGCGAGGGCTACGAGAAGAGGGCTACAGGAGCGGAAGGCGATGACGGTGTCTAGCGGCGGTGGCGGCGGGGCAGGGAGGAAGCGCCCAGCGGTGGTGGAGGAGAAAGAATCGTGGTGGAGGAGGTCGATTTTGTCGAGGAGGAGGACACCGGCGACGGAGGTGAGTTATTGAAGGGCGATACGAGGCCGGGGAAGGGGAATTTGGTGACGGAGGCGAGTTATTGAAGTGTTGCTGGACTTGCTGCATCAACGCTTCTCTTTCCCTTCAACGCTTCTCTTTCCCTTTTTTCTATTTTTTTTCTGAAAATTTTAAAGCACCATCTTCTTCCTCTAAATCTCGGATCTTCATGGAGCTTAATCCAGTAGCTTGCGTTTTCCCCTTCATCATTGATTCATTGATGGATCTGAGATTTTATTTGGGGTACTTTGTTTGCTGGCTTGAGAGGCTCGTTTCGACTGGTCAGCGGCGACGTTCGAGGCTCCAATCAGGGGTGGATGGACGAGATCGGTGGTGGCGGTGGCGGTTGGGTGTCTTGGGTTCCTCCTCCGGCGGTAGGGTGGCGGCTTTCCATTCTATTCCGTTCTCTTTTTTTTTCTTTTTTTTTAAAAAATTTCAAAATTGAAAACTAACGGAGCATCCAAAGATCCGTTAGATTTAACAAGGAGGGGCACGAGGCGAAAAGATTAGAAACCCTAGGGGTACCACGCGAAATATGCAAAAGAGTTGTATACCTCGCGAAAATTGCAATACCTCAGGGATACCTCGCGAAATTTTAATTACACAGAGTTGAGTTCGATCGATTAAGAGAACCATTAGTTCCCTAATCGAAAATTTTAAAAAGGGGCTAGTATGGTCAGTTGGAAATGAAAAATCAATCAACTCTTGGAAAAATAACCATGAACTCAAAACTGAGTGATTACATTATAGGAGGAAGATGATGGAAGGAGAAACTAAACCAGTTGTACGTTAGACCATGACCTTGTCAAAGAAATATTGGATATCCACATTCCAATCAACTCGTTTCTTGACAGACATTATTGGTGGCATGATAGAGAATGGTGGTTCTCAATGGGTAGTGCAATGAAAATAATAACCAACTTGGATAGAATAGATGACGACCCGAACAAGTTGATTTAGAAACTAATTAAACACTCTATCCTTGGAATTAAAAATTTCATGTGGAAGGTTTGCCAAAAAGAGCTACCAACAAAAGATATAGTTTAACAAATATAGGAGTTCCCATCCCCACGAGTTGTACTCTTTGTGATGGACATGTTGAGGATGAAGTACTACTTTGTTTTTGGTCTTGGTGTGCAAGCCCCAAAAAATGCAGCATGCACGCCAAGCCAAATTGTTAGATCGTCCATACAGAAGAGCACTCCATCGGGGCAGATGGAGGATAAGGGGAGGACGAAGCGGTGTTGCCCACAACCAGAAGCAACGTCGAATGGGAAGGAGGAATTGGGAGGGAAAGAAGGGTAGGCGTCAGCCACGGGCAAGGGCGGCGACGACAAGCCCAATGAAACCGAAGACGAAGAGCGAAGGACAAGGGTAGCGATTCCGGTGAAAAACAAAGCACCAAAGCCAGCCCGACCCAAACTCCGGCAGCCAAGGCGAGGCCCCGCGAAGGAACACCCATACTCGAAGCAAGGGGGAGCAGATTCGGGACCGAGATAGGAGATACTGAATACGAGGGAGCCAAAATACGGGAAGAAAATGGACGAGGGATTGGGGGTTTTCCGGGCCCGAATTCGAACATCGTTGAGCTACACAAATCCAGCACAACCCAGGCTCCTGCGAGGGAAGACGGAGGTGGAACCAGGGGTCGGAAACAACGGCAGAAACTGGTGGAGGAGGAGATGAAGGCTTGGACGACGGTGGACGTATGGAACTAGCCGCCAGACAAGGAAAGGGCAAATGAGAAGGGAAAATGTTGGTGGCGCGGCGGTGGAGAACTGCAGGCGGTAAGGCTATAGGGGCACGGAGGTGGAGATGCACACAAAACCATCGGTGAAGTAGATCCGACTCGAGAACCAGGGCGGGGTGGGTTTGGGCTCTCGAATGAGATTTGGAGCTCCCTAGAGAAAGAGAGTTCAACCTTGTCGTATATAATACTATGTAGTATATTGTAACATATGATTGTTGGTTATATAATGGGTAAAATCCACCCATAGTCCCTGAACTTTGACCAAATGTTCAAACGGGTCCTTAAACTTTATTTTTGTTCATTGAAGTCCCTGAACTTTGATATTTTGTACACATCTGGTCCTTCCTTTAATAAATTTGTCAAATATGTGTTAAGTAATGATATGGAATAAATGTATTTTTGTATTAATTCCATGAGTTAGGTTATACAATTGTAATTGACAAGTATTTGTTTTACTAAAGTAAAAAATTAAGCTTTTTTCTTCTCAAAAGTAATCGTATATAATAGAGTTTTCTTAAAACAAAGAATATTTTTAATAAAAACACTTTCTATTTTTTTACCAAATGTTATAATTTTCCGATAATATTTTATTTTAAAGTATTTTAATGACTGAAATTTCCTTATTTAATTAAAAATAGAGTTTATTTTGTTAACACAAATAAAATTTATTTTTTATAGCAAAAATAGAGTTTATTATTTAACAAAACACATTTTAATTTTTTTTATTATGTAAGAAATTTTTGGTCATTAAAATACTTTAAAATAAAATATCATCAGAAAATTATACTACCTCCGTCCAAAAATACATTGCCTTTACTATTTACGCACGCTTTTTTAAGAAGGTAAAAACTATATAAAATATTAAAAATTTTTTTAATTTTTTTAATAATTACAAACTTATTGATAATAAGTTTGTAATTATTAAAAAAAATTAATAAAAAAGTTAATATTTTATATAGTTTTTAACTCATAAAAAAGCGTGCATGAATAGTAAAAGTCCATGTATTTTTAGAAGGAGGGAGTACCATTTAGTTGGAAGATAGAAAGATTCTTTATTATAAATTTTTTTATATATATTTTTAATATAATATAACTTTTTTACTTTGGTAAAACAAATACCAAGCAATTACATGTGTATAACCTAACCTATGCCATTAATATACCAAAATACGTTGATTCCATATAATTATTTAACACCTATTTAACAAATTTACTAACAGAGGGACCAAATGTGTACAAAATATCAAAGTTTAGGGACTTTAATGAACAAAAATAAAGTTCAGGGACCCGTTTGAACATTTGGTCAAAGTTCAGGGACTATAGATGAATTTCACCCGTTATATAATTAATAATTTTTTTTAAACGACAAAAATTTGGCCGAAAGGACAAACCTAGGAGCCAAGAGCATCCAAAAGGATGAAATATATCACGAAGCTTAGAGTAGTCGGGAGCCAGAGGGCTATGGAAGGCAACGTTTAGGTGCGATAAAAGGTCCTCATCACGGTTAGCTTTTCGATAAACATGACGAATCTCTATGAAAATGAAGAAGCCAAGCGTGACTAAACTGTCAGAGACAATCATTTTAGAGTCACCAGTTGGTTGTCCAATACCTTTGAGGTTGTTAATGATCGTAAGATTATCTCCTTCGATCTCTAGTCTTGTTATGTTCAGTGTGTGGGCCGCATGTAAACCCTTGCAAAGCCCTAAGCCCTCGGTGCCTGAGACGGAGGGGAAGGGAGAAGGCCCAACCCCATATAATATTGGTTCACCTTTATTGTTTCTAATGATAAATCCATAGGATCCTTTTTCAGAAGATCCCATAGCACCATCGAAATTTAACTTGTGATTCCCGGGTTTTGGAGGGACCCATTTAGCTCGCCTCCTTTTTCGCTCAGTCCTTGTTGCTGGATGTTGATTCCCTTTGTGTTGGGTTTCCGTAAATTCGTCTAGATTTTTTGTCGATTTCCACATGAATATTTGTTCTTTTGCAAATGATAAGATGCTCCTTGAGTCTGGTTTAACGTTATCGAATAGTGTTTTGTTCCGAAAGTACCATATGCTCCACCAAGCAAAGGCGAGCTTAGTGAAACGATCCATTCCTATTTTATTTCTAATTTGATGTAGGGTGTCATTGAGGTCATTTTCTTGTGTGAAGCTTGTGTTTATAGTAACAAATAGAGATGGGTCCATCCAAGTGACAACATTTTGCGAAACCGGGCAGGACCATAGTAGGTGAGTGAGGTCTTCATAGTGAGAATCACATTGTGCACAATTAGTTGGAATGCCAAAACCAGGAGAAGCAAGCAGTCTTGCCGAAGTAGGCACTCCGTTCTTGGTGATTTCCCAAATAAAGGCTTTTATTTTAGATGGTGCGTCTATATGCCAGATCCAACTCATATCAGATCTTTGATGGTGTTTCCCGACATTAATCATTTCGATTGCTGAGCTAGTAGAGAACCATCCATTATGGCTCCATTTCCAGTACAACCTATCTATATGGATGTGCTTAGGTATCGGGACTGTGAGGATGGACTCAATTATTTCATTGGGTATAGTGTCTTTTACTGTGTCTCGCAGCTTCTCTGCATCCCAGGTCTTAATATCTGTCAAAAAATGTTGAATTTTAGTATTTATGTTTATTTACTGAGTGCCAGATATTATGTTAATGAGGGGCGTGTTTCCGAACCAGTGGTCCGTCCAAAAATTAATGTTTTCACCGTTGCCAATTGACCATTTGATTCCTTCCTTTAATAGAGGTATTAGTTTGGTTAGTTGGGTCCATTGCATGAGGCTCCGCTTTTCTTGTGGTAATTTAGTATGCTTTATCCTTTTAGGTATTTTTCATTTATTATGGAAACTCATGGGTTACAAGGCTCCGCAAGGATTGTCCAAAGTAGCTTCCGTTGTAATGCATGCTTGGTTCATGTCATCTGGTTTTCGGAGACCGAAGCCCCCATTTTCCTTTGTTTTACATATTAAGAACCAGCTTATAAGCGGTTTATGTGACAGACCTTTGTCCCAGAAGAAATTCCTGTTAATCTTATCTAATTCCACATGTACTGATTTTGGTGGTAGGAAGCATTGCATCAGGTGCAGTGGTTTTGCTGAAAGTGTTATTTTGATTAGTGTACACCTACCCACTTGCGAGAGACCGTTGGCCTTCCATTTATTCAGTTGGGCCTTTATAGTGTTTAATAGCTCGTTAAAGTCATCTTTTGTTGTGTGGCCATTGATAATAGGACAACTCAGGTAAGTTCCTAAGTTTGTTGTGTATTGAATTCACTAGTACAAAAAGTAGTTTTTTCAGGAGAAGATTATCGGCGGTTTAAAAAAAACACCCGTAAAATTAAAGTTGGTCGGGGGTTAATTTAAAAACTCCTGTAAAAGTAGTATTTAGCTATTTTTTTTTTTAATTTCAAAAAACAAGTTCGGGAGTTATTTTAAAAAATGCCGATACACCGACGTCGTCTCCTTCCTAAAACCAATTTCATCTAAATAACCACCTACTCGCTTTCCTCTCTCTCTCTCATCTCGCTGGATCCATCATATGGAATATATGATCATAGATATTTTGATCATATATGACATGTAATTTCTAGCTGTTGTGAGGGGCGATTTAGTCTTTTCATCTATGTACAGCTAGCTTGGTATAAGGGGTGAGTTTGGGCGCCAATTCGGTTAAGAATTTTAGTAACAAACTGACTTTTTGGAGCTCAATGGAAGCTCTGGATCTGTGATTGATCACATCCAGTTTTGTTCAATTTCAATTGATTTCTATTGTTCAAATGGTATCAGAGCTATATTCGATCCGAATTCGCGGTTGATTGGTTTGTAATTTGTGATTCAAAGCCGGTTTTCATCGGAAATCTGATGCCAGATCTGGATCGCTTGCTGCTGATTTCTTTGCTATTTCATGGCTGGGAGAGGATCGCCGAATTCAGGCACTTATGCTGATGCAGTCAATGGAGGAAGAGGAAGCGGAGGTAGAGGAACCTTCGTCTCAGTAACACCTCCTGGTCCTGGTGCTGGGAGAGGTGGATTTGGAGTGTTCAATGGACTCCAATTTGGAGATCTGAATCAAGGAATCAATACGGTGCACTATAATCCGTTGTTCCTCTCGAATCCAGACCATCCAGGTATGAATCTTGTCAATATTGTGTTTAATGGCTCGAATTTTGCTAGCTGGAGTAGAGATATTCGAATGGCTCTTGGAGCCAAGGCGAAACTAGGTTTTGTTACAAGTAGTGTAGTGAAACCTCAGCCAGACAGTGAGGACTTTGAGAAGTGGGAAAGGGCTGACTATATGGTCAGGTGCTGGCTAGTGAACTCAATGGCACCAGAAGTATCTGAAACACTCATGTATGTCGAATCTGTAGCTGAATTGTGGAAAGAAATCAGAGAGAGGTTTTGTGAATCAAATGATCCATTAATATACCAGCTTCGTTGTGATCTGGGGAATGTAAGGCAGGAGAACTTATCTGTTGGTGCCTATTATTGTAAGATAAAGAAAATTTGGGATGAGTTACAGCTCTTGGATGCTGTTCCCGGTTGCAATTGTGGTGGAATTGAAAATTGTTCTTGTGGTTTACTCAAAAGGATCATTGAGAGAGAAGAGAAAGCCAAAGTAATGCAGTTTTTGATGGGGCTTAATGATGTGTTTGAGCCATTGTGTGGGAATGTACTGTCAAAGGATCCAATGCCAGGATTATTGAAAGTTTTTCAAATGGCAGTTCAGCTGGAGAGATCCAAAGGAGTTACCTCTGCAATTCCAGGTGACATCACTGCTCTAGCAGTGAGTAAGTTTCAGCAATCTGAAGCTGAAGCAAATGCTGTGAACAAGTTCAGCTATGGCAAACAAGGGGAGCTATCTAGGTTTGAGCAGGCTAAAAGAGACTATAAGAAGGCAAAACTTGAACGTCAGTGTGATTATTGCAATGAGAGGGGCCATACCAAAGATACCTGTTTCAAATTGGTTGGCTACCCAGAGTGGTTCAAGGGACCAAAGGAGGATGACAAAGGCAAACCACAGAGGAGATTTGCTGCTCAATTTGAGGTTCCCCAGGTTAACAGTCCTTTAGATCATGGTTTTCAAGAGATGAAAACACCTGATCCTGCCATGGTAAATGCTATATTCAATGAAGTTGTCAAAATGATGAAAGGGAAGAGTGTTGATCAATCTGAGAGCTCTGTGAACCAAGCTATGGTTCATTTTGCAGGTACAGTGTGTCTTTTCTTGTTGGTACTAATAAAGGAAATAGAAATGCCTAGATTGTTGATTCAGGGGCAACTGATCATATTGCCTTTGACAAAGGAATATTCACTGAGATCATTCCTTTGCCCAAGGCAGTATCATTGGGACTACCTGATGGCTCTCACATCTCAGTTAACTGGTGTGGGACTGTCAAATTACAAGATACTTTTGTGATCAGGAATGTGCTATTTGTACCTGAGTTTTGTCACAACTTGTTATCTGTTTCAAGAGTTCTTAAAGATTAGAAACTTATCTTCAAGTTTGATGAGATGTATTGTTACCTACAGGACCATATAACTGAGAAGTTACTGATCAGAGGATGGGAAGAAGGTGGCCTTTACAGAATTCAAACTGCATGTGAAAGAGATAAGTTTGATGCTGTTTCAGTTCATCATAGGATGATGTGTAATAATGTTGATAGCATGTTCCTTGTCCATGCTAGACTTGGCCACATGTCATGGTCTAAAATGAAACATTTGTCCTCGTGCAAGGATGTTACAGATTGCAATTTCAGTTGTGATGCTTGTTCATTAGCTAAAATTCACAAATTGCCTTTTGATAGAAGTTCATCACTAGCTACAACACCTTTTCATTTGTTGCATATGGATGTGTGGGGACCCTATAGAACTCCTTCTATTTGTGGTGCTAGGTATTTCCTCACCATCCTAGATGATCATTCAAGAACCACTTGGGTTTATTTGCTTCGAGATAAACTGCAAGTACTGGGTTGTGTTACAAAGTTCCTAGCATTGGTAGAAACACAGTTTCAGGTTTCTGTGAGGTGCATTAGAACTGATAATGGTACTGAATTTACATCAGCAAGGTTGTGTTGATTTGTTTGATACTCATGGCATTATCCATCAGAGATAAGCTCCTGGTGTTCATGAGCAAAATGGCCGAGTTGAAAGGAAACATAGGCATTTGCTTGAAACTGCTAGAGCCATTAGAATATATGCTGGGCTACCTATTAAGTTTTGGGGTGATTGTGTACTAGGAGCCACATACTTAGTCAATAAAATGCCCTCTTCCATATTGGGATGGAAATCTCCCTTTGAAGTACTATTTCATGTTCCACCTACTTATGAAAAGCTTAAGGTCATTGGATGCCTGTGTTATGCACTGCAACCCAATGACAAAAGGGATAAACTTGGACACATTGCCAGAAAATGTGTGTTTTTGGGTTATCCACCTGGTCAAAAGGCCTACAAGTTATATGATTTGGAGAGAAATGTCATCATAGTTAGCAGACATGTGAAGTTTGAAGAGTATGTTTTCCCTTTCAAAAGTGATTCACCATCTACAACTGTGTCCATCTTTCCAAGGGAACATTGTTGCACGGAAGGTGTTGATGACATTGCACCTACTGGTTTGTTTGAACCTCATCACTCTCAGGGCAATCCCAGCTCCTCTCCTCCCCAGCAATCTCAGCCTTCCATTCCTGCATTCTCACCTCCTGCTAGTACTGGATTGCCTGAAGGATCCAGTCATACTGATCATATTTCATTCCTATCCCATGATTCTCATGGCAATTCATCCTCTAATGGTAGTGTCACTGGTCATCCTCCTCTTCCTAAGAGATCCATTCACCCTCCTCATAGGTTTCAGGACTATATTTGTACCAACCTGCCATCCAGACACACCTCAGAGTCTGATGAGTCCATTTCACAATCCTTTGCAGTATTTTCTATTCAGAATTTGGCTCACCTATCTTCAGAATATGTTCACTCTTTAGTGAATGTATGTAAGGTCTATGACCCTGGTAGCTATGCTCAGGCAAAGGGCAACTCAGAATGGGAGAAAGCTATGTAGGCAGAAATCTCAGCTCTGGAGAAAAATCACACATGGTCTATTACTCCTCTTCCTCATGGCAAGAAAGCTATAGGCTCAAAGTGGATTTTTAAAATCAAATACAAGCCAGATGGTCTCATTGAAAGGTACAAGGCTAGATTGGTGGCAAAGGGTTACAATCAGGTAAAGGATAAGGACTATAAGCAAACATTCTCTCCTGTAGCAAAGCTCTCAACTGTGAGAGTCATTTTGGCTTTAGCTGCTGTCAAGGGCTGGGTTTTGCATCAACTTGATGTCAATAATGCTTTCCTCAATGGATTTTTGGATGAGGAAGTGTACATGGTCCCTCCTCTTGGTTATCATGTCCCTACTGGCCATGTATGCAAGCTCCACAAATCTCTCTATGGCCTTAAACAGGCCAGTAGACAGTGGAACCATGAGCTGACTAAATTCATGCTACAGTTGGGATTCTCTCAGTCCAAGCATGATTATTCACTCTTTGTGAAGACTTCTGGCACCTCCATGACCATAGCCCGTGTCTATGTAGATGACATATTACTCCTTGGGAATTCTTCCACTGAAATTCATCTTACCAAGCAAGCCCTTCATTCTGTTTTTACCATCAAGGATTTAGGAATTGCTAGATACTTCCTTGGCATGGAAATTGCCAGATCTCCTTCTGGCATCTTGCTCAACCAGAGGAAGTACATCCTTGATATTCTCAAAGATTCTGGCATGGAAAATTGCAAGGCTACCAGCTTTCCAATGCAACATGGCACCAAGCTTTCCTCTCTTGAAGGTGATCCATGTGAGCACCCTGAAGCCTACAGAAGGATCATTGGGAGACTTCTTTATCTAACTCTTACTCGACCTGATATTTCCTACACTGTGCAACAGTTGAGCCAGTTCCTTCAACACCCTCTTCAACCTCATTGGAATGCAGCAATCTATCTTCTTAGATACTTGAAAGGAAGCTTCAATTTGGCTTTATCTTTTCCTGCTTCCTCTTCTCTTCAGTTAAAGGCCTTCAGTGATACTGACTGGGGAAATTGTAGAGACACTAGCAGATCTCTTACAGGGTACTGTGTTTTCTTAGGCTCTTCTTTAGTCTCTTGGAAGACAAAGAAGCAAAGAGTGGTGTCCAAATCATCAACTGAAAGTGAGTACAGGGCAATGTCAACTGCAGCAAGTGAATTGGTTTGGTTGCAGGGTCTGTTGTCTGATTTGTTTGTGGATGTTTCTCTTCCCATAGCACTACATTGTGACAACAAATCTGCTCAAGAATTAGCTGCTAACCCTTTATTCCATGAGAGGACAAAACATGTGAGGCTGGATGCACATTTCATCAGAGAAATGGTACAGATGGGATTCATCTCTACTTCTCATGTTTCTTCTTCCCAGCAAATAGCTGATGTTCTTACTAAGGCATTAGGGTCACACCAGCATCAGTACCTGTCTTTCAAGCTTGGCCTTGTCAATCCCACTCCAATGCAAGCTTGAGGGGGGATATGGAATATATGATCATAGATATTTTGATCATATATGACATGTAATTTCTAGCTGCTGTGAGGGGCAATTTAGTCTTTTCATCTATGTACAGCTAGCTTGGTATAATGGGTGAGTTTGGGCGCCAATTCGGTTAAGAATTTCAGTTGTAACAAACTGACTTTTTGGAGCTCAATGGAAGCTCTGGATCTGTGATTGATCACATCCAGTTTTGTTCAATTTCAATTGATTTCTATTGTTCAAACATCAAAACTCTCCGATATCTCTCCGGTCTCCCTCTTCTCGATGGTTCTCCACCGGAACCCCAACTGGCCAACCTCTTCTCCCCACTGGATCCTGAGGCGAAGACACCATCAACAAACCCAACCACCGATAACCTTAAACACCATCCGCAAAGACAGCAAGATACGGTCTGAGATCTTCAACGACAACCTCTGGTTCATCGGCAAGCACAACACCGTCGTCGGTCGCTCCTACAAGCTCGGCCTCAATAAGTTCCGAGCATTAGAGGCTGGTGCTCTGGTCGAAAAACCCTAACCCTCAGTACGCGCTCTGCCGCAGCAATAGGCCCCCAATGATGTCAATTTGCGGGCTATTGGCGTTGTTAATGCCGTGAAGGATCAAGGCCAGTGTGGTGAGTTCTTCAATTTAGTGAGAAATTGGTGTTCGATCTGTCTGATTTGGCTGGAGTCTTGGTTGAAATACGGAATGAAATTGAAATTAGATAAATTAGTTTATGTATTTTTTGAATTTTCTTGGAACAAAGGGAGTAAAGTAGTTATTGAAGTTCCACTAGAAATTAGGTCCTTCTTCGAGAGATCTTGTAGCTCATACCACTCTAAAGCCCAAGTAACATCCTATATCACTTTGCATCTAAATTTCTAATAAATTGCTACTAGATTTTCTTTAGTTGTTACTACGTATAAGATTTCTAATAGAATTTCTGAAATTGCTTGTAAATTTTATGTTTTAGGATTCTGAAATTGCTTTTCAATTTCTACAACTTCTGAAATTGTCTCCTGAATTATTTTGAAATTGCTATAAAGTTTACTATGAGAAGATTCTTACAGACAAACCATATGTGACAGTAACCAAGAGCATGGTGATGAACATGTTGGCCTTTTTGGACAGTATCTCTATCATACCCCTGCAAGTTTATGATAAGATTTGATATGCCTCTATAATATATGTCCTTGCTAAGTATATTATTAGTAACAAGAAAGATGATGTTCAAAGTGTGTACTTTGAATAAATGTCTGCTACTCCTGTATGAAGATGTAAATTTTAACCAAGAAAAGGTCAAATCCATGGGAAACTATCTATAAGTTAGTCTTCTATATCATGATCTCCCAACCTCATTATTTCTATGGATATGGTCTTCACTTCTAAAGAATATTTAAATTTAATCAGTTGGTTGAGTGCTTCTATATATATATTCCCTTTATTTTAATTTAGACTATAGGTTTGGCCGTTGGGCAATATCCAGTTTTAATTTGGCATCCATAAAATAATTATAGTGGTTGATTATATATGCTTGTGCATGTAATCACATTAACATATACTATGAATTTGTGGGTCCAAGAGTAGTTTGTAGCTAGTGATAGAGTAGTTAAGTCCTCAAGAAGTTGCCAGCAAAGTAGAAATCATATAATGTCATCATCAAAGGTTTTGTATAATTATAATGTGTCTGAATTCATCTCTAAAAAAATGTATATTTGTTGCTCCGAAAACATTAAAACATGTTAGATACAAGTATTTTGAATTTTTGAGGTCATAAAAAATTGTATGAAATCTAAAAAAATTCGAAAACGGATATCCATTACTGAAAAAAAAATATATTCAAACTTGCTAGATAGAGATATTTTGATATATGTAGAGAGTTAAAGGCCAAATTTTGGATTTAAGGGCCAAAGACCATAGATCATAAAAATCGCCTGAAATCTCAAGAAATGTCTGCCACTCCTAGATGAAGATGTAAATTTTAACCAAGAAAAGGTCAAATCCATGGAAAACTATCTATAAGTTAGTCTTCTATATTTTATATAATTCTCTACCGTTGCAAATTTGCTCCTAAAAATATTAATATAGGTTCTTCTTTGGTCTTACTCTTTTCCCCCTTGATGTAGCTTAATTATTTTGTTGGTGCATCAACCCACAATGTAGTAGATAATCCAGAAGAGATCCCATCTCAAGCTACACTGGAAGATCTCTGTCGAGCGGACCTAGTAAGATTCCATAGCTTAACCAAAATCCTAAATTTTGTTGCTGCAACATGCTGTCGTGTAAGCTTGTGGAAAGATTTTTCTGTAACTGATTTGGTCGAATATTTGGTCAATCTTCATAGTAGTGTTCTCTTTATTCTAATTTGGTGGACTAATTTATTCTTTATCAATGATAAATAAAACAATCAAGTCATGTTAACTCGATGGTACTCAACTTTAATGCGTTCTGTTTTTATACGTGCTGCAGAAATTTTTTCTGCCTTGAAGCTCAGAGTGCTCTCTTAGTACAATTAGCAGATCTCGGATCCTGAATAAGGTAAAGAGAAAAAGGATTATGTTTCCTTCCTACTAACTTGATGATTTTAATCGATTTTCCTTCGTTTATCACTGGAAAAAAAATCATTTTGGGAATTTCGTTTACTTTTTGTGTTGGAGATCCATGCTTGTTATGTATACATCTCTATATGATGTAAATTGTTCGTCTATTGTTATTTTGAAATTGGTCTGTTTTGTGATGGTGGTTTGCTTGATATCTAGGTTTAATTGGCCTGTTTTATTCTGATTTTGTGTTTGATTATCAAGCTACAACTTATTTGATTGTTTGATAATTGTCCTAGGGTTCTTGTGGATCGTGATGGAGTTTCAATGGTACTGGTGCTTTGGAAGGTGCTCACTTTCATGCTATCGGCAACCTTGTGAGCCTAAGTGAGCAACAACTCATTGAATGTGATCATGAGGTTTGTTTCTTCCTTATCTTGTAATGAATACAGTTAGCACTTCGATTAGACAATTCTGTTTGTTGGGAAGGTTTTCATAGCGACATAGTGCTTGAAACTGTAGGCTTTAGTTATGAATGGCTTCATAAGCTAGTTTTAGCCCCTTCATCAAACCGGTGTTAGTTTATGATCTTAATGTTGGGAAGTATTAGCCTGAAACTTAACTAAGCTCATTATGAATTAGTGTGATCCCGAGGAGCAAGGTGCTTGTGACTCTGGCTGCATTAGTGGGCTGATGGCTGCATTAGTGGGCTGATGACAACGCCTTTGAGTACATCTTGAAGAACAGTGGGTTGATGCGACAGGAAGACTATCCACATACCGGTAAAGATCGCGGAACTTGCACCTAGAACGTTGCATCAGTTGCGAATTTCAGCATTGTCTCCCTTGACGAAGATTATATCGTTGCTAACCTTGTTAAAAATAACCCTCTAGGTGAGCATTTTGATTACTTATAACTCATTCTTGTTTCATAGTGCTTGAAACTATAGGCATTTAGTTTTTAATTCTGAGCAAATGTTTGCGGCCCTAATTGTTTCATATATGATTTGTGTGAATTTGTGAGACTAGTAAGTAATTTGGTTTATATATTGACTTAGGCTCTCTTCATTGAGTTTTGATGACTGTCTAACTTGTTAGTACATTGTACTGGATTGTTTAATGTATATGATATGGATTGTTTAATGTATATGATATGATACTCCGTATTCGATATTCAAATGGGGTCTTTGCAATGGGTTTTCTAATCTGGTTTAGACCGGGTAGAAAACCCAATTTTTTTTTTAATTTTAAAAGTGCATTTCACGGGGGTTTTTAAAAAAACTCCCGATATAGTATATCCCAGGGATGTGATATTTAAAAATGCGTTCTCTCGGGAGTTTTTATAAAAACTCCTGAGCGAAAATTATTTCTCAGGGGTTTTTATAAAACCCCCGATAAATATCTCTCAGCGATGTGAATAAAAGGGGCTGGAAAACCCCCGTACACCTTGTAAAAAAACCCCGATAGACGTCATTTCTGTACTAGTGATTTCAAGTTTGTTATGAATAGTAGTTTTTTGAGTTAATTAATCCTTTCACGTACATTAGTCACAATAGAAATAGTAAAAAGGATGTCAATTGGGTTTAATTTTACTATATAATTGATGTACTATATTAATAGGATCCATGCATGACGAAGTAGTTTCAAATTTGTGTTATGTTAATTAATATAACTAGTTGGTTGGTGTGATGATACATAGGACTAGGCGACTAGCCTTTAGGAAACATGAAGGAAGCTAGGTAAATTAAATTGATCAATACTACCTTTGATCCTTTGTAGATCGGAGGGAGGGAGTTTTTAACACGTATTTTAAGGAGGTAAATATAAAATATTAAGTTTTTTTAAATTATTTTTTTATAACTTAATATTTATTGGTAATAAGTATTAGATTATAAAAAAATAATAATAAAAAAAGTTAATATATTATATAATTTTTAACTCATTAAAATACGTATTAAAAAGTCAAACGACATCCTTTGTAGATCGAAGGGATGAAGTATAATTAGTTTATTTGACCAAGTCGAACCCGTCAAATTAAAAGAGATCGATTACTTCATTTCACTGGTAATTAGGCGTCAAACACAAAATAGCAAAACAGCTTTACCCCACCAATTTCTCCATCCCTTTAAAAATAAAAGTTCTTTTACTATTTACATATTTTTTTAAAAAGTTAAAAAATATACTAAAATATTGATTTAAATTTTTTATTTATTATAATTTCATACTTATTACATAAATTATTAAAAAAACTTAATATTTTATTATATTTTTATTTTATTAAAAATTATTTAAATGATAAAAGAATTTATATGGTATATAAAGTACTAAATTTATTTTTAATTATATTCTTTTTATATTTTCATACTAAATTGTAATAAATATTAAATTAAAAAAAATTAATATTTAATTAACATATATTATTTCTATTTAGAGTCACCATCTCAATCTCTATGAAAACATTATTGACAATCATAAAAATGATTGTCAATAAAATGAGTACGTAAAAATTGTTTAGTCTTTTCAAATTTTTATAGTTATATCATGTGAGATACACATCTTAAATCATATTCAGGCAAAACTAACCATCATTATGACTTTTTTAGTTAAGGAATCTAGAAAAAACCTTCTTTGTACAAAAGAATGCAACACACTCGTACTGTTGTTGTACACGCACCACCCTCCTTCCCCCAATTTCAACACAAATCTTTAATTTCTTTTCGTCATCTCCATCTGTTCTTCCAATTCAACAACTGATTTAATTTCTTACACCCTACGGACTTTTAGGGTTGAATTTCTCGGATTCTTTTCAAATCCGCCCTTTTTTTTTTTTTTTTTTTTTTTTGAAATTCCCGCTTATTGTTGCTCTGTTTCTAGTTGATTTAGCGACCACAATATCGAAGTAGAAGGCACAGTTTTACCCTTTGGGGTGGGCAAGTTAGGAGCTAACGTGGGAAACAGAGCAAGACTCATCCCTTGGATTTGTAAATAAAGAGCGGTCATATTCGGGGTTCGAATTGGAGACATTTGGATACTACTCGCAAATCCTTTCCAGTGAGTCATTCCGGAATGGTTTAAAATGAGGTAGGCTTAACCACTAAGCCACTAAAGATACTTCCCCCCTCTCCCCTTCTCCCTTCAGCGGTGGCAGCGACTTCGGCTTCTACCCTCCCCTCCCCTCCATTTTCCGACCTTTCCTCCAAGGACGGCTCTTCTTCTATCGGGCCTCCGTCGTTCAACTCGACCTTTGTGATAGATTACAAGTGAGTAAGACTGAGTCTGAGCCAATAAGCTCATACACTATACAATATGACTTGTAATCTATATCTTTGTTTTCCAGCCCTTCCTCTTCTCTTTGGGTTTTTTATATTTTGTTTTTTTGGACTCGTGGTTTCGTTTTCTTTTTCGTTCTTGTTCGGGTTTTTGGTTGGGTTGTTTCTTGTTGTTGTATTGCCATTTTTGGTGTTTGTAATTGTGGTTTTATTGCTCTTTGGTTTTCGAATTTCTAGGGTTTGATGTCATGTGATTTGGGGTTTTTTGTTGAATCCTTGTTTTTTATAGGTGCATTACGTACTTCTCGTGCAGGTTCCCTTTGTGTCGTTGTTTTGCTTGATTTGATATTTAATTTCTTTGTTTCTTTGTTCTTATCTTCTTTCGTGCATTTTCATTTGTTTCTTGTTCAGCCTGTGATGAAGGGTCAAACAAGTGGTGCTTATCAACAAGTTTGGATTCGTTCAACAGATTTGACAGCTTTGCAATGTTTCAGTAAAATGGGTCGTTCGGAGTTTATATTGATCGGATTGGGTCGTGACATACCTTGTTAGAACAAAGACGAATAGATCTACAACTTTACCGTTGAAGGTTTTTCCAGAATCTATCGAGAACATGGTCGAAAATCAACATCTTTGCAGTTGTTCACTGTTTGGACAAAAATAATTATCTTTTCATATTTAGTTTATCTTCTTAAGCATTATATTTATTTAGGAATAATGTAAATTAGAATAATATCTATTAGTTGATTTTTCAATTAATTGATATTATATGTAATTAGTTTTTATATTTATTTGCTAGGTTAAACAAAGTGAAAAAGGAAAAATCTATCTCTGAGATATTTCCTTGCCCACCAAGTAGTTTGATTTTATCTAGGATTTATCTACTTTAATATTATTTATTTTTCAGCCAAGTTTCTATCCTTTTGCAAAGGATAGAGTTGGTCAACCTAGGGCTTTTTAGGATTATGTTTTATATTTAAGACGCTTTCATTCATTCAATAAAATTAGATAGAATAGAATTTTTGACCAAAAAAAAAATCAGATTTGAAGAGTTCTCCTAGGGAGGAACCGAGTTCCCCTGCGTGGGATAGGTTTCCGATGGTTTGTTCTTAGCTTGGTTTGTCTTGTGTGTGTCGATCCTCGTTGGTGGGTTGCTACCACATGTTTAGTGTGTGTCATCCTCTTTGAAGGATTGGTGATATCCATCATGCATGGTGTGTGTCGATTCTCATCATAGGATTGGTGCTATCAAGCATCACGAGCCCCCTCCTTGTACCTCCAAGTGGTCCGCTTGATTGTGTAGGGTTGTAGTAACGGGTTATATAGTCATTGGTGTTGGATCTTGACTTTCGAGCGAAGGGTCTTCATCTTATTCTATATAAATCGCTTCACCCATCTATCGGTCTTATTTATTTCCATCAATTTCGAGTCCTTTTAGTCCCATTGCAGCCGCATATTTTGAGTCTTGTTCGAGTCCTGCATCTTTCTTGTTCTCGTTCTTGAATTGAATCTTGATTATCGAAGATCGGGCCATCCTACGGCTTACCCCACATCAGCTTGTTTTTTATTGTTATTCTGGTTGGTTCTTCCTCTTGTTTTTGCTTGATTTAGTTGTGGTTTTCTCCCCTCCCCTTTTTGGCGTCGGGTTTTTTTGGAGTTTGTTTTATTGTTTGGGATTCCTTATCTTGATTTTGTGTTTGACGCCTCGATCTCCATCTAACCAACCCCCTCATCTGACCCTCTACCTAGGGTTGTTCATCGGCCCAAAACCGATCCGAATATGGCCAAACCGAACCGAACCAACAACCGAAATTTCCAAAATTGGAAACCGAAAACCGAACCTAAACTAATAGGTTTGGTTCGGTTGTTTACCGGTTTGGTTTAGGTTCGGTTCGGTTATAATCTAAGTGAACCGAAAAAATGTGAGCACTTTGATTTTGTGGTTTTGGGAGGTCATTTTCATCCAAAGTAACTAAGTTATTTTTTTCTTTGCTTCACCTCACACTGTATGGAAAAATTAACATTGAAGCCTTGAAGGAAAGTATTTAGATCCACACTAATTTCCTTTGATTTTGAGGTTTTGAGGTGGGGATAGGGCTGTGAGTTGGTGAAGTGAGGGTTGTGAGCATTAACCAAGCACGGATATGGTGGAATATTAAGTCTGAACTAAGGGTAAATTAAAAAATGAAAATAAAATCGGTTTTCCTCCGGTTTAACCGAACCGAGTCCAAATCGAAATTTAAAATTTCCTGAACTGAAAACCTAAACCGAAACACATCGGTTCGGTTAGGTTTAGGTTATTTCGGTTCGGTTCGAACCAAATATGAACAGCCCTACCTCTACCCCTCACTTCTTTCCTAGCTACCACCCCTCCATCCTTGTCGCCTTCTACACTCTCCCCATCCCTTCCTCCTTCAATGTCATTGTAACTTTCTCCTGCTTCTTTTATCGCCATCCTAGGACTTTTCTAGCCTTCTCCAGTCCTTTTCCCACCTATTTAGCCTTATCACCCTCCTTGTCGCCTTTTGTTCTGCTCGTCCCCCCGTCGTGTCCCCCGCTAAACATAACCTTAACCACCCTTTACCGCCAACCCCAAATTCTTCTTTGACTTGGGGAGCCAAAATCCCTCTAAATTCTCCTTCTAGGAGCTGAAACAATTAATATCAACAACCCCGAAAAGGGATGGGTAACTAAAACTGCTCCAATTTCGGAATTGAAACCCCTCCCTATGGGAGAATACACCTCTAACTTTTGGGGAACTGAAACACCCACCTCTCTTGGGAAATCAATACTACTTTTCGGGAATTGAAACACCCAACTCGAAAAGGGATGGGTAACTAAAACCGCTCCTATATCCTATTTTTGCGAGCTAAAATAAACCTCTCTCTTGAAGCCAAACTAAACCTCCCTTTGAGAGCTAAAACCATTAATACTTATATCCTACTTTTGCGAGTCATTACTCCCAATGAATGCAACCCTCCCCCCCCCCCCCCCCCCCCCCTCATTTTTTTCTCAAGCGCCCCAACTGCTCTTTATCTTATGGTTTGCGATTGGAAATGCATTTATCGGGGTTGTTGGCTCACATGGCTCAAACACATATTGTTTTTCAAAACATAAATAAAAAGTAAAATCAAAATAAGCATACAAGCAAATCATATTTATATATATCATTAGGGGTGGCCACGGGTTACAGGTCGACCCGTGACCCGGCGGGTCAACGACTCGGAGGGTCCGGGTCCTCGGGTCATCGAGTTCAGACGGGTAGCATGTTAGGTTTAGGGTTAGGGTCGGGGGTTTGAAAACCCCCGACCTTAACCCGAAACGAGAGATCTAGTCGTTGATGTAGTGGAACCCAACGAGAGATTTTCAAACAAAAATGTAGTCGTTGTTGTGCAACGGCTAGCTGAACCCGAAACGCCTATAAAATCTCGTCTCTTTGATTCATTTCATTTCATTACAATCATACATTTCATTTCCATAATAACATTATCATGTCCGATCAATCCGTGACTTTGTTACAAAACCATTTCGACAAGGTAGAGCTAGGCATGTGGAAGGTCGAAGCGGTTTGTCGTCATTTCGGTCACAAGTGCAAGGTTATGAGAGCACCGGTTACGGAAATCTGAAGCTTCATATAACGAGGAAGCATCCCGACAAGATGCAGATCTACGGAGGTTCGGGCTCGGCCTCGGGTGACTAGGTGACTATGTGTCTAGGTCTAGGCTCTAGTCGTGTATGAATGATGTCCATGTTTTATACCATGTTTTTATGTTTAATTCTGCTCCTTATTCTATTATTTTGGGATGAAATTATTAGGAATTTGTGTAGTTATGCTTAATATTGTTAGATATGAAGTCTACACAAGTTTGATGTGGTTTTCAGGAGTTTAGAGCTAATTTGGAGAATTTTGGATGCATTTTGGAGCTTAAAGGAAAATCATGAAGACATTGGAAAAGCTAAAGGAGAGCGCGGGATGGTGCAGCGGGAGAAAACGCCACTTTTCACCATTCATCATTCTGAATCAAGTTCTGATGTCTTCATCAGAGTTGTAGCCCTCGAAAAGATCTTTCCAACACATTCTCATATGTGTCAATCGGACAAATGAGGACTCGGGAAAGTGCGTTTCAAGACGGAGAAGAATGCTGAAAACTGAAGAGTGGTCAATTTCGATCATACCTGGTCGATATCGATTAGAGCCTAGTCGAAATTGCAGAATCAGACTCGACAACGTTTAGACTCGATGACGAAAAAAGGAAGACAGGTCGATTTTGACCTAACTTAGTCAATATTGACCATACACCAACTCGAAATCTTAGCCAGAGCTGACATCGAGTGAACAGAAACAGAATCCGAGCAAGACACTCGATATCGTCCACCTTTGGTCGATATCGAGTATCGACCAATCCCCCAGATCGAGTACGAGCCGATTCCGAGTCCTATCCTAATTCTGAGTGAAGATTTCCATGAAGAGAAGAAAGAGATATTTTATCTTTCTATCTATTCTAAGGTTTGAACATTTAATTACCCTTTAAGATTTATTTAATTTACCATATTTGATTTATTTTCTTTCAAGTAAAATTATATCTTTAGTTAGATAGAGATATAGGATAGATATTCCTTTCCTTGATTAGCAAGGATTAAGCCCTATAAATAAAGCCTTAGTGGCTAGTTTTTATTAATTCGATTTCAGAGAGACAATTCCAATAGCAAGTAGTTCACATACAATTTTAGGAGTTCAAGGCTTTTAGGGTTTTGACACTTTGCAAAAGTTGGAGTGCCGGGATTGTAAAGGTCGAGAATTTAGTTCAATGCAAAGTTTATTTCTTTCAATGATGTCTTCGATTGCGATGAGCGAGTAGTCCACCTACTTCTAGGGTCGGGATGAGCCCGACGATAGCCATGCGCACTTGAGGTAAAGATTCGATATTTATTATGTTTTGATCATCCACTGCCTTTTATATGTTTAATGCCTACTCAAAAGAATAGAGATTCATATTAAACAACTTGGATTATAAACATAAAATTGGTAGATACAATTAGGGTTACTTGAAAAGGTTTTCTAATTGTTGGAAAAGGCGAAAGATTGCTCCTTTGATGTGATTTGCATAATTATTTATTCATATTATCTTACCTTATGCGTGTTTGGTCGTCGTTGTGGTAAGTTCCGGTCTTGGAAGTTTTCTTTCATATATCACTTACTTCGAATCTGTCAACCTGGTTTATTTCTGTCCATCTTTCGTTGCCATCCTCACATTTTTCGGCCCTCTTTCGCCGACACAAGGTTTCTGCAGGTACTCGAAATCGACTTCCTTAGGTCGAAATTGAGTCTTCTGGTCGACTGGCGGTCTTCTGAGCCGGTCGATATTGAGTAGACCTGTCAAAACACAACCCGACCCGGTGACCCGACCGACCGAATTTTTTTGGGTCAAGACCCGGAAATTTTGACCCGGAAATTTTTTTCGACCCGAACCCGAAAACCCGGAAATTTTTCGGGTAATCTGGGTTTCGACCCGATTGACCCGGTAATTTTGACCCGATTTACCCGATTGACCCGGTGACCCGATTGACCCGGTTGATTTATAATTAAATATAATTAAATTTTTTTATATTTAATTAAAATTTATCGCAAAATTATCAAATTATGATTTTTTTAATTTAAAAAAGAAAAAATTGACAAACCCGAAATCGACCCGAACCTGCCCGAAACCCGGTCAAACCCGGGTTCTAGTCAACCCGAAAAACCCGGAACCCGTTTTACCCGGGACCCGTTTTACCCGAGACCCGGAGTGACCCGACCCAAACCCGACCGGAATGAACCGTTTGACAGGTCTAATATTGAGTACTGACTAGGTCGAAATCGAGCACTTCCACTCGAAATCGATCTCTGCTTGTTTTTGTCCTCTGCAGGTACAGGTAGGAATCGACGAGTACAGGTCTAAATCGACCAACCACAGGTCGATATCGACCACTTTCTGATCGAAATTGACTGACTCTGCACGGGGACCAGAAATCGACTAATTGGTCGATATCGGCTAGACACTGGTCGATATTGAGTAAGTCTTCTGAGTCTAAATCCGATGTGGACGGAAGTTATCTAGGATCCGCTGACACGCTTCCTCGTGGATCGATCCTGATTCCCTTTCACTACAACGTGAAGAAGTCTTGAATTTATTTGGGCAGGCTAGAACTCGGTTTGAATTTATCTTTTGTATTTTCAATTCGATTTTCTCCTTACAACAATGAACTCATGTGTGTGTGTGATGTCGAATGTCGATGTACACATAATCACGTTTCGAACCGTAGTACGAGTGACATAATGACATAAAATAAACCGAATGTTTGTAAAACCTAGTAGAAAACCAGCAGGCAACGAAGCTCAAGTGCGAAACCAACAGTAAAATTAAAAAAAAATAGGGGCAACGTTCGAAATTCCAACGACCGACCCGCCAGATCGACTGTTGGACCCGCCGGGTCGAACGTTGCCCAACGGTCGATTTGCTTCTTTTCCCTCCCGATTTTGGCTATAAATAAGCCTCCCTCCCTCCCATTTCACTCACATCTCAACAAGACAACAACCATCTCCTCTAATTTTTAATCTCATCTCAATCTCCGTAACCGCTCTGTATTAAGGCCCGCGATGTGATGAGCAGCAGGACAAGCGAATCCAGTGTCCAAGGCTCGCGATGCAATAAGGAGGAGGGCGAATCCAGTGTCCAAGACCCGCGAAAAGAAACGCACACGCTATTAAGTATGACCCAATTTCGGGCCGCTACATTCACATGCATGATGGTTCACAAAGCACCCGAGGGATGAAAACAGTTGCGACGCTATTTGTAACTTCTGTGGGACGGTCTTCAGGCACCAGAAAGAAGGAGGATATGGGAACTTCAACCGTCATATCCAATTAAAGTATCCAGAGAAACTAGTCTTATCCAAACATTTGTAAATTTATTATTTAGTGTTCTTTCTCACTTAAAATATCGACATTAGTCAGTTAACACTTGATTTTGATTTTTTTTCTTGCGTTTATTAACGTTTCATGAAAATAATACCCGGCGGGTCGACACGCCGCTTAACCGACGGGTTTCGATCTGCTGGGTCGACCCGTCGACCTTGGGACCCGGCGGGTGACCCGAACCTGCCAACCCGTGGAATTCCCTAGTTAGGGTTGGTTCGGATCACCCTTCCCTGACCCTTGATCCGACGAGTTGGACCCGTGGCCACGCCTATATATCATCTCTCTTTTGGGAGACTCGAACCACCTTTGTGGGGTTTTGACAGTACTCATGTTCCTGCTTTAGGACTGGAACCTAACACCATCTGATGAGGTTCGTTATCTCAGGTTATTTGGATCTCGTTGTGCTTTTTTGGAAAAGCTAACACCATCTCGTCCGAGATTTGTACCCCATATAAAATTTTAAAAAAAAAACATTCAAAGGGTTACCTATGGCATATTAGAAATTGATTCTCCAACTACATACAATTCTAGTGTGGATAAGGGAGGATTTATCAATTATTTAATATTTTGTTTTGGACACATGCAACAGGGTCCTTGAGCCCCAACTATATGTTATCATATGAAAGGATCAGTGTATGTGATCTCTGAATATTTCTCATCTAGGTGGGGAACATTGTGTTATATATATCTATATTTTTCAGAGAGTTATGCAAAGAGGATCGATTTCTACTTTCCGTCTCCCCGATGGTGAGATATCAACTTTCCCATACGCTCACTATCCACTTTCTTTCGCCGAGTCTTCCGTCCTCCCCCAACCGGATTTCTATGTAGTTCATAGTTTTTTAGTGTTGTTTTCCTCGTTTTTCTCTGGTTGATCGGTTAGATTGTCTTTTATTGTGTTTGTTTGTTGTATATTGATGGAATTTCCGTCTAGTGCTCTTTGTTCTTTATCGATTTATCGTACTTACATCTGGTATTTCAAACTTAAAAAAAAAAAAAAAAAAAAAAACTGTATCAATTACTGAAGTCAACATTGATATTGAAAAAAAAAACGAGAGAAGAAAATGTTGACGTATAGATTATAAACGATGAGATACACAATTAATTACGTGTACTCCTCTAGATAAGTTAGCAAATCAAATATGATTTTGTATATAAGACTTAGATTTGTGCATTTTAATAGTTAAACATAAAATCATTATCTTTTTTTTTTATCAGATAAAATCATTATCTTTGTGCATGTATTTGAGTTACGACTTGCATAAAATAAATTATACCCTCATTTATTAAATTAATTTTTTTAAGTTATTATAAAGGTATTTTCATAAAGTAGATATCAAAATACCTATAATAATATTTTTAATAAAATATGAAGGGTTGATTTGACAAGTAGAGAATGGGAAAACAATCAGATTCTGGAAGGACGAGTGGATTGTGGGAGAGAAACTGTTTTGGAAAAGTATTTCGAACAACTTAATTAATGAACAAGAGAAGGTGGAAAAATACATAGGACCCGATAAAAAATGGAAAGTTGAAGAATTGAGGAACATACTTCCTCACAACATCATACAGAAAATCCTTAACATACAAATTCCGATATATGAAATTGAAGATATGTTATATTGGAAAGCTAGTCGCAATGGCTGGTTTTCCACTTCAACTGCCCTAGAAATGATAGCAGGACATGATAGAATTCAGGAAAGTGAAATTGCATGGATTTGGGGAATGGAGTCTTTCCAAAAGTGAAAAACTTCCTTTGGAAATTAGTGATGAATGAAATCTCAACGAAACAAAGACTTGCTGAAAAAGGTGTGGTTGTGCCCCTCTCTTGTGCTTTCTGCAACCATTTGGTTAAAGACACGGAACATTTGTTTACAAAATCTACCCATTCTCTTGATTTGATTAGAAAGATTGATAAAGATATCGAAACGAAAATTCGAAGAGTGGACATGACCGACAAAAATATGAAACAAGTTGTAATGGAAATATTCTCCAATCTCGCTAAATCTCAAACAACCACATTATCTCTGATTTGGTGGTCCTTATGGATAATAAGGAATAAAGTAGTATTCGACGATCAAAACTACATGAACAATCAACAACATGAAGGATATATAAGACTCCAGCTACAAAACTGGAAACAATCAAAGACACTTCATTGGGAAGAAATGGAAAAAACGACTCCAGCTACAAAACTAGAAACAATCAAAGACACTTCATTGGAAATAAATGGAAAAAACAAAACCTGTAAGTGTACCACAACTTAGGAAAAAAAAGAATCTTCGTTGGAAGAAACCCACGAAGGATTCTTTCAAGATCAATTTTGATTGGTCAAATTTTTTTTCAAGTGAAGCTGCGGCGGGTTTTGTTATTCGAGAACACCTTGGTAGTGTCCAGGCTTGCAACGCCTTATTGTGTGGTACTGTTTCAACATTGATGGCCGAAGCGTTGGCTCTACGACTGGGCCTTGCTGCTGCTTTAGAGATGGGGATCTCAAAGGTCGAAGTGGAGGGGGACAGTCTTCCGGTTATCAACTCCATCAAAGGGAGTTGGAAGTGTCCTTGGGAAATTGAGTTGGTGATCGCCGATATTCTGGTTTTGCTCCACGCCTTTGAGTTCTTTTCTGCCACCCATATTTTCCGAGAGGTCAACTAAGTGGCGGACAAAGCAGCTCATCTCAGACTGAGGTAGGGTCAGGGGTCGATTGCTTCTCACCATGAGTTTCTTGCTCTCGTCCATAAGGACGCTATTGGGTGGTGAATCAGCAGGGTCTAACATCTCCCGAATTCTTGACTTGTATCCAAAATAATAATAATAATAATAATAATAATAATAATAATAATAATAATAATAATAATAATATAGCTTTTTGATAAGCACAAGAGGAGTGCTCTGACCACGCAACACATCTAACAGACTTATTTATTTATATAAATGTCCAATTCCTGGGTCCAAATCATGATGGTATTATACAGTTAATTACCATTAAAAATGCTTAATTAATTGAAGCTGATTTTGATTATAAATCTTGTTTTCTATAATGAAATAACTTCTTTTTTTTGAGAACATATAAAGAAATAACTAAATCATGAAAGATTGCTTAATTCATATAAAGAGCTGTTTTGGTAGAGCCTTGAAAAGCCATCAAATGGATGAATATGTTTGTTTTTATAGATAAGGTTTTGCAATGGGTGAAGCCTGGTTTAGTTTTTAATGTTACGTGAATTTAGACTTTGCAATACATAAATGAAACGATAAGCTTCTACCTAATATTTGACTCTTTGGAGTATTTTATATTTATTAATATATCTATAATTTCATATTACAAGTTGAGAGCCAGGTACATCACATAATCCCAAGGTTTTGAAGGCATATATAGTCAATTCAATTAAGATTGCCATTAAATAGAATTGGACGGTTCTAAATTAGAGTAATTTAAGATTAGGTAATTTTCAATTCATTGGACTATTTTATGTGTTTTTTGTATTAAATTCAATGAGTGAAATCCATTGTTATCAGATTGGTAATTGGTGGATAACTGTAAAATGAGATAGGCGTCTAGAAGATTATACCATTCAAACACGTCAAGAGACATTTTGGTCTTTCACAACAGCCTATATAGTTGGATAAAATATCCATTTTGGCCTCACTGAAGCCCCCAAAACGGCTGAAAAACAACAACAAAAAGCATGTTTCATGCTCCGTATATATCTGTATGCTTTCCCGTTTTAACGTAAGTTTAGACACTTGGAGGCTTAAAGCATGCATGCCCTTAATCAGGGACGGTTTTAGAAATATAAACAGGGTAGGCGTAGGCTGAATTAGCTTTGTAATAGAGAACAAACTGCACGTCCCTAAGGACGTGCAGTTTTGCACGTCTTGCTTCGGGTGGCTCTCACCCTACTTGCACGTCCTTAAGGACGTGCAAGCCCGTCGTCTAAAAGGCGAAGAGAACGTGCAAGCCCGTCGTCTAAAAGGCGAAGAGGGCGTGCCTCTTCTTCTTCATTCCGTCTGTCCAGAGAGAAATCGAGAGCGAGCGCGAGAGAGAGGTTGCCGGAGAGAAATCGAGAGCAAAAGAGAGATTGCCGGAGAGAGAGAGAGGTCGCCGGAGAGAGAGAAAGAGAAAGAGATAGAGACAGAGAGATGGAGCCGGAGAGAGAGGAGGTGGTGGTGGCTGAGGAGGTTGGTGGAGGGGCGGTGGAGCAGGTGGCCGGGGGAGGAGCAGGTGGGCTGGGGGAGGGGGTGGCGGTGGAGCAGGAGGCCGGGGGTGGTGGTGGGGCGGCGCCCATGGAGGTTGAGGAGGGTGGTGGTGGTGGCGGTGGAGACGGTGGTGACGGTGGTGGTGATGGCGGCGTAGTGGCGGAGGCGGAACCGCCGCGGAAGCGGCGGACTATTGAGGTTTCGCCGGTCCCGACCCCACCGGTATGTTTTTTGATTTATTCATTTTGTTTGATTTATTTTTATAGTTTTATATTATAGTTTCGATTTTAATATATAATATAATTTGATAGATTATAATTAGTTTAATATATAGTTTGATAGATAATATATAATTTGATAGATAGTTTTAGTATATAGTTTGAAAGATAGTATATAGTTTATATATTTTGATAGTTTTAATGGAAAAACAAAAAAAAACGATTAATATATAATACAAGATATTAAAACTTATATTAAAAGACATTAAAATAAATGAAAATAAAAATATTAAAATTTAATAAAATAAACTAAAATAAATTCTAATTGAAAGACGATAAATACATTAAAATATAATAAAATACATAGAAATAAATTTAAATTTAAAGAAAATAAAAACATTAAAATATAATAAATTATAATAAAATACATAAAAATAAAATTAAATTTAAAGAAAATAAAAACATTAAAATATAATAACTTATAATAAAATACATAAAAATAAATTGAAATTGAAAGAAAATAAAAACATTAAAATATAATAAAATACATAGAAATAAATTTAAATTTAAAGAAAATAAAAACATTAAAATATAATAAATTATAATAAAATACATGAAAATAAAATTAAATTTAAAGAAAATAAAAACATTAAAATATAATAACTTATAATAAAATACATAAAAATAAATTGAAATTGAAAGAAAATAAAAACATTAAAATATAATAAAATACATAGAAATAAATTTAAATTTAAAGAAAATAAAAACATTAAAATATAATAAAATACATAGAAATAAATATAAATTGAAAGAAAATAAAATCATTAAAATATATTAAAATATATTAAATTATAATATAATAAAATATAATAAAATACATTTCATAATAACAGGCAGGGAGGCTCATGAGGGGGGACGGTACCCTCCGTCCTGTTATGTTCGCCGACCGGGCAGCGGTCAGCCAGATTCCAGGAAGGACGGTACCCGACAGTTCGACAGCCACAGTCGACGATCTGCTCGCCTCTGCAGAGCGGTACCAGCAGTCGATGGGGATCCCCCCGGCCGACGAGAACGACACCTTCTGGTCGGGTATGCCACCTTGGGATCCTTCTGGCGATGCGATGATGGGGTTGCAGCCTTCTTTAGAGCCCCCTGAGGTTTTGAGTAGCTGCATCACCGACGTAGTCGTTGGACGACGGGCCGACATGGGTAGACCTCCTACTCGTGTTCCACCCACCATCCCGGAGGCATCTTCTTCAGCCGTTCCGGAGACTTCTGCTTCAGCCGTGCCGCCGGAGGCTTCTACTTCAGCCGTGCCAGAGGCTTCTACATCCGGCACACACGAGCCCGAGCCTTCGGCCTCCGCCACACCAGCGGCGATCTCCTTGGGCTTTGCAGATGATGTGATCCCTGACGTCGTTGAGGAGGCTGATGACGGTCAGGAGGGGCAGGCTCAGGTCCAGGGGGGCCCACAGGTACAGCCCGAGCCCATCCCTGCGCAGGCTGCCGCACCGGCTGTGCAGGTCGACCCTTTATTGCCGCCGGGAGAGCTGCTTGTGTCTTACAGGCATCACCGTGCGTACCAGGTGTGGAGAGATCCTACGGTGGAGCTGCCGCTGCTGAAGTTCCACCACCGGGCGACTCACTTGCAGCCATTCGAGCCCTACATATTTGAGGGCCCAGGGACCTGGGTGCAGGATCTGCTCCCATCCGGCATCCCCCAACTGAAGTCCCTCCACTGGCAGTGTGTCGACGAGTTCACCTGCACGGGCTTTTTGGAGCATTGGCACCCGGAGACGAACTCCTTCCACTTTCCATGGGGCGAGATGACCATCACGCTACACGATGTTGCGGGTTTGATGGGACTTCCGATTGATGGCCAGCCCTGCACGTCACATCTGCCCGCGGCAGCTTTGGTCCCCGCCATCGCGGAGTACTACCAGCTCACCCCTGCGACGTCGGTTGAATGATTCCTCCGACCTCGAATCGAGGTCGGAGGAATCATTCAACCGACGTCGTCGGGCGCTACGAGCTGCATGGCACCCATTCCCAGGTGTGGTGGCGTATTTGGAGTCGGTTTGGCTTTCATACAGCATGAGCATAGTACGGTGCTACGTAGATAATGTCTTCCATCTCGGCACCCGTATGACAAACAGGTACAACCTTACTTCATATCTCCCATTACAATATGATATAATATCGAATATTTAGTGGTATGCACTTCAATGTGTACAGAGTTGAGGGTCAACACAAGGTTCTGAAGGAGGCACTTCATTCATCGACTGGTGACTTCCGTATCGTGATCGATGCAATCCATAGAGTCAACGATTGTCAACTGCATGAGCTGCAAACTGCTTTGGAGATCGACCGCTTCAAATGGCCAACAACGGCGTATAAAGTCAACCTTTTCGATGAGGTAAAGACTTTAATCTCCAAAAAGTGATTCGATTATCTGTACAAGATGGGGCAGGACGTCGTGAACCAAAAGGTTCCTCCGGTATGCACGGACCGACATTGGAGGGTTTGTTACGGGATCCCTTGTGTCCATGAGATTCAGGCATACGTCAACTCCGGTACTCCGATACCCGTCGAGGACATCCACCCGTTCTGGATGGATTTGACATGGACTGACCTCGACGACACCCCACTGCCGTATGAGCTGTCATCTTCATACACGGCTTCCAACGATGTATGCGAGGATGAGCTGCACCCACCTTCATCAGTAAGCGTCCGAAGGAAGGGGAGGCCTCGGGGGTCGAGGAATGCCTGCAGAACCAACCCGTTGCCATACGAGGAGGTAAGGGAAAGGTTTGAGAGAGAAGAAGCGCGTGCTGCTCGAAATGCTGCTCGGCCTCGTCCACAAGCGACCTCAGCTCGACGTGGACGTGATGATGTGTTTGGAGGGTTCAACTGGGGTCGAAACAATGTTGATCCCTTCATGCTCGGTCATATTCAAACGGTGAGGGACACTGTTGGAGATGGTCATTGTGGCTACCGTGCTTTGGCGGCTTTGACATCACCGATCGGCGAGACTGCTTTCCTGGAACTCAAAACGTTACTATGCAATCACTTGGAGGATCATGCCGATCTGTACGCCGGTTGTTATACGGGAGAGTACCCATTCCATCAGTTCGTCGACTACCAGAGATGGGCCAGAGCCATACATGGTGATAGGAGACGGTGGATAGAGCTACCAATCATGGGTTTAGTATTTGCGACGGTATATCAGATTCCTCTCGTCGTCCTAGCTTGGCATCATCCGTTCACATGTCTCCCCATGATCTCGCCGACATCTGCTAACAACCCTCCCCAATCAGCAACTCTTGGTGTAGCCTGCATCGGAAACCAAGACCATTTTGCCGCGGTACGACTTCAAACGTCTTTTTTATTACCTATTCATGCTTTTCATACATATGTCAATACTCTAACTCTAAATTTTTGGTCTCATAGATCTGGTTGCGTCCTAACGCTCCTCTTCCGCCGCCTCCACTAGAATGGGTCGAACATCATCATCCGAGCGTCGAAGGATGGGATGCTCCGTTTCAAGCTCAGATTGAGAGATTTAGAGCCTTGCGTGCCGAGTCCGGCCGTCCTTTACTATTTTCCTAGATTGTATTCCATAACTTTATTAAAATTATGAATGTCAACCTTTTTTTCCGTTCCTTGTAACGTTATTCGCATATTATCCGAATGAAAACCTTAACAATTCTTATATTCTGTTTAATTTGACCCTAAATCCTTCAAATCCACTAGCTAAACACTTCAATTTTATCAATTAACATTACAAAACCGTCGGAAAACCTAAACCCTAACCCTAAACCCTAAACGCAAAACCCTAACTAGGGTTTGCACGTCCTTAACAACGTGCAAGTATTGCACGTCCTTAAGGACGTGCTTGCACGTTGTTAAGGACGTGCAAGACTTAAATAGTGGACGTGCACAGTCCCAGACTTGCACGTCCTTAAGAACGTGCAAGCACGTTGACGGAGGGAAAACCTGTCGTTGATCCGTCAAAGAAAACTCAAACTTATAACTAGTATAGCAATAAGCAAGAGGTCGATCCCACAGGGAAATTCGTTATTCAAGTGTGATTTAGATGTCAATCAAGTGACCAAAAAGGGGGGGTTTTTATGTGTGAAAGTTTTGCCTTTTATCAAAGCGAAGTAAATAAAGCAAAGTGAAGGAATTTGTTTTAGACAATTTGGAGAAGCAATTCTACCTACGATTTTCCACTTTATTGGATTGAAGCGATCCTTGTAACTTCTTCTCGTCCTATTAAGTTTCCTATGAATGCCCTTGTCCCGACCTAATATAGTTACTAGTCCAACCAATCCTAGCAACCCTTATCAATCGAACAGTCCCTAAAGAAGGATTTAACCCAATTGATAGCTTTAAGTTCAGAGATTAGCCAAGGTATTTGCAGTCCCTAAAGAGGGATTTAACAACACATTCAACTTCCTACTCATTCAATTAGTTCAACCAGCCCTAAAGGAACAAGTTTGCCACTTAGGTTAAGGTTCGCAACCAGGAATCTACAAAACCTTAGCAATTGAATTGATCTAACAAGTTGGTCAGACAAGATAGAACAAAACAATAAACAATCAAGCACAAAGAAGTTGAAGCATTCAAATATAGGAAACAAGGAACGAGAATTAGAAACTCACAATCAATCCGAATAAAGCTTCAAATTGCAGGCAGAATAGATGAGTTTAGTTCCTCATAGAAGACATCGCTCAAAATCTCTAAAGTGTCTGATGAAAGAATAGAATAGATAGAAGTTATGGAAAATTCACTAAAAGTGGCCTTATCAATCATCCAAAGTCGGCCCCCAAAGAAATCAATAGGTTCTAGGGTTTTAATAATTAAAACAATGTGCACAGGCGCGGCCGACCAATGCTGCGGGCGCAGCATAGGTGCTGCGCCCGCCGCACACTGTTTCCTCCAACCCTTTGTAAATTGATTGGCCGCGGGCGCCGCAAGGTTGCTGCGGCCGCAGCCAGGGGCTTTTCACGGAAAATCTATCATGAATTCGCTCTCGACGTCAACATGAAAGTTGTAGCTCTCTGAAAGAGCTTTCCAACGCATGGTCATAGTAGTCGATCGGACAACCGAGGCCTCCAGAAAGTGCAAAACAAGTTCAGCATGTCTGGCGACAACTTCTGCAGACTTGTTCTTCGTTTAGGTTTGCTTCTTCTTCTCAGAACCTCTTGAGATCTTCATGTAAGCTTCTCCGATCAACTAGACATTCTCATCTAATGCGTTAACGACTCCTGTCTCATCATCGGATCCACGATTACCTGAAATAATCAATAAAAGTGTGTAGATTCCGACTCCACTAACATAGAGAGCAAATATACAAATTGTACTTAATCAATCCATGAAATGCATCTTAACTAAGCTAAATGCAACCTATTATGCCTACCTAAATGCATGCTATCAAACTCCCCCACACTTAACCTTTGCTTGTCCTCAAGCAATGATAGAATGAACATGAATCAACGCATCCCACAGGAAATCCCTTCAAGTTTCAACCTCATCAAAAACCAACATCATATCAGGTGAAAACATAAACCAAACAAACAAACGTCATAGCATGCATTTTAGTGATCAAAGCTTAGAAGTAGACACTGATGTTGATGTTGCTGACGTCAACATCGGAGGTGTTGACGCTGCTGACGCTGACATCGGAGATGTCGGCTGACGCCGACGTCGATGTTGCGGACGCAGTTGACGCCGACGTCGAAGATGCTTTTTTTGTGTCAACGATTTTGCACATCAACGGCTAAATCTCAACATTTAAATTAAATGTCAACATTTAAGCTAAAGGTCAACATATAATAAAAGATAAAGTTTACAAATAAGATTATTCTCAAAATTGATATCATATTACATGAGATGAGAAACTCAAACTTCTACAATCCTCTAATAAAAGAAGTGGTAAAAGATCAAGCGTTTGCACATCAATGGCTAAATGTCAACAATTAAGCTAAATGTCAACATATAATTAAAGATAAAGTTTAAAAATAAGATCATTCCCAAAATTGATATCATATTAGATGAGATGAGAATATCAAACTTCTATAACCATCTAATAAAAGAAATGGTAAAAAGATAAAGCTTTTGCACATCAACGGCTAAACGTGAACATTTAAGTTAAATGTCAACATATAATAAAAGACAAAGTTTAAAAAAAAAAAGATCATTCTCAAAATTGATATCATATTACATGAGAAGATCATAAGCTCAAACTTATATAATCCTCTAATAAAAGAAATGGTAAAAGATAAAGCTTTTGCACATCAATGGCTAAATGTCAACATTTAAGCTTAATGTCAACATATCATAAAAGATAAAGTTTACAAATAAGATAATTCCTATAATTGATATCATATTATATGAGACGAGAATATCAAACTTCTATAATCATCTAATAAAAGAAATGGTAAAAGATAAAGCTTTTGTTTTATTAACGGTTAAATGTCAACATTAAAGCTAAATGTCAACAAATAATAAAACATAAAGTTTACAAAAAAAGATCATTCTCAAAATTGATATCATGTTAGATGAGATGATAAGCTCAAACTTTTATAATCATCTAATAAAACAAATGGTAAAAGATAAAGCTTTTGCACATCAATATATAAATGTCAACATTTAAGCTAAATGTCAACATATAATAAAAGATAAAGTTTACAAATAAGATCATTCTCAAAATTGATATCATATTACATGAGATGATAAGCTCAAACTTCTACGATCCTCTAGTAAATGAAATGGTAAAAGATAAAGCTTTTGCACATCAATGGCTAAATGCCAACATTTAAGCTAAATGTCAACATATAATAAAAGATAAAGTTTATAAATAAGATCATTCCCAAAATTGATGTCATATTAGATGAGATGAGAATATCAAACTTCTATAATCATCTAATAAAAGAAATGGTAAAAGATAAAACTTTTGCACATCAACGGCTAAATGCCAACAGTTAAGCTAAATGTCAACATTTAATAAAAGATAAAGTTTACAAATAAGATAATTCCCAAAATTGATATAATATTATATGAGATGAAAATATCAAACTTCTATAATCATCTAATAAAAGAAATGGTAAAAGATAAAACTTTTGCACATCAACGGGTAAATGTCAACATTTAAGCTAAATGTCAACATTTAATAAAAGATAAAGTTTACAAATAAGATCATTCTCAAAATTGATATCATATTACATGAGATGATAAGTTCAAACTTCTATAATCATCTAATAAAAGAAATGGTAAAAGATAACGCTTTTGCACATCAACGGCTAAATGTCAACATTTAATAAAAGATAAAGTTTACAAATAAGATCATTCTCAAAATTGATATCATATTACATGAGATGATAAGTTCAAACTTCTATAATCATCTAATAAAAGAAATGGTAAAAGATAACGCTTCTGCACATCAACGGCTAAATGTCAACATTTAAGCTAAATGTCAACATTTAATAAAAGATAAAGTTTACAAATAAGATCATTTCCAACATTGATATCATATTACATGAGATGAGAATATCAAACTTCTATAATCATCTAATAAAAGAAATGGTAAAAGATAAAACTTTTGCACATCAACGACTAAATGTCAACATTTAAGTTAAATGTCAAGATTTAATAAAAGATAAAGTTTACAAATAAGATCATTCGCAAAATTGATATCATATTACATGATATGAGAATATCAAACTTCTATAATTATCTAATAAAAGAAATGGTAAAAGATAAAGCTTTTGCACATCAACGACTAAATGTTAACATTTAAGCTAAATGTCAACATTTAATAAAAGATAAATTTACAAATAAGATCGTTTTCAAAATTGATATCATATTACATGAGATGATAAGTTCAAACTTCTACAATCCTCTAATAAAAGAAATTGTAAAAGATAAAGCTTTTGCACATCAACGGCTAAATGTCAACATTTAAGCTAAATGTCAACATTTAAGCTAAATGTCAACATTTAAGCTAAATGTCAACATTTATTAAAAGATAAAGTTTACAAATAAGATCATTCCCAAAATTGATATCATATTACATAAGATGAGAATATTAAACTTCTATAATCGTCTAATAAAAGAAATGGTAAAAGATAAAACTTTTGCACATCAACGGTTAAATGTCAAAATTTAAGCTAAATGTCAAAATTTAAGCTAAATGTCAACATTTAATAAAAGATAAAGTTTACAAATAAGATCATTCCCAAAATTGATATCATATTACATGAGATGAGAATAAAAGATAAATGTTGACATTTAAGCTAAAATGTCAACGTTTAAGCTTAAATGTCAACATATAAGTTACTGTTATGCAAATATAACTTTATGATATGCAATTATAAATTGATGATATGCAAATCTAAGATTAAAATATGCATAAATTAATTCACGTTGTACATATATAAGATTATTGATATCTAATACCTAGATTTTAATTTTTAGTAAATAAAAATAAGTTGGGGAAATACAAATTGATGTTGTGGAAATGTATGATTATAATATGCGATGTTGTGCAAATGTAAAAGTATAATATGCAATTATAAATTGATGATACGCAAATATAAGATTAAAATATGCAAATATAAATTGATGATATGCAAATGTAAAAGTATAATATGCAATTATAAATTACTAGAAAATTGCACTAATATATCTTATTATTGAACAATTATTAAGAATTTTTGTAAATTACTAGAATTATTATAAATTTTAGCCTATGCGGGATTCGAACCTACGTATTTGCGCACAAGCACATCACTCTACCATTGAGCTAAAAGGCTTTTAATTATATTATAACATAACATTCAAATAAACAAATAAGAGTTATGTTCACACCACAACCAAAAAAGGAGAAAAAAAAGTAGGAACTCCTAATAAACAGTACACATTTGTATACACATTTGCACAAAAAGAGGTCATGTTAGCACACAATTAGAAATAAAAAAGAACTTATACATCAACTTGAATTGCACAAAAAGAGACCCTGTCAGCACACAATTAGAAATATAGAAAAAAACATACACATCGACTTGAATTGCACAAAAAGAGATCAAGTGAGCACATGTATCTTTTCTTTCTGTTTTTCTATTTTCAAATCAACATAGTTAACAAATTCTACAGTATATGAGTAGCTTTTAGCAAGAGTAATAAAATGTGAACAATAAATATCAAATCAATATAAAACATAGCATAACTAGCAAGAGAATTCATACTTCATAGGGAGAATGGGATAAATATAGCATAACTAGCAAAACAAATCACAAAACCTTTCCTATGTTCTCACGTAACCAAAAAAAAAAAAAAAAAAAGAGGAAGTTAATTAAAAAAAAAGTGAAAAATAAGAAGTTTATGTTGTGCAAATATAAGTTACTGTTATGCAAATATAACTTCATGATATACACATATAACAATCTGTTATGCACATTGAAACTGCTGACACCGTATGTCAGCAAGATTGTTATTCTATCTTAATTTTAAGCAAATAATGTGAAAAGAAATGGTAAAAGATAAAAATTTTGCCCATCAATGGCTAAATGCCAACATTTAGGCTAAATGTCAACATTTAGGCTAAATGTCAACATTTAAGCTAAATGTCAACATTGAAGCTAAATGCCAACATTTTTTTCATTGGATGACATCAACCATTAAAAATAGAAAAAGAAAAAAAGAAGATAGGTCAAGCAACAGAAACTGAAAAATTCGACTCACCAATTTCTCACAGAATTGAGCAAGCTCGGCTTCACAGAATTTAGCAAGAGCAATAATATGCGAACAATAAATGCCAAATCAATACTCCGTATAAAACATAGCATAACTAGTAAGAGAATTCATACTTCATAGGGAGAATGGGATAAATATAGCATAACTAGCAAAACAGATCACAAAACCTTGCTATGTTCTCACATAACCAAAAAGAGAAAAAAGAAAAAAGAAAAAAGAGGAAGGTAATTAAAAAAAATAGTGAAAAATAAGAAGTTTATGTTGTGCAAGTATAAGTTACTGTTATGCAAATATAACTTTATGATATGCACATATAACAATCTGTTATGCAAATATAACAATCTGTTATGCAAATTGAAGCTGTTGACACCGGATGTCAACAAGATTGTTATTCCCTCTTAATTTTAAGCAAATAATGTGAAAAATCATATTCCCCCAGCAATAAGTCTAGTAAAGAGCTATGCAAATGTAAATCTCAAAAAGATGACTTATTAATCAAGAATATTACAAAAAATGACAAGGAAAAATAAAGAAAGCACACTTTAAAGTACTAAATGAATTTTATACAAATGCCAAATCAAGTTAATTACACATTGGAATTGAGCATATTATATTTGCACAAGAGACAATGTCAGCACACAATTAGAAATAAAAAAGAAACATGTGAACACAGAATTAGAAGTAAAAAAGAAACATGTCAGCACACAATTAAACTTTGTAAAGCTACTAGCTAATATCTCTAGATAAGTCAGAAATCACAAGGTACTTCAATGTAAATATACAAACACATTGTTAAATAGGAAAGTGGAACCAAACCCTAGTTGTTAAGCAATAAAAATAAAATAACAAAATTGTTGATATTGTCGAAAAAAACATAAAAACTCAATTTTAAGCCCTGAAATGATCTCCGATGGCCGAAAAAGACCATAGATCACGGCATAGCCGTGAGTTTGAACCGTGGCGCAATTCCCTATCCGGAAAAGTTTCATAATAGAAAATCCGACACCGAATGCTTGATATCACTCCTACCGAGACCGCATAATAGGCAGGCAAGCATCTCTAGTTTCAAAAACTTATGTTAGCACAAAACCTATTCATCTAGTGTATAAAACCCTCCTATATTCTCACATAACCAAAAAAAAAAAGTTCAGCTTTCCACCTCAAATATGCTATGACAAAAACTAATTTCCACATCAAATACTATACAATGGATTGCAACAGATGATTAAATTTGTGTCCTGACTTGGTCTAATTCTGCGCTGACATGTCCTAATTTTTGTGCTGACATGTTCTAATTTAACAAGAAATTAACAAAACAAAACCATTAGTTACTGCAAGATACAATACTGACTTACGATTTTAATGAATTCCTAAAGTTTCGAATGTGTTTAGTTTCCAGAATATTTTATTTCCAGAAGATTTTAATGTATTTCTAAAGTTTTCAAAAGATGCCAGCATTGAAGATGTCAGCATTTACAAATTTCACATAATATTACCATGATATATTACCAATTAACATTACCATGATACAGAATAGACAAATGCCAAAAGCATAACAACTAAACAAGAAGCCTGCAAATTTCTCAAAGTAATCCAAAAAGCTTATGAGGCCTACGAACAGTACCAAGTTCAAAGGCCAGTCGGATGGCCTTAATGCCTTATAGAGTAATCGGTATGTAGCTTACCTGGAACCAGAACAAACATATTTACCATAGCATTGATATCCTTCTCGATCATATGCTGCTGTAAATGGTTTTTCCTTTACGGTAACAGGCTCTTTTTCACAATCGGGTATTATTAGAGTTCCACAACTTAAGTGTACGGGTCACTGATCACAAAAGCCAGGATATTCCAATATGTGCACCTTCTATCAAATTCATTATGAAACACAAATCCCCTTTCATGGGGTGACAATTCTGTAACAACGTTAAAAGGCAATCTAAAATGCAAACTTTGCAACATTGTTAAATTATAAACAACTTCAACTAAGGGGAAATAGTTATAAGAAACTACAATAAGATGACCCAATCAAATGAGCAACAATAAGTCCAGAATTTGATGTACAAAGTATCAAGACATACAACAATCTCAGTATGTGCAGTGAGTACATAAGAACATCACATTGAGACCACCTCATATACCCTAACCTGCAAATATTAGGACCAAATATTATCTCAGGATCAAAAAATTCCATACTAACAACTCATTCTCATGAATAAGAAAAGATTGACACTTGGGCCACTTGGTGGAAATAATAATGGACGACTACCTCATCAATTAAATCAGCAGTAACATGTAGGTAGTCAAGCACAAAAAAGAAGAAGTTATAGCTAGTTGAGGCACTCTGATATCTATTGAACAATCAACACCATATCCATGGACCTAAAAAACCTTAAGTTTATATAGCTTTTGCATTTGCATCAACATTTTCTTTTCACGGTGACTTCAGTAAACAAACATACACAGGTTGAGTTACACGGAAACATACCTGTTCGAGATTTGTAGCAACGGCAAGAAACTTTTCTTCCTCCCCTAAAAAATTCAAATCAATTATCACTTCCAATTATTCAAATTCCATTCCGAATTCCTCCTCCCAAGATGCCTGAATCCATATAATTGCTATGCTTGTTCCATTTTGTGACACACTCGAACAGCCCTAAAAACACAGTCCTAGTTTGGAGACCAATTTCTGATGCAGCACCGCTGCGTCAGCCTCCCAGCACCGCCGCGTCGGCCTCCCAACACCGCCCTGTAACTCCTGAGAGGAAATATCACATTAGAAAATGCATAATCACCGAATCCGAGTCTAAAACCTAATCGCACACAAATTCAGCCTACAGCAGTTGCCGGCGCACACACATTCAACTCTAAAACCTCTAAATTTCTGGCGAAGGAATTGAAGATATTGAAGCACTCACCATTGCCGGCGCCAATCGCACACAAATTCAACCTTAATATGGGATTTATAGGGACAATCGCGCACAAAATCAGTAGATTTTCAATCCGGGATTCAGTTTTCGATCCGACGAAGGGGAAAGGGACTCTGTGTATGAGAGATTGAGCAAAGACGAGAGCTCCATGGTTGCCGGCAAAGGTTGAGCGAGGACGAGATCTCCATGGTTGTCGGCAAACGTTGAGCGAGAGAAGAAAGAGAGGGAGGCGGGAGCGACCTGGTGTTCTGATGCGGGAGACCGACATACCAGATCTGAGATCTCCGCCATGGATATGAGCTATCGGCCTAGATATGAGAACGAAATTTGCCCTAGAACGAGGTTGAACAACGGTAAAGGAGAATGAAGGGTAATATCGGAAAATAAACATCCGAAATTACAAAAGTGGACATTCTACTAATTTTTACAAAAACTAGGACAAGTCTCAAATTAGGGTGAAAAAAAGCAATTGAAATGTAGTAAATTCTAACGGGTCTAGGGGTGGGCATGGGACGGGATCGAGACGGAATTGAAATATTTTTTTTGCATTCCACCGGGTCTTATCCCTTGCGGGACATGACGGGATCGAGACGGGACGGGATTTGTCCCTCGTGAAAAAAATTTCTAAATTAATCTAACAAAAAGGCTTTTATCCTTAGATAGAAATCAAATTTATTATGAGTATTTTATACACTACTACTACCAAGATAGAAATCAAATTTATTAAATATGTAAATATGCTAACAAACATTATTTGATTACATTAGGGTATGAGAACATCACCCAAATGAAAGTTAGGTTCCAAGAAAGAAAAAAACCCTAGCCGTCACTATACTCTTCTTCTTCAACCTTCAGCCTCCCCTCCTTCCTCAAAATTTTCGGTAGCCCTGCCGCCACCATGGTTCGTCGCCCCTTCTTCAACCTTAAACTGATGGTATTGTTTCAAGATTGAGCGGAAACACTATCTCTTTCCCGTAACCCTAGTCGCCTCTACAACCCTTCTCCATCTCTAACCCTTGGCGCCTCCATGGAGTACCCGCCGCCACAACCCACTCCATCATCGTCGACTCTGACTTGGCCTCCTTCCTGACCGTGGTGAGTTTCGATGGTGTCGGTGCTCCGAACCTCGGTGCTCCGAACCTTTAACCTCAACCCTTCTTGTTTCACCCCCGACAACGCTGTGTTGGTTTCTTCCGACCGAGAGGCCCCCGTCGCCGCTCCCCTCCTCCGTCATCCGCCCCCTGGCGGCTTCGATGTGGTCGCCGACCTCACCAGATTCCGCCCTCCCTCCTTTCTCTCACAAGTTGGCCGACAGAGGCACTTCCCCCTTGTGGTGGCGCCGCCTCCGTCGTCCGGATATCCTGCAAGTGACCTGCGCCTCCTCCCTCCCCCACTGACAGCCCTCTCTTCCATCTTTCCAATTCCTCAGATCTATCCCAACAAAGAGAAAAAATCCCAGAACCAAACCCAATCCAAAAAAGACCCAAATCGAAACAAATCTAACCCCTAATGTCTAACAAATCTCCAAAAAAAAAATTCTACCAAACCAAAGCGTGAAACCCAAACTTGCATGCAGATTTTCTTTGTCCTTGCTGGCGGCGTCGACAAAGATAAGACGTTCACCAATGCCTCGTCGGGCATCACATCCGAAACCAGAATCTCAATCGTCATTGCTTTTTAAGCCAACAATGTCAACATCTTCCTAGGCTTGCATGTACCATATATCAAGAATCTTTGATGTTTTAAATTGTATTTTTATGTTTATTGTAATCTTAGATTTAAGTTAGTTTTTTTTTTCTTTTGACTGGCGACCCTCTGTGTAGGGTTCATCAAGTCATCTTTCAGATGGCTTCAAAATCGCATTGTCGATCTACTTCTTGCCTACTGTAAAAAAAAATATATAAATATGCTACTGAGTATTTTATACACTACTACTACCAAGTGATATATACCCAATGTATGTAGGTATATATGCTACTGATGAGTCCTTACCAAAGAAAAAATGCTAGGGGTGGGCGCGGGACGGGACGGAGGTCGTCCCGCGACCCGTCCCGTGTAATTTTTGCGGGACGGGACCGGGACGGGATTTACTCTTTTTTTCTTAATCCCGCACGGGCCTTGTCCCTCACGGGACGGGACCGGGACGGGACGGGCCTTGTCCCTCGAATAAAAAAGATTATAAAAAAATTAAAAATTTTATGTATATTTTGTGATTTTCAAAGATGTAATACATATATATCTATATTTTTTTATATTTTACGTGTTACTTATATATACATACACACTGATGCAGTAGCTTACACTTTTTTGATGAATACACCGATGCTAAATGCTACACTATTACAGTGTATGTATATACTGTAATACGTATATACACATATATATGTTCACACTGTACAAGTGTGTGAACCAAGTACAGTATGATATATATACTGTAATGTATGTGTAACATAATATATATTATACATATATATAATATATTATTATTATTATTATTATTATTATATATATGCGGGACGGGACGGGATTTGCGGGATTAGGATGGGTCGTCCCGCGTCCCGTCCCGCATAATTTTTGCGGGACGGGACCGGGACGGGATTCACTATTTTTTTTCGAAATCCCACCGGGATCGGGACGGGACCGGGACGGGACCGGAACGGGCCCGGGATTTGCGGGATTTGTGCCCACCCCTATATACTACTATGTTTTTTTTGGTGGGAATGCTACTGAGTATACATATATATATATATATATATATATATATATATATATATATATATAGGGGAGATATCTAATGAGAAGTAACATTTAAATGAGAAGATGAGAAGTAAGCCTTATACCCCTTATATTAAAATGATTTTTTTTATATGGATATATGGAACATATCTAATGAGAAATATATCAATGTTTTTTTACAAAAATTATTTTTTACGCTATTTAGCTAGAGGGTGATTTAAGGTTCATTTTAGGGTTTTATGATAATTTAAATTAGCTTTTTCATTCATCATCTAAAAAAATAGCATAAAAAATAATTTTTTAAAAAAACATTGATATATTTATCATTAGATATGTCCCCTATATCCATATAAAAAAAATTATTTTAATCTAAAGGATATAAGGCTTACTTCTCATCTTCTCATTTAAATATTACTTCTCATTAGATATCTCCCCTATATATATATATATATATATATATATATATATATATATATATATATATATATATATATAACATATATAAAACTTATTAAAACCGACATTATGTATTATTTTATATAAAATATATATAGTTTTATATATATGTGGGACGGGACGTGGACTTTCCGTCCCGCGTCCCGTCCCTCGTATTTTTTGCGGGACGGGATCGGGACGCGATTGATATATTTTTTTCAAAATCCCACCGGGATCGAGACGGGATGCGGGATATGACGGGATTTGTGGGATTTGTGCCCACCCCTAGTAAATTCTGATTTTTCTTTGTGGGTTGGGCTAGACTTTTTATTTTATGGGTGGCTGGATTTGGGCTAGATTTTTTTATTTTTAACTAGTTCAGTACCCGCACCGTGTGCGGTTTTCTTACAATTTAAATAAATTTAATATAAATACCCGCTCAGAGAGCTAATTAATTTATTTCAACACTTTTGAATTGTTACACAATTTAAATAAAATTATCATTGATTCTCATTAATATATTGAAAGTATTATCAAACTTTTATATAATTATTATCAAAATCTTACAAAATTGGGTAAAATCTTTCCAAAATATATCTATGTCTAAAAACTTATGAAACTATTATCTTAAAATTGATTAAGGTGGAGATAAATTTTTTTAATTGGTTATTAATATTAAGATAAGAGAAGATGTCATATGCTACATACGACTTATCATTTATTATATATCTATTACATATATCTTCTAAAATTGGTTACATATGTAAAATTTTATCTTATATAGTATTTAAAATTCGTTAATATCTTCTAAACATATCCATATCTAATCAAATTGGGTCAAATTTTATCTTATAAAAAATATATATATATATATATATATTGATTAAATAGATTTATAATAAAATTTTATATTGTGCATATATCAATTATTAAATCTTATCTTAAATAATCGTATTTAAATTTGGTTAATATCTTCTAAAAATATATCAATTGGGTCAAAATTTATCTTATGCATATATAGATATATTGAATAAATAGAGTTTGAATAAAATTTTATCTTATGCATATATATAGATATATTGACTGATTGAATAGATATATCTAATTTTATCTTGTACATATATTAAATATTTAATTCAAAAAATATGATTGGTTCATATGACTACGATTAAGGAGAAGCCGTCATGTGTCTCAGACGACTTCTCCTTTATTATATATAATTGATTGATATAGTAAATAGAAGAGAAACAAAAAATATAGGAAAAAAATCATGAAAAATTACTTTTAAAACATGATCATTATATAGATATAGATTAATCTCTTTAATTATTTATTTCATAAAAAATAATATTAGTTATTAATACTTCCTCCTTTTCCTTTTGTTTATAATGTTAAAGATACATTACCTATCTTCTAATATTAATTTTGTATGTATGTTATAAGATATAATGCTATTTAAGACTTGTATTTTTTATAACAATTGTTTTTACTATAATTGTATGTTGTATATATGAAAATTTATTTTTTGGATTAGATGGACATAGACAAAAATCAAATGGGCAAAAAACCACCCATAGTTCACCCATCTCACCCGCTGATCTGATGGATGGTGGGTGAAATGGATATAGGTGAAGTGAATATGAATGGTGGATCACGTGGAATGATGGTCCACTCATAATAGATTGGGTGAAATAAGAGTCCATCTACCCACCACCCGACTCATTATCATTCCTATCTTGAACTAAAATCATCATTTGCGCTCATCTACAGCTTCGCAAAGGAGAAGAGATTTCATGGGCTTTGACAGAGTGATCTCAGTTGGGCTTTGTGATGTGCTGATTTCTTCTTCTTGTTGTGGGCTCCTTTTAATGCTTCAAAAGCGGTACAGGTGAATTTAATATACTACAGTATGTAACACTAAGTCATCATGATGAAAACTTGTGTCCAACAAAAAAGTGATGTATTCTATTAAAAATAAAAGAAGTGATGTATGTAAACCAACAAAAGACAATTGACAAGAAATTTAACTATTTATGAACACACAGTGACACAAGTTGGGATAAAAAGACAGAGAACAAGTTCAGTGTTCAGTAGAGATACACTGAACTCAAAATTATGAGAAATGGTCATATCTATTATTATTATTGATCATGTCATATTCATCTATATTTGAATTGCTTTTGTGTGTGTGTAGTCTTAACTCTTAAGACCTGATAGAGGTATGAGTGCTAATTAAGTATGGCCTTCCAATTTCAACTCTCAATTCAACAACCTCTTGTTTTGCAGCTGTCCAAGTTCAATTGATGATTCCATATTAATTTTGTTGAAACTTATATGCATGCATGCTCTATTATATATGCAAAGCTCTAACTAGTTGCATTCCTCAATAGTTCTAGCATTTGATAATCTATGTTGGCAAAATCAATTCCTAAAATAAACCCTAAAAGCCAAGATCAATCATGCTAGAGAGCATCTCCAATAGATTCTCGTTTTGAAGTTTTCGGAGAATTTTAACATGTTTTTTGGTCTAACAGATTACTCATTTCATTTTCCAAAATGGAGAAACAACAGAAAAAATTGAGAAACTTCCCTAAATCTGCAGCATTCATCCGATCTCTAAATTTAGAAATGGAAAAGCTGTAGGAGTTGAAGCAAAAATAATTTAGAAAATATGTATTTTATTTCTCCATTTTAGAGAAGTTGTTGGAGATAATATAAGAAATCTGAAATTGATATATTTGAAACTACTTTGAACTATAAATTAAAAAGTATATATATATCGCCCCATGTTCTCCAACCAAAATTGTTTGGGGCTAGACTCGATCTATAGTATATGAAAGTGTCGGTTTGATTTAGCATATTAGGAATCATAAACTTAATTTTCCTTGTAGAATCACTAAAGTTCAAACCCCTAAGTTGAAATCTATATACTTATTTAACTTATAATTAGCTATATAATATAATGGTCAATTTAAAATATTTAAGCCCATAATAGAGATTAAACTATCTAACTATAATTATTTTAAATAATGTGACTTGTTAATTGTTAAGGTCAAAATATACTAGAGAAAGGTCGTGTGTCGATCCATATACAAGAGACACGAACAACACATAAATCCAAAAGGTTCCATCTAAAAAAAATTAGCATTGAGAAGAGTATCTGCTAAATTTATATGTTGTTTAAGATATCTCAAATATTAAATATAAATACCTCATTTATAATTGCAATATATTTAATAAATTGCATAAAAAAAACTGCTCCATTCCAATCAGAGGCGTATCTTGGAATTTTCCTAAGGGGCTAAAAAAATTTGAGATTTTTTTTCCACTTATGTGTATTTATGAAAAATAATTTTTTTTTACAAATATATTAGAAAAAATCTTAAATTTGTGATTTAAATAGTTATTTTTTTGTACGAAAAACAAAAATTATAAAAAATGAGATTTTTTTTTATATTTATATAGGACAAAATGTTTTTGTTTAAATAGATTGAAATTTTTTTAAAATTTGTTATTTAATTATGTATTTTTAGTGGAAAAAAACTCGGAAAAACAAAAATGAAGCTAAAGGGGTTCCTCATGGTAATAAATACAACTCTTTACCAACTAAGCGAAATTGTTTTTATCATTACTTACTCTTTTTACCCTCTTTTATTTATAAAATTAGTAAAAATTACCAAAAAATTCAAAATAATTTTTTTTTTTGTTACACTTTTCTTCCGGATTAAGGTGACACCTCAGGCCACTAACAGATTCGCCACCGATTCCAATCCACCCCACTTTCTAATCAAGGGAATGGACACTTGCACTATAGTATAACTTTCTAATCAAGGGAATGAACACTTGCACTATACTATATATGTTATTAATTCCAATTACCTTTTTTTCTATAAAACAATCCTGAAGCAGGTTGAATTGCGAAGAATTTTAAATGTGGGAGAAAGAGAAAGCATTGTCTAATAATGCCCAGGGGGGAAGAACTTCATTTTTATTTAATTTTTCTTAATTATTTTATGTTTCAACTTGCATGTATGCAACCTGCAAACCAATTAAACACACACGCACTCGTACATCTCTGAAACACTCCATATTTTTGCTGGTCCCTCTCCCCCTTCAATTTTATGCATTTATTTTCCAGGTTTCCTTCATCATATGCGATTACCACAGCTTCCATCAATCATCAAAATCTATCAGGAAAAACATACCTCAGCTTCAATTCAAATCCACCATCAGAACTCAGAAGCAGAGCCTCTCTGAATTTCGTATTACAGGTCCCCTTCAAATCCCTAATTTCTTCGAGATTTTGTTTCAATGTCTTCGTAATTAGTTATGTAGATTTAGGGTTTAATTAGTTGAATTGCTATTCCATGGCCCCTAATTAGATCGTGTTATCAGATTGGTTGACCACTACCGGGCATTGAGATTGAATCAATCAATGATCATAAAGGATAGGGTCCAACCTCACCCCGATTGGGTGATTTGATCTTCGAATCAATCACCGGCCACATCGCTATGGAATCTGGAATTCGGAGGGATGCAATTGGAAGCAATGCAAGCCCTAACCCTAGACCTAGCTTAAGCGAAACAGAGAATCTCAGACATTCGCTTCCACAGGGCGTAGCAAACAGGAAAAGACAGCTTAAGCCGAGCTATTTCAGCAAAGAGTCGGTGGTTTTGCTCGTATGTCTTACAGCTTCACTGCTCATCCTTCCGCTGGTGTTGCCGCCATTGCCGCCTCCTCCTTTCTTGCTGCTCCTGCTTCCCATAGGGATCCTAGCGCTTCTTATGACGATGGCTTTTATGTCGTCTAATGGTAGAGACATACGTTGCACCCAAATGTAAATGTGTGTCACAAACAGGGTCCTCTAGACTGCATAAGAAATAAGGGTAATTGCAATTTTGCAATGTGAACTGCAACAGTTTTCACAGAAAAGTAGAAAACTCATATATGGAACGATCAATGCAGCTGCGAATCGCTGGTTACATGACTTACATCTCGTCATGAAATAGTTGATATTCAGTAATTTCTTGGCATGCCATTTATGATATTCATCCAAACACCATCGTTGCATCAAGCTATACTTGAGAGTCAGAACAAATATATGATACAAACATGACAAGAAGATCAACTAACCTGATTTTTTTTCAAGGAAAGGTCTGTATTGTACAATAGGCATGTGATTATAGACAAAACCCAACGGCTTGTCAAAGTTGGTTTCTCTGGTTTCTTCACTAAAAAGGATGAAAGAACACCCCAATTTAATTTGTTCATACTCATCAGCATGTATATAGCTTCGTATGATAGGCTGTGACCAGAGTTGAGTTCATTTGCCTGATCAAAGCTGGGAAAGAAAATGAATAGTCCATTTTGAATCGGATATGTTGTAACGAGAACGATGAACAGAAAAGAAAAACACAAAGATTTGAAGGGTTTGGTTACGGTGTGTTACTTACGTTCACTGCCAGAGGAACTAAATTCTTTATTAGGGAGGCTAACAACATAATTAATTATAATAATATGACATTTTATAAGTATATGTAGTGACTCATAAAATCCTAATCGGATTAGCTTATATATTGTGGTTTTCTATAAATTATGATAACATCTTATTTTAATAAAAAAATTTAATTGGTGGGAAACTTTTTTCTTAGAATCAACCACACCATGCCACTTAAGACGTTATGCATTAATTTTAGTATATGTAGTTGCTATATTTGTTCTCTAATGAAGATCCACAAGGTCATCCTTCCTTTGTCTCAGTTCTTGAAGCATTCGAGGGAAGGTCTAAGAACTGATCTCCGACATACTTTTGGACTCGGACTGAACAGAGAAATTGATCTCTTATTCCTCTCTTCTTTAGGCTCCATCTCCCTCAAGCTCTTTTTCGTTCCCCGAGATCGCTCGCCCTCGAGCTTTGTCTCTGACCGAAAGGCCTAAACCCTATCACAGAGTCGCCATGGGCCCATGGGAGAGGAGCTTCCAACTTTTCACGATATAGCAAGGAGCAAAGGTCGCTCACCAGTTTGCCTAAAATGCAGCACTTTGAGCAAAAGGTCGGTCACCGGTTTGCCAAAAACGCAGCACTTTGAGCCAAGTTGAAGGTGGAGATGGGCTGAACTGGGCCTTGTCAAAGCTAATGGGTTACCAGCCCAATGTATAAACCAAAGTTACCAAGGGTAATATAGAATATAGATATGTGCATGTAACACATAAACCTAGTAAACTAGAATTATAACCTCGCCTCGAAACTAACTGCGAATCAGCCCTCACATGTCATCAACTATGTCTTCAAAAGTAAAACTAGCTACGAGATTAGCCGAGCATGACTTACCTTGAAACTCTAATGAATGAATTGAAACATGCTAGAAATTGTGGTTTTGAGTTGTATAAAATGTGTGGAAAACTAGGCTGTTTATAGGGCTAGGGTTAACCTAGAAAAATGGGATTCAAAATATAAAACTAGTTGGATTCATAATTTCCTTTTATAATTTTCTAGATATTATAAACAAAAAAATTAAAAAAAAGGTTAATATTTTATAATGTTTTTATCATCCTTAAAAAGCATACATGATAGGTAAAAAATGAAGATGCTCTTTTATATACACTATTATATATTAAAAAAAAATCCAACAACAAAGTTGAGTCCCTCGATCGGCTTGTACGTTTACAAATCAGGAAAGGCCTTATTGGATAAATTAATTCAGCATTGGAGTACACAATGAATAATGCCTTAATCTTGTACACCAGAAACACAAGTATGTCACATACTTGTGTATCACTAGCTACCAAGTATGAATGATCATGAGGCCGAGGGCATTGGTTGAATCTCAATTTCGGATGATGACTGACTGTTTAGGCGTAGCATGGGAGCCTCAGAGGACTCGGAGTTGCTCCTGTCGAGGCTTGATTTCTTGGCCTTCTTAACCTTTGCATTTTCAAGCCAACTCCGAATGCTTTTTTGCACATTATCCTCAAATATTGTACTGCTGAAAGAGCTCCCCATCTGTATCCACAACAAATCACAATGGGCTTGGTTTGATTCAAGTTTTATTCATTTTTTTAGTTGAAAAGGGCAAATAATCAAATTTATGGACAATATATAACAAAGTAATGTCAGTGTGTTAATCTGTTAGGAAATGCACATATGTCTATAATTAAGCCAAACCTGATTATGACTTAGAGCCTATTTGGTACATTCTTGATTCACAACATGTATCATATTTCTCAAGTGTGTGAGAATATTTCCCCCCTTTTTTTTTACTGTAAAGTTTACACTTTCGAAGAGGAGGGAAATTTGAGCCCAATTTTTCATTTAACGCATGCAAAATGGTGCAGGACATTATAGATTATTTTTATTTTATATACAGCTTGAGCTTGACTTTGCCCATTGCCTTATTGGGCTGGAACAAGAAGACTATATACGAATCAGGCCCATGATTCCAGATACCCTCTTCTACTCAATCCGGCAAATGGCAATGGCAAAACCATGCCAAACTTGAGCAAAATAAAGCAACGATGCACTCCCGAAGGGGGCGGGTTAGTGGGACATACGGGTGTGCAGAAAAACCCGACACGACTAATAAGAAAATACGACAACACAAAATGAAAAAATACGAAATCGAAAAGACACGACATTAAAATAATACGAACTGCTAAAACACGACATCAAACGGTTCGAATATAGTTCAGGCAAATTCCCTTGTCGCGGGCAAATTTCCTTGTCGGATACCTGACATAAAGTATTAATAAAATCCGCTAGCTCAATTGGTATAAGTCCAGCGCCTTATCCCATTCTTCATCCCATGTTCGAATCTTGCTGTGGCTTTTCTTTCCCCCTCCAGCGTCGCACCATTTTTATATTTTTATGTTTTAAGGTAAACAAACCCTAAAGCCTAAACAGATCTGGCGATCTGCAGAACATTTCAGGCTCAGCCGGCCTTCTTCTCTAGTTCCAAGCCAGGAAGCCTCTCAATCGTTTCTTCTCTTCTCCAGCCCTTCTTCTCCAGTTCCGAGCTAGCTGATGACCCTTTTTCTTCAGTTCCGAGCCAGTGAGCCACTTAATCGCTTATTCTCTTCTCCAGCCCTTCTTCTCCAGTTCTGAGCCAGTAAGCCTCTCAATCTCTTCTTCTCTTCTCTTATCTTATCAGTCACATCTTATCTGAGTTCCATCAATTTCTCGTCTCCTATTCGTCGATCTTTCTCATCTTCCGTCGATCTTCATCCTCACTACACCTGTCGATCACCCTCGCCTACCCTTCATCTCCCTTTGTCGACCCTCTCTCGGTTGCTCTCCTTTTTCCACCAAACCCTAATTCGGCGGATCTGACATTGTATCCTATCACCATTGACACTGTGTCCTATCACCTTTGACATTGTGTCTTGTCATCCTTCTTGTGACGATAATCTACCACGCTCTAATAGACGATGTCTATGACTTTCTACAATCAGCAACAGCCTCCCGTTAGTTTTCCTCCCCCTCAAAGTCTTTCACAGAGGGCTATTTCCCTGTTGGAGTTCATCCTTAGGACTACCCGACCTATGCTTGTCCTCCTTCCCAGCACGCCTCCCTACTGAGGCCACATCCGAGCCAAAAGAGACTCCTTGGCTCCTCTCCATAGCATCTGAATTAATCCTAGCAGCGGGATCATCGACACCATCCCGATACAGGCAACCAACCCTCCTAACACCTTTGAGCGTGTCACCTGTCAAACCGAATTGGTACATGGATAGCGGAGCCACTTCGCATATGTCACATAATTCAGGTATATTGTCTTACCATGCCTATAAGAGCATTTCCCCATCCATTTTTGTCGGAAACGGTGAAAGTATTCCTACTTTGGGTCTAGGACAAACCACATTACCCACCCGTACATCCCCGCTGAACCTTGACAACATCATTGTTTCCCCCAAACTCATAAAGAACTTGATTTCCATCCATCACCTCACCACTGATAATAATGTGTCCATTGAGTTTGATCTCTTTGGTTTCACGGTGAAAGATTTCACAACAGGAAAATCGATCATCAGATGTAATAACATTGTAGATCTTTATACTGTCACCAAAAACATTCATCCTGCACCTTTACTACAGCAACCAATCTATCTTTAGTTTCTCGTTCGACATCTCTTTAGTATGCCCGTCTTGGTCACGCAGGTTCTCCTTCTTTTCAATATCTTCGATCTAAAGTTATTCACTATGATAAAGGGTAAAAAAATTACCGTGTCCTGCATGCCAACATTCTAGGTTGCCATTTGCTAGGTCCGTTACTCTCGTGTTCACCCCTTTTGACATTCTTCATGGTGGTCTATGGACCCCGATCTCCTATTGCTAGTCATGATGGTTTTCATTATGTTCTTGTTTTAATTGACGCTTTCTCTCATTACATTTGGATTTCCCCCTAAAGTACAAATCCAGAGTTCTCTCTCACTTCGTTGTCTTCCATAGCTATGTTCGTACCCATTTCAAATTCTTCATCAAATTCTTTCAATGTGACATGGGTGGCGAGTTTAATAATGCCCTCCAATCTGGCTTTTCTACTCATGACATTCAGTTCAGATTCTCATGTCCCAAAACTTCATCTCAAAATGGGAAGATTGAACGAATCATCCACTCCCTCACTAATTCTATGAGACATTTTCTTATCCATGGCCAGGTCCCCTTGACATATTGACCTTACGCAGCCGAAATGGCTTGCTATCTTCTTAAATTCACCCCTTCCACAACCATCCAAAATTGATGCCTAGCTGAAGTCCTATATCGCGTCACTCCTACCTATGACCGCCCTCGCGTCTTTGGGTGTTTATGTTATCCCAACCAAACATCTGTCGCTCCTCATAAGCTCGCACTGCGATGACTTCCTTGTGTCTTCTTAGGTTACCCCTCTCAACATAGGGGGCATAGATGCTTTGACCCTATTTCGAAACGTGTAATCATTTCTCATCATGTCACGTTCGATGAGACTAGTTTTCCCTTTTCTAGTCTTCTTAAATCCCCAAACACATCAACCCCCTCTGATGACTATCCCACCCAAGACCTTCTCCACTTACTATATCCCCGTTCTTCTCCAAATGCTATTACATCTCTGACACGGGCACCCAATCCTCTTCCATCGCAACGTGCAGCAGTCCCCATCCTCTCACCAGTAGGGTGAAGAGGTCTGTGCCTAGGGCCCCCAATTTATATGGCCCCCAATTTTTTAAAAGCCCAAGAGGCATGTGCCTAGGGCCCTCCAATTTTATAAAAGCTCATAGGTATATATTAAATTAAAAGTGATTGGTCAAGCCTGAATACCTTAATCGAAATCAAACAGAAAAGAAAGAATTGGAAAAAAAAGCCCAATTTTAGTTAATGGAAAAAAGCTCAATTTTATAAAATCCGAGTTTTAGTTAAAGTTACTTGTTGCTGATTCCAATCATTGCTTCAAACCCAATTACAATCTACTCTCATTCTTGTGCTATGCGTTCTCTTTCACAAATTCACAAGGTAATTAATCTTGTTTCTCGCTCTATTTAGCTTTAGTGGGTGTTTAATAATACACCTTCACTGCTTGGCGCCTACCTTTTATTTTTTTTGGATATGCTTTGAATAATCACAATCGGTTAAAAAAAAAAGAAATATATTTAGGTGATTTGTTCTTTATTTGAATGATTTTGTATTTTCTTTAGGCGAATTTGTTATTGCTATATATGTTGTTAGTAGTTATATATTGTTTAAGCGTTTAATCTTATATTTCATTCATAGAAATAAAAAAAAATTATAGCTATATTTTTCGTTAGAGGACCCAATTTTTCACCTTGCCTTTAGCCCTGAAACCCTCAGGGCCGACCCTACCTTCACTTGATTCATAACTCCGATTTAGATAAGATCTCTCCATCTCCAGTGATTCTCTTTTGTCGTTCTCCATCTATAGGTAGGGAGGTTGCTTGACTCACTTCGGATCTCCAGCTTCTGATTTAGATCTAGCAAGATCTCTCCATCTTCGACGAGACTGCTTGGGTCGACAAGGAGATTCTTCACTCCTCCATCTCTTCTCCTTTAGTGTTAGTTTGATTTTCCATTATAACATGTACTAAGGATTTTTAAAATATGTAAATTATAAGACGTAAAATCTTGTTGTAAATTATTGTTGGATGGTTGTGTTAGTCAAATCCACTTCATCACTTCTCTAGTTTGGTTATTTGTCCTTTATAAATCAAGTTATATGTGTTTGACTGTGTACAACACTCTTACAGTGACACACACAATCACACAGGAACGTCAAAAAAAAGGATGGTTCATGTCGGATAACTGGGTATCCAACACGGATCCAATTATTTTTACTGTGTCAAATACCCAGTTGTAAACGGGTTTGGTTTTTAGGCTAGACAGTTTCGGGCATCCTAAATGATTATCCAGTTTGTGTCGGATACCCAGATATACCCACCCTTACTTGTACGGTTGATAAAAAAATAATTTAAAAAGGATCAAAATTTTCATTTAATGTACCAAAAAAACTGGTTGAAATTGATGCCAAACATAGATATATAGGACAACAGTTTTACCTGTGTAACGATGGCGTAGAGGGGAAGAGTGCTGTAGGTGCTGGCAAGCTGAACAAAGACCCTTCACCATGAAACCAATCATAAATTTAACTCAAAATGATCAATTAAAGTATTATGCAGAATTAAACTATGTATGATATGGATCCATCTACATACACTATAATGAGTCTGGGTATGAGATACTTGATACTGCCTATGAAACAAGAGTGAATGTTATATGTGAACTGCATAACACACCACAAGAAAATGCATAGCAAGTTATCAGATATCTATCAAGCGGTCAGTTTCTTCGAGTATTAATGCAATAGATGTACATATATATATATATAGTGTGTTTGGAGTAAGGCTAGTTGATTAACCAATGCCCAGAAGAAGACTGCTATTTGAAAGGAGTTTGCGAAGATGATCATGTGTATGACAACGAGCACAATCCTAGGCTTCTTGAACCAGAACAAGTTATCGGAGAGCTCAATATGCACGTCGTCTCCAATGATTACTGAGTTCTTTGTCGCAACCTGTGTGGCCAACGTTGTGATGATGTGCTCGAGTTTCGTTCCTATAACAAGCAGAAGCTACGAGTAGTATGTTGGGTCAGTTTTGTCACTCGCTAGGTTTATGATCAAGAGAGATCATGTAGTGGTTTGTGTAAGGTTGATGTACTCCTTACTATCAACGGTATGAATGACAAGATAAAGGGAGTCCGCCATCCTGCAGCATGAATGATTGATCCAGTAGAGTTGTTGAAGTATAGTATATGGAATAACATGCTATTTAACGAAGAATCGATCATAAGATGAGAAACGAAAAGTCGTGTTATAATATAGGGTGAGAAATGAAAATTATAGCAAGTTTCTCTTACCAGCAACATTCAGGAGTAGCAAGATAACCACAAATATCCATAGGTACCAACTGCAGTGAAATGTAAATACAACCATAATTAAGAAGCAATTGTGATATATGTATCTATAACATAACTATGGATTATAGATGTAATGATAAAAAAATCTAAAGCATATGATTAAAAAGATCAATCAATGACATGATTATTCGTATATAACTCTTGATACAAACGAATGATTTTTATACGAAAAAAAAATTAAAGTTAATACCTACATAAAAATAATTACTTTATGTTGTAAACAACCATGACTTATTTGTAAGATATAAGAGACTTACTCGATCCCTACTACTTTGTTGAAGTCCATCTCAAAAGCGCGAACCATATACTTATGAAAGTTGAATGTCGGGTTTGATCTGCAGTGGTTCTACAAATATATACATATGTTATCATTGACGTTTGAACAAAGTAGATAGCAATACATACATACATACATACATACATACATACATACATATTTAATGAGGGTTTAGGCAGGTACCAAAATGAAGCCCTTTCTCAGTTGTTTGTAATCAGATTCTATAATTGACCCAGAAATGTGCTTGAAGAATGAGTACTGCAGGTTGGCCAATTCAAATTGGAGATGGAACAAGTTGGGATTTGTGATCTATTTATATATACTGTATTCACATTGGATTAATTAATCCATTTTGAAATGAAGGAATTTACCCCCCAGCCTCTGAAGCAAGAATCAATGCCCCAAAACCTGTTTTTGATGAATTCATGATTTTGAACAAGTATCACTTCATCGTTGGCTTCTGCAAAATATGTTAATTAAATGAAGCTTGCAATTGGAACTGTTTTTATTTCTGATCTTTCACTGGTACCTTATAACTTAAGATCTCTATGTATGGATGATATTAAGTAATTCAAATTTCAATTTTTGCTAAAAAAATGCCTGTTGTATAATTTAATATAGAAAAAAATTAAATTGATTACCATTCTCATTGATCTCCTCTGATATTGAGCGCTCCCATCGACTCCATCTGCTTATCTACATTAATGAATCAAGCATTTACAACATAATTAATAACAATAATTATAGAAGCACGTACAATTACATATACTTGCTCGGTGATTTTAAAAGATACACACACAAATATATATATATATATATATATATATATATATATATATATATATATATATATATATATATATATATATATATATATATATATATATATACACGAGAAAAGAGGATGATGTAGATTCAAATTGAGAAAAGAAATAAATAAATGACCTTGTATCCGCCGGCTAGAAATGTCAAGGCACTGATAAAGACTTGAACAACAGCTAATACAAATATGAAGAGATGCAGATCATGAAGTGCTTTTAGTGACATGAATGGCACCTTCCCCTGCACTCAATTTACCACTTTCATTATACATATACACCTTCATACATTATACATATATCATTCATTTAATTGTAACATGTAATACATATGGAACGAGGGTCGACGATGTTAATCAGGAGGGAAAAAGTTCACTACAATGGACAGAAAATGATTATTTAACTAAAGGTTACTAAAAAAAGCGAACCGGACCAAAAATTGAATAAAATGTAAACCAAAAACTGAACAGAAATCGGTCTGAAAATCAGGGTTCGATTGAGCTGGAGTATAGTTCAATTTTGAAATTCGGTTAAGTTTCAATTCGAAAATTAGAATTGAAACGAAATATTGGTTTCATCCCAAATGAACCAGATCATATTTAAAAGAAATTAGGGATTTAAATCCATAATTTCATTTCCTTCCTCTACCTCTACTTTGTTGAAAAGTACATGTCCAACAACTAAATTAATGGTTGAATTGAGTGCATCAGTAGACATTTTTGTTTTATTTTGCAACCACGTCAGTAGGACTAGGAATATAGAATATACGGAGCCTACCTTTTGTATGACTAGTGATGGATCTACGGGGGTGGGTTTGGGATGGCTGGAGCCCATATCTTAAAAAAAAGTATGTATATATATATATATTTTTATATATCTATTATTTTTGTAATATATATATATATATATATATATATATATATAGAAGTGAAGTAGAATAAAAACATGAAGACGCCTTGGTTTAATGGTAAGGACACATGAAGAATTAAATTGAAGGTTGTAAACCTAGGTTTGAGTCACATTACCTCCATCTTTTGCATCTTTTTTTAAACATCACAAATCACAACCCTTTTTTTTTTTTTTACATACCTGGACAAATCTTTTGCATACTTTTTTTCAAACATCACAAACAACAACCCCTCCTTTAAAAAAAAACATCACAAATCACAATCCCTCTTTTTTTTTTACAGACCTAAACACACAAAACATTTCATTTTCATAGTTTCATATAAAGCACAAGTGTTGCGAGTTCCCAAGCCGGTCGTCGCTGCCGCCTGCCAGCCAGGCACGGAATCAGAAATTAAAATTGGGGTGGGTTAAATTCGTTTTACACAACTAACAAAATTATACTTTGATAATTACTATGAAATGGGATTGAATATAGTAAGGCAGAAGGAAGAAATTATTGTTAAAAGTGGCAACTAACAAAATTATTGTAAAAAAAAAATTGCAAACATGAATATTGATATAACATGTATAGATGATTATTTTTATTAAAAGTCTCAATCAAATGGACAATAAAGAAGTAAAATATACTTTGATAATAATTACTATAAAATGGATTGAGTATAGTAAGGTAAAAAGAAAAAATTACTATGAAAAGTGGCAACTTTGAGGATCGAACCTAGCGCATGGGACTAACTGTTGGTGGAAGGGACCATCTGGGCTAATGCCAATTAGTGTTTAATATACCTACTTTGATAATTATACCACAATGGGGTGGGCTGCAACATAGCTGAGCCCACCCCTCCATCCGTGCTTGCTCCCAGCTCCACCTCCGACCAACCCTGGTGGCGCAATCTGTTGTTTGTTGTCTGTTGTAATATTAGGGTTTGTGATTTGTGAGAAATATATTTGTACCTTTGTGGTTTGTGATTTGAAATCATGGTTTGTGGTTGTTGTGAGAAATAAATTTGTATATTTTTTGTATGTGATTTTGAATTTTGGTTGTGAGAAATGAATTTGTGATTTGGAATTGTTGTTTGTGGATTTGTTTTTTTTTTATAGGAGTATAAAATATGGACAAGTTTGTTATTCGATCCAAGTCATCTAATTGAAGTTTGAGAATGAAGTTTAGGAATTTGTGGATTGAATTTGGGGTTGTGAGTTGAAGGATCCAAGCCATTGAAAGTGCTTGTTCAAAAACTCATTTATTTTTTCAGCAAAACTTTATTTTGTTTTCTTTGTCCTTTTTCCAGTGCTTTTAATCTTATTTCTTTCATTTAAATATGAGTTGAATACCTTGAAAAAACATACCATGTCATTTGCAGTATTGTGTTGTAAATTTGATTATTTTAACTTGTTATTTGTCACAAGTATTACTAATATGCTTCATTGTTGGATTTGCTTAGAATCAAGGAGTGGAGGCAAGACAAGGATTGAGATGAATGGTATGTGTGATAATATATGATTTGTATAAGCATTTTGAGTCATTCTTAAGTTATTTAGGTTGCATTTAGACATGTTTTTAGCATAAAGGGCATTCATTGTGTCTTAAGTTGAAAAGTTCGGAATCTAGGTATTTTATGTCTATTTTATGCAGATTCTCGAAACCAAGCCTATGGAGAAGAGGAAAGCTACACTCTGAAGCCATGAAACCCTAGAAAGAGTCAAGGAAGAAGACAAGAGAAGAAGCGGAAAAGCAAAGAAACGAGAAGGGAAGGAATAAGGCTTCTGCAGAGGCAGCGCCGCGATACCTCAGCGGCGCCCGTTGATCCATCAGCACCCGCGGAAGACCTTCACCACTCGCTGTGTTGACGCCCGCTGCTGACCATTGGCACCCGCCGATCTCGTATCTCAGCATATTCTCTTCGGTTAGATCTAGCATATGGGACTTTCTTCTACCTTACTTTTGTTGTCTCCTGGGGTTTTCGAGGACTATAAATACACCCCTCTTCTCATCCATTCCACATCAACTCACTCTCACATGTTTCTCTCTTTCCCTTTCGTCATTTTGCAGGTAAACATGCTCGACTAAACCTTTTTATATAGTTTTGCTTATATTTCAATACATTGGTTAATGACATGTGAGGTTTGTTTGAATACTATTTTATAGTTTATATTTGGTTTGTGCATATTTGGTTATTCATTACTCTTTCTCTTTACATGTTTATGCCATTTATTCGTTTTAACTAGCCATTATAATAGATAAACAACGTGCTAAGTGATTATAGTTAAATCCTCTATTGCAGGCCTTAATCCTATAAAGGAGCAAACATATCTTGATGAACAAATTGGAATTCATGCATATGAAAGAGTAATGACAGGCAATTAAATGTTATTCTTAGCGGAAGCAATAACTGTGTTGACAACCAAGTGACACGTTGAATATGCGGAAACATAAATTATATGCTTATGTGATTAGGGACTTATTGCTTCTCGAACCCCATGCAAGAGTTTAGGGAGTTGACAGTGATCGAATCAGAAAGCTATTCAACTCTGTGCATAATTCGACACTCAGATAACCAAGCATAACCAATCAACCCGATGATCATGAAGTTATCAATGTTGCGATCATAAGTAAAGCTATATTCTAATCATATTATTCTCTATTATTTACAATCATTTCTATTATTGCTCTTTTCACTCTCTTACTATTGTTACGATTTGCTTGCTCACTATGTCTAGCCAAAGTCGCACACTCTCAGTGGGATCGACCTTTACTTTCTGCTAATACTCATTATTAGTTGAAGGTAGAGATATTACTATTTGGGGTATTAGAATACACGACATTCTAACACGCATGAAATTCTTGGCGTCGTTGCCCGGGAGTGCCGAGTTTTTTACTAAAAACATAATTTGTAAGCTTTGGTGTGACCATCTTGCATGGTTCACACCCATTCTGCTAATCTTTATCTAGTGCCTTGTGATACAGAAATAAAAAGGAGCATTTCCAGGTTACAAAAACAAAATTCAAGCAAAATGATTGGCCGATGACAAGGATCAACCAAAGAGAATGTTGAGAGATCTCAAGGAGTCTACTCTTACATCATCCCTAATGGCTATTAAGCTCCCAGATCTCCCAACAAGCTCGAAATTTGAATTCAAGTTAGAATGGGCATCGTTGTTGCCCAACTTTCACGAAAGGAATGGAGAAGATCCTAATAAGCATTTGGCGGAATTTACAGCGGTCTGCGATCGTGTAAGACCCACATGAATCACTGATGACCAGATGATGCTCATAGTATTTTCGATCACTCTCAACTCTCAAGAATGCTGCAAAAGAATGGCTATACTATCTGCCAACGGAAAGTATCAAGTCTTGGATAGAGTTGAAGAAGGCATTTCTAAATAAGTACTTTTCCGCTACTCGACACAACAAAGTACGAAAAAAGAGATATCCAGTATTGAGCAGTCTCCTACAGAATCACCGTACTATACGAGTCTGTTGAGTGCTTCAACAAGCTTAAAGCTAGTTATTCGCATCATGGGATCATGGAGGACGACCTGTTCTCTACCTATATGAGGGGTTGTTGGATATCGAGCGAGGAATAATCGACGCAACAAGTGGAGAAAATGTTCTAGATAAGACTCCAGTTGAGGCGATGATTTTGTTTGAAGATCTTGCTAATGCCCCACATCAGTATGGAAGGACGCAAGGAGTTCGAGGAATACTTCATGTCAAGAATGCAAACCCCAGTCCTATCCAGTCGGATAAAATTAGATGGTACAAGAAATTGGCGAACTGAAGGCACATGCTACGGGGAAGCTACCATCACAAGTGGTAGTGAATCCAAAAGAGAAGGTTGCGGAAGAGAATTGAACAAAAGAATGGAAGATAAGACAGAGAAAAATGAGAAACCAGAGGATCGGCGACTGCCGCTACCAACCAGCGCTCGCCGACGCGACCTAGGGAATTGACGCCAGCTGATAGCCACCGATGCCCACCGCTACACCCAGAATCGTAGACTCGATTGAATTTGGCTTTAAAAATCCGATTGAAACTCGAAATTATCTTCTGAGATTTGAATAAGGGAATCAAATTCTATCTTTTCTCCTTTGATTTATCTGATTTCTCCGCGGATTTATCATATTCACATAAATTCTATCTTTTCTTTTAGATTCTATCTTCTAATCTACTATATATACAATTCATCCCACTTTGATCCGCCCTAACCCAATTCCCACTTTGATCCGCCCTAACCCAATTTGTCTTGGGTTTTCGGAGCATAAAACCGAGCCAAATCAATTGAATGAGCATAGAATAATATTTCTTATACTTTTCGCATTTGAGTGGATATTCGTCTAACACAATGTAATTATTCATATGTATTAACAGTCTTTTCATATAAAAATTATTCATCTGTTGCAACACGATTATTCGTATGAGTTATGTACGAACAATCACGTTGTTTGAGATTTATAATTGTATTGAATTTTTTTTAAATATCATTCGTATATAATTTTTTAAATTTGTTCACAAATTACACTATAAACGTTGTTTACACTGAGAGATCAATGTGTATATATATAAATAAAATTTAGTTGAATTGACATAGATTGTTAAAATGGGTGTAAATTAATGGAATGGTACCGGTTTACAATGGCCGGAAGGAGTGGAATCGGAGGGTTGAGATTCGGCGAGGGAACGCCGGAGATGGGAAGTGGTTGACAATGTTTCCGGCGATGGGTGGTTGCAAGGAAGCCACATACCGGCGAGTTTCCGATCGATGCACCAACTGTCCACTGCGCCTTGGAACACAACCAGCAGCAGCGATATGAATCCCATTATCATCAGCTCTGCATTCATATTCATTCATTTTATTTAACTCCTAATTTCCTTAATTACTTGATCGATTAAACCCAACATTTTTTTTTTGTTCAGAAATTAGACTTATAATTAAGACCCAATTCACCTTCCTTGATCTTCTGCAGCGCTTCGTACATATTCTCCCATTTGTTCCTCTTGAACAACTATATATAAAAGCCATAAAATTAATTACATGATCGATCCTCATGGTCGAACATCTCGATATAATGTCATATATAATGATCAATTGAATGAGCATAGAACTATTAGCACAGTAAAGGGACATGCCTTGCCAATTTGGTCGAAGCCCTGCGCGAGGACCCAAGAGATGAAGATGATGATGATGCTGGTGATCGCCACCATCCACGTAGGCGTGTATTGCAGATCCGGCCCTTCCCCACCTGCCATTTTATCCTCTCTCGATCAATTAAGCTAGTCTCGATCAATATCTCGATCCCTGTGTGTGGGTTGTTGAAGCTAATTGGCTTAAGGAATTAATGTATTTGGAGGATATGTAAGTCAATTTGGAGGGTCGATGATGATCTCGATCGATCCATTGCCCAGTTGGGTCAACTTAATTTTACCAAGTCCGCGCATTTTAAATCTCTCCCTATGGATTTTATCTAACAAATAGCGATTTTGAGAATAGCCGAACCTTTAATATAATTAAAAACTAGTATAATTCCCGCGCCATGGCGCGATTTTTAAAACTAAAACCTTGATAATATAAAAAATAATATTATAAAATATTAATAAAAGTTAATATAAAATTCATTAAAATCTTTACCATAAATATATCTTATAAATATCTTACAAAAATTATTTTTTAAAAAATATCATGTAAAAGTATAATATATAAATATGGATATTTAAATCACTTAGTAAAAATAATATTATTATTGTAACGTTGTTTAAATGTTATGTGGTATAACAGTTATCTAAAATGATACTATTGGTTATATCATATCATCATAAAGGCTTATATATTAAGTAGTATATAAACATTGGATATTTATAATATATAAATATTTACATGTAGATTAATAGTAAGCATTAGATTATATTAAATTTAATATTTTGAATTAAGCCTAATAGTTAGTAAATATATATATTTTTTTAAAAAATGTGATTGGTTTAAAGGGAAGAAGAATAAAAATTAAAGGGAAAAATAGATTGAGTTAAAGAGATAAAAAAAAGTAAATATAGGCTAAAACTCTTTTATTTTAAGAATATATATAGTAAATGTGATAAAAAAAATTAAAAAAATGTAATTGGTTTGAAAAGATAAAAAGAAGGAGAAAAAAATAATTAAAGGAAATCAATTTGAGATAATCCTAGTAGCTATATTAAATTGAATTCAATGTTTTGAATTAAGCCCAATTGTTAAAAAATATGTTGGAAATAAAAGAAAGAATAGGATTGATTTAAAAAGATAAAGGGAAGAATGAAATTAATAATTAAAGGAAATAATAATTAAATATAGGAGAGAGGAAAAAATAAAAAAGTAGAAAATAAGGAATTGGTTAAATTACCTAAAATCAAGGAGAGGATGACACGTCATCAAAGTCTTCTGATTTAAAGTATTATATAGATATATCCTATCACAATTCACGACCTTTTAAGAGTGTGAGAATAGTTAGTTTATAAAGGGTGAGAATAGTCGTCAGGAGTATATCCATTGATGAAAATGAAATTTCACATTGGATATCTGCTTGTTGTTGGAGTCTTAACACTTTTTTTTTACCAGATGGACTTTGTTAGATTTTGTGGTAGATTTGCTCGCTTGTGTTGTTTTTAGAACTGCTATTTTTGTTGGTTTTAGACTTTTAGGACCCGTCCCTACAACTTTGTTGGTTTTATGATTCATACCTTTAATTTGTTTGTTTTCATCGTTGACTTTATGGATTTGTTAGCAATTTATAGGCGTCAAAACATCATTGATATGTGAATTTATTTTGATGTCACGTATTTAGTCGTTGTTAGCACATAACATATCTTACTTGTCATCAATTTGATTCGTGTTTTTTTGGTTAGACTTAGGTGCATTTCTATGGAGTCCCAGTCAGTTTTGGCACGAGAATCTATTCTGACGCCACACATATACACATTGGTGGCACATAAAACAAATTGACTAACATGTAAAACATTTGCCATGTTATGCACATTCAATGAACTTTGTGTTTAGATGGTTTAGCTTTTCCTACGTACTCCACTAGTGATCAAAATAGAGCCCCAATTTGCATAATGAAAGAAAAATGTCTGGTTTTCCTGCACACATAGTTGCACCACGAAACTAAAAGTCCAGAGAGAGAGAAAAATGTCTGGTTTTCTCTCCTTGAATCCATATCTCTCTCCTCTCATCTTTCATTTCTTGTTTCTCATACCCTACATGGTCCCTAAACTCCCTCAAGAAGATTTCCTCTCAAGAAAACAACCCAAAAATCAGAATCAAATCGTCGTTTCCATCGAAAACGGACGTTTTTGGGCAATGTCGCCGTCGTGACTAGGCCCTGTTGCCGCCGCGAGTATGAACACAAAAGAACAAGTTCATGCTCGCCGCCGCGAGTTCATGCTCTGATACGTTTGGAATCCCCGATCCTTCGCCTGTGCGCTCAAGATCAAGAACCACGCCGTATATTTGCCCGATTTTGCAATGCTCTTCGATATCTCTTGATTGAACCAAATTAATCAACTAATTAATTAAATTGCTATAGCGACGATTTAACACTCATAATATTTCAGAATAACAAATAACGACGGAAAGGAACAAGGAAAGCGAGCGAGCGTGGAAGCTGCGAAGGAGACGCTGGATGTGGGAGGAACCGGGTAGCGTTCGCTGGGAGCGGATGCGGGTGCGCAGGAGCGAATGCTCCTTGGGGCGCGGAGCCGCGTGCGAGAGTGAGAGGCCGACTGCCAGAGCGAGGGACGCGCGAGCGCGCACTGCGTGAGTTGCGCTCGCTGCGAGCGAGGCGTGGGCGCGAGCGAAGCCAAGCGTCCGATCTCCTTCTTCTTGCGTCGGTTTAGGGTTCACGGTTTGTGTTTGGTTTGTGGGTTATGGATACCGATTGTGTGATGATGCCGAGAGGACAAGAACATGAGAGAACTTGAGAGCTTTGGGATTGATAATCGAGGAACCTTTTAGCCAAAAGGTTTCCTGAATTCTATATTCAATCTGATTAATTCAAAGGGGAATACAATGTTTAAATAGAATTTGCATAACCAATTCTATCATGCAAGATAGAGTTTTAGTTTATGAAAAGATAAATCTAAATTCATAAAGATAAGTAAACCTAATTAACATAGAAATTCAAAAACTTAGTGGACAAGAATACTATCTAGAGGAGATATAATTCTTCCACCTTATTAATTCTAAGTTACATAAAATAATGAAACTAATTAATTAATAACATAACTCGGCCCATACACAAGAGGACTCGGCATGGACTCTAGGCCCACTCGGCATGTGTCTTGCTTACACTCGACATGTGTGTGTACCGAATGCGTACCGAACCGAGTGAAGGCTTGTAATGGTGGATGTTGACGAGTCTTCATGAGCTCTGTTTGTGGACAGAAGCTCAACTTCTGTGCTGGTGGCGTAGTCTTGAGCAAAGTTATCTAGGGTGGCCTGAACCCTTGCTCAAAAGTTCCTTGGTACCAGACAAAAAGTGCTTTAGTTGCATCTTGAATCTTCTTGGCCTGTCCATGAGTGATAGGACCATCGAACGACACCTTCAGGTTGTCCTCAATGTCACCAGGAGTCATCGACATTTTCACTACATCATTCTCGCCGCCGCGAACAGTACTCTCGCCGCCGCGAGTTCATCATCCTAATCCGACGACGTCTCGGTAAAATCCTTTGTTCTCCCTCGTTATAGCTTCGTTTTCCTCCCCGCTTGTTTCTACTTTCTCCTCACCCCCCCTCTACTTTATGAGGTCAAGAAAAAGTCAGATCTAACACCTTAGGAAGCAGATTTGATCCCATTCCTTCCTTTCTCTTTGTTTTTAGGGAATGTAAGTTGTCCCTCTTTGAATCCTCTCGTTTTGGATCTAAATCTTTGTAAAGGTCTTCTTTTAAGTTAGATCTATCTCTCTTAGGCCCTGTCATAGCAATATTTTGTGGGATCGAAGCCAAAAGACTCCCTTCCTTCAAGATTGCAAGGAGCCTCAAAGAGGCTAGGTAATCCCTCTTCTGCTGTCTCCTCTAGTCCTTGTTTGACATCTTTTTGGAGTTGTTTTGTGTTATTTGAGTTTTGTTTGAGTTAGAAACGTCTTGAAACAAGTTTGAACAGATATGGATTTGAAACAAGCAAAAAACGAGCAAAAATGGACAAGAGTTGTTTCGATCTCGCCGCGACAAAACCATGGTCGCCGTGGCGAGGATGGAAGCCCAGACCAGAGGTAGAGGAGACCTCTCGTGGCCGCAATAGCGGTTCTCGCGGCCGCGAGATCCGTGTGTCACGACCAGCGAGAGCATCTTCTCGCGGTGGGGACTCCGGGAGTGTATCGCGGCCGCGACCGGCCCTCTCGTGACCGTGACTTGCCCCCAGTGGCTTGGCCGAGCCCCCCACCTTATGCTTCAGACTCCCCTTTTCGATTTTTGACCCGAATCCTTTCGAAATGCTTTAAATGAGAATTATTTTGGGAACGAGACGAGCTTTTGAAAAATTATTTTAATATTAAAAAGGGGATTTTAACGAAACTTGAATTATCAGATTTTATGCTTGAAAACATGTTAAAGGATGTCATTTCAAATGTCGGGATTCTTTGTCTCGGTTTAATGATCGAAGTTGGTTTTGAGAAGGAAGTTTGGAAATATTGTTGGTAAGATTTATCGATGGGTTTTGATTGGAAGTGAAATGGTTTTGTTGATGTTTATCCTATAGGAAAGGTTTTGGAAATGGTTTTAGTCTCTCTTGGTTTTGGAAACTGATAGAGCATATTTAGTAGTGCATAATAGATTGCATTTAGCATTATTTAGGTGTGAATATTGCATTTATTTAGTTGAATTTGCATTTTCACTTGTTGAGTTAGAAGAGGCGGAATCTACATGATTTTATGGTTTATTTCAGGTAAAGTAGATTGGAGGTGAAATGGATTGGTATCGGTTGGGCACGAGAGTTTGATTTGCTTTTGAGGGCGCTGTCGATGTCCACTTGAGTCTTGAATGAGGGGATGAATATAACGTCGAGCAAACGACGGTAACCAAAGGCGCTGCTTGGGAGGCAACCCAAGGTAGTAGTTTAGGTATTTTCTTTTTGCATTAAGTTTTTTTTTTTAGTTTATTTTTGGTTTGGTCTGGAGTACTAACGTTGCAGGAAGAAAAAGAAGAAGGAATAGGGCGAAAAAGGACAGGCCGCCCCGTCGCCAGCATGGGCCGCCCCGCGGCCAAGGCGCCCAGCGAAATCCTTCGCGGAATCGCTGGCCGCCCCGTCGCCCACCCTGGCCGCCCCGCGGCCCCTTCCGGATAGAAAAATTTTTAGGGGCCCGTGTGGGCCCCCACTTACCAAACAAAATAAACCCTAACCTTTCTTTTTCTTCCCATTCTATCTTCCAGCCGCCCCCTCGCCAAACCCCTATCTTCTTCCTTCTTCAAGTTCCTTCTTCAAAACCTCCATTACAACACCTCAAAGCTCTCTAGTTTCACCAAAATCTCCACAAAACTACTCTTTTCTCACATTCCTTCCACATAAAAACTCCACCCCACCACCTCATTCTCCTAGATCCACACAAAACTTGCTGCTCCCGAGTTCTTTCACGGGTTTTTCTTTCGGATCCACACCGGAGAAGGAAGGTTTGGGACGTCGGAGAGCAGATCCGACGTCGGAGAGTTCAGATCCAGAAAATCGCTGGCCGCCCCGTCACCAGCCGAGCCGCCCCGCGGCCACCCCTGTCGCCGGCCGCCCCGTCGCCACCTTCGGCTGCCCCGCGGCCTCTGTAGAAGCTGCCATTTCGTGAGTTCCTCTGGACTTTTCATTCTTTTGGGTAATTTTCTTCGCTCAGAATCACAATGTCGAGACCACATGGAATGAATAGAAATCAGAAGGAGAGATGGACTACTTTGAACACTAGAAACTTCTTTGTAACAAATTTTTTTCATGAGCCTACCTTGAGATTATTATAGATGGATGCCTGCACTAGGCAACTATTAGAGCATGGGGGCCTAGGAGGGTTTTTAGAGAAGAATGCTCCTACTTATCCAAGTTTATGTAAGGAGTTTCTAGCCACTTTAAGTGTGGGACATACATATATTGAGTTTCGATTGTTGGGGAGGGGTCATGAGCTGTCAAAGGAAAGATTGGCAGAGATTCTGGGTGTTACTGCTGCGCCGACTGCTGGTTGGCTTGATGTCTGCAAGGGAGAGGGCCCTGTGGCTTTCTGGATGGCATCTACTAGGGTGCCTTTTGAGGCCAAGAAGGGCCAGTACAATTCTAGCATTCGCCATCCTGCACTACGACTTATTCACAAGGTTCTGGCAAACACTTTCTTTGCTCAGGCGGAGGTCAACAAGATCTCGCTGAAGGATATGTCATTTCTGTGGTGTCTGACGCCAGAGAGCCCAGTAGTTCCAGGTTGGGTAGATCTGTTTCTGATGAACTGTAAGGATATCTTGGATAAGCGCGACAAGGCGATCATCAGCTTTGGGGGTCTTATCACCCTCATAGCTCGCGCATGCATTGATATGAGCACTGTCCATGACATTCAGCATGGCTCATTTCTGTATGATGAAGCCCAGCTAAGGAAAACTGGCCACCTAGAGGGCAGAGCACCGATGTGGACCTGGAGGGCAGGCCATCAGGGGAGGGTTCGGTTGAGATTGCCCCGTCATCTCCCATTTGGCCCTACAACAGCTGATTTTTATATGGGAGATGAGATGGATGAGGATGATGATGATGAGGAGGAGCAGGTTCCTGATGCTGAGCAGGAAGATGCTGAGGATGTTCCCAGAGTTCAGACGGATATTGGAGGCAGTGGAGCTGGACCTTCTGGCACAGCTGGAAGTGCTGGTCCAGACTACTACACGCTACAGCAGCAGATGGCCGATTTATATCTCCAGCAGAACATTATGTGGGAGCATCAGTAGATGATGTCGCGTCGTCAGGACGCAATGTGGGAGAACCAGCAGCGGATGTCCCAGAGGCAGGATGTGATGTGGGACCAGCAGCAGCAGATATATGTAGAGATTGGCGACATTCGTCGGGATGTACGTGGCTTGACTTCTCACCTGGAGGATGTCTCTGAGGGCCAGGCATCGATCAGACGGATGCAGGAGCAGATATGGCAGAGGCAGGAGGACTTCTATCGATTCGCCTATCAACAATTTCCACCATACCCGCCGCCGCCACCACCTCAGCAGTGAGCATGTCAGTTGTTTCTTTTCTTTTCCCTTTTATTTTTATTTTGATATTTTTGTTCTCTTTTCTGCATTGAGGACAATGTCAGAACTAAGTGTGGGGGAGAAGACTTGCAAACTCTCTGTATTTTGGTTCTAATTTGCACTGCATTTTAAGTTTTAAGGTTGCATGTTTATTTCTATTGGTTGTGTGCATATTGAGTTTCTACCATTATTTCTTATTCTAAAAAAAAAGAAAAAAAAACAGTTTTAGTTCTTGCATTATTAGGAATAGGTCTTATTTCCCCATATGGATGTCGTTTGTCCTCTATATTTTCTATTGAGATTTATGCCCCATGATGTGCTTGGATTGTTGAAGCCTTCGATATATGTTTTCTACACTATTTGGTGGGCATGATTGATTAATAATTGAGCACATAAAATCTTGAATTTTTGGGTGATCTTGAAGTTCTAGACATGACCTGGTGAGCTTATTTTGGCCTATTCAGGACTACACCTTATTTAGTCCTCTTGCTTGTTGTGTGTACTCTCTTCAATTAATTCCTCTTTGACTTGCATTGAGATATATATCTTGTTCAAGGCTGCATATTATGATTTCTGCACATGACTTAAACATGATTGAGACACCTTTATTAGCCCTATTTGACTCTATTCCCACCTTACATATTATCCTCTGCTTGAAGCCAGTTTGAGCCTAATTGCCTATTCTTTTATAGCTCCAGAAGATTTTTCCATAGCCAATGATAGCATGACACCATCCGGGAATATAGGACTAGTTGGTGAATATCTATAGTGTGGATGATGGTTTGTAGTGGTGGATTGTATGTTGGAGGTGTATTTATGAGATGTTTGATTCTTGCTAGCATATTTATTACTTGGGACCTAAGGAGGATAAAATTCACTTAGGGGTAAAAGTCAAGGAAAATCATTTGATATAGCATGAATGAATGAAAAAAAAAGAAAAAAAAAAGAAAAGAAGAATAAAGGATTGAGTTGAGTATGGTTTATGAGTGGTTTTATGATTTGGTAGCTTCCTTAGTTCCCGGATTATGAGCACCACATGACCAAAATTGTTCCATACCTTATATGTTCTACCTTGGCCCCATTACAACCCAATTGAAAGACCTCATGATTTTTGTTGTGTGTAGAGTCACCAGCGGTGGAGAGTTAGAACACTGGTGCAAGGCTCTTATAGCTAAGTTTTTGAAGATTGAGTTTTGAGCGTAAACATTTAAACCTAAACACTTGAGCGAGAGTGAAACACATATCCTTTGTGAGGTCTAGAATGAATATGGTTGCCTGATTTCATTGATTATTCCAATTATGTGCTATGATGTTATTAATCTTTTGTGTTTGCTAGTTTTCATGCACTTAAAGAATATTGAGGTGTGGATACATGAATTGCTATTCTGTGGGGCTGCAGAGTTGAGTTTTCTATTTGCTTGAGGACAAGCAAAGGTTCAAGTGTGGGGGAATTTGATAGAGCATATTTAGTAGTGCATAATAGATTGCATTTAGCATTATTTAGGTGTGAATATTGCATTTATTTAGTTGAATTTGCATTTTCACTTGTTGAGTTAGAAGAGGCGGAATCTACATGATTTTATGGTTTATTTCAGGTAAAGTAGATTGGAGGTGAAATGGATTGGAAAAGAGCGAAAACAAGTTAAAGAAATACATAGGAGCTGCTGGAAACAAAGAAGAAGCAGCTCGGAAGAATCGCAGGCCGCCCCGCAGCATCGCTGGCCGCCACGCGGCTCGAAGGAAGAAACGAAGAAGTTCGCTGATCGTCGGCGGCCCCGCGGCCCGTGCAGAAGCTGAATATTAATTTTGGACTTTACTTAGGGTTTTTGTCTAAGTTATTTTCGGCCGACTTTCTCTAGACTATTTAAGGCTTTTCTAGTTATTCTTTCATTAACCTTATGCACATTATTCCATTGTTGACAGCGCCGTTGAGCATGAGCAACTAAACTCTCGAGGTTTCGCCTACAGTTTGGATCTTTGATTGTTGAATTGTGAGTTTCTTAATCTAGTTCTTATTCCTATTGCAATGTTTTGACTTCTTTGTGCTTAATTGCTTGAATGTGTTTTATTCTCTCTGGCCTGATCAACTAGTTAGAGTAGATTCATTCAATTGCTAGGGTTTTGTAGATTCCTCGTAGCGAATCTTAACCCAAGTGGCAATCATATCCCTTTAGGACTCGTAGGACTAATTGGATGTGTAGGAAGTTGAATACATGTTGAATATCGACTCGTAGCTTGATATTATGTGTACCTTGGTTAATTCATAATCTTAATGCTATCTCTAGGTTGAATCTTAACCGTGTTAGGGTTATTTAGAGATAAGGGTTGCTAGGACTCGTAGGACTAGTAATTTACCTAAGATCTGGACAAGGACATTGATAGGAAAAGACAAGAACTAGAGGCTGAAACAAGGATCGAATTCATCAATCGAAGTGATAAATTGTAGGTGAACCTATTTGTCTCCACTGAATTCTAAAACCAATTTCCTTTGTTTGCTTACTTCCGCTTTGATAAAAGGCAGATCTTTTTCACACCCAAAAACCCCCATATTCTCTATTAGCGATTAGAATTATACTTGAATTGCATAGATTTCCCTGTGGATCGATCTCTTGCTTACACGCTATACTAGTTGTGAGTTTGAGTATTCTTTGACAAGAACAACGACAGGTTTTCCTCTTGTCAGAAACTTTTTGGGGACTTGATTCTATGTGCATGGTTGTTAGCGTAGTAGCTTATGGCATTTATGTAATTATAGGTGATTGTTGCTTGTTGGACTCTGCTTGCGTTATCTTTTGATGTTCGGTACTTCTAGGTAAGTATCCTACGGGACTTACTCATCTACCTGGACCTCCTTCCTGATGTGTCATATGATGTGTAGGTGTTGCATATGATAAAGCATGCCATGTAGTATCATGCTAAGATTGCATTTGTGAATGAGCATTTAGCTACTTGGTGTGTTTGGAAACAGAACGGCCGTTATTTGTGAAGTCCTAGAGTCTTTGCTAGGGTCATAGGGTAGCCTAGCCTCATCGGGTTACCCTGAGCCAGTCGCGTCGATATGAGCATGATATGAGCATGATATGATAGCCCAACACCGCCGGGAAAGCGATGAGATGATGATGATGATATGATATGATGATATGATAGCCCAGCACCATTGGGCGAGCTTGATTTATATTATGTTATGCTTGATGATGATGATGATGATGCCGTGGTTTGTGCACCACCACGAGGAAATGAGTACCGTACTGACCAGGTCCACTCATGAAAAAGGGGGTGGAGTAGGAGAGGGATATGCCACTTGGCATTGTCTGGGGCCCTTTACAATTTTTCTGCATATTATTATATCTGATGAAAGCATGCTTGTGTGATTTAAACTCTGTACTGCATTAGATCATCCTTTATTTAGGTATAGACATGTTATATGGCCTCAGCGCGGTCAGAGGACCCGCAGGTGATTACTGGGTCTGACTTCATGGATAGTGTTAGGTACGTACCTGCTCCTTGCTTCCGTGACGAGAAGTCTCTTCGGCGAAATCGAAGAACCTGACTAATCCGCTAACTTGGCTAAATGGTAAATCTCTCCACTTATGATTTGGTTTTAACCCCGCTCTGCCGTGGCACGTTGTATCTTAATCTCGTTTCCGCTCTATTTCCATAAATGAATTTCCACGACTTAGTCATTAGGACAGGTTAAGGGTACCCAACGACCCTACGATGGTTTTGGGGTTCGAAATCCCCGCTTTCATACTAATGTTTTAAGAGGTTTGAAACCTCAACCCATACCTGGATTGTAAGATCCGAACGAAGGTATTCGACCTTCGAAACGTAACCCAAGTTGATGTGCGGAATAGGCAGATAAAAGGCTAACAAATACTCTAGCAAGGGGGGATGAGTAGAGTATGATAACTTTTTGCAAATGCAGAAATGGTAAGACCTTACCACTAGAGATAAGACCTTATCTGCAAAACAGTAACGAGTTAAGATAGAGAAAGCGAGTAAGAAGTAAAGAAAACACAAGAACGAATGAAAAAGAACAGAAAGTAAAGGACACGATGCTTGTTAACGAGGTTCGGCACAACCAGCCTACTTCCCCGCCTAGGGTTATCCAACCCGTAGGATTCAACAACTTTATTTTACTTTATCTAATTATGAGCCCTAGATACAACCTCTAGAAGACCTTCCCTCTTCTAGACTAACTTCCTATCTAGCAACCCAAGCACACTAGTGAAACAAAGCTCTATGGATACCGGAGTACCCTATACGTTTGGGTAAAGAACCCTTAGTATAACCTAGAATGAATGGTATGATAAAGCTCAATATAAATCTCACACTCTCAAAGAAATAAAACGCTCAAACCAAAGAGAGATGCGAGACGATGCTTGTAGAAGACAAAGGATTGCAGGAGAACTTGTATGCGTAGGGGGTGAAGCTTGTATCGACTTCTATCCCTTCGTCTCTTTATAAAGGCCGCACGTCCGAGTTTGAATTAATTTGAACGCTTGAACTTTGGACGCCGGATTTGTTGAGGAACGTTGCGAGATATCCGCCTAGGAGGAGCTTTAGCGTTTGAACAATTATTCCAGAAGCTTCAATCAGATACGCTGGGATCTTGCCTAAGAATTAATCAAATTGAATTACTGGCAGTTGAAGACTTAAAACAAATCCCTGTAAAATTTCAGCAACAAACTAGTAGATATGGGTTAGATAAAATAAATTACAGATAGAATTTAAAACCCAACAAACAAATTCTGAAATTGAATTCTAGGCCAAATATAATGCTTAGGCCCAAGAACATATTGTTCCTAATACTTTAGACCCAATAACATATTGGTCCTTATAACTCAGAATGTACACTTGATAAAATAGGCCCATTAAGAACAAGCCCATTAACGTTGAAGCAAGCCCATTCGTGTAAAACTTCAGCCACTGTTGGTAAGGTCTTACTAGAGTGGGTAAGGCCTTACCAAAACCTGGAAACCATGGTTTTGGCTATCTTTTCAAACAATAAGGTCTTGAAACTGTTTTGGTACTGATGGTTTGTTTTAAAACTTTGAAGACAACTTGTAGATTGATTCAACCAAATCTCTTGAAGATCTCAACAAACCAACAATCTTTTAAATTTGAAGATTGCTTCACAGAATCTTCAAAGAAGCTTATAGATAGTCAACCCCAAATCTTCAATAACCAAATCAAATCCTGCACAAAATCTCCAACAACTAATTAAATATAAATCCCAATAAATAATCTAATTGATATTTGTATAAAATAAATACTACCTTTCTTTGTCTTCCATCATACGAATAATATAACATCAAGATAGACTCAACAATCTCCCCCTTGATGGAAGACAAAACAAATATCAATTATATACAAATAAATAGCATCGCGGAGCATCATAAGAGCATAACATCATATAGCACAAGCAACTAATTTCTCCCCCTTTTTGTCTTCCAACAAGGAAGGGAAGAAATCGGATTTCACCAATTCAGCAGTTAGTCAAGACCTTGAAACTGATCTCAAGACCTTGAGATGTTAGAAGATAATATTACTCCCCCTACGATAATGCTTCCCTATTCAACACACCAATTAAGCTCCAAGAAAAATATTAAACAAAGAGAATCATTACTAGCACATAACATTTAAAAAAAATTATCCTTTATCACCAAGAGCGATTATTCCAATCCATTTATGCTCTTTGATCTTGGTGATATCCTGCAAAACGAACAAACATCAATCTTTTCGGCTAGACCAATGTACAAATTTAGATTCATAATTAGGATATACCATGTTTGGTGGTCTTGTCCCTTTAGGAACCCAAATTTGTTTTATCCGTTCATTTAAACGTATAGGAAATGTATTTCGAATGATGTAAGGGTCCTTTCTTCTATATGGACAAGTTTCCTTTACTTGACCCTTTTTGCAACAAAAGAAACAAGTAAGAGATCGCCAACTTCCTTTCGCCTTAACAAACGTGGTAGTAGGTTTTACAGGTAAATTCTTGTTGTATCCTATACCACTTCGGTTCAAGGAAAGTTGTTGTTCTACAAGCATCTTGTCGAGAGTGGCTTTGGATCTAGTGAATTGCACCAGGGTTGTTTGTTGATCTTGACATTTTTCAGATAATTTCACTTTTTCAATCTAAAGGTCTTTGTTATGAGCCTTAAAAGAAAAGAGGTTTGCCTTAAGTTCAGAATTTTCCGATCGTAAGGTCTTACCCTAAGTGATAAGATCTGAATTTTGACTGTCAAGATCTTGCAGCTTCTGCGACAACTTCCTTATGCACACTTCTTGATCATTTACCTTCTATTTCAAGGTGTTGATTTCTTTGCAGCAATTTTCTTCATTCGAAATCATATTTGTCAAAAATTCAGAGAGAACATCAATAGGACTAGAGATAAGGTTTCTTACAATACCATCTAGATATTGATCGTCTTGGTCCGCCATCAAGCAAAGATTTACTGGATCATTTTCCAAATCCGATTCACTTGTAGAATCCGAATCGTCTTTCTTTCGATCATTCTTCTTCTGTTTGTTCTTCTTCTCTTGAGGACACTCCTTCATCAAGTGACCTGTTTCACCACATTCATAGCATGTTAGAATTTTTGTCCTTTTAGTAGGGTTAGAAGACTTACCTTTATGCTTTGATGATCTCGCATATTCTCGGATTGAGAATTGATTCTTCATCTTTAGAATCCGAGCAAGTCCCCTTGTGATCAAGTCAAAGGGATCTTCCTTATCATCATCACTTTCGTCATCCTCTGATGGCACATCCTCCTTGATTTTGAGCGCCAGATTCTTTATACTGGAGGATGGTTGACCGTCCTCTTCGTTGAGGACCATCTCATGCGTGATAAGCTTTCCAAGAAGGTCATCCAATGCTAGTGTTGTAAGGTATTGCGCTTCTTCTACGGCGGTCACCTTGGGACCCCACTTTGCTTTGGGCAAGCATCTCAATATCTTTCTAACTTTCTCTTCATTCTGGAAAGTTTTTCCCAATGAGTCAAGGTTGTTAATGATCTCCGTAAAACGTGTGAACATTTCTTTAACCGACTCATCTAGTTTCATCTTAAACAATTCATATTGCCTAAGATAGATACTTATTTTGGTCTCTTTGACCTGGCTTGTTCCTTCATAAGTGACAACCAACTTGTCCCAGATTTCCTTTGTAGTCTTGCAAGAGGAGATGCGATTGTATTCATCGGTACTCAACCCACAATACAGTGAGTGAATAGCTTTGAAATTCTTAGCCGTGCTTTCCAGATCTGCCTGATTGTATTCTTCTTCCGTCTTGTTCACTTTCGTCCCATTGGGTCCATCCTTCTTGGGTATATTAGGCACTCGCGTAATAATACGCTAGAGCTCTAGATCCTGATCAATGATAAACATTTGCATCAAGGATTTCCAGTGCATGAAGTTGTCCCCAATGAAGAGAGGTGGACGAGTGACAGATCTTCCTTGACCGAAGCCGCCTTGACCTTCGCCTGCCATGGTTAGACTCACAGGTAGTAATATCTAAGGTATGTGAGTTAGGCTCTGATACCAATTGAAGTGCGGAATAGATAGATAAAAGGCTAACAAATACTCTAGCAAGGGGGTAAGAATAGAGTATGGCAACTTTTCGCAAAAGCAGAAACTAGTAAGACCCTACCGCCAGATGTAAGACCTGATCTGCAAAACAGTAACGAGTTAAGATAGAGAAAGCGAGTAAGAAGTAAAGCAAACACAACCACGAAATAGATAAACAATAAAGATAAAGAGCGGAAAGTAAAGGACACGATGCTTGTTAACGAGGTTCAGCACAACCAGCCTACGTCCCCGCCTAGGGTTATACAACCCGTAGGATTCAACAACTTTATTTCACTTTATCTTATGAGCCCTAGATACAACCTCTAGATGACCTTCCCTCTTCTAGATTAACTTCCTATCTAGCAACCCAAGCACACTAGTGAAACAAAGCTCTATGGATACCGGAGTACCCTATACGTTTGGGTAAAGAACCCTTAGTATAACCTAGAATGAATTGTACGATAAAGCTCAACATAAATCTCACACTCTCAAAGAAATAAAACGCTCAAACCAAAGAGAGATGCGAGACGATGCTTGTAGAAGACAAAGGATTGCAGGAGAACTTGTATGCGTAGGGGGTGAAGCTTGTATCGACTGCTATCCCTTCGTCTCTTTATAAAGGCCGCACGTCCGAGTTTGAATTAATTTGAACGCTTGATCTTTGGACGACGGATTTGTTGAGGAACGTTAAGATATCCGCCAGGGAGGAGCTTTAGCGTTTGAACAATTATTCCAGAAGCTTCAAATAAGATACGCTGGGATCTTGCCTAAGAATTAATCAATTTGAATTGCTGTCAATTGAAAACTTAAAACAAATCCCTGCAAAATCTGCGCAACAAACTAGTAGATATGGGTTAGATAAAATAAATTAAAGATAGAATTTAAAACCCAACAAACAAATTCCGAAATTGAATTCTAGGCCCAATATAATGCTTAGGCCCAATAACATATTGTTCCTAATCCTATAAACCCAATAACATATTGGTCCTTATAACTGAGAATGTACATTTGATAAAATAGGCCCATTAAGAACAAGCACATTAACGTTGAAGCAAGCCCATTCGTGTAAAACTTGAGCAACTGTTGGTAAGGCCTTACCAGAGTCGGTAAGGTCTTACCAAAACCTGAAAACCATGGTTTTGACTATCTTTTCAAACAATAAGGCCTTGAAACTGTTTTGGTACTGATGGTTTGTTTTAAAACGTTGAAGACAATTTGGAGATTGGTTCAACCAAATCTCTTGAAGATGTCAACAAACCAACAACCTTTTGAATTTGAAGATTGCTTCACAGAATCTTCAAAGAAGCTTCTAGAAAGTCAATCCCAAATCTTCAATAACCAAATCAAATCCTGCACAAAATCTCCAACAACTAATTAAATATAAATTCCAATTAATAGTCTAATTGATATTTGTATAAAATAAATACTACATTTCTTTGTCTTCCATCATACGAATAATATAACATCAAGATAGACTCAACACAAGTATTTATACTTGGGCCGTTACAGTTAGTCCATTCACCGACTCTCTCGGTTTCTCTAGGCCTGTTTAGAGAACCGAATCCTTATCTTGCTTAAAAAAAAGGTTGGTCACCAGAACCAAATGAAGTAAGAAAGTGTCCTTCTTAGGGGGAATGAATGAATTGGGTGTTTCTATGAGGGGAAATATTTTTTAGCTAAATATGAACAATTAAACAGATTACTAACTTTTCTAATTAAACAGAGCCTATATATGATATCGATGGACAAATAAATTACAAATTACATATCTTGTTTCAATCTAGCATTGAAATACACAATAATTAAGTGCTTGCACATAGTACATACAAACACATGTACCTATCGAGATTCATACTTATCTGAGCTCCCCATCTGCATATCCCCAATAAATGCCCATAGCTTTGATTTCATTGCATTTTTTATTTAAAAAAATCATATTGAAAAGGGAAAATAATCTAAACTATATACAATATATTATACATGTATACCTAAACCTCCACACCCTTACCTTATGTCTATAGTCTTTTCATATGAAAATTATTCGTCTGTTATAACATGATTATTCGTACTTATTCATATGAGTTATCTGTAAATAATTTTGTTGCTACAAATGAATAATTAATTTTTAAAAAAATATATAATTTCTATAAATCTCAAGCGTTAATTTTTTTAATGTAACGCTTTAGATTTGTTCACAAATGATCTATTGTGTGTGTGTATATATATATGGGTGTGTACACCCCTTAGGTTGTGCACTGTGCACAAATATTATTCGGTGAAATATGAAACATTATTCGGTGAAATTTTAAGCATTAATCGGTGAAATGTGAAACATTCTACCGATTACTATTATGTTTTTTTTTCGATTCAATTCAGATGAAAACGTCCCAATTCCACGGAATAATTTGTAACATTCTACCGAATAATATTTTAGTTTTTTTATTCATCCATTTTAAATAAAAGAAACCTCAATTCCCTAAACAATACTTACAACTTATACGAAATGTTTCAAGTTTCACCAAATAATGTTTCACATTCTCCTAAACAATACTCACTTTTCACCACATAATGCTTCAAATTTCACCGATAGGAAGATAAATATATATACCTGCGTGACGATGGCATAGAGAGGGAGAGTTCTGTAGGTGCTGAGAACCTGTACAAGGACCCTGCCCCATGAAACCAATCATACACTTAACTAAAAATATGATCAATTAATTAAATTATATGCAGGATTAAACTGAATGTATGATATTGATATATATGATATATGGATCGATCCACTCATCTACATACTTTACAACGAGTCTGGTTACAAGGTACGGCACGCTGCCCACAAAGCAAGAGTCAATTTTATATGTGAACTGCAAAACACAACACACAACACACAACATAATGCATGATATAAGAGGTCAATAAGAGTTATATATATAGGTTGGTTCCGGTGTACACAGTTTTTGTGTTGTACATATATAGACTTTATTGTGTACGCAAAAATTATTAGTTTGTTTTCTCATTATTATTTATTTGTTTTCACATAATTATTTGTCTATAACAATGTAATTATTCATATGTAAAAAAGTGTAAAACATATAAATTTCTTTTTAAGGAATAATCAATAGTACAACCGATTAATTCTATTCTAGCGAATAATATATAATGACACTATTCAACTGAATAATCAGAAGTTACTTTTAATCTCAATTGCTGATTTTTTAGTTCGATGGCCTAGATTTATTAACATGATACATCATAAGGGTTGTGTCTGTGTATGATCTGTTGTGTTTATATAGACTGTTTGAAGTAAGATATTAACCAATCCCCAGAAGAAGACTGCTATCCCAAAGGAGTTTGCGAAGATGATCATGTGGATGATGATGAGCATGATCCTAGGGTTATTGAACCAGAACAAGTTGTCGGAGGGCTTGATCTCCAGGTCTCCCATGGCTACCGGGTGCTTTGAGGCCGCTTGTGTGGCTAGCGTCGTGATGATGTGCTCGAGTTTTGTTCCTATAACGAGCAGAAGCTAAGAGTAGTTGTGTCAATTCGCTACTCCTTAAGTTTATGTGCAAGAAAGGCGTATATTTGTTTGTGTAAGGTTAAGGTCCTTACTATCAACGGTATGAATGACAAGATCAAGTAACTCAGCCATCCGACAACATTCAAGAGTAGCAAGAGAACCACAAATACCCATAGGTACCAACTGCATATAGAGTAAAATAAATGTAAAAACAACCCCAAATAAAAAAAACCTAAAATGAATTACGTATATAATAATGTAACTACGATGTTCTGAAAAATTATATATGGGATATATCCTATGTAAGCAGGCCTTAGTGTCTAATTTGTGAGCATATCTGGAGCGTCGGATTAACAAAATCTAATGGGTGAGATTAAAAGTATCATGTGAACAATTACATTGTTTGTAGAATTGTAGGTACCAAGTAGGCCTGTCAAAACGTGACCCGACCCAACCCGACCCGTAAAACGTGGGTTTTGGCGCAAATATTTCAACCCGAAACCCAAAGCAACCCGAACCCGTTCAACCCGCAAATTTCTGGGTCGGGTTGGGTCAACCCGTTGGTCACCCGTTGGGTCAAGCTCTAAGATAATTAAAACATAAATAAATTACAATTTAACCTAATATTGAAATTTATTACTAGTAATAATTAGGATTGAATATTATCTTTTTTTATAATCAACTTTACTTTATAATTTAACATTGCAAAATGTTATGTATATAAATATACATATTAATATTCTAGCAACATTAATTACTTTTTTTCAATAATATAACTATTATTAGATTAATATAACAATTTTAGGTTTAGGAACTATGTAAATAGTCATAAAAAATACTCCATCTTTTTACTTTTAAATATCGTTTTCTATTCATGTATGGTTTTAAGGATGATAAAAATTATAAAATATCAACTTATATATAATTTCATATTTCAAAATAAAAAGAAAGAAACTATAAAAAATAATATAAAAATTGATATTTTACATATTTTTATCGTCCTTAAATAACGTGTATGAATAGTAAATGTTATTTAAAAAATTCTGGATGAGTAACGGTCTTGACCCGTTGGGTCAACCCGAACCCGTTAAACATGGGTCTGGGCTGAGTATTTCATGACCTGTAACCTGAAATGACTCGGCCCGCAGTGTACCCGAACCCGAGAAGATCCGACCCAAACCCGACCCGCCCGACTTAATTGTTTGACATGTCTAGTACCAAGTGATTATTCATTTGTACACATATGAATAATCATTTGTTAAATACAAATAATTACACTTATTTATGCATACGAATAATTACATTATTATGTATGAATAATTGCTTGGCACATACGATAATTTCACTGTTTACAAATTATACCGTAAAGGCTGCTTACACGCTATATATCCAACCTCTCTCTTAACATATATCCTTACATATTAAGTTAGGTTAAGTTATTAAGTAAACAATACGTCATGGATAACTTATTTTATGACTTACTTGATCCCTACGACCTCCTTGAAATCCATCTCAAAAGCGCGAAACAAGTACCTGTGAAAGTTAAATTCCGGGTTTCCTCTGCAATGTTTCTACAATAAGTGAACGCATGTCGTTGTCCATGACTGAACATATTAGCAATGTGACATTCATACATATATAAGGTGCAGATTTAAGTAGAGTCTAAGAAGGTACCAAAATGAAGGCCTTCCTCAGGTGTTTGTAATCAGATTTTGTAACTGACCCTAAAATGTGCTTGATGAATGAGTCCTATAGCAGGTTGGCCAAATCAGAGATGCCACCAGTTAGCATTTACATTGGATGTATATGATTATATAAACAGTTGACACGGTCAATTTATCGCCATTGACACGGTGGCGACCACGGTTTCAGAAACTGTGAAACACGGTGGCGACCACGGTTTTGAAAACCGTCATTATGAGTCCATTTGTCTCTCCACCCTCATTGGTCGGCCACAGTTTTAGAAACCGTGGGGATGTTTATGGTGACGGTTTTTAAAACTGTCACAATAAATCCCCATTTGCATCCAATAGACAAGCTTTTAGAAACCGTGTCCGCTCAATGTGAGAGAAAAATGAAGACTTATGGCGATTGTTTTGAAAACCGTCGCATATTATTCTCAGTTTCTGAAACTGTGGCCGCCACCGTGTCAATGTCGATATTTTGACCGTGTGAATTGTCTCCTCCATATGAACCCATTTTGAAGTGAAGGGCTAAAAGTGGATATGAATTTACCGCCCAGCCTCTGAAGGAGGAACCAATACCCCAAAAAGGTCGGCTCTTGATAAACTCATCATTCTGAATGTGTATCACTTCATCTCTGACTTCTGCAAAATATGTATATTAAATAAAGCTTTTAGAATTGGTAGATCCATCAGTTTGAAATCATTTCTTTTGAGATTAGGGGGTGGGTATAACTGAGGTGGAGCCAGAAAATAATTGAGGGGGCTCAACTATATTATCAAATTTTTTTTAAAAAATATATAATTATATATAAGATATAATTTTGCTGTAAAGAAACTAGGGGATGGAGCTAGAAAATAATCGGGGGGAGGTGGGGCTCAACTATATTATCATAATTTTTTTTTTTGAATATATATAAGATACAATTTTGTTGTAAAGAATATAATAGAAAACACATTAAATGTATCATTTAAATAGCTATTTTAAGTTTTAAAAACTAAAAGGGGAAAAATACATAAAATGAAGCTATGAGGATTCCGCCTCAAGACTTAGGGCGTGTTTGGAAATGAGGTGGAGCTAGGTGGATGAGGATGGATTTTTAGGGGTGGAAGGGATGGGGATGGAAATTTGGGCGGTGGACAGGGTGAAGATTTGAAGTATTTGGGGATGAAGACACCCAAAAAGACACATTTTCCCCCACTAATTGACATAAAAGGACGAAAATGCCCCTCCCACATACCCCTCTTCTTGGGCGGAGGCGTGAGCTGAAGGTTGTCGTTGGAGGAGGAATCCATGGCCTCCATGGCTCTCTTCCTTGCCGCCAAATTTTCAGATGAAAAATTTCAGATAAAAATCGAAAATTAGAAATGGAACGAGAACTGGGAAATTAATGGAAATACCCGGCCGCCAAATCCACGTCCTCCATGGCTCTCTTCCTTCTTCCCCCCTGACAAGTACCCGGCCGCCGAATCCTTCAATCCTGCCAGCGTCGAAGCCATCGCATCCTTCGCCTGCGTCGCCTTCTCCACCGTCAAGTCCTTGGCTTGGATCGAAAAGGCGACGGTTGCGTCCTTGGCTTTCGTCGCCATGGCGAAAGTTGCGTCCTTTAATTGTGTCGCCTTCTCGACAGCGGTGGGTTCCTTGCTCGCCATTTTCGATCTTCTGGCTGAATTCACTAGAAGATTTAATTGTGCAATGTGCCTTTGCTTGAGACTGTGTTTGAGAGATGTGATTGGGGGAGTGTTAAATAGGAGATTTGGGTGCTCGGAGGTGTAGGTGCGGAGGTGCTGGTGCTTGAGGGAAGGCAGTGAAGGTGCTGATGTGGTGGCCGGTGACAGGAGAAAAGGTGGTGGAGGTGGGTGATGTTTGGTCGGAGTTAGGTATGGTGGCCGGCAACAGGAGGAAATGGGATTTATATGTGTATTAGAGAGAGAGTGCAGAGAGAGGGCAAATCTAGGCACCCCCACCTTCCCATCGGCCTCATCTCCCTTCGATCATGTGGCCCTAACATCCCCTTCCATCCCCGGTTTCGCACCTTCTCCACCCCTTGTGTCCCCTTGCCAAACATCAGTGCACGTAACCCGAAAACCCATCTCCACCCCGCGCACCCCTTGCACCCCCTTGCCAAATACGCCCTTAATCATTCAAATTCACAACCCATACCAACTAAGCTAAGCATAGTAATTGATTTATTGTTCAAATTAACTTTTTTGAACCCTTAAATTATAAAAAATTACCAAAAAAAATACATATTTTTAAATTTTTTGTTTTTACGTTTTCCTCCGATCCGGGGGAAGGGGAGGGCTCGAGCCACCTCATGTCCCCCCTCCGCCCCTGGGTATAACAATGACGACCCTTCAATCTAGATTTATGCAAATCTAATGCCGAAAATGAGAATGAAACCCAAATCTCACTCTTTCCACTGCCAAGCTGAATTTCTTATTCTATTCCGTCGATCTTATTAAATGTTTGGTTATAAAAGGCATATAGCCTAACAAACAAGATATGCCAAAAATCTCTCTTTCCACTGCCCAACCCTTCAATCTAATGCCGAAAATGTTCGGTTATAAAAGGCAAATAGCCTAGCTAACAAACAAGAATAACTTTTCTATAACAGATTTTTCTTGTACAATTAAAAGAGAACTTTCGTCTGGTTTTTTTTTAGCTTCGTCCTCTAGCTAATGAGGACATAGCTTGAACTATCTCACCTTTCTAGTGATGATCCTAGATTTCTTACAAATAACTCCTAATTGTTGAGATGTAATTCAATTCTTAAGCTAAGTACAAGTTAGTTAGTTAGCTTGTTAGTAAAGTCAGTTGTAGTTCAGCAAGTTAGGAGTTAGTTTCTTTTTTTGTAAGGCCACTTCCTAGGAGCCAGGGGCGGATCCTTTAAAGAACCGGGGTGGCAGTCGCCCCCCAATCAAAAATGAAATTTAATATACATATTCCTCTCGTCGATAACTTCGATTTGATATATTATAAGCTCAAATCCGATAACTGAGTAAAAAGTTATAAACGTTTCAAGACTGAAGCGATATAAATTATTTTTCACATCAATTACCAAATTATTACACTTCTATCATACTCATCATTTGTTAAAATTCATAACTTAATACTATAATTAAACCCGAAAACTTCAAATATTGAAGATCTTTTCGAAAAAAAATTAGAGATCAATTTTTCGCCCCCTCAACTAAATGCTTCAGGATCCGCCACTGCTAGGAGCAATGTTAGTGGGCAAGTGGTGGACATTTTCATATGTGCAGTTACTAACATTAGTTTATAATGGGTTATTTTCAATGTTTTCAATTAATCAAGGTGTGAGGCTTTTCTGTAAGTGTGTATTTGTGTGTTGTGTTTTGTGAAAACTGTCACCCTATTCTTTGATTGTGTCCTCTATGTTTTGTTGATCCACCGTTGTTTTAGCTAATAATTGGTATCAGCGCAAACATAAGTGTGTTGCTGAGTTTATGTCTAGGGTTTGAGTGAGGTGAGGTTTCAAACACAAGGGAAACACAATGTGAGAATTTCCTAGCTTGTTCAAAGATGCAAAAAAATGGAAATGGAAATGTTGGAAATCTGCAGTCGCCAATCTTCAAAGGGATTAACTATCACTTTTAGGGTTTGAAGATGTCAACTCTCTTCAAATCTCAAGAAGTGTGGAGCTTGGTGGATCAAGGGTTTGAGGACAGTCAACCAGATGAAATTAATTAGCAACTGAGGGAGAAAATGGAGAAGGACTCAAAGGCTCTTTCATGATTCAGTAGGCCTTGGATGATGAGATCCTTCCAAGGATTAAAGCCTCTATAATATCACACAAAGCATGGGAAACTCTTAAGCAAGAGTATATGAGAGACAAGAAGGTATAGTAATAATCAAACTACAGTCTTTAAGGAGAAATTTTGGATGGAACAAAAGGAGATAGTGTAGGTATATTTGTCTCGTGTGTCAAGCATTGTGAATCATGTGATATCGTATGGTGAGAGAAATAGAAGTACACACAAGCCCGCCTACCCGACTACCCGTAGGACTCAGACCGGTTGGCCCGGTCTATGATGCATATGACCCGCCATGTCTTGTTACCTATGAGCAGAACTAGAATGGAACTCATTAGAATAAGAAAGGGAGGTGGAGAAAAGAAAAAAATCATGTGCATTTGAAAAGTAGGGGTGTGCACAACCGGGTACCCGATACGAACTGGTTAATCGTGTCGGGTACCCGGAACCGTTAAGCCCAAAATCCCCGAACCGCCTAAACCCGGGTACCCGACACGGTTAGGGTATTTGGTGGGTATCCGACACGAACCATTTTAATTTTTTTGTTTTGGTTAAGTGCTGTTGGGCTACTACTGTTGCCTTACTGGGCTGGTGCTGGAGACAGAAAACTAGGCTGGTGGGCCAGTGGGCTACAGTTAGAGAGAATAGTGGAAATTGGAAGGGAAATAAAAATAGAGCGGGGAGGCAAGCCTACAGGATTCGAACTCTCGACGCTTTGCCAACCGTTGATACTTTCCTTCCCCCAACCAATTTAGCTAGCGGAAGTTTGTGATACTTTGGGGATGTTATCTATACTAGTATTATACTAAGCCGTCTAAAAATAAATAAATAAAATTTAAATGGTTCGTGTCGGGTATCCGACAAGGAAATTTGCCCGACCCGAACACGAACCGTTTAAAGCCGTATTTTCTTGATTCGTGTCATTATCGTGTCGTGTTTTTTCGGTTTCGGATTTTTCGTGTCGTGTTTTCGTGTCGTGTTTTCGGTTTCGGGTTTTTCTGCACACTCCTATTGAAAAGGACCTCGTTTAGCCTTAGCATGTTAATCATTTTGTGTCTTTGTGTTTTGATATGTGGTTTGGGTTTTGTCTTAGAAGAGATGTAGTCAAGCACGCAACGATGTTAATCATGAAAGTTGTGGTAGTGTTTTGAGATCTTCGAAGATCACTCATCTAGGTGAGGGAATATCGTGTTGTTAGCATTTCTCGAATAGTTGTCTCTTTCCTTGTGGCAAAAATGCATAAAACTACCATTTATTCAATGTTGTTTGCAAATAACCACCCCTTATTCAAAAATTGTCAAATAACCACCCCTTAAATATAAGTTGGTTGCAACTAACCACCCATACTCTTTTCTTGTTAAATCTCACTTAATATAATATGAAAAGATAATTATACCCCTATTCTTTAATGTTTCATTTTTAGTAAAAAGACAGTTATAATTCTCTCTGTTGCTTGATTTTTCAGGTATTACAATTAGACCTGTAAAACGGGTCATTCGGGTCAGGTTCAGGTCGGGTCACTTTGGGTCTCGGGTAAAACGGGTTCCGGGTGTATCCAGGTTGACTCGAACCCGGTCAAACCGGGTTTCGGATCATTTTGGGTTTGTCAATTTTTTCTTTTTTAAATTAAAAAAAATCATGATTTGATAATTTTGGATAATTTTAATATTTTAAAATTTTAAAATTAAAGACGTTGTTCATACATTCTAGTGCTTGTAATTATATACTATATCTGATCTAAAATATTTCATTTTTATTATTTATCGTAATTTTTAATAAAATGTAATAATATATAAATATCAAAATTTAAATTTTTTTAAAATTTGATATTATATATATATATATTATTACATCTTATTAAAAACATTTGATTTTTATTATTTTACGTAATTTTTAATAAAATGTAATAATATATAAAATATCAAAATTTTAAATATTTTTTAAAAATAATTTCATGTAATTAGTAAAAAGCATATAATTATTTTAATATTTTTTTTAGAATTTTTATCTTCTTAAAAAAATGCATTGAAAAAAAAATCAAATACTATCGATCGGACGGATTATTACACAATACAAATAAATATAAAAGTTGATTTGAAAATGAAAGATCAAGTGATTGTAATTATAAAATGTAATAAATAGGAATCTCCATAAAACAAATTAATCATATATAATTATAAATCAACCGGGTCAATCTGGTCACAGGGTCAATCAGGTCAAAATTACTGGGTCAATCGGGTCATTGGGTCGAAACCCAGATTACCCGGAAAATTGCCGGGTTTTCAGGTATAATTGTCTTTTCATATTAAATTAACTGAGGTTTAACAAGAAAAGGGGTATGGGTGGTTAGTTGCTAACAACCTATATTTAATGGGTGATTATTTGATAATTTTTTAATAAGGGGTGGTTATTTGCAAACAACAATGAATAATGGGTGGTTTGATGCATTTTCGCCTTTTGTCTTTCCAGCAGTGATTGAGATGTCGCATTACCTCATGTTGCATGTCCCATGTTCCCCCTATTCACAAGCCTTTTGCGGGTCTTCCCCTTCGAGCTTGTTGTTGCATTGCCTTGGGTTGTGGGTTTTTTTTTTCATTTGACTTTTTCTCTTGGCTTACAAGGCAATGGTTTTGTGTAATATTTCAAATTCTTGCATATTTCAAAAAAAGGAAGAAAAATAAAAATTATTTAAAAATAATAAAATATTTAAAAATAATAAAATATTTGTGTATGTATATATGAAAAAGAATATTTTATTTAAATATATTGGAGAAAAAAACAATACCCCTTGTTACCATTTTTATGTTCTTTCTTTTTCAAAAATGATTTATCAGTAAAATTAAAAGTTATCAAAATAAAAATACATAAAAAAAATCTCATATTTTTCTTCCGGGATAGGAATGGCTTTAGCCACCCCGAATCTCTTATATACCAACTTACCAAGTGCATGTAGTAACTTGTGTAAATTAATTTAGTCAGGAGATCGATTAGCACAATAAGCTTATTATCTAGCCTGTTTGACAAATATAGAAAAACTCAATTTAATTATTTAATTACCATTCTCATTAATCTCCTCCAGTATTGAACGCTCCCATCGACTCCATCTACTTATCTACATTAAGTGATCAAGCATCTACAACATAAATAAATAACAGAAATAGAAGCCGTACAATACCAAAAATAAAATTTGGTAAATTTAAGTACTAATATCTCGATCTCTTGAAAAAATCTATGTTTTCTCTTCCAATATGGCTTTACAAGAAATGCAAAAATTTATGGGTAAATTACCGAAAACAATCTTTAAACAGAGTAAATTTCGGTTTTTTTTTGTCGAAAAACAGGGTAAATTACTTATAATCACCCGACCATAAGACAAATGTACATATGTTAACCAAATGCCTCGTTTCAAACAGTTACATATGATCTCAAAAATCAGACTTGTCTGATCTCAAATCCTTACTTAATAAAAAAAAAACTGATACAGATAATTTAAAAAAAAATTCAATTCAATGTATGGGCTTTAAAAATAATATACTATACGAGAAAAGACTGAAAAGGAGAGTAATATAAGCGTACCTTGAATCCGCCAGCTGCAAATGTCAAAGCACTTACAATGACTTGAACAATGCCTAATACAAATATAAAGATATGCAGATCATGAAGTGCTTTCAGTGACATGAATGGCACCTTCCCCTGCAATTAATTTACCAATTTCATTTTCCATTTACAGTATAATTCATTTAACTAGCTTGTAATAGGTTTAGTTAAAGAAGCTACAAACATACACCTCTTATGGCGCGGAATCGCGGAATCAGGAGGGAAAAAATTACATGTTTGTGTTATATGTAAAATTAAGTGCATAATTGTTAATATTGTAGGGTTTTTTTTGGGGAAAATCTTGGGCGGATTTAAACGGAAACATGAATCTCCATGGAAGGAGGGAGGAAGGAAACTTGATTGAAAATATATTTTCTTGTTTCGGCATGTAGTTTGTTAAAACAACTTCAAGGAGGAGTTGCAAAACCTAGACAAAGCTACTTATAGTTGCAATGCAGGCCAATTATTTGAAGACGTCTTAACATCGGGATTGTGAGCCAAATTAAACATATTCCACTAGCCTAATTAAACACATACAAGACAAGATGAGATTTACGAGACTTGGAATTCTTGTCCCACGTCCTGTCTAGTGAATTTTTTGCTAGACGGGATCAGGACGGGATTGAACGATGTTACAAGCTGCATGGTTTTCTAAAAGATGGCAAGTTCAAGCCATCTCCAAAGTCCCTTGTTGTTCAAGCTGATATTAAAGCCTCTTTTTCCTTTGTTTATTACTCCAGCTATCACTACCAATGAATACACACAATTGCTATCCTTGCTGCAGAAATCTGATGTTAGCTCGAGTTCCGATGGTATTGCTTGTAGCAATTTTGCTTCCATTGCTTCTTCTTCTCTTTTTTGGCTATGTTTCTTCATCTAATTTAGCTACAGATACTGTTCTCCTCTGTTAGAGATGTGAATGAGACCAAAGTGTCCCACATCGGAAAGTTGAACATATCAAGCTTAGTATATGAGTCTGTGGGCTACTCCTTCTATTGCCAATTGGTTTTAGAATGGAACCTCACTCGGCTTGTGTGCTAGGCTACTAGCGCATGTGCGCCCGTGCACACGACCTCCAGTTATCGGTCCGAGTCGGACTTTGATATCCTCATGGTTGGTTAATCGACTGTGGTGCCATAGATTACATGTGTTATAATCCTTCTTGTTTTCATGATCTCGTTGCTTTGGATTAGCCTTTTCATGTTATGTTTCCTATAGGGGATTCAATTTTTGTAAAATTTTTCAAAGGTCGGACAACTAGATTCTCTCATGACATTACACTAAATAATGTATTGTTGAATACCAATTTCAAGTTTGATCTTATGTCTGTCAGGAAACTGGTTTCTCAATTCAATAGTATGGTTTATTTTACTCCAACTTGTTTCTTGCAGGGTCGTCCCATGAAGTGGCACTTGGATCTTGGTAGCCTTCAGAGAGGACTTCATGTTGCATCCTTAAAAAGTATTGCTGTTGCGACTTCTTTAAAGTTTACAGGCTCTAGTTTGAATAATGGTCTAATTGTGCCAAGTTCGGTTTGGAATAAATATGTTAGTAGTTCTTCTATTAATAAAATGAAAAATGCTATGCTTTGGTATTCTTATTAGAACATATTTCTTTTTTCTAAACGCAAGCAATGTGTCTCTAGTATTGATTCTATTGATGACATTCATGCTTGCATATATTATTTGTATTAAATCTAAGCAAACTAGATTGCATTTTCCTTTAAGCAATATCACTTCTACAAATGTGTTTGAATTGATTCAAGTTGATGCATAGGGCCCTTATCATACTTCTTCTTATGATGACCAGCGATATTTAATTACCATTTTGGTTGACTTCACTAAAGTCAGTTAAGACACATTTGATGACATGTAAAAGTGCTGCTTTTTCTCTACTTAAGGCTTTTATTCAATTGGTTCTCACAAGGTTGTTAAGATTCTCAAAAGTGACAATGCTCTTGAAATTAGGACAAGTTTACAAGTTGTGGATTATTTTGAATCAAAGGGCACCACAAACAAGTTCTGATCATTCTTCATAGCAAAATGGGGTTACTAAACAAAAGCAAAGACATCTTCTTGGAGTTAATTTCCAGGGCATTGTTGTTCTAATCTCACTGTCCAATTTAGGTTTAGGGAGATTGCTTTTTTACTACTACATACCTCATCAACAAGTGTCCAACACCTACATTATAGGGACAATCTCCTCATCAAAAGTCATTTGGTGTTCCACTTTCCTTTGATCATCTTAAACTTTTTGGTTGCTTGGTTTTTGCATCAACACCTAAGCTTGGCAGGGATAAACTTCATCATCATGCATCTCCTTTTGCTTTCATGGATTATCCAAATCACAAGAAAACTTACAAGTTATATAACCTCACCATGCACAAAATCGTTTTCTCTCGAGGTGTGGTTTTTCATGAATATCTCTTCCCTTTTCAAACCAACCCCTCAGCCCCATCGCATTCATTTCTTCCGATTGAACCAAAACAAATTCGAACCACCTTATTCTACATACCTTCTTCCTAGAGATCATCCCCATTCCGTAGACCCTCTTCATGTGTTACACCCTCTAAGAAAGTATCTCATAAACCACCATCCTTTATCTCACTTACAAGATCAAATTTTATTTTTGTGGAGATGCTTGTTCTTATCTGCCTCTTTCTCTTATTGATCCTTCCCATCAACTTTTCCTATCATCTATTATTGTAGTACCTGACAAGCATCCTTTATCTTATTATGTCAATTTCCTGCGTGGAAAAAGCCTATATCGATCTTTGGAGCTTGAGGCACTCATTGAGCAACACTTGGTCCATTTTTTATATTCCTTGAGGGAAAAGGCATATTACTTCAAAATGGGTGTACAAAATAGCGCAGAGAGGTGATGGTTCTCTAGGAAAAAATAAAGTTTCACCTTGTTATTAGAGAATGTTCTTATAAAGCTGGCATAGATTATACTAAAACTTTCTCTCCAGTGGTAAAGATGGCCACTATTTACTATTGATTGCAATTGATGTCAAAAATGTTTTATCTTTATCACAATTATGTTAATATGCTTCTTGTATGGCAATATTGACATTGAAGTGTACATTAAACTGCCTTTGGGACTGAAAAAGTGATCATCACGGCAAAGTTTGTAAATTGAACAAGTCTCTTTCTGGAATTAAAAAAGTTTAATTTAAGACAATGGTATAAAAGCTTTTCGATGCGCTCAACACACATGTTCGATCACTAACTCTTTGAATGATTATTCTCTGTTTATCAAAAAAGATTGGTTCTGCAGTTCTATTTTTTGCAATTTAGGTTGATGATATTGTGAGCACTAGGAATGATGCTTCCGTTATCACGGATATATATGAATTTTTTTTGTCATAAAACTTTCAAAATCAAAGATTTGAGAGCTTTGCATTTCTTTCAGAATGGAGTACGTTCTTACACGTTCAAGAGGGGATGGTTATCACTCAAAGGAAAAGTGTCATGGAGCTACTTGAGGACAATGATACGTTGGATTCCAAAGTGGTCTCTTCACTTCTTGATCTCTCCATCAAGCTCACCACAAATACATGCATCCTACTCCCTAATCTTTCAATTTATAGAAGCTAGGCTTACTACTAATTGGTTTTTCTTACAAACACTAGACCTGACCTCTCCTTTGAAGTACAACATCTTTCTCAATTTATGTTGTAACCCACATCTTCTCACCGGGAAGTTGCAATTCATGCATGTGGCCGGTCAGGAACCTTCAAGGCACTTCGATCAAATTATTGCGTTCTTATGTCATCATCCTCATATTTTTAAATGCTATTGTGATTTGGATTGGCCGCTTGCCCTATTAAAAGAAATCAATTAGTGGATACTAGCTAAAGTCACTTTGGACTCCTTCCGCCCAATCTCTTGTATGTCTAAGAAATAGGTCATTGTTTACCCTTCCTCTACAGAAGCTGAATACCTTTCATTACAGAGTTTTACAACTGAATTGGCATGGCTTACTCATCTCTTACATGAGCTACAAGTCCTCGATCTTACTCATTTTTTGGTTCACTATGACGGTCAATTTGCAATTCACATTGTAAGAAACCCAATATTCCATGAGAGTGCGAAACACATTAACATTTTGATTGTCATTTTGTGTCCAAAAAGTTGGTAGAACACCTCATTTCACTCAACCGTGTGCCGACTCAATCTCAGTTAGCTCGATCTAGCTACATCCCAGTTGGGACTGTTTTCACACCCTTCAACTTGAAGGGGGGATAAAGTCTAAATAGATATAAACTAGAAGGGTAGTTTAGTCTTTTCTATAGGAATACATTTGTGTAAATATACAGCCGAACAAGTTGTACTCAGTGGCGGAGCTAGGGGTGCTTGGGGGTGCTCGAGCACCCCCAGCCGGAAAAAATACAAAAAAAAATTAATTTTTTTCCATATATTTAGTTTTTTTTTTAAGGTAATATAACCTCTTTAAATGATATTTGAAACAATAATATTATTTAGCTGAAATGGTAAAGGAAATAGGGAAGGAAGGAATGAGAATTAAAAGGTATTTGGTTCAATTCTCAAGTTCTTCACTTTTTATTTTCTTTACTATAGCATTAATTCTTCTTGATTTATCTCTATATTTTTTTATTTCTATCAACTATTTTATTAAAAAATATCATATTTATGTTTCAATTATATATTTAACCTTTTATTTCAATATTGTTTTAAAAGTAAATCTTCGTGATTTTTTTTATATTTTTTATTTATCTTCTATTAATTTTGGTCACTCTCAGCTATTTAAATACAAAAAATCATTAAAAATCACAAATTTAGTGTTTTTTCACACTTTAGATCCCATAGAGTTGGTAAAAATAACTCCGTGTGAAGTTGCATAAATCCTAACCACTATATCTAATATAATACTAAAACAGATGTGAAAGATACACGTGGCAGCCTCACTTTAAACCAAGACTTACGTGACAGTTTTTAATTAAGTGTGGCCCCACCTATATAACTAACAGAATTTAATCAATTATTAATTAAAATAAATTTAATGATAATTTAACAAATTTACCAGAATATTAATTTCTCCCAAAAATTTTTTACCCGTTTGAATTAAAGATATTTAAATTTTTTAAATTAAATTAACCAATTAATTACTTTCTATTGTAAATTTTATTTATTTTTTCTCATTTATTTTGTGTTAAAACTTAATATCTTTGTTATTTAGAAGATCATTGTCCAAGTTGAATTGGAGGAAGTCTGACGTGTTCGAGAAGAGGACACGCTTCGAAAACAAAGTGCTCAAGAAACGGGGATCCAACATTGTAATCGACCACTTTTCAGACGCTAAGTTACATTTATTGTTGGGTGATGACAATAAGTTATTCATTGATGGAATCTTGCTTCTTGATGCACATCTATTGCCGCAGTGACTTCTCTCGATGTATATGCCGATCCAGCATTGTAGTCGATCATTAATTGCCCGGGTTGAATTGGAGCTCTATCTTGATGCATATGTAGGAACGTTGAATTGGTGTTCTTTACATCACTGCTAATATCCCAAACATCAATGATTGTTGAATTATGTGAGTTTTACTATTTGATTCAAACATAGCAGTTGTTAAAATCCATCTTTTTTCTATTTACAAACAAAAAACGATTGTAATCTCATTTTAACTGTTTTTGGTAAGATTTCTACTTATCTCAAAAATTTGGTGGGATTTTTTCTACTGAATTATTTATAAAATGATTTTTTTAAATCTAATTTTTTTTTCTATTTACAAATAAAAAATATTGCAATCTCATTTTACCCGTATAGGGTAGGATTTCTAATGCTATCTCAAAAAATTTGGTGGGATTTTTACTGCTGAATTATTTATACAATGATTTGTTAAAATACAATGTTTATCTAATTACAAACAAAAAAAAATTACAATCTCATTTTATCCGTATTTGGTAGAATTTCTGCTATCTCAAAATTTTGGTGGCATTTTTATTGCTAAATTATTTATACAGTAATTTGTTAAAATCCAATATTTATCCATTTACATATAAAAGAAGTTCATCATATATCTCTACTCACACTTGGTAGAGTTGATATTTGGACATAAGTTTCAAATCATATTTCTTATTTAACTATATTTATTGACCTTATTTCTCAATATTACCAATAATTATAATTTCTAATGACCTTATTTCTCAATATTAACAATAATTATAATTTCTTTTATTTTACCTCGCGAACATGCATTATTTACTTTTATATGTTTAACTTTTGTTGTGTGTAGATAAGAGAATATTGTCAACTTTAATTAAGCCGATGTGACAAAGTTGTATATAAATCCGATTTTTTTCCGACACTAATGCATATCAAAGAAGGTAATGCGCACCTTATTTTACTTATTTGTTGTATCTATTATTACTTAAGATACCATCTTAATATGAACTATATTTATTTTATAGGTTTCTTAAACTAGACAATACCTCCAAAACCAAAACTGTGCAACGACGCTATGAATTCTCCAACACTATGGATTAATGAAGTTATCGTGATCTGTATAGCACACTTTTAATTATTGATCGGAGATGTGAATCGAGTGAGCAAGACTAGTTTAGTATATTTATCATTTTGATGTTTGGATTTAATATTATTTTTCTATATCGTTTTCATATTATCATAATATTATTATTATATATATAACGTAGATAAATTATGATGATATCTTTTAGAACAACATAATATATTTTACGAATCCCGTGCGTCACGCACGAGTACTGTGCTAGTTTTAAATAAAGGGTTTTTAAATTAGTTTAGCTATTTTTTAATTTATTTTTTATGGTTGATAGATTTTTATAGGGTAATCCTACAACTTCACGGAGTTCAACTCTACGGGATCTTTACCCGTTTTTTCAATATTATTTTTTAAAAATCTTCTTAATAAGTATATATCAATAAAAAAAAATTCACGGTGAAATTTTTTTAGCACCCCCTAACGAAAATTCTGGCTCCGCCATTGGTTGTACTTTGATCCATTTTTACAATAACAAATTCAGTTGGAGAGCTTCAAGCTCTTTCTTCTTCTCCAATTATCGGAGCTCTCTGTACATTTAATCAGATGAATCTGTAATCCCACCCCGAAACTTTAATCCACACGTCCCTCGCCATCCAACCTTGAAAATCGCTGTTAACCAGAGCCAAGGCCTCCTGAATCAGAGGAGCATCTCCAATCGAATGGTCCAACCAGAAACGAATCGTTCTCCCACCACAAGCAAGCAAGCAAGCTCCGTTAGACACCACTTAATTGACCCCTTTGACAAGGCTAGACCAAATAGTAGAGGAGGAACAAATAGTGCATAGTTCGGGTCTAATATTATATGGACCGACAGAGAGGAGAGAACCGATTTCATCAATGTATGGAACATGCCTCGTGAAATTCAAAAACCTTGGATGATGTGAAATTTACATCCCACTTTGATAATACGAGGAATTCAAATCTTGCATATAAACTGGTGTACAACTCCTTCTAATGCTAATGCTAATTGTTGGTTTTAAGATGAGACTACATCGGTCTTGTGTGCTCGATCAGATTGGTTAGCATATAGTGCGTCGGAAAATGTATGTGTGACCCTACGTTATATGGCTCACCGGAATTTAACATGGTATCAGTGCACTGCGATCCGGGTTTCTTGTGTAATGGGTTGGTCATCCTTATGGCATTAGGTCGTTAAGTGCAACTGACAAATATTACATGCTCATGTGTAGTCCCTTGCATATAAGCCGATTGACTACTCTCCTAAAACAAATTGGTTTAAGGATGGAACTTCATCGGTCAATCTTGTGTGCTTGACTTGGTTAGTGTGGTGTGACCCCATGCACGTCATAGGTTTATTCCATAACACTTTCAACCTATTTTGTATTTTTTTTATGTGCATCATTTTGTCTTAACAATACATTATTTTTAATACATTATACATTAGATCAAAATGAACATATTTAATTAGTAATATTATATATTTGTACCTGTTGACACTTGCCTATGGAAGTGGAATCGGAGGGGGTGGAGCCGGCGAGGTAACGCCGGGGAGTGTTTGCCAATGATTCCGGTTGGAAGCTGCAAGGAAGCCAGGCTCCGGAGAGTTTCTTGTCAATACACCATCCATCTACCGTGCCTTGGAATACCACCAGAAGCAGCGATATGAATCCCATTATCATCAGCTCTGCATAATTCAATTCAATTCAATTCATTTCTTTCCTTTTATTTCAATTCATTTCTTTCCTTATATTTCAATTCACTCCAAATTAATTAATTAAATTAATTAATTAATTATATTTTAGACGCAGTGCCCGTGCGCATATTTGGATGGTACCCATTACTTTTTATATGCGTATAAATATTCATATATGCAAATAGTTGTAACTTAGTTATTTTACTTGTAAATATTGTAAACCTTACTAGCTAAAATTTCCTTATAAATTTGTAGCTATAATAGTAAAAATAACAATTGGATCATTATAAGAAAGTATAAGTATAGTATACTGAAATTTTCATTAAGGTAATAAGAATAATATTTTTCAATTGAAAAAAATGGAAATTTACAGAATACCACTCGTTAAATATAGACTTTCATTTATACTTAACCACCCGTTAAATACAAAACCAATGTTGTAAAAATCACGCCTAGGTGTCGCCTAGGCGGGAGAGCACCTAGGAATTTTTAAGCCTGGGCAGGTCTTGAGGCGGAAATCCTGCTAGTCCCACCTAGGCCCTGCTTAGGCTCGTCGATCTAGTAAGAAGAGTATTTAGTTTTAGCCTTTCGGCAAATGATTAGTTGATTTAGAGTTTTTTTTTATCCCTTAAGTCAGGATGTATTTGCTCTTGAGATTCAAACCTATGGTTTTGAATTTTAGGAGATTTAGAGCCGCAAGTAAGATGCGTACTTTAGAGTTTATTTACTTTAGTGTTTGCGCGCAGCATAAATTTGGGTTTATGAATGATATTATGGATTATTATTACATTATACATTATGAATTAATAATTGACATATACATTAAAATATAATTAAGGAAATAGTCAATGTTGATTCTACCTTGATAATATGCATATATATATATATGTGGTATATTTTTATATGATGGAAGGCAAATAATATCAATAAGTTTATACATGCAAATATATTTATTTATATGTTTTTATATATGAGGATATATTTGTTTTTTTATATTTATTTGTTTTTATATATGTGAATATATTTGCTGAAAATATTGATTATTTATTTGTTTTAAAATATGATTTCTTCTAGAAGCTTTTATCTCCTTGGATTTAATTTCAAATTAGTTATTGGAGATTTTTTGCAGGATTTGATTTGGTTGTTGGAGATTTAAGGTTGACTTTCTAGAAGCTTCTTTGAGGATTTTATGGAGCAATCTTCAAATTCAAAAATCCCTGCGCTTTTATAAGAAGGAAGTCTGCAAGCAGTGAAGAACACGGACAACAAACAAACTCCGAGCGTTGATCATCGTACAAAGCTTTCTCAATCCACTACTGACCATCCATTGATTCTCTCTTTCTCCATCGTTGTTCTTGCTTTATCTTTTGAGAGTTTGAAAGTTTTGGAGCTTCATTGTACAAGTCTAAAGTGTTATACTAAGAGTATACATCTATTCAAACGTATTCACTAGACTAATATTTCACGAGCATTTTAGGTTGACTAGATAGTAGCGGGTGGGGCTACGAGAAGGGTTGTTCTTCTAAATTGTATCTAGAACTCTAAGGGATCCGAGTTGATTAGATAGAAGTGGGTAAGGCTTTGAGAGTTTAAAAGAAGGAAAGATCTTTTCCGGTTGTATCTAGGATCCATAGGAAGTGTAATAATAGTGCTTTTGAATCCTACGGGTTGGATAACCTTAGGCGGGGACGTAGGCTAAGTTGTGCTGAACCTTGTTAACAATTCATGTGTTTATCATATTTAATTTCTGCACTTACGGTTATTTGATTTGTCTTAGCTTCAGCAAAACGAAGTTCTGTTTCAAGACCCTTTAACTCAAGTTCAAGACCTTGAGATCCAGTTTACAGCCCTTGAAGTTGCTACTGCAGAAAGTTTACGAGAATTTACCATACTCTATTCAACCCCCTTTTAGAGTATTTATATTATTGTTATTTACTTTAAGTATCCGACTCTTCAATTGGTATCAGAGCTTAACTTGCATTTATTTGATTTAACAATCCGTGAGATCGATCATGAGTATTGTAGGTAATGGAGGTTTTGCTCAAGGACGATCCACCAATCGACCACCTCTCTTCTGTGGAGACAACTTTGTGCATTGGAGGTCCTTGATGCAAATGTTTATCATTGATCACGATATGGAACTCTGGGAGCACATCAGGAGAGGACCACATGTGTCAAAGAAACCCAGTGCCACAAGAGTAGAAGTGCCTAAGGGAGAGGATGAATACAATCAACCAACCTGAAGAATGTGGCCAAAAACATTCGGGCCATGAACATACTGTATTTTGGTTTAAATGTTGATGAATTTAACCGTATCTCATCTTGTAGGAGTACTAAAGAAATCTGGGATAAGTTAGTAGTAACTTATGAAGGAACAAGCCAAGTAAAGGAAACAAAAATAAGCATCTACATGTGCCAATATGAGCTGTTCAAGATGCTGCCCACGAAAATGGTGAAGGAGATGTTCACGAGATTCACACAAATTATGAACAACCTGGATTCTCTCGGCAAAACCTTCACCAATGAAGAGAAGGTCATGAAGATTTTGAGGAGCTTTCCCAAGTCCAGATGGGGACCAAAGGTGACATCGATCGAAGAAGCTCAATATCTAAGGAGTCTTCCCTTGGATGAATTTCGTGGAAAGCTTATCACGCATGAAATAGTCCTCAACGAAGAGGACGGTGAACCATCCTCCAGTCTAAAGAATCTGGCGCTCAAAATCAAGGAGAATGTGCCATCAGAGGACAACGAAAGTGATGATGATGACGAAGATCCCTTTGACTTGATCACAAGGGGACTTGCTCGAATTCTAAAGATGAAGAAACAATTCTCAAACCAAGAATATCCAAGATCATCAAAGCATAAAGATAAGTCTTCTAACCCTGATAAAAAGACAAAAATTCTAACATGATATGAATTTGGTGAAACAGATCACTTGATGAAGGAGTGTCCTGAAAAGAAGAAGAATAAGCAGAAGAAGAATGATCGAAAGAAGGGCGATACAAATTCTTCAAGTGAATCAGATTTGGAAAATGATCCAGTAAATCTTTGCTTGATGGCGGACCAATACGAAAACCCTAGAAGACACCTTGAGGGTATCGTAAGAAACCTTATTTCTAGTCCTACTGCTGTGTTGTCTGGATTTTTGCAAAAGATGATTATGAATGAAGAGAATTATATTTTGGAGAATAACACCTTGAAAAAGAAGCTATTGGAATAGGAGAAAAGCATGAGTAATTTGTCGCTGGAAATGAAAAATCTCAAAGCCTCACAGTCAGCTCTTGACATTAAAATCAAGACCTTGGAATCGGAAAACTCCGATCTCAAGCATGATCTTTCTTCTCTAAGACATTGTAATAGTGAATTGGAGAATGAAAAGATCAAGCTGACTTAGAAGTGTCGAGACCAAAAGGCATCACTTGTTCGATTCACCCATTCCAAGGCCAATCTCGATCGGATGTTAGGCGAGCACCAATCATCCCTCAACAAAAGTGGTACGTATTGGATATAATAGGAATTTTCGAAAGAAAGCTCCTACCACTTTTGCAAAGGCTAAAGGGAATTGGCGCACACCCACTTGTTACTTTTGCTGTAAGAAGGGTCATGTCAAAGAGACTTGTCCATATAGAAGAAATGACTCTTATATCATTCGAAATACTTTTCATTTACGTTTGAAAGAACAGGTGAAGCAAATTTGGGTTCCTAAAGGGACAAGACCACCAACCATGGTCTATCCTAATTATGAATCTGAATTTGTATATTGGTCTAGCGGAAAAGGTTGAAGTTTGGTTGTTTTGCAACATATCACCAAGATCAAAGAGCATAAATGGATTGGAACATTCGCTCTTGGTGATAAAGGATATTTTTTTTAATATATATAGATGTTTTTGTTATGTGTCACTAATGATTCTATTTATTTAATATTTTCTTTGGAGCTTGATATGTTGAAAATGGAAGCATTATTATAGGGGGAGCAATGGATGTTGCTTTTTCAGGTTTTATATTTTTGTTTTCCAACATCTCAAGGTCTTGAGATCTGTTTCGAGGTCTTTACAGATTGTTGAATTGGTGAAACCCGATTTCTTCCCTTCCTTGTTGGATGACAAAAGGGGGGAGAAATTAGGTTGCTTATGCTATAAGATGTTATGTTGCATGCTTGTTATATGATGCTCCACAATGTTTTTTATTTGCATATAATTGATATTTATTTTATCTTCCATCAAGTCTGAGATTGTTGATTCTACCTTGATGATATGCATATACGTGGTATATTTTTATACGATGGAAGACAAATAATATAAATCAATTTATACACGTGAATATATTTATTTATATGTTTTTATATATGAGGATATATTTGTTTTATTATATTTATTTGTTTTTATATATGTGGATATATTTGTTGAAAATATTGATTATTTATTTGTTTTAAAATATGATTTCTTCTAGAAGCTTTTATCTCATGGGATTTAATTTCAAATTAGTTGTTGGAGATTTTGTGCAGGATTTGATTTGGTTGTTGAAGATTTAGAGCTGACTTTTTAGAGACTTCTTTCAGGATTTTATAGAGCAATCTTAAAATTCAAAAATCCCTGCGCTTTTATAAGAAGGAAGTCTGCAAGCAGTAAAGAACACGGACGACACAGAAACTCCAAGCGCTGGTCATCGAACAAAGCTTTCTCCATCCACTACTGACCATCCATTGATTCTTTCTTTCTCCATTGTTGTTCTTGCTTTATCTTTTGAGAGTTTTAGAGTTTTTGAGCTTCATTGTACAAGTCTAAAGTGTTATACTAAGAGTATACATCTATTCGACCGAGTGCATTATCACTCGATCCGTGTTTTTTCCGAGTCCTTTACAGTGCTTTCACTAAGTTGGGCACTCGACCGAGTGGTTTTCTACTCGACCGAGTGTCGTCTGTGCCTTATTGTATTCTAGCTTTTTTCGTTTTGTTTTGGATTCCTTTTCAGATTTTTTTTTTAGTCTTTATAAGGTCGACTTTAGGTAGGATTGGGAGGACCTAATAGTGTGGAGTCAATTTTGGGAAGGTTTTGAGATCTGTAATCGAAGACGGGATCGAATCTGACGAATTTCGGTAACTCTTCCACTTTATCCATGGTTGTTTTGTTGAATTTGATTGATTCAAGCATGGTTCCTTTTATGGGTTGCTAGATTTCATTATTCTAGGGTCGAGGTGATCCCGACGATGCAAAGATAGACTGGTGCTTAGTATTGTTTGAATGATATTTGATTTTGTTTGGTGATTTAATCCTATCGCGCCAGCTCTAGTTGATGAGAGTCAATTAGAACTGATTTTGGGGTTTGAAATCGAGAGACTAAGACCCCGAATTGGAGCATAGATTGTGAATTTAGACAGAGAGGCTATTGTAACCATTGGAACCATAGGATTAAGCTTGAAGTTTAGTTGATCGAAAGAGAAATTGAACTTCTTGTGGATTTCCAAATCGTCATAGATATTTTAGGTGATAATTGTATCGACTAAGACCGAGAGGTTATGTTTGCACGATTATTACCTAGAATGCTAAGCATGCAAAGGATCTAAATTGGTTGGTTAAGGCCGAGAGGCGATCATTAACCAATTTAGACACATTCGCTTTGATTCTGAGAGAAGCTTTGCGATTACCTTGGACGATCTATATACCTTCACATTTGAATTAGATATCATTCAAGCAAGAAAATATTTTTGGTCTATCGATGATGCACTGTTGGTAATCTCTTGTCCTTGAACGCTTTCCATATTGATATTTCTCTACACTTGATCTGTTTTCGTTGTTACTTTAAAGATAAACTCCCAAATCTAGTTGTTACTTTTGAACTTGGTCAAAGTAGCTCGAAATTACCGTTGATACTCCTCCGGTCCTTGTGGATACGAAACTCGATATACTACAACTGAACTCGTATACTTGCGGTGTAGGTTTTAACCTATCAAGTTTTTGGCACCATTGCCGGGGACTGGTGCTAGTATCGATCATCTTTTTGACAACTAGTTCTCTAAGTTCTTTTTGTTAATTTGATTTCTTTTTTCTTTTTGTTTTAGGTTTCAGGTTGTACTTTGAATACGAAAAAAGAAAGGCTCTAGCAATCTAGTGCATTTTGATCCTGAACCTGAACGCACATTCCACAAAAAAAGAGCTAAACAACAAGCTGTTCGAGCTGAAACGATGGCCGACGCTATGGCCAGATCGGCAGAACTGGAGCGGGAAATGGCTCAGAGAGATCAAGATAATGCCGAACTTTGACAACAACTAGCTAACAAAAAATTACAGCTCGGCCAACCGCAAGGGCCGACAACCCTAGGAAAGCAGATGGATCCGGCTCAGTTCCTACCACAACCAGGTGTTGTTCTTCCTGCTTTAATACCCGCTAATTTTGAGCTAAAGCCTGCACTGTTGAATATGATAAGGCAGAATATGTTCAATTGACTTCTTGCTGAGAGCCCTCATCAGCACATATCCACCTTCAAATAATTGATGGATATAGTGAAAGTTCAGGGTGTCGCTCATGGAAAGTTGTTATTGCGATCATTCTCCTTCTCACTTGTAGGGAAAGCTAGACATTGGTACAATTCTATCCCTGCTGGCACTGTCACCACTTGGGAGGAATTGTCATCTGAGTTCCTGAATCAGTTCTTCCCGCTAGCCAAGACTACTGAGATGAGGCAGAAAATAAATTCTTTCATGGTTGGTGATGGGGAGAACATCCATGAGTCGTGGGAGAGATTCAAGGATCTTTTGTTTGAGTGTCCTCACCATGGGATATCAAAGCTGAATCTGTTGGCGATTTTCTTCAAGGTTGTTAGTGAAAACACTAGAGTGCTTATTGTCTCCTCATCTAGAGGAAAACTTTTGGAAATGAGAGCTGAAGATGCTTGGGCGTTCATCGAGAAGACGACTAAGAGATGTGGGAAATACTCGCAACCCCGGGCACTCGATCTCTACTGTCAAAAGGGGTGCTGGGATCTATGAGGTGGACACTACAACTTATAAGGATGCTAGATATAACTCATTGGCTGCTGAAATTAAACGTCTAGCCTCAGTTATGGAGAAGTATTTGTCTACCAAGGAAGTTCGTGCCACAAATTCTAGACTGGCCCCGTGTCAATTATGTGGATCTTAGGGTCACACCATTTTAGCTTGTCAGATCTATGCTTCTCAAGGTATCGGGATTCAGGAGGAGGAAGTCAGCTACATGGGCAATAACAACTATAACCAGGCTCAAGGCTACAATAGAAACTTCCACAACTTCAATCCTCGAGCGAGGGATCACCCTGGTTCCTCTTATGTTAACAAGCAATCTGCTGAAGGACCACCTCCAGGATTTCCACTGAACCCCCACAACAAAAGGGTAAGATGGAGTTGATGATGGAGCAACTCATGGGCACCATTCAAAATTTAGCAGGGCAGGTGCGGAATCCCAGCCAGAGTCAAAAGCTACTTAAAACACAAGTAGCTCAGCAAGCTGAAAATGCTCCTAGGTCTGCTGGTCAGTTTTCGGGGCGTACTGAAGAGAATCCCAAGGTACAGATTTCTGCTATATCTTTGAGAAGTGGCAAGGAGCTGGAAGATCAGATGTCCGTAGCACCAAAGGAGACTAAGAACAGAGCTGAAGCTAAGATGGAAAAGGCTCCTGAATCGGTGAAAGAACCGCCATATGTGCCGCCTCCTCCTTACAAGACGCTGCTTCCGTTTCCACAAAGAAAGGCTCAATCTCAAACCCAGGTGCAGTTCAGAAAGTTTTTGGAGGTGTTGAAGAAGCTCTACGTCAATATTCCGTTCACCGTTGTTTTGACCCAAATGCCAGCCTATATGAAGTTTCTGAAGGAGATCCTCTCTAACAAGAGGAAGCTCGATGAATGCCAAGCAGTGTTTCGTTCCGAGGAATGGAGCACCTTAATTGAGAACAAGCTACCACCTAAGCTGGAGGACCCAGGTAGTTTCGTTGTCCCTATTTCCTTTGGTCATAGTCCTAATTTTAAATCTTTATGTGATTTGGGAGCTAGTGCTAGTTTGCTTCCTCTCTCAATTTGAAAGAAACTGGGTCTAGGAGAGCCTAGACCGATTAGGATGCAGTTGATCATGGCGAACAGGTCCATTGTCCACCCATTTGGTGTTTTAGAGAATGTTCCTATTAAGGTGGGTAAGTTTTTCGTACCGGTGGACTTTGTTGTATAGGATATGGATGCCAGCAACCCCGTTCCTATCATTCTTGGAAGGCCTTTCTTGGCCACTACAAGGGCTCTGATTGATGTACGAAAAGGGACCCTCTCTTTTGATATAGGGGATGAGAAGGTTGAATTTAACCTCCCTAAACCTTTAGAACTACCTGTTGTTGAATCTATTTGTTGCAGGATTGATGTTGCAGGCAAAGGGGGCTATGATGCCATGAAAGAAGTGGTCAATTGAGACCCTCCAGAGTTTGCTCTAACAAAAAGTGTGGTCAATGGTGCTGCAAAGAAGTTACTTGCTGATGTAGCTCGAGATTTGATAGTCTTTGTGGAGGATCCCAAATCTGTTTTGCAGGTATATGACATAGGCCGTGTTTGGCAACGGGATGGAGTTACGTGGATGGGGATGGAATTTTGGGAATGGAAGGGATGGGGATGGAATTTCGGGGTGGACGGGGTGAAATTTTTAATCCAGTTTAATCCCGTTCGTGTTTGGAGTTGGTTGAAAGTTTATGGGATGGAGAACACTGACAAAGACAAATTTGCCCCCACTAATTGACATAAAAAGACAAAATTGCCCCTAAAAATTACCTGTCAACAAAACCCCCAACTTCCCATTTTTTAGCTGGAAAGGATATTGGGGAGACAGACGACGTCGGCGGCGGCCACCTTCCCTCCGGCTGCAATCTTGTAAATGATCTTGCTTTTAGTTAAAAAAAGATAGTTTCAACATCATCCCTCTTTCCTCTATTACTTTTCCTAATAACTAATCAAGGAGGACTGGGATTGACTAATCAGTGGCTGATAGCTAACAAAAATCAAAATTAATGGCATCTTCTCTCAGTCCAAAGAAAGAGGGATCGGCAAAGTAAATTACAGGAAATGAAGAAATCAATTCGCTCGCTTTTTCATTGCTGAATTTCAACCAGAAACCCCCTAATTTCCAATTTCCAAATTTCAACAAATTCAAATTCGGTGCTCGATAAAACTTTGAGAAATAGAAGCAAAGGACAAAAACAAGTAGATGCAGGACACCGCCATTGTTGTTCGAGAATAAGCTTCATGGATGAAAAACAAAAAATTATCAGGGATTCGGATTCTCAGATGTCTCTTCTTTTCCACATAAAGAACTCTCGATTTCAAAGAGCTCTATGAATCGGGAATTGGAACGACATCAATAACAACAAAGCAAATTCTACATCACTGGATCCATCGATTTTTTTTTCGATTTTTCAGAAAACCATTTCAAACGGATTACGACAGGGTACATGCAAAAATCATAGCATCAATCAACAACAACACATAAAACCCTAAGCGTCCAATTTCAGCGGTGAGATTACACTGGAGGTCTCAAGCACGCAGAGGCACAGCGACACGAGTGAAGTAAGCGGTGATCCAAAAGACCAAGGGGCAAATCTGGGATGGAAACCGTTCCCATCCCGTCCACCTCCCTTTTATGAGGTGCATCCGTCATCCCGTCTCACCTCCCCCATCCCCTGATTGGCATCCCTCTCCACCCGCAGCATCCCCTTGCCAAACATGCGAGCGCTGTTCCCGAGAACCCATCCCCATCCCGCCCATCCCCTTGCATCCCCTGCCAAACACGCCCATAGTCTCTATGGGTGAAGCTAAAGGAAGACCTCCCAAAAGAGTTCAAGAAGGTAATTTGGTGCTACTTTTCCACTCAAGGCTAAAACTGGCTTCAGGGAAGCTGATATCAAGGTGGAGCGACCCCTTCAAGGTCAGAGGAATGCATCCCCATGGAGTTGTTGAGATATGGAGCAAGTAGGGCTGGGCAAAATTTGGATCGAACCGGAATCGGACCGGGACCAGACCAGAAATTACGGTATTTGGATCGGACCGGAATATTACGGTCTGGTCCACGGTCCAATAAATTATGATTTCCGGTTTCCGGTCCAAACCCGGGACCAGACCGGAATTTCTGGTCCGGACCGGATTTAAAAAAAAAAAAGTAGTTCTGCAGTACTCCCAATAGGCAATAACATGTCAACCTTTTGTTTCTTTCTTTTTTTAATAAACAGCCGGCCCTAATGACGAAATCCCAATCCTCTAATTCAACTCCCTTCAACCTATCTCGCTCTCTCATGGTCTCTCATGGTCTCTCTTCGATCTCTCATGATCTCTCTTCACTAGCCGGCCCTCTCTCTCAGACTCTCCTCTCGGCATCGCCACCGCCCTCGCCACCACCCTCGCCCTTCGCAACCACCCATTAGTCATCACCCTCCTGCCGACATCTCTCTCCCCTTTCTCTTTAGTCTGCACTACCTTAACACTCTCGCACACAGTTCACGCTCGGCTCACAGCCTCACTCTCGCACAGAGCAACCCTCGAACTCGCCCTCTTCAGTCACCACTGTCATCGCCACCGGCCGACAAACCGTCATCCGCCACCGACCAACCGCAGATCCCTCTCTCTTCCCTCTCTTTTCAGATCTAGGTTTATAGAAATTTCAATTTGTATTTTAAAATTTTTAGATCTGATTTTGTGTACATTGTGTAGAAGAAATTTCAATTTTAAGATCTGGAGGAATTTCAATTTCAGATCTTGGAGGAATTTCAATATGTAAATCTTAAACAGTGACAGTGTAATGCAATTGTATTGGTGATTAACCTGATTTGTTACAGTGACAATGTAAGGCCTTTTGGAGCTCTCTTCATCCTGCTAAAAAATAAAAAAAATTGAGGTTGCAAGGACGATCCGGTCCAAACGGTCTTTCAGGTCCGTGGACCGAAAAACCCGGGACCATATTTCTCGGTCCCGGTCCGATCCGCGGTCCATATTTTAGAAAATTCCGGTCCATCGGATTGGACCGGGACCGGAATGTCCTGTCCGGTCCAGACCGGATGCCCAGCCCTAGGAGCAAGCGGACCGGCGAGTTCAAGGTGAATGGACAAAGACTAAAGGAATAATCCATCGTTGATCTGACCAAGGAGGTTGTTTCTATTCAACCACCTTGACCCAAGCAATTGAAGGTAATGGAAGATCGGCTTCAGACCTTAAACTAGCGCTTCTCGGGAGGCAACCCGAGGTAAGTTTTCTTTTGTTTCTTTCCTTAAAAAAAATTCAAAAATAGTTTTTATTTTTTATTTTATTTTAGCTGATTTGTAGAAGTGCAAGTATGGGGCGGAGAGTGCACTATATTGAGGAGAATGGTTGTGTTTTGAGCTGAATTAAAGGTGTTTGACACCTATCTACTAACCCCCATCTTGCCCAGTTTTTTTGTTTGTTGGTGTTGTTTGCCTCGATTAAGCTTTGACACGGATGGCTTTGGTCTGGCCATCTTTAAGTTACTCGTTATAAATGGTGAAATTGTTAGTATTCTCATCTCTTCCTTGATCGTTTTGCACATTGAGGACAATGCTTTGTCTAAGTATGGGGTAGGGGTTAATAGTTCACAATTTTTGCGGTTTTTATGTCTATTTGGCCTATCCTTATTTTTGAATATTTGATGATTACTTGAGCATTGAGTCATTGCCTTGTTTGACTAGCTAGATTGTTTACCCTCTTGCTTGATTATGTATGTTTCTCGCCTTATATTTACTCAAGCTTGATATGATGGTTGAGACCGCATTATTTGGTTTATATGCACAATTGAAATATGATTGAGGCAGTTTTGTTAGCTCATTTATCCTTGCCTACCCTTGCATTTGATCATCTGCTTGAAGCCTTCTGAGCTTTAGAAGCCTAATTCTTTGGTAGCTCCACAAAATTTTCATAGTCGCTACTTGTCTTTCCCCAATCCAGGATTTTGGGTCATGGTAGTGTATTTTATAGTGTGTATGTGCTTCAAGTATGAGGTGATTTCTCTTGATTGTGATTGAAAGAGAAAAAAAAAAAAGAAAACATAAAGAAAAAAGATGGAGAAAAAATCTTGGGATAAGAGGAGGAAAAAATGTGGACTTAATTGATGAAGTCTTTCGATCCCAAACTGTCCAAACTGTGACAGCTTTGGAATATCTGCAGGTTTACCATTCAAATCCACCCACCAAAATTAAATACTCCCTCCGTTCTTTAATATGTGTCTTTTTCAAATCTGTACGTTTTTTTTAAAAAGGTAAATATTATATAAAATATTATTTTTTTATTCAATCTTTTTTAATAATATTATACTTATTACTAATAAGTATGAAATTATTAAAAAAATAAATATTTTATATAGTTTTTAGTACCTTAAAAAACGTGTCGGAATAGTAAAATGTCAAATAAAAAAGAACGGAGGGAGTGCAGACTACACCCAAAATTAAAGTCAAATTAATGACGACTGTACTACGTGCTCCATCATCATCGACTTCCCTCGATTTTGACCTGTGCTCCTCCGGATACATTAATTCCTATCCAATTAATTAAACGCCCCCGCAGGTTGGGAGACATATATACTAGTACTAGTATCATTTATAACTCAATCTGCAGCTACCTCCGTTATTGAATTGCTCCTGCCTGCAAATCAGTAGACCGAGAGGATAAAATGGCGGAAGGTGCAGATCTGCGGTACACGCCGACATGGATGGTGGCCATCACCAGCGTCTTCATCATCTTCATCTCTTGGATCCTCGAGCGAGGCCTCCACTATATTGGCGAGGCATATATATGGATCCCTACCTACCTAATTTTATGCTCTTTCACTTATTAATTACATCCACATCTATTCATTTCATATCTAGTTTTGATCTCTTTTATTTTGTAGTCTCAAGAGGAGGAAATTGGAGAATATGTACGAGGCACTCCAGAAGATCAAGGAAGGTGAATTACTTATTTAGTTGGGTCTAATACATTGATTTGTTTTGTTGTTTGATCAAAATTAGTCTTATTTTCTTTCATTAGTAAACACCTACACTGTCCATTAAAAATGAAAAAACAATTATCTAATCTTTTTAGAATTTTTTTTTCAGGTTTAATAGTATTTTTATTAACTTTTCTTAAACTTTTATTTAAAATTCAATATTATTTACGACATTTAGAACTTTCGCTCTCCAAATAAATATAGAATTAAAAAATTTTACACATTTTTTTTCCTTTGATATATTAATATAATTTTTTATCCCAAAAATCAATATAATTTCAATATATATATTCAAGATTAAACTTTAAATTTTCATTATAAAATATTAAAATATCCTATATTTAATAGAGTTCTAATGAAAATATGAGGCGGGTGGTGTTTTGTTCTTGAAACCCATTTAATGGGCGATTTACTATATATTTGTGCAATGTTCTAAACGGTGTTAGGTGGGCGCTAGGCCGCCGATGGCCACCTAGCGCCTAGGCGGCTAGGTTAGTGTCTAGACGTCGCCTAAGTAAAGTTAGAACAAACTTGACTGAATAATCGAGTACTTAAAGTAAATGACAATAATATAAATACTCTAAAAAGGGGGGTTGAATAGAGTATGGTAAATTCTCGTAAACTTTCTACAGTAGCAACTTCAAGGGTTGTAAACTGGATCTCAAGGCCTTGAACTTGACTTAAAAGGTCTTGAAACAGAACTTCGTTTTGCTGAAGCTAAGACAAATCAAATAACCGTATGTGCAGAAATTAAATATGATAAACACAGGAATTGTTAACTAGGTTAATTCAACACAGCTTGGCCTACGTCCCCGCCTAGGGGTATCCAACCCGAAGGATTCAAAAGCACTATTATTTCACTTCCTATGTATCCTAGATACAATCGAAAAGATCTTTACTTCTTCTAAACACTCGAAGCTTTACCCACTTCTATCTCGTTGATAGGCTAAAACCTACACCGCAAGTGTATGAATTCAGTTGTAGTATATCGAATGTCGTATCCACAAGGATCGGAGGAGTATCGACGGTAATTTCGAGCTATTTTGACCAAGTTCAAAAGTAACAAACAGATTTGAGAGTTTAATTATCTTTAAAGTAACAACAAAAAACAGATCAAGTGTAGAGAAATATCAATATGGAAAGTGTTCCAGGTTCCAGAACAAGTAATTACCAACAATGCATCATCGATAGACCAAAAATATTTTCTTGCTTGAATGATATCTAATTCAAATGTGAAGGTAGATCGTCCAAGATAATCGCAAAGCTCCTCTCGGAATCAAAGCGAATGTGTCTAAATTGGTTAATGATCGCCTCTCGGCCTCAACCAACCAATTTAGACCATTTGCGTGTTTAACATTCTAGGTAATAATCGTGCAAACATAACCTCTCGGTCTCAATCGATACAATTATCATCTAAAATATCTATGACGATCTGAAAATCCACAAGAAGTTCAACTTCTCTTTCGATCAACTAAACTTAAAGCTTAATCCTATGGTTCCAATGGTTACAATAGCCTTTCGGTCTAAATTCACCATCTAAGTTCCAATTCGGGGTCTTAGTCTCTCGATTTCAAACCCAAAAATCAGTTCTAATCGACTCTCATCAACTAGGGCTGGCGCGATAGGATTAAATCACCAAACAAAATCAAATATCATTCAAACAATACTAAGAACAAGTCTATCTTTGCACCGTCGGGATCACCCCGGCCCTAGAACAATGAAATCTAGCAACCCATAACAGGAACCATGCTTGAATCAATCAAATTCAACAAAACAACCATAGATAAAGTGGAAAGTTGCCGAAATTTGACAAATTCGATCCCGTCTTCGATTACAGATCTCAAAATCTTCCCAAAATCGACTCCACACTATCTGGTCCTCCCAATCCTACCTAAAGTTGACCTTATAAAGACTAAAAAAATAAATCTGAAAAGAAATCCAAAACAAAACGGAAAAAGCCAGAATACAATTAGACACAGACGACACTTGGTCGAGTGCCCAGCTTAGTGAAAGCATTGTAATTAAAGCACTCGGACAAAACACAGATCTAGTTCTTTTGCACTATGTCGAGTGGCCTCCTTTAGCGGGGTCGCCTTGAAATGCTCTTTCTAGAGTCCTCGTTTGTCTGGTTAACGCGTATGAATATGCGTTGGAAAGCTCTTCTCATGGAAAAACTATGAAGTTTATTCGTTCTGCTCCCTCTTGTCCACTTTGTTTGATTCCATTTCGAATCTCTTGGAACAGTTGCTTGATCCTGAGCTTCCTAGCTCGTCTTTGATTACTCTTTACCTCACGTCAGGACCTCGAAGCCCCTCATCCTCCTTTAACTCTTGAGTTGGGTCCAAAACCGCTCCAAAATACCTGAAATCATAATAAACAAGCGGTAGACACCGATTCCTCAAAAATGGACACAAAGAGCTAAGAAATAGGTAAACTACTCGAGTAAAACTCCCTAAACTCTACGCAAGAGTGCCCTAAAAACAAGGATAGAGTAGATGCTATCAAAATACCACATACTTACCCTTGCTTATCCCCAAGCAAAACTAAGACAATAAACCCAAAGATAGCGTCTAGTAGACGCTATCTAGTAAACCCCAAGATAGCGTCTAGTAGCCCTAAAAACAACATTTGTTAGATATTTCTATTTAGTAGACGCCGTCTACTAAATAGAAATATCTGACGAATGCATTCCTAGCATATCATGGTCAATAACCAAGCTTGACTAGCACATCAAAATGCCAAAATCTTCTAATGCACTTCGCTCAAATCTCGACCTCAATACTCATGGTCCACAAAGCTTGAACAATCTCGATAATCTCCATCCCTTGAAAATATGCACACAACAAAATCATGAGGGCTTTATAGGGTTATGATGGGGCTAAGGCGAAAATAGTTAGGTATGGAAAATTTCAGATCATGTGGTGCTAAAATTCGGGAAAAAAAGATCATGTGAGAACAACCGGAAAAACACCCACTTCAAAGAACCAAACTCATACTAATCCACCAAACAAACTCCATCACAACAACTTTTTCATGTTCACTTTTGTTAACCACGTCAAAATTTCTCTTTTTTTTTTCTTTCCCTTTTTCACTCTTTTTCTTACCTCTCTAGCCTCGACACCATTTTACGCGAATATAAACATTTGTGATGAATGCACCCGTTTACTAAGTGTTTTGGCCTCCCCACTTTGCACTTCTTCCTACTTGTGTGAATTTTATTCTACACAAGCAGGATAGGTTACTAACTATATTTTTTCTTTTCTTGACTTTTCCACACTGCTTAATTCGATCCCTGTGGACTCCCTTATATATATCTAGGGATGGCAATCTCACCCGCAACCGACCCGAACCCGAATCACCCGACCCGAAAAAGTGGGTGAAAACCCGAAAAAAAGCGGGTGGAAAGTGGATGTGGGTGAAGTGGATATGGGTGGTGGGTCGGGTGGGGTGAAGTTTTTCTCCACCCGCACCACCCGACCCACCACCCGCCACCCGACCCGACCCGTATAAAAATATATATTTTTTATATAAAAAAAATATATACACTTTTGTAAACCCTAATTTCCCTTCTCGAAGTTCCCAACTTCCCTTCATCCTCTCGTGTTTTAGGCTATTTATTTTAAGACTTATTGTATTAAGACTACTTATTTTTCTTATGTTTTAGACTTATGATATGTGTTTAAGACTTGTGGCATGTGTTGTTTAAGACTTATTGTATGTGTTTAAGACTTATGTATTTGTTTAAGACTTATTTAAGACTTAAATGTGTAAGATAATCATATTTTATACGGTGTTTTGTGTACCAAATTGATTGGAATTCAATTACATGCATTTAGGGAAAATCACCCACATTTCACCCATATCTCACCCATTTCACCCGATCACCCGATGGATATGAGCGAAGTGGATATGGGTGAAGTGGATATGGGTGGGGTGATGGGTGGGAAAATGGGTCACCCATGGTGGGTCGGGTGAAATGGGGGTCCATCCACCCACCACCCGACCCATTGCCATCCCTATATATATCACACTTAATTGACGTACGTCTTAATAAACTTCATCAAGTAGCGATTAAGAGAATGACAACCTAACCATCGTTTATAATCAATCATATCACAATTAGGGAAACTTAGAGCTCGTTTATTTAGATAACTAGAGAATGGAAAGGTAAGGTAAGGTATTAAATTTTACACGTAAAATGTATATGATTATCATTTTTTGTGAGCTTGGAGGAGAGGATGAGGGAGATTATTAGCCCATCCTAGAGATATTAGTTACCCTCCTTCAAATTAGGGAATAGAGGATAATAAATTTGTATGAAAAATAAGAGAAGAAGGAGAATGATTAGAATAGTGATTAATGAATCTTAACTTAAATATGGACTACATTAATAGGGGTAATCATTACCTTTCCTTGTAAAAAAACAAACGGGGAGTTAATTTATCAAGTTTATCCTACGGATACTTCAATCATGTCACCGTTTGTACAGTTGAATTGGGGCAACTTAATTCGTCGATTAAGTCCACATTTTAAAATGATCAGGTCCCTCTGGATTACAGTAAATAAATAGTATCACAATAGCTTCATCAACTTTTGAGAAGCTATTGATTGAATCAAATCAAGCAAGAAAACCAGCCAAAACATATTATAGAAAGTAGAAACAGAGAAGATGTTAGTTTTGTTGGATTTATGTAGTAGACCTGAATCCTGATGGATGAGAATGGTGTTGGTGGAAACCGGCCACACTTTGATTAACATTATGAGACATTATATATATGAACAGGTTAACAAAAAGATTAACACAAATAAAGTATATCTTAACTAATATCCTCCTAATTGCCACGGGCTTCGATCTCACGTACACTATCAACTCACTGACACAGAGTTCTTCGATGCTATTTGGAGACTCGAGGTGAACGACAGGGCTGGCTAGATGCTTCATGTGGTTGGTGAGCGGCAGTGGCGGATTCAGGATTTTGGTCAAGGGGGGGCTAAACATAAGTTCACTTTGATGGGTCTCTACAATGCCGGATCATATTCAATAACGGGTTTTCACAATGCCGAATCGCTAATAATAACCTCTTGATTCTCCAATCAAGCTCTTTTATCGCTCCTTCTATCACCTCTAGAAACATCTTATTCAACCGCAATCGCATCACATTATGAGATGGATTGGGAATCTGGTTGGTTGAAGGAGTTGAAGATCCAACCCTTTGAATAGATGACTAGATCGAATAAAAACTTGTCTATATACTCCTATAAAAACAAATTCACAATTCCAAATCACAAACCACAAATTCACAAATTTATTTCTGAATACCACAAATTTTAATTACAATTTATCGGAATTTTATCGAATAAAAACTTGTCCATATTATATACTCCTATAAAAAAACAAATCCACGATTCAAAATCACAAAATCACAAATTTATTTCTCAAAACCGCAAATTTTAATCACAATTTATCGGATTTTAATTATTATCAAGATCATAAACCACAATTGAAATTTAACCTAAATGAACAAATTATTATCAAATCCACAAATACTATCTTGTCTAGCAAACTCATTCCCTTAGGATATGGTGATAGGAGGTACATAATTTTTAGTAGCCCAATTCAAATGAGTGTGTCTCTTCATAATGTAGCAAGTAGATCTGCTTCTCTTTGAAGAAGATTTAAAAAAAAGAAATCAGGAAGTAGGGAGAATCGAAGAAGGTGCAAGACTCATGAGAATTGGGCGTGTCTTTCGAGAAGATCTGCTTCTCTTTGGGTTTGCTAGGCAAGCAGGGATTAAAAAAAAATAAAAACAGTGGGTTTGCTAGGCAAGCTGCAGGGATTAAAAAAATAAAAACAGGATATATGGAGAATCGAACCTAAACCCGTACCACTCCTATCCCTCATTTACCACTGCGCCAATGTGTTTACTCATTTTCATACTGAATTTACTTAATTTTATAACCAAATATTCCGGCTTATATAAAAATATAACTTTAAATTTTCGGATCCGGGGAGGGGGGCTTCAGCCACCCCGAGCCCCCTCGTAGATCCGCCACTGGTGAGCGGTATCCTAACAAACCTTGATCGTGCTCGTCGTCACTTTGGTAACCTTGATACTTGTCCTGTTTGTTGTTTACATTGCGAGTCACTTGAGCACCTGTTTAGGGATTGCAATGTTGCTAAGTGTTTTTTGTTGCAGGTGGGCGTTACTAGGCGGGATGGGGAGTTTTTCGGGACCCCTTCGCTGCCAGACTACGTTCAAACGTGCTCGCAAGGAGGACTGAAGAGGGTGGCGTCAGCTGGAGCTCTTTTTTTGCCATGGCGCTCTGGTTGCTGTGGAAAAGAAGGAATGACATGTTGGTCGAGTTCCCTCCTTAATTGGGCTATGAAAATTGTTTTCAAGAAGGTTGAAAGAATTTACTAGACTAATTCAAGAAAGAAAATGTAGATGGATCCACATGATGGCAGCAGGAGATGAGTAGAAAAGTCTAGAATTATATGCTAATTTCTAGTCTAGTAATTTGGGTGTAATCACTAGAAAATTCTAGGTCAATTGGTGAAAACATTCGCCGACTTTGGCTGCCTATATATAGGCCTTAGATGGACTATGTTCATCATCCAAATTCAAGGAAAGCAAATCCAAAGTGTGTGCATGTGAAAGCAAGTGTGAGAGATCAATCCTCGTAATAGAAATATCAATATGGAAAGCTGGTGATAGAGGATCATCTCTACTGCAAGGACCTGTACGAACATGTCTTCAACAAGGACAAGCCTCAAGGAAAGAGCGATAAGGAGTGGTATCTCCTTAATCGGAAGGCGATCACTATGATACATAAGTACATCGATAAAACTCTCTTTGAACATGTTTCTAATTACACAAATGCTTTTGAATTGTGGACAAAACTTGAGTCCATGTTTCAAAAGAAATCGCCTCGTAACATGGCCCTTCTAGATAGACGGTTGGTGAAGATGGAGTATAAGGATGGCCAAAGCATGATTGAGCACTTGAATAATTTCAAGGGGTTTATCAATCAGCTAAGTAAGGTCAACATGGAGCTCGATGATAAGATACAAATCATCCTACTCCTCACCTCTATGTCATAGAGTTGGGATACTCTTGTAGTTACTGTAAGTAACTCAACACCAGATGGGAAGCTCGATCACCATGGATACCGTCTGTGATAGTCTTCTCAATGAAGAAGCTAGGAGAAAGGAGAGAGGAATAACCAATCATTCTGAGGTGAATGTCCTTGACAACCCGACTATTAATAATGTCCTGTGGACGGAAGCAAAGCCGAGATCAAGATTAGTCTCGAGGGCAGTCTAAGTCACGTACCAGGGTCACGTGCTACTATTATGGCAAATCAGGCCACAAGAGGCAAGAATGTCGCATCCTTAAGAGAGATCAGAAGGCCGGAAATGTGAAGCCGGACCAGATCAATCCTATGAGGAAGCGAGAAGAAATGAGTACTATCGCCATGGCCGATGAAGGCGAGGATTCATACCTCGTTGAAGGAGGTAACATTCTAAACATTCACCTACTTTGGCTGCCTATATATAGGCCTTAGATGGACTTTGTTCATCATCCAAATCCAAGCAAATCAAATCCAAAAAGAGTGCATATGAGACCAAGTGTGAGAGATCAATCCTAGTAAGAGTGAGTGTGTGAGCTACAAAAATATATAGTGAGAGTTGTAATTTGTAAGTGTTTCCACTATATAATACAAATTCCACTTTTATACAAAAGTGAGTCTGGCGTTTACCATTTTACGCACTCTTGGTATGCAAGTTGTTGGCACTGGTGTTTAGGCTCTTAACTCTTTGAACGTGTACTGCTAGTTGTTCCCAGTCATCGGGACCTCCCGGTGACCCACCGGACAAAGTGCAGTCGTGGAAGGATAGGCTAATGGGTGGTTCCAGCTTCGGGGGTGGAATGGCGGATGTGTGCTATGAGGAGGAGAAGGTTATGGTATTCTTCCCAATTGGATTTGATAGTGTGATCTAGTGGTGAACATCCCACTGGAGGTCATGATTGCTCTTGAGTTAGTTTGGCAATCATCTTTGATCATTAAGGTCTTAGGCGGCTTTATCCCGTATACCCCTATGGATAAAAAAAACTTCGTGAAATCTGGAGGCCGGCAGGTAAACTATTTCTAGCAGACCTGCCAAAGGGGTACTCTGTGGCGAGGTTCGGCAATGAACATGACTACCTCAAGGCACTTACAGGCGGCCTCCATACCAAGAAAGTAACTCAAATTGCCAAGATCCTCGATTCTTAAGGTTGAATGCAAAAAAATTCTTAAGATTGTTGATTGCAGTCTTATCATTCCCTGTCACTGAGATGTCATCGACATATATTGCAAGGAACACAATAGACCCACCAACTTTATTTTCAAATGGTGAGTAATCGTTGAGACAATTTTGTATACCATTTGCGTGAAGCCTGTTTGAGACCATAAAGAGATTTGTCCAAACGACAAACCTTGCTCGGAAATTGATCTTGTAATCCCAATGGTACCTTCATATAAACTTTAGTGTCAATATCTCCATGAAGAAAAGCGTTGTTGACATCTAACTGAGCCATGAACCATTACTTCTTGATAGCAGTAGAAACCAAGCACCGAATCGTTGTCATTTTGACAACCGATGAGAAAGTCTTTGAATAAACAACTCCAGCTTTTTTAGAACAACCACGAATCACAAGATAAGCTTTATAACGCTCAAAAGAAAGAAATGATTGGGAAACAAAATCAGATTTATTTCCCTTTTGGCAGACAAAATCCTGCAACCTTTTGGGTACCACTATCTCCCTAGTTGACCTTCTAAGAGGAGGAAAAATTGCATGATCATATAAAATTTCATCAGATATCTATTGGGAGGTCAATAATTGGTGTAGGAAATGAGGTAAAATCTCATCAGATATTTGTGGGGGGTCAATAATAGGTGCAAAAAATGAGGAAAATCCCATCGGATATCTAGGGGGTCAATATAGTGAGGTGGCATGGTGAAGATAAGGATGGTGTTTGGGGAGGTTGAGGATTACTTTAGGTAGGTACGACAGATTCATAATCACTTGCAAGATGCACAAGAGGCAACCTAGGTTCAGTACTGCCAAATTCACAAATTTTCTCCATACCTGAGATATCCTTGTTGTCCTTCTAAAGAAAAATATCCCCATGAAATACAAAATCTCTACAAATCATCATTCTTCAATTATTTCAAAACATAAGCAACCAACACTTTTAATTCATCATACCTAGCTTGTTTTCTGAATAACTTCTCATAAGGTGTACTGCTTCCTCTTAACAATTCAGTAGGCAGCTTGTTGATCACATGAGTGGCAGCCAGGACACATTCTCCCCAAAATCTGACAGGTAGCCCAACATGAAGTCTCATTGATCTAGCAGTTTCAACAAGGTGTATATGCTTCCTTTTAATCTCCCATTTTGTTGTGGAGTATAAGGCACACTCCTATGATGAACTATACCTTTTGAAGCCAAAAACTCCAAGCATTTCCTTTGAACAAATTTTGTACCATTATATGTCCTTAGACATTTAATGGAAGAGTTGAATTGATTCTTTACATAAGCAACAAAATCACAAATAGTTTTGAAGATCTAAAATTAATCTCTGAGTAACAAGGTCCAAGTGACCCTAGTGCAATCATCAAACACAATAAGAAAATAATGGAAACCATTATAAGTAGCAACTTTATATGGACCCCATAAATACATATGTACTAGATCAAAAGGCCTAGAGGCCAAATTCATACTCCTTTCAAAAGGCAACCTGTGATGTTTTGAGTTAGAGCATGTTTCAGAATGAAACTCATTCAAATCAACCTACTTAAACAATTGCAAATTTCTTAAATTAGAAATTGAACTATGCCCAAGTCTAGCATGAGTACAGATTGAGATTAGCACTTGATTTATTACAAGTACTATCAAAGATTCCATTCTCAATCTTCTTTCTTGCTCCCTCTGTCTGCACCTTGTATAGACCATGATTTCTGAACCCAGTCAGCACCACTTTTTTAGTTCCAAGGTCCTGGAAGTAACAATGATTTCTAGTGAAAACCGCAATCATGTCATTATCATCTAATAATTTCCCAATAGAAGCAATCTATGCTTAAAGGCTGGAACAAGTATCAAATCACTGAGATTCAACTTGTTTGTCAATTGCAAACCTCCTATATCAGTAACAACTTTTACAGAACCATCAAGTAGACCTATGTGAACTGGATTGTTAAGTCTGGCTTTTTCAATAATAATAGAGAATCTTACATCATGTCATCACTAGCTTTTGTGTCAATTATCCATTCAAAAGATGGATCTTCCTTAACAGCAATATTGGCATTAGAGGGGGATAATTTCCTGCAAAATTTGCAAAAGAGATTTCCCCTCATGTCTTTCCTTTCATCTTCCTCATGATCTCTTGATAAACAGCATTCACCATGGCTGAATCAAGGTGACCATCTGCATTGCTCCTTTTAGAGTATTCTTCATCAAAAGGATTGTTCTGCATAGAACCTCCTACTGAACCAGCAGTGTTTGCATATCCTCTCATGCTTGAATTGCTTCTCTTCTTTTCTTTCAGCTCTTTTGCTTGCAGTGATCAGTTCTATGACCCTTCTGCTTGCAGTGATTCCACTTAGTCATTTTCTTCAGCCTTCTTATCTCCTTCCAGTCTTTCTTGTATTGCTGATTGCCTGATCCATTGTTGGATTGATAATTGCTTCAAGACTGATAAGTGTTTGCATTTCTGTTAGCGACAACAACACTCGAATCTGGAATCTAAGACTGAGAACCACCCGATGCATCATTACCACTCTCTACTTGTGGCAAGACGTAATAGGCACGTATTGTTGATCCTTGGCAACGGATCCATGGCAAGAATTTGATTCCTGGCAGCATCATAATTGTCATTAAGAGTCACAGGCAACTGAATAACTCTGTTTCTGGATTCAATGTCACTAGTCTTCTTCTTCATATCACAAGTACACCTCATTTATTATAACACCACAACTGCTCTTAGGTAAACCTTCCAAAACCTGAAGCTCATCCCAGAGCTTCTTATAAAAGGTGTTGTATATATAAACCAATATCATGCTACCTTGAGAAATGGTAGAAAGCTTCATCCTCACCTAATAAATGGGAGGATCATTTAATTTGATTGTCCAAATCGCACCATTATTTCGTCCCATAGTTGTTTGCTTGAGTCAACAAACATTAAGCCTTTAGCTATATTCTTTGTAAATGGACTGAATCAACAACAAGTTTAGCACAAAACCCAGTAACAAAACCCAATTTCGATTTAGCACCTAAAGCCCTCATAAGTGCTAGGGCTGAATCTGAACAACCCTAGCACTTCTTAGGGCCGAACCGAACCGAAATAACCGGAACCTAACCGAACCGAGATGTTTCGGTTTAGGTTTTCGGTTCAAGGAATTTTAATTTTCGGTTTAAGTTTGGTTTGGACTCGGTTCGGTTAGAACCGAAAAAAACCGAAATGTAGCCCAATAAGGCAGTGACTTAGTGTAATATTGATCTAGCTCTTCGAGGTTCCCTGGAACGTATTGTCACTGCTTCTGGGTCAGGTTTTGACAATTGGCAATGGAGGCTTGCCACGTTGCCTTTTCAAGTTTGGGGGGCTCGGTGTTTATTCGGCAGGTGACGCTCTATTTTATGCTTTTCTGGCGTCGCGTTTGTAATCAGTTGTCCTGCAGATTAAGCTTCTCAAGCATACTAATGTCAAAGCACCTGGGTATGCCTTCGATGACGTCGTGCATGTCTTCAATACAAAGGTAGGGACTGATATTTTACGTAATCCAAGTAAGATCGCTGCCCCCAAACTTATGAAGAAACTGGCAGACATATATTTCACACATATTACGAAAGATGCAGAGAATACCTTTTCCTTATCACCGCGTCAGATGGCTTTGTGGAGTTCTCAGCGTCGAGACCATGCTACTGATTGGCTTAGGGTTGTCCCCATCTCAGGCCTAGGTCAGACTATGAATGGTAAGACGTATCGTTGTGTGTTGTGCTATCGATTAGGCATCCCTTTGTTCTCCATTTCGGAACCTTGTTCTGCGTGTTCCAAGGTATTTCAGGGAGACATTTTTGGAGATCATGCAGTGTCATGTGCTGGTATTGTGGGGATTAAACATCGCTATAATGCTATTCGTGACACTTTGGTGAATGTTTGTTATCGTTCTGGGATCTCAGCCGGTAAAGAGGTTGATATTGGCCTGTTGGGAGGAGACGGGAAACCCATCCGTCCTGCGGACATGCTTCTTTATGCATGGGATGAAGGGTTGGATGTTTGTGTTTACTTGACAGGGTCATTCCCTTTGACGCAGTCTAGGATGATTGATTTTGTTCCAGGACAGGTGGTGGTCGAGGCGGCTCGCCGTAAGCGGGTCAAGTATCAAGATAAGTATAAAGCTATTGGTTATGTGTTCTTACCCTTCTCTTTTTCTGCACTGGGGGAACTTGAGGCAGACGCCATAGCCCTTCTGAAGAGGATCCAGAAATTTGCTGAAGTTCACGATATAGGGGCTCATAATGCAGCTCATATTTTTACTAGGGTAGGGTTTTTTTATTATGGTCTTGTCGAGGGGTTCAGCAAGGAATCCTCTAGGCCCTCTGCTTTTTGCCTTAGTGTTGCATCCTTTGGTATGCAAGATCAAAGACTCCTTTGACCTGAGTCTGCAGGTTTGGTACTTGGATGATGGAACTATTGTTGGGGACACTTTAGTGGTGGGAAAGGTCTTAGATATGATTATGGAGGATGGTCCCCGCTTTGTCCTTCATCTTAATGTGGATAAGACCGAGGTTTTTTGGCCTACAGAAGACCCTAGGAGTCGACTCCCTGGTGTTCCCCCCCCCCCCCCTCTATTGCTTGACCATCGCGCGGTGTCAAAGTTCTGGGTGGGCCTGTCAGCGTATGTCCTATTTTCAGCAGCGACCTTGTGGCAAAGAGAGTGACTAGGACCATAGAGCTTATGGATTCTGTCGTGAGGATTGATGACCCTCAGTGCGAGTTGCTTTTGCTTCGGGCTTGTACGGGTATTTCTAAACTCTACTTTGCTTTGCGTACTTGTTCTCCGCATTTCTTTCGATCGGCCCAACTTTCTTTTGCTGTGGCACTCCGTTCTAGCTTGGAGCGTATTGTCTCTGCGTCTAGGCCTGGGTTTGGGGATTGGCAGTGGCGCCTTGACACCTTCCCTTTTCAGTTTGGTGGGCTTGGAGTGTATGCTGCTGGGAATGTCCTACATTAAGCATTTGTGGCGTCTCGTTTGCAATCTGTTGAATTGCAGGCTAAGCTCTTACATCCTTCTGGTATCATTGATGCTGACCCTATTTTTGATGACGCTTGGCGTGCTTTTAATGAGATCACGGGTTCCGATTTTCTACGCAGTCCTAGTGAAATCGCTGCCCCTAAACTTATGAAGAAATTGGCAGATATATATTTCGCGAAGGTTGCTGCTACATCGGAATCTGCTTTCTCTTTGACTTCGCGACAGGTGGCATTATGGAAGTCTCAACAGGATGCTCACTCCTCTGATTGGCTGCGTGCAGTACCTATTTCTGGGCTGGGGCAGGTTATGAATGAAAGGACATATCGTAGTGTGCTTAGCTATAGATTGGGTGTTCCATTGTTCACGGTGCCTAGGACCTGCCCAGCTTGTTCTCGTGTCTTTGAGGGTGATGTTTATGGCGATCATGCTGTGTCATGTGCTGGTACCGTGGGTATTAAACATCGACACAACCTCGTTCGCGACACTTTATTGGATATCTGCTATAGAGCTGGGATTTCTGCTGGTAAGGAGGTTGATATTGGTTTGATTGATGGGCATGATAAGCCCCTTCGTCCAGCAGATCTGCTCCTTTATTCCTGGGATAGGGGGCGGGATGTGTGTGTTGATTTGACGGGATCCTCCCCCTTGACTCAGTCTGCAGTGTCTTACTTTGTACTTGGCCGTGTTGTTGTTGATGCTGCCGGGCGTAAGTGTGCCAAGTATCATGAGTTGTGCACGACAGCTGGGTATGGTTTCCTACCCTTCTCCTTCTCTTCGTTGGGGGAGTTAGATACAGATGTTGTAGCTTTGCTGAAGCGGATTCAGAAATTCTCGGTATCTCAGGATGTTGGGGCTCGGGCTGCCACTTATATTTTTACTACACTAAGCTTTGTTATCGCTAAGGGAGTGGGTGCCCAGATAGTATCTCGGCTATCCACTAATTTCTTGTAAATTGTTATTAAATAACAACAACAACAACAACAACAACAACAACAACAACAACAACAACAACAACAACAACAACAACAACAACAACAACAACAACAACAACAACAACAACAACAACAACAACAACAATAATAATAATAATAATAATAGAAATTGGCTAGCTGTTATTACAGTCATGTTGACAAGCATCTCAAGATGGAGTTTTCTCTTACTAGTAGGCAAGAAGCTCTAATTGCAAACCTGAAGCTCCCTATGGCCCAACAATGGCTAAAAACTGCACTTATACCCGGCCTTGGTCAGGTTATGAACCCTGCTACTTTTCGGTCCATTATTAAGTATCGTCTTGGGATTGAGTTGTTTCAGGCGGGAGGGAAATGTCCTGCTTGTGAGAAAGGTATTTTGGATCCGTGGGGAGATCACGCTCTGTCTTGTGCTGCTGATATTGGTGTTAAGCACCGACATAATATGGTGCGTGATGTTTTATATGATGAGTGCTTGAAGGCTGGAATTTCGGTTCGTAAAGAGGCATCTATCGGTATGGTTGATGGTAAGGGAGGTGAGCTACGTCCAGCTGATATTTTCTTCTATAACTGGTTCCAGGGCAAGGACATTACGGGTACTTCTATCTTTAGCTCTTCTGCTCTTTCAGGTTTCATTCCAGGTAGGGCGGCTAGGGTAGTTGCTGAAAACAAGAGAAAAAAATATGAGGATGTTTGAAGAGAAAAAAGATATCATTTTATCCCGTTTTCCTTCTCTATTATTGGTGACTTAAGAGATGATGCCACGGGACTTCTCAAGCGAGTTTGTGGAGTCGCTAAGGGAATACCTGGATATAGTAGGGATACTTGTCACACTTTGATTAGAGTTGCTTTTAGTATTCAGAAGGGTTGCAGATCTCAGCTTGTTAGCCGGCTCCCATCCAATTTCATGTAAAAACTTTTGATAGTTATAATAATAATAATAATAATAATAATAATAATAATAATAATAATAATAATAATAATAATAATAATAATAATAATAATAATAATAATAATAATAATAATAATAATAATAATAATAATAATAATAATAATAATAAGGTGATGCTGAAAAGGGTTTTGAAAACCAATGCCTTAATGGAGGTTATCAGGAGTTTGGAAGATCCTCAGTGTGAGTTATTGATTCTGCGCGCTTGCTCGGGAGTCTCTCGCCTTTACTTTGCGATGCGAACAACCCCGCCTTCATGTTTCATAGATGCACAAGGTGTTTTTGATGATTTTTTGAGGGCGTCACTTGAGCATATAGTGACGCTTGGGAGTTCAGGCTTTGGCCCTCTGCAGTGGCGCCTTTCTACTATGTGTATCGATTACGGTGGGCTTGGAGTTTACACCGCTGCTGACACATTACATTATGCTTTTGTTGCTTCGAGGCTCTAATCACGTGTGTTGCAGGATGGTATTTTGCGGGCTTCTGGAGTGCTTGGTGATGGGTCTGCTTTCAGATTAGCGACTTCTAGGTGGAGTAATGTCATTGGTAAGGATGACTTGGACATATGTGGGATGCAGCCAGCCCCCTGTCTAATGAAGAAATTGGCTATTTGTTATTACAAACATGTCGACAAGCACCTCAAGATGGAGTTTGCTCTTACTAGGAGGCAAGAAGCTCTGATTGAAAACATGAAGCTCCCTATGGCCCAACAATGGCTAAAGGGTGCACCTATACCCGGTCTTGGTCAGGTTATGAACCCCGCCACCTTTCGGTCTATTATTAAGTATCGTCTTGGAATTGAGTTGTTCCAGCTTGGATCCAAATGTCCTGCTTGTGAGAAAGGCATTTTAGATTCGTGGGGAGATCATGCCCTTGCATGTGCTGCTGATATCGGTGTTAAACATCGTCATAATATGGTGCGTGATGCTTTGTATGATGAGTGCTTAAAGGCCGGGATTTCTGTGCGTAAAGAGGCGGCTACTGGTATGGCTGATGACAAGGGAGGGGAGCTTCGTACGGCTGATATTTTGTTCTACAACTGGATCCAGGGCAAAGACACTTGTGTCGACATTACGGGTACTTCTATCTTTAGCAATTATGGTCTTTCATCCCGAGTAAGACGGCCAGGGTGGCGGCTGAAAACAAAAGGAAGAAGTATGAGAAGGTTTGCGGAGACAAAGGGTATCACTTTATGTCGTTTTCCTTTTCTACTATTGGTGACTTAGGGGATGACACCATAGGATTTCTCAAGCGGATATATGGAGTTGCTAGATAGCTACCTGGATATAGTAGGGATACTTGTTAGGTGTGGGCATATCCGGGTATCCGACACAAACCGGATAACCGTGTTGGATACCCGAAACCGTTTATGTCCAAATCGTCGAACCGTATACGAACCATTTCGAACCGGGTATCCGAAACGGTAAGCCTAATCGGTTCCGTGTCAGATACCGAATTATCCGACACAAACCATCTGCTTTTTTAAATAAAAAAAATTCATACAATAGGATATTTGTACTCTGTAATACACTGGGAGAGAATGAAAATACCCTAAATCCCTAATCGAAATGTTGCCCCAAATTTCAGATTGAAAATCATCAAAGTAAATCAAAGTGTAGCTTAGATCCAAGCTCCTCAATAAAAATTAAAGGTGTTGGGCTTCACTCTTCAAAGATTTGAAGGGAGAGGATGAGGGATTCGCCATATTTGAAACGAAAACGAGAGGGCTCGAGAGGGCGAGCGTCAAGCAAGAGGAGAGGAGAGGGCTCGAGAGGGCGAGCGAGACTGAGGCTCGCAAGAGGAATCAACATTCGAGACTGAGGACAGGATAGGAGAGCCGAGCCACGAGAGGGCGAGACGACAGCCCTGCGTGGGAGAAAGGAGAGAGGCGAGAGCAGGCTGAGTTGCGGCTGATGAAGCCTGTGTTTGTTTTAATCTTAGGGTTTGTTGTGTTTGTTTTAATCTTAGGGTTTGTTTGTTTGTTTGTTTGGGTTGGGTTAGAAATTGGTGAGTGGTTTGTTTGGGCTGGGCTAACAATTGATGAGTATTGAAGGCAAATTAAAAAAATAAAAAAAAACATATCTAAAGAAATGAAAAATAGCTGATAATGGGATTCGAACCTGGGCTATGTGCTGAACAGAGGACACGCATGGGCAAAATACCAACTGAGCCATGCAGCTTTATAGATATTTTTAGGTTTGTAATGTATTCTAATAGATATATTACCGTACATATAAAAAAAATTTAAACGATTCGTGTCGGGTATCCGACAAGGGAATTTGCCCGAACCGTATCCGAACCGTTTAATGTCGTGTTTTAGCGGCTCGTGGCATTTTCGTGTCGTGTCTTTTCGGTTTCGTGTTTTTTCGTGTCGTGTCGTCGTGTTTTCGTGCCGTATCAATCGTGTCGGGTTTTTCTGCACACCCCTGATACTTGTCATGTTTTAATTAGGGTTGCCTTTAGCATTCAGAAGGGTTGTGGAGCTCAGCTTGTTAGCCGGGTCCCATCCAATTTCATGTAATAACTAGTTACCATTCTTATTATTATTATTATTATTATTATTATTATTATTATTATTATTATTATTATTATTATTATTATTATTATTATTATTATTATTATTATTATTATTATTATTATCAAAGCTAATTCTAGTAAAAATATAAGTTGCAGCATGAGCCCCGGCATTCTGAGATATCGAAAATTTCTGAATCCGCTTCAGCAAGGCAACAGCATCCGTATCCAACTCCCCCAACGAAGAGAATGAGAAGGGTAGGAAACCATAACCAGCTGTCATGCACAAATCACGGTACTTGACACACTTACGTTGAGCAGCATCAACAACAACACGACCGAGGACAAAGTCAGCCATCCCCGACTGGGTCAAAGGAGAGGATCCCGTCAGATCAAAACAAACATCGCGCCCCCTATCCCATGAATAAAGAAGCAAATCTGTCGGACGAAGAGGTTTATCATGCACATCCACCAAACCGATATCAACCTCCCTACCGGTAGAAATCCCAGCCCTGTAACAGATATCATATAAGGTGTCGCGCACAAGGTTATGCCGATGCTTAATGTCCACGGTACCAGCACAGGACACAGCGTGATCTCCATAAATATCACCATCAAAGATCCGAGAACAAGCCGGACAGGGCCTAGACATCGTGAACAACGGAACACCCAGTCGATAGCTAAGCACACTACGATATGTCCTTCCATTCATAGTCTGCCCCAACCCAGAAATAGGAACAGCACGCAACCAATCGGAGGAGTGAGCACCTTGCTGAGACTTCCACAATGCAACATGTCGTGGAGTCAAAGAGAAAATAGATTCTGATGTAGCAGCAACCTTTGCGAAATATATATCTGCCAATTTCTTCATATGTTTGGGGGCAGCGATTTCACTAGGATCACGTAGAAAATTAGAACATGTCGTCTCTCTAAAGGCACGACAAGCATCATCAAAAGTAGGGCCAGTAGCAATGATACCAGAAGGACGTAGAAGCTTAGCCTGCAACTCAGCAGACTGCAATCGAGATGCCAAAAAAGCATAATATAGGACATCTCCAGCAGCGTACACTCCGAGCCCTCCCAACTGAAAAGGGAAGGTGGCGAGCCGCCACTGCCAATCTCCAAATCCGGGCCCAGACGCAGTGACAATACGTTCCAAACTAGAACGGAGTGCCACATCAAAAGAAAGTTGGGCCGACCCAAAGACACGCGGGGAAGAAGTACGCAAAGCAAAGTTAAGTTTAGAAATACCCGTACAAGCCCGAAGCCGAAGCAACTCGCACTGTGGGTCATCAATCCTCGCAACAGAATCCATAAGCTCTATGGTCCTAGTCACTCTCTTTGCCACAAGGTCACTGCTGAAAACAGGACACGCACTGACAGGCCCGCCCAAAACTTTGACACCACGAGAAGGTCGGGCAATAGAGGGGGGGGGGGGGGGGGAACCCCAGGAAGTCGACTCCTGGGGTCTTCTATAGGCCAAAAAACCTCGGTCTTATCCACATTAAGATGAAGGCCAAAGCGCGGATTTTGTATAGGCCAAAAAACCTCGGTCTTATTATTATTATTATTATTATTATTATTATTATTATTATAATAATAAACTTCGGATTTTGTTTAGCGATAATAAACTTGCTATATTTCCTTTAATTGTAAGACATATTGAAGTTGGATTCGGTTCACTTAGGTTATAACCGAACCGAACTCAAACCAAACCGGTAAAAAACTGAACCAAACCTATTAGTTTAGGTTCGGTTTTCGATTTTCATTTTTTGGAATTTTGATTTTCGGTTCAGTTCGGTTTGGCCTAGTTCGGATCGGTTTTGAGCCGATGAACAACCCTACTCACAACCCCTTTAGTACTCCAGGTCATATAGTCCGACCCATCAAACAAAATAGTAACCAACTATGCACCTACAGAGTGATCGGAATTAGACGGGTGCAAATAGGGGTGGGCACAAATCCCGCAAATCCCGGGCCCGTCCCGGTCCCGTCCCGCAAAAACTATACGGGACGGGACGCGGGACGAGAATTTCTTATCCCGCAAATCCCGTCCCGTCCCGCACATTATATATAAATAAATAAATAAATAAATATAATACATTTATTCACTATATATTCTAGACATAAATATATATATGTACCCACAGTGTATATATATACACCTATACTCACAGTATATAATGTATTACTCCCACTAATTCTATACGGTACTACGCGTATATACTGTGGTACACCTATATATAATACATATACTGTGGTACACCTATATATAATACATATATAATGTGGTACACCTATATATAATACATATATATACTGTGATTATTCACTATATACTCACAGACACAGTAACTACAATGTATTATGTATACATATGTACAGTATACAACTCACACTAATTCTATACGGTACTACGCGTATATACTAATTCTATACTTTAAATTGTATTAGTGTGTGTCTATATATGTATTGTAATTACATGTATAATACTATAATGTATCAAATGTGTGTATATATATAACAAAAATTCTAAAATATAAAACTATTATAAATCTATATATATGTTACGCATTTGAAAACCGTAAAATATATACGAAGTTTAGAATTTTTTTTGAATATTTATTATTTGAGGGACAAGGCCCGTCCAATCCCGGGCCCGCACCGTCCCGCAAAAATTACGCGGGACGGGACGCGGGACGGGACGCGGGACGACCCCAATCCCGTCCCGTCCCGTCCCGCGCCCACCCCTAGGTGCAAATGATCAGGAAACGGCGTCGCCTTCGGCGTTACGTACAAGGCAGGCGAAATCTGCGGCCCTGGAGGCTTCTCCTTTTCAGCCTCCGTCCTCGATGACGACAAGGAGTTCCGATTCAACGCATTCTGATGCGTCGTTGAAGGCAACAGAATAGACGTCTTCCGATTAGGGACCGAGACCGGCCTAGAGTCGTTACCGACGATGCCGTTGGCCCTCACCGGCGTGGAATTTCCACGATCCACCTTCGAATCAGAACCCAATCTTGAATCTCCTGGCTCTAGAAAACGCTCCAAAGCTATAGTAGTGAAGGTTGGCATCGTTTGGTCCAGCGACCTGCAAATTGCCGCCATCGCCAAATGAAACAGCGAAACCAAATTGAAATAGAGCAATACACAAGCAGCGAAACCAAATCGAAATCAAGCTAGAAAAACAAATCGAAGATGAAAGCAACCAGATCATACATAGATAGACAAAAGCAGGAGATGATCAGAGGAGGTGGAGAATTGAAACATGGAGATGGCGAGGTCACGGTTTCAGCGAGTTCTCGCCCTTTATCACCCAGATCTGACTGAGCAAGATTTACAAATGAAAGAGGAGGGTAAAGATGGTATTATGGAATGTTTTTGGACATTTACTAGCAAAGGCAAAACCTTAGGACAAATTATATTTGGCCCAAAGGCTTTCGGCCTTTGTGGGCCAAATTTCTTCAAAAGTATTTTGAGATTTAATGAATCTTAAAAAAGATTATAAAAATCATATTTATATTACTAACATCTATTTTTATATATTTATAAAATTTTATTTTAAAAAATCATGTTTTAAAATTTTTAATAATTATAATTTGTTAAATATTGCCTTTTTAATTTTTAAGAATTGTAAAACATGATTTTTCAAAATAAAATTTTGTGAATATATAAAAATAGATGTTAGTAATGTAAATATTTTTTTTTAAAATTTTTTAAGACTAATTAAATCTCAAAACATTTTTGTGTTGTAGGAAGTGAAGTATTTATTGGGTCTAGAGATAGATGACTCTAGGCAAAAGAAATTTTAATTAGGAAAAATTCAATTAATTTCAAAGATTTTTTTTTTTGGTGAACATTTCAAAGATTTAATTAGTAAGCCGTGTTTGCATCAAAATAATTTCAAATTTAGATTCATTCCCTTCAATGCAGTTCTAGAAACAAATAACTTTTTCTTAATTTCCTATCCAAATCCTCCTTCCTTTAATCCTTTCCCAATCGATTTGAAATGTTCACTCCTACTGTATTTTGAACGTTCATTTTGACTTTAATCCTCTCTCTCTTTCATTTCATTTCATTTCAGAATAAATTACATAAAATTTCCTTAAATATTCAATTTTTCACAACCATTTATAAATTTAAAAAAGCACATAAATCCCTCCATAAATTTACCCCTCGTTTGTTTATAGGTAATGAAAGGTAATGATTACCCTTCCGAAACTAGTCCATTTTTAATTTAAGATACATTGATTATTATTCTAATCATTACCCTCATCCTCTCATTTTATATACAAAATCTATTTCTTTCGGACCCCCCCCCCCGTTTGATTACCTACTTTGACCATAAGTTAACCATATATATCCCCGAGCATCCAAGAGATTCCATATCTTCAATTTTTGGAGAATATTGAGATGGTTTTTGGTCCAAGAGCTTCCCCATTATATTCTCCAAAATAGATAATGGAGAGAAAATATGGAGATCATTCCCTATATTTGGAGAAAACTCTATTAAATTTGGAGAAAACTCTATATATTTTGGGGTGAATTCTAAAATGGAGAAGTTGTTAGAAGGGAAGCTCTTGGACATGCTGTAAGATGCTCTAACTATTACCTTCTCCTCTTCTCTATACTCACAAAAAAGGGTTAATCGTCTCTTGTTTTCCTTCCACTCCCTCAAAAAGGAGAGTGTTCGATCCTCTTTCCGCCCCCAAAACATTCTTGGTGAAATCCTAAATTTTATCATCCTTCTTTCATCAACCTTACCTAATCTGGTTTGATTTGGTCGAATTGATCCTCAAACAACAATTTTCGAACCCAGTTCTTTCAATTCGCCTTGCCCGTTGTTTTTGGGGTTGGATTATGTAGGCTTTCGGTGTCACTCCTCCATCGACTCCTGTTTTGAGCGAGGCTCTTCGGTGCCGATCAGGATCTTCGCCGGCGTCGAATCTTGGCTCCCTCTTTCGTTTATTCTCCCTCTCATCTGGTCGCGATCTTGGACCGATGGGGTCATGGTGTCCTTTTGGATTGGGTTTGGTGGGGGTTGTGGGTCGGGGCTCCTTTCTTCCGAGCAATGGGGTGGGGCTTTTATTTTTTTTGGGTTTTCGATTGTTATTTCCGATCTAGCCTTTTGATCCTCTCCGGTGATGGGTGCTTGGTCTCCGGTGGTGTTGCTGCGTCGATGTCTCTTCATACCTTCTCAGTTTGGGGGAGAACATCAAAAGAAAAAAAAAATAGCGTTGTTTCCTCTACTTGGGGTCCAAGGATGTGAAATTGCCCAAAAAAAACCCTAAAATTAGGTGTCTCTCTCTCTCTCTCTCTCTCTCTCTCTCTCTCTCTCTATATATATATATATATATATATATATATATATAGAGAGAGAGAGAGAGAGAGAGAGAGAGAGAGAACGGATCAAATGTTTACAAGTCTTAACATGTTTTGTGTTAATAAATAATGGTTGTTGGATTAATGAAGATGGAAGGTCAGGATTAAACAATGATTTTCTGGATGTATTTTTAATTAAAAAGGGGGACCCACATGGATTTACACCCCACTTTCACAAGGATAAAGCGTGTGATGCATAGCCGGAAGCCAGTAACTGACGTGTGGAGTGGTAGACGTTTTTTTTTTATTTTTTTTTTCCAATTTACACAAATTTCCTTTTTGAAAATATATTTGGAAGATCGTGATCAAATATTCTGGTATGCAAAATCTTTGAAATGTTCAATACCCAATATTTATCTTCTTATCACAAATATTTATCTCCTTATCACAAATATTCAAGTCACTCAATTCATCGAAATGTTCATCACAGTTTCCATCTCAATATCATAATATTCGTATCAAGATCACACTAATTCATCAGTATTCATCAAAATTATAGAAATATTCATCAAAATTACAGAAATATTCATCAAAGTATTTCAATTATTCATCAAATACAAGAATTCATCAATATTCATCAAAGCTATTTGGTTGGTCTTCTAAGTCATCACTGCTATCTTCCGGATACAGTGCACGTTTCTCAGTCCCCTTGTCTAAGAATGCTTCTTTCCCTGCCTCAATGTTTTTCTGTCCACCTCTCCTAGCCATCATCTTCCGACCTGACGAGCCACAATATTACCCGAAGATTAATCACAACAGTCACAGTCTGTATGCACATTCAACAACATATATTCATCTCAAGATAAAAAATACACAATATTCATCTCAATAGAAAAAAATATTCATATCTAGCTAACAATTATTCATCAAAATCCCTTTTAAACTCAATTATTCATCTATAGCTATTCATAAAAAATAATCATATCAGGGCGCCCAAATATTCAGGTCATTCAAAGCATCGAAATATTCATCACATTTTCAACTCAATCGCATAATATTCGTATCAAGAGCACACCAATTCATCAATATTCATCAAACTTAAACAAATATTCATCAAATTAACTCAATTATTCATCAACGACAAGAATCCTTTCACCAATATTCATATCAATCTAACAACAAGAATCCTTTCAGTGGTTGACTCAGACATTCATGGAGCTATGAGCTCAGTAAACTTTGCAGGTATGGTGACTTGCTTTAGTTCCTTTTCGAATATTACACAGTGGCCGAGCACATGGATTGTTGACGGGAGCCTCGGATCACATAGCGTGCAACAGGGAGATGTTTGATGATATACATCTTCTTGCCAAACCTGTGGTGATTGGTTTTCCTGATGGTGTCACACAATCAGTGTATCACTCGGGATCTATCAGGATGAACAACTCAATTGTGTTGAAAGATGTGTTGTTCATGCCGAAGTTTAGATACAACTTGATGTTAGTATCTAAGATTCTGGATGATGATAATTGCTTGTTTGTGTTCTCTAAACACAAATGTTGGTTGTAGGACATTTCAATTGATAAAACTTTGTCAGTGGGAGTACGAGATGGAGGCATCTACAGGTTTTCTGAGTTTCAGTGCTTCCTAGCTTCAGCTTCAGGCATCAAGAGAGTGGCTACGAATGTGAGTGACTCAGTTGGTGACCATTTTACTGCTTACCTTCCTTCTTTGAATTCAATAAATTTGCTTCACTCTAGACTAGGGCATGTATCCCTGTCGAAATTGAAGCATGTCTCTGGTGTTCAGGGTTTAAACAATGTTCATTTTGATTGTGAAACATGTCATCTTGCCAAATTTCATGCACTTCCTTTTGAAAGAAGTATTACTTTGGCTAAGTCTCCTTTTGATTTACTACAAATGGATGTGTGGGGACCCTACTCGGTACCATCTCTATGTGAAGCTCGCTATTTCCTCACTGTGGTGGATGATTATTCTAGGTCCACATGGACCTTTCTTTTGCGAGACAAAGGGCAGGTTGGGAGGGTCATAGCAGATTTTCTAGCTTTGGTTGCAACTCAGTTTGATAGCAAAGTTAAAGCCATCAGAACAGATAATGGTTCAGAGTTTGTTAATCACAGTTTAAGAGAGTTAATGGCAACCAAAGGGATTGTACATCAAAGATCTGTTGCCTATGTTTACCAGCAAAATGGACGTGTGGAACGTAAGCACAGGCATGTTGTGGAAACTGCTCGGGCAATAAGGTTGAATGCTGGGTTTACTTTAAGATTTTGGGGTTAGTGTGTGCTAGTTGCTACATACCTTATCAACCTCCTTCCCTCTACTGTGCTAGGATGGAAAACACCCTATGAGCTTCTTTTCCACAAACCTCCAGATTATTCAACATTGAGAGTGATTGGTTGCTTAGCTTATGCTCATGTGCCTCGTGTACACAGAAGCAAGCTTGAAGCCTCTGGCAAGAAGTGTGTACTTCTTGGTTACCCACCAGGACAGAAAGCTTATAAGCTTTTTGATTTACACACTCACAAAGTCTTTGTGAGTAGAGATGTATTGTTCAAGGAACAGATTTTTCCCTTTAAGGACAGTTCAGGCATTGATGTTGTGTCTGATGATCAAGAGGCTTCTGTGTTGCCTCCAGTTTCGTTTGGTGATAATGGTGATTGTCATCCTTTCCTATCACCATCTCCACAGGGTAATTCCTTGAATTCACCCGAGATAGTGGAGAATGCTTCTCCCACTCATTCTCCTATTTTGATGGAGCCTAATAAGCACACCCCTCACCATGAGATAGATGATTCTCTATCTCCTACACAGCCAAACCAGATTGAACAAGTGTCTCCTGAGTCAGTAAGTCAGCTTCTTGGAAGGCACATGAGGAGGATAGTCAGGCCTGATCACCTCCATGACTTTGTGTATCATGGTTTGCCTTCCAGAAATCATGATGCCAGCTCTAGTTCATCTCTGTCTCCAGTATTCTCGGTTGTCAGTCCACAGGCCTTATCAAGTTATTCATCTAACTATGTTCACTCATTATTCCAAGTGCTCTCTGTCCCTGAGCCATCTTCCTTTGCACAAGCTCATAAGAGCAATGAATGGAGAGAGGCTATGGCAAAAGAAATTGATGCACTAGAGAAGAATAACACTTGGACTATGACAGAGTTACCTGTTGGTAGATAGGCCATTGGTTGCAAATGGATTTTCGCAGTTAAATTTCGAGCTGATGGAGAGATTGAGAGGCACAAAGCACGCCTCGTTGCTAAAGGTTTTAATCAGGTCAAGGATAGAGACTACAAGGAAACTTTTTCTCCAGTTGCTAAGTATGCAACTGTCAGGATTTTATTAGCTTTAGCTTCGGTTAAAGGATGGAACCTACATCAATTAGACGTGAACAACGCCTTCTTACATGGATATCTAGACAAGGAAGTGTATATGAAAGCACCTCCAGGTTATGGCATTCCACTTGGGAAAGTTTGCAAACTGAACAGATCCATTTATGGCCTTAAGCAAGCTAGCAGGCAATGGAATGTTGAACTAACTAAGCACCTTGTTGGCTTGGGTTTTCAGCAGTCAAGACATGATTACTCCCTGTTCGTATGGGCTTCTAAGGGTGCAGTCACCATTGCTCTGGTCTATGTTGACGACGTCCTGATCACTGGCAGTGATGACACTTTGATTGCTTCAGTCAAAACATCAATGGATAGAGCATTCACGATTAAAGATTCGGGATTTGCTAGGTATTTCCTAGGTATGGAGATATCCAGGTCCAAGGATGGTATCTTGCTCAACCAACGGAAATATGTGGTTGATTTACTGTCCAATGCTTCAATGATGAATTGCAAACCTGCCAAATTTCCGATGCAGAGAAATCTTCATTTGAGCATCAATGATGGTGAGTTACTAGAGGACCCGGAATCGTATAGAAGATTAGTTGGGCGCCTTTTGTATCTCACCATGACTCGTCCAGACATAGCTTACACTGTCCAACAGCTGACTCAATTCATGTCCAGTCCTAGAGCTCCTCACTTACGAGCTGCACTTTTCTTGCTTCGTTATCTCAAAGGCACAGTCCATTGTGCTTTGTTCTATCCAAGCACCAGTTCATTACAAGTCAGGGCGTATTTAGACGCCAATTGGGGCTCTTGCAGAGACACCAGTAGATCCTTAACTGGATACTGTGTTCTCTTGGGTGACTGCCTAGTGTCATGGAAGACCAAGAAATAACATATTGTGTCTAAATCATCTACGGAAAGTGAATACAGGAGTATGTCACAGACGAGCAGTGAGGTGGTTTGGATTAATGGTATTTTGGAGGATCTTCAGGTGAGCTGCAAGCCTCCGTTTCAGTTGTTTTGTGACAATAAATCCGCATTGTTGTTGTCCAGTAATCCAGTTTACCATGAGCGCACGAAGCACTTGCGAATCGATTGTCATTATATCAGAGACTTAGTCCATGAAGGGCTCGTATGTCCTGCTTTTGTGCCCACACATTTGCAGCTAGCAGACTTATTTATAAAGCCGTTAGGCTCACAGCAGCATTTTGTTTTGAGTTCCAAGCTGGGACTTGTGTTCCATGGGACATGCCCACCTTGAGGGGGGTATATGGAAGATATAGGGAGTGAGACTAGGTACTGGTTAGTTGGTTGGGTTAGCCTTGGGTTAGCCCTTGATAAGTTTAGATAGTCTTGGTGTGGTTAAGGTTTGGTTGGTTGAGGTATGGTTAGGACTGTATATATAGATATACTTGTAACAACTTGGAAAACGGTGAATGAATTACAGAAAATCCTCAACAAACTTTCTTTGCTTTGCTTTCATGGAGAAAACCTCCAATTGAGCTTGTGTTGATTCTGGTGGAAGAAGCAACTCGGATTGTTGTTTCTTCATAGTTTCGAAGGTTACATACTCTTAACTCTACACAAAATCCTCCAAGAATTTCAAGACCACAATCATTATCCCATTCCTCTCTCCATCCTCCCTTACCAACAATGATCATCTCATTCCACCTTTTTTTAAAAAAAAAAACTCCAGTAATTATGTTAAGAGTTTATTAGGTATACAAACCAACCTGTTCATGACATTGGTAAGGAACCGAGGGAGCGAAGTATATCTAGAATTCTCCTATTTACTGATGTAAGTAACAGTAGAAAAGTGAATTGGATTTTCATCATCTAGGCTAGAAGGTTACTCTCCTTTTAGCGGTTTTCTTTGAGATGTGTGATACTATATTGGCTGGCATTTTACTTCTTTAAAATATGGTGAGTGATGATGCAATGTGACATATTTTGGGAGAATGTTTCATACATTTAGTTAGTGGCTGCATTTGGTTTGACCTTGGCCTTTTGACAAAGTAATACAAAAGATGTGTTTTTATCATCAATTAATGTCTAAATATTTTATGTCATTTTCCCCTTTCTCATTTAATTTTGAAGTTCAAATGTATTGAACCAGCTGTTTGTTCTTGTTTGTCAGTATTTCTTCTTCAGATTTGGTTTCAAAATGGACGGGAGTGAGTGAAAAGTTAGTATCCAATCTTTTCAAAATGGCGCAAGAAAGTTCTCCTTCAATTATTTTCATTCATGAAATAGACTCCTTGTGTGGGCAACGCGGAGAGGGTAATGAAAGTTAAGCTTCAAGGCGTATTAAAACAGAACTTGTACAGATGCAGGTTAGTGTTTGGTTAGACTTCAAGAAATAGAACTCTTTTGATGTTAATGTCTAAGAAGACAGCACTCCACATTTCCAGAGATAATTTATTTTTTATATATATGATTGATTTTGATGGTGAACAATCCTCTCTATAATGACGACTCTACAGACAAATAATTTCCACTTTTCATTTTGAACTTTTCTATATTTGTGTGCAGGTGGTTGTTACTAGGGAAGACTGTATGAACGTTATACAAAGGAGAAATGAAGTTGATGGTGACTCCGAGCTATGCAGGTTGCAAGTATATTCATGAGGTAATATATTAGTTAGCTCGTGAGAAATATTAGCCTTGTTTGTTCTTGCAAGGAAAAAAAGAAGCAAAAAAGTTTGAGATAAATAAGAACATTAAGGCATAATCTTGGCTTTAACTAATTTATATATATTATATAATATATATTAAAACCATTTTATTCCTTCCAGGCTACTAACTTTACTAATTAAACAGAGCCTATACATGATATCGATGGACAACTAAATTAAAAAAACTTGTTTTAATCTATCATTGAAATACACTAATTAAGGGCTTGCACAATGCACATCGTACCAGAGATTTAGACTTGTCTGATCTCAAATTCTTAACTTATTAAAAATGGAAAAAAAACATTGTATCCCTAGAAATTAGGCAGCATTAATGATCATCGATCAAGGCGCTTGTTGAATGATCTCAATGCCGGGTGAGGATGGAATGTTATGGCGTCGTATGGGAGTCCCGGAGCCACTCTCGGTAGGGAAGACGTGCGCTTGTCGAATGATCTCAATGTTGGGTGACAACTGAATGTTATGGCGTCGTATGGGAGTCCCAGAGCCACTCTCGGTAGGGAAGGCGTGTGCTTGTCGAATGATCTCAATGGCGGGTAACGACTGCTTGTTATGGCGTCGTACGGGAGTCGTGGAACCACTCTCGGCAGGAAAGACCTGTCTGGATTGTCTGGTGTTGTTAACCCTTTTTGCATTGTTAGCCCAACGCAGAATGGTCTCTTGCACATTCTCTTCAAATATTGTTACGCTGAAAGAGCTCCCCATCTGCATATCCCCAATAAATGCCCATAGCTTTGATTTCATTGCATTTTTTTTTATAAAAAAATCATATTGAAAAGGAAAAATAATCGAAACTACAGATATCGACAACTTAGGTATCGTTTGGTACATTCACATTTACCTTCCCAAACATCAAGATTCAATAGCCATTTTAATGGGATCATTCCTCATTTCATATTGGATATATCTTACTATTCAATATAAGTATTCATAAGTGTAGATAGTCTTTTTATATGAAAATTATTCGCCTGCTGTAACATGATTATTCGTACTTATTCCTATGAGTTATGTGCGAACAATCTTGTTGCTACGAATGAATAATTATTTTTTTAAAAAAAATTTCTCTAAATCTCATGCGTTAATCTTTTTAATGTAACGTTTTAGATTTGTTCATAAATGATCTATTGTATATATAAAATACTTGATATTGAAATTTTAAAGTTGAAAAATGGAGTAAAACTTTAATTTAATTGATGCCAAAGGCAGATATGTGGGAAGATAAATTTACCTAACCATTCTGGAATAGCTCACCGGAAAGGACTTGTGGGTAGTACCCATAGGTCCTCGGTTCGAACCCCGGAATGGCCGCTCTTTATTTACCAATTCAAGGGAAGATAAATTTACCTGCGTGACGATGGCATATAGAGGGAGAGTGCTGTAGGTGCTGAGAAACTGTACAAGGACCCTGCCCCATCAAACCAAAACCAATCATACACTTAAAACATGATCAATATATTATTTAAATTATATGATTGATTAAACTGAATGTATGATATTGATATATATGATATATGGATCGATCCACTGATCCACATACTTTACAACGAGTCTGGGTACAAGATACGGTACGCTGCCTATAAAGCAAGAGTCCATTTTATATGTGAACTGCAAAACACAACACACAACATAATCCATGATATAAGATGTCAATAAGAGTTATAGATATAAGTTGGTTCCAGTGTACAAAGTTTTTATGGTGTACATATATAGACCTTATTGTGTACGTAGAAATTATTAATTAGTTTATTTTCTCATTATTATTCGTTTGTTTTCTCATTATTATTAATCTCAATTGTTGATTTTTTAGTTCGATGGCCCAGATTTGTTAACATGATACAGTACATCATAAGTGTTATGTACATATATGATCTATTGTGTATATATAGATGATTTGAAGTAGGATATTAACCAATGCCCAGAAGAAGACTGCTATCCCAAAGGAGTTTGCGAAGATGATCAGGTGGATGATGATGAGCACGATCCTAGGGTTATTGAACCAGAACAAGTTGTCGGATGGCTTGATCTCCAAGTCTCCCATGGCTACCGGGTGCTTTGAGGCCACTTGTGTTGCTAGTGTCGTGATGATGTGCTCGAGTTTTGTTCCTATAATGAGTAGAAGCTAAGAGCAGTTGTGTCAATCGCCACTCCTTAAGTTTATGTGCGAGAGAGACATATATATATACTCCCTCCGTCCTAAAATACATTGCCTTTTAGCATTTTGCACAAGTTTTAATAAAACACTTTACTTTTAAAAAAACATCATCATTACACTAACTTTTTCATAAATTTTATTATTTTTTAACACCCACTACACATTTTAACCAATCAAATTATTTTAAAAAGTCAACATCACACAAACCAATACAAATCATTACAACTTTCTACCTAGAAAACATAAAAGACCATCTATTGTTGGACAAAATTTTACCTCTAAAAACCCATGTATTGTTGGACGGAGGGAGTAATTGTTTGTGCAAGGTTAAGGTCCTTACTATCAACGGTACGAATGACAAGACGAAGTAACTCAGCCATCCGACAACATTCAAGAGTAGCAAGAGAACCACAAACACCCATAGGTACCAACTGCATATAGAGTAAAATAAATGTAAAAATAACTGGAACATCTAATGATTATGTATTGATAATAATATAAGTACGACGTTCTGAAAAATTATATATGGGGTAGATGCTATGTAACCAGACTTTACTGTAATTTGTGAGCAAATCTGAAGCATCGGATTAATAAAATGTAACGGCTGAGATTAAAAGTATACTGTGAACAATGACATTGTTTGTAGATATATACCAAGTAATTATTCGTAAGTACACATATGAATAATCATTTGTTAAAAACAAATAATTACACTTATTTATGCATGCGAATAATTACATTATTATGCATGAATAATCGCTTGGTACATACGATAATTTTATTGTTTACAAATTACACCGTAAAAGCCGCTTACACACGATCTAACCTCGATCTCGATCTCCAAACATATATCCTAACATATTAAGTTGGGGTAAGTTATTAAGTAAACAATACGTGATGGATAACTTATTTTATGACTTACGTACTTGATCCCTACGACCTCCTTGAAGTCCCTCTCAAAAGCGCGAAACAAATACCTATGAAAGTTAAATTTGGGGTTTCCTCTGCAATGTTTCTACAAATATGTGCCATGACTGAACATATTAGCAATGTGACATTCATAGATATATAAGATGCAGATTTAATTAGAGTCTAAGAAGGTACCAAAATGAAGGCCTTCCTCAGGTGTTTGTAATCAGATTTTGTAACTGACCCAAAAATGTGCTTGATGAATGAGTACTAGCAAGCAGGTTGGCAAAATGAGAGATGCCACCAGTTAGCATTCACATTGGATGTATATATATATATATATATATTAATATATATTGAAGTGAAGGGATAAAAGTGGAACTGAATTTACCACCCAGCCTCTCAAGTAGGAGGAACCAATACCCCAAAACGTTAACGGACGGTTCTTGATAAACTCATGATTCTGAACGTGTATCACTTCATCTTTCACTTCTGCAAAATGTTCGGTTATAAAAGGCATATAGCCTAACAAAGAAGGAGAACAACTTTTCTATAACAAATTTTTCCTTTACAATTGAAAGAGAACTTCCATCTGGGTTTCTGTTAGCTTCGTCCTCTAGCTAATGAGGACATGGCTTGAACTATGTCATCTTTCTAGTAATGATCCTAGATTTCTCACAAATGACTCCTAGTTGTTGACATGTAATTCAATTCCTAAGGTAAGTACAAGTTAGTTAGCTTGTTAGTAAAAAGTCAGTTGTAGTTCAACAAGTTAGGAGTTGGTTTCTTTTCCATAAGGCCACTTCCTAGGAGCTATGTTAGTGGGAAAGTGGTGGACAGTTTCATATGTGCAGTTACTTAGTTTGTAATGAGTTATTTTTTATGTTTTCAATTAATCAAGGTGTGAGGCTTTTCTGAGAGTGAGTGAGCGTGTGTGTGTGTTGTGTTTTATGAAAACTGTCATCCTCTTCTTTGATTGTGTCCTCTGTGTTGTGTTGATCCACCATTGTTTTAGCTAATAATTGGTATCAGAGAAAACACGTGTGTTGTTGGGTTTCTGTCAAGGGATTGAGGGAGATGAGGTTTCTAACACAAGGGAAACATAGTGTTAGAATTTCTTTTTTTCAAAGATATATGCAAAACACGTACTAGAAATGGAAATGTTGGAAATCCGCAGTCGCCGATCTTCAAAGGGATTAACTATCACTTTTGGGGTTTGAAGATGTCAACTCTCTTCAAATCTCAAGAAGTGTGGAGCTTGGTGGGTCAAGGGTTTGAGGACACTCAACTAGATGAAACTGATCAGCAACTGAGGGAGAAAGGAAGGACTCAAAAGCTCTATTCATGATTTAGTAGGCCTTGGATCATGAGATCTTTCCAAGGATTACAACCTCTACAATAGCACACAAAGCCTAGTAAACTCTTAAGAAAGAGTATACGGGAGACAAGAATGTAGTAACAGTCAAGCTGCAGTGTTTAAGGAGAAATTTTGAAACCTCATTGATGCAAGAGATGGAGACAGTGAATGTATATTTGTCTCGTTTGTCAGGCATTGTGAATCACATGAGATCGTATGGTGAGAGAAATAGAAGCACGTACAAACCCGCCTACTCGGCCACCCGTCGGACTCGGACCGGTCGGTTCCATGATGCATACAACCCGCCGGGTCTTGTGACCCGTGAGCAGAACTAGAATGAAGCTCATTAAAGAATAAGAAAAGGAGGAGGAAAAAAGAAAAAAAATTATGTGCATTTGAAACGGACCTCGTTTAGCCTTAGCATGTTAATCATTTTGCGCCTTTGTGTTTTGATATGTGGTTTGTGTTTAGTCTTAGAAAAGATGTAGTCAAGCACGCAACGATGTTAATCATGAAAGTTGTGGTAGTGTTTTGAGATTTTCGAAATCCCTAATCTAGGTGAGGAGAATATGGTGTGGTTAGCACTTCCCCAAGAGTTGTCTCTTTCCTTTCTTTTTTTTTGGTGTAATGGTCGGGCTGAGCCCTTTATTGAATGGAAAGGAAAATCAGTTTGGGGTTCCACCAAGGACTATGGAGTACAAGATCTCACTAATACAGTCCGGAACTTCAGAGTAAACAAAGAAAGTGTGAGCCGTCTCGTGTGCAAATCTTGCTAGAGCATCTGCTATGGCATTCGCTTGGCGTCGTACATGCTTGATTCGCACCTCCCACTCGGTGTCCCGAATCAGTACTCGACACTGTTCCAGTAGCTGATGATTGGCACCCGGAGTCACTCTCTCGTCAACAAGTTTGGAGATGGTGGTCAAGCTATCTGTCTCAACCTCAAGCTTCTCGATACCCAAATCCTTCACAGTCTTCAGGCCATACAGGACCGCCCAGGCCTCTGCCCTGTCGGCCAAGCAGCAGCCACACTTGAAGGTGTAGGCCGTTATGAACGAGCCTCGGTGGACTCGGAATACACCTCCACCACCCGCTGCTCCGGGGTTCCCCTTAGAGGATTTTCGCCTTTTGTCTCTCCAGCATTGAGATGTCGTGTTACTTTATGTTGTCTCATGTTCCCACTATTCACAAGCCTTTTGCGGGTCTTCTACTTCGAGCTTGTTGTTGCATTGCCTTGGGTTGTGGTTCTTTTTTTTCATTTGACTTTTTCTCTTGACTTACGAGACAATAGTTTTGTGTAGTATTTCAAATTCTTGCATATTTAAAAAAAGGAAGAAAAATAAAAATTATTTTAAAATAATAAAATATTTTTATACGTATATATGAAAAAGAATATTTTTATTTAAATATATTGGAGAAAAATATACTGTGTTATTTTATTAAACACTATTAGTAGAAGAAAACTAAGAGAAATAAAAATTATAAAAATGAGATGCTAATTAATACATTGTTTATACTCATTACCTTAATATAATAATACCCCTCTTTACCCTTTTTTTTGTTCTTTCTTTTTTTTTTTGAAATGATTTATCACTAAAATTAGTAAAAGTTATCAAAATTAAATTTAAAATTAAAATTAAAATTTCTCATATTTTTCTTCTGAGATAGGAGAGGCTTTAGCCACCCGGAATCGCTTATATACTAAGTGCATCTAGTAAATTGTGTAAAATTAATTTAGTTAGGATATTAGAACAATGTGCTTATAATCTAGCCTGTTTTACAAATATAGAAAAACTCAATTAAATTATTTACCATTCTCATTAATCTCCTCCAGTATTGAACGTTCCCATCGACTCCATCTACTTATCTACATTAAGTAGATCAAGCATTTACAACATAAATAAATAACAGAAATAGAAGCCCGTACAATACCAAAAAAAATTTATATATAAATTTAAGTATTAATATCTCTTGAACATTTCTATGTTTTCTAAAGCATATTTGATCTAGGAGTATAGGATGGTAGATAAACTAATATCGGGTTAAGACGTAGGCAATATTTAACTAACAAGATACTAATATATGTTATACACATATATTATATACTAAAACTATATGTTAGAAGTGTAGTTCTAAACTATGCTCACATATATGTTAAGTATATAGTATGTGTAGTATAATATGTATGTTTGAGACTTAGCCTTATTGTTTTGGGCCTATTCTATCGAGCCCATACTGATGAGGCCCAATGGCCAGCTCCACTAGAAGCCCGGAAGCTTCAACTCTCTCCAGCTCTTCGACGCAGCGTTTTGATTAATGAGCTCCGCCTATAAAACTAAAGCGTAGCTAGGGTTTTCTCTAACCTAGATCAATTCCACCAAAGCAGAGAGAGAAAGAAGAGAGAGAGGCTCTGGGAGCTAGGGTTTCTGGTGCTCCTCGGCGGCGATTGTGAAGATCCGGCGATTTCTAAGTCGAATCTCCTAGCGAGACCTTAGATCCCGTCCACGGCAAGGAAGAACAAGGCTTCAGTCCCTCCATCGGTGAAGATCTTCTTCTCCGACGAGCTCCTTCGCACAGATCTGACCTGTTCTTCAGATCTGGGGAGTGTTCTACCTTTTCTTGCTTTACACCTTCACTTTTCTCTTGTATCTCGTTCTATATTTGCTTGCCTTGACTGATTTTGGTTCATCGGCAACCTTACTCTGTAATACCGTTAGTACTTAGTGGATTTGACTCGGTGCCTCCCTGCTGAGGCCCCGTGGAGTAGATCTTCGGATCGAACCACGTAAATCCGCTGTGTCTCTTTCTTTACAGTTTATTTGGTTATTTCACTCTCAAACCCTAACTTCTTACCTCCGATCTGAGAGGTAGGAAGTCGATCTCGAATCTACAGTGGTATCAGAGCTTGATAGCACTCAGATCCGATCCTAGGGTTTACTGGTTTCAAGATTCTTCTTGAAACCTTTAGTTCTTGCTTCCGCTTGCGTAGATCTGGTACTTACTGTTTGTTTTTGTGCTCTCAGGTACTTTAAAATGACAGTGCTCTACGTATAAAACCCTTCGATGGCATCATTGATTTCGCCATGTGGCAAATCAAGATGACGGCCGTACTGATCAAGGAAGGGTGCTGGAAGGCCGTAAAGGCAACCGCACCAGCGGCAACTCCGGCTCCGGGGAACAAGATTGGTGACGGCAACGAAAGCTCATCCACTGAGGTCCCTAAGGAAGGAGATTCTAAGCTCAAAGGGATAGATGGCGGGCTGAAGGATCCACCAGTGATCGACCCAGAGCTCGATGAGAAGGCCCACGCCGAGATCATGTTACGGTTAACTGACGGCATAGCCCGTCAGGTGGTAAAATACTCATCCGCTTCCTCTCTATGGCATGCTCTGGAGGAGCTTTTTCTATCTAAGTCCTTGCCCTCCATAATCTTTTTGCTCTGTCGCTTGTTTACTTTTAAAATAAACACTGCACTTACTTTGGATGATAATCTTGACAAATTTCTCAAAATGACTCAAGAACTTGAAAGATGTAAGGACGAAATCAAAGACTCTCATCAGGCTATCTTGCTTCTTAATTCTTTGCCTACACAATTTGACAACTTTAAAGATGTAATCCAGTTCAGTCGAGATGACCTTACTAAAGATAAACTAATTGAATCTATCATTGAGAAAAATGAGATCATGAAAGTTTTCAAAGTTAAAGGTCTTAAATCTGATAAAGTTGAAAAACCTGAGGTTCTGTTTTCTAAAACTAATGAAAATAACCAAAAAGGTCCAAAGGCAAAGAATAAAAAGAACAAGAACAATAAGTCCAAGAATGAGAAGTCCGAGAAATCTGATCCTAATGCTAAGTGCAATTACTGTGGCAACTTGGGACACTGGGTTAAGGAATGTAGAAAGAAAAAAAGAGCTGAAGAACTTGCTAAAAAGAATCATACTGATTTATCTGCTGCTGTGCTTGAAAACATGAATGATTGCTCATCTGAGTTGTTCATGTGTGCTGATGTGTCTTTACAATTTGACCCTGATGTGTGGATACTTGATTATGGTTCCACTATGCATGCTACCTCAAACCAATATTTGTTTAAGAACTTAGATAAATCTGTTGGTGGTGATGTTATGCTTGGTGATCATACTACTCTACATGTTGCTGGTACTGGTGATATTTCTATGTGTATGCATGATAATGTTATTAGAACTTTCACTAATGTCAAAAATGTTCCCAGTCTTAGGAGAAACCTGATTTCAAAATCCTCTTTGGAAGAACTTGGATGTACCATAGCTTCATCCAATGGGATCAGGACAGTAACCTTTAACAACAAGGTTATCCTGAGAGCCCATAGGATAAAGAAGCTCTACTATATCCAATCTTCTAAAGTGGAACTGAATACAGTTTCTTCCAAGGACATTATGTCCCTCTCTGAGACTCTTGATTTGCATAACAAACTTGGTCACATAGGAAACAAAGGCCTAATTAAATTGCATGAAACTGGTCTAATCCCTAAGAAACCTGTGAGTATTGATTTATGTGAAAACTGTGTGTTAGGAAAGGCATCTAGGCTTAGTTTTACTACTTCTTCTTATGCTGCTAAACTCCCTCTTGAATATGTGCATTCTGATTTATGGGGACCTTCACCAGTCCCTACTGTTGGTGGCATGAGATACTTTATCAGTTTCATTGATCATTACTCTAGAAAGGTTTGGATTAGCTTACTAAAAACCAAAGATCAAGCTTTTGAGGCATTTAAAGCTTGGAAGGTGATGGTAGAAAGCCAGTCCTCTCACAAGCTGAAATGCCTTAAAACTGACAATGGTTTGGAGTTCTACAATCTTAATTTTGACAACTTTTGCAAATCTAATGGGATAAAAAGACACCTAACTGTACCTGGTACACCACAGCAAAATGGCACAGCTGAACGTATGAATAGAACCCTGTTAGAAAAAGTTAGATGTTTACTTGTCAGTTTTGGATTGAAACCTTCTCTTTGGGGTGAAGCTGTACATACAGCAGCCCACCTTATTAACAGATCTCCTTCTAGTATTATCAACTTTGTTACTCCCCAACAAAAATGGACATGAAAGCCTCCAAATTTATCCTACCTAAAGCCTTTTGGCTGTGCAGCTTATCCTTATGTAAATGAGGGTAAGCTCCAGCCAAGAGATTTGAAGGGTATTTTTCTAGGGTATTCTGAAGGAGTAAAGGGCTTCAGGGTGTTACTCTTACAACCTGGAGCCTACAAAGTCATAACTACTAGAAGTTGCAGATTTAATGAGAAGGAATTTCCCCTAAAAAGTTCTCTAACCACTTTTTTTGAGTTAACAGGTACCCCACAACAGATACAAGATATCAGCAGCTCTATGCCATAAGAAGATGAAGATTTCACAGATGAGTACGACACTGGAAGGTTCTATGGAGTGTCAGCTTCAACAAAACAAGGGGGGAACCAAGAAGAACAAAATAGGAACAAAGAAGAGGAACATACAACAGCCCCAGCAGCTGGAGACAACAGTTCAGAGGAAGTCATCCTGGAAGATGGCTCTACTCCAGCATCTACAGCTGGAGCTTCCTCCTCCTCCCCTATTTTAAATTCTTCTATTTCTCCTTCCTATGGAGATGTAAATGGCTTGTATATTGATCCCTCTACGGGGTCCTCTGTTTTTTCTCCTCAACCCCTTCTACTAGCATGCATGCTACTGATCATACCATGACTAATATGCCTAACTTGCATTACTACCAGTTAGTTAGGGATAGAGAACCCAGAGTTAGCATCCCTAATAGGAAGTACACCAACTATATTGTTGAATATGCTTTGTTAACTGCTGACACCGTTAGGAACCCTTCCACTCCAAACTCATACTCTAAAGCCATTAGGGATCCTAATGCCATACATTGGAAAAATGCTATGAAGGAAGAAATGGATTCAATGAAGGTCAATCAGACCTGGATATTGATTCCAAGACCTCCGAGAACCCGTCTTATAGATTCCAAGTGGATCTATAAGATTAAAGAAGGTCAAAACCCTAGAGATCCTCCTAGGTATAAAGCCCGTTTAGTAGCCAAAGGGTTCTCATAGAAAGAAGGTATAGATTACAATGATATCTTTACTCCCGTAGTTAAGTATAAAACTCTACGCTTAATGCTTTCTATGTGTGCTGTCTTTGACTGGGAATTAGAACAAATGGATGTAAAAACTGCTTTCCTGCATGGGTCTCTGGATGAAACAATCCATATGAGACAGCCTAAAGGGTTTGAACACCCTAAATATCCTGATCATGTTTGCTTACTTAAGAGATCCATCTATGGACTTAAACAGTCCCCTAGGCAAGGGAATCTCAAGTTTGATGCAGTGATTCATAAATTAGGCTTTACTAGAAGCAGTTATGATACCTGTCTTTATTTTCAAAGCATTTCTCCATCTTCCATGCTTTACGTGCTTTTATATGTAGATGATATCCTGATTATCTGTGATAGCATGCCTCCTATTAGCACTACTAAGAGCAATTTGAAGAAATACTTTGAGATGAAAGATTTAGGGAGTGCCAAGAAGATCCTTGGCATTAATATCATTAGAAACCGACATAGAAGCCCGTACAATACCAAAAAAAATTATACATAAATTTAAGTATTAATATCTCTTGAACATTTCTATGTTTTCTCTTTGTTAAGTCTTCTTAATCTAAAGCATATTTGATCGAGAGTATAGGATGGTAGATAAACTAATATCGGGTTAAGACGTAGGCAATATTTAAATAACAAGATACTAATATATGTTATACACATATATTATATACTAAAACTATATGTTAGAAGTGTAGTTCTAAACTATGCTCACATATATGTTAAGTATATAGTATGTGTAGTATAATATGTATGTTAGAGACTTAGCCTTATTGTTTTGGGCCTGTTCTATCGAGCCCATACTGATGAGGCCCAATGGCCAGCTCCACTAGAAGCCCGGAAGCTTCAGCTCTCTCCAGCTCTTCGACGCAGCGTTTTGATTAATGAGCTCCGCCTATAAAACTAAAGCGCAGCTAGGGTTTTCTCTAACCTAGATCAGTTCCACCAAAGCAGAGAGAGAAAGAAGAGAGAGAGGCTCTGGGAGCTAGGGTTTCTGGTGCTCCTCGACGGCGATTGTGAAGATCCGGCGATTTCTAAGGCGAATCTCCTAGCGAGACCTTAGATCCCGTCCACAGCAAGGAAGAACAAGGCTTCAGTCCCTCCATCGGCGAAGATCTTCTTCTCCGACGAGCTCCTTCGCACAGATCTGACCTGTTCTTCAGATCTGGGGAGTGTTCTACCTTTTCTTGCTTTACACCTTCACTTTTCTCTTGTATCTCGTTCTATATTTGCTTGCCTTGACTGATTTTGGTTCATCGGCAACCTTACTCTGTAATACCGTTAGTACTTAGTGGATTTGACTCGGTGCCTCCCTGCTGAGACCCCGTGGAGTAGATATTCGGATCGAACCACGTAAATCCGATATGTCGCTTTCTTTACAGTTTATTTGGTTGTTTCACTCTCAAACCCTAACTTCTTACCTCCGATCTCGAATCTACACTCTTTCAATATGGCTTTACAAGAAATGCACAAATTAATGGGTAAATTATTGAAAACAATCTTTAAACAGGGTAAATACTTAAAATCACCATATTGGAACCAAATGCCTCGTTCCAAACAGTTACATATAATCTCAAAAATCAGACTTGTTTGATCTCGAACCTAATTAATAAAAAAGTTTGTTACAGATGATTTTTTGAAAAAAATAATCAATTCAATATATATATATATATATATATATATATATATATATATATATATATATATATATATATATATATATATATATATATATATATGAGCTTTAAAAATAATATAGTATACGAGGAAAGACTGAAAAGGAGGGTAACATAAAATTAGCGTACCTTGAATCCGCCAGCTGCAAATGTCAAAGCACTTATAATGACTTGAACAATGCCTAATACAAATATAAAGATATGCAGATCATGAAGTGCTTTCAGTGACATGAATGGCACCTTCCCCTGCAATTAATTTACCAATTTCATTTTCCATACACAGTATAATTCATTTAACTATCTTGTAATACGTTGTTTAACGAGCTAGAAACATTCATCTCTTATAGTGCGGAACCAGGAGGGAAAAAAGTGCATGTTTGTGTTGTGTAAAATTAAGTGCATAATTGTTAATTTTGTGCTCCATGGAAGGAGGGAGGAAGGAAACTTGGTCGAAAAGATATTTTCTCGTTTCAGTATGGAGTTTGCTAAAACAACTTCAAGGAAGAGTTGCAAAACCTAGACAAAGCCACTTGTAGAACTCAAGTCAATTCCCATAACCCAGAGGCCCAAACAGAAACAGAGGCCCACACATATATATCCCAATACCCCTTCAAGCTGGTGGTGAAAGTATTGGTTAACTCCAGCTTGGGCAAAACTGTTCTTGATCGAACACTAAGAAGGGGCTTAGTCAAACGATGACCAGTTAATCTTTTGTGAGAACATGTGACAAACTAATCAAGCCTACTAGAAGCCTTTTACTAGTGAAGCGCTTCCTTTCCAACATAGTGTGTTAGGGTTGGACAGCATCACTGGCAGTGATTCAATGCTCTCTTAGATTTTCGCTTGTGCTTATGTTGAAATAATAGTTGCAATGCAGGTCAATTACTTGAAGACGTCTTAACATCAGGATTGTGAGCCAAATTAAACATATTCCACTAGTCTAATTAAACATACACAGGACGGGAAGAGATTTGCGAGATTTGGAATTATTGTCCTACATTCTGTCTAGTGAATTTTTTGCTAGACGGGACCAGGACAGGATTTAACGTTATGTTACAAGCTACATGGTTTTCTAAAAGATGACAAGTTCAAGTCATCTCTAAAGTCCCTTGTTGTTCAAGCTGATATTAAAGCTTCTTTTTCCTTTGTTTACTACTCCATCTATCACTGCCAGTGAATACAAACAATTGCTAGCCTTACTGCAGAAATCTGATGTTAGCTCCAGTCCGATGGTATTGTTTGTAGCAATTTTGCTGCCATTGCTTCTCCTCTTTATTGGCTATGTCTCTTCATCTATTTCAACTACAGTTCTCCTCATGGTTGATTTATCGACTCTGGTGCCATAGATCACATGTGTTATAATCCTTCTTGTTTTCTTGATTTGGTTGCTTTGGATAAGCCTTTTCCTATTAAGTTTCCTACAAGAGATTCAATTTTTTTTTGTAAAATATTTCAAAGGGACAACTAGATTCTCTTTTCAAATCATACTAAATGATGTGTTGTTGAATCCCAATTTCAAGTTTGATCTTATGTCTGTCAGGAAAATGGTTTCTCAATTCAATAGTATGGTTTGTTTTACTCCAACTTGTTTCTTGCAGGGTCTTCCCATGAAGTGGCACTTGGATCATGGTAGCCTTCAGAGAGGACTTCATGTTGCATCCTTATTAACTATTGTTGGTGCAACTTCTTTAAAGTTTTTTGGCTCTAGTTTGAATAATGGCCTAATTGTGACAAGTTCGGTTTGTAATAAATCTGTTAGTAGTTCTTCTATTACTACAATGAAAAATGCTACGCTATGGCATTCTTGTTTAGGACATATTCCTTTTTGCTAAACGCAAGCAATGTGTCTCTAATATTGATTCTATTGATGACATTGGTGCTTGTATATATTGTTTGTGCTAAAGCTAAGCAAACTAGATTGCCTTTTCCTTTAAGCAATATCACTTCTACTAATGTCTTTAAATTGATTCATGTTGATACATATGCCCTTATCATATTCCTTCATATGATGACCACCGATATGTTATTACCATTTTTTTTTACTTCACTAAAGTCAGTTGGACACATTGGATGACATGTAAGAGTGTTGCTTTTTCTCTACCGAAAGCCTTTATTCAACCGGTTCTCACATAGTTTAGTAAGGTTGTTAAGATTGTCGAAAGTGACAATGCTCTTGAAATTGGGACAAGTCAACAAGTTATGGATTATTTTAAATCAAAGGGCACAACAAACTAGTTTTGCTCATTCTCCATAGCAAAATGAGGTTACTAAACAAAAGGAAAGACATCTTCTTGGAGCTTCTAGAGCATTACTATTCTAACTGTCCAATTTGGTTTTAGGGAGTGTTTTTTTTATTGCTACATACCTCATCAAAACGTGTCCGACACCTATATTATAGGGACAATCTCCTCATCAAAAGTCATTTGGTGTTCCACTTTCCTTTCAATCTTTGATTATCTTAAAAATTTTGGTTGCTTGGTTTTTGCATCAACACCAAAGCAATTGGCAGGGATAAACTTCATCCTCAAGCATCTCCTTTTTCTTTCATGGATTATCCACTCACAAGAAAACTTACATGTTATATAACCTCACCATGCACATAATCGTTTTCTCTCGAGGTGTGGTTTTTCATGAACATTTCTTTCCTTTTCAAACCAACCCCTCCCCATGATGTGCCTAGATTTGACCATGTTTTATGCTTACTTTTATTCCAATTCTTGTTCATATTTTGTACTTTTGGTTGGAAAAGTTAAGAATTTGTGTAGTTTATGCTAATTATATGCAAGATATTGAGGTCTACACAAGTTTTGTTTTAATTTCGCATTTGGAACGATTTGGAGCATTTGCAAGGGAAGAAAGAAGACAAGCTGAAGATGAGCTCGACGTCGACTACTGGCCCTCGACGTCGACCACAAGAGATGTTGAAATTTTCTAACTGTTGGAGAGATGAGTTACTGGAATGGAGGGAAGAGTGGTCGAAATTCATCCATCACATCGACCACCGATCGACCCCGACACAAGGCACTCGACATCGACTACCTTTACTCAATGTCGACCTGAGGAAGAAAGCCATGCTGAAGCTAAGGATGAAGAGGAGGTGTCGACCACACCACCCTAGGTCGATCAACATTGAAGAGCTCTCGGCGTCGACCTGTTCACTCGACGTCGACTGAAGAGTTGAGCGCTGCAGAGACAAGCGGATTTGGGCTGGGTCTTTTGGAGATTGCTTAGCCATGTCTATTATTTATTTTTTTGCCTAAGATATTTGTTTCCTTGAGGATAATTTCCACTTCACCCTAGGGATTTTATTTAAATAAACATTATTTTAGATAGATATTTCCTATTTTTCTAATTAGATAGAATTTATTTTCTTCGTAAGTAAGATTAGAGTTTTATAAATAAAGGCGTTAGGCATAGGGTTTTAATTATCCAAGAACACAAGCAATTGTGTACCCCTAGAGTAAAGAGTTGGCCGAGAGAGGAAGAGAGGAAGGTTTGGAGGCGGTTTTCGATTGTACTCTTTTGTTCAGTTCAATTCAAGTTTATGTTTAAGTTTATGATAATGATATTCGTCATGATGAGGAATGAGTAGTCGCCCCACTTCTATGGTCGGGGTGAGCCCGAAAATAACCAAGACCCAAGGTAGGAATGCGTTCACCATTGACGACAATAATGGACGTAGAAAGGCTCTTAGAAGCATGGATAGAAATTATACCTGGGTTGTGCGACATGTGCGCAGTGGCTCCGCTATCCATGTACCAATTCGGATCGGCAGGTGACACGCCCATAGGTGTCATGATGGCTGGTTGCATGTGTCAGGACGATGACGATGATCCCACTGCTAAGGCCTAATCCGTATGGTGCGGAGAGGGCCCAAGGAGTCCCTGTTGGCTCAGGTATGGCCTCGTTGGAGAGGCGGAAGGGCATAGGTCGGGTAGCCCTGGGGACAGGCTCCAATGGGGGCATACCCCCTCTGTAATTCTGTAAATGACTTGGAGTGGCGATAACCTCAATAGGAGGCTGTTGTTGATTGTAGAAAGCCATAATCGTCGTCGATCTACTGGTGCGAGGTAGATTACCGTCACAAAGTGGGTGATAGGACATAGTGGCAAGGGTGACAGGATACAATGCCAATGGTGACAGACACACAGTGTCAGATCCTCCAAATTAGAGTTTGGCGGAAAAGAGAGAGCAATTGAGAGAGGGGAAACAGAATGAGATGCGACTGCTGAGAGAGGGGGAGGTTGGAGCACCGCCAGGAGAGGGAGCAACGGATTGAGGAGGAAGGAGGGTTGCCTTCGCTATTATTGGAATATATATAGGAGTACAAGATAGTTAACCCTAATTACAATTGGGTAATTGGACCTATACATATATTCTATCTAACAATGCCTCGCAAAATTCAAAAACCTTCCTTTCTGTGGAAGATGTGAAAAATGTACATCCCACTTTGATAACACGAGGAATCCAAGACTTACATATAAGCAAGTGGACTACTCCTCCTAATACTAATTGGTTTTAGGATGGAATCCATCGGTTTTGTGTGCTCGGCTTGGTTAGCGCATGGTGCGCTATAACGCGTATGTTTGACCCCACCTTATATGGCCTACCGGAATTTAACATGGTATCAAAGCGGTGTCATTTGGGTTCCTTGTCTAATAGCTAGGTTGGTCAGCCTTATGGCATTAAGTCGTCAAGAGAAACTGGCAGATATTGCATGGTCAGATAGTGCATTGCTTATCAGTCGATTGGCTAATCCTCCTAAAGCTAATTGATTTTAGAACGGAACTCCATTGTGTGTTTGGCTTGGTTAGTACATGATCCACTTGAGACGTGTGACCCCATGTCATATGTCCACTAGAATTTAACACTTTCCACCGATTTTGCATTTTTTTTATGTGCATCATTTTGTATTAACAATACAATATTTTTAATACATTATACATTATATCAAAATGATGCACATTTTTATTTCTCTGTGCATTTATTTAGCCTGAATTTCTCCACCCTTTTTTTAATCATGTGCATCATTTTTCTGGGTGTAGCATCATCCCATGGCCTCCACAACGTCCACCATCACTTGCATAACTTATTTGATTGACCCAGTGTAAAAAAACTTTACAACGTAAAATATGAACATATTTAGCAATATTATTATTTGTACCTGTTGACACTTGCCTATGGAAGTGGAAGTGGAAGTGGAATTGGAGGGGGAGGAGCCGGCGAGGTAACGCCGGGGAGTGTTTGCCAATGATTCCGGTCGGGAGCTGCAAGGAAGCCAGGCTCCGGAGAGTTTCTGGTCAATACACCATCCATCTACCTTGTCTTGGAATACCACCAGAAGCAGCGATATGAATCCCATTATCATCAGCTCTGCATATATATATAATTCAATTCATTTCTTTTCTTTTATTTCAATTCACTCCAAATTAATTAATTAATTAGTTATATTTTAGACGCCGCGCGCATATTTGTATTATACACATTACTTTTTATATGCGTATAAATATTCATATTTGCAAATAGTTATAACTTGATTATTCTACTTTTAAATATTGTACACGTTACTTTTACATACGCGTAAATATTCATATGTGCAATTGGGTTATTTTCCTTATAAATTTCTAGCTAAAATAGTAAAAATAATAATTGGATCATTATAAGAAATTATAAGTATAGTATATTGAAATTTTCATTAAGGTAATAGAATAATATCTTTCAATTGAAAAAAAAAGAAAATTTTACAGAATACCAGTCGTTAAATATAGACTTTAATGTATACTTAACCACCCGTTAAATACAAAATCAGTGTTGTAAAAATCACGCCTAGGTGCCGCCTAGGCAAGAGAGCACCTAGGAATTTTTAAGCCTAGGCGGGTCTTGAGGCGGAAATCCTCCTAGTCCCGCCTAGGCGCTGCTTAGGCCCGTCTAGTAAGACGAGTATTTAGTTTTAGTGTTTCGGCAAGTGATTGGTTGATTTAGAGTTTTTTTATCTCATAAGTCGGGATGTATTTGCTTTTGAGATTCAAATCTATGGTTTTGGATTTTAGGAGATTTAGAGTCACTAGTAAGATGCGTACTTTAGAGTTTATTTACTTTAGTGTTTGAGCGCAGCACAATTTTGAGTTTATGAAGTATATTATGGATTATTATTATATTATACATTATGAATTAATTATTGCTTGACATATACATTAAAATATAATTAAGAAAATAGTCAAGTTTGTTCTAAGTTTACCTAGGTGACGTCCAAACACCCGCCTAACTGCCAGGTGGCCACCGGCGGCCTAGCGCCCACATAACACCTTTTAGAACATTGTAAAAATGTACAGTAAACCGCTCATTAAATGGGTTTCAAGAACAAAACACCACCCACCACATATTTTCATTAGAACTCTATTAAATATAGTATATTTTAATATTTTATAATTAAAATTTAAAGTTTAATCTTGAATATATATTTAAATTATATTTATTTTTGGGATAAAAAATTATATTAATATATCAAAGGCAAAAAAAAATGTGTAAAAAACTAACTCACCTTCCTTGATCTTGTGGAGCGCCTCGTACATATTCTCCAATTTCTTCCTCTTGAGTAACTACAAAACAGAAAATCAAAACTACACATGAAATCAATAGATGTCGATTTAATTAATATGTGAAAGAGCATAAAATTAGGTATATGCCTCGCCAATGTAGTGGAGGCCTCGCTCGAGGATCCAAGAGATGAAGATGATGAAGACGCTGGTGATGGCCACCATCCATGTCGGCGTGTACCGCAGATCTGCACCTTCCGCCATTTTATCCTCTCTGTGTACCGGTAGCTACAGAGTTAAATGATATATCATATCTCTCCCTGCGGGGTCGTTTAATTGGTTGAAAGCTAATTAAATTGGATAGGAATGTATCCGGAGGAGCACGTACAGGTCAATTTCGAGGGTCGTCGATGATGATGATGATGGAGCACGTAGTCGTCATTTAATTTTAATTCCACATTTTCAATGGTAAACCTGCAGATATTCCAAACCTGTCACAGTTTGGACAGGTTGGGATTGAAACACTTCATCAATTAAGTCCACATTTTAAAATCTGGTCCGATCCCTCTCGACTTCCACTGAAAACACACCCACACACATATATATCACACTTGACGACAGTGGCGGCCGCAGGGGCGCCACCCACCCTCCGGTGACCGAATTTCGTAGTATTAATGAAAGGAAAATAAATAAAAAATTCAAAAAATAAGGTAAAAAAATAAAAAATGTTTAATAGAATACAAAACTTGTCTAGGCTAGTTGGTAAAAGGAGGGAAGGAGATTCGAGTTACCTAAGAGGTTATGAGTTCAAATCTCATTTCTTTCCATCTTTTGCATTATTTTTTATTCCTAGCAAATTTTCTTACTATAAATATCATATTTAAATCAATTTTTATATTTTTCTTTTAATATTCTCATAAGATAATTCATTATTTTACACATATATTTGTAAAAAATCTTCAAATTTTTATTCATATGAAAATTTTTAACTATTAATGTCGTATTTAAACCATAATTTATGAGGTTTTTTGTCATACTTTTCAAATCCTATTAATTTTTTTTTCATTTACCAATGACAAATTCTTTAAAAAAAATTATAATTTTCTTTCAATATTAAAAAAAATCTTAATCAAGTATACACATATATACAAATTATTAAATTATGAGGGAATTGCACAAGGTAACCCAAAAACCGAAAAGTGTTGCAAGGTTAACCCAACCCGGAATAAAATGGAGTGAAACCGGTTATCCGGCAAACCTGCCCAGCAGGTAACAGGTTGGGAAAGTGGGGGCCAACCGTGACACCTCAGCGAGGGAGAGAAAATGAAGGCGAGAGAGAGAAAAGGAAGGAGAGAGAGAGAGAGAGAGAGACGTCCAGGAAGGAGAGAGAGAGAGAGAGAGAGAGAGAGAGAGAGAGAGAGAGAGAGAGAGAGAGACGTGGTCATGGGATACTGAGGCCGAGCAGGCTGTGAGGGAAATAGAGGAAGCATACGCACGCGGAAAATAGAAGTTGGGACCGAATACGGAGGGTGTGGAAAGTGAACCAATGGTTGCGGTGAACCCATTGGGTCCCCGTCAGCACACGGGTGAGCTCCGGGAGGGAAAAGTGTTTCGGTCGAAGGAGGAGGTCCAACAGACAATCAAGTGGGCGGCCCTATCTAGGTGTTTCACGACCAAGGTGAACAAGTCGACGAAGAGCTTGTATGTTGTGCGCTGCGGTGGTCCCAATTGCAAGTGGCTTTGTCGGGTTTCCACATACAAGAAAACGCGGATTTGGATTATCTCCAAGCTTGTGGACGAGCACACGTGCGACCTGACCGACATGATGACACAAAAGCGTCGTGCGACATACACCCAGGTTGGGCAACACATAGTGGACAGGTATCTCCTTCGCTCTAACCAACCGAAATGGACAGTATGTTGTTTATAACTGGACGCCTGTTAAATATAACTGGACAGGAAATGTTATAAAACTGGACAGGTACTTCGATAAACACTAACCCAATGCGCCTGTCCATGTGCAGTTTCGTTGGTTCGAAGAAGGCCCTTGTGCCGGAGCAAGTGCAGGCTCTGACGAAATCCCAGCTGGGGGTGCCTTCCAGTTACTGGAAGGCGCGGCGAGCCGCCATCAAGGTGAGGGACACCACCTACGGGACAGATGAGGAAAGCTACCAGAGGATGTCTTGGGGGGGTTCCTGAAGGGGAAGTTCCGAGGGTGCCTCCTGTTCGCGACTGCACAAGATACCGACCACTCTGTCTACCCAATTGCATTCGCAATGGTTGACGGAGAGAATGATGGGTCGTGGGGGTTCTTCTTCAGGCAGATGCTGCATGTTGTTGAAGACACGACTGATCTCATGTGGGTATCTGACCGCCATATTAGCATCGAGAAGGGAATACGGGACAACTAGGTCTTCGCCAAGCACGACATATGCACATGGCACTTATGGCAGAACGTCCGGTTTCGGTTCAAAATCAGCGCTATGAAGGACCAATACTTCTCCATGGTCAAGGCATACACATACGACGAGTTCCAGTCGTTGTACAATGACTTCTGTGCGGTTTCTCCCGCCGTGGGCCAATACCTACGGGAGGCCGGATTCGAAAAGTGGGCAAGGGCGTGCTACCCGGGTAACAGGTACAACATAACCACCACGAATAACTCAGAGTGCTTGAACTCGGTTTTCAAGTATCCTCAGGACTTTCCACTCACAGCGCTGATGGATGCCATTCTTGAGACCGTGGGGGACTGGTTCGTGAAGCGGAGAGAGATCACCTCAAAACCTGGGAAAGTTGTAAGCGATTGGGTCGCTAATGCCATTAAAGCAAACTTCGCTGAGTCTCTATCGATGTTGGCCAGGCCGCTCAGCCCCCACGAGTTCGAGGTCCGCAATGGTCAGTCCACTTGGCTTGTCAACCTCACGGGAAGATTATGCAGCTGCAGACGGTTCAACGTCGACCAATACCCCTGTGCGCACGCACTGGCTGCTGCACAATTGCGCGGGGTGGATGTCCACTCATTGGTCAACGACTTCTACAAGGGAGAGGCGTGGCGTGCTTGCTACGCGGACGTTTTGTACCCAGTTCCGTCTCCAGACACATGGAGGGTGCCCCCGGAAATTGCCAAAGAGACCTGCCTCCTGCCCAGTGTGAAGGCCCGTCCGGGTAGACCCAAGACTAGACGTTACCCCTCGCAGTGGGAAAGGAGATACAAGCGCCGGACGAACTAGACAATCTATGGGACAAGACACGACGATCAGGTAGGAAAAACATGACGACCAACTAGGATTAACATGACGTTAATGCATCTGTGGGTTTTGGGTTTTGGTCAGCTAGACTAGAATGCGTCTGTGGGTTTTGGGTTTTATTCAGATGCACATGAAGTCCCAGATGGGGTGACTACTGCGTCTTTGTACGTAAGTGTGTTGATGTGTGGGTCGCCGTACCTTTTTGCTAGTAACTGGTATGTCACTTGTTTCAAACTGGACGGGTAATGTGTAAGACATGACGGGTATTGTTGTTGACATGACAGTGTCTACGTATTTGTTGATAAGTTTTTCCTAAGTGTCTGCGATTAACAATGTCAACAAACCTAAATAATGCATATCAAACGACAGAGGTAACGAAAGATGTTCAACATTAGCGATGGCAATAATCCATCTAAAACGACAATCTAAAACGTCAATCCCAAACAGAGCAAAAGGAGGTAGAAATGTCATCAAAACATCGGAATCCAAAGAGAGTATTGATGTTAACGGCAACTACAACCACAATAACCAACAATGTTCACTGCTTCACATAGTGACGAGGGGACTACTTAGGATCGTTGCTGAGACCGAAGCCAAGGTGGAAGATAGAGATGCATAGGAGCTGACGGTATGCAGCGATGAAGTCGTCGTCCAAGCCATCGAAGACGCGGTCCCCCATAGCGAGCTGCTGCATGTACCGGATTGTGTACGGGCCACAGTCTCCACTGAACACGGTCATCATTTGCGTCAATGGATATTCGGTAACATTACATAAAATGAGGGAAGCGGGACAAGTACTTACGATTTTTTGTTTTGCGGGATCCCCTTCACGCGGGTGAGGGTCAGGGGTCGGTCAACATTGCCTTTGTGCTTGGCATGCATCTCCTGGTGGTCGGCGAACATGGTGGGCAGGACGTGCGTCACGGGCTTCAGCAATTGGGTCAGGTGGTGCTCTCTTATGAAGTTCGTATCGGGGTCAAACACAAGCACGGTCCATTCGGCGAAGTTGATCTCCAGAGCCACCCAGTGCTCGTTCTTCAAATTCCAGGGGAGCAGGATGCGGTCCACGGAGGCCCAAGGCTTGGGAAACCGATCTGGCAGTACACCATCCATGTACAGCTTCAGCTCGTCCGCGACCACCAAGCCGGTTTGACGCTCCAGCAAAACCCGGAAGAAATTGTCGAGCACGGCGACGGAGGCGAACATCGGGTCAGTGAGTATGGCCCTGCGAAGGATTGCGCATGCCTGCTCGATGTGCTGCAGAACAGAACTCGCATGTCAGAGGCACATCAGGGGGAATTGCTTGATATGTGAGGCAACAAAAAAAGACTTTCACGAGGAGGAGCTTTATCTCAGAGGTTACCCAGTTCGTCGGCGCCTCTAGATCCTGGAAGAACTTCTTCTCGAGGAGGGTACCCTCGATAGACCGTGTAGGACTTGTGCCCTCTTTCATCCAAGCGTCGTAGGCGTCCAGCTCTGCCCTAGTCAGAAGGCCCAGGTCAACGACGTCCTTTTTGGTCTTGGACTTGCTCACCCGTGGCTTCTTAAAAGGTTGAGTGACCTCGTGCCCAGCAAATGCAGCAGGAGCCTTACGGGCCCTCGTCCCCCTCCGCGTTAGCGGCTCGACCTGAGAGGTTTCCTCCGTGTCCATGTCACCCTGCACACACATGACAACGGGAACACTTGAACATTTCAACATGACAACAGGAAACTTTCAACATGACAACAGGAAACTTTCAACATGACAACAGGAACATTTCAACTGGACCATATTAACGTTAGTAGTGAGGTGACATACCTCACTTGTTTTCTGGGTGGGTGCATCGCCGACGACCGCTTTCCCCTTCTTATCCAGGCGGCCACCTTTGGGCTTCGTCAAACCTTGGGCATCCCGGTCACCATCGTCCTGCATACACGGTTGAAAGGGACATGACAATTGGAAAATTTTAACATGACATTTAACCACCATAACATGACATTTGAGTATCCATAACATGACAGTTGAATGGAATTGACATGCCTCAACGCTTGTCTATTTGGGGACGTGGGTAACGTCGGCTGTCCCCTTGCCGTCCTTTTTCCCCTTGGGGGGCTTCTTGCCCTTCCTCCCCCCCTTGGCCTTCTTCACCTCCTCGTCCTTATCCCCCCTCTTGTCCTGAGAAACTCTGTCGGCAGCCACTTTGTCCTGGTTCTTGTTCTCATCCCCTTTGTCCTGCTCCTTGTTCTCATCCCCTTGGTCCTTCTCCGCCTTGTCCCCAGCTACCTCATTGGTGATCTCCTGGTCCTTGCTCGCATCCGCTTGGCCCTGTTTCTCACTATCCTTTAGCTTTGGTTCTTCATCCACTTGGTCCTGCTGCTCACTCTCCTTTCTCTGTGCTTTTTCCTCAACCTGCAAACATCGTAGTAAACACAGTATTGGGTACCCAAAGGTGCTATTCCATGCGAACGAAACTCTTACCTCCTTCGCCGCCGACAATTCCGCCCTTCCCAGCGAGACTGCGTGGTCGGACTCGTCTAGTCCCTCCCTCCCCGTCCTCTGAAGCTGGCGGATGGCATCCTCAAGGGGTTTGATCCTCGCAGCGAAGTCAGCTCTTAATTCCCTTGTCAGGTCATCCATCTTCGACAACATCAGTGAGAAATCATCCACTGATGGCCCTTGTGTGTTTTCCTGCGTAGGGGCTGCCTGGGTCGGTGCTTGGGTGGCGGTCTCCGCTGTTGCCCTCGTGTGCACACCCTTCCTGTACTCTACGCGGAGGTTGTCGAAGAACAAATCGGTCTTCTCTCTAGGGTAGACAGCCCCGTGCGTCACCCGTTTTTTCGCCTTAAAGTCATCGGGGATTAACACTGTCTGCACACTATCTTCAAGGTCAAAGCTTTTTAGCTCGTCTTTCTCCTCCACCATGAGGCTGACGATTAACTCGTACTTGATGTTGTGCTCTTTCGACGCGTACCGCAGGCACCGAGGGTGGGCATTCACGTCAAGGACGGCAGCAAATTGGGATCGGATTGGATAGAAAGCTTCATAAGCCCACAACTACATAAACCACAGGCCATGGATGTCAATATCTGTCCAGTGTAAATATAAGGCTGTCCAGTTTAAATATAAGCGTGTCCAGTTCAAATATAAAGGTGTCCAGTTAATTTATAAGCGTGTCCAGTTATATTATATGCATGTCCATTTGAAATATAAGCCGCTACCTGAAAGGCGAGGGGGAAGCCAGCTAAAAAATATGACGGCCGAGGGCCCTGGACCCCATGCTGGAGCTTGCGCTCAACAGCGTTTTTGAGGAACTCATGGGTCCTCTCGTAACAGTGCCTGCCCCACGGGAATCGCAAGAAACCATTGACGTCGGCCACCATATTCACCACCCATCCATGAATGTAGTTGCGGGGATCCTTCCCAAATAGCACACCCTCAACCAGCATCAGCAACGCATACTTAAACTTCATCGCGGGCGAATGCTCTCTGCCCTTCATCGCCACTAGGAATGCAACCTCGAACTCTTCCATCCTCATCTTCTCCACCCCAAAGAAGTCCTTGATGACCGACCTGTCCCCATCATTCTCCTCGGGCAGCAACATGAATGAGCACTTAAGCCCGGTCACCAGCGCGAACTCTTGGATGGAGAACCGAGCTATTTTGCCGTGTATCATGTACCAGTTGTCATGCTCCTTTCTCGTCCGCAGCTGGCGTTGCAGGACGTAGTGCACCAGTTGGGCTGAGAACTGGACACGGGAACCAAGCCTCGCAATGGCGGCCAACGGGCTTGCCATCAACTTCTTCCAGTCCCCCTCGCTTAGGTAATTGTCCAGGTTTGCAAGTATTGTCGACCGCCCGTACTGGTTTACACGGCCCTTGTAGTGCTGGTCCTCGGGGACCGCATAGATGGCCTGCAAAAATAACGCACAACTGTCACTCGCACATCGACACGACTATATTCTTTTGATCAAGACTATGCACACCGTACCTCGCCTGTTGTCTGTGAATGGGGAACTCTTCTTACAGACCCGGAAGTCGACATGTTCGCCTGTCCTTGATATCCTGCAAAATTGGGAAGCAAAACCGTAGGACTATCAACAAACATGACAGGAAATGTAATAAACATGACATTTCACTAGTAAAAACATGACAGTAAATGTTCTAAACATGACATTTCACTAGTAAAAACATTACATAATCCAAACATGAGATGTAGGACTATCAACAAACATGACATCAACTGTAATAAACATGACATTTCAGTAGTAAAAACATGACAGTAAATGTTCTAAACATGACATTTCACTAGTAAAAACATGACATAATCCAAACATGAGATGTACTCAAGTCTCCCCTGAACTCAGTCCAATGTTGGAAGGCATCTCAAAAGTAAACATCTCGAACTCCCCTTGGCCCTATTTTCATAAGACGCAAGCGCATTTCCCCAATTTTCCCAATTCCCCCAAAACCCCCAAATCTTCCAATGTCGATAATTCCCCCAAATCCCCCAATTTCTCCATCCAACTAATTATTGTTGTCCCCCAATTTATCCATTTAACCCCAACCAATGTTGAAGACCAATTGTTATTTTCCCCCAATTTCCTTTCTATCCCCCTCGTCAATTTCCTTTCGGAAACTTTCCAGCCCTTCATGTGTACATGCCGATGGTTGAAATTCACATGACAGAGGGAACCTCATATACCTTTGCGCAACTTACTTGATTTCTACATTTCAAACAATGGCAAACACATTTGGATCTGAAACTACAGTTCTCGCCCTAATATTGTGTTCAATCGGAAAGAATTCGGGGGCTTTAGGGTTTAGCCTTTACTTACTTGTTGTCGTCACTTGTGTGCAGGGGCGTTAGGGCTTGATATCCGCTTCTTCGTCGTCTCCTCTACCGCCTTGCTCTACTTCTTCTTCGAAACCCTTCCGCTTCTTCCTTCGGTTTTCAAAGTTTGAAATGTATGAGAGAGATGAGAGAGATGTATAAGAGAGATGGAGAAACAATCGGGCTCAACTACCCCTTAATAACCCACTCTCCTAGACGGTTGAGGTGACAGTTTTTTTCAGAACTGTCAACTCTCTCCCCATCAACACGCCTCCCTCTCTCTCCCTCTCTCTCCTCCATCAATGCAACCGGTGCCTACCCTTTGAGTAACCGGTTGGGATGCAAAATTAAAACAATTTGGCCTACCCTTTTGCAAATAATATGGAGAAGGGATAGAGAGGGCAACACAACCGGTTTTTAGGTTAGTTTTGCAAATTACCCTTAAATTATTGTATAAATTTTTATTCCTAGCAAATTTTCTTACTATAAATATCATATTTAAATCAATTTTTATATTTTTCTTTTAATATTCTCATAAGATAATTCATTATTTTACACATATATTTTTAAAAAATCTTCAAATTTTTATTCATATGAAAATTTTTAACTATTAATATCATATTTAAACCATAATTTATGAGGTTTTTTGTCATACTTTTCAAATCCTATCATTTTTTTTTCATTTACCAACGACAAATTCTTTAAAAAAAATTATAATTTTCTTTCATTATTAAAAAAAATCTTAATCAAGTATACACATATATATAAATTATTAAATTATTGTATAAATTTTTGTAATAAAATATCATATTTATATACCATAATTTATGGTTTTTGTCTCAATATACCATATTGATGGTTTTCTTTTAATATATTTTAAAAAAGTTTCTTTATTATATATACCGATAAAAAAAATTCTCCAACGAAAATTTCCGCCCCCCCCCCCCCCCCTCCGGCAATTTCTGCGGCCACCACTGGACGTGTATGTCTTAATCAACTTCATCAAGTAGCGAGATCAAGAGAATGACGACCAAACCATCCTTTATAATCAATCATATCACAATTGGGGAACTTAATTCATCAAGTTTAATGTTAACGGAGGCAATCAAGTCTAATAAATATAAATATAAATCAAACCAGTCTCCAGCCTTTGCAAATAAATTACAAGACTTCCTCCCGTTGTAGTGGAAGAGGTCATGATCGAATCCACGAGGAAGCGTGTCAGCACTTGCCAATTCAATTCCACGATCAGCCCTGATGTCGACCAAAAGTTGACTCGACGTCGACCAAAATGATTCGACGTCGACTTGAACTGTCGATTTCCGGTAAAACATGCACAACAAAAGACAAAGCACTCGACGTCGACTTAGTGGTATCTCGATGTCGAGTTGTCCTGTGCAGAAAAACGCAACTTTGCAGAAATTTAAAAGCCGGAAAAGATGTCCGAAGAAATAAAGGATGGATGAGGAAAATATATGAACAAAAATAAACACAGGTTGATTGTTTTGAATTCAATAAACTTAAAGAACTTCCAAAGTCGGGGATTCATGCCACAACGATAACCATATAAGAATATGTCAAATTCAGAAAGAATATGCCTTTTCATCAAATAACTTTCGTTATTGACAATTAAGAATGTAGAGGCTTTCGCATAAACCCTAATTCTTACTACCCTTTTTTATCATTAATCTAAATTCAAATTAAGATCACTTTCACTTCAATAATACAAATAAGATATGATTTACCTACTACTTTCGTAGAAGAATTATGCAAATAGGGATAGAAGATGAAATCGCAATAAAAATCACACCTTTGATGCATAAACTCACATGGCTATCGTCGAGCTCACCCCGACCCAAGAAGTAGGGTGACTACTTGTGCCTCATCACAATAGCAAACATCATATTCATAAAGGAAATAACTTGAATTAAACTAAAAAGAGTACTTACAACCGAACAAGCCAAAATTGCTTTCGCTCTTCACAACTGACTCGACCAACTCTCTCTCTATCTCTACTCTATGGGTGTAAAATTGCTTGTGGTGAAATTCAGAATGAATAAAAATTCAGCCCCTAGGGCTTTATTTATAGTCTCCAACCCTAGCTATTCTAGGAAGGAACAACTATATCTTCTATCTACTTTATATCTATCTCTATCTAAGGATAAAAGTTCATAAAAAGGAAAACTGAAATTCCCATTAGTAAATATGAGAATTACCAAAGAGGATAGATGATCTTTAACTTGATAAAATATCCTTTCCTTTGTAGCCAAGTAAAGTTCTTCCAAATTCAGACTCGGATTGGGCCGTCGGACCGGGTACTGGAATCCACTCGACAGCGAGTCATCCCTTGTGTCTCGAGTCGGCTTGCACTCGACCTCGGCTCTCAATGTGTGTGTGTGTCAAGTAGTCTTCACTCGACGTCGAGTGGTGGACGTACTCGACGTCGACTCTTCATGTCGAGTCAACTGCTTCTTCTCTTCACGACCCGATGTGTGGCTCCAGCTTCCACTTGACGTCGAGTCACGTAGTTGATGTGGAGTGACTCTTCAGCAGACATCGAGTGGTTTTCCAGCTTTAATTCCACTTCTTCGAATCGCTCCGATAATGTCTCGATTTCTGCAATATTAAACAAGAACTTGTGTAGATCTCTATATATGATGAATCAGTACAAACTACACATATTCTATACTATTCTAACCCAGAAATATAAAATGTGGGTAGAAATCGAAATAGATGTAAGCGAAAAACATGGAAAATTGAGCGCACATCATTTAACCTGCAGATATTTCAATCATGTCACCGTTTGTACAGTTGGGGCAACTTCATCGATTAAGTCCGCATTTTAAATTGATCTAGTCCCTGTGGATTTACAGTAAATTAATAAATATAGCAATAGCTTCATCAAATCAAGCAGGAAAACCAACCAAAAACATATAGAAATAGAGAAGATGTTAGTTTTATTGGATTTATATAGTAGACCTGAATCCTGATGGATGAGAATGGTGTTGGTGGAAACCACAATTTGATTAACATTATGAGACCTTATAAATAGGTTAACAAAGAGATTAACACAAATCAAGTATATCTTAACTAACCTCCTAATGGCCACGGGCCTCTCACGTACACTATCCATTCACTGACACGGAGTTCTTCAATGCTATTTGGAGACTGGAGGTGAACGAAAGGGTTAGATGCTTCATGTGGTTGGTGAGCAAGGGTGGTATCCTAACAAACCTTGATCGTGCTCGTCGTCACTTTGGTAACCTTGATACTTGTCATGTTTGTTGTTTACATTGCGAGTCACTTGAGCACCTATTTAGGGATTGTAATGCTGCTAAGTGTTTCTGGCTGCAAGTGGGCATAACCGGGCGGGACGGGGAGTTTTTCGGGACCCCTTTTGTTGTCAGGCTATATTCAAACGTGATCGCAAGGAGGACTGAAGAGGGCAGCGTCAGCTGGAGCTCATTTTTTGCCATGGCGCACTGGTTGCTGTGGAAGAGAAAGAATGACATGTTGGCCAAATTCCCTCCATAATTGGGCTAAGAAAATTGTTGGGTCAAAAGAAGGATTAATTTGGAGTAGCCCGCGTTCAAGAAGGTTGAAAAAATTACTAAATTGATTCAAGGAAGAAAGTCTAGATGGATCCACATGATGGCAGCAGGAGATGAGTAGAAAAGTATAGAATTATATATATGTTAATTTCTAGTCTAGTAATTTGGGTGTAATCACTAGAAATTTATAGGCCAATTGGTGAAAACATTCACCAACTTTGGCTGCCTATATATAGGCCTTAGATGGACTTTGTTCATCATCTAAATCCAAGGAAAGCAAAGCCAAAGTGTGTGTACATGAGAGCAAGTGTGAGAGATAGTAAGAGTGAGTGTGTGAGCTATAAAAATATATAGTGAGAATTGTAATTTTTAAGTGTTTCCACTATATAATACAAGTTTCAATTTTATACAAAAGTGAGTCTTGCCCATCTTAATCACACGAAGCGGGAAAACTCGATTTTTTCCAACAGTGGTATCAGAGCCCGGTTCATTTTCGGGAGGTTTTAGCTTGTGAAGATCAAGATGGAGGCTAACGTCACTTACGATGGTGACATGTTCAACCTCAGGGCCGACAATTACTCTTATTGGAAGCCGGTGATGGAGGATCATCTCTAGTGTAAAGACCTGTACGACTCGTCTTTAATAAGGACAAGCCTCAAGGAAAGAGCGATAAGGAGTGGGATCTCTTTAATCGGAAGGCGATCGCCATGATACGTAAGTACATCAATAAAAATCTCTTTGGAAATGTTTCTAATTACACAAATGCTTTTGGATTGTGGACAAAACTTGAGTCCATGATTCAAAAGAAATCGCCTCGTAATATGGCCCTCCTAGCTAGACGGTTGGTGAAGATGGAGTATAAGGATGGCCAAAGCATGATTGAGCACTTGAATAATTTCAAGGGGCTTGTCTATCAGCTAAATAAGGTCGACATGGAGCTCGATGATAAGATAAAAGCCATTATACTCCTCACCTCTCTGCTAGAGAGTTGGGATACTCTTGTAGTTACTATAAGTAACTCAACACCAGACGGGAAGATCGCCATGGATACCGTCTGCGATAGTCTTCTCAATGAAGAAGCTAGAAGGAAGGAGAGAGGAATAACCAATCATTTTGAGGTCAATGTCCTTGACAACCAGACCAGTAATAATGTCCGTGGACGAAAGCAAAGCCGAGATCAAGATTAGTCTCGAGGGCAGTCCAGGTCATGCACCAGGGTCACGTGCTACTATTGTGGCAAACCAGGCCACAAGAGGCAATAACGTCGCATCCTCAAGAGAGATCAGAAGGCTAGAAATGTGAAGCCAGACCAGATCAATCCTATGAGGAAGCGAGAAGAAATGAGTACTACCGCCATGGCTGATGAAGGCGAGGATTCACACCTCATTGAAGGAGGTAATTAACATTCTAAACATTGTATGTAATGATATCTCCTGGATAGTCGATTTTGGTGCCTTCTTTCATGTTAATCCACACAAAAGCTTCTTCTCTTCCTACTGAAGTGGAGACTTCGCTACCGTCCTGATGAGAAATCATGGATGGAGCAAGATCGTGGGGAGAGGAGATATTATCCTCACATCTAACACATGATGCAAGCTCATCCTAAAAGACGTGAGACATGTTCCTGATATGAGACATAACCTCATATCAACTGGAAGACTAGACAATTATGGTTACCTTAGCAAAAATGGTGGGGGCAAATGGAAGCTGACTAAAGGAAACCTAATCGTGGCTCGATGAAGAAAAGAAGGCACATTGTATTGGATTGAAGCAAAGGTCTACAAGGGAGAGGTAAATGTTGCCAGCACTCACATGGAGATCTGCCACATGAGACTTGACACATAAGCGAGAAGGGCATTCAAATCCTCGCTCAAAGGAAGCTCCTTTCTCTTTTGAAAGGTATTTCCCTTGACCCATGCTATGATCGTTTAGTTGGTAAATAACATAGAATTGCTTTCCAAAGATTGTCTTCACCCACAAGGAGAAAGCATGTCCTAGACCTTGTACACACGGACGTGTGTTCAATGACCGAAAAATCCAATGGAGGTGCACTGTATTTTATTACCTTCATTGATGACCATTCAAGAAATGTCTGGGTGCACTTGCTGAGATCAAAGGATCAAGTGCTCAAAGTATTCAAGGAGTTCCATCCCAAGGTGGAATAGGAGACTGTTCGGAAGCTCAAGTGTGTCCGATCAGACAATGGTGTCGAGTATCAAGGATCCTTTGAGGCATTGACGAAGGGGAAATGTCGTTAGATCTCACCTCGCCAAAGAAACAACCCAAACAAATAAACTAAACTAGCAACTTAGTATAGCGAATAAGTAAGGGGTCGAACCCACAGAGAAACATGTACTTCAATGCAATATGTGTTTATCAATTATGACACTAACAAAGGACTAGGAACACGAATGAAGGTAAACAATAAGGAAAGTAAATAGATGATGATAAAGATGTTAGCAAGAGCGAGTCAAAGATAGAATAATTGAGCATTTGGTTTTGCATACAATTCGCAACATTGGTTGATTGCTTGATCCTTGAATTGATATCAATATTGCTCCTAAGCCTATGTCGACTTGACTAAGGTTGAGAGATCCGCAGAGATTCACTCATCTTATTCAATATCACTAAAGAATAGCATTAAGAACTCAAGTACTTAGACCAATTGGCACATTGATTCAATGTAATTAAGACAGATAGGCGCAAACCTAACTCAGTCCTAATCGAATCTACACAATATAGATCAATTGTTATCATCCACTACAAAGGCATAGAAATATCACTAAATCAATGACTTCATTTGCTATCGAGAAACCAACAACGGATTCCTAGCATAGATGAAATTCCTAACTACATGGCCAATCATGGAAATGAACACAAATATAACATGAAGAACAAGATGATAAATAAACTCATGAATAATATAGAAATCAAGTCTCACAATCAATCAACCAAGTCTTGAATCATAGCAAAACCACGAGAATTCTAGGCAAGCATAACGTGCCTCAAATCGCTAAACTTAAATCCTCTCATCTCTCTTAGAGTTAATAGATTGTTAGTTCTCAATCAGTTGATTGACTGAATGCTGGAAATATGTCTAATATAGGGCTCAAAGGCGTCGTCCAAAACCCTAGGAAATATAGATAAGAGTTTCCATAAAAATAGATTGGGTCGCGTATCGCAAATCCGGGATCTAACGAGGCGGCGGGCGCCGTGGAAATGGCAGCGGGCGCGGTTTCTACAGTGCTGATAGCTTCGGCAAACTGAACTTGTAACGCACTTTCTGGAGTCATCCTTTGTCCGATTGATGCATATGAATATGCGTTGGAAAGCTTTTTCCAAGCAATACGATTCTCATGAAGACCTCAGAAGCTAATTCCAACTTCTCAGAACCTTAAAGATGGGATTTCTCCATGTTCTCCATTTCCGTTCTTGTTTCTTAGCTCTTCTGTCCATTTTGCTCCATTCTTTCTCCACCTTTCGAGGCAGGATCTTATAACCTACAAATAAATATTAGAAACCGCAGATTCCAAACTTCGAATACCAAATGACCAATAATATGAATAAACTTATTAACCACGCAATATGAATACTTAATACACCTAAGACCACCTATAAATGACCATATAAAATGTGCATTATCAGGCATACTGTAGCTCCTATGGGATTGGGATTGAGAAAACACCGCCTAAGATGCCACAACTGAACGGGGTTGCTGAGAGGATGAACCGTACTCTAACAGAGAGAGCCTGTTGCATGCTCTCTCATGCCAAACTACCCAAGTCATTCGGGGGAGAAGCCTTGATGACCGTCGTCGACATCATCAACCCACACCTTCTGTCCCTCTAAACGGAGATATCCCAGTAGAGGTCTAGTCAGGGAAGAAGGTCTCTTACAATCACTTAAAGGTGTTCAGATGCAGCGTGTTCGTTCACATTCCTAGGGACGAGCGGGCCAAGCTTGATGCTAAGACAAAGAATTGCATCTATCTTGGTTCACCCAGAGACGAGTTCAGCTATCGGCTATGGGATCCGACCACTAACAAGGTTATTAGAAGCCGGGATTATCTGTTCTCCGAAGACTAGACAATTAAATACATCCGTAGATAAAAAACGTTGACGCCAAGACAAAGGAGGGAAAAGCCAAGTCTCTAGAATGCATAGTGGGACGATTCATAAGAATTTCCGATTGAGAGCGATGAAGAAAATGATGATGAAGATTATTCTCAAGAGCAAAATGATCAAGAAAATGCCCCGGTTGAGCAAGAAGTAGAATCCATCACTCCACTAGTGCCTGAGCTGAGGCAGTAGATCCTCTATAGACAAGCGACCTTTCAACCGAGATAGCTCAAATGAGTATGTGACCCTCACGGATGAGAGGGACCCTCAAAGTTGTAAAGAGGTTATGGATGATAACTGACAGGAGGAAACCGTCGTTGTTCCTATCAAAGTATAACTCAAACCTACAAACTAGTATAGTAAGCAAGTAAGAGGTCGATACGACAGAGAATCAAGTATTCCTAAGTAATGTATATTTACCAATTAGTAGAAAAGAGGGGTTTTGGTGATTGAAGATGAGAAAATAAACTATAAACAAGTTAGTAGAGATAACAATTGAGAAAATAGTTCCATCTATAAACATCCACTTTAGCTTGGTTGATTGATCATCGATTCATCTTAGAGTTCTCTTCTCATCCTATTATTGTTCCTGTCCTGATCTTGTGTAAATTACTAGTCCTACGAGTCCTAGTAACCCTTACTAATCAGATAACCCTAACACGATCAAGATTTAACCTAAAAGTAGCATTAAGATTAAGGATTAACTAGGATACATGCAACACCAAGCTACGAGTCAACATTTAACATGTAATTGATTCTCTACACACCAGTTTAGTCATACGAGTCCTAAAAAGGCATGATTGCTACTATGGATTAAGGTTCGCTACGAGGAATCTACAAAATCCTAGCAATAATCTCAACTAGTTGCGCGGGCTAGAAGAAATCAACAATATTCGCAAAAGAATCAATACGAATCAATAGGAATAGAACAAGAATAGAAATCTCACAATTTTATCAAACCAAAGCTTCAATCCATAGACGAAATGAAAGAGTTTAGCACTCCATGGCCATGGAGGCTCTTCTCTAGGGTTCTCTCAATTGATAGTCTCCAAGTGCATAAACTAAAGAATTAGATACTTAAAACAAACCCTAAAACGTCCTTAAAAAGCCTCAAAAGAGTCGGCCAAATAATAATTCTAAAAACCTAATTAAAGAGATAAAAAGCCCATTCAGCAGATTCGGTGTTTCTGCAGAGGCAGCGGGGCAGCCAACCCAGGCCGCGGGGCAGCCAGGCGATCAGCGAAATACTTCGTCAGAGCTTCGGGCCGCGAGGCAGCTATTACTGTTCACAGTGATTTTTCCTCTTCGAATTTGGTCCCGATGTCAGCACGAAAGTTGTAGATCTCGGAAAGAGCTTTCCAACGCATAGTCATAATAGTCAATCGGACAACCGAGGCCTCCACAAAGTGCGAAACAAGTTCAGCATGTTTGGCGACAACTTCTGCTGACTTGTTCTTTACTTAGGCTCTCTAACTTCGATTCCGCTCCCGGGCTCTTCACTTTTCCTCCTCCTTTTCACTCTTCCTTCATCCATGAGCTTCCTCATTCCTCGTCGGATCCACATATACCTGAAATAATCGATAAAAGCGTGTAGATTCCGACTCCACCAACAAAACGAGTATAAATGCAAATCTAGCATAATCTATGCATTATATAAATCTAAATCATGCTAAATGCATCCTAATATGCCTACCTAAATGCATGCTATCAATAGCCATAAGGCCGAATGGCTAAGATTATGCAGGAGGAGATGGAATTCTTGGATGAGAATTACACCTATGAACTGGTGGAGCTAACAAAGAGGAGACGAGCCTCGAAGAACAAATGGGTGTATAGGTGGTGAAGGTTCGATAATGTATAACAAAGTAGAATAAAGACACTCTAGAAGGGGGGTTGAATAGAGTATGCCAACTTTTCGCTGATAATCTCAAGACTTTTGAAACACTTGCAAAACCCTTTGAGATTAGATTTAATTCTTTCCTCTGGAAAACATGAATCACAAAAGAGTTATCCAATTCGAAACAAATGCGGAAATATGGTAACGCAGTAAGTAAAGGACGCAATGAATTTTTAACGAGGTTCGGCTCCTTAAAGGCTTAGTCCCCGCCTAAGGTTCTTCCACAACCCTAGGATTCAACCGGATTTATTGATTCACAAGACTTATGATCCTAATAGCTCACCGAGAAGCCTCTCTCCTATACAATTGCAATCTAGTCAACTCACGTTCCTTTGGAGTCCTAGACCCATCTAGAAGAGCCCCACCTCTCTTAGCTATCTAGTACAATCCTCTTACACTTCGTGAATCAATCGCCTAGTGTCCACTTCCTGAGTTACAAACTCTCGAGTATAACACTCTCTCAAAATATATCTTATAAGCTCACTGTGTAACTGTCAAATGCTTTGAAACGAAAGATACGACTCTTAACAACTAGCAGAGAGCACACGAAGAAGACAGATTGACTTGAAGGCTTAAGAGCGAATGAATGCTTGTGTTCAACAAATGTACTTGTCTTCTCTTCTTCATCTCCTTTTTATATAAGATCAAATCGACGCCTCTTTCAAAGAAGCATCTTCTCTCAACGGCTAGACCAGATCACGACAATCTTCACAATCTTCTATTCTGGGAAACTCTGAAGTCATGATCCGCCAGATTCGATCTTCATGTCTTTTAGCTTAAGGAAGGAGATTTCATTCGAAAATCTTGCTGCATAAAATATATAATAATATCTGGAAATATATATGATAATAACATATAATAACATTCGAAAATAATATGCGCATAATACAGGTTTCGTGTTTCATCAACACAGATGTAGCTTCAAGACCTTTGCCACAAGCTATGTGTCAAAGCCTTTGAAACCATTTCCGATTTTCATCAAGGGAGTGGAGTTATCAATCTCCCCCTTAATGAAAGACAAAACATGTGCATCCCTGTAACTTAGTCAAGCAGATATATTATAAGGCAAAATGGGACTAAGTACCTGCATGGGTTAGACAAATGTTGGATCATAAGTTTCAAAACCAAAGAGAAACATCCAACAAAGTAAAACAAAACAAGGTCTTCCAAGACCCTTGGTTCGCAGCAGTTTAAAGCCTAATGTCTAAACCATCTCCCCCCTTTGTCTTTCAACAAAGGGAGGAGTATGAACACAGTCACCAAAACAATTTCAAAAATTTAAACCAAGAGCCGTTCGAATCTTAACGATTAAGGCAATAGATGTGTATCCGATTTAAAAAATTTCCACAAATAAAAATATAATCGGATAACATGCAATAAAAAGGATTTTCCCAAATAGGTAACAATAAAGTAAAGATATTTAAAATTCATTTAAAAAAAATATTTGATCAAATATCTAAAAAGATACCAACCAAATATATGAACCGTTATATCTGCTCTACTGTTCAGTTCACAACCTTTGAAATGAGGTTCAGAAGTATTGACACTAAGTAGAAGTTATCTTTCGTAAAGGGAAAGCTCCCCTTACGAAAGTGCATCCCTGTTAAGCATTCCGATCTCATGTCTAATGAAGGTGAACCTGTCCTCTGCCAAAGGCTTAGTAAAAATGTCAGCCCATTGAAAATCAGTTGAAATAAAGGATATGGACACATCACCTTTTTCGACATGGTCTCTAATGAAATGATGTCTTACATCAATATGTTTGGTCCTTGAATGCTGAACAGGATTCTTTGTAATGTAGATGGCACTTGTGTTGTCACACTTAATGGGAATGCCTTTGAGGTTGATGCCAATATCTCTCATTTATTGAGCTATCCAAAGGATCGATTTGGGAGCAACATGCTCCTGCTGCTATGTATTCGGCTTCGGCAGTGGAAAGAGCAACCGAGTTTTGTTTCTTTGAGTGCCAACTAATCAAGGATGCTCCTAAGAATTGGAAACATCCCAACGTGCTCTTTCAATCCACCTTATAGCCTGCAAAGTCTACATCAGAATACCCAATTAGTGTAAAATCTCTTTGCTTCAGGTACCACAAGCCAAGCTCCTTAGTGCCATTTAGATATCAAAAGATCCTCTTCACAGCTACGAGGTGAGACTCTTTAGGGTCAGCTTGAAACCTAGCACACATGCAAACACTAAACATGATGTCAAGTCTACTAGCAGTAACATATAATAATGATCCGATCATCCCTCGATACTCCTTTTGATTGACACTCTTCCCGGTCTTGTCTTGATCTAGAGATAAGGTTGAGCTCATGGGTGTCTTGGCTGCTTTGGATTGATCCATCTTAAACTTCTTCAAGATATCCTTAGTGTACTTGCTTTGGTTGACAAAGATCCATTTCTTAGATTGATGAACTTGTAATCCCAAAAAGAAGTTAATTGAGTTCACCCATCAAGCTCATCTCAAATTCACTGCACATAATGTCAGAAAATTCCTTGCACAAAGATGTGTTAGTAGCCCCAAACAATATATCATCAACATATATTTGAATAACCAAAATGTCCTTTCCTTTGGTCTTGATAAAAAGAGTCTTGTCGATCAACCCCCTTTTAAAATTGTTTTCTAAAAGATATTTTGACAGGCGCTCATACCAAGCTCTTGGGGCTTGTTTCAAACCATATAGCGCTTTGTCTAGTTTGTAAACATGATTAGGAAATTCCAAACTTTCAAAGCCTGAGGGTTGAGCCACATAGACTTCTTCCTCTAAGAAACCATTAAGAAAAGCACACTTGACATCTATTTGATATAATTTAATGCCCATAAAAGATGCAAACGCTAGTAAAATGCGAATGGCTTCAAGCCTGGCTACGGGAGCAAAAGTCTCCTCGTAGTTAATACCTTCCTCTTTATTGTAGCCTTGAGCAACAAGCCTCACTTTGTTTCTCACGATCTTACCATTCTCATCTAGCTTGTTCCGAAATACCCAACGTGTGCCAATGACTGATTGATGATTTGGCCTAGGCTTCAAGATCCAGACTTTGTTCCTTTCAAATTCGTTAAGCTCACTTTGCATAGCAATGATCCAGTCTGGCTCTTGAAGTGCCTCATCTACCTTCTTTGGTTCTATAAGAGAAACAAAAGCGTGAAACGCACAGAGATCTTTAAGTTTAGAACGAGTTTGAACACTAGATGTAGGGTCAAAGATGATATCCTTTAATGAGTGTGATGAGGAGTATTTGAACTTTCTCTTGCTAGTCTCAGCTCCCTGGTTCGTCACATCAATATGATTGATTTGTGGTACATCTGACTCCATGGATATGTTGTGCTCAGTTGCTATAGTTTATGAAGTCTCAACACTTTTGGATTGGTCGCTAAGGGCTTTGGACTGAGCTTCAACACCTTGGGCCATTTCTTCAGTGTTAAGAATCTGATCCTGCATGTTCCTCTTCTTTGTGTTCTTGGTAGCAATATCATCACCTTCTTCATTCTCTGTATGGTTGTTAAGATCTAGATCTGTAACATTTTCACTTAAAGAACCGTCATTGCATTCATCAAATATAACATGTATACTTTCCTCAACCATCTTGGTCCTCTTGTTGAAGATTCTATATGCTTTGCTACTTGTGGAGTAGCAAAGAAATATACCTTCATCCCTACGCGCATCAAATTTCCCAAGGTTATCTTTTCCATTGTTATGAACAAAACAAGTACAGCCAAAGAGTTTAAAATACGATATAAGGGGTTTGCGGCCTTTGAAAAGTTCATAAGGAGTTTTCTTTAAGATGTAATGAATAAGACAACGATTCAAAATATAGTTAGCTGTGTTAACAGCTTTAGCCCAATATGTTTTAGGTAATGCATTTTCTAAAAGCATAGTCCTGGCCATGTCCTCTAGAGTGCGGTTCTTTCGTTCCACAACCCAATTTTGTTGAGGTGTCCTAGGAGCAGAAAAATTATGAGAGATGTCATATTTAGCACAAAACAAATCAAACTGAAGTTGATCAAACTCCCTACCATGATCACTTCGAATTGACACTATGGGCTTGTTTCTTAAAGTTTGCAACTCCTTACAAAGTTTGGAAAACTCAAACAAGGCCTCTGATTTTTCTTTTAAAAATGCAACCCAAGTATATCTCGAAAAATCATCAACAACAACAAGCATGTACTTTTTACCATTGGGAGATTTTACTCGCATAGGACCACATAAATCCATATGTAAAAGTTCAAGGGGTCTAGAAGTACTTACAACCTTTTTGGGTTTGAAAGAGCTACGTGTTTATTTACCTCATGTGCATGCTTTGCACATATCAATACTTTTGAAGTCCATCTCAGGTAGTCCTCTTACAAGCTCTTTGGACACAAGCTTTTGTAGTGTATGTGGGCTTACATGACCGAGTCTCCTGTGCCAAAGCTTTGGATCGTCCGTCAAATCCTTTAGGCAGGTTAAGCTTCCTTGTGCCACTTGCTCAGCATTCACAGCATAGATGTTGTTATAGCGATAGACAGTTAGAACTATTTCACCTGTATCTTCTCTGCGCACTAGAAATCTTTTCTTGTTAAATCCAACATCATTACCACTATCACATAGTTGAGAAATGCTAAGAAAATTATACTTCAAACCATTAACAAGATAAACATTTTTAATACTATGGTTAGGATCACTCCCAACGCTACCAATACCAACGATGTCACATTTTCCTTTATCACCAAGAGTGATTGTTCCAGTGGATTGCTTCTTTAGATCATGGAAGAGAGACCTCTTCCCACTCATATGTCTCGAGCATCCACTATCAATAATCCATTTTTTCTCCTTCACGTTGGTGATCTCCTGCAAGACAAAAATCAACCTTTGTGGCTAGACCAATAAGCAAATTTAGATCCATTATTGGGATAAACCATATTTGGTAAAATAGTGCCTTTGGGGACCCAAACTTGCGTTATCCGTTCTTTTCTCAAGTGAACAGGAAATGTATTGCGAATGATATGTGGATCATTTCTTCTATAGGGGCAGGTCTCTTTTACATGTCCCTTTCTTGCACAGTGGTGACATATAGGAGAGGTTCTGCTTCCTTTTGCCTTTATAAAAGTGGTAATGTGCTGCTTCTTTAAAAACCTTGGATTGTAACCAATACCACTTTTGTTTAGAGAACTTTGTTGCTCACCCAACATCCTATCAAGAGTGCATTTGGACTTGGTAAAACTTATGAGGGCTATCTGTTGCTCTTGAATCTTCTTATTCAGGGAGATCTTCTTGTTCTCTAAGTCATGATGTTCATTTCTTAGAGACGAGAGATCTTGCTTGAGTTCAAATTTCTCTAAGTCAAGAGTCTTGACTTTAATGTAAAGACCTGAATAAGAGGTTTCAAGACTTTGACCCTCATAGACAGTTCCTCAATAGTTCTTTCCTGGTCCACAGTTTTCTTAATAAGAGTGTTGGTTTGGGCAATAAGTTTCTCTTCATTGGCAATCATATTAGAAAGGAATTCCGATAATACCTCTTTTGGACTTGCCATAAGCTCTCTTACAGTTACCTCAAGTTGCTCGTCGTGGGATTCATCTCTTGAGGCCATGAGACAAAGGTTGGCTTTTTCATCATCGGAGTATGAGTCACTTGAGTCAGAATCACTCCAAGCTGCCACCATGGCTTTCTTTTTCCATCTATCACCTTTCTTGAAATGACTCTTCTTCTTTTGAGGGCAGTCTTTCACAAGATGGTCTGTTTTACCACATTCAAAACAAGACAAAGGTTTAGTCTTCTTGTCATATTTGTTGTATTGAGTCTTACCTCGGAATATAGAAGACTCTGATCCATCCTTTTTGTTGAATTGCTTCTTCATTTTGAGGATTCGAGAAAGACCCCTTGTAATGAGAGCCAAGGATTCATCCTCATCCCCAGACTCATCTTCGAATCAGACACATCTTTGGGCTCATCCTTCTTAGACTTGAGTGCCAAGTTCTTAGTGCTTGTTGGAAGTTCTGCATCGTCTTCATTGAGAATCATCTCATGTGTGATCAGCTTCCCAAGCAAGTCATCAAGGGGTAGCTTGGTGAGATTCTGGGCTTCTTCTATGGCTGTCACTTTCGGACACTATTTGTCTTTTGGGAGGCACCTCAATATCTTCCTTACTTTCTCAACATTCTCAAAGGTCTTGCCAAGAGAGTCAAGGTTGTTCGTGATCTCCATGAACCGTGTGAAAATGGCCTTAATAGACTCATCTGGCTTCATTTTGAAGAGTTCATACTTTCGAAGGAAAATGCTGATCTTGTTGTCCTTCACTTGACTAGTTCCTTCGTAGGTGACAACTAGCTTGTCCCAAATATCTTTAGCCGACCTACAAGATGAAATACGGTTAAACTCATCAGTGCTAAGACCACAATATAGTAAGTTAATGGCCCTGTAGTTCTTGGAGATGAGTTCAAGATCCGCTTGAATGAATTCAGCCTCGGTCTTCGCGACTTTGGTTCCATTTGGTCCGTCTTTCACTGGAACCTTCGGACCATTCTCTATAATGTTCTAAAGTTCCCGATCTTAATCTATAATGAACATTTTCATCAAGGACCTCCAGTGGACGAAGTTGTTTCCTACAAATAGTGGTGGTCTACTGGTAGACCTTCCTTGTGCAAATCCTCCGCTTGCTTCACCAGACATGATCAAAACTCACAAGATTGTTAGATCAAAAGCAGTGAGTAAGGCTCTGATATAAATTGAAGGTTCGATAATGTATAACAAAGTAGAATAAAGATACTCTAGAAGGGGGGTTGAATAGAGTATGCCAACTTTTCGCTGATAATCTCAAGACTTTTGAAAGACTTGCAAAACCCTTTGAGATTAGATTTAATTCTTTCCTCTGGAAATCCTGAATCACAAAAGAGTTATACAATTCAAAACAAATGCGGAAATATGGTAAAGCAGTAAGTAAAGGACGCAACGAATTGTTAACGAGGTTCGGCTCCTTAAAGGCTTAGTCCCCGCCTAGGGTTCTTCCACAACCCTAGGATTCAACCGGCTTTATTGATTCACAAGACTTAGGATCCTAATAGCTCACCGAGAAGCCTCTCTTCTATACAATTGCAATCTAGTCAACTCACGTTCTCTTGGAGTCCTAGACCAATCTAGAAGAGCCCCACCTTTCTCAGCTATCTAGTACAATCCTTTTACACTTCGTGAATCAATCGCCTAGTGTCCACTTCCTGAGTTACAAACTCTCGAGTATAACACTCTCTCAAAATATATCCTATAAGCTCACTGTATAACTCTCAAATGCTTTGAAATGAAAGATAACACTCTTAACAACTAGCAGAGAGCTCACGAAGAAGACAGATTGACTTGCAGGCTTAAGAGCGAATGAATGCTTGTGTTCAACAAATGTACTTGTCTTCTCTTCTTCATCTCCTTTTTATATAAGATCAAATCGGCGCCTCTTTCAAAGAAGGATCTTCTCTCAACGGTTAGTCCAGATCACGGCAATCTTCACAATCTTCTATTCTGGGAAACTCTGAAGCCATGATCCGCCAGATTCGATCTTCATGTCTTTTAGCTTAAGAAAGGAGATTTCATTCGAAAATATTGCTGCATAAAATATATAATAATATCTGGAAATATATATGATAATAACATATAATAACATTCGGAAATAATATGCACATAATACAGTTTTTGTGTTTCATCAACACAATTGTAGCTTCAAGACCTTTGACACAAACTATGTATCAAAGCCTTTGAAACCATTTTCGATTTTCATCAAGGGAGTGGAGTTATCAGGCTGAAAACTGAGGATATCAAATCGAAGGCCCGTTACAAGGATTGATTAATCGTGAAAGGGTTCAGCCAAAAGAAGGGCTTCGCCCTTGAAGAAATATTCTCACCGGTCGTGAAGATGTCCTCTATCCGAGTTGTTCTGTGCTAAGCGCAAGCCTAGACTTGGAGATTGAACAACTCGAAGTCAAGGCATCATTCCTCCATGGTGACCTTGAAGATAATATATACATGCAGCAGCCTACAAGATTCAAAGTTCCAAGCAAGGAGAATTTGATGTATAGACTCACAAAGAGTCTCTATGGCCTAAAGCAAGTACCAAGACAGTGGTACAAGAATTTTGACTCTTTCATGGTGGATCAAAACTTCAAGAAAACCATGAGTGACCACTGTGTCTTCATGAAGAGGTACACAAGCGGTGACTTTCTCATACTTTTGCTCTGTGTTGATGATATGTTGATAGAAGGGCATGACCGCAACAAAATAACTGCTCTAAAGAAAGACTTGAGAAAATATTGTTTTGCCATGAAAGACTTGGGACCGACAAGGCAAAACCTTGGGATGACAATCACTCATGACATAACGAGGAAGTTATCCCAAGAGAGATACATCGAGAAGGTGTTGGAGAGATTCAACATGCACAAAGCCAAACCGGTCAGCACGCCACTTGCTGGACACTTTAAGCTGAGCTCGAAGAAAAGTCCAACAAGTGAGAAGGAGAAACAAGAGATGAAGATGATAAATCCACTCCCTTGATGAAAATCAGAAATGGTTTCAAAGGCTTTGACACACAGCTTGTGTCAAAGGTATTGAAGCTACAGTTATGTTGATGAAACACAAAACCTGTATTATGTGCATATTATGTCCAAATGTTATTATATGTTTCCAGATATTATCATATATTTTATACACTAACATTGCAGCAAGATATTTTGAATTGAAATCTCTTTCCTTAAGCTTGAAGTCGTGAAGATCGAATCAGATGGATCATGGCTTCCGAGTTTCCCCAAATAGAAGATTGTGAAGATCTCCATGATCCGTTCTAGCCGTTGAAGAGAAGATTCTTCTTTGAAAGAGGCGCCGATTTTATTTCATATAAAATGAAATGAAGAGAAGAAGACACACATAGTTGTTGAACACAAGCATTCATTCACACTCAAGCCTTCAAGTCAATCTGTCTTCTTTGTGTACTCTCTGCTAGTTGTTAACAATCGTATCTTTTGTTTCAAAGCATTTGAGAGTTACACAATGAGCATATAGGATATATTCTGAGAGAGTGTTATACTCGAGAGTTTATAACTCAGGAAGTGAGCACTAGGCGATTGATTCACGAAGTGTAAGAGGATTGTACTAGATAGCTGAGAAAGGTGGGGCTCTTCTAGATTGGTCTAGGACTCCAAGAAAACGTGAGTTGACTAGATTGCAACTGTATAGGAGAGAGGCTTCTCGGTGAGATATTAGGATCCTAAGTCTTGTGAATCAATAAAGCCGGTTGAATCCTATGGTTGTGGAAGAACCCTAGGCGGGGATGTAGGCTAAGTTCGTGCCGAACCTCGTTAACAATTCATTGCGTCCTTTACTTATTGCTTTACCATATTTCCGTACTTGTTTCGATTTGTATAACTCTATTGTGATTCGGGTTTTCCAGAGGAAAGATTAAGTCGAATCTCAAAAGGTTTTGCAAGTGTTTTAAAAGTCTTGAGATTATCAACGAAAAGTTGGCATACTCTATTCAAACCCCCCCTTCTAGAGTATCTTTATCTTACTTTGTTATACTTTATAGAACCTTCAATTGGTATCAGAGCTTTACTCACTGCTTTTGATCTAACAATCTTGTGAGTTTTGATCATGTTTGGTGAAGCAAGCGGAGGATTCGCACAAGGGAGATGTACCAGTAGACCACCCCTCTTTGTAGGAAAAAACTTCGTCCACTGGAGATCCTTGATGAAAATGTTCATTATAGATCAAGATCTGGAACTTTGGAACCTTATAGAGAATGGTCCGATGGTTCCAGTGAAAGACGGACCAAATGAAACCAAAGTTGCGAAGACCGAGGCTGAATACATCCAAGCGGATCTTGAACTTATCTCTAAGAATTATAAGGCTATTAACTGATTATACTGTGGTCTTAATACTGATGAGTTTAATCGTATTTCTTCTTGTAAGACAGCTAAAGAGATTTGGGACAAGCTTGTTGTCACCTACGAAGGAACCAGTCAAGTGAAGGACACCAAGATCAGCATCTTCCTTCGAAAGTATGACCTATTCAAGATTAAGCCTGATGAGTCTATTAAGGCCATGTTCACACGATTCACGGAAATCACAAACAACCTTGACTCTCTCGACAAGACCTTTAAGAATGTTGAAAAAGTAAGGAAGATTTTGAGGTGCCTCCCAAAAGACAAATGGGGCCCTAAAGTGACAGCCATAGAAGAAGCCCAAGATCTCACCACTCTACCCCTTGATGACTTGCTTGGGAAGCTGATCACACATGAGATGATTCTCAATGAAGACGATGGAGAACTCCCAGCAAGCACTAAGAACTTGGCTCTCAAGTCTAAGAAAGATGCGCCTAAAGATGTGTCCGATTTTGAAGATGAGGATGATGATGAGGATGATCCCTTTGCTCTTATTACAAGGGGTCTTTCTCGAATCCTCAAAATGAAGAAGCAATTCAACAACAAGGATGGATCAGAGTCTTCTAAAATTCGAGGTAAGTCTCAATACAACAAATATGACAAGAAGACTAAACCCATGTCTTGTTTTGAATGTGGTGAAACAGACCATCTAGTAAAAGACTTTCCTCAAAAGAAGAAGAGCCAGTTTAAGACAGGTGACAGATGGAAGAAGACTAAACCCATGTCTTGGAGTGATTATGACTCAGGTGACTCGGACTCCGACGATGAAAAGGCGAACTTTGTCTCATGGCCTCAGGAAATGAATCCCACGATGAGCAACTTGAGGTAACTATGAGAGAACTCTTGGCAAGTCCAAAAGAGGTACTATCGGAATTCCTTTCTAATATAATTGCCAATGAAGAGAAACTTATTGCTCAAACTAACACCCTTATCAAGAAAACCGTGGACAAGGAAAGAACTATTGAGGAACTGTCTAGGAGGGTCCAAAATCTTGAAACCTCTTATTCAGGTCTTGACATTAAAGTCAAGACTCTTGACTCAGAGAAATCTGAACTCAAGCAAGATCTCTCGTCTCTGAGAAGTGAACATCATGACTTAGAAAATGAGAAGATCTATCTGAATAAGAAGATTCAAGACCAACAGACAGCCCTCATAAGTTTTACCAAATCCAAAGGCACTCTTGATAGGATGTTGGGTGAGCAAAAAAGTTCTCTAAACAAAAGTGGTATTGGTTACAATCCAAGGTTTTTAAAGAAGGAACACATTACCACTTTTGTAAAGGCAAAAGGAAGCAGAACCTCTCCTATATGTCACCACTGTGCAAGAAAGGGACATGTAAAAGAGACCTGTCCCTATAGAAGAAAGGATCCACATATCATTCGCAATACCTTTCCTGTTCACTTGAGAAAAGAACGGATAACGCAAGTTTGGGTCCCCAAAGGCACTATTTTACCAAATATGGTTTATCCCAATAATGGATCTAAATTTGCTTATTGCTCTAACCACAAAGGTTGATTTTTATTTTGCAGGAGATCACCAAGGTTAAAGAACAAAAATGGATTATTGATAGTGGTTGCTCGAGACATATGAGTGGGAAGAGGTCCCTCTTCCATGAGCGAAAGAAGCAATCCACTGGAACAATAACTCTTGATGACAAAGGAAAGTGTGACATCGTTGGTATTGGTAGTATTGGAAGTGATACTAACCATAGCATTAAAAATGTTTATCTTGTTAATGGTTTGAAATATAATTTGCTTAGTGTTTCTCAACTATGTGATAGTGGTAATAATGTTGGATTTAACAAGAAAAGATGTCTAGTGCGCAGAGAAGATACAGTTGAAGTTGTTCTAACTGCCTATCGCTATAACAACATCTATGCTATGAATGCTGAGCAAGTGGGACAAGGAAGCTTAACCTGTCTAAAGGCTTTGACGGACGATCCAAAGTTCTGGCACAGAAGACTCGGTCATGTGAGCCCACATACACTACAGAAGCTTGTGTCCAAAGGGCTTGTAAGAGGACTACCTAAGATGGACTTCAAAGGTATTGATATGTGCAAAGCATGCATAGGAGGTAAACAAACACGTAGCTCTTTCAAACCCAAAAAGGTTGTAAGTACTTCTAGACCCCTTGAACTTTTACATATGGATTTATGTGGTCCTATGCGAGTCAAATCTCCCCGTGGTAAAAAGTACATGCTTGTTGTTGTTGATGATTTTTCGAGATATACTTGGGTTGCTTTTTTAAAAGAAAAATCAGAGGCCTTATTTGAGTTTTCAAAACATTGTAAGGAGTTGCAAACTTTAAGAAACAAGCCCATAGTGTCTATTCGAAGTGATCATGGTAGGGAGTTTGATCAACTTCAGTTTGATTTATTTTGCGCTAAATATGGCATCTCCCATAATTTTTCTGCTCGTAGGACACCTCAACAAAATGGGGTTGTAGAACCAAAGAACCGCACCCTAAAGGACATGGCCAGGACTATGCTTTTAGAAAATGCATTACCTAAAACCTATTGGGCTGAAGCTATTAACACAGCTAACCATATTTTGAATCGTTGTCTTATTCGTTCCATCTTAAAAAAACTCCTTATGAACTTTTCAAAGGCCGCAAACCTCTTATATCGTATTTTAAACCCTTTGGCTGTACTTGTTTTGTTCATAACAATGGAAAAGATAACCTTGGGAAATTTGATGCGCGTAGTGATAAAGGTATATTTCTTGGCTACTCCACAAGTAGCAAAGCATATAGAATCTTCAACAAGAGGACCAAAATGGTTGAGGAAAGTATACATGTTATATTTGATGAATGCAATGACGGTTCTTTAAGTGAAATTGTTGCAGATCTAGATCTTAACAACCATACAGAGAATGAGGATGGTGATAATATTGCTACTAAGAACACAGAGAAGAGGAACATGCAGGATCAGATTCTTAACACTGAAGAATTGGCCCAAGGTGTTGAAGCTCCGTCCAAAGCCTTTGGCGACCAATCCAAAAGTGTTGAGACTTCAGAAACTGCTGTAACTGAACCTAACAAATCCACGGAGTCAGATGTACCACAAATCAATCCTGTTGATGTGACAAACCAGGGAGCTGAGACTAGCAAGAGAAAGTTCAAATACTCCTCATCATACTCATTAAAGGATATCATCTCTGACCCTACATCTAGTTTCAAACTCGTTCTAAACATAAAGATTTCTGTACATTTCACCCGTTTGTTTCTCTTATAGAACCAAAGAAAGTAGATGAGGCCCTTCAAGAGCCAGACTGGATCATTGCTATGCAAAGTGAGCTTAATGAATTTGAAAGGAACAAACTCTGGACCTTAAAGCCTAGGCCAAAGCATCAATCAGTCATTGGCACACGTTGGGTATTTCGGAAAAAGCTAGATGAGAATAGTGAGATCGTGAGGAACAAAGCAAGGTTCGTTGCTCAAGGGTACAATCCAGAGGAAGGTATTGACTACGATGAGACTTTTGCTCCCATAGCCAAGCTTGAACCCATTCGCATATTATTAGCATTTGCATCTTTCATGGGCATAAAGTTATATCAAATGGATGTCAAGTGTGCTTTTCTTAATGGTTTCTTAGAGGAAGAAGTCTATGTGATCAACCCCCAGGTTTTGAAAGTTCGGAATTTCCTAATCATGTTTACAAACTAGACAAAGTGCTATATGGTTTGAAACAAGCCCCAAGAGCTTGGTATGAACGCTTGTCAAAATATCTTTTAGAAAATGATTTTAAAAGGGGGTTGATCGACAAGACTCGTTTTATCAAGACCAAAGAAAAGGACATTTTGGTTATTCAAATTTATCTTGATGATATATTGTTTGGGGCTACTAACACATCTTTGTGCAAAGAATTTTATGATATTATGTGCGGTGAATTTGAGATGAGCTTGATGGGTGAACTCAACTTCTTTTTAGGATTACAAGTTCATCAATCTAAGAAAAGGATCTTTGTCAACCAAAGCAAGTACACTAAGGATTTCTTGAAGAATTTCAAGATGGATCAATCCAAAGCCGCCAAGACACCCATGAGCTCAACCTTATCTCTAGATCAGGACAAGACTGGGAAGAGTGTCAATCAAAAGGAGTATCGAGGGATGATTGGATCTTTATTATACCTTACTACTAGTAGACCTGACATCATGTTTAGTGTTTGCATGTGTGCTAGGTTTCAAGCTGACCCTAAGGAATCTCACCTCGTGGCTGTGAAAAGGATCTTTCGATATCTCAATGGCACTAAGGAGCTTGGCTTGTGGTATCCAAAGCAAAGAGATTTTACACTAATTGGATATACTGATGCAGACTTTGCAGGCTATAAGGTGGATAGGAAGAGCGCGTCAGGATATTGCCAATTCTTAAGAACATCCTTGATCAGTTGGCACTCAAAGAAACAAAACTCAGTTTCTCTATCCACTGCCAAAGCCGAATACATAGCAGCTGGAGCATGTTTCTCCCAAATCCTTTGGATAGTTCAATAAATGAGAGATCTTGGCATCAACCTCAAAGGCATTCCCATTAAGTGTGACAATACAAGTGCCATCTCCATTACAAAGAATCCTGTTCAGCATTCAAGAACCAAACATATTGATGTAAGGTATCATTTCATTAGAGACCATGTCGAAAAAGGTGATGTGTCCATATCCTTTATTTCAACTGATTATCAATGGGCTGACATTTTTACTAAGCCTTTGGCAGAGGACAGGTTCACCTTCATTAGACGTGAGATCGGAATGCTTAACAGGGATGCACTTTCGTAGGGGGAGCTTTCCCCTTACGAAAGATAATTTCTACTTAGTGTTAAGACCTTTGAGATTCATGTCAAAGTTTGTGAACTGAATGGTAGAGCACATATAACGGATCATATATCTGGTTAATATCTTTTTAGATACTTGATCAAATATAGTTTTAATGGATTTTTAACCTTCTTTATGCATTACACATTTTATTTCCCAAAAATCTCTTATGTGAGTATATTTATTTATGGAAATTTTTTTTTCAGAAATATTCCTTCTTGAATTGGAAATGTGAAAAGATGGTTTGAATTTTAAATTTTTGGCAAATCAGATCTTTTCAAAATGGCAGTGTGTTATGATTATTACCATTGGAACCATAAACCCGTCCCATCAACTTACCCTTCTCACCCTTTTTAAACCACATGTTCTTACCCTAACTATTCCTCACCTCTCCAGAACTACCTAAACCCTCTGTCTCTTAAACTTCTCCTTCAACCTTTATCTGAAAGCTTAATCGAATCCCATCCATGGCACCCAAATCTAAGAAGACCTCCACACCCAAACGCCTTGGCACTACCCCTAAAGGACGCCAGGCCCCTCTTGTGATATCCCCTCAATCCGAACGTACTCCTCAAGCTATTGTCCCAAGCATTGTCCCGAGCACCGTCCCTGAGAGCACCATTGCCGAAATCAAGCAGTCCCTGAAGCGCCCAACGAAGAAGTCTCTCAATGCAAAGCAAAAAAGGAAGAGAAAGATCATTGCTGAGGAAGAGGAGGATCTTGATGCGATTCTAGAGCGAGATGCTACAAAAGAGGTCGAGGAAGAGGCCTAGAGAAAGAAAAAGGCCGAGGAAGAGGCTGAGAAGCAAGGAAAAAGGCTGAGGAAGAGGCTGGGCAAGCAAGAAAAGAGATGGAGGAAGAGGCCCAACGAGTTGCTGAGAAGGAGGTTCCCACTAAAGAGGAACCAGAGGAAGAGGAAGAGGAGGACGACGAGACTGCAGACGACGACGACGAGGCTGAGGAAGACGATGCTGAAGTGTCCACTGAGGACTCGGGGTCTGAGGAAGAAGAGGAAGAGGAGCCAGAACCTGTTCCCTTTCCTACTCCTCCTCCTCCTCCCCCGTCTCCGAAGAAGAGCAAATCCACTAAAGCAAAGCCTCCATCTCCCAAACGCTCAAGGAAAGCCACTCTCAGAAGCTTTGACGAGCATGTCAAGACGTCTGCTCCGACAAAAGCTCAAAGGAAGAACGCCGATCCGCCTGCACTTATCCAGGTAAACCAATCCTTACCCTCCTCCTTGTTTGAAAATGCTGAGATGGCTGGAAAGTGGGTAGACGAGTTTAGAACTCGTAAGATTTGTTGTTCAGATTTTATTGATCTTGATTTTTTAGAAGCTTTGAACCTACCCTGCATCTCTCTCCTCAAACAAACCTTTGCCTGGACCCTTCTGAACCTTGAATCCGTATACTACCCCAACTCACCCGTCTATTTTACATAAACCTCAAAGCCAAACACACTGCTGATGGTTGGTCTTTGGAATCAGTCGTCAAGGGAGTTAGAATCACATTCAACTCCATTGACTTCGCTGATCTCCTTGGCCTTCCTAAACCTTGTCCACCCTCTTCTGAAACCCCCACAAAAGATCAGTGCGTTGCTCTTGCCCAATCCAAATATTTGCTCCCCGAAGCATCAACCAGCACCACCAAACAGCTTACCCACTCGTCCCTTACTCTCGAGGCAAAAATCATCTTCAACATCATTGTGAGATGCCTCTTACCCCGAATCAACTCTGGCTCCCTCCTCACTGACAACGCTATGGTCCTTCTATACCGCATTTTGAATGGCCATGATCTTGATCTGGCCAATACCATTCTAGGATCCATGGCTCACATCTGCAAAGCCAGAAAAGGAACTCCCCTCCCCTTCGCAAACCTTTTGACCCATGTCTTCATAGCTTCTGAAATTGATTTCAAAAATGAAGAACAATAACATCATATGGGTAAATTCGACTCCAAGAGCTTTGAGAAGATTGGCATCACTCAATCCCCCCAAGGGACTTGGAGTCTTGCCTCTCCCTCAAAAACTCTTCCCACTGCCTCTGCCATCGATGAGCGCATGGAAAACCTAGAGTTGGGTTTGGAGGAAGTTCGCCTGGACGTCAAGGAGCTACACCGAGAGTTGTTGTTGGAGATGGGCGGGGTGGCTAAGCTGTTGAATGAGCTGAATTTGTTGTTCACTGATGGTGCTTAAGATTATGAATCCTAAACCCCTACCCTACCCTAGCCCATGATGTAACACACTGCTGGTTTTTGTTGGTTTTTCAAAACTTTTGGTTACTATTTTTACCATCCTCCCTTTGTTGAAAGACAAAAAGGGGGAGAAGGCTGATGGTTTAGACTTTGAAAATACTGTGAACCAAGGGTCTTGGAAGACCTTGTTTTGTTTTACTTTGTTGGATGTTTCTCTTTGGCTTTAAAAACTGATGATCCAACATTTGTCTAACACATGCAGGTACTTAGTCTGATTTTGCTTATAATATATTTGCTTGACTAAGTTACAGGGATGCACAGGTTTTGTCTTTCACCATGGGGGAGATTGATAACTCAAGTCCCTTGATGAAAATCGGAAATTGTTTCAAAGGCTTTGACACACAGCTTGTGTCAAAGGTCTTGAAGCTACAACTGTGTTGATGAAACACAGAACCTGTATTATGTGCATATTATGTCCGAATGTTATTATATGTTTCCAGATATTATCATATATTTTATACACTAACATTGCAGCAAGATATTTCGAATTGAAATCTCCTTCCTTAAGCTTGAAGTCGAGAAGATCGAATCAGGTGGATCATGGCTTCCGAGTTTCCCCAAATATAAGATTGTGAAGATCGCCATGATCTGTTCTAGCCGTTGAAGAGAAGATTCTTCTTTGAAAGAGACGCCAATTTGATTTCATATAAAAGGAGATGAAGAGAAGAAGACACACATAGTTTTTTAACACAAGCATTCATTCACACTCAAGCCTTCAAGTCAATCTGTCTTCTTCGTGTGCTCTTTGCTAGTTGTTAAGAGTCGTATCTTTTGTTTCAAAGCATTTGAGAGTTACACAGTGAGTTTATAGGATATATTCTGAGAGATTTTTATACTCGAGAGTTTAGAACTCAGGAAGTGAGCACTAGGCGATTGATTCACGAAGTGTAAGAGGATTAAACTAGATAGCTGAGAGAGGTGGGGCTCTTCTAGATTGGTCTAGGACTCCAAGGGAACGTGAGTTGACTAGATTGCAACTGTATAGGAGGGAGGCTTCTCGGTGAGCTATTAGGATGCTAAGTCTTGTGAATCAATAAAGCCGGTTGAATCCTAGGGTTTTGGAAGAACCCTAGGCAGGGACGTAGGCCAAGTTCGTGCCGAACCTCGTTAAAAATTCGTTGCGTCCTTTACTTATTGCTTTACCATATTTCCGCAATTGTTTCGAGTTGTATAACTCTCTTGTGATTCAGGTTTTCAAGAGGAAAGATTAAGTCTAATCTCAAAAGGTTTTGCAAGTGTTTCAAAAGTCTTGAGATTATCAACGAAAAGTTGGCATACTCTATTCAACCCCCCCCCCCCCTCTTCTAGAGTATCTTTATCTTACTTTGTTATACTTTATCGAACCTTCAGAAGAGTACCCCATATTCATCTGCGGTAAGCAGTCTTATGTACGCAATGGTCTATATGAGGCCTGATATCGCCTATGTAGTAGGGGTTATAAGCCTCTTCTTGGCAAACTTGGGGAAGAAACACTGGGATGCAGTGAAATGGATCCCCCGGTATCTACGAGGTACTACCAAAAGGTGTTTATGCTTCGGAAATAGGAAGCCTATGTTAGAAGGATACCTAGATGCAGATTGGGCTGGAGACAATAATTCCAGGAAATCAACATCAGGCTATCTAACTACCTTTGTAGGGGGGACGTGTTTCATGGCAATCAAAGTTACAAAAGATTGTTCCCTTATCCACCATCGAAGTAGAATACATCACAGCTACAGAGGCCTGTAAGGAGATGTTGTGGTTGAAGAGCTTCTTATTCCATCTAGGAGTAGAGCAAGACAAATATGTCTTGCAGTGTGATAATCAAAGCGCTATTCACCTAGCAAAGAATCCGACCTATCACTGATCTCGCTCAATGCACATCGATATCCGATATCATTGGATCTGAGACATCCTCGAAGAGAAGCTTCTACAGCTTGACAAGGTGCATACAGAGAAGCTAGAATAAGTCCGACATGATGTCCAAGGTGATTCCGATAAGGAAGTTCGAAGACTGCTGTCAAGGATCTGGTGTCATAACACACCTATGATTAAGTCTGGAAGGGGGAGAATTGTTGGGTTCCCTCCTTAATTGGGCTAAGAAAATTGTTGGGCCAAAAAAATTATTAATTTGGAGCAGCCCACGTTCAAGAAGGTTGAAAACTTTACTAGACTAATTCAAGGAAGAAAGTCGAGATGGGTCCACATGATGGTAGCCGAAGATAAGTAGAAAAGTCTAGGATTATATGCTAATTTCTAGTCTAGTAATTTGGGTGTAATCACTAGAAAATTCTAGGCCAATTGGTGAAAACATTCACCGAATTTGGCTGCCTATATATAGGCCTTAGATGGACTTTGTTCATCATCCAAATCCAAGCAAAGCAAATCCAAAGTGTGTGCACGTGAGAGCAAGTGTGAGAGATAAATCCTAGTAAGAGTGAGTGTGTGAGCTACAAAAATATATAGTTAGAGTTGTAATTTGTAAGTTTTTCTACTATATAATACGAGTTTCACTTTTACACAAAAGTGAGTCTGGCGTTTACCCTTTTACGCACTCTTGGTATGCAAGTTGTTGGCACGGGTGGTTAGGCTCTGAATGCTCTGGATGTGTATGGCTCGTTGTTCCCAGTCATCGAGACCTCCCGGTGACCCGCCGGACAAAGCGCGGTCGTGGAAGGATAGGCTAATGGGTGGTACCAACTTTGGGGGTGGAATGGCGGACGTGTGCTATGAGGATGAGAAGGTTACAGTATCCTACCCAAGCGGAGTTGATTGTGATCCGGTGGTGAACATCTCACAGGAGGTCATGACTGTTCTTGAGTTAGTTTGGCAATCATCTTCGATCATTTGTCTTAGACATCTTTATCCCCTATGCCACTATGGATAAAAAAAACTTCATGAAATCTGGAGTCTGGCAGGTAAACTATTTCTTGCAGACCTACCAAAGGGGTTCTGTGTGGCGAGGTTTGACAATGAACATGACTACCTCAAGGCACTTACAAGCGGCCTCCATACCAAGTAACTCAAATTGCCAAGATCCTCGATTCAGAAGGTTGAATGCAAAAAATTCTTAAGATTGTTGATTGCAATCTTATCATTCCCTGTCACTAAGATGTCGTCGACATATATTGCAAGGGACACAACAGACCCACCAACTTTATTGTGAAATAGTGAGTGATCATTGAGACAGTTTTATATACCATTGGTGTGAAGCCAGTTTAAGACAATAAAGAGATATGTTCAAACGACAAACCTTCCCCGGAAATTGATCTTATAATCCCAATGGTACCTTCATATAAACTTTAGTGTCAATATCTCCGTGAAGAAAAGCGTTATTGACATCTAAGTGAGTCAGAAACCATTACTTCTTGACAGCAATCAAAACCAAGCACCGAATCGTCGGTAAGAAAGTCTTTGAATAATCAACTCCAGCTTTTTGAGAACAACCACGAATCACGAGATGATCTTTATATTGCTCAAAAGAAAGAAATGATTGGGAAATAAAATCAGATTTCTGTTAGGAGAGAAATCAAGTATGAAATAAATATAAAATATAAATCTCAAACCGAATCTCTAAACCACGCAAATAAATTACAAGAAACCCTCCCGTTGTAGTGGTAGGGAATCAGGATCAAATCCACGAGGATGCGTGTCAGCGCTCACCTAATCAGTTTCAAAATCAGCCCCTGACGTCGACCAGAAGTGGACTCGATGTCAACCAGAAGTTGACTCGATGCCGACTCGAACAGTCGATCTTCTCTGCAAATTTGCACAATAGAAAACAAGGCACTCGATGTCGACTCAGATGTGACTCGATGTCAAGTCTATGGACTCGATGTCAAGTGTGTGCAGTGAAAACAAACGTGCAAAAATCAAAAGTCGGAAAAGAAAGTCCGAAGAATATAAGGATGAATAAGAAGATATATGAACAGAAATAAACGCATGTTGATTGGTTCGAATTCAATTAATTAAAGAACTTCCAAATTCGGGGAATCATGCCACAACAATAATCATATAAGACTTATGCCAAATTCATGAAAGATTATGTCTTTTCATCAAATAACTTTCGTTATTAACAAATAGGTGGATATAGGCTCTCGCATAAACCCTAATTGTTACTACCCTTTTTGATAATTAATCCAAAAGCATATTAAGATTACTTTCGCTTCAATAATACAAATAAGGATTTACCTACTACTGTCGTAGAAGAATCATGCAAATAGGGATAGAAGATGAAATCACAATAAAAATCATACCTTTGAGCATAATCTTACATGGATACCGTTGGACTCACCCCGAACCTAGAAGTAGGGTGACTACTCGCGCCTCATTACAATAGCAAACATCATATTCATAAAGAAAATAACTTGAATTAAATTAAAAACGAAAGAGTACAAACCGAACAAAGCCAAACCGCTCTCGCCTTCCAACTTCACTCGACTTCTCGCTCTCTCTCTCTCTCTCTCTCTCTCTCTCTCTCTCTCTCTCTCTCTCTCTCTCTCTCTCTCTCTCTCTCTCTCTCTCTCTACTCTCTACTCTCTATATTGCCTAACTATGTGTTTTCACAATTGCTTGTGAGCTGGAATGAATAAAAACTCAGCCCCTAGGGCTTTATTTGTAGGGCTCAATCCTTGCTATCCAAGGAGAGCAATCTATCTATCTATATCTAAATCTATCTAAAGATAAAACATTGCTTAATAAATTAAATTGAAAGAAATAAAACATCCTAGGTAAATATGGAATTTACCCAATAGGATAGATGTCCAACTGTTGTGGATAGAAGATCTCTTCCTTCATGTAGAAGCAATTGCATTCGGTTTTTGATTCGGATTCAGCGTCGGATCGGGTACTGGATGTCACTCGACATCGAGGCAGATGACTCTACGTCGAGTCATGTCTTCTGCTCTCGAGTTGTCTTGCTCTTGACGTCGTCTCTCCATGTATGTGTGTGTGTCGAATATGCACTCAATATCGAGTCATCTGGACTCGATATCGACTCCCTCATGTCGAGTCGAGTGCTTCCTTCTTTCTGGCTTGATATGTTGGCTCGCTTTCACTCGACGTCGAGTCACTTGGTCGATGTCGAGTGACTCTTCAGTAGATGTCGAGTGCTTTGACAACTTCTTTTCCTCTTCTCTGAATTGCTCCGATTTCTGCGATATTAAACAAGAACTTGTGTAGATCTCTATATATGACAAATAAACATAAAATACACAATTCCTGCACCATTCTTACCCAGAAATATAAATTGTGGATAGAAATCGAAATAGATGTAAGCGAAAAACATGGCAAATTGAGCGCACTTCAATTTCTTTCCCTTCTGGCAGATAAAATCCTGCAACCTTTTGGTTGCCCCTATCTCTCTAGTTGACTGACGGAGGGAAAATCGTTGATTCACCTCACCAAAAATAAATCCCAAACAAACAAACTAGTATAGTATGCAAGTAAGGGGTCGAACCCTAGAGAATCAAGTATTTCTAAATATTGTGTATTTATCAATATAAAAAGAAAAGATTTTTATGAATGAAAATAAAAGAAAATAATATTGATAAAAGCAAATAAAGAATAGAAGAAAAGCGTTTCCACCTACAAGTTCTCGACTTTGGTTGGTTTTATTGGTCATCGAATCCTTTTCAAGTTATTATCTTTTCCTACGAATTCCTCCCGTCTTGGTTTAAGTAGATTAAAAGTCATACGAGTCCAATTAATCCCTTACACCTCAATGCAATCTTAACACGGTCAAGATTTAACAAAGAGATAGCAAATAATCCCAAGAACTTGAGCATATAAATAACATCAATTAAACACGGTAAATCAATGTTTAAGATATATGTCAACTCCCTACATAATCATGCTTCAAACACGGAATCCACAATCTTATGCGTGCTACTACGAAAATAACACAAATACGAAAGTATTAAATCCTAGCATGAAATCAATATTATCAAGGTAGCTAATCAAGATAACATCAATAACATAATCAATATCACACAAAGAAGTTGAAAGAATTATAGAGGAAAAATAACTTATATTAGAAACTCACAAACCACCAACCAAGTCTCGAAAGTGTAGGCGGAAACTACAAAATTAGCCAAACATGGCATACCTAAGCTTTCTTCTCTTTAATGGTGATTTCTCTACTTGAAAATTCTTTCATAAGAAAACTAACCCTAAAACATCCTATTTATAAGCCTAAAGTCTTGCATAAACATGGAAAAAGATAGACAAATAAGATAGAAACTTCCTAAACAAACTAGATAGAAGATAGACTTTCCAAATTTAATTCAGCGTCAAATTTCGCTGGCAACGAAAATTTCTGCTGGCAGCGAATGGCCTTGAATGAGCTCCTGTTGGATTTTTGCTACAACCTCGCTACCACACTCGCTGGCAGCGAATGTCCATGCCTTGGAATATTTTTCAAGCTTCTTCGATTCCATGGTTTTCGCTTCCGCGAGTCCGCTCTTCCACTGGGGCGAGTGGCCGAGTTGTCGTCGTCTTGGTGCATCCCGCTGGCAGCGAGGATTTCCGCGGCAGCGAGTGGCTCGTTGCAGCGAGTCCAGTCACTGGCAGCGAATGCTGCCTGGTCGGCCGGGCTGACTCGACTCGCTGGAAGCGAACTCCATTCGCTGGCAGCGAGACGTGCTCAGGGACTTGCTCAGACATGATGTCTCTGACTTGATTCGTTGCAGCGGAAATCCATTCGCTGTCAGAGAAAATCCAGCAGAACACCATCACGTAGATCTTCGAAAGAGCTTTCCAACGCATGCTCATATGCGTCGATCGGACATCCGAGGCCTCCGGAAAGTGCGTTACAAGTTCAGCTCGCCGAGCGGACAGCTTTCGCGACTCGCCCTCGTTTTCGCTCTTAGACCTCGATTTCATGCTCCGTTGCTCCTTAGGCTGTTCCATTCTCTTCGGGACTTCTTCCTTAAGCTCTCCCAAGTCTCGCCTTAGCCTTCCTTAGCTCCGTTCCTCGTGTTCTTTGCCTCGGATCTACGAATCTACATAAAACCATCGAAATAGCGTAGATTCCGAACTTTTTCACAAAACAAGCGCTAATCTAATTAACACTAAAACATGAATATATGACAATGAAATGCACCTAAACTAACCTAGAATGCCTATTGGAATATGTCTTATCATTGACCTTCAAAGAGGAGGAAAAATTGCATGATCACATAAAATCTCATGAGATATCTGTGGGGAGGACAATAATTGGTGTAGGAAATGAGGTAAAATCTCATCAGATATCTATGGGGGGTCAATAATTGGTGCAAAAAATGAGGTAAAATCCCATTAGATATATATGGAGGGGGGTCAATATAGTGAGGTGGTGAAGATAAGAATGGTGTTTGGTGAGGTTGACGATTACTTTAGGTAGGTATGATAGCTTCATAATCACTTACAAGATTCACAAGAGGCAATCTAGGTTCGGTACATCTAAATTCACAACTTTTCTCCATACCTGAGATATCCTTGTTGTCCTTGTAAGGAAAAATATCCTCATGAAATACAACATCTCTGCACATCATCATTCTTCTATTACTGCAAAGCATAGGCAACCCATCACTTTTAATTCATCATAACTAGCTTGTTTTCTGAACAACTTCTCATAAGGTGTGCTTCATCTTAACAATTCAATAGGCAACTTGTTGATCACATGAGTGGAAGCCAGGACACATTCTCCCGAAAATCTAACAGGTAGCCCAGCATAGAGTCTCATTATCTAGCAGTTTCAATAAGATGTATATGCTTCCTTTCAATCTCCCATTTTGTTTTGGAGTATAAGGCACTCTCTTATGATGAACTATACCTTTTGAAGCCAAATACTCCAAGCATTTCCTTTGAAAAAATTATGTGTCATTATCTGTCCTTAGACATTTAATGGAAGAGTTGAATTGATTCTTTACATAAGCAGCAAAATCACAAATAGTTTTGAAGACCTGCAATTTATCTCTAAGTAAGAAGGTCCAAGTGACCCTAGTGCAGTCATCAAGCATAAGAAGAAAATAATGGAAACCATTATAAGTAGCAACTTTATATGGACCCCATAAATACATATGTATTAGATCAAAAGGCCTAGAGGCCAAATTCAGACTCCTTTCAAAAGGCAGCCTGTGATGTTTTGAGTTAGAGCATGTTTCACAATGATACTCATTCAAATCAACCTACTTAAACAACTACAAATGTCTTAAATTAGAAACTGAAGTATGCCCAAGTCTAGCATGAGTAATATCTAGATTAGCACTAGCTTTATTACAACTACTATCAAAGATTCCAGTCTTAATCTTCTTGCTTGCTCCCTCTGTCTACACCTTGTATAGACCATGACTTCTGAACCCAGTCAACACCACCTTTTTAGTTCCAAGGTCCGGGAAGTAACAATGATTTCTAGTGAAAACCGCAATCATGTCATTATCATCTAATAATTTCCCAACAGAAGCAATCTATGCTTAAAGTCTAGAACAAGTATCACATCACTAAGATTCAACTTGTTTGTCAGTTGCAAACCTCCCATATTAGTCACAACTTTTACAAAACCATCAAGTAGACCTAGATGGATCTTCCTTAACAACAATATTGGCATTAGAGGAGGATAATTTCCTGCAAAATTTGCAAAAGAGGTTTCACCTCCTATCTAGCTTTCCGTTCATCTTCCTCATGATCTCTTAAACAGCATTCACCACGGTCGAATCAAGGTGACCATCTACATTGCTCCTTTTAGAGTATTATTCATCAAAAGGACTGTTCTGCATAGAACCTCCTACTAAACTAGCAGTGTTTATAGATCCTCTCATGCTTGAATTGTTTCTCTTCTTTTCTTTCAACTCTTTGTACCAATCAGGTATCCCATGTAGTTTGAAACATTGATCAGTTGTATGACCCTTCTGATTGCAGTGATTGCACTTAGACATTTGCTTCAGCCTTCTTATCTCCTTCCAATCTTTCTTATATTGCTGATTTCCTGATCCACTGTTGGATTGATAATTTCTTCGAGACTGATAATTGTTTGCATTTCTGTTAGCGGCAATAGCACTCGAATCTAGAATCTAAGACTGAGAACCACCCGATGCTTCATTACCACTCTCTACTTGCGGCAAGATGTAATAGGCATTGTTTCATTATTTGATCCCTAGAAATGGATCCATAAGCAAGATTTGAGCACAACAACTCAAAAATACAGTGAAAATCATTGTTTCATTATGGAGACAAAGAGGACCTTACCAAAGGTAGAAAATAGCAGGCATTGCCTTCATTCATTATTAGCATCAATGCCAAAAACCCTAGCTATTTGGTTGTTTGTGCACAACTTATGTAGTAGGAGTTTCTCACATATGATTGGTACGGTGCATCACAAGGAGAAAAAACTATGCTAGCTGACTTTATTACAAGCAAAACCGAAATAAAGGCAAAATGCAAAATGAGTTTCTCACATATGATTGGTGCATCACAAGGAGACAAAACTATGCTAGCTGACTTATTACAAGCAAAATCGAAATAAAGGCAAAATGCAAAATGAAATGCATTGTAAATGCAGAAATAGATGAATTAGTAGATGCATATGAGAATGCATATAAGACATAGGATGAAATACAAGTCTGGCGGTTGAAGTTAATCCTACGACCAACTTCAAACCCGACAACATATGCATGTTCTGTTAGCATTATATTATTTATACATCTACAGTTACAATTATACCCTCAGGGTTTTCACCCATTGATATATATACAGGAGTATGCCTCTCAGATCCATTAAGAGCATCTCCCACCTTAGGCCATAAATGTTATTTTAGCCTATTTTCCCTTCCACCATAGGCCATTTTCTATTTTGGCCAAAATTTTGGTAGGCTATTTCTAAATCAAAGGCCAAATTTGGCTTGGAATTTTGGAAGGCCAAATATGGATTCCACTTTTTTTTTAATTATTTAAAATTTATATAATTATATAAAAATTATAATTATATATATTAATTGTGATTATAATTAAAATAAAAGTCATAACATTGTAAAATATTATCAAATTCTTTTTTTGGTCAGATATTATCGAATTCATATTTTATATTTGGATTATTTTTGTATCAATAATATTTTAATAAATTCACATTATTTTTCAGTATAACATCATCAAAATTATACATTGGATCGAAATAAATACTAGTTTGTGGCCATTCTTACATTTTAAAGTATAAAACCTAAGAATAAATAACAAGTATAAAATGAAACTACAAACAACTCAAACACATTAAAACTTAAAATTATCTAATATTTTATAGACCAACATCTCTCTCTTTATAAACATTCCTTATTCCGAAGACACCCCTTAGATCGATTTTAAATACAAATTTATTATGGTTTGTTCTAAATTTATTGGCTAAAAATTGTGAATCTCAAATTTTCATAATCCATATAGCTTATAATCCACCGTGGAACTTATCAATATTATATTCTCAATCACGATAAATGGTAATGTGAGGAACTCCCTTCTCCGTCTTAATTGAGCATTATCTTCTTCATTTTACTATGTTCTGCTACGAATAAATTGTTATTTGCATACCATTAAAGTAACAAATCTTGATGGATTCATTGTAGTAAACTAAAATTGAAATATGCAGATAAGTGAGAAATGAGGTATATAATCAATCAATGGTAATATATACATTGATTCATAGAGAATTTTCATGTTTTAGCCTAAAATATTTGGCTTACGGGGGAAATCACAATTTTTCATGATAAGCCATTTAAGAATATTCTATAAAATATTCTATTGTGGTAGGCTATTTTCCTTAGCTATTATAGCATACGGGGGAAGATGCTCTAAGGACTCAGTTCTCCAAACACTTACATGGTATCAAGCTTTTGTGTGAAACCCTAATTTTATTTCACATCTAACGATCCACTATGCCGCCGCAGCCCCAAGCCGCCGCCGCCGCTAGCCACCCCCTAGCTGCCGCCGCCAGCCGCCGCCGCCACCCCCTGCTGCCGCAGCCCTAAGCCGCCGCCGCCGCTAGCCACCCCCTAGCCACCGCCGCTAGCCGCCGCCGCCTCCCCCTCCTGCCGCCGCTGCCGCTCCCTAAAGTCGCCGCCTCCGCCTCATTGTTCCTTCTTTCTCCCTTCCGCCGCCCACACGCCCTGTCGCCGCTAACCCTAGCCACCGCACCCCTAGTCAGCCGCCGCCGCTAACCCTAGCCGTCGCTACCTCTAGCCGCCGCCGCTGCCTCCTGCACCCTTGTCGCCGCCTCTCTCTTGCCCCAAGCCTTCGCCATGACCGACACAATCAATTCCCCGCTGTCGCCTTTCCTGGTCGCTCCCAACATGCTATCCAAGGAGGACACCCGGCCTAGCCCTTCGCCGTACTGGCCTCAGCCCTGGGCCGGCTACCCGCTACCCTACCTGCAGCAACCCTACTGCTACCCAGTTCCCAACCCTCCACCGCAGGCGCTGTCTACAACACAACCAGCGACGTCATTGTCGCAACCCACGACCCCTTTGGGTCTTCAGCAGCCGGACGGAAATTGGTATATGGATACCGGGGCCTCTTCTCACATGACGAACAATCCAGGTAACCTACAAACTGTTTTTAATTCTAGCACTTTGCCTTCGGTTTATGTCGGGAACTGAAATCGTATTCCAATTGTTGGTTCGGGCCCTGCTACCCTACTGTTGTGAGCCTAATTTGCCATGTTTTACACTTACTTTTATATCGATTTCTGCATACATTGGATGCATTTGGGTTAGAATAATACAGAATCTGTGTAGTTTACACTTATTTGCAATATATGGAGGTCTACACAAGTTTTGGTTATATTTCGCAGAAATCGGACGCACTTTGGAGCTTAAAGGAAACTCATGGAGAAGCTAAGAATGGTGCAGCTGGAGAAAAGGCCATTTTTCACCATTCTTCGTTCTGAATCAAGCTTTGATGTCTTCATGAGAGTTGTAGCCCTCGGAAAAAGATTTCCAACGCATGGTCATATGCGTCAATCCGACGAACGAGGACTCGGGAAAGTGCGTTTTAAGAACAGAGCAGAAACCTGAGAGATGTACTCGATATCGAGTGCCTTTACTCGAGATCGACCAAAAATGTGCAAGGAGTGCCTGGTCGAGGAGGAGCTGATCGAGAAGCCGAAGACGAAGACATGTCGGGTTACACTCTACTCGAGATCGAGTAAACCTACTTGAGATCGAGGAACTCGGAAGCCGGCACCCGAGCCATGTCGAAGAGAGGTTGCTCGACAACACCAGAAGACCTAGTCGACGAGCCACCTTTACTCAAGATCGAGTAAGGTCCTCGAGATCGACCAAGCCTAGGAGCCATGTATGAGCCACATCGAGGACCAGCAACCCGAGACGCCGAGCCAGCCAAGTCGACGTTAGTTCTACTCGATCTCGAGGAGCCGCGTCCTGAAGCCGCGTTACGCGGTTTGAGCAGTCCTACGCGCTGTGGGAGTCCTTGGAGCCGAAGGAATCCGAGCTGGCCGAAATCCATCAAGTTCTATCCTTGGAAGACAAGATCTATCAACATGAGAAGACTTACCTATTTAGATATTATTTCCCTTTTATTAGATTTAATTCCTAAAGTGCTTTTATTTATCTTTTAAGCTTTTTAGATATAGATAGATATATTCTATCCTTGAATAGCAAGGAATAGAAGGCTATAAATAAAGCCTTAGGGGCTAGTTTTTCATGATTTCCATCACACAACAATTAGGAGAAGAGTAGAGAGAGAGAGAGAGGCCGAGTGAAGCAGGAGAGCGAGAGTGATCCAGCTTTGTTTGGTTTGTACTTTCTTGAGTTTGGTTTAATGCAATTAGTTTCTTTTCATCAATCAATGTCTGAGGTTGCAATGAAGCGCGAGTAGTCCACCCACTTCTAGGGTTGGGGTGAGCCCGACGATAGCCATGCATAATTGAGGTAAAGATCTGACTTTTATCATGTTTTGAGCATCTACTACTTGTTTATCTGTTTATTACCCATCTTTCAGCTCAATCTTGGAAGTCCACGCTAACAACTTGGATTGTAAACATAAAATCGGTAGAGACGATTAGGGTTTCTTGAAAGAGTTGTCTAATTGTTGGAAAAGGCGAAAGCTTGGTCCTTTGATGCGATTCACATAATTATCTGTTTTATTTCTGCCTTATGCATGCTTGGTTATCGTTGTTGCAAACCCCAATCTTGGAAGTCTTTTACATAAAGTTTATTTTCGAATCCCAAAGCATTTGCCTTTACTTTATTTCTTTTGTTTCGTTTTCTGCCCTTACTCGATCTCGACCAACACTGGTCGACCTCGAGTTACTGATATTCGATCTAGCATCGTTGTAGCTTCTGTGTGCAGGTACTCGACAAGCCAAGCCGACGTCGACAAGGGCCCTACTCAATCTCGAGTAGCCTCTGGTCGAGATCGACTACACCCAGTGCCTGTGACTACTGCGCTGTTCGACTTGCCTGATCTCCTGTCGACTTACCCTAGTCAAGATCTAGCACCTGTGGTCGACTTCTGACCGTGAGACTCCACCGCTGCCTAGGATCCGCTGACACGCTTCCTTGTGGATTGATCCTGACTTCCCACTGCTGCATCGGGAGGAAGTCTTGTAATTATTTGCAAAGGGATGGAATCTGGTTTGCTGTGATTATTTATATTTTATTGCAATTCTCGATTTCCTCCTACCAGCACCTACCCACTGACTGTCCTTTGAAACTCAACAATGTGCTCCTTGCCCCTGCCATTGTCAAAAAGATTATCTCCGTTCGCCAATTCACCATCGATAATCACGTGGCGATTCAATTTGACCCGTTTGGTTTTCTTGTGACGGATTTACATACGGGCACCCCAGTAATGCGATGCAATAGCTCAGAAGACCTATACCCAGTAACCACCGCAGCCAGTCAGACACCTCTCGCCGCCCCCTCTGTCAACATCACCCTCCGTTCGGACGTCTGGCATGCTCGTCTAGGACACCCTGGCGATCATGTCCTGGACACTCTCCGTTCAAACCGTTTTATTTCTTGTCATAAGGCCTCCGCCGTTTGTTCTTCATGTCAAACTACCAAGAGCAAAAGACTACCCTTTAGTCTCTCCCATCCCATACATTTGCACCATTTGATATTATACATTGTGACTTGTGGACATCTCCTATTTCGAGTGCTAGTGGTTTTCGATACTATTTGGTTGTCCTTGATGATTTCACCAATTTTTTTTGGGTTTTTCCCCTACGCCACAAATCGGAAACACAAAGTCATATTGTAAACTTTCACACATTTGTCCGCACTCATTTCAATTTGCCTGTCAAGGCTATTCAGTGCGACATGGGAGGCGAGTTTGACAACACTGTCGTCCGCTCCTTTTGTCAACAACAGGGGATAGCCCTCCGCTTCTCTTGTCCTCAAACCTCTCCACAAAATGGCAAAGCAGAACGCATCCTCCGCACCCTCAATGGCAAAACTCGAACACTCCTACATCACGCCTCTCTCCCCCTCTCTTTTTGGGTTGAGGCACTTCACATGGCCACCTATCTCTACAATATACTTCCCTCCAAAGCAATTGCCAACTCCATCCCAACCTTGGCACTCTACAAGCGCTTCCCTTCCTACGATCACATTAGAGTGTTTGGATGTCTCTATTTCCCCAACATGAGTGCCACCGCCCCTCACAAGCTATCCCCACGTTCCACCAAATGTGTCTTCTTAGGCATCTCCCCACACCATCGAGGCTACCGTTGTCTTCGCTTGGATACCAATCGGGTTGTCACTTCGCACCATGTGATTTTCGACGAACAGACCTTCCCCTTCGCCACACCACCCACCTCTGCTGTCCCCAACCCACTCACACCACCCAATTCTGACGAATTCCCACCCCTCCTACGCCACCTATTTCAACAAGCATCATCCGGAACCAACCCCCCGCCCAAATCGATTGGCGGCGGGCGCCGCAACACATGCGGCGGGTAACCCCCCCTGGCAGCGGCCGCCGCACCCCCCCCGCCCATCCCGCAGCACCCCTTGTGGCGGGTACACCCCCGCTGGCAGCGCCCGCCGCACCCCCCCGCCCCCCTCTCCCCCCCCCCCCCCCCCCCCACTTAACCACCAACCTCCGCTTGCACCCCCCGCTCATTCCATGAAGACCCATTCGCAGTCCGGGATCTTCAAACCTAACCCCAAATACAACCTTCTCACCCCGTCCCCCGACATCTCTCCTCTCCCCAAATCACCCCACAAAGCCTTACAGGACCCGAACTGGCAAGCCGCCATGATGGATGAGTTTAGTGCTCTTATTAAAAAGGCACGTGGGACCTCGTTCCAAGGCCTCGGGACACTAATATCATTAACTGCATGTGGTTGTTCAAGCATAAGTACAGGTCAGACGGAACTCTAGAGCGACACAAGGCTCGGCTAGTGGTCAACGGCAAGTCGCAGGAGGTTGGGGTTGACTGTGATGAGACTTTCAGCCCGGTCGTCAAACCGGCTACCATCCGCACAGTTCTGAGCATCGCCCTTACTAAGGATTGGCCTATCCATCAGCTTGACGTCAAGAATGCCTTCCTTCACGGCAACCTTCAAGAGACTGTGTATGTGCATCAGCCGCCAGGCTTCTATGATCGCACACGCCCATCTCACGTCTGCCTTCTCCGGAAGTCTCTCTATGGGTTGAAACAGGCGTCTCGCGCCTGGTATCAGCGGTTCGCCACGTACCTCACTGGCATTGGATTTCAGGGCAGTCAGCCTGATCACTCCCTTTTTGTGTTCCACTCAGGGTCTGACACCGCCTATCTTCTCCTGTACGTTGATGACATCGTGCTCACCGCTTCCTCTACATCGCTCCTGTCTAGGCTGATGGCCCTGCTGCGATCAGAGTTCGCCATGACTGATCTCGGTTCCCTGAGCTACTTCCTTGGGGTCTCTGTGTCACGCACTCCTACTACCCTGTTCCTTCATCAGCAGAAGTACGCTCTTGAGATCGTCGACAAAGCCGGCATGACGTCTTGCAAACCCGCCACCACCCCTGTCGACTGCAAGTCCAAGCTCGACGATGCCTCCAGTCCTAAGGTTGAGGATCCTACAGCCTACCGCAGTCTGGCCGGTGCTCTCCAGTATTTGACATTCACCAGACCGGACATTGCCTTCGCCGTACAGCAGATCTGCTTATACATGCATGATCCCCGCGAGCACCATCTTCAGGCGCTCAAGAGGATAATCCGGTACATCAAGGGCACCTCTGACATGGGTTTACATCTTGCTCGCAGCAGGTTTGACTCCCTCACCGCCTATTCTGACGCTGACTGGGCGGGTTGTCCTAAAACTCGTCGCTCCACATCTGGTTTCGCAGTGTACCTGGGCGACAATCTGGTATCGTGGTCCTCCAAGCGTCAGGCCACCATCTCCCGCTCGAGTGCCGAGGCTGAGTATCGTGGTGTTGCCAACGCCGTCGCTGAGACCTGCTGGCTCCGCAACCTTCTCTGCGAACTCCGAGTTCCCCTTCGATCGGCTACATTGGTCTACTGCGACAATGTCTCCGCTGTTTACCTGTCGTCGAACCCAGTTCAGCACCAACGGACGAAGCATATCGAAATTGACATCCATTTCGTTAGAGAGAAGGTCGTCCTAGGCCAGGTCCGAGTTCTTCATGTCCCTTCCGCACATCAATATGCGGACATTTTCGCAAAAGGCTTACCTACTCCTCTTTTTACTTCTTTTCGTTCCAGTCTTGCTATTCGCTCACCTCTAGCTGCGACTGAGGGAGGATGTTAGCATTATATTATTTATACATGTACAGTTACCATTGTACTCTCAGGGTTTTCACCCATTGATATATATACAGGAGTAGGCATCTGAGATCCGTTAAGGACTCAGTTCTCCAAACACTTACATGTTCGTCACCTGAAAGACCAGGTGACCGGCCTGGAACTCACTCAAGCGACCAGTTAAGGATTGTTGCCTGAGTTTCTATATGACATAGTGTTATATCTCGTGTTATCTATACATATAAGATCATCTTAACAAACTTAATTAATAATACCAAACATTGTTCTTCATCATCAAAATAACATAGATGTGATCAAGATACTGTGTAATACTAATATGAGCGTTGGGAGAATTTTTAGGCCCCTACATATAAAATATAAAGCAGCTAGGTAGGGGAGGGGACTAAGGTGCATTCAAGCTGTCTGGCTTTGGGGGAATCTGGAAAAACAACCCAAAGCTCTGACATTACTCTCTTATGGAGACCAGTCACAGAAACCAGCTAATTAACGTGCTGATCGATAGAGGTTTTATGTGCATATTATATTATACTCCCTCCGTTTGACACTTTCAAAATCAGCACGTTTTTTTAGAAAGGTAAAAATTATATAAATATTATTATTTTTTTTCAATTTTTTTAATGATATTAAACTTATTACTCATAATTATGAGATTATTAAAAAAAATTATTAAAAAAATAAATATTTCATATAGTTTTTATCACCTTAAAAAGCGTGCCTAAATAATAAAAAGTTATTATATTATATTATATTATATTATATTATATTATATTATATTATGTAGAGTATGTTTGCTTTACCGGCCATTTCCCTCCTTTAGAGTGCTTGACCGATACGTATAAGTTAGCAACTCATTAAAGTTGTACATATTTCAGCCCTTTTTAGGTGCTTTATATATCCTTGCTTCTTGGTACCTTCCTGTGCTTTCTTGTACTTATATATACTCAACTTATATAGTAATTATATAATTTGTATTATACTATTGCTGGATTACATTATTTCATTAATTATAGCCACAGCTTTTCTTCATAATTAAGTGCATATATAGGACCAAAGATCCTGCAATATATATGCATTGATCATGTCTGTTTTGGATGCAATCCAATTCGGGCAATATATATTATTTAAAAATAACACAAAAAAAACAAGAACTTAAGGAAAAAATTTATACATAATGTATATATATTGCATTTTTTAGAGGGACGGTTGGGGTTGCTCAAAGGTTAGTGTAAAATGGGAAAAATGACACTTTGTTGAGAATGTAAGTGACGATGGAACTCTATAGGCAGCTAGCTTAATTATAGGAAAAAAAATATCTTCAAATTAGCAGCCCAAAAAAAATTCATCGATCACTCTGAAAATACTCTGTAGAACAGGTCTCGATCGATGACTCTAGGTAAACGAAATTTTAATTAGGATAAATTCAAGTAATTTCAAAGATTTAATTAGTAAGACATGTTTGTTAGATATGTAATTTGAGACCATAGGCCCAATTGTAATTAGGTCATGATGTAAACCTCTTATATATATTCTAATGATAGCGAAGGCAATCCCAACGGGAATTATTCACTCTAATATGGTATCAGGTTTTCTCTAGAGTTTTCCAAATTTTTGCCCTAGTCTACCATCGATCATTTCATCCTTCTTCCTCCCTTTCTGTCGCCGGCCATCATCTCCCGGCCTGTCGTCGACCCTCCCTCCTCCCTACGTTGGCTTCTCCGTCCCTGGCGATCTGCCAACTACCCAGATTCCCCACCTATCTTCTTCTTTCTCTCTATCAATCCCCTCCACCCTCTCTGTCTCCGGCCACCGCCCGTTGGCCACCCTCCTTCCTCCTCTATCAGCCGCTCCCTCTCTTGACGGTACTCCAGCCTCCACCTCTCTCTATCAGTCGCATCTTTTTCTGTTTCCGCCAAACCCTAATTCGGTTGATCTGACATTGTGTCCTGTCACCTTTGGCATTGTGTCCTATCACCCTTCCCTTTGTGTCTTGTCACCCTTTTTGTGACAGTAATCTACCTCGCACCAGTAGATCAACGATGATTATGACTTTCTACAATCAACAACAACCTCGCATCAAATTAAATAAGATGTTTTATATATGCTTTTAATTCCCTGCATGTAGTTCTAGAAACAAATAACTTTTTCTTTTCGTATGCAAATCATATATCCTATATATATACACATCATCTCATGACGAAAATAAAAAACCCTAGCGGCAAAACGCTCTCTTTTGAGAGTTCGCCGCCGCCACACCAACCTCACCCCGGCTCTTTCCTCCACCACTGGCACCCGCCTCCTGGCTTGGACCCTCCTCTCTTACCACCACTTGGTTGCTCCCAGCCCTCTCCATCGGCTTACCGGTCCCGTCGCCTTCCTTCGACAGCCCCCGTAAGGCCCTACCTCCGACGCCAACCACCTTGGCCTCTGTCACAACCGTCTTCTACATCCTCCCCTCGCCTAGCTGGTTCTCCGGTGGTCCGTTTATGTACCGCCCTTGTTTTCGGCCACTGACGGGACTCCCTCGGCTCTGCCCTCCCTCAGCGCTCGAGGCTCGCTTCTCGCCTTCGTTGGTTTCCTTGCGCCAGATCTGTGCCCCTATGGTGGCCACCGCCGCCGCTGCTCCTTTGTGGAGGTTACTTCCAGTGGTGCTGGTGGTTCTTCCACCGTTGGATTTTAATTGGTTATTTTTTCTCGTAATTGTGGTTTGTTTTAAGTCTTTGCTCACCAGCTTAAAGGTTGGCTTCTTCATCTTCTCTGCTTCCTTTTCCTCGTCCGTCGTGGTCACTGTTGTTGCTTTTGCTTTTGGTTGCTTTGATCGTTCCTTTTCTTCTTTTGTGTTGCTTTCCTTGGCTTTTTCTAGTTTTATTCCCACCGTCAATCCCTTGTTGGTGGTGTCTGCCCTCTCGTCGTCGGACTCGCTTGGTCGTTTGTTTCGCAGCTTCGAGAGTTTCCCTGTTGGGTACGGTGTGTTCCTTCTTCTTTATGTTTTGAATTAGGAGTGCTTCGGTGGCAGTTTGGCTTTATTTCTGGTGTTGGATGAGGTTTTGTTGGGCAGTGGTTGGAAGGTTTGGCTTTGGGTTGCTAATTTCTTTGGCGTGTGGTGTTCTTGTGACGTGGTGGTGGTTTGGTTGTGGTTTTGGTGTGTGAGGTTGGTGACCGCCTCTTTTGTGTTTGGATGATTTGCGTTTGACCGAGACTCAGGCTTTCGTTCTTTGATTGAGATCCTTGCCATACGTGTTTCACACGTGTCGGTGTTGCTACTGTTATGCTAGTCAGCCCTTCCTCGTTCAAGTTTGAGAGTTACTGCCTCTTGTGTTGGTTTGTCATCTTTTTTTTTTCTGTTTAGAATCCGGCTTTATCTGGATTTTTATTTGTTGTATTTTCATTTCTGTCATTCGCTTATGTTTGTACATGATGGTTAGTCCATCCACCGACTTGTCCGGTCTCTCGGTTTCTTTAGGTTTGTCTAGAGAACCGAATTATTATCTTGCTTCCAAAAAAAAATCTCATGACGAAAATATCAACTATATAAACGTTAACGTTCAATTCCTTTCGACAATATACATGATATAATCACGACGACAGATATAATATATGTTTCTTCACAATATTTTTATTAAAAATATATTAAAATATAAAATAATGATATATGCTCTGTGTTCATTGATATAATATTATTATAAATTATAGCAAAAGAAATTTGTAGACTGCAGTATATATTCTTGAAAATAGGTTGTACTGGTGGCCTGACCGTACTGGCTAGTTTACCACGTCGAGTGCATACAAGCTAGTTACAGCTGAATCTTCTATATATTCACTTAGATTGTAATGCATGGATCTGGCGTCTGGACACTCCTCCTAAGGTCAAAAAATTCCTATGGAAAATTTGTCATAATTGACTCCCAACAGCCTCTAGACTCACCCACAAGGGAGTCCCTGCCCCCTCTACCTGTCTTTTTTGCAATAGCTCTGTGGAAGATGATGTGCACTTGTTGTTAGAATGTCAACTTACGAGATCTCTCCTCCAAATTCCTACACACATCACCTCCGCTATAACGGCCCAGATTAATCTATCAAGATATATAAAACCGATCATGTATTTTATGGGCAAAAACCTTTCAAAGGGGGAACTAGCAAAACTTGATTTTGCCTGGTGGACCACTTGGCACATCCAAAACCAACACGTCTTTAAACAAGTACCTATTCCTTCCAGAGACGTCACTTTGCGCCTTATTAAAAATCACGAGACAAACTGGAGCAACACACTCCGATATGACAGTACTCTTGACGAGAACCCCCAACCTAAAACACCAAGCTTAGGCATTCCTAAAAAGCAAATCAAGGAGCGTAAGATTACGTGGAGAAAACCACCGAAAGAAACATTCGAACTCAATTTTGACGGATCTACAATCGCAAATAACGACAGCACTGCTGGTGTGGTTAATATAAGCACCAGAATGGACAACCGATACACATTGGATACCAAAAACTAGGAAAGAAAAGCGCTTTAGCAGCCGAAGTCCTAGCACTCAAACTAGGGGTACAACATGTTCTTGATCTTCATATCGACAAAGTCCAAATTGAAGGAGATTCTAGCATAATAATAAACCTCCTCAATAACAAGTCGATCTAGATGTCCATGGGAAATTGAACTCATTCTATCAGACGTCCAACTTTTACTATCAACTTTGAAAGAAGTCTCCTTCTTTCATGTACCTCGTTTGGGCAATAGAGTAGCGGATAAGATTGCACACCTTTGCCACTCTGCCTGGGGTGCCGATATTTGCAACAACCTCGGTCTTTCAGACATTGCCCATAAGGATGCTTTCGAGTAGAGCATGCTCACCCAAACTTTTTCCTAATAAAAAAAAATATTGAAAATACCTCGGAATAAATTAGGGTTTAGCAAGCTCAGTCACGGGAAATAATACAACCTAAAAATAGACTTTGATATTTTAAAATCTTCTCCATTTTCAAGATATTATATATATATATATATATATATATATATATATATATATATATATATATAGTATGGATCAAATGTTAACAAGTCTTACAGTGTTTTGTGTTAACAAATCTGGGCCATTGGATGGGTGAAAATAAATGGCCAAGATTATTTCAATATATCAACTTAATTATAAATTAATTGGAAAATAAACCCTCCCAACCCCACCCTAAGCGCGTGTGTAAGAAAACCCTAACCAAAGCCATACCCATATGCCCGCTTTGATTCATCTTCAACCTCTTGCTCTCCGCCTTCGATCCTTCCCTCTCTGTGCTTCGTTTGTCCATGAAATACTGCAATTTATTCAAGCATGCTCGTGAAGATCAAGATCTAGATCTCCTAGGCGGTACTTTCCTGGGCGAAATTCGAGGGATTGAAATTGGGGCTTCGTGCTCCTCGATCGAGATCTAGCCCTCCTAGGCGGTGATGGTGATGGCGATGGCGATGGCGGCGATGGTGATGACGGATTTTACAGCGAGAGGCCGCCTCGGAGTCTTACGGCCTCAGATCTGGTGATGGCGTATTTTGCAATATAAGTTCACATCTTGTCTTTTTAAAATCTGGTGATGGTGGATTTTTAAATTTTCGTACTGTATTTTGCAATATCATGTTCACATCAAATTAGAGTTAGCAATACAAGTTCACATCTTTCACTTTAATTCTTACGGCCTCAGATCCGGTGATGGTGGATTTTGCAGTGACGTTGCCATTTCGTAGGTTGCAAATGCAAATTATATATGCAGATCTATATTTTTCTAGTTTTGTTCTATTAATTTCACTTTCAGAGTCACTATTAGGCAAGTTCAAAGTTTATATTCGTTGATAAGAGAGGAATTATCCGTTGATAATAGGGAATTATTCATAGGTAGTTTGGTAATTAGATGGGGAAATCAAGAATTACAGTTACCTACTTGTTCATGGATGCATGTATCAACTATTCGGTAAGTTCAGAGTACTATTCATTGATAAATTGCTAATATGCAATAAGATATACATGGATTATTGATTGTTCATGAATTTATCGAATATTCGACAAATTCAGAGTTATTATTCATTGATAATCAGAAATTATTCGACAAATTCAGAGTAATTATTCATTGATAATCATAAATCATTCATATATATGGGGGCAATTAGATATAGGTTTATTGGAATTCATGCTCGTGAATTTATCGAATATTCGGCAAATTCACAGTCATTATTCGTTGATAATCTGTAATTATTCTGTAATTTATTCGTCATTATTCATCGAACATTGTTAATGAATTTATCGAATATTCGGTAAATTCAGAGTCATTATTCGTTGATAATATGGAATTATTCAGTAATTTGTTCATCATTATTCATCTAACACACAATGCAAGCAAAATCTCATCCTACACGCAAAAAAAAAACGTTACCTCACAAAAAAATCGAACACTGTTAATGAATTTATCGAATATTCGGCAAATTCAAAGTCATTATTCGTTGATAATCTGGAATTATTCAGTAATTTGCTCGTCATTATTCATCGAACACACAATGCAAACAAAATCTCATCCTCCACGAAAAAAAAAACGTTACCTTACAAAAAAAAATCAACACACGCGCTTACGCTTCAGCAATTTGGCTAGAAAAGTGGTGGGACCTACTATTTTTTGTTTAAATAAAAAAGAAAAGTCTCAATTATTCTCACCCATCCATTTCTAATCAATCAATGACCTATATTTGTTAACACAAAACACAATAAGGGATGTGTACACCTGACCCAACCTATATATATATATATATATATATATATATATATATATAAGAGCTTTGCCTCTCGTTTCACAAAAATAAAATAAAATCAATTAATCTAAATTTGAAGCTATATAATCACCCCAATCCCAGGCCAGTTTGCTTAATTCATTCACAACGTCAAGAAACAAATATATATAAATAATTGTTAACAAATAAATCGATTGCATGCACCTGCATACAAACTTATAAATATATAATGAATATTACATTTATTAAAGCACATGCAGGAGAAGAAATTAACATGAAATTAACTAATTTTCTAGCTACACGTACCAATTCAACATTGTACGTACGTTTTTATTTTAAAGGGAGGTGGCTTAATTGTGAAGAAAACTAACAGCAAGATGGAGGGAGCTGATAGCTATGTAGTTTGGGAATCATGGAACCTCTTGATGAAGGCGTCGGCCTTCCAGTCGATCCCCGGCTCAGACACGCTGTAATACAACAGGTGGTCGTCGTTCCCAAGCCTCGCCCTCCTCATCCTCGCGGCTGCACCCTCCTCGTGGCTGCCGGAGTATCCCTCCTCGGAAGCATCCCTGTGCCTCCTCCTGAAGAGACCGGAGATGATGATGTCAAAGCAAGACGATACCGACAAATCCGAGTACGTCTTCGACCTTTGGCCACCATCTCCTCTGCTCTGAGTCTGCCTCCCATTGCTGTTTCCCATTGCTGTAGCTAGCTAGCTCTCCTTTGATTCTCAAGAGTTGTGGAGAGAAATTAACGTAGGTACTATCTAATCTTTGTATATATAAATTAATTAATTAATATATAACTAGCTAGTGTTTTTTCTTTTCTTTTCTAGCCAGCTAGCAGCTACGTACTAGTAATTCTATAAATGAGTTATAATTTAGATATGTATATGGAGGTGTTCTTTGGAATATATGCTTTCCTACCATAATAAACCACCCTTAATTGGAGATGTATTTGTTACTAAGGAGGGAGAAATCACACGAACCTTTAAATTTACGTCTACGGCCTTCTAGTTTAATATTATAATCTAAGCTTAAAGTTAAAATCTAGATAAAATTATAGAAATATATTAAAATTTTAGCCCACAAAGATTAAAAGAGTAAATTTTTATTTGGGAGGACAAAATATATAGAGTTTTGTAAAGCTATGTTTTCGAGAATCGTGAAAAGTTTTGTCACACCACTTTTAAAAAAAACATTTTTTCTCATGTAAATATTGCTTCTACAATTCTATTATTAGTTATTTCATATACATTTATATGCACGGATAAAACGTAACAAGTAACAAAAAATGACAATATATGTGCAAGTATATATGATTCTAGATATTAGTATAAAGGTGAATTTCCAACTCATTATATACAATCTAAATCTATATCAATATCTATATCTATATCTATACTACTATAAGTACGAGGGAGAGTAAAAGCAATCCAAACCGTTTATATGTTATACAGTATATGTTTTTATCTACGACCAAAATTAACCCTCCTTCCACTCAGTGGCGGAGAGTGGGGTGGGCTAGTATGAGCCCTAGCCCACCCCCAAAAAAATTAAAAATTTATATACATAAATGGAATGAAGAATTAAGAATTTATAAATAAAAAATCGGAAATGGAATTGGGGGATAAATTACAATTACGAGAGTGGTTTTTGTATACAGGGGTCTATTGTTTGGTGAATTAGGGAAGAGACTATTTGTATAGAGGGTTGTTCTCTTAAATTTTGAAAATTTAATAATTTAGCACAATTTTGTATTGAGTTGTTCTCTTAAGTTTTGAAAACAGTTGTCTGGTATTTCTTATGGCCGATGACTTTCTTGATGATGCTTTGATCATTTATATCGAAAGATAGTTTGCTAGTAAAATTGACATAAATTCTGTTATAGATGACTTTGCTAAGTCAAAAGGTCATCGGGTTCGTTTTACTAATTAGTTCACTAGATTGTAAACTGATCGTATGAACACTTTTTGCAATGATTTTTCTTTTCGAAAATTTGTAGATCAATTTATACTTTTAAGTTCTTTTAATCTCGCCCACCCCTTCAAGGTACCCTAGCCCCGCCACTGCTTCCACTGACTTTGCCGCTTTCTTCCTCTCCTCGTGTCGCCTTCCCTACGGTCGTCGTTGCCGTCATCCTACCCCCTCAGCTGCTCTCTTTCCTCCCTCGTGGCCCTTGCAGTTTCTCCTTCTGTGCTCCCTCGTCTTAATTTCTCTTTCATGTTGCCGCCTTTGAAATCTTGTAGCTACGCTGCTACAGGCCGTCTATGCTCTCTGCTCTTCTCCATTGACTCCTGTGTTTCTCCTCCAGCCCCCCTCTCTTATGCGACACCGGAGGTCAGTTCGATTTCGCGCATTTCGTTTCTTCCACTGATTGGGTTTTGTTTACTCCAAATTGTAGTTATGGTTTACCCTAACGCCTTGAACCCTAATTTTTTTATTTATTTGCAGTTGTTTCCTGAATTGAATCTCGCTTTTATTTGGAATCCCATGTTCTTCATTGCATCATCCCCCAGTCTCTCTCTCAATTTGAAATTGGACAGCATGGTTGGGGCTTCATTCCGACCTCAGGTGAGCATCTTCTACAACCATGTAAACTCCAATCTCCTACTCCCCTCAAAGTGTGAATTACTTGCTTAAAATTTGGGGATTTTGCTCCTTGTGGGGATAAGGCACTCGGCTGAACTTAACAATTGATTGTTGAATTTCATATATATGGCCATCGATCTTGCCTCCATTGATCAATCTTCGTAGATGTCGAGAACGGAAGAAAACAGAGAAATATGACAGCAGATCAGCTGCAAATCCTGTAGTTCTAAAGACAGTAAATTGTTTCAACTAAATGCTTAGATTTGTATGAATGGTGTTAGACTTTAGATTATTGAGTTCTAATCTATCTGTCATAATTTTTCCTCACTTGGAATGGCTTGAATATGGCTTGTAACTATAGTAATTGTGGTATGGAATGTGTCGTAGGTGAACGATCTTTATTAGGGAATCTCTTACAAGCCTAGCTGATTTGATAAAATCGGTCTTCGAAGCAGGATACTTTCTCAGGTATGTATTTAATCTTTTAGGATTCATGTGCCCTTTAATTTGACATATACATGCTCCTTAATGATCAAGTGGGTTGCTCTTGTTCTTATTATTAGAATGTGTCGTTTCATTCATGCACCCTTAGATATAGCTTAGTTTTAACTGCTCATTTTATTTTGATATGTAAATGGATGACTTGGCATACATGAATTTCTCTTTTTGATTTTTTTTACAGCTGAGTATTAACTGTTTTATCCTTTTCAAAAACAAAAAATTTAGCTTGGTCACAAACCTGCACCACTTTTTCACATTAATTTTTCATCCATTCCCTTCTATTCATTCATTAGTTTCCCTTTCGTCGTAATCTTAAAATTTCTAATGTATATTTTCTTGTTACTTGTTAGTTTTTTTTTAAAAATCTTTTAGGGATGGTCACTTCATCTTCCTTAATGTTTGGGCTTTTTTTTTTCCTGGATACATGGCTTCAATTTGAGAACAATTAGGATGTTAGTGTGTTCTGCAAGCTGACGAATGATTATTGTCTTGTTGCATACATGTTTGGGTTTGTTGTGATTATATTTTGTTCTTAAAACCTTGTTCACAGAGTTATGGGCTAATATATTTGATGGTTTGACCCACCTCTGGAATTGTAGGTTCTGCAATATGGATGTGCTTCATATCCTAATGCTTATTCTTAACTAATCTGTGATGGGAAACAAAAGATACACAAAGTTATGGGCTTATGGCAACTGTATTGTTGAATCTTGGGGCATAATTTAGTTCAAATAACTATATGCTGCACTTTGCACATACATAATACTTAGGAGAATCATCATTTAAATGCTATGATGTTTGATGTATTATTTAAAAATACCATGTAGTTTGAATAATTTACGTAGGTGACAGGGGGTTTGATTTCCTTTTTTTACTCACTTAAGTTACATCTTTTTCTAATGTCAATATATAAAGATTAATTTAAGCTGAAATGGCCTCGTGTATTTTTTTTTGGTAGGCAAATCCCCAAAGGGGGTTTAATTAAAGATCAAGAAGAAACAAAATAGTTAGAGATTTTGCCAACAGAGGGTAGCGATTTTGCCAACGGAGGGCATCATCCCTAACACAAGAACCCAAGCGGAAAGGAGAAGGCAAAACTAGCTAACTCATCCGCGAGTCCATTGGCCTCACGGAAGGTATGACGGAGCTGGAAAGTCCAGTTCCTATGACGGAAGCCATGGCAAACGCTAACCAGGCTGGTACACAAGTGTGTATTCTTTATCGGCTTCGACAAAAGCTCCACAGCTCTCTTTGAGTCAGTTTCGCAGATCACATTCTCGTATCCTTGGCTCCAAGCCAACTCCATGCCTTTAACTAAGCCCCAAAGCTCGGCCTCCACCACCGAGCAGCAGCCAATGTTGTGGACGAACCCTGCTATCCATTCCCCTTTCTCATTGCGAAGGACTCCACCAGCAGCCGCCTCCCCTGAAGTCTTGACTGTGCCATCGACATTCAGCTTAATCCAACCAGTAGGGGGTGCGCTCCAATTGACAGTTGTGGGGGTTCTCACTCTAGTTTTCGAAGCTCCAAGGGAATTCAATCTCGCTAGGGAGTATTGATTCACCATTTTCCTGCAGCTATCCGGTGATAAAGGCATGGATTTGCTGTCATTGAAGACAGCCCCATTTCTTCTACACCAGATCATCCAAAGGGCGGTCGCGAAGAACTCCCTCCATTGCACTCCTTCAAGCTCGATCTTTGCGGAGGATAAATTACTCCTCATCCACGCGGCGAACGGGAGGGAGAAGAAATCAAGCTCCCGTTCCGCTCCTTCAACTTGCATCCAAAAATTCCTCACGGGCACGCAATCTCTAAACAAATGACTAAAAGACTCGCTACTGGATTGACAGAGAGGGCACAAGTCAGAATTACCAATGTGACGCCTAGCTCTCTCGGCGTTCGTAAGCACCCCTCCATTGCACACCAGCCACACGAAAGTCCGAGTCCTCTCATTCACGTTCAGCTTCCAGATCATGGACGCAAAGGAGGAGTCCGCCGATTGTAGAGCTCCGGAGTTATTGATGGCCGCGTACCCGGTATTAACAGAGTAGTCCCCATCACTACTCAACGCCCAGCAAAGCCTGTCTTCATTCTCTGAGACCGCAGCCGCCGCAAGCTTCATAATGGTCACACTAGGGAGCAATTGCGCGAACTCATCCCAAGCCCATCCCTTACCCCTCTCCCAGTAGTCGGCCACCAATACATCACTAGGCGGCAGAACCCCTTTCTCCTCCAATACCTCCTTCAGAGGAGTATTTCCGATCCAAGCATCCTCCCAAAAGTGGATACAATTACCGTCCCCCAGTCGTCATCTGACATGAGGTTTGATGACAGAACTCGTCGCCTTTGTAATACTCTTCCAAATAATCGAAGCACCCGCCGACTTCCCGAGTTGTTTGGCCGCATAATTATTGACAAGCAAATCCACCCAAGGCCCTTCCTCGCCACACAAAAGCCTCCAACCCAGTTTAACCACAAGCGCTAAGTTCATCTCTGCCATCCTCTTGATGCCGATACCCCCCATTCTTTTAGGTCTAGCCACAATATCCCAAGCCACTTTATGCATACGTTTCTTCTTCGGGGTGGAACCCCAAATAAAGCTCCTACAACACTTATCCATATTTTTGCAAACCTTATCCGGGAGAATCATGGTTGACATGGTGTACACCGGAAGCGTGTTGAGCACCGACTTGGCGAGCGTAACTCTGCCAACTAGCTTTCCATCCCGAAAGTTTAGCATTGAACTTGTCTAAAATCTGGGCAAAGGAGGCGTTGGAAACTTTCTTATGCAGAATCGGGACCCCAAGGTACACGCCAAGGTCACTCGTCACTTCCATGCCGCCGGCCTGCTGGAGCCTCTCTTTCAGATTTCTACAAACATTACGGGAAACAAACAATTTCGATTTTCTCGGGCTAACTTTAAGCCCAGAGTGCCCACATAAACTGTCAATACAGCGCTTCACCACCTTCTTCTGCACTAACGAAGCTTCCGAGAAGAAGAGAATGTCATCGGCGAAAAACAGATGCGAGAGCTTTGGACAACCCCTGGCAATACTAATCGCTTTCCATTCTCCATTCATGACCACCTCATTTATAATGTGTCTCAGCCTTTCCATACAAAGAATAAAAATATAAGGGGAAATAGGGTCACCTTGTCGGATTCCCCTAGACGGAATGAATTGCTCCGAAACCTCCCCGTTCCAAAGGACATGCATTCTCGGCGTCCGGATACACACCATGATTCTCTCAATCCAGAAAATCGGAAAGCATGCACACGAGAGGGTCTCCTCGATGAAATCCCGACTGAGTCTATCATAGGCTTTTTCGAGATCCAACTTAAGACACATCCAGCATTTCACACCCTGTTTTCTCCTCATAGAGTGGACCACCTCTTGGGCAATGATAATATTGTCCGAGATGAACCTACCCGGGATAAAGCTGCCCTGCATAGGACCAACCAGCCTCGCCATCAACGGTTGCATTCTAGTCGTCATGATTTTCGATATAGCCTTGTACAGAACATTGCAGCTAATAGGGCGGAACTGTTTCATGGATTCAGGCTTTCTTATCTTCGGTAAAAGAACAACCAGGGTGTCGTTAACACCCGTGGGCAGCACCGCAGAAGCAAAGAAATCCTTTATGAACTTAGACGCCGAACCACCCACCGTATCCCAACACTTTTGATAGAATCCCGGCTGGAATCCATCAAGACCCGGCGACTTCATCGCACCCATGCTACAGAACGCCTTGTGAATCTCCCCTTGCGAGACCTCTCCGTTCAAATCCCCCCAATCAGTATCCAACAGCTGCAGAAAATGGCTAATCAGTGGCTCAAGAGTCTCTTCCGGTTGCTCCCACCTATACAAGTTACTGAAGAAACTCACGACCATCTTCTCCAGCTCCTTATTCCCTTCCACCTAGCGATTATCATCCGTCCTGAGGCCCTCGACCCTGTTACTCTTTCTTCTAACGATCGTCGACGAGTGGAAGAATTTAGTATTTCGGTCTCCCAGCACGAGCCACTTCTCCCGAGACTTTTGGAACCAAAAGTCTCGGGAGAAGTGGCTCCCAAGCAAGCGCTTCCGGGGAAGGATCCTTACTACTCCTCTTCTGCACAGCGTCCAGGGCTGCCATGAGGGCATCCTTCCAGGCCTGAATATTCTTAAACACCTCCCTGTTCCACTTGGTAAGGTCAACCCTCAGCTTTTCCAGAGCCCCCGGCGTCGGACAGTTTCTCTCCCACTTAGACTCAATTGAATCTTGTTAAATGTGATGTATTTGGTCCATATGAGTTGGATTTTATTTTTATTTGAAAAAACTTGATAAATGTTTTATTTAGTGTATTGAAAATATATACGTTTCAAATTGATTGCATGACATCTCATGTGTACTACTCCCTTTTAGGCAGTCAAGTCTACTCAAGATTCTTTCAAAGATGGGCATTTCTTTGCTTTCCAGGTTTTTTATTCCACAAAATGTTTCCATGTGTCTCACTGAATGTCTCACATCAAGTTTCCTATTTAGTTATTGTGGTGCACAAACATTTTAGATATATGGATTTGGAAAAGATGTACGTTGATCTTGCATTTCGTGGAAGCGTTTTAAAAATCGGTGGCTTCCTTGACCAAGATACTTGGTTAAGCTATTTGATTTATCATTCCCTTCTTTCCACACACTGGAACACCTACAATAATTTCTTACCCACATTGCAAGTGAACAATGATTAATGATGCAAATTGTCGTTAAAAAAAGGCTTCCTCCTCAAAAATCCCCATTGCACAAAGAGCCATTTCATCTACACGAGTTTTGTCGTGTACATTCTCTTGTTTGTTGCAAGGAGTCTCTTTATCGTGGAAGTAAGCTATCTTTAAGAAGATGACCTGCATCTCGAGCTCAATCTTAAACTACAAGGGGAATGAGATAACCTCCTAGATAAGCTTGTTTTCCCATTTTTGCATTTACTTGAAAACATGAGTGATGTTCAAACTTTTTATGTCTCTCCTTCAAGATTGTGTAGGTTAGAATAGCAAATTGGGGGAATTTGATAACTTAAATGTCACATATTTTATTTGCTGATGGGTCTTGATGCGATGTCGATATTTAATTTATATATAATTTAAATTTTAATGTGTCAATTCTAATCTAAGATAAGAACAGTTAAGCTGCTGAAGCTACTTTGAAACTTTTAAGTCCTGAGAACGTGCATTTCTTCTTAGTTCCAGTTTAGATTTAAAAAAATCTGATTATATGACCTTTTTTGTGATAACACACTTGTGAAGTTGCTTTCTCTATGCTCAACATACAATTCTTTCAACTAATAGAAATTAACATCATGAACACAATCAAACAGCAAAACAAGATTCAATTGAATCGAACTGGAAATCCATGGAAAAGAGAGTGTTTTGTTCAACAGCAAAAATCCCAAATCTGTAATAAACTAGAAACTGCATTTCCCGCCTATTTGAGCTGATGGAGAGCGAGGGTGAAATGACCAAATTACCCCTCCGTCTAAGATACTCCAAATACACATTTTATGTTCATGTACATATAGTCCTACATACCCCCCTCAAGCTTGACATGTGGTGGGAGACACGAGGCCAAGCTTGGAGCAAAGAAATCTGTGTTGGTGAGAGCCTAGAGCTTTGGTAAGGACATCAGCCAGTTGAAGTGTTGTTGAGACATGGATGGTTTGAATGAAGCCTTGCTGCACCATTTCTCGGATGAAATGGGAGTCAATGCAAACATGTTTGGTTTTCTCATGGAAAACAGGATTCATGGCTAGGCATTGAGCAGCACGATTGTCACAATGTAGCTTGATAGGCAACTGAACAGGGATGTGTAAATCTGCCAGAATTCCTTTCATCCACACTAATTCACGGGCAGCTGAAGACATGCTTCTGTATTCACTTTCGGTTGAGGATTTAGAAACTACCTTTTGCTTCTTAGCCTTCCAAGATACTAAAGAAGAACCAAGAAAGACACAATAGCCTGATAGTGATCTTCCTATGTCCAAGCAGTTGCCCCAATCCGCATCACAATAGGCAGTGAGAGTGGTATCTGTCATGGCATGATAAGAAAGAGCAAGGTGGAAGGTGCCTTTGAGATACCTGAGAAGGTACATAGCTGCATTCCAGTGTGGTTGAAGGGGATTTTGAATAAATTGACGCAACTGCTGAACAGTATAGGCAATATCAGGTCTTGTGAGAGTGAGATATAATAATCTCCCTACCAACCTTCTGTAGACATCAGGATGAGCAATAGGATCTCCAATAGAGGCTGAGAGTTTGGTACCATGTTGCATTGGGAAATCAGCAACCTTACAAGCTTCCATCTGTGCATCCTTGAGGATATCTAAAATGTACTTTCTCTGATTCAAAAGGATGCCAGTGGATGGCCTTGAAATTTCCATTCCAAGGAAATATCTAGCCACATCTAAATCCCTGATTGTAAATGTAGAATGCAAGGCAGATTTAGTGTGACATATCTCTGAACTGGAATTGCCCATTAACAGCATATCATCAACATAGACTAGAGCAATTGTGATTTCATCCCCAACTGATTTGACAAAAAGAGAATAATCATGCTTTGATTGACTGTACCCCATTCTGATTAAAAACTTTGTCAACTCATGATTCCATTGCCTACTAGCCTGCTTGAGCCCATATAGAGATTTGTTAAGCCTACAAACCTTTCCAGTCTCAATGTCATACCCTGTAGGAGCTTCCATATAAACCTCCTCCTCTAGATAGCCATGTAGGAAAGCATTGTTGACGTCTAATTGATGTAACACCCAACCTTTAACAGCTGCAATGGATAGAATAATCCTGACTCTAGCAAGCTTAGCAACTGGAGAAAAAGTCTACTTGTAATCCTTGTCCTTAACTTGATTATAACCTTTTGCCACTAATCTAGCCTTGAACCTTTCAATAGTACCATCAGCCTTGTACTTGATTTTAAAGATCCATTTGGAGCCAATAGCCTTTTTACCAAGAGGTAAAGAAGTAACAAACCAAGTCTTATTTCTCTCAAGAGCATCTAGCTCAGATTTCATAGCTTCTTCCCAGTGAGGAATGCCTTTGGCACGATTGTATGTCCTAGGTTCAAATGTATCACACATATGAACAAAGAAGTGTATATAATCTGCAGATAGATGAGCAAGGTGTTGAGTTCAAAACACTGCAAATGTCTGGCTGCTAGAATCAGAAGCTGCAGTGTTGTGATGCCTTGAGGGTAACCCTGAGCAGATGAAGTCATTGAACCAAGCAGGCCTATGAATCTGATGTTTACCCTGGACAATGTGCTGATCAGGAGCAGACATAACTGGAAGTGTAGGCTCTGGAGATGAACTAGGCAAACTGTCTTCAACCACCATATCAGATGTAGTTGATCCAATGCTATCCAAATGACCTGAATTCCCATGGGTAGATGATCTTACTGGAATGTCATTTCCAGTCTTAATTGAGATCCCCAAATCATCCTCATTACTCACATTAGTATGAGGAAAACACTTATCAGACACTGGGCTATCCTTTTGCAAAGTAACTGGCAAATCAGATCTTTTGTAAGGAAAAACATCTTCAACAAATTTAACATGTCTGCTCACAATAATAGCCTTTTTTGAAAGATCAAACAATTTAAAAGCCTTTTGACTAGGAGGGTACCCAAGGAAAATGCACTTCCTTGAAATAGTACCAAGCTTATCTCTATAGTCATTTGGCTGAATAGCATAACACAAACAACCAACAGTCCTAAGGTTGTCAATAGAAGGACTTTCATGGAACAAAATCTCAAAAGGTGACTTCCAATGAAGCACAGAAGATGGCATCTTGTTGATCAAATGAGTTGCACTTAAAACACACTCACCCCAAAACTGCACAGGCAAGCCAGCATGTTGCCTGATAGCTCGAGCAGTCTCAATCAAATGTCTGTGCTTGCACTCAACTCTGTCATTTTGCTCATGAACACCTAGAGCTGACTTTTGATGAATAATTCCTTTGTCTAAAAACATATTAGAGCAACCTTTCTGTGTAAATTCAGTCCCATTATCAGTTCTGACCATCTTGACCTTCACCCGAAACTGATTCTCGACAATATTGAGAAACCCAGTGATAACCTTCAACACTTGCATCTTGTCTTGAAGGAGATAAACCCAGGTAGTTCTAGAATGATCATCTAGAATGGTTAGGAAATACCTTGCACCACACAAAGATGGTGTCCTGTAAGGACCCTAAAGATCCATATGAACCAACTTAAAGCAACTGTTCGCAATAGAATCATTTCTAGAGAAAGGTAGCTTATGACATTTAGTAAGATCACAAGTTTCACAAGAAAAATCATTCAAACCATCTTGATTACAACCAGCAATATGTCTCATTTTAGACACAGATAAATGCCCAAGTCTGGCATGTAAAGTATGTAAGCTAATCACTTTATTACAATCATGTTCAACGTGCTTCAAAGCCATCTGCTTGTAACTATCCAAGTGATGTTTACCATCTCCATGTGATTTGATCAGGTACAGACCACCCTTTTCAGTTCCTCGAGCAAATACTTTGCTAGTTGTAGGGTCCTGTAACCAACAGGAGTCCCCATTAAAACTGAATTCCAACTTTTGTAAATGCAGTACTTTGGACACTGAAAGCAGATTATGTCTAAACTGAGGAACATAGAGAACATTGTGCAACTGCAAATTATCTTTCAACCAAACTCTCCCAAACTGACTAACATCAATATTAGATCCATCAGGCAACCCAAGGGAAATATTACTTGACGAATTTTCTAAATCAGAGAAGACAGATTTATCAAACACTATGTGATCAGTAGCACCTGAATCAACTATCCAGGTATGCTTATCTGCTTTAATAGCACCAATAAGAAAGGATACACTCAATGTACCTGCAAAATGCATTGTGGCTTGATTAGCAGAGCTGTCATATTGCTCCATCTTGCCTTTACCCTTCATCATCTTCAAAACCTCATTGAAGATAGCATTAACCATAGCTGGATCAGGCCTAGACTCATTCCCATTCCCATCAATAGGATTATCATATTGAGGAGCCTCCAGATGAGCAACAAATCTCCCACCTTGTCTAGGCTTATCATCCTCTCTAGGCCCTCTATACCATTCTGGATAACCAACTAACTTGAAGCAAAATTCCTTAGTATGTCCCTTTTCATTGCAATGATCACATTTCCTGTCATACTTAGCTCTCTTGTAATCAGTCTTGCCTTGATCATTACTCATGTACTGATCATTACTCTTGTACTGATCATTGTTTCTTTAATGGTCTTTCCTCCCCTGATTGAACCTATTCACAGCATTGGCTTCACTTTCACCAAAATTCTGATTGCTCACAACAAGCACACTGCTCTCTCCTGTCACAGCAAAAGTAACTCCCTTTGATCTCTCTATTTGAGTTGTCATTTGAAAGGCTTTGTTCAATCCAGGCATAGGATCTTTAGATAGCACATTGCTCCTTAGAGGTTCAAACACCTCATTCAAGCCCATGAGGAACTACATGACCTTTGCCTTTTCCTCTCTTTCGACTACACGTTTCAACACACCACAATTGTACTGATTATAACCTCCACAAGTGCAGTGTGGTAAAGCATCAAGAAACAGTAATTCATCCCAGATCTTTTTGAGTTTGCCATAATAGGCTCCAACTGACATATTTTCTTGTTTCAGATTACTAAGATCTCTTCTAAGCTGAAAGATCAGTGGATCATTGGTTTCATAGAACCTTTCTTTGATATCATTCCATAATTCCCTAGACGACTGTACATACATGAATGTTTCAGCTACCTCGCTAGTCATTGAATTAATCAGCCAACATCTCACCATATAATCTGCTCTTAGCCATTTTTCATAGTCATCACTATCTTCTGCAGGCATGACACAACTCCCAGTTATGAAGCCGAGTTTTGTCTTTGCACCTAAGGCCATGTTAACTCCTCGACTCCAACTGGTAAAGTTCAATCCATTGAACACCGTGGATACCAGCTGCATCCCTGGGTGATCAGAATTGGACAAGTACAAAGGATTGTAATGAATGTTACCTAATCCTTGAGCAAGATCCCTAAATTGGACACCATGAACACCAAGATTGATTCCTCTACCAGCTGCTGGTGGCGTCAACGTCACAAACGGACCAGAACCTCTGCCGCCACCATGTCCAGTGCCAGATCCTTGGCTCTACGCATTACTACCTGGATTTCCACGTCCAGCCATTAGTAATTGATCGACGACGAAACTGCAATTTTCAGAAATGCGGAAAACACCACAACAATGGCGATCGAATCAGCAGAAACGAAATCCGACTTTCACCGTAGCTCTGATACCATTTGAACTAATAGAAATTAACATCATGAACACAATCAAACAGCAAACAAGATTCAATTGAATCGAACTGGAAATCCATGGAAAAGAGAGTGTTTTGCTCAACAGCAAAAATCCCAAATCTGTAACAAACTAGAAACTGCATTTCTCGCCTATTTGAGCTGATGGAGAGCGAGGGTGAAATGACCAAATTACCCCTCCGTCTAAGATACTCCAAATGCACATTTTATGTTCATGTACATATAGTCCTACAAATTCCTTGCAATTTCAGTTTTTTTTTGTTTTTTTTTTACCAATTTATAAAAGCTTTTCTATGGTAGAGACCATGCTACTTGTAATATAAATGAAGTGGATGCTAAGGTTGTCATACTATATGTAATATTTGCATAGTCATAGGAATCAATCTTTACCTTGTACCCAATGAGAAAAAGAACTTGAGATCAAAATGTCTACTACCACAAGATACAAGTTCTCTTCTTTGTCCATCTTGATTCTCCCCTTGTCAAAATTGATAAACGAAGATCATTCTTGTCTATCTTTTGAGCTCAAACTTCTTTAGTCTTGACTCTTGAATCTGCAATTACTAAATTATTACTGTATATTATAATTTTTTTCTCATTGTAATTTCCCTTCTCTCTTGCTCTTCTTGTAACATTTCTAGGTACAACTTAACTTCCTTTTGAGATCCCTGTGATCAAGTTGGCCTTTCAGAGCATATGCATTGGAGGGCCTCTAGGCCCTTACTATTGCCAACTAAGCAAAAAATATAAAAAGTAAAGCAAAAGGGCCAAGAACCCCATCCCGGAGGCCCTTATACAAAAGCCCAAAAAGTGAAGCCCTTAGCACGTACAACGAAAATACATGTGAATTAACCTTATAAAAAATAATTTTTAGACATTTTCTATAATTATAAAATAAAATAAAAATTATATTCAAGTGTGAATTAATTTTATCTACCCATAGACACCCATTTTGCATATGTTATTTTTTAAAATAAGTTACACTAATAATACCCATCTATATCTATATAAACTCTTAATTTAGAAGAGTTTATGCTGAGGTGTCAACATTAGAGAGATTTTAGGGATTTTGACTAATTATAATTTTCTTGTTTCTCTTTAATCCTTTTTTTTTAATTTCTCTTTTTTTTTTCTTTTTCTTTTTTTTTTTTCCTTTAATCTTACTAATTATTAGGTTTAATTCAAAACATTGAATTCAATCTAATATAACTATTGAGCTTAACTCAAATTCAGTTACTAACTATCTATATCTATATACTATATTAACTTATGGCACATGTCCTCTCTATGTTCAAAGTTATTTGTGAAAATATTATTTACATAATATCATTTTATTATGGTAACTATATTTTCTAATTTTTTTTGAAAAATATTCTAATATTAATTACCCAATATTATTTGATGTTACATTTTTTAACCAATGGAATTAATTCAAAACTTTTATCTTTCACTATTTATTATTTATTTATCTCTTTAACCCGAGTGTATTTTTTTCTATTATTTTTAACACATTTACTAATCAGTGGGTTTAATTAAAATCTAATGTCTATGATTTATCTATATCTAAATATTATTTATAAAAAAATCACGCCATGGCGCGGGAATCATACTAGTATACTATTATTTTTATCACATAAGGTAACATTTGTGTCATTGCATTTTCCGTTTCAACAATTGCATTTTAAGTTTCATTTGTTTGTATCGTTGTATGGTAAGGTTTGTGTCATTGCATTTTCCATTTCATTCTTGTTAACGTTGTATCGTGTAACGCTTATATCAAGTTGAATGCTATGTGTAACATTTATTTTTTCTCCATTTTACAATTTATTAAAAATAACAACAACAACAACAACAACAACAACAACAACAACAACAACAACAACAACCATAATAATAATAATAACAATAACAATAATAATAATTTAGTAATTGAAAAAGGAAAATAGTAAAATGTAACTTAAGGGTCCGAGAGTGGGGCTCTCTGATGAGGATGCAAATAGTAAAAAGATGGAATGAGACCCTTAAGCTGATGTGGCAGAGGAAAAGTAAGTTAAGGGTCCGAGGCCCTGGCCCTCTACTGTGCATGCTCTAACACTTATAAAGGCAATTCCGTGAACAGTGTGTCAGTTTTTCTTAGGTTTTTATAGTGAGTAGTGTCAAGTTTGGATTTGTAACGCAGGAATCTTGAACCCTAACAGGTTGCCAAAGTGGTTGATTTTGGAATTGGTAGAGTACAGACTCAATCAGGGGTGATGATTGCTGGAAGGGAACCTACCGTTAGATGGTTGGTGAGGCATATCTCTTTTATATTGACTTTAACTTTCTATCAAATTTGATTAGTTATAATATATTGATATTGTGCTTGGAATGCTTCTGGATCAAGTACAAGAAGATCAAGAACATTGGCAGGCATACGAGCAATCCATTTCATCAGTTTATCAACTCGATTAGGACCATCCAATGGTTGAAAAAAAATGAAGTATCCATGTGGAGCCAAAAAAGGGTAAGCATCACACATAAGCACTGGCTTTTGAGACCTGGTTACAAAGTCGGGAATCTCAGGTCATTTATGAGTTGTGATTATGTCAAGGATTACAAAGTTTGCTGTTCGTTCCACGTTTCAAGGTTAATTACACACCAATACCTTTCCCCCTTTCAAGATTTACACATATATATGGCCGTGTTAGATGTAAGATTCATTTTTACATGGAACTTTATTTTGTATTGACCTATCAGGTAGGTTTGTTTTAGCTTTAGGAGTGATCTGGTCATTTGTGAATAAGGATGAAAACCTGTTAATGTGTCTTTAAAGCAATAACCTTTGCTTTCGCTTTGAGATGGATCTACAAGTTAATTGGATTCAATGGAATTGCTGAGATCTAAAGAATGTTGAAATTATTTTTCTCGCTCTCCTCATTTTCTAAGTTTTAACCTATTGTTTATAAATACCATTAATTTTTACAAAAGAATGTGGAAACAACCAGGCCCTGAGATCACGCCAGTGTACTGCAGAGCAAGCAGAACAGCAAACAACTGCCGGAAACCAGGTACGCATGCCGACCCCGAGACGATTGAACAACGACTAGACTGAGGCGACTTGACAACCTCGAGGCCAAGAAAATCAGACATGAAGAAGGAGATACACCGCCCCAGGTGATAGCCTAAAACCTACACCGCAAGTGTACGGGTTCAGTTGTAGGATATCGAGTGTCGTATCCACAGGGACCATGTGGTATTGATTTTCAATTCAAACAGATTTAACTATGCCAAGAAAATAAAGGAGAAATAATTATATGGAATAAAGAAAGTAACCAACTTAAATGAAGCAACAATACAAAATTGGTAGTAAACATTGGATACGAGGCAAATCTTGAGTAAAGGATCACCACAACGACGCTTTAGTAGATTGAAATCAATATTCGTGCCACCTTGTCTGAATTTGTTGAAGGTAGATTGTATAAGATAATCGCAAATCTCCTTTCGGAATCAAAGCGAATGTGTCTAAATTGGACAATCACCTTTCGGACTCAAGCAACCAATTTAGACCCTTTAAGTTCTTAGAACTCTAGATGATAATCACATTAACGTTGCCTTTCGGTGTCGATCAATATCAAAATCATCTAAAATATCTATGACAATCTAGGAATCCTCAAAAATCTTAATTTCACTTTCGCACAATCAAGCTTCAAGTTTAATCCTATGGTTCCGATGGATCAAATACCTTTTCAGCCTAAATTCACCATCTAAATTCTAACTTAGGGTTTTAGTTTTTCTATTTCAAACCCTAAATCAGTTCTAACCAATTTTCATCAATTAGGGTTGGCGTAATAGGATCAAATCTAACAAATCATCAGACAAACGAATATCAATCTCAACACTACCAAATCATCGTCGGGATTACCCAAACCCTAGAACGGAGAAATTAGAAAAACATAATATAATAAACAATGAACTAGATTATAGACAGAAATAGATCAAAGTTTAGAATAGAATGCAAACCGAAATTCCGTTTCGATCCAAAGCTTATATCGTCAAAAACAAAGAACGAAAACTAAACCTAAAAAATTCGAAAGGCCGAAGCCATGTCCACGGCTAAAGTCTCCCCTGAATTCTAAAACATACGGAGTATATAATAGGTTTTTAGGAAAATTATATTTTTGACCCATAAAATTAAATAATTGAAAACTAACCCAGCACCCAATTATAGATTTAACTCCACAAAACAGCCTCAAGATTTAGCAACTTTCACACTTGACAACTTAGCTCCTCGGGTCCGATCCAAATTGCTCATCATTCCCTATTAAGCTTGATTTTCCTCGATAATAGCCTCCGAATGCCTGAAACAAATAAAAACCCGGTGTAGACTCCGAAAATTCAAAATAAAATAAATAAAGTATAAAATATGACAAATGTGCATGAAAATGACCTAAAATAATATGCAAATGCAACCCCAAAATATGACCAAAATAGATGTTATCAAATCACCCCATACTTGAACCTTGCTTGTCCTCAAGCAAGAACAAGTGTAAAGATCACAAGAAAGATTTCGATTTCTATCCAACAATGTGTTTGCCCATTTAAATCTAGACATTGGGTTCAAAACAAGAGTAACAAATCATACAAGAGACATGTCAAGACATCAATTCCAAGACCTCACATAGGACATATTTTTGCGGAACACTCTCACTCATGTGTCTAAGGTATAAAAGTTTCGCTCTAGCTAAAATCTTGAAGACTCATCTACCATAAGCTTGAATTAGCGTCCTAACTCTCCACCACTTGGACTATGCACATATACATAAATCATGAGGTCTTTTCATGGGTTGTAATGGGGTCGAGGTAAGAAACGGAAGGTATGGATTCTTTGGCTATGTGGTGCTAAATCCGGGAAATAGAACTACTTCCTAAACTTCTACCACAATTCCAACTTCTTTTTTCAACATACATACCAAATTTCTCTCAACAACCACATTACATAATCAAATAAGCCCAAAAACTCTCAACTTTTGATAACCCATTCCCTTTTCACAAACCTTTCTCTAGTGATAGAAGAATTTTATTCACTTTTTTTTCTTTTTTCTTTTTTTTTCTTTTTTTTTATTGTTTTTTATTTCTTCATCACAAGAAAATTACATTTGAAGCACCCTACCCCTCACTCAATACATAATCACTCAAAGCACATAAATCTTCTTGTCCACAAAACTATAGATAAATCTATTTCATCCTAATTCCCGGATGGGTAAACGAGGCTAAAATAGGCTTAAGGATAATCTTGTGGAGCTACAAATGAATAGGCAAATAGGCTCAACGGGCTTCAAGCTAAGGATATACTCATGGGTAGGAAGGGAATAATAGGCTAAAAAAAATTGCCTCAATCATATTTATGCAATGCACACAAGTCATATATGTGGCCTCAAGAGGTTCTAACGCAAGTTCTGAAGATAGAGCAATTAAGATGAGCAATTCACACACAAAAGAAAGAGGACTCATGAATGTCAGTCCTAGCCTCAGAAGCTCACAGGCTTTTGTCTCAGAATCTCAATCTCAACAAGTCTCAAGATGATTAGTTTTGAAAGAATTGGAACATAAACCCAATAATCCAAATCATCACAAGCTTTTTAACATGCCTTAGAGGATATCATCAACCAAATTCAATCAAGGAAAATACAAGTTCTTCAAGAAGAGCAAGGAATTTTATTAGCAAGGGTTCATCTCAAAACATCTATATGAAAATGCAATGCATGAATGCACATGAAAAAGAAAAAAAATGAAAAAGTTATATGCAAAACGTAGTTACACATGAAGTTCCCCACACCATGCTTAAAATCTACTTTGTCTCCAAAGTAGAGTACAAGAAAGAATAGAGAGGACGAGGAAACTCCCCAAACATATCAGGCATAGTCGAGCAATCCTATCAATCCAAATACAGGAAGAGGCGGTGCAAGGATTTGTTTTGAAACCTTCTATGAACTTACAAAATTCCAACGTTATCTCCTTTGTAATTGGCCTGCGCATAACACAAAAACAGCAGCAACTGCAAGCCTAACAAGCATAACAATATCACAATAGAAACTAGGAACCAATCGCCAATGGAAATCAGCACTATATCACCTCATCAATAATACATATAGATGAAAACCATCCGAACAAAATCAGCACTAGGGGATAAACACTTAAGATCAAACAGACTTGATAAAATCATCATGTACAATTAAACAATCAAGTCCAGTTGAAAGATCATAAGGCTTGGAAAGTTCAACACATTTATCTCGATCAACACTCAATTATCAGCAAATCTAGCCTCAAAGGTTCAAGATTCAGGATGGTCTAGTTCAGGCCAGAGCACCAAAATCAAGCACAATAGAATACCCTTTGAATACCTCCATGCTTAAGCTCCAACAGTCCATTTCAATCAAACAAAAATATCCTCAAACCTATGCAACTAAATAAAATTCAGCAAATAAGCAGGTGGTATAGCCACAATTCATGAATTCAGCAGAGACAACTACACAAGCACATGTTCAGCACAACAAAACAATCATGTCAGAAGAGTATGAACAATTCAATGGCCACCAATCCCACGTATCAAATTCAAGAACACCCTCTCAATCTAACAATATAGAAATTGAAATTGAAATTTACACCTGCACTTACCATTGGATTGAGACTCGAGTTGAAAGAAGCAGCTGTAAGAGCACACCAGCGCTGATGTGAAGCACGGAATGGTAGTAGCCAGAGAACCGGTCTTCAGGAGATTGAGCCTAGGCGGCGCTGAGCGAGGGAGAGATCAGGGAAGAGAGAGCAGGGGCTCATGGGGCTGTGTAGTGCCGGCCCGGGTGCTGGAGAGAGGTGGTACGACTGGTGTGACTGCTGGCGGTTAGGGGAGAGGAGGAGAAAAGGAGAAGGAGATCTGGTATGGGCACCGGGAGAAGAAAGGGTTCCAGCGAGAGAGAAGAAGACGGAGATGGGGCGAGGCGGAATGTTGGCGGGAAAAAAGGAAACCGTCGGCGAGGAGTGAGGCAGCAGTGGGAAGAGGCGGAAGGTTGGTGGTCCGGCGGTGGCGAGCACCAAGGGACGAGAGCGAGAGGGAAGACGGGGGTTGGGGTTCCGCGTGAGAGGGGAAGAGAAGCAGCGTCTCTCGCCTTTCTTTTTTCTTTATTCTTTTTTTTTTTGGGAAAGAGATCTCCACTCGGCCGAGTGAAAAATACACTCGCCAGAGGTTCGATCTTACTGCACCTCCTGTAATCCACTATTCCACTCGGACTAAGGGGAAATTCCACTCGACCGAGTGGACCCAGTTTTTTTTTTTTTTTTTGAAGACAGAAATATATATAAAATCTTATTCTTAATAAAAAAAATCTGCCTTTATTTAGAATAAAAATAAAATGAAATAAAAACTCACCTTGGTTACCTCGAAAGCGTTTGAACCTTCCCGAATCGATGGTCCATGGCTCGACACATCCGTCCAACAGAGATTTTTCAGAACAACATGATTTAAATTGCTTTTCGCTCAAGCTCCATAGGCGTGTGCTCCTCCTCTTCTTAGCCCATCGGCCCTTTGTGCCTTCATTGTCACCACCGTCTTCAAATAATAAGATCACCTCTTGAGACTTGATGGGAGGCGGTATGTCGGTAGGAACTTTAATTGATATCTCCTCCTTGTGCCATTTTGCAAGCATTCCAGCAAATGCCCCAAATTGTTGATCAACATTCTCTTGAACCATCGCTTCAGAAAACAGTGATGACACCATGTATGCTTGATGAACAACCAATCGGGGCTCTTCTTTGGGCTCATCCTCCTCATAATCAATCTCTAGCTCCATCAACTCAATCACATGCTCTTCTAAACTTTCCTCAATCTCAAAAGAAACACCAGTGCAATTGTCACTGTCACTGACATCTATTTGGCTTGGGAGACTCTCCGGAATATCTAGAGCATTCAATGTGTGTTGCGCTAATTGAGCTTTGAGCTCTGCTATCCTGGCGACTAGCTCATCAACGAACAGATGTGAATAAGGCTCTGGATCAAGAGGAGGTTGTGAAGGTTGACACTGAAGCTTGACCAAATCCCTTTCATAAGTGTGCTCACACTCATAATATCCATCAGAATTGCAAATGCGGTACATGAAATCCGCATCACGAGAGGTGGGAGCTAGGAAAATTGGGCATTCAGTAATTGTGTGTCCAAAACCTCCACAAAACTCGCAATATGCATATGTCCCATAAACAGAGAACTGATGTTCACGAGTGGCATGACCGAAGGACACACAAACATCACAGAAGGGAATATGACTCATCTTCAAAAGAGCACATCTGAAATAAAAAAAAAACAAAAGGAAAAAAAATCAAAAGAAAAAGAATGACTTAGAAAAATCAGTCTAAATAAACGACCAATACAAACAATAGTCCTCGACAACGGCGCCAAAAACTTGATAGGCTAAAACCTACACCGCAAGTGTATGGGTTCAGTTGTAGTATATCGAGTGTCATAACCACAGGGACTATGTGGTATTGATTTTCAATTCAAACAGATTTAACTAAGCCAAGAAAATAAAGGAGAAATAATTATATGGAATAAAGAAAGTAACCAACTTAAATGAAGCAACAATACAAAATTGGTAGTAAACAATGGATATGAGGCAAATCTAGGGTAAAGGATCACCATAACGACGCTTTAGTAGATTGAAATCAATATTCGTGCCACCTTGTCTGAATTTGTTGAAGGTAGATTGTCTAAGGTAATCGCAAATCTCCTTTCGGAATCAAAGCGAATGTGTCTAAATTGGTTAACAATCACCTTTCGGACTCAAGCAACCAATTTAGACCCTTTAAGTTCTTAGAACTCTAGATGATAATCACATTAACGTTGCCTTTCGGTGTCGATCAATATCAAAATCATCTAAAATATCTATGACAATCTAGAAAACCTCAAGAAGCTTAATTTCACTTTCGCACAATCAAGCTTCAAGTTTAATCCTATGGTTCCGATGGATCAAATAGCTTTTCCGCCTAAATTCACCATCTAAATTCTAACTTAGGGTTTTAGTTTTTCTATTTCAAACCCTAAATCAGTTCTAACCAATTTTCATCAATTAGGGTTGGCGCAATAGGATCAAATCTAACAAATTATCAGACAAACGAATATCAATCTCAACACTACCAAATCATCGTCGGGATTACCCAAACCCTAGAACGGAGAAATTAGAAGAACATAATATAATAAACAATGAGCTAGATTATAGACAGAAATAGATCAAAGTTTAGAATAGAATGCAAACCGAAATTCCGTCCTCGATCCAAAGCTTATACCGTCAAAAACAAAGAATGAAAACTAAACCTAAAAGATTCGGAAGGCCGAAGCCATGTCCACGGCAAAAGTCTCCCCTAGGTCCACGGCAAAACCTAAAAGATTCCGAAACCATTCCGGAATGGCTCACCGGAAAGGACTTGCGGGTAGTACCCATAGGTCCCCGGTTCGATCCCCGGAATGGCCGCTCTTTATTTACCAATACAAGGCAAAAGTCTCCCCTGAATTCTAAAACATACGGAGTATATAATAGGTTTTTTGGAAAATTACAATTTTAACCCATAAAATTAAATAATTGAAAACTAGCCCAGCACCCACTTCTAGATTTAACTCCGTAAAACAGCCCCAAGATTTAGCAACTTCCACACTTGACAACTTAGCTCCTCGGGTCCGATCCAAATTTCTCATCACTCCGTATTAAGCTTGATTTTCCTCGATAATAGCCTCTGAATGCCTGAAACAAATAAAACCAGGTGTAGACTCCGAAAATTCAAAATAAAATAAATAAAGTATAAAATATGACAAATGTGTATGAAAATGACCTAAACTAATATGCAAATGCAACCCTAAAATATGACTAAAATAGATGTTATCACCAGGGACTAGCGACAGAGGTCGAGATACACCGACCTGAAGGAGAGGATGACCTGCTGATCACCGAAGTCGAGGAAGAAGCCCCCGTGCTCTCGCCCAGGCCTCTCCTGCAACCGAGATTGGGCTCAGAACCGTAGATAAATTTTAAGTTTGAGCAAACCAACGAATCGCCCAAACTCTTATAGTAATATAGATATCTATTTTCCCGTGCCTGAGTGAGCGAGTTCATTTATTTCTTTTTTTTTTCATTCGTGATTTCATTTCTAATGAGGTGCTAGAAAGTGGCCCAGCCCACAACCGCCCCTTAATTCTCAAGTGTTTGACCAATGTTTCTTCTCAATAAAATACAACAAAACCTCACCGTGCCCGTCCTAGTATATGTACATACTAGTATGTATGTACGTACTACGTATAAAAATGATTAGAGATATAAAAGTTGGTTAGAAAGGGTCAAATGTATCATAATTAGTAATCGAATATAAGGCGTGGTGAGAATCCCTAATCGACATAATTATTGACGCCAACTCAATGATTTCAAAGAGGCTACGACTATGGAGACGTGTGGTTTATATAGTCTGGCTAGCATGACTCCTTTTCGACTAATTTTTTCCACTACACTAATGTTTTTTTGGCAAATTAAAATGACAAGTTTATATAAGCTAAGGGTTAGATGAGTTGATAAGAAAGTCTACTTGAGCGAACAATAATCAGTTAGCATATATTTCGATGTACAGGTAAAATCTTATCTACCTAATCCGAGCGTATCTTAACAAAACTGATAATATTGCTCCCCGTTATCCATAGTATTGATGGGTACAACGGAGGATCCATGCAAATATAAAAAGGGATGGCCTTGCACGGAGAAGAGGTATGTTCTCTGAAATCTACTCTTGAATAATATAAAAGGCACGACACTAACTTGAGCGTCGGAGGTTTCCCCGGGGACACGAGCCCCGCCTCTTTACATTGTCCTTGTGATCGCAGGAGTCCGGGCAGAGGAAACACGATTCCACCATCAATTCTATCCGAACACAGTGAGCAAGAAACCTCGCTCACAATTGGCGCCGTCCGTGGGGATGGGGAATCGGTGGTCCCGAACGAGAGGCCCGACGGCGAGTTCACTCGGGAGGCCGAGCTCGCGGAGGAGTTAGAAGAAAGGAACCGTCAGTTGCAGACGGCGTTGGACGAAGTGGCTTCTCTACGACGACAGTGCGAGCGGCAGGAGCACGCCTTAGGGAAGCGGCCTGTGGATAATCAGGGCCATAGGCTTGCCAGTGCTATTGGATTCAACGCAAATGAATTGTCCCTGACTAGGGGTGATCGTATGAGTCGAGGGCGAGACGCTACCGGCAAATTCTGGTCCGATCGCTTTCGGATCCACGAATTGGTGGAGGGAGAGCACGAGGGATATTTTTCCCAAGCACCCCAACACCACCACGAAAGTGTAACATCACCTTATCCACGGGTAGCAGGGCGCCCTGATCGTAAGAGGAGAAGATCCCCCCGACATGCCCCGCGCAGAGGCTACAAGAGGCATGAAGAGCAGCCGGAGGAGATGGAGCGCAAGCGCAGAGAGCGGCGCGCAGGGGCCCGCGACTGTCGCAAGGCCTCGAGCAACACCAGTAGCGAGGATCATTCCCCCCGCACCAGGAAGGAGAAGTTGTCTCGGGCTGAAGAAAGGCTGCTAAAGCTTTTCGCGAATCAAGGCGAATCATTAGTCTCAGTCCAAGAACACGCCGAGTCCAAGCTCACCCAGATGACGTCGACTCCGTTCAACCGCGAGATACGGGGCAAAAGACCGCCAAATAAGTTCTCCTCTCCCATCTTTGAATTATAAGACGGAAAATCATATCCGATAAACCATATTGCTTTATATACTCACAAGATGGCATTGTGGACTGAAAATGACGGAATGATGTGTAAATTGTTCCCTTCCAGACTCGGAAAAATAGCATCTAAGTGGTTCCACGCGCTCCCGGCTAACTCAATTTCGTCATGGAGGCAGTTGGCAAGAACTTTCGTGGCCAGATACATAGCCAACAACCGTGACCCCACATCCATGGATTCCCTTTTCGCCATTCGACCTCGACGGGGAGAGGCTCTGAGGCATTTTGCCTCCCGCTTTATGGAATGCTACGCCGACATCGAGAACTGCGACGAGAAGGTTTCCGTATTAGCCTTCAGATTAGCCGAGCTGCAGGAGCGAATACGACAATACACCAAGCTTGAAGATGACCGGGGGACTCAGCGCGACTACAGGTCCCCCTCTCCCACACACAGGCCGCAGGCTCCCGATTCACGAAGAGAGCGAGGCCGTTTCGAAAGATCGACGGGCAGGGGAAGAGGATTGCTACCAGATGAAGTGGGCGCGCCGGCTCATGTGGCAGTAAACACCACTTTCAAGATTCCGATTTACCGAATCCTGACCCAAATAAAAGACAAGCCTTTCTTCAAGTGGCCGAATAAGATGAGGGGCGATCCCACCGAGTACGATAGCAACAGATTCTGCTCGTTCCACCGCGAGAAGGGCCACCTGACAGAAGAATGTCGCACCCTCAAGCAATATCTGGAGTATTTGGTATCCCGTGGTTTTTTGAAGGAATTCATTAAGGAGGAGGAAGGTGACCATCACCAACGACCTGAGGGGGAGGAAAACGCCAAGGCTTTGAGTGGCAGGGTTGATATTCAAAGGAAGGTCATCAACCTAGTTGAGACCAGGACCAAGGAGGACGTCAGGGCCCGTCACGAGTATCGGAAGAGCTGTCATGCCCTTGAGGTCCTCACGGCAACAAGCGCTGATTCGAAGAGGGCAAGGCTCTCGGTTACAGCGCAGATGACTTTCACGGATGAAGATCTCAGCGGAGTCCAACTTCCTCATAACGACCCTTTGGTTCTCACAATCAGCGTCGGAGATTTCGATGTCCGTCGAGTTCTCATAGATTCTAGGAGTGCAGTCGACATCATGTTTTACTGGACCTTTGAGAAGCTAAAGAAGGACAGGAAGGAGTTAATCCCGGTGTCAATGCAGTTGATGGGTCTTGGGGCTCTTCCTGTTTGGCCTCTTGGCATGTTGAGAGAGAAGGTGCAGCTCGGCGGGAAATCAGTGGATACCGAGTTCATGGTAATCACAACCCCGTCTTCGTACAACGCTATCATGGGGCGCCCTTGGATCCATGCCATGGGAGCTGTGCATTCGGCACTCCACCAGATGATCCTGTTCCCCCATCTAGGTGAGGTAGTCCGGGTGCGCGCAGATCAAAAAGCAGCCCGGTAGTGTATGCGAATTAGGACGTCAAAGCCGGAGTCCTACACGGTTCAATCAGCCCCCCAGGTCCTGGACGAAGTGGGAACCCCGCCCGGCGAGAAATCGATTGAAGCACTGCAAAAGATCATTGCGAACGGGCAAGCGGAGGCTACTAACAAAGCCATTCTGGACGGGCTCAAGAAGCGGTTGGATGAGGCCAAGGGGAGATGGGTGGAGGAGCTGCCGGCGGTCCTATGGGCCTATCGTACCACCCCTCGTCGCTCGACCGGTGAGTCTCCCTTTGCACTTGCCTACGACACTGAGGCGATCATTCCTCTAGAAGTGGGGTTGCCCACTGTTCGAACCACAGCTTTTGAGCAAGGAGGCAATGAAATCGATCTTCAAGCAAACCTTGATCTACTGCAAGAAAGGAGAGAGGAAGCTGCAATCCGCCTCGCCGAGTACCAACGCAGTTTGATCCAGTCCCACGGAAAACGGGTGCGACATAGGGGCTTCAAAGCCGGAGAGTACGTACTAAGGAAGGTCCTGGGCAGCGCGCGAGACCCCGCGGTCGGGAAACTGGGACTGAATTGGGAGGGTCCTTACCGAGTTGTTGCTGAATTACACAACGGTTCGTACAAGCTTGAAGACGCCAGTGGAAACCCCGTGCCACGAACGTGGAATGTGGCAAATCTGAAGCTTTTCTACGTTTAATATTCTTCTTTAGGTATCTTATTCTTTTGCAATTAAGAATCATTTATATCCTTCGTGTAAGACTTTGAAATAAGGGGTACTCTTTTTCCTTACCGTGCGGTTTTGTCCCACGAGGTTTTCCCGCGGTAAGGTTTTAACGAGGCCCCCATTTGTTTTGTTCAAAGCTTAAATGAATATTTAGTTCATTATATATAGCGTAAGTATTCCTAAGCCATCATAGGCTCACATCAGTCCGCAAAAGGACCTTATGGTTCGCCACTTAAGACCATTAATAGCCGCTCATAGGCCGATAAGGAGCCGTTAATTAAGACCAAAGGAAGCCACTGATAGGCCAGTTCAGTAGGAGCCGTCAAAGGCCAACATGATCCATCGCCGAAAGGGGCCGATCCACCTCGCCGCTTAAGGCCAACAGAAGCCATTCATAGGCCGTTAGGATGGACGTCAATTAATTAAGACCGACAGAAGTCGCTCATAGGCCATTGAGATGAAAATTAATTGAGGCCAGTAGGCACCAACAATAGGCCATTGAGAAGGCAGAGGTACAATCTCCACAAAGGAGAATGCCTCATGAAAGGGGCAAGTGAAAGTCACGTCCGAACAGCTACTATGGCGTTATAGGCGAAGAAAGGTGCAGATCACAAAAGCAATGAAGATCTAGTCCTCTCGCGGGAGGGTCGGTCGTGAGCCGCAAGGACTGAATTCAACGGTCGCACTTTGCCGTCTTGGTACTTGGTCGTGCAGTACATCCGGTTAAGCGCCAGAGCTCTTCGGATTCACTCGTCATTAAACCATGAAGACTGAACCCGAGGGGCCATTGAGCGAACAATAATCGGTTAGCATATATTTCGGTGTACAGGTAAAATCTTATCTACCTAATCCGAGCGTATCTTAACAAAACTGATAATATTGCTCGCCGTTATCTATAGTATTGATGGGTACAACGGAGGATCCAGGCAAATATAAAAACGGATGGCCTTGCAAGGAGATCGAAGAGGTATGTTCTCTGAAATCTACTCTTGAATAATATAAAAGGCACGACACTAACTTGGGCCTCGGAGGTTTCCCCGAGGACACGAGCCCCGCCTCTTTACATTGTCCTTGTGATCGCAGGAGTCCGGGCAGAGAAAACACGATTCCACCATCAATTCTATCCGAACACAGTGAACAAGAAACCTCGCTCACACTGCTCTCAGTGAGATGTTTAAATTATACTAGTGAACTATTCATGCTACGCACGAGCCTATAACTCTTATTCGATAAGTTTATACATTAAGTTTAGTGATGTGTTATCTACCACAATGAAACCAAGAATTGCGACCTATTGCCCTCTAAATTTTCATTAAATCCATCTCTTTCTAAATTTTCATTAAAGAGAAAACAAGATTCACTTTTAAGTATAGAGAAGAGAATGAATGATACCACAGCAACAGGGTCCTGGCAATTAATTAATTAAAAAATAAAAAAGGTGGAGAATATGAAGGCATAGGGATCACTAAACAACAAGAATAAAAATCCAAAACCCATTGTTTCCAATGAGGCAGGCGGCAGGCCTATATAAATTCAAAGGCATGCACTTGAAACAGAGATACAAACTGTAATAATTAATCTGTCTGTAAACACAACCCAACAAACACATACCCCGATGAAATCCCAAACCCAAACAAAACCAAACCAAAATGTCGGCTTGTACGTCGACCAATGACAGTTTGAGTGGGCTCCTCCTACTCCTCCCCTCCTACAAAGGCAATTAGGCATGCTTCTTGTCCTGTCCTCACCTTCCCTGGCTAGCCTGCTCCTGCAAAACCCCACCCCAACCAACCCTTCTGAATTCTTCTGATTCTGATTCTTCTGATTCATCTCTCTCCACCTGCTTCCTCCTCTCCCCCAAACCATCCCTCCCTGATTCCCTTCCCTTGATAAACCAGTTATAAAAACACCCCTCCACTATCCCCCACTTCATTCACCAAAAAGCATATCTCAATCATACATACAGACTAGTAAAAGAGTATTGAAGAGGGAGGAAGAAGAAAGCAAAATGCCTATGCAGCAGCAGCAGGCAGCCGAATCAGGAGGCGATCAGAGGAGAGTCAAGTCCCCTCTTCCTCCCCCTGAGCAGCAGGAGCACCTCCCCTGCCCTCGCTGCGACTCCACCAACACCAAGTTCTGCTACTACAACAACTACAACTTCTCCCAGCCCCGCCACTTCTGCAAGTCTTGCCGCCGCTACTGGACCCAGGGCGGCACCCTCCGCGACATCCCCGTCGGCGGCGCCACCCGCAAGTCCGCCAAGCGCTCCCGCACCCTCCCTCCCCCTCCCCCTCCCCAGACCTCTGAGTCTGTCCCTCTGCCTTCCATTTCCATGGCCGGTAGTTTCACCTCCCTGCTCAACTCTTCCGCCACATCCCTCGCCTTGGGCGGCCTCGGCCTCGGCATTGGCCCGGGCTTTGATGACTCTTCCTTTGGGCCTCTTGGTAGGGCCCTTTGGGCTTTCCCTGAAGTCGCCTACTTTACCACCAACGCTACTGGAGCCGCTGTCACAACCACTGGTGTAGATGTTGGACCTATCAACGCCTGGCAGCTGGACACTGCTACCGATCAGGCCGCGGCTGCCGGAGGCTTTGTGGCTGGCGATTGCTTTCCTTCTTGGCCGGAGCTCGCCATCTCTACCCCCGGGAATGGACTTAAGTGAAAAGACTAGTTTGTATTATTGTCTTCGATCTCACTCTTTTTTGGTTGTCTTGTTTTAGTTATTAGGGCTGTAATCTGGTGATCGAGAGAGCTAACCGTGTTTGATCAGTGGAGGAGATCATTTAGTGCAACAAAGATACATAGGTGGTTGTTATTTAGAAGAAAAAAACATTAGAGCTTAGTGGCGGTGATTATGTGTTCCGACTTTACAAATTTACATACTAGTGATCCCGGGGAAGATGGATTTCATGAGCATTCATTAATTACTTTTAGCTTTCGAAAAAACCGACACTTATCATACAAACAAAAAAGTTAAACCATTGGGCAAATAGAGTAATGATCGTAGAAGATCTAACCTGGGATTAAGAGGCTCAAAAGAAAATTCTGGAAAAAAAAAAGAGTGATCAACTCAATTCTTGAATGAATAACTTCCTAGCTGAAAAAGTAGATATACAAGGGGAATGGAGGAACTAAAACAACATTATGTCTGAACAATAAAGTATTCATATCTCAAGGGTTATAGATATGAAGAAAACAGGATATCAATTATGCATATGAGTCGGTGAAAATATGAAGAAAACTAAAATCAACCTGTCAAGAGTAGTCTGATTCACAAAAAATATGAAGAAAACCATAAATGAACAAAATTCCTTCTTGCCAGAATACACATCTTACAAACTCTCATCTAAAACGGTGTTGAATATAAAACTCTCGGATATAAAACTCTCGGATTATCAATTAATATTAATCCATCTCATCGGAAATGCTTATTGTTTAAGTTTTCAACACACTTTTTTTTTTTTTTACAGTATGCAAACATTCGGAGCTATTACAAAAAATGTAAACGCGCTCCGGGATCATCCTGACGGATGATGGTACAAAGATCCCTATTAAAAGGGATGGTAAATCTATCACTAATGATGCCCCTCGTGGCTATATAATCTGCAACTTTGTTAGCTTCTCTATAGATGTGTCTGTATTCGACCGCTTCAAAGTCTGCTTCCATAATCTTGATTTCTTCTGTCTGACGCATAATTTCCCATCTACTGCCTTTTTCTTTAGTAAGAGTTCTCATCAACTCTTGGTTATCTCCCTCTATGACAATCTCGCGTAATCCCAATCTTCGAGCTATCTTCATTCCTATCATGACAGCTGCCGCTTCAGTTTGAATAACTGTACCTTGATCGACTTCCTGGTAGAAGATCTCAAGTACATGGCCCCTAGGATCACGAATGATTCCCCCCACCTGACTTACGCCGGTGGGTTTTACCGAACCATCTACATTAATCTTGTAGATGGCTCCTGCAGGTCTAGTCCACTTAGACCTAGACCTTTTCTTCATTTTGCTGTTTTCTTTATTATTTTTCCCTGTATTTGCCTCTCTCCAGTCTTGGATATTTATTTTAATGCGCCTAATCATGTTATCAAAGGAGTCAGGGCATGTTTGTTTAAAGATTAAATTGTTTCTAGTTTCCCAGATCATTTGCCATATGAACACTAAATCTTCAAATTGATGGTTTGCTTGTTTGATTAGACTTATGTTGTCGCAAAGGGGACCTTGCATAGAGAGGTTGTTGAAGAATTTACTTGTTGTTTGCTCAAACCGAGCTATTAGCTCCTTTGCAAAGGAGCACTCCAGAAAAAGATGAGTGGCATCCTCGTTACCATGGTTACAAAGGGAACATGTGCTTGGAACTCTATTGATGTACCTATTAAGCCTTTTGGTTGTTGGGAGAGCGTCAACTCTAATTTTCCAAACTAGATTTTTGAGTCGAGGTGGGAGGTTTAGATTCCAAATCCAGCAATGGTTATCTATGTTGTGGTTTTGGATATTAGTAATTTTCTTTGCAGATTTAGTGGTAAACTTTCCTGTGGGATCAGGCATCCAGATCAGCTTATCCTGAGTTTGCCATGTTGGGATGTTGAGAGATAATATTATGTTGGCTATATTTTGAGGGAATAGGCTCTCAATGAGAGACTTATTCCAGAGCTTTTGGGGCGTAAAGAGATGGCTAACTTTCATGTTCGGAGCATTGTTTCCCATGAAAGTTTTGAGATTTATATTGGGAATCCAAGGGTCACTCCAAATATTTATGAGGTTACCATCTCCTATAAGCCAAAGGAGACCTTTTTCAAATTTTTCTCTAAGAGATAAAAGTCTGCCAAATTGCCAAGAGGTTGCCTGATTTGGTTTGTCCTTGATGCCGTTATTTTGCAAATATTTTTCTTTAATGACTCTGACCCAGATGTTATCTTCATTAGAATAGAGTTTCCACAATAATTTAAACTGAAGGTTTATGTTTAAATCTTCTGCTTTTCTAATACCCAAACCACCCTGGGCTTTATTATTGCAGATGTTATCCCAACTTATAAGAGGGGTATATCTCTCCGAGTGAAGTTTATTCCAGAAGAAGTTCTTGTTGATCTGATCTATTTGGTTAAGAATTCCTTTAGGGAGCAAGAAGTTTTGCATCAGATAGTTGGTTTTGGAGCTTAGGTTGGCTTGAATTAGAGTAGCTCTGCCCGCCTGAGACAGATTTGAAGCTTTCCATTTGGAGAGTTGCTTTTTCAGATTTTGGATGGCCTCCTCAAAAACCGAGTTTCTAATCCGGCCATTAATAATCGGAATTCCTAGATACTTTTCAAGAGTGCTAGAGATTGGAATTCCCATACTCTGGGCAAGATCTCTGGCTAGGTTATGGTTAACATTCTTAGAGCATTGGAGAGAGCTTTTACTATAGTTAATAGTAAGGCCCGAGAGATTGGAGAAATTATTAATCATGTTCTGAATGGTATTTAGGCTAGTATGAGCAGCTTTTGCAAAAATAATTGTGTCATCTGCAAAAGTAAGGAAAGGTATAGGATTACCATTTTTGGTGAGTTTGATTCCGATTAGCGCATCTTCTTGCAAAGCTTCCTTGTGCATTTCTCTTGCTAGACCTTCCATTACTAAAACAAAGATGTAAGGTGCGAGCGGGTCTCCTTGGCGGATACCCCTATTAGGCTTAAACTGTTTACCTGGACAATTGTTTACTAAAATCGAGAAGGAGGAGGTCGTTAGACAAGTCATAACCCAGTTGATCCATATGGGATGGAAATCGAATCTATGAAGAATCGCTTTGATATAACTCCAGTTGATTTTATCATAGGCTTTTTCCATGTCGAGTTTTAAAGCCATCCAACCTGTTTTCCCTTTTTTCTTATGAAAGCTATGGAAAATTTCATGAGCAATCAAGGTATTATCCTGAATTGATCTACCTTCTACAAAGGCTCCTTGAAAAGGGTTGATGAGTTTAGGGAGAATAGGTTTTAGCCTGTTTGCTAGAATTTTGTAATAACTTTGTAGATAGTGTTACATAAACTAATCGGTCTGTAGTGGTTGATTGTGGTAGGGTTCTCAGTTTTGGGGATTAAGGCAATGAAAGTCTTATTTATTTCCGATAACAATTGTCCTGAGTGGAAGAAGGCTTTTATGGCTTTACAGCAGGAGGGTCCTACTATATGCCAGTGAATCCATCTGGGCCGGGAGATTTATCTTCTGCCATTTCGAATATAGTATTTTTAATTTCAGCTATCGTAGGTTGGGATATGAGGATTCGATTTTCCTCTGACGTTACTTGGGGCTGAATATTCCAAACCTCCCCTGGATTTACTTGATTCTGATGAGTACCAATAAATCTTTCTGATAGCTCGTGTGTGATTTGATCTGAAATGGCATCGCTATCAAAGAGGATATTGCCTTGTTTTGTTGTAAAAGATTTAATTGGTCTTTTTGAATTTCTAATTCTAGCAGTTACTTGAAAAAATTTTGTGTTCCTGTCTGAGGATTGAAGGTGGTTTATTTTGGCCCTTTGTTTCCAAAACTTATGGTTGTATTCTAAAAGTCTGTATCTTTTGAGTTCTAATCTGGCTAGCTTTTCTTCATCGTGTTTGCTGATGTTACCCCACGGTAAATGACCTTGGAGTTTCGAAATCTGACTCTCAACTTGGGAAAGTTGTCTAGCAATATTACTAGTTTGAGATTTACACCAGTTTTTGGTATTACGTTTAAGTAGTTTCTGCTTCTGGATTAGTTTAAAGCCATGAGATCTGGTAAAGTTATTATGCCAAACTTGTCGAACCATAGTTTCATAGATAGGATTTGTAGTCCAAGCCATTTCAAATCTAAAAGGAGCTCCTTTATTAAGATCTCGCGATCCTATTTCTAGAGAGATTGGACAATGGTCAGAGTTAGAGAAAGAATGATGCTTCGTGTGAATCTTTGAAAACCAATTGAAGATTTGTCGACTTGCAAGAGCTCTATCCAAACGTTCATATGTATTGTTAAAATTTGATTTGTTTTTTCTCCATGTAAAGGGAGAACCAGTGTAGGGGACAGTCTGGAGATCAAGCTCATACTTGATAAACTGTAATCGTCTAAATCTAGATATGGATGGAGTAGCACCCCCTATTTTTTCGGTATCGTTTTCTATATCGTTTAAGTCACCAATGATGAGAATCGGAAGGGTATGTTTGTTAGTTACCGAAAAAATTTCTTCCTAAAAAAGGGTTTTTTCTGATTAAACGGATGGAGCATAGACAAATAGCAAAGCCATTTCATACTTATCCACTGTTGTTTTGATCATAATGAATCTATCAGAATGTTCAAGAACAACACTTAATTCTTCAAATTTAGTTTTGTAAAGAAACCAGATTCCTCCTTTGTGCCCCTTAGCACTGATACTGATCGCTTTGTGAAACCCCGAAGATTTAATCATCCTATCAGTAGGGGCCTCAGAAGCTTTAGTTTCAGTAAGCATAAGGGCATCTAAATGATTTGAAGCTCTAAGCTGGTTTAGTTCTTGCCAAAAGAGAGGCCTTCTAGAGCCCCTTACATTCCAATATGCGACTTTAATCATAAGAATTCCTTTGCATATGAGCTTTTAGCATATTTCTAAGTAAGAAGGATATTAATTTTACAATATTTTCCTCAAAATCTGTACATGGAGTACTACTGTTTCGATCTAGATTACTTGGCAGCTCAGAACAGATCCATACTCTCCATGAGCATAGCCTTCTGTCATGAAGCTGCCATTGCCATCTCCGAAGTTTAATTTGAGTCTTCCAGAGAGTTTGAGATCTGCAGTGGAAATTATAGATATGTCTTGCACTTGTTGCAAGAAGGTTTGTAGAAGTTTTTGTTGGTAAAGGGTTGGTGATAAGGTTTGTGCAGCTTGCCTCCACGGAGTCCCTAACGAGACTGGTGTGGCATTGCTTGAAGTTTGTGGGGAGATCCAGGGAAAAGATCATACCTGAGCACATCCAAGGTTCCTCCATAGTGGTCTCTTTTGGAGTAGCTTTTCTGCAAACATTTCTTTGGATCTTACCCAATGCCCAGCTAGCAATGAGGAAGTGATCAGGGCTGCTAAGCCAGCCAAGATAGATATAGAGAAATATGTAGACAATACGATTACTAGCTAATGAAATCATATCACAGTTGCTCCCAAAGAAGCCACATAAAGGGGAAAACAGTTGGAATCGCCCATAGAAGCCATACCGACCGTAGGGGTAAGACAAGCCATACAACTTACAATGGGGATCAACCATTCTAAGAACATACTGCATATATAATTCACATCAATTACAAATTCAAAATAATGGACAAATTTAATCATGCAGAACTTACTATCACTGGGGGCATTAGTCAATCTATACTCCTTGCTAAGCACATCAAAATTAACATGACAATAGCATTCGAAAGGAGCTAAGAAACCATACATTTGTAAAGGATTCAGACATGTACTATAAACATAACTAGCTGTATGAATATCAGTATTTAGAGAGAGGGAAGGTTTATGATGAAACTTATCTGTCTTAGGTAAGATTTTGCCTGGATTGAGGCCCGAATTGGCTTCAAAAGTTAGCACTGGGGCTGGATTTGGATCGGTACTCTGACTGACCAAGTCACATGCTAAGTCTCGAAACTGCCAAGTATCCTCTTGCACACCAAATGCTATCCTTGGATTAGTATGCTGATAGATCCATTTGCATGCAAGATTGTGAGCCTGCGGAAAAGGCAAATTTAGAGCAAAATTTAAAAAAAAAACAGGAGATTGAACTAAGGAGGTTGTGCTGAGATTTGGAGTTTGAAGGTTTGGGTTTGTAGGTGTTTGTTTTTAAGGTTTGGAGAAGCCTGAAAGAGGCTTGGTGTTTAGATTGAAGGATTGAGAAATCTGTCTGGTGTCCGACGGGGAACCACAGCTGCCACGACAACCGACAGAGGCGCAAGAGCCTCAGGCGCTGAGCGCAACGGTGAAGCAGCAGATCCGCCGGAGAGGGGAGATGTTGAACGCCGGCAACGGGCAGTTGAGCGCCGGCAAGGAGCAAGCACCGCCACCAAAGTGAACTTCGGTGGATGCGCTGAAAATCAGAAAGGGAGAGAGCAGAACGCCGCCTGGCTAAAAGGATCCGACGCCGGCAAGGAATGCCCGAACAGCTGGAACCAAGCCACTCACATCCCGCTAGATCCAGAAAGCGACACGAAGCAGCAAGAAGGCAGCCATTCGACCACCACCAGCCGCCGCAAGATCTGCACAGGAGGCGCAGGAGGGAGGCGCAGCGAAGATGCGCAGATTTCCATCTCATCTTCCATATTTTTCCTCTCTTTCTTGCTTCTTTTTTTAATTCGTTTGAGAAGAGTCTCAAATCACCTATCCCTTTCTTAGGATTTGGATTATGGATCTTGGGATTTCGATTGAAACGGGGATGAAGATGGATCTGCGTTTTAGGTTTAGGTTGAGATTTTGTGGTGCGGCGGCTAGGTTTTTGTTTAGGGTTAAGAGCGTTTCTCATTGAGAGCGTTTTCCTCTTTTCAAGTTTTCAACACACTTTTTTAGGGACTTCTAAAAGAAGAAAAATCACTTCTTTATTACTCTTTATCTTTTCTCTATCTTAAATGTGACAAACATTTGAATTTTTTTTGTAAATGGCCAAAAAACAAAAAATAATTAGGGAAGTAGCCAAATTCCAAAAGATTTTAGTGTTTTAGCCAAAACAGGGTAAAGCCGTTGTTTGTAACAGCGACTCTACCCAAGGTTTTAAAAAAAAATATTAAAAAATGTAAACAACGTTATCTTTTTTTTTTTTAATTTTAAATTATAATAAATTGATTTATTTAAAAACTTTAAAAAAAAAATTTCAAACTCTCCATTTTATATTTTATTTTTTCCCAAAATTTTGTTCTGGCCTCCTCTAAAACGTCGAAGTTAACCAGACCCGGCCACCATTGAATTCTCCGACAACCTTGAAATAACCAACAGTAGCTCGTTCTTCGCGCGAAGCTCATCCTCGGCCGTACAAAGATCCACGACGAACACAAACCCCGGCCCCAGCCCTCCGCCTTTGACATCCGCCATCGAATTAGACGAGCCACCAGCGCTTGACAGCGAAGCCAGAGAAGACACCGAGGAGGACGAATTGGCGCGAGTAGGGCGGTAATTACTCTCGCTAAGCCCAGGCCTTCGGAGAGGTCGGAGAAGTCCAACAAAAGAACAGGAGGTGGGGAGAACAGGAGGCGGTAGGGATGGCAATGGGGCGGGGACTCCCTGATCCCCGTGGGGAATCCACGTCGCGGGGACAGGGATGGGGAAATTATATGGGGACGGGGACGGGGATGGGGGGCAAAGTGATTTCCCACGCGGGGACGGTGATGGGGACGGGGATAGTAGTCCTCACCCCGACCCTCGCCCCACCCCGTCCCCGTTGGGGAACCCCGCGGGGATCCCCGATGGGGAATATGGAATCCCCATTTGTGTTTAGATCTTACATAAGTTTAAATATTTTTATTTTTATTTTTAAACTTTTACCTTATAATTTACATTTGTAAGATATTATATGTAATATTTATATTACTTTTTTTTACAAAATTTTAATAATATCTTATAGTTTTCTATTAAATGGGGGAAACTATGAGTTTTAAATGGGGAACTCAACGGGGAAACCCGCGGGGAATGCAAACGGGGAAATTTAAGCGGGGACGGGGATTCCTCGATGGAGACGGGGACCCGACGGGGATGGGGACGGGGACGGGGGACTTTTTAAAATCGGGGACGGGGACGGGGAGCACTACAAAAAATAATTAAATTCGCCACGCTACCTAGCTTCAGCAGGAGCAAATCGTGGCAATTGACACTCTTTTGCCACGGCATTAGCTACGGGTAGCTACGGCTTGTCTGCCACTTCTGAAATTTGCCACACAAATGGGGTTGCCGAAGCTAATTTTTCTAAACCCTAGCATGTAATCTGCAGCCAACCTTCTGGCCTTCATTTTCATTTTCAGATCTAAATCTCGCTCGCTTCGTCTCTCTCTGAATCTCGCTCGCTTCTCTCTGCTCATCCATTTCAAATCACGCTCGCTTCTCTCCGGCGACTTCGTTCTCTCTCTCTCGGTGACTCCGGTGCCCTGCCGTCCTCTCTTTGCATTGTCTGCAACTCCGGATTTCCCAAAAGGTATCTTCTTCTCCTTCAAACCCTTTTTCCTAAAAGGTATTTGCTCTCCTCTCCCCCTTCATCCTCCTTCGACCACCGCCCCTTCGCCTTTGAAATCGCCAGGCACTTCTCTGATCTTCTATATTCTTATTGCACAGGATTATCCCTAACTCAGAACGATTCCAAATCGGAACGATTCCAAATCCAAATCTAGGGTAAAATTCCTTGAACTAGGGTTTTCGCTTCAATCTTCTTAATTATGTTGCAGCTATGATTTTTGTTTTCCATGTGCCTCTTCCTGATTAGTTTGAGTTTTTTTAATTGATCTTCTGTCTCAATTTAGGGTTTCAGTTTCAAGCTCCTCTTTTATTGATTCTTTTGCTGATTTTTATTCCTTTATACATTTCTTTGGCTGTTTATATGGAATGTTATTCTTTTCGTACTTGTCTCCGCGAAACAGATACTGCATTTCTTGAATGATTATTCAAAATTTTAAGTGGAATAGATAATTCTGTTTGTGATCGCAGCAGTGCTTGCATCTCTTGTTTGAGACTCTATGGATTTGTATCAATATTGCAATTTGGTTTTATGTGGAGTGTGGAGTTTTCATAAGAAACCTGGAAGAATGGAGATGTTGTTCCATCTCTTGTTTGGGCAACTTATACCTTTCTATCGTTATTGTACTGCGGTTTTGTGTTCTAGTGTTTGATAATTCCGCTATTGCACCTCTTTCATTGATGCTTTGCTTTCAAAAGCAGTTGATGTGATTTTTCGAGAGTATTCTACATTTCCTCAAAGAAATTACATTACAGATATTAGCATGATTTTTAGTCACAATCGTTTTTCTATTTACTGCAGAGGCTCCCTCAGATTTTGAAAGAGCCTTACAACTCACTGTTGCACTGTCTTTCAAATATAGGTGGGCTGAATGGAATGGGAGATATCGTGATGATTTACGAAGACTTATGAAGGTGGTTTTTTTATACTGTTGGGAAAACAAACCATCAAAATTGGTAATCACCCTTTTTCTTTCAAATATAGGTGGGCTGAAAAGATGAGAGTTTTTGGAAGTTTAAGAAATGTCAAGAGTTGATCCAAGCTAAAACTGATTTGAAACAGGTGAATGTGAATATCCTCTTCTTTCTTTTATATTGGCATTATACTTCGAAATTTGAATGTAACTCAGTAGATCATGATGTCGCTGACCAAAAAGCCAATCTTTGCATTATAATTCGACTTTTAGTTATATATTTGCATATATTTCATGAAGAAATACCATATAGTAATTGACTTCTTTCTTTCACTCATTTAAATGAGCTACCATACTGTACGAAATGAAAGAATGAAATTACAACTGTGTGCTTCTAATTAGCTATGATATATGAAACAAAGACAAGTAACTTAGATTAAGGGTGAGTTAAGCCTTAAAAGCCTTTGTGGCTAAAAAAATCAGTAGTTTGAGCCTTATTTTCATGACTTGAAACTTATATTATTCAAATCATTCATCTCCAATAGCACTTAAGAAAGGACCATCTTACTCTTATAAGATAAGATATAATAAGTGATAAATTTATCACTTATCATATCTTCTAAGAGTAACTTGTAAATGTGACCAGATTGTAATTAACTTGTATGAATAAGAAGTTTCTAGATGTTTTTGGTAGCTGTAAAGCTTTCTCAACTCCAGACGAAACTATACAAGAAGTTTCTAAATGTTCATGGTTTCACAAATAACAAGGATTCTATAGAAGAATTGAGGAGGATAAGCTTCTTTGCTGGGTATCAGCCTTTGGCTCAGGTACTATCAATAGCAGCTGACACAAATATATAAATTCTTTTACTTGATCTAATGTACTTTTCTGCTTGAGAATGCATTTTTATTTTCGAATGATACTTTTGGTTTTCTTGTCGCATTTGCTACTTGAAACTGTGTGGGCAGTTATTGAGACTTTTCATGCCAATTATACCTCCATAGGCTTACAATGACATTTTTATGCTTTGCTTGTGATTACATGCCAACTCTACCTTCAATGCATAAATCTTTACCCCCTTTTAAAACAAGAACTTATCAGCCCAGTTTGCAGATTAACTTTATAAAAAAAAAATTGATCTTGATTACTGCTTGTAAGGAACCTATTTCAAGTTTTGCTGGATGTTTGTGATGATTTGTAATGTGAATTGTGATAATCTCAGGATGCCAGAAAGGGTGTCTTGATCATTGATTTCCCTCAAGCTATTCAACTCCAGCTGAAACAATTTGAATATGATTTTTTGAGTGATACCATGGTTAAGGTCAGTGAACATTAACCATCCAAGCTTTTATTTCTGTGCCATATTAATGTCCTTGATACTATTGTTTACAATATTATTTTTGTGACTTGGATGAAACCAGTGTATGATTTGCTATAGTCTTTTCTATAATAAGAGTTTGATGGTTTATCTTCTGATGATGATAATTCTTTTTATCAATGTTAGCTATTTATTTGTTCTTGCAATCTGGTTAGGCCCTGCCTGCCTAATTTCATATGTCGATACCAATTTGTCATTAGGTGTAATCCATTCTTATCTAAAATTGCCAGCGAAACATAAAACTAAAATATTTTCCAATATTTTTTCTTTTAAATTTTATGTTACCAGTTCAGCTATAGGCTATAGCTAATGCAAACGCATACATAGCTCAGTAAACTTCTTAATGAGTTTTTGGCTAGAAAAGCTGATGGACTTGTTGTCAAACTTTACACACTTGTTTCCTTCTTTGACACTTATCTGTTTAGTCTATTAAGCTAGTGAGCTTTTTCTTCATCCATATTTCCCTCTTTGTTTAACTGAAATAGAATGAGCTATCACAATAGCTAAATGCCTCAAAAGTTTTCATGAAACATGCACAAGGCATGTAGTGCTTTTTACTGCATCTATGCTCAAATACTCCTTTTGCTGAGAAACAACTAGTATTAAATGATGGGTAAATATGGAAATGTGATTACTTCTTGTCATTGGTTAGATAAATGATCGGTATGGGTTCCCTCTTCAACTTGATCTCGATCGTGAAAATGGCAAATATTTGTCTCCAGATGCTGATAGAAAAGTGTTCGAAGTCTGTACACACTACATAGGTATTCTTTCCGGCTGAATTTCATGCAGCAAATATAATTTGCCATATTTGATGCTGAACTTAGCAGATCAAAAGGAAAGTCATCTTGTAATTAGACAATTAGCTGTAGTTTTGGACATTTTATTATATATTGTAAAATTTATAATTATGTATATTTATTGTATATAAATTATGTAGTTTTTGACATTTTATTAGATATATCTAAATTTTGTATAATTAATGAAATTTTATTATATATTTAAATTGTGTATTATTTTTTTTTTTGAAAAAATATTGAACTTTTTAGCCCGGGTCGGAATAATCCGGGCTAAAAAGCAGGTTTTTTTTAAATTTTCCACCCAGACTCTAGCTATGGCTACTTACCGTGGCTAATTTTTTTGCCACGGCCAGTAGCCGAAGCTACCAAATTTTTCCACCGTCGAATTCACCACGCCCCCATTAGCCGTCGCAGAGCCGAAGCTAGCTACCTTTTGCCACTCCAGGATGGGCTTTTGCCACGGCTTTTTGCCGAAGATAATTTAATTTTTTTTATAGTGGAGGGTACTCCCCGCCCCGAACCCGCCCCATTGCCATCCCTATGAGGCGGGGAGGTCAGAGAACAAAACAAATTCGAACAGCAAAGCATCGATTGAAATTGTTGAATTCGGAGGCGAGGTTCGCAGATTTGCGGTCGAGGAAGCCAAATTCAGAAGCGAGGAACCCTAATTCGGAGTCGGAGTCGGTAATTGCTGAGCCCAGGCGGAGGCGGTTGGAGAGAGTCGTTGTTGGAACGTGCCCTTCGTCTTCCGTTGTTGGTGCCCAGGCGGAGCGATAGGAGAGAGCCCAAGCGTAGGCGGAGGCAGTGACGGTAGGAGAGAGCCCTGGCGGATGCGGAAGGAGAGATCCCAGGCGGAGTCGGAAGGAGAGATCCAGGTGGCCTTCCATTGCCCAGGCGGAGGTTGTATCTAGGTTAAAAAAAATAAAAAAGGGAGAGTCGTTGTTTGAAACAACGACTCTCCTAATATGTAATTTTTTTTTTAGTTTTTAAATAAATTAATTTCTTATAATTTAAAATTAATAAAAATAAAATAAAATAAGATAAGTCGCTGTTTATAACAGCGACTTACATTTTTTAATATTTCTTTTAAAACCTTGGGTAGAGTCGCTGTTACAAACAGCGACTTTACCTTGTTTTGGCTAAAACGCTAAAATCTTTCGAAATTTGGCTACTTCCCTAATTATTTTTTATTTTTTGGCCATTTACAAAAAAAAATTCCAAACATTTTAGAACCAAATATATAACCTAAAACAAAAAAAAAAACATTTTCGATTGGAAACGGTATGTTATATAAGTAGTCGCAAGGATGAGATGGACGGATTAGAGCTTCTCCAGCTTCACCTAATAACAAAATTTATTCGAATTTATAATTAATTCAGTTAGCAGCAAGTAAGGAATGCAATCTCCTTTTCTTCTTGAACACCACCAGCCTAACGCTGAGGATTTCTAAAAGTTAGCAACTTAATATCTTTCTTAAATGTGATAAAATCAATTCTTAACTTCCCGTGATTTCTTATATTACCTCTATCTTTTGGAATTTCAGAAGTCTACAATGTCAGGTTGTCTCTCAGGAGCTGCATGATCAAGGTGCTATCTTTGTACGAATCCTCATTGAGAGAATCAAGCTCCGAGATAGCTTTAGCAAATGCTTGTTTAGCAAGGTGGCAGGCCCTGGAAAGAGGGAGAGAGATAAGCCCTTATATCAAGAGAAAAAAACACGAGTTTTTTAGAAAGATGAATATTCTACAAGCCTTTCAGGTGAATTCAAAATCTCATAATAAAACACTGAGTAATTCAGAGCCAATCCCAGCCTAAGAGCATGTGCAACCATGGGGTTACCTCTTCCCCTTTTCAATTTTTATCCCCTTATTATAATTTGTCATCTAATATCTTTTTTTCTCTAAAGTATTTTCTACTTTTTCTACCTCTTCTTTAGAGGTTACCCTTGCAACCATGAAGTTATCTTGTTCCCCACTTGTGTGTTTAAAAAAATATAAATAACATATAATGACCCACTTATGTGTTTAAAAAAATAAAAAATAAAAATAAAAAGGGAAGAGGTTACCTTAGTGGGAAGGGATAACCCCTTCCAACCTCTTCCCTTAAGGTTTGGCTAGCAACCATGGGTTTACCTTTTAAGACCTATAAAGTAAGTAAAACTCATGGTTGCACATGGTCTAATGGGGTGGGTTGGAGGCAATTCAGTTTCTGCTGTGCTAGTGGAACTCTGTAAAAAAATGTAAAAAATAAATACATAAGTTATTCCACGAGGTAATCTTTCAACATAGCTACTTGTGTAAAGTTTGCTAGCTACTCAGTGATTCAATTTTTAATTGCTAAGCATTGATTTATACCTCTACTCATTTCGAATGCATGAATTAACTAAATGGGAAACCATTAATAAAAGTATGAATGAACAATCAACGGATAGACTAAATTACCTGTTGTGGTGCTCTTTAGGAATATTAGACAAAAGACCATTGGCCCTTTCAAAGTCACCACACATCACAAGAGTCTTATACCCACGAGACAACAATTTCATTTGTCAAACAGATAAGATGAACAAGCATATATATGCCACCACAAAAACATAAAAGAAATATCTAAGCCACAATCCACAATCCAAGCCAAATAACAAGCAAAGCCAAACAGATTAGATGAACAAGCATGGATATCCCAATTTTTATTTTCCTTCAAAATAACAAGCAAAGCCACAATCCAAGCCAAATTTCTCAATCAATCTTATTCCAATCCCAAATTCCTCACAATTACATCCCAAATTCATGCAGACATTCCCAAATTTCTCAACTTTAACAAATTAGAAAAACCCTAGAAATTAGGGTTTTTTTATAAACTCACATCAAGGCTTCAATGGAGGAGTGAGGATAGAAAGGTGGCCGGAGAAACTGCTTGGAGCTTCCACTGGGCTGGCATCGGTTTCTGCGGGTGCTGCTAACTGCTCGGCAAGGCGCACGGTGCTAGTAAGGCCCGCTGCTCGCGCGAGGAAGAAGGACGACCATGGAAGGAGGGAGTATGAGCAACGAGACAGTGAGCACAAAAGAGGAGCAAGAGAGGGCTGCCATGGTTGAGAGCTTGAGCGCGATTTTGACGGGGAAGAGCACTACAAAAAAAAAACAAATTGGCAACGGCTATTTGTCGTGGCTAAAGGACCATTTGCCGTGGCGAAAGGGTAGTAGCCACGACTATAACCACGGCAAACAAGCCGTGGGGAAACCTTTGGTGGCAAAAGAGTCTAGCGACGGCTACAGCCGTGGCTAACGGCTAGCCACGGCAAACTGCCGTTGCTAAAGTATTTCTGGTTGATAAAAAAAACACTGCTTTTTAGCCCGGATTCTTCAAACCCGGGCTAAAAAGTCTCATATTTTTTTAAAAAAATATAATACCCAGATAATTTAGGCACAGGCTATAAAAATCCAATTGGAACCTTTCGAAAATCAAATATACAAATTTACATCAATATAATTATACAAAGTGTCCACCAAAACTACATAATTTACATAAAACTCCAAATTTACAGTTCTAGAAAAAAAAACACCGCCATGGCTTGTCCTTGAGGATTTATGCTACTTGCACCATTGTGGGTTCGAAGATCCACTAGATCACATGCTCACACTGCAACTCTAGTAGAACAATGAGAAGTGGCAACGATTCCAATGGATTCTAACTAGGCTAAGAAAATTAATGACATTCTTATACAAAAATAAACAAACACAATCCAGCTACCTATTTCATTCTCTAAGTTATTTCTTTTCTTTCTAAATGTTAAAGAAAATACGAAGAATTATTTTTAATGGGTCACTATCCTAACATTTAAGGACTGGAGCAAAACAGATAAACCCATTTCAATTCCAGCCTCAAAAGTTTAATGGTTGAAAGTAAACAAAACAGTCAAAATCCAGCATCTAAAATTAAAGAGGAAATCACTAAAAACAAAGTCAATAACACAAGTCTATACCAAACACTATAACCAAAAACAGTCAAAATCTAGCATGTAAAATTAAGAGGAAATTACTCAAAAGAGTGCATGTCAAGTGACAGAAAATCAACACAATAAACTAATCAATCAAAATTCAAAGCAGCTGAGCTTTGCAGAGACCACCTGCACAACACATTATTGACAGCAAATGGCATGAGTGCTGGATGAACCAAGCAAACCACAAGGATTGTAGCGCTAGCTATAACAAGCAATGGACTTGTTTCAAAAATGAAAAGAAAAAAAGAAGTCAAAGGACAGTAGTTTACAAAGAAAAGCCATCGCTTTTCTTGAGAAGACAGCTCAATAAACCCAAGAAGATACACACCTCGGGAACTCTATACCAACAAGGCTGACCTCGTCGGGTTTGAGAGCTGTCCATCATGTCATCATGAACAAGAAAAAATGCCTGCAGCTGCAAAAAGCAAGGAAGAAACATTTAAGCAAACAAGTAGCTTGAATGCACATAACATAAGCAGATTGTAGAAGCTAAAGATACTCATTCGATGCACCAGCCGAGTGCACTGGCTTGAAAGAATTCATCATCTGTCAGCTCACTTCCTTTGACCAGCTTGTAGCTATCAACAACTGAAATCCCTCTATTCAGCTTCCCTAGCACCCAAATTCATCAGCCATTATCATCAACAGACAAAACACTCCCAAGTGATGGGAAAAATCAAACATATTGGGAATAAAAACGAACAAAAATCAGGAAAAATGAAGAGGGAAAGAGCACCTAGAGGGATATTGTAGTCCAGCACCTACAATCAAACCCATATAAGTCAACTGTCAATTTTAAACCGTAAATTATCAAATTCTCACATTTAATAGAATCTCTGATTACCAATATCCAGAAACCCTATAGCAACTATAAAATTTTATAGCAGTAAATAGCAACTATAAAATAACAATGCAATCTGCATAAATATCAATTTAAAGCAGCCCTAAATAACAATAAATCGGAGCAATTAAGCAAAGCCTTGACACATTACAAGAAATATTGACACATTACAACCTTAACCACAAGAAGCATTCATCTCCAGACCATAAAATGCAAAACAAGTTGGCAGTTCAGAAACTCAACGGATTAAAACTCATATGATGCAGTAGGCCATAATCAGTAGCAAAATGCCTCCCAAAAAAGTCATCATCCCAGATTCCCAATATATGAACAGAAGATAAAGTATAAACATGAACTAAAGGCAGAACATGAACGTTAACGTGTCCCAGCTTGCTCCTCTCAAACATCTTCACCAGAAGAATCATGCCAATAACGTGTCCCAGCTTCGTCTTTAGCTCATCAAGCAAGCTGATCTTCATTCACTTTGGTCTCTCCTGAGCTCCATCAAGACAAGAATCAAAGGTAGGTATAGCATTCTTATACACAGTTTTATCAAATATGATGTGTTATTAGGTGGAACATAGCTAGGTGCATTGAAGATATTACCTATAGAGCAAACATCCCAAAAAAGGAAGATCCTTTCAGTGCACGGTCAACACTGGGATGTAATCCAGGAGGAACATTGCTAATGAATAATCCATATAACCCAACCCGAATATCAATATCACTGTTCCAGCTGAATCCAACAGAAAAAGTAATTGCACAAGGGAGCAAATATTAATTTGGAAGACAAATAAACCTCTATCCTCTATCACAAATAATTGCATGGATAAGCAATCAGTGTGCAGCGCCAAAGGAACGATAAGAATTGAATAGGTTTGGTTAGAAATAAGTTCATGACTAGAAAACAGAAGTCATCTAGGAAATTCTCAGTTACTCTCTAAGTCTCACCAATAGCTTCAATTAGGCGAATAACCATCTGTCCCGAGTGTACTCCCTTGAGACAACCGGTCCAGTAAACCTTGTAAGTATGCACAATATAAACACAACCCTGTCATTTCCAGTTGCCACAAATAACATCATATCAATAGCAAAAATATCCAATAACCTGGATAACCTATAGAGTATAGACTATAGTATATGGGTGGAAATGTTTCATGAGATATTTTCATTTCAAGTCTTAAAATGTAATAAATTCCATTTAACAGGATTTAGTTGCTCGATTATCCAACAACACCACATCCTTGCAACTGATCTTTTACTCATGTGTTAATTTCATCCCCAAAAAATTATTGAGACTGAACTTATACATATTCACAAATAAGAAGTTGTTTTATCTCTATCTAAGAGCTTAAAAAATCAATTTGTGTAGCACAATAAGGGCAAATAAAAAAGGGTAATTCGAATGAGGAAATTAAAGGGTGTACATTCAAGAAGCACAAAACAGAACCAGCGAGGGAACCTCCAACATCTAAAAGTGCCAGGAAACGGAAGTGAAATATGACCTGCTCCAGTGAAATTGATAAGAAATTAGCAAATCCAACGAGGAGTTTCTTATTCAATTACAAGGACAGAGAATGTTATTAAACAAAATTAGGAAAATTACCCGTTCAATGGAGGACTCCGCAGATTGAATGATGCGAGCCACGAGGGTTAAGTGGGTATAGGTGGTTGCGAGAGAAGGGTTAGAAGGGGAATGGGAGTGCATCTTGCCGGCTGGGGATTCCGGTGAGCCAAGGCTAGCAATTAACTGGCGGCGGCTGGGGCTGACTTCGACGGTGAGAGGCAAATCGAACCCGAAGACCCGCGGAAACCCTAATTAAATTTCGCAAAAATCTCTAATCTCCGAAGGAGAAGGGGATGCCCAGATATTTGATGGAGATGGAGGAGCATTGATGGAGGAGAATGACAGAGATGGATAGAGACGAGCTCAGATCTGAGAAGCTCGATGGAGAGGAAGATGAAGATGGAGATGGAGAGGGAGGCGGTGCTTCTGATCGAGGGTTTCAAATGATTTTTAGACCTCGCTTATTAATTCCTTCCTTTCTTTTATTTTTATTTTTTTTAAAAAAATATTTGTTGGCGTTGCAAATATTTGGCTAGCTGTGAGCGACGGGACCCCTTTGCCACGACTAAAACTGACCCTATGGCCACGGCAAAATCATGCCGTTGCTACTATCCGTGGCTAATATGTTTTTTTTTTAAGTGAAGACGGGTGGGTTTGGAGAAGAAGATGGTGGCGTTGATCGAGAAGGGGATGAGATCTGAGAGGCGGGTGGGTTTGAACTTTGAAGTGTTTTATTTTTTAAGCGGGCCCTTCAAAATTTTGGGAAAATTTAAGCGGGCCAGATATATTAAACCCGCCAACTCGAAAAACCGCTGCCTTATATAATTTTTTTTAGCGGGTTTGGTGAACCGCCGCCATAGCAATTATCACTTAAATGAACTGCTGCCAAAAGATACTTGGACCGCCTCTATAGGTAAAAGTTTTAAAAACCGCTGCATAAACCGCCTTCATAGACTAATCCGATTCCAAACTTCATAAAAAACTCCTAAACCGCAGCGACAAATCGCTGCCTAATTGAACCGCTGCCATAAACCGCTTCCTCTGCTCGAAATCATAGTAGTGAGTGCATTAGTTCGATGAGCACTCGTATCATAACGGGGAGATCACGGATTTTGAACCGTCAAGAGGGATTGGGCAAGGCGTCCCGATGTCGCCATACCTGTTTGCCAACATGTAAGGAAAGCGGTGGTGTGTGGTAGTTGGAAACCTGCTAGGATTACCAGAAGAGGACCATCGATATCACATGTGCTATTCGCCAACAACATTATCCTGGTGGTGGAGGATTCGGTGGAACAACTAAAGGTTATTATGAATATTTTTTTAACCACCAAGTTCGGGATGGGTTGGTGTGGTTCCTCTATGCCTAGGACACCAAAATATCGAACCACGAACTAAGAAAGGTAAAAGAGAAAATTGGCTAGTGATTATGATTTAAATGCTTTTTGCAAGGATTCGAGTCAGAAGATCAATACAAACAAGTCCAAGCTATTTGTCTCTCCTAATGTGGCTAAGGAGGTGACGTAGGAATTACAGGTTGAATACAAGTTCGAGGTTACTAATAACCTTGGTAGTTACCTTGGCATGCCGATTCTGCATACTAGGATCTGGAGGGAGACTTTTTTGCCAATAACTGGACAAGGTGACTAACAGCCTGGCCGGTTAGAGAAAGAAGCACTTGAGCCTCGTCGGTCGTATCACTCTCACGAAGACATACAGTTTTCTCTTCAATTCCGGTGTACTCGATGGCTACGATGATCCTTTCGAAAGCTACTTGCATTGTGAGGACATTGACAAAGCTTGTCAATGGAGAAGGCCAATAGAAGATCCACCCCGTGGCTTAGGAAGAGATCTACAAGCCGAAGAAGAGTGGAGGACTTGGCATCCGCTCTATGAACGACCTTAATCTTGCGATCACATGTAAATTAGTTTGGAGATTTGTCACTAATACAACAAATGACATGTGGTGTAAGATTTTGCATGCGAAGTATATCAGGGACTCCGACACAGTGGTGAATGCCTCATCGACATTATAGAAGTCAGGCCGGATGGAGAAGAGATGGCTAGAATCGTTCGGTCTTACTAGCGAGATGGCGATGAGTTGAACTGGAGTATGTTGTCGGGAAGGTTGTCTGTTGCAATGCTTCTTCAGCTTGCGTGGAGGGCAATTGTCGAGAGTGAGGACGTTCCGGATAGGATGAGTTGGGCGGAAACATCGGACGATAATTGTTCCATAAAGTCGGCCTATGATCGGATAACCAATGCTAATGATTTCTCTTATGTAGATGGTGTTGTGTTCAATACGATATGGAAGTTGCAGCCAAAGAAACGTTCTTTGGCTGGTCACCTTGGGAGCGATGCTTACAAATGAGGAGGGATGTAGAAGACACATTGATGCGGAGCCTTGGTGTATGGAGTACAAGTCGGAATCATTGTTACATATTTTCAAGGACTGCTCTTTGATATTTGAAGTGTGGAAAAACTGGATTAATCAAAGCAATTTTTTGGATTTCTATTCGACTCAATCTGCAGAACGGTGGAGAATGAATCTGATGACGAAGAGAGTGATCATAGGGTCACTTCAATAGGCGTGTCTGTTCGGGAACGCTGTCTAGTTGGCTTGGTGATGTCGTAACGAGCGTGTCTTCAATAATGAAAGGAAGATGACGAACAAGGCAAGGTTGATTGAGGACTATACTAAGGAGTACGAAGAGGCTTGGAATAGGAGATTGGGCGGCTCAAAGAAGGTGGAAAAAGAGGTGAAGCGGATTAGCTGGGAGAGACAGAGCCAAAGCTTGGTTAAGGCCAATGTCGATGGCTCAGTGAATGAGAATGGAATGGCAGTTGCGGGCGAGGTCCTTAGGGACGGAGATGGCACTTGGATCCGTGGTTTCTCCCATAATATCGTCGGGGTATGCCCGGTGGTCATGGTGGAACAGTGGGGAAGTTTGGGATGCCTCAGATTGGCTTGGAAGATGGGCTATCGTGCAGTGGTAGTCGAGACAGATTCGTTGATGACTCACTCGATGATTATGAAAAATGTTGTTAAGTGTCATCCGCTATCTAGCCTGGTGTACCAATGTCAATGCTTCATTAGAAGGGATTGGGGGAGATCCACTTTCGTTATGTTTTTAGGAAAGCGACTTACATTGCCGACTCCCTTGCTATATTTGTGATCTCCATACCGAGAGGTTTCCATGTGTTAGGGGACCCTCTCGATGAGATTAAACTGTTGTTGGACAAGAATAGTAGGGAAAGGGCTACCCCGCCTTATTTGTATGTAGCCTGCTCTGTTTTTTTATGTTTTTGGAGGGTTTACCTCTCCTTAATTTATTACCAAAAAAAAAATTTGGAATTATGGGAGGTGCATTCATGAATTTGAACCTTCCTATAATCATAGAATTAATCGCACATAGATGAGGAAAGGGCAACTAAAAACATGGTTGTGGATGGTCTTATCTTGGTGGTGGTATATTAATATATTCAATGAAAGATTAACTTAAGTTGAACCTACCCTACCTGCAGGCAACCATGTTTGACTCGATATACATATAAAAATTATATAAATCATTTACATGTTCCATTCACACGTACATAGGTATATATTTAAATATATAACACAATACAGCAATCGGTCACCTACCAACTTAGGTATATATTTATATAATTTTAATGCTAGCTTGTTAGTGGTGTGTGACTCTGTCACGGTATTTTCAACAGGAAGACGTGGGGACCTCCATTCGTACATCACATATACATTTATTCACTCTCCCTAATTAATTGGATTCATTCCTCCACGTTGCCAACCCAATTCAGATTGTAAACCGTTCGGACACAAATTAAAGATCCACCAAGAAATGGAGTACCAGTCACCCTCTCCCCCTCCTCCTCCGCCAGCAACCTCATCGCCGGAGTCCAAGAAGAACGAGCCCTTGGACGTGCCCCTCGCTTTGCTAGGGTTTCAATTCGACGAAATCACCCCGCACATGATCACCGGCCATCTTCCCGTCACCGAGAAATGTTGCCAGGTTTGTCTGTCGATCGATCGATGTTAGTGATCAATTAGTCGATTTTCACTGACCGAGGAATTAATTTGCCGGAACTTGTAATTAAGCAGCCGTTCAAGGTGTTGCACGGGGGAGTATCGGCGCTGGTGGCGGAATCGATGGCGAGCATGGGCGCGCACTTGGCTTGCGGCCTCAACAGAGTCGCCGGAGTTAGCCTCAGCATCAACCACCTCAGAAGCGCCGATCTCGGCGACCTCGTCTTCGCTCAGGCAGCGCCTGTCAGCGTTGGCCGTACAATCCAGGTTATCCCCTCTTAATTCAGGCTTCTCGATCGAACTATATATCCACCTCTAGAAATTAAATTCGATCGTTCTCTTGATCTGCTAATTGGAGTTGATCGTGACGTTGATCGCCGGCGAGTTTGTTGGAAGATAACGCCGGTGGGGATGTGGGCAAACTCAAACTAGTGGTTATGGATAACCAAATGGGTCATATTCATACAACATTATCTTAAAAGTCTAAAAGTAGCTTTTAACTACTTTGAAAATTCTTCCACCCAAAAAAAAAAAAAAACTACTTTTCAAATTCGTTTTCTTTTTTTGTATAAAGATATTTGTTCCTTTAAAATACAATAAAATGATTGATGGCCAACTTAGGTATGTTGATGTCCAACTTAGTTGTACGTGTTATAATTGATTATAAAAAATATGTGTGAAAATAATGTCATTCTAATTTATAAAAAGTCGTCCTAACTTATAATCTATCTATCTATTCATATACTAAACTTCCGACCTTGAGTTCCAAACTCTCGTCCAAAAGGACGCTCTTGGGTGATGGTACAACCGTAGTTGACACACCCCAAACTTTGGCCTTGTATCAAAAAAAAAAAAATATATATATATATATATAGTAATATCACATCTAATTGAAAAAAATATAAATGAAAACTATTTCACAATCATACTTACCAAAAATATTATTAGATAAATATTAATATAGGTGTTTTTTTATTTATATAGATTACTTTTTTGGTAAAAGGAATTATTTATTTGAAATTTAATTATTTAATACTCCCTCAGATGGAGTATGAATTTATAAAAAAAACATTAAAAAAAATATTTTATAGAGTTTTTACCTCCTTCAAAACCATGCACAAAAGTTTAAACGATATTTAATTTGAGACGGAGGGAGTATCTATTATTTTATTTATATATTAATTTTTGGTAGAATGATTATATAGATTTAGATTTTTTATTCCATATTTCCCGCACACTTGATCATTATTAGTTTAATTCTCACATTAATTTTTTGTCATATTTTTAATATTTTTTTATATATAATAGTTGTAATTTTATAATATTGTATTAATATATTCCTATACACGGGACATAACACACTAATTTTGTGTATTTATCTTTGGTATGTTGGTGAACAATAATTTCATGATTATTTTTCAATTATTTATCTTATTGTAAAAATATACTTACAATTAATAATTATGATAATTGCATTTAAAAATAAAAGTAAATTTTTTATCGTCGGTTATAATATAAACTTGGGACATATGTTATGAGATTATGAAAAAAAAATCAAATCCAAAAAAAAAAAAACATATCTATATATGCATGTGCTAAAATTGATGTTTTACCGAAATTCACTTGGTTTATTTAACTTGAAGGGTTAATCAGAGATTTTATATTAACGAAGCTTATAAAATGCATAACGTTTTCTTTAGCTCCATTAATAAAAAAACTTATGAATTTGACGATCATATAAAATATATCAAAAATAAAATGTGTGGTTATTAGGATTTTAAACTTAGGCCCAAATACATTTTAAATAAACATAATTGTAAAACCACATTATTTGAGCCTGATCATAGTTTAAGAGGTAGGTATGTATTATTTCGTGTATAAACTTGAGTATATTATTCAGTATGAATATATTGAAAGAGGTAGGAAGTCAATTTCTGCAATTAAGTTGTTGGTTTAATTTGTTGGAAGCGAAGACAATTAAACAAAGGGCTTATCACACTCGCATCATACTCGTCGTCACCACTTCGTCACCACTTCGTCACTAACGTCACCTTTTCTTTTTCTAATTACTACTTATAGATTTTCTACTATTTAAGAGTTTTATTCGTAGAAAGTCTATCAAAACTAAAATTAATAAAATCAAAAGTGAAAATTATGTACTTAATCTAGCACTAATATATACATTATATTGATACGGAGTATTAAAGTAAAATATAAATGTGAATACTTTACTTTTACTACCATATATAATTCTACTAATTAACATTTTTTTTAATAAATGATCTCAGAATTTTACTTTGATATATACAGTAGCATGTACTACAATTTTATAACTTTTATAAGGTTAATTTATGTTTTCTACTAATGTACTATATTATAATAATATTAAAAATGTAAATATAAATATAGAAAACTTTACTTCACTAACTACCATGTTTCTTAGTAATATTTTTTTTATAATTTTTATTTATAAGATGAATTGAAGAGGTAAGTACTTCAAATCAGTAAATGATTTAGAACCCATTTAATTTTCACTATATAGAAGCTAGATCAATTCCATTTAACTTATATTTATTAGTTGAACTTCTTTAATAATTTTGTAATATAAATTAACCTTTGTAAATAATTTTTTTAAAAATATATCATTATAAATATTAATCTTTTTATTTTTTTTAATCTGAATTTTTTTTATCTCCTTTTATAATTTGTGATTAATTGAAAATTTATGTATAATAAAATTGTATACTAAAACATTTTTTTAGAAATAGCATTAATCTTTTGTAGTTTTCATTAATTAGATTTTTTATCTTCTAAATGTGCATTAATATCCCTAAATATATATTATTTATCTCAATACTTTATGAGTCTTTAAAACCAGTTGTACCATAACTATTGAAAAAAGGGAAACAAAACAAAATTTCAGAATTTTGAAATAACCCCAAAAATAAAGTGAACCCAACCCAAATCCTTGGCCCAATATAACAGCCCATCAACTCTACATAGAAATACCATTCATAAAGCACCGATGTACATATTTGATCTCAAAGGCAAATCCCAAAGGCATTTGATCTCAAGACACACTTTTGAAAGAACATAAACACAAAGAAAGAAAGAAAATTAGAACAAAGCACTGATGTACATATTGGTGTATGGAATGCATATGCATTATGCAGGTGTGGGAAGTGCAACTCTGGAAGACAAATCCCTCAAACCCGAAAAGCAAGACGATGATATCCTCATCCAGAGTCACTCTCCTTTGCAACATGCCTATCCCTGGCAATGCCAAGACCGCTGGTGATAAGCTCCGCAAGTACGCAAAGCTATGAAGCAATTCTCTATTGTACATATTGTTACCTATATGTATCATCGCACTTAGAGTTGTAAAATAGCTCAATCTACGACTGGATCCATTAGTCCAATGTACACGAAACTGCAACATACAACAGATGATTGTTCGATTTGTTTCATATATGGATGGCGAATTAGGCTCCTCTTATTCAGCCTAAAAGTTTCATTTCTACTTCAGTAGATCAAATCCTTGGGAGGAACGAACATGTTAAAATTGCAAGTGCCAATAGTGTCAGCTATTGCGAATCATACACGTACAAAGAGTTCCAAAGTCAAAGATGGTATGGTATATTGGTATGTTCCCAAGAAGAGGTCTCCAAGCACCCTGAATAAACACATAACACACCGCTCAATAGTACTATAAAAGGTTGGATTATTAGGAGGAATGTACTATATAAAAGGTTACCATAGAGGGCCTTGTGGCTGAGGCACATCTAGCACGACAAAAAGCCGCTAAAACAGACAAAGGATGATCCAACTTCAACTTTGACAATGTACTCCCAAACCCAAAACAAAGGACTACTTAGAAGATGGAAATGAAATGATCATACAGTACGTTGGACCAACTAACATATATGTGCCTGAAGAAAGAGAGCTAAATGACTATAGGGCTATCGTTGTAAAAAAATTAAAAATACGAGTACTTGAATTGGCTGTGTAAAGTGTCAACCAACTAACAATTCATCGGATCGAGGATAAGGAAATTTACCGATTACGGACTGACTTAAATCTTGCTCATAAAGATTGGAGGAGTCCAAAATAGGGAGAGGTTTTTGTTGGGTTTTGCAAGAGATGGTATATATCCAAGGAGGAAGCTCACTTGCAAGTTGGAAGGTAGCTTGCAATTTCCTCATCTTGTCCAAATCATAAACTTGTCATGTAAGTGGGACCAAATTCAATCTATGCTTCATTGGATGGTCTCATACTCTCAACTCATTTACTGATTAGGGCGTTTTATGTCTTTGGGTAACGTGAGGTTCTAAGGTTATCGATTAATCTCCACGGGTTCGAGTTTTAGTCTGCAAATTAGGAAGATTAAGATTTGAACTATTGATTTTTTTTATAATGTTCTTATGAAAGTCCATTTTTCTATCATAAATCGAAACTAAAAACTACCCAAACTTGAAACTACGTACATGACTTCTATTTAAATCATTTAAATTGAAAAATCTTTTTAAACGTAGTTTTTTAATCGATAAACTTAGAAAAACTGTTTTTAAAATAATAATCAGTTTTAGGCAATGTTTGACAAATCAACTAGCTTTTCAGAATTTTTGATTTAGATATTATATAGTTTTAAATAAAATAAATATGAGATTTTAGTTTAATTAATTTTTAGAATCGGAGCTTTTCAACAACTAGTCTTTCAAACTTTTCAGTGCTTTTAGTTTTCTATTTATAAATTTCTATCAGCAACCCAAACAGCTAAGTTTACCAAATACAGTATAATACTATCTTATTAATATATACGGAGTATTTAACACATATAATTCATGCGCACTTACGGTACCCTTTCTGAAACGGGATTGCTATCTACACGGTTAAGTTTTCACCAATTTCACGGTGGTGGATTCCAATTGTGTAGTGCGAATGCGCGAGGACAGTGGGGCCCACCAACACAGTGCGTCTGCGCAGTACGCATCCGTGGTTGTTCTTCTTCCTCATCCCCATCTGCACGTACTGCTCTCCACATAACAAAGATGTGCCCTGGCCAACACCGCCCAACTTCCCGCAATCGGGTTCTCCCTCCGCCTTTCCAAGTACTCCCATTGAGAGCCTCGATGACGGCGAAGGAGGTGAAGTTCTTGGAGGCGATGTGCTCGATCTCGCGGCATTGGCGGCGCTTCACCTTCTCGATGAGGTCGTGGATCTCCGGGTTGACCTGGACCAGCGAGGTGTTCCCCCAATCAGAGACGAAATCCATGGCCGACGAAGAAGATCGTCAATTGAACCCAGCTCCAAAATCTCGAGTCCACATGAACCTAGGCGTGGCCACGGGTCGGACCCGCCGGGTCAAGGGTCAGGGTTGGCCGACCCGAACCCTAACCCGTAAATCTCACGGGTTGACGGGTTCGGGTCGACCCGTTGACCCGGCAGGTTACATTATTGTGTGATGTGAGAGAAAAAAATATGAGAATATTATTTCTCAAACTTCATTTCCAACTTAATTTCCAATGTAGGAAACAAGTGAAGTGGAAGAAATGTGGTAGTGGGATACATATATATAGCCCCATGCCTTCTCATTCTAACTCCATATTTTCGATGTGGGACAAAGCCTTTGTCCCACATTGGAAATGAGGGGAAGTAAGGAAGACTTCCAAGTCTATAAAAGGAGAAGGATGAGGTTTATTTGTCTCACATTGCACATTGCATATTAGTTTATGTATTATTGTGAATTATTTTAAGAATAATTTAAATAATATTATGAATTTATTTTATTAAAAATAAATTTTTCAAAAAAAAATATTTTGAAAAAGCGGATTGACCCCGGGTCATGGGTCACGGATTCCCCGACCCTAACCCTAACCCGCTACCCGTCCCCACCCGCCAACCCGTCAACCCGGACCCGACGGGTCACGGGTTGACCCGTAACCCATGGCCACGCCTACATGAACCTAGACAAGCACTTGAACAAAAATCAGTTATCAATTGAACCTAGATTGGAATTCATTGCTAAGGAAGAAGAAGGGAAATTGTTTGAGCGTCAATTGAACCCAGATCCATCTACATGTTGACCACACTTCCGATTTGATATTAACTCCGAACCGAAGAGGATGAAGACTACAAGACGAAGATTAACAACAACAAAAAAAAGCGCAACTGCGCATCCCGGATACGCAATTGCGGGACCGTGTAAAGTGCGAAAAATTTACCGTGTAAATAGTAAGCCCCTTCTGAAATTGGAAGGAAAGAAGGCGTTACATATCAATTTTCACATGCGTTGCGTATACTTTTCATCGAATATAGTAAACCAAACTCCACAACCGCAAGCCACTGCGAGAGGCTGAACTGCCTCGGTTGATCTCTTTGGATAGTATCCCTTCGCCTGGAAAACCGCTGCGCCGGCGCCGTCTTCACCGGCCCGAGCGCTAACAGTAGCGTTACGGAGAGAGATGAAGAAGCTCAGATGGGTTATGGACGGGGATTTCTGGGACGTCGACTTGTCGACGCCGCTAACTCTCGACGGCGTGGCCCGGCCGGTGGCCCACCACGAATGTCACCGCCTCCTCCCACTCGGAGTTTCCAGAGGGACGAAGCTCTCCCGCCCCAAGCAGATCGATTTCTTCCAGAGGTTCATGTCTGCCCCCTTTATCCCTTGCTTCTCCTCTCTCCGCGGTTTCTCTCTCCAGCGCGCTCTCACCTTGCCCTTTGGCGATGACTGGTAATTGCGAACGTCTTCTTCTCCCTCTTCCTTTTGCTTGTGCACGAAAATGTCGGACTTGAAAAAACTCGTGAATGCAATGATCAATTCTCAAGCTTTGTTCTTGTCTTGATGGAAAGGGTTGCAATTCATGGCTTCTGCAAATGCCAATTGCATTTGTTGACAACAATTGGCCTTGACACCTGAATTTGGAGTGCTTATTGTTGCCCTAATGATTCCCAGATTGTAACCCTAATTAATTTGATGCATCTGTTGACAACAATGGGGCTGATTACTGGGAGTCATTGTGTGTGGAATGATGGGGCAATGGGAAAGTTTTGTTAGATGTCATTTTTTTTATAATTAATGGTGAGCTCTTACTTCATTTACCTGCTAGCTTTTTACCAATTGAGGTAGTTTGCTGTCTTAGAGATTTTATTACAGGAAAATGGAAGAATCAACAATGACAATCCTTAGATACAGGTTTCGTCGGTCCCATCAGTTTCCCAACTTTCTCGATTAAGTCTGTGTCTTAGTCATATGCTCTCCAAGGAACTGAAAATGCTTTGCCTGGGTCAATTGAGTTTTGTCATTGTGTTGAATTGATACTGACTAATATTGTTTGTTCAAAGCCATGCAGGTTCATAACCTTGTTAGGTCAGTTTGATTTGCAGAAATTTGTATCCTCCATTAGAAAAGATAAATCAGTGCAACCCTCAGAGTCATCCTGGTTGCAAAAGATCAAGAGGGGTTTACGCGATAAATCCTTCTATTCCCTTGGTTTTTTCTCAGAGCTCTTGATAACACCTAATGATACTCTGCTTGTTTCCTGTGACACATATGGCGATACAAAGGAATCCCGAAAGAAGGCTGTGTTCCGTCATAAGGCAAGTCTGAATATTATGTTGGTGTCATGGTGTGTGAGGATATCTTTTTAGTGTTTTATTGAGATTCGTTTCTTTGAACTTACCTTTTCTCAGTTCTTTGTTGATTTCCATGTTGACTTATCATGTGCTGTGGTTGATTAGTTTCCAGCAGTAAGCGCTGCTCATGTGATATATCCATCTTTTAAGGTTTTTGGGTTTAGGTTTGTGGTTAGTTTGGGGATTGGACAATTCAGATAAATGTCTAATCTACTTCAAGTTACATCTGTGGTTCATTTCTTTCTACCATTTTTGCACATTTGTATGAAAATTTATGGGTTGCAATGCTTGGATTTTGCCTTAAGAGTCAATTTCATTTATTGTGCAGTTTCCACAACATGACCTAACTGTGGAGGCAATTTCACCAGTTAGTGTGGTTGACGAGCAGGGAACGTACTGGAATGTACCGCTTATGATGGCAATCGATCTGGCTTCAGTGGCTTGTGGTTCTGGACCCAGTTATCACTTATCAATGCACCATATTTCAGGGTCAGCCAAGCAGTTCGAAGGTAGCCAGACCAATGCAGTAGTACCTTCTGCACTGCTTCCTGGGCTTTCTGTCAACGGTGCTTTCGCCTTTAAGAAAAATATAGATCTTTGGAGAAGTCAGGTTGAAAAGATAAAGCTGGTTCAACCATATGATATCTTTTTATGGGAGCCTCATATTTCAGCATCAGGCATCATAGGTAAGAGTCCACCATGGTTTATATTCTAATTTCTTATTATTCATTTCCATATATCTACTCCGAATGTCTTCTTTCTAGGAATTGATCATCATACAAGTAAGAAGAAGAAGAAAAATCTTATTTAGGTATCATAAAGTTTGACTTAGGTTCACTAATGTGTGATGCGTGAAGTCTCATTTAGGTTACAGGAGGTTTGAATCTTGTCTAACTCATATGACAAAGCAAACTGACAGAGTTTCAAAATTTGAAAAAACTGGCATTAACTATCAAATGAAGTAAATTTGATACTTAGAATATTATTGTAACGAGTCATTGACTCTACTTGAAGTGTTAAATACACCTTGTGTCTGACTATACATTATTTTATTGTAAGACTTGTGTCAATATGTTTTGTAACCTAAGTGAGATAAGATTGAATTATCAGGTTACCCTAAATGATATTTCCCTTACCTTATTGCACCCAAGTGAATTTTTTCCTAGTACTAGTACCTTTTTCAAATGATTGAATGCCAAAAGCCAAAAATTGGTTGGAGGGTAACTGTGCATCTATTAATCTGCTTTACTTACTGACGAAAATAAATAGCGAGTTGTAAAGATTTCGAAAATGTAAGTTTTTTTAGCCATTATTCTTGAATTGGTAAATAAAGAACGGCCATCCGGGGTTCGAACCGGGGACCTATGGTACTACCCACAAGTCCTTTCCTATGAGCCATTATTCTACTAAAACGGTAAACCCTGGCTTCAATATCTGCAGGTGCTGTGGCAACAGCTTCACTTGGTGATCATTCCCTAAAGTCAGAAACCAATGATGAACCACAGAGTTATAAACATTTCAGGCTTCGCTCCTTGGGAGAGAAATCTGCAATTCTAGCAGATGTATTTGGCTCCTTGTCGCTCAGCGCCCAGCATGGAAACTTCCAGAAGCTTTTCTTTGATCTCACCAGGCTCCATGTTCGGTTAGATTTTCCTTCTGGATCAAAGTTTCTCTCTGCTGCTGCACGTCTTGGTCAGGACCTTTACAATTCCCAGGACCCAACCCCCGAAGCTATTCAAGCGCTTTGTCCCACCACCACGCTCTCTCTTCAGCAACAGGTACTCCTTATATAATATTCTTTATCTTACGAATGCTTTAAATCTGTATTGAAACCAAAGATGACGGCATTGTAGATAGATTTGATCAAGCTTTTGTATTTTCGTTGTGTTCATCCAACTCTTGTATTAACACTTTGATAATGTTTTACATCTGAGCATTGCAGATTGGTGGACCTTTCAGTTTTAGGGTGGATACAAGGGTTGCCGTTGAATTGAACAGCAGCCAGAAATGGCAGGTCAGGTTGGAGAAACCAGTTTTCGCCATTGAGCATGCCCTTCAAGTACTTGGATCAGCAAAGGCCACTGCTTGGTATGCCCCGGAGCAGAAGCAGTTCATGGTGGAGCTCCGATTCTTCGAGACTTAAACTATCCAGTTTCTCTTCCCAATCATTTTTCATTTGTCCCTATTTTTTTTAGTGTTGGAAGATAGTGATACCTGTTCAACTAGAAATTTAGCAAGTTCCCTTGGTATTACTTCATGTGCATTCGTCCTAAAGAAATCATAAAAAGTTGCATCGTCATCATTTGTGAGCTTTTTGCAAAACAACTGGGTTTCTTCATTTTCTTGGGGTGTTTTCATTTCCTTGAAATGTACCAAGATGATACTAATAATATGGGTAGTTTCTCTACAATTTTGATCAAATTCATTGCTCTCCTACAAAAAATGCTACCTATTTCGCCTCACCGAAATGAAATCTACAAAATCATCCATGCCAAGATCCTCTTGAATCAAATTTATGGGCAAAAAGAGTACCAATCAGCTAAAAGGGATCTTACATCTCCTAATAGTCTGGCGCCTACCATAGCTGATATCAGGGCTTTGTTCTGGAAGCCCCAGGTGATCTTCCTTGTACTTCACTTCCATTAGACATAACCCATGAGGCGGGGCAGCAAGGGCGTAAGTTGCAAGTACCCTCCGGTCTTGGCATGCCAAAATCCTTGGGACTATGCTGGGAGGAATGGCTTCTCTTCCGATTTGCATCAACAGAGCAACCTTTCAAGAATCAAGCATCAATAATAAATCCTTCAAGTACACAACAAAGATGAAGAGCTTCACTTACCATGTTTCGGACTTGTCTGTATAGGAAGCCTGAACCTTCCACTTCAAGCTGCAAAAGATCTCCCTAGAATGCACATGGAAATAGTTTTATTCAGATCGCGTATCAGATTACTGATGACATGTATGTGAATTGTAATTGAGGGAAAAATCTATATTTTCAGGGAGAAGATAATAATCAGAAAAACCAAGATTGATGGTCAATCAAACCAGACTAATGTGGTCTCCGCCATATGGGGTTGCTACATAGATTTGTTCTTACCACTGAGCTTGGTTCAGAAGATAAAAATTGGATCAATCCATTGATCAGATTAATTCATAGGGTAGGTAGACTTACCATTTCATTGATGTCAAAACGGTGTATATTCTTCACAGGGTCTCTTATCCTATTATCACGAGATGCATTCACAAAGGAAGAGAAATCGTGCTCTCCAACAAGATGCATAGCAGCCTCCCTCATGACAGATGTGTTGAGCTTATAAGCACTATGGTATGCATATCGACGCTGGAAAGGGTCCATGACAGCGCCATTGACGATCTTGTAGTGATAAGTCTTGCATTTTGTTGAAAACCGGGCATGGAACTCAGGCAGCGCTGGGCTAACCTCCCTCACCCGAATGTCAGAGGGCAGAAGGCCATTCATTGCTGAATGCATCCCTTCCAAGTCATCATAGTTGAAAGGCGTAACGAAGTGCGCAACCTGAAACCCCTAACTACTGTAAGTACTTTTAATTGTTGTGCTGCCTAGTTTCAGGAACTCAGAAGAGCAAAATAAACAAAAAAGCCATACCTGACCCCAAGCATGAACCCCAGTATCTGTTCTACTAGCACCGACTAAATGGAGATCCTGGCGCTCCAGTTTTGTTATCTTAGTCAAAGCCTTCTCTATGAAGCATTGTATGGTAGGTGGAGATGCCTGATATTGCCACCCTGAGATTAAAAAACACTAGCCTTAGCCGTGCTCTCAAGACAACCAGTCATTTGAATAAGGAAACTGTGCAGGTTGTAGATTGCAGACCATTTGATGAATGGAAGAGTATAAACGAAAGGAAATCTTGTATGTTTTGAGGCATTATGAATTGTCAACAAAATAACTCTATATTGCTCATTAATTTGCTCTTTTGTTCTTCGTCATTTCATCCTGGATTTGCCAAACTAGCATTTCATGTAATATAGAGTTGATTTGGAGAGTGAAGGCTACAATATAAGCTCATAATCGCCGCTTGCTATAAGCAGTCAACTGACATTTCAGTTCACAGCATCCAATTTCCACAAAAGGGACTAATTTCATACATTCACTTGTAGCAGCCAAATTCCAAAGCCCGTGTTAGCGCAAATGAGCGAACCAGAAATCAAAATTCAAAGCTAAACAAAACTAGACTATCTCAAATCTGAATACTGGAAAGGAAGAACTTCGATGTATTCCTTATGCGATCCAATTCATTTCTCGATTTACAAGAAAAGCACAAATCTTCAGTGGACAGAAGAAGAGGGTGAAAGGGAGAAAAGAGGGCGAACCGGCGTAATTGGTGCCATCGTAAGCGATAAGCAAGCGCCACTTGTACGGAGGAGTTAAGAGCTTCATCGGAACGGAATCAGGCACCTCCAAGCCCGTGCCTCCCCCTGAAACCTGTGTCAGATTCAATCCAAGGAACACGGGGAGAAAATCAAATCGAATCAAGGGAGGAGGAAGAGAGAGGGCGGTTTACAGAGCCATTGGTTGAATGGAGGGAGAGAGAAGCGCTGAGCTTGAGCTTCGAAGTGATGGGGAAGGCAGCAATGGCGAAGCTCATCGCTGATTCTCGTTTACCCGCGCGCTGTGGCTTATGGATTGCGTTTCAACTTTCAACTTTCTAGATTTCTGAATCCGAATCCGGTTTCGGGTTTGGTTTGGTTCGGTTCCGGGTCTGGATTATCTAATTGACTTTTATACGATCCGCTATGGGTTTGGGTTTGGGTTTGGATCAACCCCGGATTTAAAGCGGGTTTAGTCCAAATCGAGCCACTTTGGCCGGGTTCGAATCAAGCCAATATTGAATGTTTGACCAATAGTCGTGTAATCGTGTTTGAGTTGGGTCAATTTGAGAGATTATTCCATATTGGCTTATTTTCAGTTTCTCGACAATATATGTATTTTTAGTTTTTTTTTTACTTATGTAATTTGCTTCTATAATTTCATTTCTGTCATTTGCTTCTGTAATTTTCTTTCAGTTGTACATAATGGTTAGTTCATCTATCGGCTTTTCCGGTCTCTCGGTTTCTCTAGGTTTGTCAGGGGAACCGAATTCTTATCTTGCTTCAAAAAAAAAATGCAGTGGCGGCCGCAGGAATTACTGGAGGGGGGGCGAAATTTTTCGTTGGGAATTTTTTTTTCTCGTTATATATAATAAAGAATTTTTTTTAAAATATATTGAAAAAAAACCATAAATTGTGATATATAAATATGATATTGTATTATAAAATTTATACAATAATTTAATAATTTATATATATATGTGTGTGTAGCATGATTAAGATCCTCCTATATCTTAAAGCTGAGACCTTTAGAGAGTACAGAAGCTATCCACGTGGAGCATTCTCCAATTTTTTTTCCTTCTTTCCGTTTTTGCCCTTCTCTTACTCTTTCTTTCTCCCGTTCTCTCTCCCACGATGTAAACTTCTTTCTTTCCTTCTTTCATACCTGAGACGGATTCTTTCTCTCCTTCTTTCATACCTGAGACGGAACCGGACCCTTAAGCGATGCACCGTCGTCCATCTTTTCCGCTCATAATCCCTTTCGAAGAAAACACGAGGAGTCCCCGTCTCAGGCGACTACTGAATCGGGGTTGGCAGCGACGGCGGTGGAGATGATCGGACGGGAGATGAGGAGGAGAGAGAAAGGAGGTTGGGGCGTGGCGCAAGAACAACCAAATCCCACGGACCGAGGGGTCGGGTGTGGGCAGAGAGAAGAAGGGCAAAAAGTAGGGTCCTTAACCCAGGGGCCGGAAGTCCGACGGCGACGGCGACTTAATCGGCCTTAACCCAGCGGCCGGAAGTCCGACGGCGACGGCGACTTAATCAGCCTTCTTTCTTCTTTCCATCTTTGCCTCTTTCTTCATCGCTTTTCTAGTTGTAAAACCGCTTCTCAAAGCAATTGATCTGTTAACTTCTTCCTCTACTACTTCACCATGTTCGTACACTCATCTCCCTCGCCCTTCCCTACACAGCGGCGATTCTTGAGGGCGAGAGAATTTGTGAGCTAGTGAAGACAGCGGCGCCGGTGATTTGAGTCCCAGGTCCGCCTTTGCTCGCCATCCATCGTCCATCGCCGTCTTTCCAAATTTTCCGCCCCCCCCCCCCCCCAAAAAAAATCCGCTTCTGATTGCAAACAGGTCTGTGACTCAAATTGTTATTTCGTATTATCTGTTTATTGGCAAATAAGCTTGAAATCAGTTTTAGGTTTTGTTAATGTTTATTTAAAATATTGAATTTTAGAGCCAACGATTAATACGATTACCTCTTTAATGTCATCCTCATTGGAGACTCCGGCTTCGGCCGACGTTCGTCATCTGTGATGGCACGAGAGGGAGGGAGAAGTATCGCTGGATTAGAGGCCAGAGTGTCGCCGACGGGCATGACTTCGAGCGTCGGTTGATGAACAAATTTGTGTCATGTTTGCCATCATCGCCATCACCACGCTTCTTCTCAAGCTACTATGTCTTCCAAAGCTCTCGAACATGTCTATAGAGATTGTAAGGTGAGCTTTCTGATCACTGCTGCATTTTAGATTAACTGTTATTGTTTAGTTAGGTGGACTTTCAAATCCGATTTCATCAATTTGAAAAACTAAATGACAATTGATTTGGTGTTCCCAAACTCACCTGAAAGCTCTTGAAATTATTGGTTTTGATATACCATTTAGTCATGCACTCTATCTGATCGATGAAATGTCATTAAGAGAATCATGAGAAAAAATATCGTGGGTTGAACGACTGAAAGAGAAGGCCGATTAGATGCTGAATTTTTCCTTTCAATTTAATACGGAACCAGTCTAGGTGCTTCCTTTCCTTTACCTTATTTGTTCTAAATTTTTTTGTCAAGAAACAAAATTGTGACTTGAAGTGTGGCATCCATCTCTTTGTTATTTGTTGCTTGATGTGTAGAATTGAAATATATGTTGTGAATCTCACTCAACACTTGACTAGATTGAGTTGGTGGTTGTCTTCTGATATCCTGACTAAATTGATAAAGAACAGACATATTCTCAAAAGTTTTTATTATAAGATCAGGTTTAAGACTTCCCTTGATGAAACTTCTAATGAGTCTTTGGAATAAGAAACTCATCCATTGGAAATATGCAGTTTTAGAGTCAACATCCTTCTTTTTTTCCATTACTGTAGGACTAGGAACATATGGGATTCAAAGAAAAATAGCAAGATGACACAATTGAACAGGATTTACCAAAGTAAAATCAAAGAAAGTGAACAACCAAATCAACACTTGAAAACTAAAACTGAAATCACTAATGTGCTGATATTTGTTGTTTCGGGTATTTTTCGAATTGATATAGTTATAAATTTATGGTTTTGATATACCATTTAGTCATGCACTCTATCTATTCGATGAAAAGTCATAGAGAGAATCATGAGAAAAAAGATTGTGGGTTGAATTGATCAATCTCTAGAGGACCGTTAGTGGTTTTGTTTCAGTTTTATGATCAGTTTGAAGGTCTATTCAATGTCTGCATTGATAGTTTTTAGTGTGTTGGATCTTGCTGCTATAATGAAATATCCAGGTGTCAACCTAGAGATTCTAGCATTAAGGAATGCTATATGGGAATCAACTTGAGTTTTTGTCTACATTGATAGTTTTTGGTGCTTTTGGTATGTAGACTAAGACTTTTGAAACAGTGCTTGTGTGAAGGGAGCTAAATCCAAAAGAGATTTATGGTTGACTCCTTTTATACATAGTTCCTTATATGGTTGAGCTTGGAAGCTTGAGGTGAAATTGGGGATTGGTGGCACCCCCTATGCAGATTTCATCCAGAGCTTGCACTTGCCTTCACAACTAAGGTATTAATTAAGCATATCCGTTTCTTTGTCAACAATTAGTATGATATTCTTAATTGATTCCTTCATCTTGACACATCTCAAAAGATTCCTAGTATTAGCTTAGCATTCATTCCCATACTTTTAGTCAAAATGCAGGGATCTGGTAGAGTTGTAGATTTCAGCTCCCTTCTGACCTTAACTTTCATAGGTAATAGGTAGGGAGTTCACCCAAATAGGAGGTGATATATATGACAGACAAGTCTCTGGCCACCCTCCCCTTTCTCATCCTGGGGAACAAGATTGACATCTCGTATGCCGCCTCTGAGGATGAGCTTCGCTACAACCTGAGTCTTTCAAACTGCACCACTGGGAAGGGCAAAGTAAACCTCACAGAATATAATGCCAGGCCAGTCGAAATCTTCATGTGCAGTATTGTGCGCAAGATGGGATACGGGGAAGGGTTCAAGTGGGTGTCTCGGTACATCAAGGCGAAACATTGCCCAGCACACGGTTTCATCCGAGGAGAGGAGTGAAGGACACAGGTAAGGGCTGAGGGAGAGCAAAAGAGTGTGCTATTTATGATTTTTCGTAGATTCAAACAACTGCTTTCCTGTGAAATCAGATCAGATATGTGGAGATCACATTAGCCATTTTGTTTGTTGTGATGCTTGGCTAAGAAAGATTGTTGAAGATCATTGTTCATTGTTTACTTAAGACTTGGTTTTTGATCCATAACCCAATTCATCATGATCTTACAGGATAGGATGTGTTTACTCATATCCTTATACCTGTATAGATTATTTTGACATAATATATTTATATCACTTGGACACAATTAAAATAAATTGCTATATATAATATACTTTTAATCTGACTTTTTAATATTTTGTTATCGAAGAAGATGGGTTAAACAAAACGTGGCCAGAGACTCGTCTGACAGAAGGGCATCCAACACCCTATGTAGATTTCAGCTCCCTTACTGACCTTAACTTTTTTAGATCTGGTAGAGCTTAACTTTCAGGTCCCTTACGGACACGAATTCTAGAGGATCGTTAGCTCCGATTTCAGTGGAGAGGGAGACAACCGAAGAGAGATAGTTCAAAAGGGCAAGAGCTCGGAGCATGCCAAAGAGCTTTCCTAAAATAATCTCTAAAATAAAGAATTATAAGTCAAATATTCTGAATATTTTTTTGCCTCATTCCAATAGCTTCCCCATTATAAAATTCACCCAAAAATATATAGAGCTTTCTCCAAATTTAGGAAATGATCTCCATATCTTCTCTCCATTCTCTATTTTGGAGAATATAATGGGAAACTCTTAGACCAAAAATCATCGCAATATTCTCCAAAAATTGAACATGAGGAATCTCTTAGGGTCTAGGCCTGCAACGTAACACACGGATTTAAAAATTGGATTTACACTTAACACGCGGATTTAATCTCGTGTTTCCATCGGACCTGCAATTTTTTAACATTTTGGTAACTATTTTAAAATCATGAACATTTTGTTAATTTATTTAATTGTGAATATTTCGAAAAAAAAAATCCTTCTTTTATGTGTATATAATGCACCTATGTTTAACTTAATAATACACCTATGTTTAACTTAATAAAAAAAATTAGAGTAGGCAAATAATAATAATAATAACTTACTAGAAAATTATTACGTAGTAGTAAATTATTAAAATAGTTAGCAATATCGTTTTGTTAGTTTAAATTATTAGAAAAATTTATATAATATGACAATAAATAATACGATAACATCCAAAAAATATGATTAATTTACTTAGATTAATTTTAAAATCCCGTACGTGGCGCACGGGTTGTAGACTAGTTATTTAATAAATTGTGGTTTAAATATATATGACATAAATAGTTAAAAAATTCATAGGAATAAAAAGTAGAAGATTTTTTAAAATATATTTGTAACATAAGGAATCATCTTATGAAAATATTAAAAGAAAAATATAAAATTTGATTTTTTTTTTTTTTTTTTACAGTGGGCAAACATTAGGATGGTTCTGTTTAGGAAAACAGAACACAACCTTGATCATCCTGAAGGATGATGTTACAAAGATCCCTGTTCAAAGGGAGAGTAGACATATTACAGTTTATTCTAGTCTTAGCAATGAAATCTGCTACTCTATTTGCTTCTCTATAACAATGCTTAAATTCAATATGATCAAAAGAACTAGAAAGGATCATGATTTCTTCAATTTGGCGCAAGATCTCCCATTTGATTGGTGTCGATCCAGTAATTGCTTTCACTGCTTCTAAATTGTCACCTTCAATTACAACTTTCTTGAGGCTTCTCTCAATCGCTTTCTGCATACCTGTAAAAATAGCTAGAACCTCTGCTTGGAGAACTGAACTCTGAATGATCTCCTGATGAAAAATATCAATAATATGACCATTGGAGTCCCTGATGACCCCTCCCACATAACACTGGCCAGTGGGGCGCACTGAGCCATCAACGTTTATTTTGATTACTGTATTTGGGGGTTTGTTCCATTTTGCCTTTTGTCGTTTATTTTGTGGGTTTATCTTAGTTATCTCTTCATTTGTCCTTTCCCAGTTTGCAATATCATTTAGAATTCTTTGAACTAGGGCCGAAGGATTGTCTAGTTTATTGTTGTTAAATATAATGTTGTTTCTTGTTTCCCATATTAATTGCCAAATGAAACAAAGTTCTTCAAAATTTGTATTTTGATTCCTTAGTAGCATAATATCATCAATTGAGAGATTCCTTCTTTGGAGATGTATAAAAGATTTGTTGGTTACTTGTTCATAGTTTCTAATTATCGATCTTGTTACTTGGCAGTTCAAGAAGAGGTGGTGAGTATCTTCCTCCTCGGTGTTACAAAGGCAACATTGAGAGGGCACTCTATTAAAATATCTATTAAGTCTACATTTTGTAGCTAAGCCATCAACTGCTATTTTCCAAACAAGGTTCTTTAATCTTGGTGGAATGTTTAGCTTCCAAATCCATTTATAGTCATAGTCAGCTTGTTGTGTTTTTTTTATTATTTGATAAGCAGTTTTTGTTGTGAAGTCTCCGTTCGGATTGGGCTTCCAGATCAGCCTATCTCTAGGCCTCCATTCTGGTATCTTGATTTCTTGAATTTTATTGGCTATGTGTTGAGGGAAGAGTTGCATTAGGAGAGTGATATTCCAATCGGATTGGTTTATGATTAGATCAGCTACTTTTAGATTGCTATTTTGGTCATTCTTGTAAGTTGTTAAATCATGATCAATAAGCCATGGGTCATCCCAGACATTGATGGTATAAAATTTGATTTAAAAATTACATGTATATAGGGAAAATTTTGGTAGGAATAAAAAGGGAGGAATGAGATTTGAACTTATGACCCCTTGCATCATTTACACTCCCTTCCCACCTTTTGCCAACTAAACTAGACAAGGTTTGTGTTCCTTTTACCTTATTTTTTTTTAAAAAAAAATTAAAAATACTACGAAGTTCCGTCGTCAGAGGATTCGTCGTTGTTGGACTCGATCCCGTTTCGCCTATCCTCTTGTCGGAGGCTGTCAGGTACGCTGTGTTGAGATTCATGCTACGAATCATCTCGGTGAAGGCCTCTAACATGCTCTCGATTTTGTTCTCCAGTCTCTGCATATTGGCCTCCATTATCTGCGCGATCGTATCCTCCTGGGACCGTGTTACCTTCGCGGATTCTGATTTCAGTGCTTCAAATCTGGGTTCTGCCATGGCCAAGTGAACGGCTAGCTGGCTCTAGATATCAATGGGAAATAGAGGGTATGTGGGATTAGGGATTAAGAGTTGAAGGAAGAGGGAGGTAAGGGTAAAGGAAAAGGGATTCAGTAAAGGGATATGTAGAGAGTAAAGGGTTAGGGAGAGATTAAGAAGAAGAAGATTAGGGGTTAAGAGTTGAAGGAAGAGGAAGGTACGGGTACGGGTAGGAAAAGGGATTCAGTAAAGGGATAATTGGATTTGATTATTTCATTTATGTTCTCCATATTACACTACAAGGGTATTTATACTAATATCTAATACTTATATAATCTCTATACATGACATACCAAACTCATAAGTCATAATTGTAAACAGGGATGGAGTCAGAAATTTTTTAACGGGGACACGATTATATAGATGTGATGTCGTTTAGAATAAAGTAGCATTAACGATCTCTATGTAACACGATAATAAATTATGTTATTTTAATATAACATGAGTTTGATTTATGATAAAAATGTGCTATTTTTTCTCCCTTAATAAATAAATAAATATATGAAATAGCAATAAATAAATAAAAATATAAGGATATGAAACGCAATACAATAAACATTGAGTCAATATTTAACTTGTTATATTATTAATTAGCATGTAATGGTGTATAACTAGATATAAAAAATTTAAACTTGCGTAACTTCTTAGCATATTCTCAAAATAAGTAATAGTATAACATACGGTTTCAAAGTTCTCGAGATGAATTACAATATGTGAATGTCAATTAAAGTAAAATATAAAAATATTATTGTTTATTGAAATAATATTAATGTGAATAAAACACCTACAATTTTCAAACATTCATAACTTTTTACTCATATGTCGGATAATGACGTATTTATATATCAAAACGAAGCTATCAACAAGAAAAATACACCTAGATAATTTATCAGATGAGCTAGGGATGGACGGGCACGTGCTTCACATGCCCCCCCCGGCTCTGCCTCTGACTATAGCCAATTAATTATGAATCCAACTTAAACTTAAAGAGTGTGTTTGGTTGTAAAAATAAAAATCCTGTAAAAACCGAGGTAAAACCGTAATTTGACCAAATAATCATATAAATCGAGATAAGATAATTGCATCTATATAATATATTAAAACAGAAGCACTTTCGCCACATGTCATCTCCTCGCGCGAAGTTATTTTAGGCAATTCGTTTTTATTTTTTCTTATATAGCATATCCACTAATTATGGTAACTAAATTATCGACTATTATTTACATATTATCATTTCATACTATATTTTAACCAGTGGGATTAATTCAAAACTTTTTTTAACTAATAAGTTTAATTCAAAATTAAATGTCAAAATAATAATAATAATAATAATAATAATAATAATAATAATAATAATCTATTACTAACTATTAAAACAAAAACTTTACTGATGACGTATCGCCATCCCCTTAATCCTAGGCTTTTTAACCAATCACCTTAGCTTAAATTACAATTTTAGTAGTTTTAAAAAAATAATGGGATTAATTCAAACCGTTTTATATATATATACTACTTTAATTGCTTTAATTGCTTTTTCAACCATCTATTACTTTCGCCCTACTATCTTATAAATAATACACTCGACAATGAATATTGTCAGTCATCCCAACTGTTTTCTATTATCCTCATTTGCTAGGTTGAAATGACAAGAGTAGTTGTCTTGACTGAGGAGTTTTTAGGCGTTTACAAAATTATCCCAACTGTTTACATACTACGTATTATACACTTTACTTTATTACGTATTTTCGAACCGCTAATATGTGTATTTTTGTCTGTATATTTTTTTATATTATTTTATATTCACAACTTTACTATTAAATTGCGCGCCATTGGCGCGGGTATAAAACTAGTTATAATTAATACAATGTGGAGTCCAAAAACATCATAATTTAAACACATTCAAAATTGTGTTTACCAAACACCACCTCATCATTTTACAATATAAACCTAATACATTTGAAATCCAAATCGAAATTCATGAATTCAATGAATTAGATCTCGCGGCAAGGGAAAAAAAAGATGCATAATAGCTAGTTCAACAAAATTAGAGAGAAAAAGTACAAAAAATTAGTTAATTTGGGAGAAACCCTAAAAAAGCCTGTTTATAATTAAACAAACAACGTCGCCCCACCATTGTCACAGTTAAAGACGATAACTTGTGGTTAGTTTTGATTTATGATCATCCATCACCAATTCCATGAATCTCACGTACAAATATTCCATGGCCTTCGAAATCCCACACAATTAAGCAAATCTTTTTTTGCTTCTTTATTTTTTTTAAAAAATTAAAAATCCCCAAAAAGAATCAAACCCTAATTCCCCCATTAATTTGCTTAATTCAATGCAACCGTAACAAATTAAAAACGTTCAAACACCAAGAAAATGGGGTTAGCCAAGCCCATTGCCATGGTGCTGGTGATGCTGTTGGTGGTCGGAATAGCCATCGGCCTCATCGTCGGAGTCCGCGACGCCAACAGCGGAAAGATCACCGACGACACCGACGACGACCTCTCAACGATGTCGAGGGCAGTCAGGGCCTTTTGCGGCCCCACCGACCACAAGAAGGCTTGCGCTGAGAGCCTCAGCTCCCTTTGTAGAAACGATACCGCCACCCCAAAGGACTACCTCCAGCTCGCCATCACCGCCGCCCTCGACGCCCTCAATGGCACCCTCGACAAGGCCGATTTCATCTCCCGCAACGCCAAAACCAAGGAGCAGATGAACGCCTTTAAGGATTGCAAGACCATTTTGAAGAAGTACTTTTCTTAACCAAATCGCCTTTTATATTAATTAAACCACTTTTTTTTTTTTGGTGTAAATATTAATTAAACCACTTTGTTGAGAGCTGGTAAAATTTGACCCGAACCTGAAAACCTAAATCACCTGGAAACCGATCCGATCCATTTTGACCTTACTCCGAATAACCCTATAATACAAACCCGGTTCAACCGAAATACAATAAGACACGAAGCTGATATATATGAAATCCAAAATAACACCAACGTTAAGACGTTGCATTCTAGTAAAATTTAAAAAATGAATGTTAAAACAACTAAAAAATCGAGATAACCAAAACCCGAATGTCCGAACCGAACCCGATCCATCCGGTGGCTAATGATGGGTGTTGTTTGCTAATAGGTATGCGATGGACGATCTCGATCAAGCGTGGGAAAGCGTGGGGGATGTAAGCTTGGACAGCATAGCAGGAAAGGTGGATGAGCTAAGGAACTTGCTGAGCGCAACGATCTCGTACCAGCAGTCGTGCCTAGACATCGTGGATCCACCGTTGAAGGATCCGATGACGCACGGGATGAAGAACGCGTCGCAGCTCGCGAGCAACGTGCTGGCGATGGTGAGCAACGTGAGGAACATCTTCAAAACCCTAGGGGTGGACACCATCAAGTTCAAACCCAACATAACTCAGCGGCGCCTCCTTGAGGATAGCGAGCTCGTCGGCCCTGACGGGTACCCAAATTGGGTGTCGTCGGGGGACAGGAAGCTGTTGGCGGCGAACAACAACGCAGCCAAGGCGAACGCGGTGGTGGCGCAGGATGGGAGCGGCAAGTACAAGACCATAGGGGCGGCGATCGCGGCGTACCCAAAAAGTTTAAAGGGGAGGTACATCATATATGTGAAGGCCGGTGTGTACAAGGAGCAAGTGGTGGTTGATAAGGGTATGAATAACATTTACATGTATGGAGATGGGCCTAGGAGGACCATTGTCACCGGGAGTTTGAATAAGGCTCAAGGAACCAATACCTGGAGATCCGCTACCTTTGGTAAGTTACTGGAAATAAGTGACGTTTGATTTTTTGACACATTTTTTAAGGAGTGTATAGTATATAGTATAAGATAAGTGATTTTATTTGGAAGTTGTACATATGCATAGCTGCAATCGGGACTGGATTCATAGGCAAGTCGATGGGATTCCAGAACACGGCGGGGCCACAAGGCCACCAAGCGGTAGCGCTCCGAGTCCAATCGGACCAATCGGTGTTCTACAACTGCAGGATCGACGGCTACCAGGACTCACTCTACGTGCAAACCCACCGGCAGTTCTACCGTAACTGTATCATCTCCGGCACCATCGACTTCATCTTCGGGGACAGCAACACCCTCATCCAGAACACCCTCATCATCGTTCGAAAGCCGATGAAGAATCAGCACAACACGGTGACCGCCCAAGGCAAGTCCGACCCCCGGGAGTCGACGGGCCTCGTCCTCCAAAACTGTCGGATCGTGCCCGACCAGACCCTCTTCAAGGACCGGTTTAGGGTGCCGTCGTTCCTGGGGCGGCCCTGGAAGGAGTACTCGACGACGGTGATCATGGAGTCGACGTTGGCCGACTTCATCCAGCCGTCAGGGTGGATGCCGTGGCAGGGCAGCTTCGCCTTGGACACGTTGTTCTATGGGGAGTACGGGAACCGTGGGCCCGGGGCGTCGACGAAGGACCGGGTGGGGTGGAAGGGGTTCAAGGTGATCAAGGATCAGAACGAGGTGATGAAGTGGACGGTTGGGACGTTCTTGCAAGGGGAAGAGTGGCTCCCGTCCACCGGTATCCCGTTCACGGCTGGCTTGAGGAATTGATCGAAGGTGTTTTAGTTCATGTAGGCTTCAACAAATTGAGATGATGATCCACATTCACGATCGATTCATTCACAAATGACATTTGATTTAGTGGCTTAGGTGTTTGTTGTGAGTGATATTGACGAGATCGATCGATCGGTCGAACAAATCCTTTTGATTAGATGTGTGTATGTGTTGTAAAACTTGGTCGATCGCGGAATTGGCGTATGAATGTTGATAAATAGTACTGCGATTGTGCCTGTAAATGACTAATCGTCTCCATAGGTTTTAAATGTGTTTCATTTGGATGCCTTAATCTCGAATTTTTGCTCAAGAGAAAAGGGTAATATTCTAAAAAAATGTTTGGCGGATGCTCGATAGTATGATAGGGTTAAGCGTTTAGGTAGGCTCTTGACAGTTTGCTTGACAAATCTGGAAGGTCTAGTCGATTCTGGACAGGGGCGGACCCAGAAAGTTTTTAGCGGGGGATCACCATAGTAGTCGACAATAAGATCGAGAAAAAAATCTCAAAGCACAACGTGATCGAAAATACTACAAATATATAATACGAAAATAAGGATAAAAAATGAAAATTAAAGATATCAAACGCAATAAATAAACATTGCATTATTAACATATAATAATGTATAACTAGATATAAAAAAATTTAAACTTGGGTAACTTTCAAACATTCATAACGAAGCTCTCAAAATAAGTAATATAACCTATGTTTTCGAAGCTCTCGAGATGAATTATAATACGTGAATGTCAATTTAAGTAAAATATTAAAGTATTATAGTATATTTAAATAATACTAAAGTGATTAATACTGCTATAATTTTCAAACATTCATAACTTTTTACTCAGATGTCGGATTAGTGCGTATTATATATCAAAACGAACCTATCGATGAGGAGAATACACCTAGGTAATTTTTCGGATGAGGTGGGGGTCACGTGACCCCCTAGGACCCCCCTAGGTCCGTCTTTGATTCTAGGTGACATTGACAGCAGGCAGGCCCGTGTCTAAACATGTTCAAGTGGGCCGATGGAATAGGGATACCAAAACTTTAGGGGCCCAAGATGGTACCTATTTTGTAGGTATATATTAATTTTGCTTCTCAAAAGTAATAACAATAATAAAATGGCTTGGTGAAAATGTCAAAAACCTCCAAATTAAAAAAGCATAGGTCCTGGATGGTTCTCAGTTGTGTTTCAGGGTGTTCTTGGCGATCATTTTCCTAGTTGGTGCTTAGTTAGGTTCTGGCATCTGGTGTTGGGTCTAGCGGGGGTCAAGGCGGTGTGTATCGAGGCGACTCCGTGATTCAAAAATTTCCTTGGAGGATCACCTTCACTGTCCACATGGACTCTTGATGTACCGCTGGCCAGCGGTGTCATTGTTTTGTGGTGCATGGCTTCGAGGCGTAGTCTATGTTGTCCCTAGCGTATTAGGGTTAGGTTCATTTATCCACGTGGATTTGTTTTCTTACCATTGTTTGTATTGCACCTTTTTGTTTTAGGTTGGATCTGTAACGGCCGGATTTTGGGAATTTCTAAAAAGGGAAAGTTTCGGAAAAACCCGTCCTCGAGCGATTTCTATTTTCGGAAAGTCACTGAAAAATATCCCGACATGCTCTTAAAATTCAAATTGACAGATTCTAAGCCTTATTTATTGAATTTTGATTTTGAGGAATTCGGGAGCCGTTTGAAATGAATTTGAATTCTCAGTCGGATTTTCGAAACGTCGAGCTTCGGGATGTCGGATGTCGGGATGGGATGTCAGGAATCAAGGTCAAAAGAGCGGAATCTTTCACACTCTCTCTCCTCCCTCACGCCACACCCACACATGCACTCTCTTTCTCTCTCTTCCTTAAGAGTTTTGTCTTTTAGCTAATTAAAACCCTAATGGGCCTCTCTCTCTCCCCTATATAAGGAGCATCAATCTCCAAAGGGATCCTCAAGCCATAAAATTCTAAGCCAAAGGAGAAAACCCTAGCTCCCAAAAGAGATTGAAGATAAAAAAACCCAAAATTCTCACCTTTCTCTCCCTTGATCCAGATCTCTCTCCTCTCATCTTCCATTTCTTGTTTCTCATATCTAGAGAGTCTCTAAACTCCCTCAAGAAGATCTCGTATCAAGAAAACAACCCAAAAATTAGATTTAGATCGTCGTTTCCATTGAAAACGAAAATTTCTAGGGAATTTCGCCACTGCAAATAGTACTTTTTCCGCCGTGAGTATGAACCCAAAAGAACAAACTCATGTTTGCCTCCACGAGTTCATGGTCGCCGCTGTGAGTTCATGTTCGCAGCCGCGAACAGTAATTTCGCCGCTACGAGTTTAGCACCCAGATCCAGCGACATCTCGGTAAAATCCTTCGTTCTCCCTCGTTTTAAATCTATTTTCTTCCCCGTTTGTTTCCGCTTGCTCCTCACTCTCTCCTCTACCTAATGAAGTCAAGAAAAAGTCAGATCTAACAACTTTTGCAGTGGATTTGAGCCCATCCTTTCCTTTCTCAGTGTTTTTTGGGCAAGGTAAGTTGTCTTTCTTCAAACCCTTTCGTTTTTGGATCTCAATCTTTGTAAAGGTTTTCTTTTAAGCTAGATATATCTCTCCTAGGTCCTATCATAGCAAGGGATTGTCGAATCGAATCCAAAGGACTCCCTTCCTTCAAGATTTTGAAGAGCCTCAAAGAGGCTAGGTAATCCCTCTTCCGTTCTCCCCTCTAGTCCTTGTTTGAGTTATTTTGTGTGTCTATTGGAGTCTTTTTGTGTTATTTGGGTTGTTTCTTGAGTTAGAAACGTTCTTGGTGATCATTTTCCTAGTTGGGGCTCTAGCGTCTAGTGTTGGGTCTGGCTGGGGTCAAGTCGGTGTGTATCGAGGCAACTCTGTTAGGGGGAAGGTCTTGTTGGGCCCGAGCAGAAAGCCCAACATATAAGCCAGACTAGGGCACCATCCCAAAACCAATTGGCATTAGGTGGAGTAGCCCATCCACTTATATGTTAGGTTCAGAATCCTCACACTTCCGATGTGAGATTCACAAGTGTCCCAATAAATCCCCCTCTAGCCCGGTTGGAATTGAGACCTCCACGCAACGGATTCGACTAACCCGTAATTGATACAGATGTGGAGTACGTCCATCTCAATCTTTGGTGCAACCGGCCCACCCGCCGAACTCGGCTCTGATGACGCCCAAAAGATAACGGGGATAAAGAAGCAGCTAAGGGTTTTTTGAAAGGTCAACGATGATAAGCTCCAGAAGAAAAACATAACGACCTTCGGTCCGCGGACGGGGAATGCCCGCACAAATGGTACAAGTGGCGTACGAAGGGACAGGTGGCGTTCATGCCACCTATCCAAGTGTTCTTTTTCCTTTGAACACTTGGCACCCCAGCACTGACAAGTGTCCGAAAGAGGGGAACGTTTCCTCGGCCCGACGAACGAAGTAAAGCAGTATAAAAGCCTAAGTGAATGACAGAAAAAGGGGACTTTTTGGGAAATAAGAGAGAGAGAACGCTGGTTCTAAGAGAGAGCGAGAAAGGAAATAGCCACGACGAGGTCAACATCTTGACCCATCCTAAAACCCCGTGTCCGCGGACGCCTCTAGAGTGAAGAGCAGGGTAATCAAAGCTAAACAGGTAGTAAGGCATCCATCCCGGGGGCGGGACAACGCGTTAAACTGTTTTTCTCCTCAACTTTTAATGTACCAACCAGCGTATCCTCTCAGCCATTGGGTCATTTGATGAACCCAGATAAATAAAGATGCGAGTATTCTCGAAAGACTCGGCGGCACCAGTCATGGGACCCACACACCTCAGGGGGCCCCCATGGAAGGATAAGACCGTCTGCATGTTCCTTTAGGGTATGCGGCTCAGGTAAGAGTCCTTCTCTCCCTGGTTTGGCCACCCCCCCCGGGGTGACTGACCGGGGTAAAGAGGGCTTCAGGTAAGCCCGCAATACCCACTTTCAATAAAAGGAAGTCGCTAGCATACCCCTCCATGGAGATGTGGAGGGTTTATATACTTTTTTCTCGTCTGGTTTCGTCACTGGCGCCGTCTGTGGGAACACTCTCACCCTGAGAGGTTCCCGAATTTAAATATTAACATACTATTCACAACGTTATTTTTAGCTAATGCCTTTTGTGTAAACAGGGCGGAAAAAAATGAGCGAAAGCATGGGAGGAGCTTCTCCCGGGATGATGAGTCAGGACCACGGAGGACCCCAGGGGTCCGAGTTACCAGTAAATTCTCCGGGTCAGTTCAGCGCACCGGAGGTTCCGGTCGTCTCGCCATACGTCCCACCGCAAATGGCTCAAGGCTACTTTATACCAGAGGAGCATTATGTACCCCCTCAAAACCTGGGACAGGGTCCGTTTTATGGATACGACGGGTATCCCCCGTTCCAACAAGGGAACCCTTTCCACTTTTTTCCCCAGAATGTGTATGGGGACACCTATCAAGATCAGTTTCAGCCCAGATTCTCCGATGATTTCGGAACACATTATCGTGGTGAAGGCAGACGCGCATCCAAGCATCACAGGGGAGAGCATTCATCTGATATATCAACGTCCACCCGAACAGGTTCACCCCGTGAGAACGAGAGGAAGGTAGATCTCGTCCCTTCAGTGTTTACCCCCGATGTCTGCCTGGCGCCCGTACCCAAGCGATGGAGAGACACCAATTTGATGAAGTATGATGGCACTACTGACCCTGATGACCACATGTGCCACTTCACGACCGCCATGGGGATCAACGAGTACAATGATGCAATGTTATGCCGAACTTTCCCATCAACTCTGACTGGCATCGCGTTGACTTGGTTCACTAACCTACCGCAGAACTCGATCGCCAGTTTCCTCCAGCTTTCCCAGGTCTTCAAGTCTCATTTTGGAAGCTCGCGATCTAGAAAAAAGACCATGTTAGATCTCAACTCGATCAGGCAGGGGCAAAATGAGACTCTGGGACAATTCTTCGCCCGCTTCACCTCTGTGGTGGTTCAGATCCCTAACTTTAATCACGAATCCGCAGTTATAATCCTAATGGGGAACCTCGCGGATGGAAGTTTCAAGACTCGGCTTTTCAGAAAAAAGCCCAAGGACTATGATACCTTAAGAAACTTGGTGTCTGCCCAGATTGAGGCAGAAGAAGCCGCGGCCTCTAGCTCGAGGGCCAATGAGGGCTCACGGGGTCTTCTGGGGAAGATAGCGGGCAAGTTCCGAAAAGACAAAGGAGCAGTAAAGCAGAGAAGAAATTACTCCGCGGGCGGAATGCCCGCGTCCCGACAGGACGAGGTCCATTACAACCACGAAAGGGAGAGACCGGACGCAAGATACCAAGGCTATGACCGAGAAGCGCGCAATCACAGGGAGCCGGTCCCTCCGGCCAGGAGAAATGAGCATCGCGACAACCCTCAACGTCACCAGCAAGCTCAGAATCACAATGATCGGAGGTACGCGGATGACAGAAGAAGTCACCACCAAGCCTCTCGATTTGAGATCCTTCAGGGGAGGGATGAGCAACAGCGATATCCCCCGGTGAACAGGGGCCGAAGGAGGGGGCGTTGGTGGAGGGGAGGCCGAAGAGGGCAGGGTCAGCCGGCGCAGGTGTCGGTCAATCAGGCTCCTCGCCGCGAGGACCGCCCGGAAGGGTCGCGGGTCAACCGAATCCCAGAACCAGAGGGTTTCATCGACACACTTGCAGGAGGACCGTCGATTTCAGGAATCAGTCGGCAAGAAAGGAAGAACTATGAAAGAGAGGCTAGACATCCCCCGTCAACTGCGAGTCAGAGAATCGCCTTGCAACCACACCCGGAAATAATCTTCACTTCAACTGACGCGGAGCAGGTCCGCATGCCCCACGCAGACCCACTGGTGATCCATGCGCAGATTGCCACAAAAACAGTGAAGAGGGTTTTCATCGACACAGGGTCGTTAGTGGACATACTCTCGTGGGAAGCTTTCTCCCAGTTAGGCGTGTCCGCAACAGCCTTGAGACCTTATCACGGCACCTTGATTACCTTTTCAGGAGATGAAGTGCAGGTGGCGGGCACCATCGAGCTCACAGTAGTCTTAGGCACCCCCTCTCTCCGAAGGATGGAGAACATCACCTTCACGGTAGTCCGAATTCCGACTACCTACAACGCGCTCTTGGGGAGGGTTTCCCTTTATAAATTCCAGATGGTTGTGTCCATATACCATTTCAAAGCCAAGTTTCCGGTCTCCGGGGGAGAAACGGGGGAGGTGTGCGGACAGCAACCAGAGAGTCGGAGTTGTTATGTGACCTCTTTAAAGAAAAAGAAGGAGGTCATGTGTCTCGAAGACACCGCTCAGAGCCGGGCCGAGAATGTCGAGAGAGACTTTCTACCTCAGAATGAAGCGACAAGGATAACCAACGAGGTTGTATCAGAAGCAAAGCTTGAGGTTCGGCTTTCCGAAAGAGAGATCCCGACCGCGGATCCAAGAACCGTCCACCAACCGTTTTCCAGTACCGAGGAGAGAATTTACATGGGCCAGGCCCTCGGAGCGGGGGAAAAGGAACGGGTCTTGGAGATTATCCGGCAGTCGCGGGACGTGTTCGCTTGGTCCCCGAAAGATCTGTTAGGTGTCCCCACTTCCATCGCAATCCATACCCTCAGGATCCGTCATGACGCACGACCAATGGCCCAAAAGAAAAGAAAGATGGCCCCGGAGAAGTCTCGGGCAGCGAAAGAGGAGGTAGATAAGTTGCTCGATGCCAGTTTCATTGAAGAAACTGAGGACTCAGATTGGCTCTCAAATGTGGTCCTCGTTAAGAAAGCAAACGGGAAATGGAGGATGTGTGTCGATTTCTCTGATCTGAACAAGGCTTGCCCTAAAGATAGTTACCCGCTGCCTTCGATTGACGAGTTAGTGGACATAATTGCCGGGAACGAAGCTCTGAGTTTTTTAGACGCCTACTCCGGGTATAACCAGATTAAACTAGACCCACTGGACCAAAGGGCTACCACATTCATCACTAATCAGGGAATTTTCGTTACAAGGCCATGCCCTTTGGTCTAAGGAATGCTGGAGCCACGTTCCAGAGGACAATGGACAAAATATTTCGCGATCAGCTGCCCCGGAATGTGTCCATTTACGTGGACGACATTGTAGTAAGAAGCCAGAAAGCAGAAAATCACACGGCAGATCTGCAGGAGACTTTTGATTCGCTGAGACGAGGGGGGTTGAATTTGAATGCTGAAAAGTGCGTCTTCGGAGTTGATTCTGGGAAATTTCTAGGTTTCATGGTCAGCCAAAGAGGAATAGACGTGAACCTGGCTAAGATAGCAGCAATACAGGAGTTGCATCCCCCACGGACTATCAAAGAAGTACAGTCGTTAAACGGGGCAGTCAACTACCTGGGACGCTTCTGCTCCTGCCTGGCGGATAAGTCCCTGCCTTTCTTCGCGCTGTTGAAGAAGAAGGGGCCGATACGGTGGACACCGGAACTCCAGCAAGCATTCGATGATTTAAAAGTCTTTCTGCAGTATTTGCCAACTCTTCAGCAGCCACAAAAGACTGAGAACTTACAGATTTACCTCGCGGTAAAAACAACCACCATCAGCGCAGTTCTCACCAGGGAAGGGCGATACCCGGTTTATTATGTGAGCAGAGTGTTACAGGACGCTGAAACTAGATATGAGCCGGTTGAGAAGGTAATCCTCTGTTTGATATTCGCGGCCAAGAGGCTACGTCCATATTTCCAGGATCACCGGATCGAAGTCTTGACAGATCTACCATTGAGGCAAATTCTTCACTCCCCAGACTTCTCAGGACGAATGACGAAGTGGTCTATCGAGCTCTCAGAATTCGAGGTATCGTACGTTCCGCGTAAAGCGGCGTTAGCTCAGGTTTTGGCCGATTTCATCTGCGAAACTAGTTTTGAAAAAGAAGACGGCGACTCACAGAAGGTTTGGTTGATAAAAGTTGATGGAGCCGTCAACGCGGATGGGTGCGAAGCAGGGATCGTGCTAACCACCCCTGGGGGGGACCAGTTCTGTTTTGCTCACCAGCTAAACTTCCTGACCACCAACAACGAGGCCGAGTATGAAGCCTTGATAGCAGGGCTAGAGTTAGCCCTGGCCCGTGGGGCTCGGGCCGTCACCGTGTATACCGATTCCGAGATTGTCGCCAAGCAGGCGGACGGAGAATACGAGGCCAAGACGGGATTGTTTCCAGATTATCTGCGAAAGGTGAATGCTCTAAGGAAGGCTTTCCTATACTTTACCATCGAGTCCATCCCTAGAGAGGACAATGAACAAGCCGATTTGTTGGCCCGAGTGGGGGCCGCCATGCCGTCAAACGTAGAGAGAAAATTTGATTTTGAAAGAAGGGACCGGCGAAGGCTGTTACAGGAAGTATATTTCGTCCAAACGGAAGGACCCGATGACTGGAGAACGCCAATTACTGAGTATCTGGGGAAGGGGATTCTTCCACCAGAAAGAACGGAGGCCAAGAAATTGACGGGCAGAGCGGCCCGATTCGTGATTCGCGAAGGAAGACTATACAAGAAAGGTTTCAACTTCCCAGATTTGTTGTGTGTATCCAACCAGGAAGGACGGATCATTGCAGAGGAATTGCATGCTGGGGTCTGCGCTCATCACCAAGGCTGGAGGGCTTTGTCTTCCAAGGTTTTAAGGTTGGGATACTATTGGCCCACGATTAGGGCGGACGTACAGAACTTTGTGCGCAATTGTGAAGCTTGTCAAAAACACGGAAACCTGAAGAATGTACCCGCCGAGCCGCTTCAAAACATCTTTGGGGCCTGTCCTTTCGCCTTATGGGGAATGGACATTCTGGGCCCTTTTCCCACGGCACCCGGACAGCTCAAATATGTCCTAGTCCTGGTGGACTATTTCACCAAGTGGGTAGAAGCAGAGGCGATGGGCTTGATCACCGCGGAGAAGGTCAGGAAATTCTTGTGGAAAAATCTAGTGTGCCGGTTCGGAGTCCCTGAAGCCATCATCACCGACCATGGGACGCAGTTCGATTGTGAAAACATCCGAGATTTCTGCGAAGGCCTCGGAATAAAATTGAAATTCTCATCAGTAGCTCACCCTCAAACGAACGGACAAGCGGAAACTACAAATCGCCAAATCTTGGAAGGTATTAAGAAGAAGCTGGGGAAAACTTCCAAAGGCCGGTGGGCGGAACTTCTCCCTTTAGTACTCTGGTCCTATCGTACTTCACCAAAGACTCCAACCAGGGAGTCGCCCTTTTCCTTGGTATTTGGGACAGACGCGGTCATCCCAGTTGAGCGTCTGATTCCTTCTGCCCGAGTCCTAGCCTACGAGTCCAAGGCCAATGACGAAGCTCTGGAGGTCAAGATGCACCTTCGGGAGGAAAGGAGGATGGTCGCCGAAATTAATGCCCGGGAGTACAAGAGGAAAACCCAAAGGCACAGGGACCAGCATCTCCAGGAGCGACGATTCGAGAGGGGAGACCTGGTCCTCCGTCTGGCCCTGGCAGGAGGAAAGCTCGACGCCAAATGGGAAGGGCCCTATGTAGTCGTCAAACGCATCCATGTCGGGGCATACAAGTTACAAACCCCCGAGGGTGTTGTCCTTCGGAAGACGTGGAATGCAGAGCACTTGAAGAAATACTACGTGTAATCTTTAAGTTCTTTCAAAGTTTATCTAAGTCACCCCCGCTACCAGTAAATAAATCAAAGCGGTTAGTGGGTGCTTTATGAATCTTTTTACAGTTTCTAGTCCTATGACGCTGGAGCTTGCTCCGCGTCGGGCATCTAGTGGACGCCTTGAGCTCCCAGTTCAGTTTCTAATCCTATGACGCTGGAGCTTGCTCCGCGTCGGACATCTGGTGGACGCCTTGAGCTCCCAGATCAGTTTCTAGTCCTATGACGCTGGAGCTCGCTCCGCGTCGGGCATCTGGTGGACGCCTTGAGCTCCCAGATCAGTTTCTAGTCCTATGACGTTGGAGCTCGCTCCGTGTCGGGCATCTGGTGGACGCCTTGAGCTCCCAGATCCGTTTAAAGTCCTATGACGCTGGAGCTCGCTCCGCGTCGGACATCTGGTGGACGCCGTGAGCTCCCAGATCAGTTTAAAGTCCTATGACGCTGGAGCCCGCTCCGCGTCGGACATCTGGTGGACGCCTTGAGCTCCCAGATCAGTTTAAAGTCCTATGACGCTGGAGCTCGCTCCGCGTCGGACATTCGGTGGACGCCTTGAGCTCCCAAATCAGTTTAAAGTCCTATGACGCTGGAGCTTGCTCCCCGTCGGACATCTGGTGGACGCCGTGAGCTCCCAGATCAGTTTAAAGTCCTATGATGCTGGAGCTCGCTCCGCGTCGGGCATCTGGTGGACGCCTTGAGCTCCCAGATCAGCTTCTAGTCCTATGACGCTGGAGCTCGCTCCGCGTCGGGCATCTGGTGGACGCCTTGAGCTCCCAGATCCGTTTAAAGTCCTATGACGCTGGAGCTCGCTCCGCGTCGGACATTCGGTGGACGCCTTGAGCTCCCATATCAGTTTAAAGTCCTATGACGCTGGAGCTCGCTCCGCGTCGGACATCTGGTGGACGCCGTGAGCTCCCAGATCAGTTTAAAGTCCTATGACGCTGGAGCTCGCTCCGCGTCGGACATCTGGTGGACGCCGTGAGCTCCCAGATCAGTTTAAAGTCCTATGACGCTGGAGCTCGCTCCGCGTCGGACATCTGGTGGACGCCTTGAGCTCCCAGATCAGTTTAAAGTCCTATGACGCTGGAGCTCGCTCCGCGTCGGACATCTGGTGGACGCCTTGAGCTCCCAGATCAGTTTAAAGTCCTATGACGCTGGAGCTCGCTCCGCGTCGGACATCTGGTGGACGCCGTGAGCTCCCAGATCAGTTTAAAGTCCTATGACGCTGGAGCTCGCTCCGCGTCGGACATCTAGTGGACGCCTTGAGCCCCCAGATCAGTTTAAAGTCCTGTGACGCTGGAGCTTGCTCCGCGTCGGACATCTGGTGGACGCTTTAGGTCCCCAGATTGACCCCAATCCTATGACGGCGGAATTCGGTCCGCGATGGATTTCGGAACATGCGTAAGGCACCCGAGTTGACCATTAGTCTAGTAAAACTCCGGCCTAATGCCTGCCAGTGATACACTCAATAACTTGAAGTTGGGGACTCAAACTTGGGACCCAATCAAACCGCACCCCAAAAAGTTGGGCTGCAGACATTCAAAGAAGGGTACACCCGAGGTAACAAGAAACATGCAGAAGACCCAGAAGGGCTTAATCGAGCAAGAAAGACATGGCAGTTCACAGAAACGCAGGACCTAGAAAGGCTAAATCAAGGAGTGTCCCGGGGACGATCCGAAACCAAGCGAGTTCGATCAGCACACAGACGAGTTCCATTGGGCAGAGGACCTTCAGGATGAGGCTCTCGCCACTCAGCATCGACCTCTTCACCATCCGCGGACAGGATATGAACCTCGAACCGAGTGTTCCCTTTGTGCAGAAAAGTGATGGCGGACCCTATGTCGACCCCATGAGTACAGGCAAAATGGTTCCAACCCTGCCCCAAGTAGGGTACACGGTAATCACCCCGGTACACCGTTACGGGAAAATCTCGTAGGATCCTTGACGATAGCAGGACACGCTCAGGGAGATCCGAGCCGTATTCAATTTCAAAACGGGCAGGCAGCCGCTGCTCGAACACACCAAAAAAAAGAAGAAAGATCAGTTAACAAGGGAAGTTAGCAAAAATATTGAAATCATGACTACGACATACCAAGCGATACATCTGTTCCGGGAAGTCCAGTGAACGGAAAAAGGTCCAAGTCGTTGGGCTTGGGGACGACATCTTATGGAGGATTTTTCTCACAGAGACGAAAGGATGAGGAGACCCCGATTTTTAAAGGGGATCCTCAAGCATCACGGGCGGCACGGGCACCACCTCGGTAAGCCAAAAGACTGAAAAGGGGACCAGGGCGAAACCCGAGAACAGCCAGAGCATCACTGTCCCAGGCCAAGCATGGCGGACAGATGTACGTTAGATGGGACGCTACATGCAGACCACAGCCTGCAACCACGAAAAGAAAAAGACCCGTGAGCATAGCTTTTCTCTTCGGGGGTGACCAAATCAAGGCCGTGACTCCCATCTTGGGATATAAAGACTAGGCCCTGGCGACTCGAGGAATCCGACACCCCCCGACGACAACGATGAATCCCGGGACACCACCCAGGACGTTCTGTCGCGTCATCATGAAGGAGGAACAGCTTCATACACTCTGCCTCCCACTCGTGTACGTCTTAATAGACGAAGACACGCAAGCACAAGCCCGGCTTTGGTCCCGCTCCAATCAGGAACATGAGGTGAAGGTTGAAAGGGATAGCGACGGCTTTTTCTGGTTAACCCAGGGTTGGAACCACTTCGTTCAAGCGAACCGAGTTACAGTGGGGTCTGCTCTAATCTTTGCTTACATGGGGGATTCCATCTTTGAAGTCAATGTAATCAACCCCGACAGCGAGGAGATCTAGAGACAATAGATTTTCAGATCCATATCCTCTGTAATCCGCACCCTCCCTCTGTTCCAATGTTCAGGTGTCAAGGGAGTCGGGTCTGAGAAAAACTTTGTTCTTGTTACCATCAATGAATAATAAAGGACCTCTTTCATATTTTTAGAACGAATGAAGGTCACGAGAACGCAATCGCTTTCCCAGAGATAGCCGTAAACGCTTATAAATCACAACTATTGAAACCACCAAGAGCGGTCCGACGCCGCTCCCTTGAACCACCAAAATGGAATAAACGGTTTCACACGAGGTTTCCGTGGTCGACCAAAAGACCCAAACCACAAAGACCTCCCTTCGTGTCCTATCAGCAATTCAAGGAAGGATCCTCACCTGCCTATTTTGAGAGGAGCACTTTTCATTCAAGATCGCTCCAAGCTGCGTCAAAGACCCTTCACGGTCGGAGGCCGCATTATTCTGCACCCCATGCAGAGGTTTTTCCTCCTACAGGAACACCGGAAGCGGATTCAGAGTTTCTCCCAAACACGTGGTTCCCCTTCGAACTGAAAGAAGAAAACGTGGGTGGCTAGGGACTCCCACGTGTAGCGAAGGTCGCCACTCTCAACCACCACTTGGCCACAGACGGTTTCAACGGGCGAAGCACCATAATAGAGGGGAAGGAAAGCGGCGAGATCAATTCATTTCACAGTCGAAAACACCCTCCCCCATCGGAGAAAACTTCGACATGGGCTCCGAAAATACCCAAGCATTCTACCGCTTTGTCACCAAGGAGGAGCACTTGCATGCGTTACAACTACCCCAGATGTATGAGCAGCTCGGGGATGCAGTGCATCAGCTCGTTTACCTGTGGTCAACCACTTGTCAGGATTTCGAAGTCGACGTGGAGAGAGACGCGAACGGAACGTTCTGGTTCACCGAGGGGTGGCCGGACTTCGTTTTCTCCAACCGAGTAGTCCTGGGTTGTTCGCTTCTCTTCGTCTACGAGGGGGAGTCCCATTTCGAGGTGCATGTGTCCTACCCAGACCTGATCAACGACCACCAAAAGAAGGTAGGCCCGACAAGCGTGGGCTCGCCCAGGTCCAAAGCCCATCAGAAGCCCCCAAGGGCTCCTAAGGGCGCCAAGGCATCAAAACCTAAAAAGTAAGCCCGCAAGTACCGATGTACCTGAGAACGAATAAAAGTTTTCCCTTTTTCTTCTCGGTTTAGAAAAGAAATCAATAAAGTTATTTTTCCTTTACTGACCAATTTTCCTTCCCGAGAAACTCGGGAAGGGACGATTCGGAAAAGATACTCATTAAATAAAAGAAAAAACCGAACAAACGAGGGGACAGTAGCTCGCAGTTTCTCTATAAAAACCAGGGACCGGATAACCCCTCAAGACACACTCTTCATCAAGAAATATACAAACCAAAACAGTCCGGGAAAGAACATGGCAGCAGGTGGAGGCCGCCCAAGGGATTTCCTCCGATGGATCCAGAATGCGTCTTTTTTACAAAGAACGGTAACGCCCCTCTGAAACTCCCCGATTAAACATTCTCTTTTTCTACTTACGATTAATCGTTTCCTCCAAACAAACAACAGCCCCTGCCGGAGTTCTTCGAAGAAGAATATAGGCTTTTCGGCGTTGAGAGGATCATCCTAACTAATGGACTGGGAAGGAGAGGCACACGCGTCTTAGTAGAAAGAGACGAAGCCGGGGTGCTCTAGCTCACCCAAGGATGGAGAGCATTCACCAGGTCCAGGAGTGTTCACGTGGGAGGGGCCGTCATATTCAAGTATCTGGGCGACGCGCGCTTCAGGGCCACCTACGTGCCTTCAGGGGAAAACACTTTTGAAGGTGAGAGTAGCGGCGATTCTCCGTAAGGAAAGAGTGCGTGCTAAATGTTTAGATTATCAAGCAAAAAGAAGCCTGTAATCAATAAGAGCGTTGAATGGAAAATGTTAAAACGACCGAGTGTCGGGGTTTCCGAAATCTTTTTCGCTAAACACCAAAACGATATTGAAAAAATCACTATTAATAAAAACCGCGAACCAGGTTCCCCTAACACAGGCCATCCGCGGGACCAGGGGCAAAACCCATTTCCAAGAAAAAAAAAACAACCGCGGATTAAGTTTCCCATCACCAGCTTTCCAACACGTTTGTTTAAAACGTGTGGGAAGGTTTGTTCAAAGCATAAAAACCTGACGAACGCAATCCTAAAAGAAACATAAACAAAGTACCAAGGTTTGTCTAAAACATAAAACCACCAGAGACAACTGGAACGAATGTCTACAGTCCATCACCAGAAAAATCCACTTGATCGTCATCCACCAGACCCCAGTCTTCCCGATCCTCACTAGGAGAGAACGGCTGAAGAGGAACTCCCGGGTTCTCCTCGGATTTTTTCACACTCTGGTGTATCCCAGCCTTCATCCCAATATAAAAGCAATCCCTGTACCGATTTTGGTTGAAATCTTGCCCAGCTTCTTCGTTCAGCCACTCGGGGACTGCACTTTTCATGAAATCCAGACCAGACGGAGTCTTCAGCCAGTCGTCCACCAACTTGGTACGGTTGTGCGGAACGTCCAACCAAGACAGAACGATATCGCCGTCTGTACGGGACTTATATCGTTCCAGCTCGATCGCACGACGGTTGGCCTCCACGGCCGCCTTACTCCTCGACTCATTGGCCGCCAGCAGCTGGTCCTCAAACTCCTTTTTGTGGGTTTCGAACCCTTGCTTCTGGTTTTCAAACTCCTTCCTCTGGTTTTCCAAGTCAGTTCGCAGCGCAGCCATTGCCTGTTGAGAAGATTCAAGTTGAGCACGCAGCATCTCCACGTCCTCCACCAGTTTACTTTTTTTTGCTTTCTCGGCGGATATGATCTCGTCCCTCTCTTTCACCCGCGAACGAAGAGATTCGACCTCCTTTTTCGGCGTCTCAACCTCCGAGAGTTTCCCTTCCAACTGCTCCAGCCTCCCTTCAAGCTCGTGGGCATGTTGGCCCAAGCGAAGATACCTGCCCCAGCCGCTGTGGGTGAAAACGTGACCCTAGCCGCAGAAAATACTATGAGAATACAAGATGCAGTCAAAAGTCAAAAATGTGAAAGAAAGGGCGTACGATGCACTTACCCAATTGCACCAGCGCTCTTGCTCTAATGTAAACTGCTCGTCGGTTAGATGGTCCAGATACCGTAGCTCCGCTTTCCCTAGTTCCGGGGGAAAAGCCAATTGTTCAAGAGTATCGGAGTGGAAGCCGAGCATCCGGTACGCGGGCCGACCGTTAGCGTCAACGTGAAAAACTGGAACATCCCAGCTCACGCCTTCCCACGCCGGGTATGATCGCACTTTCTTCTTCTTCGGCAGCGATTTAGAAGTCTCCGCGTCACCAGGGGAGATGACTCGACGCTCTGCGGGGGAAACCAGAGATAAGGGCTGGGTCTCGGCGACCGGGGAAGAATCATTCAGTATGATGGGAGGCTCGGGTTCCGCTGGAGCAGCCGGAGGAGGGGAAGCCGCGGTGATAGTTTTTTCTTTCGCTATCACTTTCCCCTTAGTCTTCGGAGCAGAGGTCTTGGGGCGTTTCAAGGCCCTTGTCACGTCGGACGGGATTTTCCTTTTAGAAGAAGAAGGGGGGGGGGGGGGGGGGGGCGAAGACATTTTAGCCGCGTCCACCATGGTTTTCAGCTCGGCAGCACCTGGACAAAACCACACAAAATCAAAGGTGATTAGAAAAACGAACCTAGAAACCACTAGGGATTAAACAGAAGCCAGGGCACCCCCTGAATTTAGCTACAACCTATGCGCGGATGAGGAAGACTTAAGCCAGCCATTTCCAGCCGAAGGGGGGAAACCATATCTTTCCATGACGGCTTCGTCCCCACAGCAAACTTCCGCTCAATCTCCTTAAGGTCAGAAACCGCCTTCTTTTTCATCCGCATGTACAAGCGCGGCTCAGTGTGAAAATTCAAAACCTTACGTGAAGGATCTCTAACCAGAAACCATTTATGCCGCCATTCCGGTTTGCTGGTGTTCCGATCCACAATAGGGACACTGAGTTTGGCCTGATAAAGGCTTTTTTGAATGCCCACATGACCCAAGATAAGCATATTGCTCAAGAGCCCGAGAGAAGGTTGGACCCCGATCTCCAGACATCGCATCACAAAGGAAGTCAAGAAAAGCCAACTGTTCGGTACCAGCTGGGCCGGGCTCAAGCCACAGGCCTTCAAGTAACGTTTGAACAGATTAGGCAAAGGGAGACGAAATCCTTGTACCAGACTCTCGATATACACCACCAAACAACCCGGATAAGCATCCAGGCTTCCTCCCCCTTCGGCCGGCAGACACAACACAACCCCTTCTGGACAGTGAAAGACGCGAGCGATTACGTTCAGATCGTCCACCGTAGTGAATGTTCCCCCTCCGCGGTTCTGGGCATTCGGAGGAGCTATGGGGATCACCCGCTGAGGAGAAACTTCAGGAATTGGGCCCGCAGCAGAAGGCTGAAAGTCTCCCCTAAAGGGACAAGTCGCCAACACATTTTCATTATACAAAACCGGCCGGAAATCTCCCAGCACTGACGACAAACGGCGTTCCTTTGGCATAAAGACGGGGCCAGAAGGCAGGCTAGTACGAGTATCCCACTCTTTATAGGAGTGCTGGGACTCCGGCGACTCCAATATCGAGTCTGATTTTGATGATGAAGCCCCAACGCCTGACCGCGAAGAAGCTGAGTCGATTGGGGAAGAATCCTCTCCACGATCGCGGCTCGGGGAAGCGTAAAAAGTAGGATCCTCGAGATCTTTGGGCCGCCTGAAGGTGACATCCTCGGGAACTTCAATTTCACCCATCCGGAGTTTTCCCCCTGGGCGTCGGGAGGAAGGGGGCCTAACCAAAGCCTGGACACTCCCCGAACTGCTCGAAGGGGTTGACATGATGAAAGCAGCAGGGCCAATAAAGAAAGAAGTAAAGGGAAGGAATGCCTAAGGACCAGCCGCGGCCAATGCAAACCTAGATAATTTCCCGCACATCGACCACAGCCCAAGAGAAGAAAAGGGAAAGAAGAGAAAACTAAGATCAAAAACAAAATCTAAAGTCGCGGAAAGAAAAGAAGAGAGAAGTCATGATTTACCTTGAGGAAGTCCAAGTTGGAAGGCTGTAAAAAACTGAGAACGGTAAAAATGAGAGAGGACTTAAAACTCCTATTTATAGGCGCCACAATCTAAGACGTTTCGCCTTCCTCCTCACGACACGTGTCGAAAGCTTGGGCCCCGTCAATCAAAACTAATGGGCCAAACCGTTACCGGCCCAACAAAACCCCTATGGGCCCCTGAAAAGCCCAGTTATCTCATCTCCTTTATCTTTTCGTCTTGAAAGAAATTACTTCCTGCAGAGGGAATTTTCGAACCGCGGTAGAGCCTAACCGGCTCCCCCACGGCCCGAGGAGCTGTGATGACGCCCAAAAGATAACGGGGATAAAGAAGCAGCTAAGGGTTTTTTGAAAGGTCAACGATGATAAGCTCCAGAAGAAAAACATAACGACCTTCGGTCCGCGGACGGGGAATGCCCGCACAAATGGTACAAGTGGCGTACGAAGGGACAGGTGGCGTTCATGCCACCTATCCAAGTGTTCTTTTTCCTTTGAACACTTGGCACCCCAGCACCGACAAGTGTCCGAAAGAGGCGAACGTTTCCTCGGCCCGACGAACGAAGTAAAGCAGTATAAAAGCCAAAGTGAATGACAGAAAAAGGGGACTTTTGGGAAATAAGAGAGAGAGAACGCTGGTTCTAAGAGAGAGCGAGAAAGGAAATAGCCACGACGAGGTCAACATCTTGACCCATCCTAAAACCCCGTGTCCGCGGACGCCTCTAGAGTGAAGAGCAGGGTAATCAAAGCTAAACAGGTAGTAAGGCATCCATCCCGGGGGCGGGACAACGCGTTAAACTGTTTTTCTCCTCAACTTTTAATGTACCAACCAGCGTATCCTCTCAGCCATTGGGTCATTTGATGAACCCAGATAAATAAAGATGTGAGTCTTCTCGAAAGACTCGGCGGCACCAGTCATGGGACCCACACACCTCAGGGGGCCCCCATGGAAGGATAAGACCGTCTGCATGTTCCTTTAGGGTATGCGGCTCAGGTAAGAGTCCTTCTCTCCCTGGTTTGGCCACCCCCCCGGGGTGACTGACCGGGGTAAAGAGGGCTTCAGGTAAGCCCGCAATACCCACTTTCAATAAAAGGAAGTCGCTAGCATACCCCTCCATGGAGATGTGGAGGGTTTATATACTTTTTTCTCGTCTGGTTTCGTCGGGCTCTGATACCAGTTTGTTAGGGGGGGAACTCTTGTTGGGCCCGACCAGAAAGCCCAACATATATGCCGGACTGGGGCACCATCCCAAAACCAACAACGAGACTTCTCCCAACAAACTGGTATCAGAGCTTTGGTTGTTGATTTCCGCCGAGAATGATGTCTGGTTCTGTGTTGAAGATCGACAAGTTTACTGGAAAAAATTCTTTCAGTCTGTGGCAGATCAAGATGCGGGCTTTGCTGAAATAGCAAGGCTTATGGACACCGTTGGCCGCCGACAAGAAGGGGGCAGATACAACCACCGCTGAGTACGGCCTTCTGGAGGAGAAGGCTCATTCGACGATCATGTTGTGTCTCGTAGACGATGTCATAACAAAAGTTGCTGATCAGGAAACCGCAAGCAAGCTGTGGCTAAAGTTGGAGTCTTTGTACATGACAAAGTCTCTGACGAACAAGTTGCTTCTGAAACAACGGTTGTTCGGGCTGCGTATGCAGGAAGGTACACAACTCAGAGATCATCTTGATCAACTTAACACTTTACTTGAATTGCGTAATATTGATGTTAAGGTGGAGGACGAAGATGCTGCCCTAATTCTGCTGGTATCCCTACCCCCCACATATGAGAACTTCATTCAGTCGTTCGTCGTTGGGAAGGATACCATCACGTTGGAAGAGGTTAGATCGTCGCTTCACAGCAGAGAGTTGCGTCTGAAGGCAACAGCGTCGGTTACAGACAATCAGGCTTCCGGGCTTGTGGCAAACGGAGGCAAATCTGATGGTAGAAAGGGCAATAAGAAGAAGCATCGGCAAGATCGCAAATCAGGCCCTAAACCAAACGATGTTTGTAACTACTGCAAGGAGAAAGGTCACTGGAAGAATGACTGTCCGAAGAAGAAGAAGCAAGAGGAGGAGAAATCTGGGTCTGCAGCAGTAGCTGATCGTGGCAATACTTCTGAGGAGGATATTGTTCTGTTAGCTGATGATCACACACACCGGGCTGATGTGTGGTATCTTGACTCTAGGGCATCCTATCACATATGTCCTAAAAGGGAGTTGTTTGCAACATATAGCCGTGCTGATGGGGGCAATGTATCCATGGGGAATGATGCTCTCTGCAAGGTTGTTGGGACTGACTCAGTTAGGTTTCGGACAGATGATGGGAAATTTCGCACATTGGAGGATGTCAAGCACGTGCCATCCATGACGAAGAATCTGATATCCCTAACAGTGTTAGACGACAAGGGGCTCAGGTACACAGGTTATGGGGGAAAGTTGCGTGTGTTCAGAGGCTCTGATGTGGTTCTGTAGGGAGTCAAGCAGGGAAAGGGAACTTTGTACACCCTATAAGGTTCCTCAGTTACAGGTGCTGCAACGGCTGTTTCTGCTGGGGTTCAGGAAGCTGATCTGACCAGGCTTTGGCATATGAGGTTGGCTCATATGAGCGAAAGGGGGATGCAAATTCTCTCGAAAGCAGATCTTCTGGGAGGCCATAAGGCCCAGAGCCTTGAGTTTTGTGAACATTGTGTGTTTGGGAAATTACATCGCAGCAAATTTCCTAAAGCAGTTCATCAGACAAAAGGCATGCTGGATTACATCCATTCAGACTGTTGGGGTCCTTCACGTGTTCAGTCCTTGGGCGGTCATAGGTATTTTTTGTCTCTAATTGATGATTACTCTAGGATGACTTGGATATTCATGATGAGGCACAAAAGTGAGGCATTCAGTAAGTTCAGGGAGTGGAAGACTCTAGTAGAGAATCAGACTGGAAAGAAGGTCAAGAGGCTGCGAACTGATAATGGTCTGGAATTCTGTTCATCTGAGTTTGATGGGTTCTGCAGAGATGAGGGCATTGCTCGGCATCACACAGTCAGATACACACCACAGCAGAATGGTGTATTAGAACGAATGAATCAGACTCTTCTGGCGAAAGCAAGGTGTATGCTTTCCAATTCAGGCCTTGATAGGAGATTCTGGGCAGAAGCAGTTCCAACGGCTTGCTATCTCGTGAATCGGAGCCCAGACACAGGTATCGACTGCAAAACACCTTATGAGGTATGGACTGGAAAGGCTGCTGATTACTCTAATCTGAGGGTTTTTGGGTGCATTGCTTATTATCATGTTGACGAGGGTAAGCTAGAGCCAAGAGCTAAGAAGGGAGTCTTCATGGGCTATGGTACTGGTGTGAAAGGGTACAGGATCTGGTCTGATAGCAAGATTATACTTAGCAGAAGTGTAGTCTTTGATGAGAGTTCTTTGCTGAATTCTAGGAAAAAGACCAGTGATGATGTTGAGAAAGAGGTTGTTGCTGAGGAGCTGGAGTTGGACTTCACTCCATTTGAGAGTCAGGTACATGATTTGGTCACAAACCAATCAGGTACTATTGAGTCAAACACTGCTGAGACAGAGGCTATACCACTAGACACAGGAGCAGGTGGAGCGACACATCGTAGTATTGCTCTAGATCGGCCAAGAAGGGTTGACATCAGACCTCCTGCGAGATATAGGTCTGATGAGTTGGTGGGATATGCCTTGCAGGTGGCCGAGAAGGTGGAGGATGATGCTCCGTCCACCTACAAGGCTGCTATTTCTGGAGGTGAGTCAGCACAGTGGCTCGCAGCAATGGGAGAAGAGATGGAGTCTCTTCATAAGAATCAGACTTGGGATCTTGTAAAATTGCCTGCTGATAGGAAGGTGATTACTTGCAAATGGGTCTTCAGGAAAAAGGAAGGACTATCAGCTGCTGAGGGTGTTAAGTACAAAGCACGAGTAGTTGCAAGAGGATTCAATCAGCGAGAGGGAGTAGACTACAATGAGATTTTCTCACCAATGGTCAGACATACTTATATCAGGGTGCTAATAGCAATGGTTGCACATCAGGATTTGGAGCTTGAGCAACTAGATGTGAAGACAGCTTTCCTACATGGAGAGTTGGAGGAGGAAATATACATGTCTCAGCCGGATGGTTTTCAGGTTCCTGGAAAAGAGAACCATGTTTGTAGACTAAAGAAGTCTTTGTATGGGCTAAAACAGTCACCAAGGCAGTGGTATAAGCGATTTGATAGCTATATGGTGCAGCTGGGATACAACAGGAGTCCATATGATTGATGTGTTTACCACAACAGTATGGATGATGGTTCACATATTTATCTGGTGTTGTACGTGGATGATATGTTGATTGCTGCTCAGAACAAGTCAGATATCCAGAAGCTGAAGGATTGTCTCAGTGCAGAGTTTGATATGAAAGATCTGGGTGCTGCTCGAAAGATTCTGGGAGTAGAGATCTATAGAGACAGGAAGCAGAGAAAACTCTTCTTATCTCAAGAAGGGTACATCAAGAAGATATTGAGCAGGTTTGGAATGTCTTCGGCTAAGTCTATAGATACTCCAATGGCGTCTAACAGCAAGCTGGGAATGTACACACTTCAGACTGAGGAGGAGAAGGAGTACATGTCTAAGGTCCCTTATGCCAGCGCAGTGGGGAGTCTGATGTATGCTATGGTCTGCACTCGACCAGATCTAGCATTTGTTGTTAGTGTGGTAAGCCGCTTTATGGTTCAGCCTGGTAGGGAACACTGGCAAGCTGTGAAGAGGATCTTCAGGTATCTCAGAGGCACTACTGATGTTGGTCTGTGCTATGGGAATGATACAGAGTGCTTGGTTGCTGGGTTTTCAGACTCTGATTATGCCGGCGATGTGGACAGTAGGGGATCGATGACTGGCTATGTTTTCACTCTTGGGAGTTCTGTGGTGAGTTGGAAAGCAACTCTACAACCTACAGTCACTTTGTCTACCACAGAGGCAGAGTACATGGCGTTGACAGAAGCTGCTAAGGAGGGAATCTGGCTTAAAGGCTTGGTCAATGATCTAGGCCTACATCAGGATCAGGCTTTAGTGTATTACGACAGCTTGAGTGCAATATGCTTAACCAAGGATCAAGTCCATCATGAGAAGACGAAGCACATTGATGTCAGGTACCATTTTCTGAGGAATGAGAAGAGAATCAGGGTGAAGAAGGTGGGAACTGCGGATAATCCCGTTGATATGTTCACTAAGCCAGTTCCAGAGAGCAAGTTCCAACATTGTTTGGACTTGCTTAATATCACCAGCTGTTGAGTTGCCCTGCGGGGCAGTCTGGGTCCTTCGTCTAGGACCAATCTGAGGCAGAGAACGTCGGTGCACTTGCCATAGGTGCATCTGTTTATGAGAGGATTCAAGTCAAGGTGGAGATTTGTTAATGTGCCTTGAACGACTGTTGACCGGCGACGCATCAGGGGGTTCGGGGGGCGGAGCCCCCCGGCGGTGGCCTATCGTCTGTCTATTTTGGGCTTTCAGTCCATTGTCTGTTTAGGGTTCCATGAGTCTCTTCATATACTCATGGAACGCCGACCCCTGTAACCCTAATCTGTTTTCGCTTCCTCTAATAAGAAATCTGGTTCTCTGCCCGTGGACGTAGGCAACACACCGTTGCTGAACCACGTAAATCTCTGTGTTGTTCTTCACTAATTTCATTCTCGTTATAACAGACTCCGTGATTCAAAAATTTCCTTGAGGATCACCTTCACTGGCCAGTGGTGTCATTGTTTTGTGGTGAATGGCTTCGATTCGTAGTCTATGTTGTCCCCAATGTATTAGGGTTAGGTTCGTTTGCCCACCTGGATTTGTTTGCTTACCACTATTTATATTGCACCTTTCTATTTTAGGTTGTATGTGTAACGGTTCATCGTTTGTTTGCCGACTTTGTCGACATCTCAAGGAGCCAGGTTTGTCTGACCCTTGAATTATTTCCTAATAAAAAAAAGCACAAGGTCGTCGGTTCCATTCCAATTTTCTCCATTTTTTTTCCAATTCAGTACCCCTAAGTTTTGTTTTGATGCAAGGTGAACATTTTGGAGTGATCAACAGTGGTTGAGCCACCACTCAAGGACATCATTACGGACGAGATCGTCGATCACAACATCAAATCTCCAATCAATGGGATTAAGGCCAATCCAAGTTGGTCGGGCGAGCCGGCCTGCAAACCGATTGCCTTCTCTAAATATACGGGAGAATGAAACACGAACAAAGGATAGATCGCGATAGCAAGCGCATTCAACATTGTCATCTTGATCTCTCATGGACACTTCCATACCCCCTTTAAGGCGTCAATAGATGTATGACAGTTGCCCTCCCCTCAAGATAAGTAACCAGGGCTGTCTAATAGATTTTGGAACTCGATCACGCGCAACCATCCCCGCCTTGTGTAGCAACACCCTTGCGGTCCCTCGGTAAGACCTTGCCCCCTGCAACTGGGCCATGTCCTAATGACAATCCGTTTCAACTTCCGCCATGCTCAGTCATTTGTTAGTGGTGATTCACAGCCCCCAAATCAGTGCTTCCAACTCAGCAACAACAGGTTTATCAGCCCTACTGAATCCGTTTTGCTTCCACCCACACCAACGCTTCACTCGAATCCCGAGCAATGCTACTGATCCCGCACCTTCTTTATTCTTCTGAAGATGATGATACGTCGTAAGTGGTTTTCACAATCCCCACCCTCGGCTGCTGCCATCGCGATAGCTCATTGTTGTCGTCTTGAACAACATGATAATGCACATTTCTAATGGGCATTATAGGGTAGTTTAGATGCATTTGCATTGTAGAATATGCATGTTTAGTGTCAACTTAGATTAAACTCTTTTTCGTGGCAAAGTTCGGAATCTACGCTATTTCGGTTGAATTGTGCAGAATTGTAGATCCGACATGGTGGAAAGCAAAGGACATGTGAACGACATGTCCAAGTGAAGTCAAGAAAGCAAGCTAAGGAAAGAAAGAAAAGAGGCAAGAAAGAACGAGGGAAGAATGAAGAGAAAATAAGCTTCTGGGCATCTGTCGCTGCCAGCGAATGGGATCTCGCTGCCAGCGAGTGGAGTCAGTGGAAGCAGGTCCAAGAGCCAGCACGTCTCGCTGCCAGCGAGTGGAGTCAACGGGAGGATGTCCTGGAGCCAGCATGTCTCGCTGCCAGCGAATGGAAACTCGCCGCCAGCGAGTCGAGTCAACCCATAGTCAACGAGCAAGCAACATGAGTCGCTGCCAGCGAATGGTGACTCGCTGCCAGCGAATGGAGTCGCTTCAGCGGACGACCGGATTCGCTGCAGCGGATGTAAGCTTTCGCGGCAGCGAATGGAGACTCTCGCGACAGCGGAAGGGTGGACTCGCGGAAGCGGAACCGAAGAAGCTTGAAAATTTCTAAGGCATGGACATTCGCTAGCAGCGAGTGTGGTAGCGAAAATCCAACAGTAGCTTGTTTGAGGCCATTCGCTGGTAGCGGAAATTTCTCGCTGCCAGCGGAATGTGACGCTGAATTAATTTAGGAAAGTTCTATCTTTTATCTAATTTGTTTAGGAAGTTTTTATCTTTTATCTATCTTTTATGGAAGACATTAGGCTTATAAATAGGATGTTCTAGGGTTAGTTTAATAAGTTTTCAATTAGAGAAATCACCATTGAAGAGAATGAAGCTTAGGTAAGCCATGTTTGGCTAATTTTGTAGTTTCCGCCTACACTTTCGAGAGTTGGTTGGTGGTTTGTGAGTTTTTAATTTAAGTTATTTTTCCTCTATAATTCTTTCAACTTCTTTGTGTGATATTGATTATGTTATTGATGTTATCTTGATTCGCGACCTTGATGATATTGATTTCATGCTAGGATTTAATACTTTCATATTTGTGTTATTTCCGTAGTAGCACGCATAAGATTGTGGATTCCGTGTTTGAAGCATGATTATGTAGGGAGTTGACATATATCTTAAACATTGATTTACCGTGTTTAATTCGCGTTATTTATATGCTCAAGTTCTTGGGATGTTTTGCTATCTCTTTGTTAAATCTTGACCGTGTTAGGGTTGCATTGAGATGTAAGGGATTAATTGGACTCGTAGGACTTTTAATCTACTTAAACCAAGACGGGAGGAATTCGTAGGAAAAGATAATAACTTGAAAAGGATTCGATGATCAATAAAACCAACCAAAGTCGAGAACTTGTAGATGGAAACGCTTTTCTTCTATCCTTTATTTGCTTTTGTCAATATTATTTTATTTTATTTTCATTCATAAAAATCGTTTCTTTTATATTGATAAATACACAATATTTAGAAATACTTGATTCTCTAGGGTTCGACCCCTTACTTGCATACTATACTAGTTTGTTTTTGTTTGGGATTTATTTTTGGCGAGGTGAATCAACGACTTTTCCCTCCGTCAAAATTGGCGCCGTTGCCGGAGAATCAAGTTTATTTCTTTGTTTTGTGTATTTATTAATATTTGTATATATATCTAACCCCGTCGTGGACCTATCTTACGGTTCACGACACCCTAGTTACTAATATTTCAAGATGTTGGAGTTATGGCAATACCAAGGAGAATAATTTCACCATTACCTCGCAAGAGTGCAAGATTTAGTGGACGACCGTGATTCACGGGGTATCCAAGATGATTTGAAAGAACAAGTACTTTGCATTCAAGATGGCATGCTTCCCGAGATACGAGAATTCGTCCAATCATTGAAAGATGAAGGCTTTTACGGTTTGGATTGGTCGGAATTGTGGGATCTTTTCCTTTGCGTGGGTGACATGGCGAAGGTGGAAGAAGACTACAAGTTGGCATCCATGCCTTTACCTTTCAAACCAATGGAGGGCGAGATACACGAAGGAAGCCAACATGCAAGCACCAATGGCTCAATCAAAGATGGAGAAGGGAGCCCGATGCCCCATGATATGGAGTCTCATGAGTGCACGCATGAGGAACCATGTATTTTGGCACCTACTCCACCTAAAGAAATCATCCCCAACACATCTATTGAGGAACCTAGTCCGGAGCGAATTAATATGGCTCCCGAGCAAGGTAATGATATTTCTCGCACTTTTGTGGATTTTGGTGAATATGTAGATCCTTGGGAGCATTACTTCAACAAGCCACCAACGGAACTGTGTTGGTGGTACTACATACCCTCGGCGAGAAGTCACACTCGAGCATATGAAGAGTTGGAGACCTTCTTCAACATCACATCTTTTGACTTCGGCTTCTTCATATGTGGTGCTCGCCTACCTAGATGGTGTGCACCAGAGTTTGATTTGTTAAAGAGGGCATTGGCGATGTCCGAGTAAGTCTTGAACACATGGACAAATAAACCGTCGAATCTATGACGGTAAACAAGGACGCTTCTCGGGAGGCAACCTGAGGTAAGTTTTTTGTCTTGCAATTTCACTTTCATAATTAGTTAATTAGTTTTAGTTTATTTATTTATCTAATTAGGTTAGAAATTTCCTTATTTTATTAGATAGATTTCTTTTTGGGAAAGTGTGGAGCTAACCTTGCAGGGTTAAGAGAAGAAGTCGGAAAAAGGGGAGCACTGGGCTGTAGTCGCTGCCAGCGAACCGGATCCGCTGCCAGCGAACCTGATCCTCCAGAACCAGACCCTGGAAACCCCATTCAGATTTTCAAAATTAAAAAAAATATATTTGAGAATCTCTTTTACCCTTTTTTTTTACCCACTTACCATTTTAACCACTTTCCTTATTACCCATTATTCCTATTTCCCCCACCTTCCATTTTTACCATCTTCTTCCTCCTCCATCTTCTTCCTCCTCTCTACAAAACCCCATTAAACCTCCATTGGAGCACCTCCAAGCTTCACACCTCCATAGCCACATAGTCACCTCCGCCACCCCGAAACCAAATTCCGGCACCAGATTCCGACTCCCGACAAGCCGATCTACGCAACCACACCACATTCATCACATTCCGACCACCTTTCAACCACCTCATCACCACAAAATTACCCAAATCCCTTTCTTTTATCCATCATTGCGTAGATCGGGCCGAGTTGGGAAACTTTCGTGAAGAAATTTTGGGAATCCGACGTCCGGACAACGACGCCGGAGTTTCGGAAGCTCCGACTCGCTCCCGCGGAATAGGAGCCGCCACCAGCGACACTACAGAGCCGCCGAGCCCGAAAGCTGATCCAAGTCGCTGTAGCGAAATCCCACTCGCTGCCAGCGAGTCTCACCCATCACGCAGCAAGTCCGGAGCTCATCGGTGTACCCCAGTCGCTGTAGCGAGCCACTTCGCTGCCAGTGAGTCACCTCACCTCCGCGCGCAGAGCCCTCGGCTTGACTTGAGTCGCTGCCAGCGGGATCCCAGTCGCTGCCAGCGAAAATCCTCCAGTGAGTCGCCTTATTTGTGAGTCCTCGGTCTTCATCTTTTGATTAATTTTTATGGTTTCTCCACCATTGGTTAGGCCTAGGGGATTGACTAGAGCTCAAAGGAATAGGTGGGACGATCTTGATCCTCGTCGGTATATTTCGACGAAATTTTTTGATATCCCCACATTGAGATTGTTGGGACTTGAGGAGAGTGTGCGGACGTTTATGGGCTTTGGAGATATTGATGGTTTGGTAGACAAGTGTGTCTGCACTTATCCGGATTTGGTTAGGGAGTTTTTGGCAACCTTTGCAATGGCTAGTGAGGATGGTTTTACTTTTCGATTGGGTGGGGCAAATCAAGCTATGACTTTTGAAGAATTGAAGAATGTATTTGGGATCACGGGCAATCCCTCCGCCCGTTGGTCTGAATTGCCTCGTAGCTCCATCCCTCAACAACGATGGTTGGAAGTCACACAAAAGGTCATGACCTCCGGAAATGACTACAATTATAGCATCGTCCACCCTTCCCTTAGACTTTACCACAAGGTCTTGAACAACACTTTTTTTGGGCATGCCGAGATCAACAAGGTTTCCAAGGGAAGTTGGGCGTGGATGTCTTGCTTATTGCCAGAGTCACCCGAGACTCCGGATTGGGTAGAGCTTTTCTTCGCCGCTTGCACCGAGGCTACTAAGAAACATTAAAGGAAGGGAGAGGTGAAGATTGGCTTTGGAGGCTTAATTACTTTGCTTGCATTGGAGCTGGACATTGATTTGAATTCCTATGTCCCTTGTGCGGACAACTATAGGCTCAACTTGGCTTCGCTAAAGAAGGCTAACATCGTGAGGGAGAATGATTATGGGGGGAGCTTCATTTGGTATGCCGAGGTCAACAAGTCCCACACTTTGGTACTCCCTCGCCCACTACCCACCGGTCCGTCCCCCGCCGATTTATATATTCCATCCGACGCCTTACCATTGGGCCCACCTCCGAACGCTAACGAAGGAGATGCTTATGAGGAGCCTTATGAAGAACCTACGGAGATGGAGTATGAGCCGGAAATGCCAGTGGAGACATTCCATCCACGAATGTCTTATGGCGGGGGAGCTAGTTCTTCACATGGAGGATACCATGGCGAGTCTTATGATGGATTTCCCTCTCATGGCTATTTTGAGAGCGCCTTACGTCAAATCACCGAGCGTCAAGATGCCACGGACCGATAAATTGCGGAGAACCATAACATTCTCATGGAGCAACAACGAAAGAATCATGAGGAGATCATGGCCCAATTCACCGCTTGGGCACCCTTTGGGTGGCAAACCCAATTTCCACCACCACATTGAGCTCGTGAGTTTTCTTCTCCCTCACCTATTTTAATTGTTTAATTTTTGTTGTCTTTATTTCATTAGGGACAATGAAATATTCAAGTGTGGGGGAGGGGTTTAGTGTACATATTGCATTAGTTAGGTCATATTTAAAATTTTCATATGCATATCATGTTTATTTCTAGCATTTATATTGCATTAGAAAAAGAAAAAAAATTCAAAAAATTCAAAAACCCAAAAATATCATGCATTGCATTCATGTATTATTCAAATACCCATCTTGCCTTAGTTGTCCTCTATTTTATTTGAGTTTTTGAGCTTGACCTATAAATCCCATGATATGTTTAAATTGGCTAATCTTGTCACATACTTGTGTTGATTTTCATTGGGGCATGACTTGTTAGTTTAATTGAGCAAGTATGATTCTTATTGGCATTATTGAAATCCAACAAAACTTGTCCTAGTGAGAAATTTTGGCTTTATAAGGGATTTTCATCATATTTATTCCCTTTTGCTTTCATGTGTGATATTATACTCTCCTTATGCACTTACCTCTTGAGATTGACATTGTTATCTATATTTGAGACCGAATTTATATGACTATTGCTTATAAGTTTCAAATGATAGAGGCATGATTTTCTTAGCCATATTATTATCCATATCTACCCTACATATGTGTCCTTTGCTTGTAGCAAATTTGAGCCTTAGCCTATTCTTTGAAGCTCCACAAAATTAGCCGATGATGAGCCTTACCCTATCCGGGAATTGGGATTAGAGTTGGTGAATGATTGATTTGGTTGAGTGGAAAAGAGATTTTGTTGAGAAAGTTACAAGTTTAGGATGAGTATGTAATTGTAGTTTTATTCCTCACATTGTGCATTATTGTTTTGGCTCTAAAGAAAAAAAAATGATGAATGAATGAAAAAAAAAAGAGAAAAAAAAAGAAGAAGAAAAGAAAAAAAACAAAGAGCATGAGTTTGACCCTTTTATTTTCATTATGAATGTGAGAGTTGGAAATAATCTTTGGTTGAGAAATGAATATCTTTTGTAAAGTTGTTGTGAGAGCTTGAGTTTAAGATGATGTTTTTGAGAGAGTGGATGGTTGATGTTTGATTATCTAGGATCTTGATTCCCGAATTTTGAGCACCACATGACCATAAATTCTCCTTGCCCTTAATTCCTTACCAAGCCCCATTACAACCTTGATAAAAGACCTCTTGATGTTGCTTGTGAGTGATGGCATCCGCGGTGGAGAATATGTGATATATGTGTCAATTTCTATGTAGCTTTTTGCATTTTGGATTGAGTTGAGAGATATATTGTTAAGCCTAAACACAATGAGAGTGAGAGCAAACACATAATCCCGGTGAGGTTGGATGATATGTGCCTTATTTTGAATCGTTAATATACTTGCTAGGATGTTAGCTTTCATGTTCATGGCTCCTCCACTTTGATGTTGCTTTTGACAAGATTAGTGCTTGAAGGTTATATGTGTGGGATGATGGTTTTGATCTTCTTTATTTTTGCATTGCTTGAGGACAAGCAAAAGTTTAAGTGTGGGGGAGTTTGATAATGCACATTTCTAATGGGCATTATAGGGTAGTTTAGATGCATTTGCATTGTAGAATATGCATGTTTAGTGTCAACTTAGATTAAACTCTTTTTCGTGGCAAAGTTCGGAATCTATGCTATTTCGGTTGAATTGTGCAGAATTGTAGATCCGACATGGTGGAAAGCAAAGGACAGGTGAACGACATGTCCAAGTGAAGTCAAGAAAGCAAGCTAAGGAAAGAAAGAAAAGAGGCAAGAAAGAACGAGGGAAGAATGAAGAGAAAACAAGCTTCTGGGCATCTGTCGCTGTCAGCGAATGGGATCTCGCTGCCAGCGAGTGGAGTCAGTGGAAGCAGGTCCAGGAGCCAGCACGTCTCGCTGCCAGCGAATGGAATTTCGCTGCCAGCGAGTGGAGTCAACGGGAGGATGTCCTGGAGCCAGCATGTCTCGCTGCCAGCGAATGCAAACTCGCCGTCAGCGAGTCGAGTCAACCCAGAGTCAACGAGCAAGCAACATGAGTCGCTGCCAGCGAATGGTGACTCGCTGCCAGCGAATGGAGTCGCTTCAGCGGACGACCGGATTCGCTGCAGCGGATGTAAGCTTTCGCGGCAGCGAATGGAGACTCTTGCGGCAGCGAAAGGGTGGACTCGCGGAAGCGGAACCGAAGAAGCTTGAAAATTTCTAAGGCATGGACATTCGCTAGCAGCGAGTGTGGTAGCGAAAATCCAACAGTAGCTTGTTTGAGGCCATTCGCTGGTAGCGGAAATTTCTCGCTGCCAGCGGAATGTGACGCTGAATTAATTTAGGAAAGTTCTATCTTTTATCTAATTTGTTTAGGAAGTTTTTATCTTTTATCTATCTTTTATGGAAGACATTAGGCTTATAAATAGGATGTTCTAGGGTTAGTTTAATAAGTTTTCAATTAGAGAAATCACCATTGAAGAGAAGGAAGCTTAGGTAAGCCATGTTTGGCTAATTTTGTAGTTTCCGCCTACACTTTCGAGAGTTGGTTGGTGGTTTGTGAGTTTTTAATTTAATTTATTTTTCCTCTATAATTCTTTCAACTTCTTTGTGTGATATTGATTATGTTATTGATGTTATCTTGATTCGCGACCTTGATGATATTGATTTCATGCTAGGATTTAATACTTTCGTATTTGTGTTATTTCCGTAGTAGCACGCATAAGATTGTGGATTCCGTGTTTGAAGCATGATTATGTAGGGAGTTGACATATATCTTAAACATTGATTTATCGTGTTTAATTCGCGTTATTTATATGCTCAAGTTCTTGGGATGTTTTGCTATCTCTTTGTTAAATCTTGACCGTGTTAGGGTTGCATTGAGATGTAAGGGATTAATTGGACTCGTAGGACTTTTAATCTACTTAAACCAAGACGGGAGGAATTCGTAGGAAAAGATAATAACTTGAAAAAGATTCGATGATCAATAAAACCAACCAAAGTCAAGAACTTGTAGATGGAAACGCTTTTCTTCTATCCTTTATTTGCTTTTGTCAATATTATTTTATTTTATTTTCATTCATAAAAATCGTTTCTTTTATATTGATAAATACACAATATTTAGAAATACTTGATTCTCTAGGGTTCGACCCCTTACTTGCATACTATACTAGTTTGTTTGTTTGAGATTTATTTTTGGCGAGGTGAATCAACGACTTTTCCCTCCGTCACAACACCAAGTCTTAACCCCCCCCCCCCCCCGACATTCCCCAAGTGTTGTCACACCCTCTCCCAAGCCTCTTCGAACACCTACCCGACTTCAACCAAATAAAGAATAATAGAAAATGCAATAACCCCCAAAAAGTAACACTAGCAAATAAAATTCAAACCAAATTGCAGACCTAGGACAACCAAATTGGCTAGATTAGAACCAAATTAACAAATAAAATTAGATTACAAGTCAGGGAGAACCAGATTTGAGGAGAAACAGTGGGTTGAATATGAATGAGATTTCCAAATTTTCAACTGCAAATCAAATGGAACCAGATTCGAGGGCACACCAAATGAGATTTTTTATTTTCCATTTTAGATTTGAAGACATAAGGAAAGGTGAAGAGGAATGATTTTTTTTTCTGATCTGAGAGTGAATAGGAGAAGAGAAACTGAGAATAAGTCATAACTTCTTCAGTATATTTATAGAAATTTTAACAAAGAAGAAGATAAAAGGATTCTTGAGAAATCAATGGAAGAGAAATTAATGGATAATTGTGGAGAAGATGAAGAGCCCGAGAGAGGATTAGCAATGCCGCATGCTTAGCTTTCAATTTCATTGAATTTGTAAATAAAGAGCGGTCATATCTGGGGTTCGAACTGGGGATCTTTGGGTACTACCCGCAAGTCCTTTCTAGTGAGCCATTCCGGAATGGTTAGCTTTCAATTTCCAATTCTATTGCCTTAGGGATTTTTTTTTCCTTCGGAAGTATACTACACTTGGACATATTTTTATGAGGCCCATTGAATTTGGAGGCCTTGTGCAAGTGTCCACCTTGCATCTGCTTAGGGCCAACCCCATGAGTAACCCCATTCTTTGAGCTTCCAGCATCTCATGATGTAGGCCTAGGTTCTCAGCTTGCACAACAGAGGTCGTCCGCAACTTTGTATCCCGTACTTGACAACTCTTCCATGGTCGTCATGGATAACGTAACCACAAGAAGCAAGTCGTGAGGGAGTCCTTGCACTATCAAAGCTCAGTTTCATGAATCCTTTGCTTGGTTTTTTCCATTTGATGATTTTGAGTTGGCGTGGTTTGTTCCGATTGTTGCTTGGTTATTTGATTCTCTCTTCCTCGACTAGATCCTTTATTTATGCCTTTTTTTCAATTTTCTATTTGTTGGTTAATGTATTTTACCCATTATTCTGGCCCTCAAAACACCTGGTGTTAAAAAAAGATTTTATTCCTTAGAGACCAGATGCCCCAAAGGGAGAAGGCTAATATTGATCTTTGTTCTGAGAATAATTTTGTAAATATTTCTACAATAATGTCTTTATAAGTTCTGTTATTTTTGTTTGTACCCTGAATTATTCTTCCGATCTATTGTTCTATTTTTTGTATAACTGTGAGCGTGGTTTGGCATACCGTCAATAAATGTGTTGCATCTTCATAAGTGTGGTTACATAGTGTACATTCCATTGGTACATGTATTCATTTATCCCATAGTCGATCTTTGGTTGGTGTTCCGCTTAGTATGTTTTTCCATAGAAAATTTGTCACTTTTGGCGGGCAATCTATTTTCCAAATCCAATCGAAGGATTCAGTCGTGTTCCATTTGGATTTCGTAGTGTAGTAAAGGCACTAGTCGTTGAGAACCATCCATTTTTACTCACTTTCCAGTAGAGCCTATCTTCGAATTCATTTCATGGTATATGGATACAAAGAATTTGTTCAATTAAGTCCATAGGAACCTACGACATCGGGTTTTGGAGAGAATTTGTTCAATTAAGTCCATAGGAAGTATAACCTTTAGTTTCTGCATGTTCTAGGTTATATCCGGCCCTGGAAACACCTGGTTGTTAAAAACCAAATTGAAGCTTTACCCTATGGATTATATGGCATAACCGAAATCAATTAAGCTTTCTTATTAATTAGGTTTTAAGTCTAAATTAATTTTTTGTTTTCAAATTCTAGCCATTATATTAATTTTGGTTTAATATGTTATAGTTTGTATATAAATTTGTAGCTTTTAAATTTCGTATAATTGCGTGATACACTAAGATGTTGTTGTTGTACTGAAGTCTGTTAGGGCTCTTTCGCAATAAAAGCAGTATCCCACTAGCTTGTATATATACTAATGCTTGTTAATTCATATTTTCAATGTGAGACTCTATTTTGATCTCTTGACATATCTCAGTAGTTTACCAATGATAGTTTGTATTATTTTCGTTCATTTTTCCAAATATAAAAAGTGCAATTATATCAATTGGTCATAATAAGATATGAGATGAGAGAAAAGAAGAAATAAAAAATATAAAAGGAAAAAGAAAATTTTTTTTAAAAAAAGGATAAACGCGGTTGGTTGAAATCCCTAAAATAAAGGTAAGAAAGACACATTAGTATAAACTCTTTTGTTTTAAAAGCTTATATACAGAGCCGACCCTTGGGGTAGGCCCAAGGGGCGGTCGCCTAGGGCCCCCTACCGAGTAGGGCCCCGGAAAAAAATTACGTTATATATATAATTAAGATATTTTGTATTATTATATTTAAATGTAATAAAAGATTTACTAAAATTTATACGTAAATAAAACTCATTTGAGATCTGGCTTATTAATTTATTAAATATTTCGAAGGTTAAATTTGGTGAATATCCATTTTTCATGTCAAAATTAAGTAAATGTCCACTTTTTTTACATAATTAAGTAAATGTCCATTTTTTTCAAAAATACCCCTCCTTCCCCATCCCTAACCCTTCCTCCTTCCCCCTTTGACCATTTTTAATTTTAACATTGCCTAGTCAACATTGACCATTCCGGTCAACGCCTGCCTTTGGTGACAATTTTTTGGTGATAATTGAGTATATTTTTCTGGTGACAGTTAATTGTGACAATTGTTTTGGTGACAATTGATTTTTTGTGACATTTTATTTTTTTCCGGTGACAGTTAGGGGAAAATCTTTTCTAGTGACAATTGATTTTCTTTTTTTTTTTTGTGATAATTGTTGGTGACAAAAAAAATTGGGTGACGATTGATTTTCTTCCAGTGACAGTTGCTAGTAACACTTTTCCTCGGTGACAAATGGGGTTTTTCTACTAATAGATGATTTTCCTGATGACAATTGTTGGTGACAACTATTAATGACAAGGTTGATGACAATATATTGTCACCATGATATTGTAACCTTAAAAAATTGTCACCATAACATTATACATCACCAAGACATTGTCACCAACTACAGAACATTGTTTTCATATTGTTTAATCAACCGTATTGTCACCAACTTATAAAAAACATTGTCACCAACCTCTTTTCAGTAATCTATTGACACCAACAATAAAACAGTGTAACCAACCTATTTTCATCAAGCTTTGGTCAATAATCTACTGTCACCAATTACAAAACTTTGTCACCAATAGTGTCAACCACCTATTTTTAGAAATTAATTGTCATCAACGACAAAACAGTGTCACCAATCAATTGTCACCAACTACAACGCACTTTCATCAAACTAAAATGTTTACAATGCTAATGTTATCACATTTGTCATCTAATATTAACACATTTTTGTTACAAAACTGAAACCCTAGAATAATTTGATGCACAATATAGTTTAAGGTTTAGGGTTTAGTCTTTAGGGTTTAGGGCCACCCTAAATCCTAAACCCTAAACCCTAAAATGTGTGTACAGTACCAATGTTATCAGATTTGTCATCTAATATTAACGCATTTTTGTTACGAAACTAAAACCCTAGAACTAGGGGAGCATAGACCCCAGAGGGGCTAAACTTGAGCAAACGAATAATTTGATGTACAATACTATAATGGCATCACATTTGTCATCTAATATTAACGCAGTTTTGTTACAATAATAACCCTAAGTAGATGAAATTTGATGTAAAGTTTAACTTTGTAATACTTAATTATCAGACTACATCAACTTGCAAAAATATCAAAACAAAGGGGAACAGTTGAAACATTCATACTTAACATCCAAAATAGCAAGACCCTCTATAACCATCTTCTCTCTCTATACGCATCCATATGCTTGTCTGAAATAGCTTCAATACCACCATGAAATGCAAGACCCTCGATATATTTGACGGTATACATACCACAACTTCCACTACAATTGAACAGAAGGATAATGAAAATTACATTATAGCTAAATGAGATTTAAATTTCATTTGTCACCAAAACAGAATATATATATATATATATATATATATATATATATATATATATATATATAACTCTACCAATTGTCACCAATCTAAAAATAACAACATAAATTCCATTTGTCACCAAAACAGAAAATATAACTCTACCAATTGTCACCAATCTAAAAATAACAACATAAATTCCATTTGTCATCAAAACAGAATATATAACTCTACCAATTGTCACCAATCTAAAAATAACAACATAAATTTTCAAAGGTCTTCAATGAACAAGTCAATTTTATGTGTTGAAATCACAAAGCCGCGTCGAAGTCAAAGGTCTATGGCTAGATGTTTAACATTTCAGTTTTGACTTTTGAATTTAATTACATTAAAACCCCAAACTAATTACTAAAGGCTTAGTTGACATTATACAAAAAACAGTTGCATACTTGAAAAGAAACACATTGATAAACGTTAATTGATTTAACCGCCACTAATATGTAATTGCGTGCGATTGAGTCAAACTAAAGCTTCCGATGAGTTGGTTGACTGTTCATCTATCATACGCTAACTAATGATATATTACTGTTACATAATTAGCCATGAGGAATTGAGGGATTGGTAAAATATAATGAGGGTATTGTGGGTATTCTGAAAATATTATGGACACTTTCTTAATTGCTAAATAAAAATGGACATTTACTTAATTAAGCCTTCTAAATGGACATTTCACCAAATTTTTCCATTTTTAAGTAACAACCTATACTGCATTAATAACTTTATTGAAGTGATTATAACATTTTATTTTGATAAATTTGCAAAATAACGATATATTTTTATGTGTTTAACCACAGTGTTTTACATTTATGGGAAAAAATAGAACATTAAAAAAATATTTTTTCACCTTTATTTTTCACTAGAAATTTTTTTAATAGGATATGAAAGGAAATATAATAAAATTTATTAAATAAGTATATTGGTAATTCGAAAAATCGTAGTCTTTTGTTGTATTATACCGAGATATTATTACATTAGTCATACTTATATGGTACTGAAAGTCCATAAATTTTCTTTTTAGTGATAAAAATAAAATCCGAATTAAATAATGGTTAAATAAATTAAAATTTTACATTGTTTGATAAAAAAAATTAAAAATTATGAATATACTTATTGATCAAAAGACTCTCTTTTAACCTCGCCTCGGGCCCTAAAAATTTCAGGGCCGGCCCTGCTTATATAGATATAAATATAGATATAGATATAGAGATAAATATTGATATAGATTGAAAATTATGTCATGATGTCGATAAAAGTATGTTGGTTAATTAACATAAAACTAACAAATGTCATTACAATTAAAAATAAGACAACGAGTTATCAATTTGGTTAGCAATAATAAGTTTTATTTGTTCATTTAATTTTGAGACCTCTCATGTCTATGTAATTAAAAGATCCTTACACATTTTGTCAAACTAATGAACCACCATTAACTGTGTGGATGACGAGGTTGTTGATTATATGGCTAGAACTGATATCATTACTTTGATTATATTGAGTTTAGCCACTGCTACAGAGAAGTTAATAAAGTTGCTGATTATATAACTAGAACTGATATCATTACTGATAGGAACACTACCCCTTTTAATAGCGGTGGAGATCCTCTAATCCTCAATTGTGGTCCAATATTATGGTCTGTATCGGTTGATTGGATATGTCGAGTTATTTTATTATTTTCCTAAAAAATAGGGTAGTTGTATAATTGTTTTCAACCAATAAGAGGAGGTGGACTAGAAAAGGGACCGCGATTACGGACTAGAGGATCCTCACCGTTTTAATAGGGATCTTTGTACCATTATCCGTCAGGATGATTAAGGGAGTGGATTACACTCTATGTAACCACGGGTCGGTGACCCGACGGGTCAGGGTCCACGGGTCTGAGGGTCGGTTCGGGTTGAGGGTCAGGGTTAGGGTTGAGGGAATTGGAACCCGTGACCCGGCGGGTCGACTCGACGGGTCAGACGGGTTGACACATTTGAAAAATGGAGCCGTTAGGGGTGGGTCCCACCACATGAACCTTTTTTTTAAAAAAAACTAGCCGTTGCTCGGGTTTGAACATAGGCTCGAGCCTATAAATAGGCATCCTACTTCTATCACCTCTTTCTTCTTTTTTCATTATTCCGTCATTTGTCTTAATTACATATTTATATTATTTTAACAAATATCTAATCCACTTTTATTGAAAATTTTTTCCCGAGGTCGAAGGAGTGTTAGTGGAGCCCCGTCTTCAAGCAGGGGGGAAGCGGCTCAGGATCGGGTCACCAACCGAAGCCTAGCCTTCGACGTAGCGCCTCCGTTTCCACTTTCCAGACCTGGAGCGAGCGGATCCCGACGACGTCGGGATCAGGCGCTACTCGATGAGCAGTCGGGAATTGAGGAGGAGGAAGTTGCCGGTCTGGGAACTCCCTCCATGCCCTCAATCCACCCTCCCCTGCCACGTGGCTGACCCGGCACTCCAACCCTAACCCTGCATTTCTAAAGCATTTATCTTAAATCTAAACACATGCATTTCTAAAGCATTTATCTTTATTTTTTTTGCCGTATATAGTTGAATTGCATGTATATATAAGTGAGTAAGAAGATAAATATAGAGCCAAGTTAATATATTTATCGAATTTCAAAGATAAATAATTAAACATATTGAAACTTTTAGAGATAAAAATTATTATTAATAAATTACAATGATAATATATTAATGAAAGTATATATTTAAAATACGTCCTCTATAACTACACTATTTTCCAATTAAGTTTATACTATATTGTTTTTTTATTTGTTTTAAACTATACACATTATACAGATAAAAATTATTAGTAATAAAATTACAATGATAATATATTAATTAAAAAATATATTAAAAATAAATCCCGTGCGTAGCACGGGCATGCTCACTAGTGTAATATGTATGATACTCCTCTGACATAATTACATTGATTTAATAAAAAAAGACATTTAATCATTATTTTTTATAAAAATATGACATTTATTTTTTTTAAAAAAAAATTAGTTATGATACTCATAGTAAACACCATTCAAGATGGTCTTAACTAGACCTGTCAAACGGGTCATTCGGGTCGGGTTGGGTCACTTCGGGTTTCGGGTAAAACGGGTCTCGGGTAAAACGGGTTTCGGGTTTTTCGGGTTGACTCGAACTCGGGTTTGACCGGGTTTCGGGTCGATTTCGGGTTTGTCAATTTTTTCTTTTTTAAATTAAAAAATCATGATTTGATAATTTTGTGATAAATTTTAGTTATATATAAAAAATTTAATTATATATAACTATAAATCAACCGAGTCAATCGGGTCACCGGGTCGAAACCCAGATTACCCGAAAAATTTCGGGTTTTTCGGGTTCGGGTCGAAAAAAAATTTCGGGTTAAAATTTCCGGGTTCGGGTCGGAAATTTTTCGGGTCAGATCACCGGGTCGGGTTGTGTTTTGACAGGTCTAGTCTTAACTCTTAAGTTTATGAAATTGAAATCAATTTTTTCATTTTCTTAAATGTGAAAAGGTTGTGGGCAACTCATTAAAAGAAAACCTCATTTTATTGATGCTTTGAATAAGAGTTTTTTTTTTTGGTAAGGAACCATAAAACTATTGATGCTTTTGTATAGTTTCTTAACTAAATGGAAATTACAATCAACTATTTATAATTTGTGGGTACTTTTTTTTTATATACCTATTTTCTTACTTGACAAAATTCTGTAAAGAAAAATGAAAATTCAATTTTCTTCCCGTAAATAAATAAATTCACCTATCCTAAAATTGAGCCCATTAAAATAGGCGAGAATAAAGGGTAGAAAATCAAAACAGAATTAAGCACAAATATTCGACTCATACTAGAAAATACTGTAGAAACTAGAAAGAAGAGAGGGTGGGCCCCGACCAAATGCGCTGAAATGCCACCATACAAAAACACCCCCATAAGCTTCTACTCCTACCCATCACGTTTCGTTTGGCACACCACTGATTGATGCTTGAGGAAGGTATGGAGGTAAGCCATATCCCATAGACATCACATTAGACGGAGAGGGACGGTTGTGGGGTTTTGATTCGGTCCATTTTTTCTTCCATTTGGTAGTGCTGAATTTCTTTCAAAATAATAAAGTGTACTCCCCTCTTTTCTGTTCACGTTTATAATTAATAAAAATAAAAATTACTTATTTGTTCGCTTGTGCTGTTACTTTCTGGTCTACCTATCCGAGTATTTGACGAGGTCTACCCTTAAAATTCTCCATTATCGATCTCCTTTTGTGATTCTTTGATTGTTGCCGGCAATTGGAGGACACGGGAAAGGGGGTTTGAGGGGGCTGATCAGCTCCCAGATCAGATTCCTGAGGCTCGCAGGTGAAGTGAGTTACTGGTCTGTTGATTGGTTGTTTTTATAGGAGGAAATTATTTTGGGGGTTTTTGTTTCGAATGATGGGTTTTGGGAAATTGAGCTTGATTTGGCATGTGGGTTGCTCTTGTTTGGATTCACGGATGTGTTACTGTGCTATTTCTCGATTTCTGGGGGCGTTTGGAGGCTGATTAGGGTTGTTCTAACTTCTAAAGGGTTTTGGTTTTTTTTTTTGTGGGTTTAATTTTGGGTTTATTTCGCCCTTCTGATTTTGTAGGGTTTTGGGGCTGTTGAAACTGTTGGGTGTGGTTTTGGGTGGAATTGAAGACGGGTTTTTATTGTTGGTGGTCGAGTTGGGGCTTAGATGGAGGCACAGTTTAGGGGTAAAGCCCAGGTTTATGGTCCTGTGGCAACTGATTCTAAATCAGCTGGTAAAAGGAGCCTTGAATGGGATTTGAATGAGTGGAAATGGGATGGTGATCTCTTGGTTGCGAGTTCGTTAAATCCCACATCTGCGGATTGTAGAAGCAAACAGTTTCTACCAGTTAGGACCGAAAGCCCCCTAAACAATGCTGGTTTGAATAGCTCATCTTTGTATGGTGGTGAAACCAATATTGCTGAGGAGAATAGGGTTGCTACTATCCCGGAAGATGAAGTGGATGAGGAGGCTGGAGCTCTCAATTTAAAGCTTGGTGGGAAGAGTTACCCTTTAGCAGATGACGAAATTGACAAGTGGGAAGGACGGAGCGGCAAGAAGACCAAGGTTGCTGGAAATGCCAGCAGCCCTGCTTGTGTTGTGGAAAATTGTGGCGCCGATCTAACCAATGCTAAGGATTATTTTAGACGGCATAAGGTTTGTGAAATGCATTCCAAAGCCACAGAAGTACTAGTAGGGAACGTCATGCAACGGTTTTGTCAGCAGTGCAGCAGGTGAGTTGTAATTCTTGGGATTATCATCTCATAAGTTATATAAGCCTTACTTTTGCACTTGGTTCCATTTGCAAATTTGGTACACTTGGCTCATTTGCAGGAAATGTTTATTTCTTGGCTAGGTTTGATGTGGTTGAGAAGTCAAAGGGTTTCCTGCCCACACTCAACTGCTCAACAGGGGACTAGCAATAGCTGAGAATCTGTTTGCTATTTATTTCCATGTTAGTGTGTTTGACATTGACCATGGGATTTTTGCATTTTAGCTCTCTTTGCTTTTAGATTGCTTCAAATAGGGCTTGGTATTTCCTAAACTTTGATCTAGGGCTTTAATTAGACAGATTTAAAAAAAAAATCATCTGTCTCGGTGAAAATTACAACCAAGTAGCACTTTTTCAGAATCCATCCTTGATGCTAACCATTACCAATTACAGCCTAGAGAATAACACTGTTTCCTTTTTCTGCAGCCATAATTCCAGAGTATTTATTTCTTCAAGTGACTTATTTATATCTTCATGGTAGGTTCCATGCTCTTCAAGAGTTTGATGAAGGAAAACGAAGTTGTCGTAGGAGGTTGGCTGGTCATAACAGGAGGAGGAGGAAAACACATCCTGAAACAGCAGTTAATGCTGAATCTTTAAATGGTGAAAAATTGAGTAGCTACTTGTTGGTCAGTCTGCTCAAAGCACTTACCAATTTGCATTGTAAGTACATGTATATAATCATAAAAAGTTTTGTATCCTTCTGTTCAAGGGATTATATGTTGGGGAATTAGGTTTATGACTTTATGTTGTACTAGTTCTTACCTTATCTTGTTCGTTTTTGTTTTAATTATTATACTTTTGACCTAAACAGAGCTTGCAAAAGAATTTCATTCTTAATTCTACGTCATTTTATTACATCTTCTTGCCCTTGGAACCAAGTTGTTGGAAACATATGACGATAAAATCATATGATTCATATCCTTGCTAGTTATCCCCTTCCCAAACCCAAAACTTTCGTGGTTTTGTCTTAATAGTCCTATCCTTGTTGCCCTTTTGGAGGTCTAATTCCACTGTGCATATGCATTGACATATCATCACAAAGCTTTAGCACATTAGACTGCAATTGGACATTAAGAAAAGTCCTAACAGTTCTTGTAGAGATTTTCTAACTTTCTGTTTGTCACAATGAATTTTTCTTGCTCAAGTGATTTACAGTTTTTGGAATCGAGTCATTTATCTCCTTTGTTATGGTTTATCATTTAAATAATGTGTATCTTTTCTTTGTGTTTTCTTTATATGTGGATGTTGCTCAAAGTTAATATTTGATTGATTGTAGCTAATGAGCCAAATCAGACCAAGGATCAAGATCTTCTCTCTCATCTATTGAGGAATCTTGCAAGTGTTAATGGTGCAACCAATGGAACCAGCATACCTGCGATAGCAGAAGGTTCCCAAGGTCTGGCAAATGCTGGAACATCCGGTACAACTCCTGAAAAGGTGCTATTCATGTATCTTCTTATTCTTCTATTATTTTCCATTTAGGTTCAGCTAGGAATGGAAGTTGAATCCGGAGACATCACCTGGAGTAGACCGCCTTTTTCTTTGGCCTGAATGTGTCGTTTCCAAGAACGTGTCCTTAAATTGTAACTGAAAATTTGCGCACTAAAAAACTTGAATGCTTTTGTTTTTTTAGGACCCATCAAGGGATGACCAACATCATGGAATGGTACCAAACAATGAGGCTCATAAAGGATTATCAATTTGTAACCCACCAGGTAGAATCCCGCAAAATCCACCTGATGTCCAAGGAAGAGCGCCTCCAATAACATATGACATGGTCCCAGCAAGACAAAATGCGCAAGAAGATACTCTGAAGAGACACACACTAAACAACATTGACTTGAATAATGTTTGTATGGACTCTCAAGATTGTTTGGATGATCGAGACCTAGCTCATGGTTCAGTTTCTGTCCCCTTTTGGGCACAGAAGGACTTGCTTAAGTCAAATCCACCTCAAACAAGTGGAAATTGTGGTTCGACTTCAACCTCACCATCCAGTTCCAGTGGTAGTGACTCTCAGGTGCATTACCGTCTATTTAATGCTTCATTTAAAACTCATCCAATAATGGTTATTAATCTATTAGCAAGGATACTGAAATTCCAGTTCTTTTTCCTCTGAATCTTTCAACCATGCCCCGCTTTTTAATTGCAGCCATTTGTTTCTTATTTTAGCCTCTTCAAGGTTGAATTCAAGCAGTTATATGTTGTTAATTTGACTTCTGAAGATTTTGAAGGCTGGATGGTTATGTATAAAAGATTTTGCTGCTGCTATCTTAATAGCAGTAAATTTTTTATGATAGTTCCACTCATTCTGATTCTATTGTCCTCTAGAGCCGCACTGATCGGATCGTTTTCAAGCTCTTTGGCAAGGATCCCAGTGATCTTCCTCATCTTCTCCGAACTCAGGTGATTTCTATCTTCACCCCCCTATCAACCTTCCTAAACACCAATGTCTTCATATCTACATAAATACGAATGCCTTTCCTTCATGCCTTGTAGCTCATTCTAACCCCTAATTTCAATCCTGCAGCTTCTTCAATGGCTATCTCAGAGTCCAACTGATATTGAGGGCTATATCAAGCCTGGTTGCATAGTTCTAACAATATATCTTCGGCTGACTAAGTCCTCCTGGGAAGAGGTATACTTTTCCATCCAAATCTAATGGAGTGCAACTAATATACCTGGGGATGTCATCAAATGTTCGCTAAATAGTAAATATTGTTATTGCTGTGTTTACATGCAGCTTTTCTGTCAGTTAAGCCCCAAATTAAGTAGGCTTCTTGACATGTCTGATGATACTTTTTGGAGAACCGGATGGATCTACACAAGGGTGCAACACTCTGCGGCATTTGTTTTCGATGGTATGCACTTTTTGTTCAGAAGTATATTTTTCACTAATCAGATTGATTTTTCTATCAGCATAAAAAATGTATTTGCTAAAATGTGCTTGTGCATTATTTCCTCTTCAGGTAGTGTTGTTTTAGAGTCACCATTGCCCCTCGAAAACAACAGAAATTGTCAAATTGCAAGTATCAGCCCAATTGCAGTACCTGCTTCTAAGATGGTGCGTTTCGCTGTGAGAGGCTTTAACCTTTCTCAGTCCATGTCTAGGTAACTGAAATTTTGTTTTCCTGGCATTTTTATGTATTGCTATAAAATACTGAAAACGTTTTACATGTTGGCCTTCACAATTTGTGTCAAGTCTTGGTGATCCACATTTACTCTTCTTTGTGCTATTACATATTTAGGTTGTTGTGTGCACTGGATGGAAATTATTTGCTTGAGGAAAGTTGTTCTGACTTGTTGGAGGATGCTGATCCATCTGTTGAGGACGATGATATCCAATGTCTCAGGTTTTCTTGCTTTATACCAAATGTCGCTGGGAGAGGCTTTATTGAGGTCTTGATTTGCCCCTTCATTTTAATATTTATCAAACGATGCTTTCATATAGGGGATGTGCTGCCTTGTTCCTTTTTGTCTATTCTAGTTCTCTTATGAGGCATGTTAAATGATACTAAAATAGGTATTGGTATCGGTATTATAGTATAGGAATATATATAGGAATTGACATGAAATTTTGACGCTTAAATGAGTCTTCCTCTTTTTTTCATCATCCTTTGGAATGCCTTTTATTAGAATTAAGGACTGATATCAAGTTATGATAAATTTAATACTGAAATGTTGTCATTCTAAAAACAATTATTAGATTGGTTGATGCTATATCACTATTTACATGTGTCATTATGTAGGATTAATGAATTATAGTACAGGTTCATGAAATATTATAGGAACCACTAGAGACAAGTATATCACTCCTAGGACAACCACTTAATGCAGGGATCTTGAGTAAGGGTACATACCTCCTCTGTTCAAAAATATGTCTTTTTAGGCTTAAATTTTGTTTGAAAATATGTCCTTTTAAGTTTTCTAGGTATTGGGATACGATAATTGTTACTTTTTGACTTTTTTTTCTCAAATTTTATTGGATAATGAGAGTGGTGGATAATTGATGAGGGGTATAAAGATAATAAGTTTATGATTTCCTTAATTTGTGTGCAAATGTCAAAAAAGACTTGTATTTTTTAACAGTGATAGTACATCCTAACCCCTGCTTCATTGCCGGATATATTATTGTATAATTCTGGTGATGATCAAGTATCGACCGTCAAATAGAATACAAAAAATAAGTAGATAAAATTGAAAAATACTCAAAAGAGTAGTACATGGTTTTCTCTTTCCTCCGTTTTGTCATAATATGTGGCTAAACATCTATTGTGTTTGTGTATTTATGTAGGTTGAGGAGTCTGGGATGAGTGGTAGCTTTTTTCCCTTCATAGTTGCAGATCCGGATGTTTGTTCAGAGATCTGCACTTTGGAGAGAGTTATTGAAGCGGCTGAGACTTGTGAAGACCTTGAGGGACATGAGTCTATGAAATCGGAAGCAAAGATTAATGCTATGGACTTCATACATGAAATGGGTTGGCTTCTACACAGAAGTAGCCTAATAGTTAAATTACGTCATGTTGAGGGATTTGGGGAGTGCTTTCCTTTTGAACGGTTCAAATGGCTTCTTGAATTCTCAATGGACCATGATTGGCCCGCTGTGTTGAAGAAACTCTTGGACCTACTCTTTAACGGTGTTGTAGATTCAGGAGCATGCCCTTCTGCCGAAAAAGCACTACAGGAGATGGGCCTTCTCCACCATGCCGTGAGAAAGAAGAGTAGGTCTTTGGTACAATCTCTGCTTAGATACACCCCAGAAAACAATTTACCTAGATTGGAATATGAGGAAAAGCGAACCGGTCATGAGCATACGGGCAACTTCTTCTTTAGACCTGATGATGTTGGTCCTGGCGGATTGACTCCTCTACATGTTGCTGCCAGCTGTGACGGCCTTGAAGATGTGTTGGATGCTTTGCTTGAAGATCCCGGAATGGTAATTACTTCGCTAGACTTTCCTTTTTTGAAAAAAAAATGAGATTAACATTTACCAACTACTGTATTCGCTTAGGTGGGAATTGAGGCATGGAAGACTGCTCGTGACAGCACAGGACTGACGCCAAATGACTACGCTAACTTGCGAGGCCACTCCTTGTATGTCAGTCTGGTTGAGAAAAAGACACAGAAGAAACCAATTCAGGGGCAAGTAGCTATTGACATTCCCGGGGCTCCCTCCAATAGAAAAGTCCCAACGAAGCACCCACGCAATCAGAAATCTGCCGAAGTCCACAGCTTCCAAACAGAGAGATTCAGCACATTGGCTTCTAAAGATTGGCAGTGCAATGCGTGTGACAGGAAGCTCAGCTACAGGCGTGCAGGGACGGTGTTGGGGTATAGGCCAGCTATGCTCTCCATGGTCGCAGTTGCAGCTGTGTGTGTCTGCGTTGCTTTGCTCTTCAAGACACTGCCGGTTGTGTATGTTTGCAAGCCATTCAGGTGGGAGTCTCTGAAGTATGGAGCCATGTAGGCTAAGTAGAGCAATAGCTTAATGTCAGCTTGATGTTTAACCGTAGAAGAACGCAATGTTGAGTTGGTTGTTAGCAACCTTATGGAACTCTAAACGTATACCACACTTTGTATCTTTTACATATTCGTGGAATCGTCTATTTGCATGTTTTGTGAATGGTGGTGAATGCTAAGGATTACAGGACTTGCACCTATTGTTGGGAATTCACATCCCACGTTGGTTGTGGGTACAAAAAAAAAAAAAAAAAAAACTCAAAACATGTTGAGGTTATAATATCAAAATCCAAAAGTTTAAACCATTGCATAAGGGTCTTACACTTGTACTCTAGACCCTTATACTCTCTGGTCGGTAAAGCATGTTCATTATTTACACACGTTTTTTTAGGACGATAAAAATTATATAAAATATTCATTCTTTTTTATTTTTTTTAACAATTTCATACTTCTTAATAGTAACTATATAATTGTTAAAAAAAAGTTATAAAAAAATAAGGAGTAAATATTTTACATAGTTTTTGTCCACCTAAAATAACATGCATAAATAGTACTCGTAATTTGTAATTGCTTTTGGACTTATAATTGATGTGGGATGTGTGATTCCAACACATATTTCATATTCATCCACTCCTTAGTAGGGGTGGGCGCGGGACGGGATGGGGGTCGTCCCACGTCCCGTCCCGCGTAATTTTTGCGGGACGGGACCGGGACGAGATTCACTAATTTTTTTTTCAATCCCGTGCGGGCCTTGTCCCTCACGGGACGGGACATGCCTTGTTCATCAAATAAAAAATATTATAAAAAATTCTAAAAATTCTATATATTTTGAGGTTTTCAAAGACATAATATATATATATATATAATGTTTTTCTTATACATACATATTGATACACTTATATATACGTAGTGTGTAATGAATACCATACATATACACACTATAAAGTGTTGTGTGTATATATACACACAATATATACAAAGTGTATATATATATACACTGTATATAATAAAATAATAATAATATTTTATTATTATTATTATTATTATTATTATATAATTACATACTACAGGAAATTAGTGGGTAGCCGAGATACTATCTGGGCACCCACTCCCTTAGTGATAACAAAGTTAAGTATAGTAAAAATAAAAGTTTCAGAACGAGCTCCGGCATCCTGATTCCTGAGATAATGAGAATTTCTGAATCCGCTTTAGCAAGGCAACAACATCCGTATCCAGTTCCCCCAACGAAAAGAAGGAGAAGGGTAGGAAACCATACCCAACCGTCGTGCACAAATCTCGATACTTGACACACTTGCGTCGAGCAGCATCACCAACAACACGACCAGGTACAAAGTCCGACACCCCCGACTGAGTCAACGGGGAAGATCCTGTCAGATCAACACACATGACGCCCCCTGTCCCACGAATAAAGAATCAAATCTGCCGGACGAAGAGGCTTATCATGCCTATCAACCAAACCAATATCAACCTCCTTACCGGCAGAAATCTCAACCCTGTAACAGATATCCACTAAGGTATCGTGCACGAGGTTATGTCGATGTTTAATGCCCACGGTACCAGCGCAGGACACAGCATGATCTCCATAGACATCACCATCAAAGACCCGAGAACAAGCCGGACAAGGCCTAGATACCGTGAACAACGGCACACCCAGTCGATAGCTAAGCACACTGCGATAGGTCCTGGCGTTCATATTCTGCCCCAGACCAGAAATAGGAAATGCACGCAACCAATCGGAGGAGTGAGCACCCTGCTGAGACTTCCACAATGCCACCTGTCGTGGAGTCAAAGAGAAAACAGAGTCCGATGTAGAAGCAACCTTCGCGAAATATATATCTGCCAATTTCTTCATAAGTTTGGGGGCATCGATTTCACTAGGATCGCGTAGAAGATCAGAACATGTAGCCTCAATAAAAGCATGACAAGCATCATCAAAAGCAGGACCATCATCAATGATACCAGAAAGACGTAGGAGCTTAGCCTGCAACTCAGCAGACTGCAAACGAAACGCCAAAAAAGCATAATGCAGGACATCCCCAGCAGCATACACCTCGAGCCCACCAAAATGAAAAGGGAAGGTGGCAAGCCGCCACTGCCAATCCCCAAATCCAGGCCCAGACGCAGTGACAATACGTTCCAAGCTAGAACGGAGTGCCACATCAGAGGAGACCTGGGCCGGCCCAAAAACACTCAGAGAACAAGTACGCAAAGCAAAGTAAAGTTTTGAAATACCTGTACAAGCCCGAAGCAAAAGCAACTCGCACTGTGGGTCATTAATCCTCGCGACAGAATCCATAAGCTCTATGGTTTTAGTCACTCTCTTCGCCACAAGGTCACTACCGAAAACAGGGATGTGCTGACAGGCCCGCCTAAAACTTTGACACCACGCGAGAGCCGAGCAATAGATGGGGGGAGAACACCAGGATGCCCACTCCTGGGGTCTTCCGTAGGCCAAAAAACCCCAGTCTTATCCACAATAAGATGAAGGCCAAAGCAAGGACCATCCACCATAATCAGATCCAAGACCTTCCCCACAACCAAAGTGTCCCCAATAATAGTTCCATCATCTAAGTACCAAGCCTGCAAACTCAGATCGAAAGAGTCTCTGATCTTGCACACTAATGGATGCAATACCAAAGCAAAAAGCAGAGGCCCTAAAGGATCCCCTTGTTGAACCCCCGACAAGACCATAAGTTATGCTCTCCATAATACAGCCGATCAGGACTAGAATAACAAAAACTCCACCCATCGAGATAGAACTGGGCAGTGACGGCGAACTTCTTGCAACATAGTCACACGATCAACTAAGTTGAAAGCATTTTGAAAATCGACCAACAACATAGAAAGACCCTCCTCACAACCCCGAGCCTCAACAAACCGATTCAAGGCATGCAAAATAGCCTCTTCTCCACCGGACACCCCGACCCCAAACCGAAGACCAACAAAATAACTAGACAAGGAGGGACCGACTAAACAAACACCAACCTTAGAGACAAGGCGTCTCCAAATAGTGCCAACAGCGATAGGGCGTATACCACCACCCGGTTTAACAAGCGGCGTGAGCGGAGCACTAGCAATATACTCACCCACTAAGGAGTCCTTATTATTATTATTATTATTATTATTATTATTATTATTATTATTATTATTATTATTATTATTATTATTATTATTATTATTATTATTATTATTATTATTATTATTATTATTATTATTATTATTATTATTATTATTATTATTATTATTATTATTATTATTATTATTATTATTATTATTATTATTATTATTATTATTATTATTATTATTATTATTATTATTATTATTATTATTATTATTATTATTATTATTATTATTATTATTATTATTATTATTATTATTATTATTATTATTATTATTATTATTATTATTATTATTATTATTATTATTATTATTATTATTATTATTATTATTATTATTATTATTATTATTATTATTATTATTATTATTATTATTATTATTATTATTATTATTATTATTATTATTATTATTATTATTATTATTATTATTATTATTATTATTATTATTATTATTATTATTATTATTATTATTATTATTATTATTATTATTATTATTATTATTATTATTATTATTATTATTATTATTATTATTATTATTATTATTATTATTATTATTATTATTATTATTATTATTATTATTATTATTATTATTATTATTATTATTATTATTATTATTATTATTATTATTATTATTATTATTATTATTATTATTATTATTATTATTATTATTATTATTATTATTATTATTATTATTATTATTATTATTATTATTATTATTATTATTATTATTATTATTATTATTATTATTATTATTATTATTATTATTATTATTATTATTATTATTATTATTATTATTATTATTATTATTATTATTATTATTATTATTATTATTATTATTATTATTATTATTATTATTATTATTATTATTATTATTATTATTATTATTATTATTATTATTATTATTATTATTATTATTATTATTATTATTATTATTATTATTATTATTATTATTATTATTATTATTATTATTATTATTATTATTATTATTATTATTATTATTATTATTATTATTATTATTATTATTATTATTATTATTTTATTTTATTTTTAAAAAAAATTATTATTATTAGTATAAAAATAAATTTACAATAAATTAGTGGGTAACCGAGATACTATCTGGGCACCTACTCCTTTAGTGATAACAAAGCTAAGTCTAGTGAAAATATAAGTTGCAGCACGTGCCCCGGCATCCTGAGATACTGAAAATTTCTGAATCCGCTTTAGCAAAGCAACAACACCTGTATCCAGCTCCCCCAACAAAGAGAAGGAGAATGGTAGGAAACCATAACCCGCTGCCGTGCACAAATCACAATACTTGACACACTTACGCTGAGCAGCATCAACAACAACACGACCGGGCACAAAGTCAGACATCCCCGACTGAGTCAAGGGGGAAGATCCCGTCAGATCAACACAAACATCACGCCCTCTGTCCCATGAATAAAGAAGCAAATCCGCCGGACGAAGAGGCCTATCGTGCCCATCCCCCAAACCGATATCAACCTCCTTACCGGCAGAAATCCCAGCCCTGTAACAAATATCCAATAAGACGTCGCACACAAGGTTATGTCGATGTTTAATGCCCACGGTACCAGCACAAGACACAACATGATCTCCGTAGACATCACCATCAAAGACCCGAGAACAAGCCGGACAGGGCCTAGACACCGTGAACAATGGAACACCCAGTCGATAGCTAAGCATACTAAGATTACTACTACTACTACTACTGCTACTACTACTACTGCTCCTACTACTGCTCCTACTGCTGCTACTGCTACTGCTACTACTCCCGCTACTGATGCTACTGCTGCCACTGCTACTACTGCTGTTGCTGCTACTACTACTACTCCTACTGCTACTACTCCTACTGCTACTACTCCTACTGCTACTACTACTACTGCTACTACTACTACTACTGCTGTTACTACTACTAATGTTGCTACTACTACTAATGTTGCTACTACCACTACTGCTGCTGCTACTACTACTGCTACTACTCCTACTGCTACTACTACTACTATTATTATTATTATTATATATGTGGGACGGGACGGGAATTGCGGGATAAGAAATCCTCGTCTCGCGTCCCGTTCTGCATAATTTATGCGGGACGGGATTGGGACGGGATTCACTATTTTTTTTTTCAAATCCCACCAGGATCGGGACGGGCTCGGGATTTGCAGGATTTGTGCCCACCACTAAGGAGTCCTTAGTGTAATACCAACTCAAGGAATCTTCGGTCATCGAATCCACCAGGTGAATTTTGAGGATCTCCTTCGCATCACACGGTAGAAAGGCGTTCCTTACCTCCTCCTCTTTTCAAGTACCACTATTCCAGTTGATGAAATCGACAACCCTTACATTCCTGTCGCTACTCTCTGGACACCCAACTGGTTTTAAGGAGACCGATCGAGGCACCCATCGGTCCTCCCAAGCCCAGATGGACACACCATTTCCCACCGTCCACAACAACCCTTCCTCCAGCACTTTCTTGCCTTTAAAAGGCTCTGCCATGTGTAACTCGGGTTGTGACCAATCGTAGCCTTAAGAAAATTAGTGCGAGGGAAGTACCTGGCTTTCAGGAGTTGAGTGAGTAGTGACTTCGGTTCATTCATGATTCTCCATCCCATCTTAGCAAGAATTGCCAAATTGAATGCTTCCATATCCTGAAAATTCATTCCTCCATTCTCCTTAGGCCTACATAGCCGTTTCCATGCCATCCAATGTATCTTCTTCTTATTGTCTCCGTCCCCCCACCAGAAGTGACACATTAGCTGCTCTAACTCTCTGAACATATACGCGGGGAACAAAAAGCAAGACATAGTGTACATTGGTATTGCTTGTACTATCGCCTTCAACATCACCTCCTTCCCCGCTCTAGAGAGCGATCTCGCCTTCCATCCCTTAAGCTTCTTCCAGATTCTCTCCCGGATGCTAGAGAAGATAACCTTCTTGGACCTCTCTATCATGGTAGGCAGGCCCAGGTACTTCTCATGCTTCCTCCACCTCGATGACACCAATCGGTTCCTGAATGTTCTCCCGAACGTCTTCACCCACATTTCTATTGAATGATAGCTCTGACTTCGCAAAATTGACTTGTTGACCTAACGCTTCTCCATATGTACGGAGTATGTTCACTATTTCTGAGCCATGTTGACAAGTTGCTCTTGCGAAGAGTATACTATCATCTGCAAAAAATAGGTGAGAGACAACTGCAGACGATGGAGAAATCTTGATGTCGTGCCATCGCCCTGCTGCTTCACTCCCTTTGATCAATCCCGAGAAAGCTTTAGCACATAGGAGGAAAAGATAAGGGGATAACGGATCACCTTGTCATAATCCCCTTTCCGTCACGAACCGTTGCGACGGGGATCCACCTACCAACGTCAAGAACGTAGCCGATGTCACACATCTCATCACAGGTCTCCACCATTCTCATTGGAATCCCATCTTCTCCATGCAGTGCTCTAAGAAACTCCACTCGACTCTGTCGTAGGCCTTCGCCATGTCAACCTTGAGGGTCATGTACCCTTTCTTGCCTCCCTTCTTGTTCTTCATATAATGTAATATTTCAAAGGCCGACAGAAAATTTACGTGATAATTGTCGTCATGTCACAAAAGGACTCTGACTTCGGGAGATAACCTTACTCAAAAACACTTTCAAGCGATTAACTAGCATTTTTGAGATAATCTTAAACAAAACATTACGTAGGCTTATCGGACGAAGACCCTTCATCCTGAATGGAGAAGAAACCTTCGGAATAAGAGCTATGTATGTATGATTAAGATCATCCGAAAAGGGAGCTCCAGCGAAAATATCAAGTATAAAAGCAGTGACTTTAGGGCCGACGATATGACAGTATCTCTGGTAAAACAGAGCTGACATGCCATCATGACCTGATGATTTTGTGGGGTGCATAGAGAAAAGGGCTGCTTTTACCTCCGACCCAGAAAACGGACGCATGAGCTCATGGTTGTCCTCTTCCGACAAAATAGGCCAAATCCCTTGAGAAACCGACTCCGGATACGTGTTCAGGTTTGCTTTAAACAATTTCTCAAAGTAATTAACTGCAACCTTCGCCATCCCATCTCTACTCCGCCATTCCATACCCTCATCATCAACCAAACGTCTCAGTTGATTCCTTTTCTCCCTTCCATTCGCCTTCTGATGAAAGAATTTTGTGTTTCGATCTCCCCGTCCAAATTCATTTGCTTTCGCTCTTTGAAACCATAGGAGCTCTTCCTCCTCCATCAATTTGTCCTCCTCTCTCTCTCCAAAGCCCTCCTACGTTCAACCAGATGCCTAGACATCCCTTGTTTTAATTCATACTTAATAGTAATAAGTATGAAATTATTAAAAAATATTTAAAAAGTTAATATTTTATGTAGTTTTTAACACCTAAAAAAACTTGAGTACAACGTCAAATTTTAATTAACAGAGGAAGTAATAATTATCATTATTACTAATATATTTATTTATTTTATCTTTATGATTTCATTTATAGATATGTGTAAAAAAAATCTCATAAGTCCGATGAGATCTTTAACTCCGACCTAAAAGAAACTAGAGCTTTTGATTATTACTTATATATTTTTTTAATATATATAGAAAATGAGCCAAAAAAAATGTGGGGGGTTTTGATGTTTTTTATTTTAAATAAAAACAACAAGTCCAGTATATCCCGCTCAGAGCAGGGTCTGGGGGGTCGAAATGTACGCACCCTTACCTAGACTAGGTCGAGAGGATGTTTCCTAGTGACCCATGACAAGACAACAAGGAAAGATGATAGTGTACATTCTACAAATTGAAATTTAGAATGAATAAATAAATAAATAAATAAATAAAAATCGGCGGAAAAGATGCGCGTAAGAAAGTTGTGAAAGAAGGGAAGAGAAGCATGATACGGAAAACGCTGCACCCGACTAGTGTTCGTCAACTCGGATAGCACTCCTTCACTGCATTCTGTCGCGTGTCATCTCCTCGGTAAGTCCCAAAGCGGTCAGGTCATGTCTAATCACTTCACCCCAACTCTTCTTTAGACGCTCTCTGCCCCTACGAACGCTTCTGATAGCCAAGTTGTCACATCTACGCACTGGCGCACTCGGATCCCTCCTCTGCACATGCCCATTCCATCGGAGTCTCGATTCCCGCAACTTAGCCTGGATACTAGTCACTTCTACCCTTTCTCGGATAGCTGCATTTATGATTCTGTCGCACAAGGTAAACCCACACATCCACCTGAGCATCCTCATCTCAACCACCAAGAGTTTCTGTTCTTGTGCCTTAGTTGTCGCCCAACACTCTACCCTATATAATAAAGTCGTTCTTGCCCAACACTCTACCAGTCTACCCCATGGGGGGGGGGGTTTGATGTTTTTTATTTTAAATAAAAAACAACAACAAGTCCAGTATATCCCGCCCAGAGCAGGGTCTGGGGGGTCGAAATGTACGCACCTTTACCTAGACTAGGTCGAGAGGATGTTTCCTAGTGACCCATGACAAGATAACAAGGAAAGCTGATAGTGTACATTCTACGAATTGAAATTTAGAATGAATGAATAAATAAATAAATAAATAAAAACCGGCGGAAAAGATGCGCGTAAGAAAGTTGTGAAAGAAGGGAAGAGAAGCATGATACGGAAAACGCTGCACCCAACTAGTGTTCGTCAACTCGGATAACACTCCTTCACTGCATTCTGTCGCATGTCATCTCCTCAGTAAGTCCCAAAGCGGCCAGGTCATGTCTAATCACTTCACCCCAACTCTTCTTTGGACGCTCTCTGCCCCTACGAACGCTTCTGATAGCCAAGTTGTCACATCTACGCACTGGCGCACTCGGATCCCTCCTCTGCACATGCCCATTCCATCTGAGTCTCGATTCCCGCAACTTAGCCTGGATACTAGTCACTTCTACCCTTTCTCGGATAGCTGCATTTATGATTCTGTCGCACAAGGTAAACCCACACATCCACCTGAGCATCCTCATCTCAACCACCAAGAGTTTCTGTTCTTGTGCCTTAGTTGTCGCCCAACACTCTACCCTATATAATAAAGTCGTTCTTGCCCAACACTCTACCAGTCTACCCCATGGGGGGGGGGGGGGTGTTGATGTTTTTTTTTTAAATAAAAAACAACAACAAGTCCAGTATATCCCGCCCAGAGCAGGGTCTGGGGGGTCGAAATGTACGCACCTTTACCTAGACTAGGTCGAGAGGATGTTTCCTAGTGACCCATGACAAGATAACAAGGAAAGCTGATAGTGTACATTCTACGAATTGAAATTTAGAATGAATGAATAAATAAATAAATAAATAAAAACCGGCGGAAAAGATGCGCGTAAGAAAGTTGTGAAAGAAGGGAAGAGAAGCATGATACGGAAAACGCTGCACCCAACTAGTGTTCGTCAACTCGGATAACACTCCTTCACTGCATTCTGTCGCATGTCATCTCCTCAGTAAGTCCCAAAGCGGTCAGGTCATGTCTAATCACTTCACCCCAACTCTTCTTTGGACGCTCTCTGCCCCTACGAACGCTTCTGATAGCCAAGTTGTCACATCTACGCACTGGCGCACTCGGATCCCTCCTCTGCACATGCCCATTCCATCTGAGTCTCGATTCCCGCAACTTAGCCTGGATACTAGTCACTTCTACCCTTTCTCGGATAGCTGCATTTATGATTCTGTCGCACAAGGTAAACCCACACATCCACCTGAGCATCCTCATCTCAACCACCAAGAGTTTCTGTTCTTGTGCCTTAGTTGTCGCCCAACACTCTACCCCATATAATAAAGCCGGTCTCACCACTACTCTATAGAACCCTTGAGCTTGAGTGAAACTTTTCTGTCACATTAGACTCCTGATGCAGCCCTTCATTTCTGACAGTTTATTTTAAATAGGAACGTTGAAATAATCAAAACCCATAACCCAAACCTGAGATGAACAAAACCTAAAGTAATTGAAACTTGAGACAACCGAAGCTCAAATATGAGCATAAACCCGATTCGACCAAACCCAACCCGAATGACCATATCATTTGAAATTACCCGAAACTTGAATGACTTACCCAAATCTTGACCCCAACTGACGTCCAACTCTAGACATGTGTCACTTCAAACAACAAAACATTTCACATGTAACGAAAACGTTGCTCATGAACTCAAGCAAGTAGAAATGCTAGAAACGTAAATCACCTCTTCGATAGATTAAAAACCTATTCGATACAAAGCGAACCAACTAAGAAATTTACTCTACCAAATTTCTGCAGCTAACCTGTTTAGATTGCACAAAACCTCCATACAAAGTGAAGTCCTTTTGGGGTTCAGACTTCAGAGACTTGCATATTGTCCACACCCATAAGGACTCCAAACGACGACCAACATAAATATAATTCAAGATAGGTATCATCGGCTGATTCTTCCGAAACCACATGGTACAATGGATGGGTGTCGTAGGGGAAGTTGGGACGGCACCGGACCATCGACCGGAGCCGTACAATTTAGGGTTACATAACTAGTATTATTCTAGATGAGTAAGCCATAATCCTAGTTAACAAATGGTACAATGGATGGGTTTGGCTCTTTATCTTCTGAAATTGGCTCTCTCATTCAGTGGCTTTATAGATTGCTTTCTCACAGCCCTGCCTTGCCCATATTATTAACCTACATTCGACATACCTCAGCTTCGGACAAATCCACGTGAACTCGTCGAAGGTAGCACCATTTATTAGCTCCTTTGCATCATACTCCTCACGTGCTGCAAAACCCGAATGAATTCAAAATACAGTGTGAAGTCCAACCCAACCACTTCAGCAGTCTTGCCCATCACCTTTGAGGTCCTGGCTGTGTACGTGCACGGATTCTGCCCAACGACCAAGTCGAACCCACCAAACTTCTTCAGAAAATACTCGAGTTTATTAGTAGACAGCTTCTGCGCATCTTCCACCTGCACCAGCTCCCCTGTCTGCCTGGAACTCTCCCACCACTTCTTGAGTATTTTTCTTTTAGTCTCAGATGTCTCGACGGACACGACTCCTCTCAGGCGAATTCCGAGCCGATGCAATGCAACTTCGGCCCCGCCAACGCCTCCGTAGATGGACAGCACAGTGACCCCTTCGGGGTAGAAGTTCTTCAAAGGGGAGAGATGGTAAGCCAAGGTGTCGGTCTGAAAGCAGTTTCTAAGCAACTCAAGCTGCTCGGCAAGACGTATTTCAGGGCTCTTGGTGTGGTTTACAGGGTAGCCCAGGATCCTCTCAAGGTACTCAGGCTCTATAGGGGCCAGTTTGTACTTTCCAACCCATACAAGGTTCAGTGTCCTGCAATGGTAAAGGACCTTTGTTTGCTGCTCGGGTGAGAGCAGGCCCTTCGAATCCACCAGCATCTTTCTCAGATTATCGCATATTTGGGTTACTCCGGTTGTCTCGGTACTGATACAGCTCAGTTGCTTTCTTGTGTCCCACGATGGCCACCACTTCTTTGTGTGTGGCATGGCTTCTTCGATGGTTGCGGGTGACGGCTCGACAAGGAATCTCTCATCAGTTGGAAGGTTGTGCAGGTAGCCTTCTTTTCTGCTCATGGCTGAGAAGAACTGGGAATTAGCAAATTCTGGCTCGAGTGCGTAAAGGAACTGTGACATCTTGTTCCAAGAATCATTTGAAAGATTCACGACGTTCCCATATAAGAAGAAGGGAGGAGGGGCAACCATCTTATCAAGGATCCTATTAGGATTCAGACTTGGCATTGTAGGTTTTCGGAACAAAGTGTTAGATTCTTCAGTCGAAAATGCAGGAGGGGAGATGAACAGATTGGGGTTGCCCATTTTCGGCTTCTTCGAAGGATAGCCAGATAATGCAGCACTGACACTATCTTCGTATTCTTCTTTCACCCTTTTCCCCTTAATATCGTCCAAGTCAAATCCCCTCATAGAAGAACCCGACTCATCATATTCTTCCTTTGGCACTGTCACTCCATATAACGGATCTAAGGTCATCCCCCCTGTTTGATGACCCGTGTACAGACAACCATCTTCAGTTTTAATCATGGGATAAAGGTCAGACATTTCCTGATCAAAACAAAATTTATGTTAAATTCAGGAATGAATATCCAATAACGACTATTAAGAGGGACATCATAGTTGCAAAAAGAACAAGGTCTAGTAGAGAATAAGTTTACGAGTTTTGTATGAGCTATATCCTCAATTCTAAGGGAGTGTGAAGATGCACGTAAATTATCTAAGCAGCACAGGAATATATTTTCGGGATACGAGAGGCTTCTGTTTCATCAAGGACAATCAGCTCAAAGTCAATACTTTTATTTTACTTTTTATATGTTCTCTTTTCTATGCTCAATTGTATAATTTTTATTTTACTGAAATGTTCACAAAAAACCAACCGGATTTAAATTCTGGGAACAGAAAAGGAAGAAAACAAAACCTCAAGCTTTACAGAAGGACGAGCAGGTCGGCCAGCACAAATCCAATCTGCCAGCTCTGTGAGCGGGGCTTCTTCTTCTGAAAGACAAATAGTGCAAACACTGAACTAGAAAATCACTGTTAAGCATATTCAGAGATTCCATAAACGATCCCCAAGCGGGGAAAAGAGGGGGGGGGGGGGGGGGGGGGGGGTGTTAACCACAATTTGAACTCCAGATCATGAAGTCGCAAAAGCAGTGTCCTTCACTTTATGAAAATATGGTGCATCCAACTGCAATGTAGAAACATGTGTAATTCCAATTGAGGTAAAAATATGCAGTTTAAACATTCACCTATGGCTACGGCCTAACCCCAACTCCACACACTTTCCCATGGCCACCAAAAACAATTTTGCCACTACTTAAAACATGAAGTGACAACACTTTCATTGCAATTCCGGTAGCCTATTTCTCGGTTTTGCAATATAAATCAAGAATTTTTTTCTCAACTTTATCACTCTAAAAAGCAGCATGTCTGTATGACTTGAAAGATCCGGGGTTGGCTCAATGGAGTTTATGATTAGCAAGAGAGTGAGGTACAAAGCATATTTTAAGAGTGAATTTGGATCCCCTTGTATACACCCAGAAAAAAGCATCAAAAAGCAATGGCTGCTCTGAAAATTTTCAAGTAGAATCTGATTATTTTACAAAATGGCCCTTCGGTTTTATTTTTTGGCTTTGGGTGGTGGTGGTGGGGGGGGGGGGGGGGGGGGGGGGGGGGGGGGGTTGCACTTAAACAAACAATCTATATATTTAATGCTGAAACAAATTCTGATAAGGAAGTGCCAACGTAAGAAGCATGAACAGAAACAAAAATTCAAGTAACTAAATAGGAACTGACCAAAACTCTCGATAGCTGATGAAACATCTTGCTCGGAAAAACCCATTTCAAGCAAACGAAGTGTTCTATCCATAGTCCCATATAAAGTTTCCGGGTTGTTATCCTGCATATTAAGGGTAAAACACAATCAGTCTCTAGAGGTATGAGATTAAAATAAAAGAAAATAAGAAAAAGAAAAGAAAACATGTAAATGCAGCTGTAAAACCCACAACAGATGGCCAATAGTGAATCGAAGATAGATCTACCTAAATAAATACATCATTATAAACTTACTATATAAGCCCCTAAACTTTAAAAAAGGGGACATGGTATTTGTGACATCTGTGGATGGCTTGACAATGACAAGACAGGTTGTACTTTATTATTTTTCTTCAAAATAACATGGTAAGAATGGAGAAATTACGGTGCCCATATTTTCCAATTTTATCATTCAATACCTATATTTTAAGAAAGAATATCGAATTATATATCAGCATATATCAATACTCCGTACCAAACTTTTTAAAAGGACCAAGTGATCGAGTCCAAGATTTAGGAACAATAACATTACTTTTCCAACAAATTTGATTTTAGATGATTTTCAAAGATTCTGAATGCGAGTATAAATGTTAATAAACCTTCTTCTCTTTTGTTCAAGCTAATAACTTTTCTTAGTTAATCATTCATTATAACTCACAATGTGTTGCATTATTCCTTTTTAAGTAAAAAAGACTGTTATTTTAACATTTCTTAATGTAATTTTCATTTGTGATTGAAATATATATATATATAATTGTCCATTTGGCATTACAAGCACGGTCAACATGCGTATAGAGGTTTCATATTCCATTTTCTGAAATATGAGGGGTAGTTTAAACGTTAAAGGGTTAAGGGCATATGCCCAGGTTGGAAAAGTTTGGGGACTAAGTTAGACTGAATCAAAGTTTAGGAGAGAATTACATGTGAGTGTTGCAGAAGCTTAAAACTACAAGAACACACAGAAACGGCTTAAAAGGTTGCAGACTTATAGGAGCTTTATCGATTATTTAGGTTTTAAAATATACACACTCCGTTTATTTTTAATTGACACTTGATACGCATGGAGGGAGTACATGATACTAAAGCACAAAAAAGAGAGAAAGGTGTATTCAAGTTGGCAAAGCAAACATAGCCTTTGAAAACTTGCAAAAAGAGATTGCTCATGTAAGACACGTATGATTTTTTATTTGTTTTGCATCTTATCTGTCAACATGAAAGCAGTAAAACACAATGGAACAGTTGAAGTGGATATTTCGTGAAAATTCACTAGCACTGCAGCAGGTATCTTTTATCAGCCTGTGGTCTCTAGGACATATGCAAGTTGTTTGCATCATCAAAAGAATATATATGGGTATTTACAATTCAAAACCTGGTCAGGGGAGTCACTTGTAAAAGAAACAGACCTCATTGTTTTCTTTGTAATCATTGTCTTCACTTTCAGCCACCTGAGTAGCCGTGATGAAATCTATCAATTCATCAATTGGAGCTTCCTTACCTAATACACAAAATTCAATCAGTAACTGAATATCTTTATGATATCTGTACTAACAGTACTTCAGTGAAATAAATGAATGTCAACCCAATTCTCAAACTATTGATGACTGGCCGTAAGAGAAAGAAAGAACTAGATAAGCATTTTACAATTTTTACCCCTATAGAGAGATGCAGGGTATGTATAGGGTAATAATTCATAATGGTTTCAGGACTTTCAGAGAATGCAAACCACAAATGACGCAAATGAAACAGTGAATGAAATAAAGAAAGAAGACATCAAAAAGTTGGCAACTGGTTGAAAGCCAAAATGGGATTGGAATTATCAGAAACCAATTTTTTAATGTATCGGGTTACAATTTCATACCACATAACTATGTGTGGTTACTCAAGGAATGAAATCATGTAAAGATAACAAACATAAATAAAACAAACAGACATTTCCTCATCATGTGAAGATAACTCATAAAATTTGTACAATAGATCATCAAATGCTGAATAAGAATAAGCTAAACATTACTGATCAAAGAAACAGCCAACCACAGATTTTCTCGTCAAACGTAAAGAAACAGACAAGCAGTGCCACATGACAAAACTGCAAGATTTGGAACATACTTACCAAGCTTATCAATTGCAAACTCTACTTCTTTCAAAGAGAAGTTCATCCCCAGCAAAGATGCTCTTATACCATTGTCTATTTCATCAAGAAAAATTGGCTCCTGCAAAAGTTAAAAAGCGATTCCAAATATTAAATGCCGGAAATCATTATGTTATCACTAATTAATATTTTGAGCAAAAAAGAATAGAAAAATCCCATCATCCTTCAGAAAGTCTGGTTCTATGAGACTTGGCACCATATATCTCTTCTGCTTTTTCCAGTTAACTGAAATTTATTAACACAAAAGGTCTATGACTATCTTTCCTCGCTAAGGCCCTACGGATTTCAATGCTTACCTCCTTTGGAGGAGCACTTGCCACCGCTTGTTGGGTCTCTTCGCCCTTTTCATCATCAAATATGCTGTCCAGGGAATCAGATGATGTTGATGTGGAAATGTTGAGAGCCTGTCACGAATCTCTTAGTTTCCTCATAACATATTCTCAACATTGAGGAAAAAAGAAGATGAAGCTTTAAAGTAGAGTAATGCATGATACAAAGATTCAAAGTTTCAAACTTCCTCTTGTAGGACATTATCAATCATGAAAAATGATTACAAGTGTAGCCTGCAGGCCAGATAAGGATGATAGTTTGGAATGTGATAATCTCAGCTTCATTCTCTTTGGATAGGAGAGGCTAAAGATTGTTAACTCTATGGGATAAAAAATAGTTTTGTGCAGTAAGAAATGACAGATGATAAGATCTCGGTGGAACTCACAGACAGCACAAAAATATCACAGCGAAAGAAGGCCTGATTGCACCAAGAAAGCCAATCTTTGGAGCAAAAACAACTAAATCATACTAAATACTCAAACAGAGAAGTGAAGGAAGTCTTCTCCAGAGACTTTTCAAGCAGCCCCAGACTAGCAAGATTGCAAGTGCATTCGCAGGTCAGGGTTGGCCTAATGATGTATACAATACTTGAACTCTCAATGTATTACATAGTTGGTTCTCATCCTTGTTGACTAACGGTGTAATAGGAGCATAAATCAAGAACAAGTCCATCTTAAGAAGATCATGTTATGGTAATTGAGAATGAATCAAATCATATGGTTATTTAAACTCATCCACCCATGGCTGGAACTGAATGGAAAGCAATTAAATATGTTGCAGCTCATGCATTTATAAAAATTATACATTAAAAAAAACCTCGAGCAAAATTTTGGAGTAAGTCATGAAACAATATCCGTGCAGAATGCACCAATAAAACTAATGTCAATAAGCTTCTATAATATGTACCTCAGTCAGGCCATGACTTGGAATGCACCAGAGGTGCCACAACTAAAATAAAGGATAGCATGGCAGCTCACCTTTGCTGAATTACTCATGGAACTACCTCCCAGAAGTTCTCTACTACTCTTTCTGCCATTGACTGTAGCATTTAAAGATCCCGGTGATTCTGAATTTGATTGCTGATAAGCCTATAAAAAGGATAAATTATGGCAATGATTTCTTCAAGTAGAAAGCAAGTTGGAGTTAGAATTGAGTATATTACAAAAATGTAAACCGGCTAGGTTGCAACGGGTTGAATTACACATTATGACAAAGAAGCAGAAAAGGGGGGAAAAGTATATTAAATAGACAGGACTGGTATTTTAATTGTACTAAGCATGCCACATAAAGGAAACATGTGATTTTGTCAATAAAAAATCTATAATGAGACATTTAATCAAATATTGCAAAAACTTGACAGAACCTCTTTGCTAGGCAGCTGCAAAATAGATGCTCGGAATCCCTCAGATCATAAAGGAAGAAGTAATGGAGAAATCAAAGACTAAAAACTCCTTGTCAGGTAAAGGAGAAGAAACATTAGAATTAGAAGTTTATTGATCGAAATTTAAAAACAAAAACAAAAAAAATGTTTCATTGTAAATAGGAAAACAAAACAAAGGCTGAAAACATGATTGGTTGAGAGTTTGGGAAATAAAGAAAAAGGCTAGAAAAACTCAAGCGCCTAGGGTATGTTTATGTGTGTCTGAGAAGGACCTAAGGCCTTCTCAAAGTGTGAAACACCCACTCCTCTAGCAGTCACAAGAAGCTGGTTCCCCTCTTTCATTATTTTTACCTGAAACCACCACCTTCCATGCTTCTCAATTTTTGCCACTACATCAATTTGAGATGCTTAGAATTCATCATATTTGGAACATCAATGCACCACAAAAAGTAGCATTGATAGAAAAATAAAATATGCACTCTGATTCTCAGCTTACGAAAACAAATTTATCTTTTTGAACAAGAAGGAAAAAAGGAAAGTCAGTACTTCTCTTTCATAATGCTCATATAACTATATGTTGAGAGCAGTAGATCAACTTTTATGCCCCCAATATGGGGGAATATAGCGACAAGATAACAAAGTGGCCGGTGTATATAGTAAACCTTTAGGCATATCTGCAGCAGGCATAGTTTCCATAATCAAATGCAGCATATCAAAGACCAATGGATATAATAACATTCACTTACAGATAATTCAATGAGGGTCTCCAACAATAAGTCAAAATCATCTTCACCTAGAGTATAGGAAAAAACGCGCTTTTCAGTATTCAGATGAAAAGAAGTGAATTGATATAGATACTGGAAAAGAAACTTTCAAGCAAAAATGTGTTTAAGCTCAAATTATATATAAGAAGAAAAGTCACTTCTGTGTGAAAACTATCAAAACTAATATGTTCCATTTGGAACTACACACAAAAGACGGTTATTTGTAGCAAGCCCTAAGATTCAATTTAGATCAAATCATCAAATTCATGCACAAGTTCCAATCAGATTGCTAAACAACACACATGAAAAGAAATGAGGATGACACCTTTTTCCTTGATCACTTTTTCAATGAGAATTGGTGAAAATCCCATTCCAATGAATGACGATCTTGGGTTGGTTCCCGAGGAACTCGCAACATTCTCCTATGTTAGAGAATTCAAAAACAAAACACGATGGTCATATGGAGAAAATTCGCATACTTAATTATCCAAATCTAAAAACTAACTGCTCACATGAACACAAATTAACTGGAAAACACAAAGTAGCTCCAAACCATAAGCATGCTATTGAACTGTATGTAAAGTAATCCTCAAGCACACTCACACTCAACAATCATTAAATGGTGCAGAATAACTTCAAGTGAAAAGACAGAATCGAGCCTCTAAACAAAAATTAAATAGATAGGTCTTATGAATTCTTTAGCTTCTGAAAAAAAAAAAAATTGTTAATACTTAATAGACTCATAAAATGAAGGTCAAGCATGAAGGTCTTTTATGGAATAATTTGTGGTGTGAGAAGCAAGTAAGGACACCTATTTCCTTAGAAAGCCTATAGGATTTCCTCGTGAGCTTAAGAGTGTAAAATGGAAATTTGAAAACTTACATACATCGAAAGCATCATCAATAAGAAATAACATAATTTAGTAAGATGCATGCAAAAAATAAGAGGGAATAGGAGTTGAGGAGACCAAAGAAGATGAAATATATGGAATGATCTCCAGTAAGACAGTCACATTGAGCAGCATCAATGCAAAGACAGCCATGCCATCTAAAGACTAAAGGACGTATGGTGAAGGCAATTCAAGGCAGCGACAAGTAAAAAAAATCCATTATTACTTTGATGGCACTCAAAGAATAATGGGTTTGCCCAAGCTAGTGGAAGTTGAAATCCAATAAAAAGCAAAACCTTTATCTTATCAATCCTTTCAACGAAGAGAAATTCCAGGCAACCCTCACTCGTTGTAGAACAATTACAATGTGTGCATATGGATGGGTTTTTATTCAATGCCACTAGCTCGCTGCTGTTTCAACTGTTAATATTGTACCACTCTAATAAAAGGATAGGAATAGCATCTACTCTCTGTGATGAGAAAAGATTAAAGTGCCCACTTTTAGGAGAGCAATATGAGTAATGAGTACAGAGGCTCAAAGCAAGGTGGGAACAGAAATACAAATACCCCAATTTGATGCAAGTACATGTTGCTGGATGGGATATCCTGTTCCGTCTCAGTTTTTGGCATCAAAGGCATATCATCCTCATCGTCTGATAAAGTTATGTATGAACTATTTGTAGTTTGGACCTGCACAATAAAGGGAATAATCAAGCAATCAAAGTAATTTATGACACAAAAGGGTCTGACGATTCGGTTTTGGATGAATACCATCTTGAAATTAGGTGATAATCTAGTCTCAAGGATGCATCAGCTTCAAAGATCTGTAAGAAATACAATAAATAGGAGATTAGTGAGGGGAAAAGCATTTGATCCCAATCACAGTAGAGTATCTAAACTAGATAATGAACCGCATGGATGATAGTATCAGTGCATCACAAATAAAAGAACAAACAAACAGAAAAACTAATCGGAAAAATCAAGATAACTAATCAATTCCAGCAAACACACTGAGCACCATTTTTCGTTTTTTTTCATTAACCAAAGGAATGCAATGCAACCGTCCAGCTTTTATTAAAAAAAAATGTGGACTTGTAGACAACAAAACCTAGGCATGAGACCAAGCCACAACGGCACCAACTATGTTTTGTAGAAATACTTTGTGTGCAGAGACATGCAAAAATTAGCCATTGCATATTGCTCAAACCAAACATAGAAAGTAAAGAACAACTGAACTGAAAAATGAAAATACAAAAATCAGAACAGAACCCTGAAAATAAAATCAAATAAAAGGGAGAAAGGTAAAGCAACGACAATTATCTCAGTAATGTGCTACAGAAAGACAGGAAATTGAATGCAGTGGAGGATGCTTCACGGGAATTACCAAGTAAATCAATTGTACAGACCCCAAATTTAACATGCGAACCAAGAACGAAGGGCAGAAAAGGGTAAACTAAAAGAAACCCCCTTCCGAAGAGGGGGGAAAAGATTTTGAAGCTTGCAACTGTTGCTGGAAACTGAAAATAGAAGGGAAATTTTTTTAAAAAAAAACAAACCCCAATTAGGTGGATACAGAAACTCACCGGCGAGAACGAGCGTTGGGAGAGAGCAAACTGCGCACGGGAACGATCCTTCGAGTTGCGCAGCTTAGAAGAGAGTTTGAATAGGAATCTCCTTTTTTACAGCCAAATACGGAGAGGAGATTTTGACCCGATAATCTTTAGTAACAAATGAGCCTTGCTGCAATCACAAATGCTCACATTTATTGCCTTTCCATGGAATTGTTGATCACGGTATTTGATTGATCCTTTGAACTTTGGAACTGATTGACAGTGTTGGAGAGAGAGTCTCGTCTCGTCTCGTGTGCCCTTGAACTCGGTGTTTTCAGTTCTGCGCAGAATGAATTAGGTTAAATTACATGATACGGCCCCTAATTTTATTTTATTTTTTGATCAGGTAAGAATTCGACGCACCGGACAGACCCGATTGGTCGATAGGCCGAATAAATCGGCGACGGAGAACCGTCAAACAAGATAAGACAGAAAACTACAACGAGGCAAAATCACCAAAGTACAAGGGTGTAATAAAAGGCGCAGACTAGCAAAAATGATGAAAGAACCGGTGCAATGAGTGGCAACTCATCCGTCAGTTGGTAGAGGCAACGCAGGGAACCCCTGGGGAACTTGTGGAAACCTCAGATTTGGACTCTGTCAACGAGCCTTCAGGTTTCGATCACGTCCACGACCTCTCGCGCGTCGACAAATAAGAAGAAACACTGCAATAAAGACCTGCTAGACCACGAAACCAAACACCACACCAGCAAGCACCTTGGCAACAAGCCTGAAAATACGGATACACATGCCGAACGCTACCCATCTAGATCGAAGTTTCTCTTCTTTTTTTTCCTTTTTTTATATATAAGGGCTACTTTGGGCCCAAGGCAAAAGCCTTGGGCCCAAAGGACATATACAGGCTCTACACAAAGGGCAAGTCGGGCCCAAGGAAACCCGCAAGGAAGCCCCTTGATAGCAGCACAAGGAGTGGAATCTCAGAGACGATCTTCCCGGAATGGCACAAGCACCAGCAAGGCAGCAACCACCGGCGCGAGGAGGTAGGCGCGGCCAGGAGGAGACCGAGATGGAGGAGGCCCAAGGGACGCCTTGAGGAGGCGACCCAATCCCGACGGCGAGGCAGCGCCGGACGCTGGAGACCACGACGAGAGGGCGCCGATGAAGATGAGACTGGACGAGGAGGGAGGATAACAGGCGCCGATGAAGATGAGGTTGGACGAGGAAGGAGGATAACAGGCGCCGATGAAGAAAGCCGAAACAGCCACGCTGAGGCGGCGCCGACAATCCGGGTGCAGGGATAACAACGAGATCGACGAGAACGCCGAACTCCAAATTGACAACCGAAACGGAGATATCGGAGACCGAAAACTCAAAATCAACCAAGAACAAGGCCGATTGGATTACGACGATGGTGGATTGAAGATGATTGATCCGAATTTGGGGGTTAGGATCCCATAACGGGGGTTCACAAAGAGGGGTTCCAATTGGGTTTTCTCAAGAGAGAGAGTACGGTCCCTAATTTATGATTCATTCTTACAAGACTCCCATTTCTTTTTCTTTTCTTTTTATAAAGGTAAGAATTCGAGTGTCAGACACACGTAACACTTCAAGAGGCCGACAAAGTCAACGGACGACGAACGGTCCAAACATACAATGAAAATAAAAAAAGGTACAAAGCAAGGATTGACAAGCAAACAATTCCGGACGACCTAGCAAACTTAATCTTAACATGTTGGGGACAACATAGAATACGAAACAAAGTCAAGCACCGCCAAGCAGTTATACCGCTGGTCAACGGTACATCAGGAGTCTCTTGGGAATTGAAGACGAACCTCCAAGAAAATTTTCGGATCACGGAGACGCCTTGATACACACTGTTTCGACCTCGGTCAATCAGACCCGGTTCAAAGCTCCAACTAAGAAAAGGACCGCTGAAACCGATCGCACAACACACCTCAAAACTCTTTCAGTAGTTTATTGGGCCCTTTGTGGATTTTGGTCCAACCTTTTCGAGATTTTATTCAAACTCTTTCGGGACATTGGAAAAACTCTTACTAGAATTATCAATACAAAAATACTACCATTTCTTATTTTTCAAAACATATTGCCTGACTTTTTTCTTTCAAAAGTGTGTTTACTTATACGAGCAAGAGTTATCAATACAAAAATACTACCATTTCTTACTTTTTTCTTTCAAAAGTCAAAACATGTTTGGGGTTGAGGTATTAGGCGGAGACAAAGTTCTGAACCCTTTACAAATAGTGTGTGAGATCATCCTTTGACTGCTAGCTAGCCAAACAAACCTTTCCGTTATTGATCCCATTCGTCACATATATTGCAATTGGTATTTGTTGTTAAAAGTTGTCGAAGTAATAGTAAAAACAAACCGAGCAAATGAGCTCAATACGAGCTCGAGCTTGAGTTGGGCATATGCAAGCTCACGAGCTTGGCTTGAGCATCCCTACCAGCTCATGAGCCAGGCTTGAGCATCTTCTTGGGTTCATTTTCAAGTTGAGCTCGAGCTCAAGCAATTACTCTAGCTCGTTTGCGCATACATCGTCCCTAGGGTTTGGGAAGGTCTGATTTGAAGCCAATTGAGTGCACATATCATCAAAATGCCAACTAAATTTATATTAGAGACGAAAACAAATCAAAATGCCAACTTGTGTAACTTCTTATCTAAATGACTAAATGTCAAAATGAGTAATATGCAATGTATAACCACAGGTAATATGCAATGTATAACCAGATATAAAAGCACTATAGTTTATTAAAATAAAATGTAACGGATTAATATACTTTTAATTTTCAAACATTCATACATTTTTACTCAGATGTCAAATTAAAGTGTACTATATATCAAATAAAGCTATTAATGAGAAGAATATATATATATATATATATATATATATATATATATATATATATATATATATATATATATATATATATATATATATATATATATATAGTTGATTAGATGAGAGGGGGCACTTGCTCCACATGCCCCCTGGCTCCGCCACTGCAAGTGGGGATATATATCATGCATGGATGACTTAAGTACATACTTAATACATACCCCTTAGCACTTTGTCCAACTCTAATTAATAATATATATCATGCATGGATGACTTAAGTACATACTTTATTTTTAATGATATAGAGGTTTAATGTTTATCGACTAAGGGATTGTTTATTTTCCTTTTTTTTTGAACCGGAAAGAATTCGAGTACCAAACAGTCTTGGTAACTCGAGGGACCGAAACAACGGTAACCGAAAGAACCGGAAGGAACAACACACAAATAACAACAAACCGACCAAACAAAATAGAAACAAACAAAAGTGGACAAAGGACGGCGCAGAGTGTGGAAGTAAAGACCGCATGAGCTCAGTCGTGGAAGTCACAGAGGGGAGAGGTGACACAGGCAAAGTCCTGGGGAACAATAGTGGAGACCTCAGATATGGACTCAAACCGCAGCGAGCCATCAGGCCTCGGTCACAAATCCACGACCAAACCGCAAATGAAGGAGACGAACCACGAGCGCAACAAAAGACCACAAACTGGAAGCTGATCAATAAAAACCATCGCAATGAAGGCACTAAACATAAGTTTCTAAAGTCGATCTGAAGAGTGGAGGGTTGCGCCGATGAGTTATCCCTCTCGGGAAGAAAGGTCAAACCCTCTCGGGAAAATCTTAAGCGAGAGTTTATAAATAATTTTATGTGAAAAAATCGGTCGATGATTAATCTAGGTGCTAGAAAATATTAGGAATTTGGAATTTGAAAAATGGTAGATTATTCACCCAAACCAACTTCCTTGGGCCCAAAGAAGCCCGTACTTGGGCCCAAAGGAACAGATACTCGGCCCAAGAACCAGTGGTGGGAGGGAGGGTAGGGTTAGGCAGGCCGTTGGAAACGACGCATAAGGAGCACGTCGACCAACAGAGAACAGTGACCAATAGCAAGCCATACCGGATTTGGACGGAGGAGGGGGAGGAGGGTTATCGATGATAGCGGCGACAACCGAAAGCGAGTGAACAAGACAAACCGAACTCCACCCACAACCGGAGACGGCGGAGAAGAGGTTGGGCAGCAAAAACGCCTTCTTCTTCATCTTTCTGAATTTTTTTTTTAATTTTTCTTTGTGGGTGTGTGGGTGTGGTTAGGAGGCTTCAAAAAGAAGCTTGAGAGGGAGAGAAAGCACAATCCAACACCAATCGCCCAAGAAAGGAATCTCGACCCCGTTAATCATTCCTCAAAATGTTTGGTTTTAATCCTCAATGGAATGTTTACTTTTGAGCCCTCAAAGAGTAAATCTCAACCCCACAATTTAACCGAGTTTTCTTTTTATTTCCATTATGTTGATTTTCTGTCTCCCTCCATTCTACCCTGATCTATCTCTCTAACTCTCTCCCTGACTCCCATGGTGGCTATCTATCGCTCGATCTCTGTAGCTTACATTATACGCTCTTCGGTTTCCTCTTTCCATTAATAGCGCCATGAACATGCTCTTGCTCAATGGCTCGCCCTAACACCTTCTTACCTTTCATTCAATCTCTCTATTTCATCATTGTCGTTCACTCACATGTCGAATTGCAGATAATTGTCCAATTCATCCGATTTCTAGTTCTGCTAGTATTTTAAATTTTTTATTTGCTTTAATGCAAGTTATTGTTGTCAAAATCTGGATATCGATGAGGTCAATTTGTAGCTCTATGTGTGGTTATGGTTCTAGTCAAGAAAATATATGTAAAATCTGAATATGTAGTTAAATCGCTTTGATGAGGCAGTGTGAATATTGAAAGAAGGGTTAGATCGAGGTTCCTATTCTCCCGATCTAGAGATGTAAGTGATGAAGTTGGATTTGGAGGCTATGTTTATGTGGCTAGCAGTCACGTCGGTTGTTTAATGATGCATAGAAGGTGTTTGATGATAAAATTACACCCATAAATTTTACTATATGCACCACACCTACTTCTCTTGAATCACACCCCTACTCCTCGATCTTGAGTCACACATCTGCGCCTCTTGAGGGGTTGATGTGTGACTCAAGAGGAGCAGGGTGTATTTTAAAAAAATATAAAAAGTGGGATATGTGGTGTAAATAGTAAATTTTGTGGTGTAAATAACATTGGCTAAAAGAAATGTTGTTGCTTGGAATTCTTTGATTGCTGGATATGTTCAGAAGGAATACATGTATCGAGAGGCAATCATGATGTTTTATAATATGAGAGTTGAATGGGGAGTTGAACCAATTAGGATTACTTTGTTAAGCTTACATTTTGCTTCGACTAATTTAAGGGAGATATCGGAGGGTAAGCAAGGGTATGATATTGTTGTCATGCTAAGATTGAGTTTAGATAGCATCTTAGGAAGATCATGTTGGAGTTAATGCATATAGAAGGTGGTTTTAAGGAATGTGACATTCGGAGAGTAAGCAAGGGTATCTAAAGGGTTTTTAAGGAGACTCTTCCACTACCTACATTGAGAGGTAGAGGAGGAGATGGGGCACCCACACTCGCGCCCGCCGCCGCCGTCCGTCGGGCTCGGGCTCCGAGATTGGAGTTGGAGTTAAATTTTTGCGGAAAATCTTAACTTGAGGTCGAAGATATTACGGATAGAACTATTTGTGTTTATCCGCGAATATCTGATTTTTCACTGGATTTATTTTCGAGAATTTATCCTTTCAAACGGTTTTGGATGAGCCTCAATCTTCTGATGATAGACTCGAATCTTCCCTTTGCTTACGGGTGAAGGCAGATTTTGTATCCAAGGAGGACGAGGGCTTGCTTTTCAAAACACAAAGAACACAGTCGCCTCCTCTCCGTTTCTTGTTTTCTCCTACCCTTTTTCCATTCTGAGCGCCTGTTCCAGTTCCAACTTCTCTCCCTCGAGTGCACCTGTGAGAGAAGTCGGTGAAATCATTGGGGGACGTTGCCTCGCATACGATCTGCACCACTGTCGGGGGCAAATACGATTCTCATTCAATGGCTCCCATACCACGCTTCACCGCAGCCCTAGTGGCTAGCCCCTTCACATAAACAACATTCGGCCTACATCCACTAACGCCCTTTCGGGAGTAGTTGCTTTTCGCATGTTCCAGCATGGTCATTGTCCAACAGATCAGCGTTGAGTTTCTATTGAAAGATTGGTTTGATCGAGGATTCTGAGTTGGTATTGGGGAAGATAGTGGATAAGGTGTTGTGACATTGAATTTGTTGGTTTCGTGTCGTGGATGAGATCAGAAAATATGAGATTCGATCGTGTCACTCTAACATCAATACTACTTGCTGTTGTTGAAACAAGTGACTTCAAGCTTGGTAATGAAATACCCCAAAGTATTTTTGGGTATTTCTATTTTAATTTAAATAAAAATAAGGTTAGAGTGTGGATATAAAAGAAGTTATAGAATCTGTATAAAATATATATCGTATTCGGTTCTTACTATTTAGAACATCATAAAATCTTGTTTGACATTATTATTTTAATCGTGAAACTGATTTTAACTAAAGTAAAGCATTATCATTATCATTATCATTATTAGTATTATTTTTATAAAATAATTTATGTAATGGTTGGTGTGAATTCATTAATCTTGAAATGTGTATTACTAATTAAATTACGTACACAATACTTTCCGTGATACCTTGTATGTAAAAATATTATGAAGTATGACCCGACTTATCCTATTAATGTTACTTATAATTGTAAGTAATAATAATCATTTGTTTTTAAGTCTCAAAGGTTATTTTGAATAAACTAGACAATGATTATTTATAATATTCCAAGAGGATAAAATATAATATGGATGTGGTATAAATTTATAACGGATATTAAATGTATTTTGAATTAGATAAATATTTTATCTATTTAAAATGAAATAATTAAATAAATATCATTTGTGTTATTTATTGCTTAAAAACTCTCCTTTACAAATTAAAACGGTTCAAAACCGGGATAGGATAAATAAGCGGATCAAAATCTTACAACTAAACCAGTTTTGGGTACACGGAACCGGATCAGAACCGGGTTGTTTGTTCTTCTTCCTCCTCCCAAGCTTTAATGGCCTTCAATGGTGATTTTTCAATTTCAACTTCAATTCGAGACGTTTTAAACACAAGTCTTATCCAAAACTCAATGTCAAACGTTACTAAATAATCAATTCTTGGTTTTATTGATGAATCTAATCCGGAATCCGTCGAAATTCATAAAACCCTAGCTTTTATGGATTGACAAATTGACGTGGAGATAAAGTATGAAACTCCCAATTGATTACGTGAATTAAATCCTCTCATCAATTCCGATTCAATGACGCATTCAATTCGTGATTTCGTTCACATAGCAAGCTCGGCCTATAAAAACCCCTTTCGACATTCGTTAGCTTCGTCCACCATTTTTAGCCAATATATGAGTTGTCGATCTAGTTCATCGTGTTCTAAACACACTAATATACAATCCCATTCAAAAATTTTGAGGAAAGCGTTCCAAATACAAAAACACTCAATTTCGGTTTCAAGAGCGCCGGAGCACCACCCACGCCTCCGTTCACCGCTGCCGGAGTCACCAGACGCCACCCGGAGGAGCGCACCGCCTCCAGGGATCCATATCCACCACCCTTGTCCGCCTCCTTTAGCTGTATCCGCCTCTAGGAACCGCCGGATTAGCGTCGAGGACACGCCGGTGAGTTGCTGTCCAAGCTACTGTCGGGAAGGAGAAGAAGGTGACTTAATTACGAGACGCCTCCCAAACTTTCTGTTTTGGTAAAATATGCCCCTAGTTCAATTCGAAAATTATTAAGATTAGCCCGCAGTTTTAGAATATATCTAACTCGTGTTAAGTCTTAAAAATTCGCAGCGGTCATCTAAAAATCCGACACCCAGATTTCGAGGAGGTCCTAACGAGGATCATATTGGTATTATTTTCTGACTTTTAATTAATTCGATATTTCTTCGAATTAAATAAGACAATTATTAAAATACCAATTAATTAATTTATTACTCGCGTCTCATAAATCATGTATGTAGATCCGCTGCCAATTTATTCAAATCTGTCACCGCAAGTCTTTGAAGTCCATAGTTGGTATCGAAATCCAACAAGGCGAAAAAGACAAGTGACTTTCCGAGCCTTTCTGATCACTTTGGTGCTTTCGTGTCTAGTTGTTTTCTTTCATTTGGTTGCTTGCCAAGTTAAATAAAATAAATAAATTACAATTCACCTGTTTGGTGTAATTTATTTAACAGTCAGTTTGGATTTGGCAAGTATAATTGGGTAAAGTTATTATTTGACCTTAATATAAAATAATAACATAATTTACCCACCGTTTCTTTAAAGCGTGATTTATTATTGTCCTTTCATGCTAAAATGGTTAGGTATGGAACATGTTATTTCATTGATGTTTCCATCCGTTATTTTATTTTATTCTATTTGGCATCCATATATGTTACCTTTAAATAATATGGATTACTTTTGTATTGTGTGATCACTTAAGATATGTCATCAATCAATAGTGAAAATGTGAGGATTGCGTGTTACGATCGAAACTCAATTGAATCAAGATCAATGCAAGTATAATGTATCAATCAATGCAAAGCAAAGTGAAAGTAATGTGTGAAGTAAAGTGAAAGTGATATGGTAGAGTCAGGTCGGAGTCGTTATTCTCCGGTCTTAAAGTTTCATGAAACTAACACATTCCGAACGAGCATATATTATCTATCGGAATGTTACACTACCAAATAAAAAGGTTTTAGGTCGTTATCCGCTATTGAGAGCGGGACCGGTATCCTATGATTGTTAATTAATTAAGAGGTGTGTGTCGTAGGAAATGTGTAACCTATCAAAGTGCTAAAATGTGTAACGTTATATCAAGTTGTGTTCAAGCTATTCAACGTGAGAAAAGTGAAGTTGTGTTCAAGCTATTCAACGTGAGAAAAGTGAAGTTGTGTTCAAGCTATTCAATGTGAGGAAAGTGAGTGAAGTGTGTGATAGACATTTGGTTTCACATTGATCACAATTAATTCAAGCTATATCATATCCCATCCGTACTCAGGATATGGTTCCTAAGGGTGCTTGTCGCCCACTTCTTATGTTATTCAATCCTTCGGGATTATCCGTGTCATAATAATTGTGTTGTCAAATTTTTTTTAGCCCCTCTAAAATATTCTAATTAATAATCGCATTCGGGTTTAAATTCATACCATTAAAGGTCAATGAGTATAAATCTGAAGTAGTCCCAGTTTTCGAGCCGTCACTTGCTAGTTCTCGCGAACTAACCGTCCTTTGTTAATTTGGACGGCTAGGGGTTCATTGTCTTCGTACAATACCTCAGTCTCCGGTTCGCAGGTTAAGATCGAGTCTCTGAAGAGGAGTTTAAGAAGAGTAAGAAGACATTTGATTTTCAAGATTTAATTATTTAAAGTTGTTAGAATATATTGTATAAAGATTTAAGTGTTTATTTTTACCAAGTCTTCCGCTGTAATGTTTTAGTGTATTGAATATTGTGATTTGAATTGTACGTTTAAATGAAAAAAAAAATTTATTGTATTTTAAGACTTCTGCTATTTATATTTAATTTTATTATCATCTTGTTTTTGGGAGCATGGTAGCATGTCCCTATAAGCCTAAGGTGGTTACGAAGACATTAAAGTCCGAGTAATCACTGGCGCTGCAACATTCCCTCGGTTACAGAAGGGGGTGTTACAGGTAAAGAGGGGAATTGCTACTACATCAGGAACCATTTTGATTAAGAGGTAGCCGTGGTGATTAGCATTTTAGATATGTATGTCAAATGTGAAAGAATTATGTGTGCAAAGCAAGCCTTCAACTTTGGCTTACATAGGGATTTTGTGTTATGGAATACTATATATACACTCTTTGCTGGTCGTCGGAAGCTCGGCCTAAGTGGTGAAGCCTTGAAGCTAGTCTGTTCTATAAGATGTATTTAGAGGGTCTGATCCTTGCTTTTGTTCCCACTGATTGCCACACACTGTCATGGCTTGTAACTTGTTTTTACCGCTAAAGAAACACATCATATTTGTTGATTTTTTTTACTTGTAACTTATTAGCTCAAAAGGTGGAGCAACGTGTTTAATACACGTGGATGTAGATACGAATCCTACCTAGGCTATTGTGATTATTGTTAGATTTATCATCGTGACACAATATATCCAGAGCATGAAAATTAAATAAATCAAACTAACAAATTAGAGTTTATAATCCTTTCATTTTCTTAAATCAATCAAACAATTAGAAATTGTAATGTAATAAAAAGAAAAGTCAATGATTGACTTATTAAATCAATCTAACAAAAATTGAGTGTAACCAACTTCCTTTATGCTCTCCAAATAAATATTTTCTTTTCCTTTTCTCTTCTCTAAACAAACCGTACTAAATCTTTATAGATTCGAGTACCAGGATGTAAAACATTTTGAACCTAAAAAACCAAACGATAAGCAACCAAACAGATTTAACCAATTAATCACCATAACACAAATGAGTTGTAGCACTAATAAAATTTAAATCCCTAACCTTGTAGAAAAAAAACTCGTGTAATTTTCTAGAGAGAGGGGCTCTCCTTTCTCTCTAGAATGCATCAACAATTAACCCTCAAAACAACCCAAAACCCTAGCCGCCGCCACCTTTACTGTTCATCTCCTTCCTCGACCATGGTTCAACCGGATCTCCATCCGTCCACTCCCCGGACTCCTCCGGTGGCCTGCTCACATGGTTCCCCTCCGCACCCAACCCACTCCCTCTCCTTCGGCTTTCATTGGCCGCCCCGCTAGGTTCCTGGCCATGATGGGCCTGTCGACGCCGGCAAGGTGAACTCCTCCTCTTCTGTTGAAAACCTCCTCTACTCCATTCCCACTGTCTCCGCTGCAATCTTCCGCCGAAGACCTCACATGCATGAAATCTTCATCGCCCCCAGTGTCCGCTGCAGACGACCGCTGCAACGCCCTTTTCCGGCGCCTTTGTCGAGCTGCGGCACTCCCCAGATCTGGGCCGTGGTGGGATCTTTTTGACGCTCAAGTTGGACTTCCTGGCTGTTTCCGTCCTCCGGCGCCCTCCTCAACCCATCCTCCACCGCCTCCCTTCTCCCGACCGCCAACTCTGCACTTGTCCCCCAGTGCATAACCCCGCCTCACCCCCAATCTCTCTGCCTGAGAGACCATCCCCATAAACGGGAAAAAAAAATCGCTCTCTCTAAGGGCCGTCCCAAAAAAACTCAAACCACAAATCCTAACCCTCTACAAACCTATCTTAACCCAAATTTGATTTAAATCTAAATCTCCAACTCAAATGTTTAACCCTTCTAGATCCCACAAACTGATCTGTCAGACTTCACCTCTCTCCACGTTAAAATTCTAATTCCCAATCAATCACTAACTCCGGCTACCACCGCTAATCCCACCACTAGCTACCTCCTTCTGCCTCCTATAACCCAAAAGAATTAGCTGTTGGCGCTAGCCTGTGTTTCCTTCGGTGTCAGTTCCGCAACCGACTAAGCCATCTAGGTTAAATCCAACAATCGCAATAGATTGCATGACCAAGCCGTCTAAGCCACATGAACAGTTCTCAATTAGTGTGCTAATTTTTCTAGAAATTTTAGTTTTAAATTAATGTTCTTTGTAATCTTAGGGTTCGTTTGGTTTAACACGGGAAGAACAATTCCCAGGAAGTTACTTCCCGGGAATTCAATTCCCATGTATTGCACTTCCCGGGAATTGAAAAAATATGTTTGGTTGGATTTTAAATGGTAGGAATTAAAATAAGGAATTTGGAAATTTCTATTTATAAAATGTGGAATTGGAACTTACCTGGGGGGAAGTAGGTAAGTTAAATTCCCTTGAAATGGAGGAATTTAAATTCCTGGAATTTAACTTCCTGGGTTTTCCTGTGACTAAAACTTCAACGTATATTTCGTCTACTTCCTGGGTTTTTCAGTTGCTAACCAAACGAACCATTAGATTTTTTTTTATTTTGAGTGATGACCCTCTACGTAGGATCTTTAATTTTAAGCTATTTTTTAATGGCTTTAAGATCGGTTTGTCGATTTGTCAAGCAAAAAAAAATCCATAACCTTATAGTTAGAGGCACCAAGAAACAACTTTAATTACGAATTGAAGCGCGCATAGGACGTGTGGAAGACCAAATTACATGTCAGGCATTGAGCCTCATTCCACTGCCACGTTCTCCACATGCACCCCTCCCATCTCCCCCCTTTTATACCCTCCCTCCATCCATCCATCCATCTTCCACCTTCATTCAGATCGATCAATTCCAATATCATCTCTTAATTAATTCCATCAAGTGATCGATCGAAAATGCCAGGCCTCACTATCGGAGACTCAATCCCAAACCTTGAGGTGGAGACCACCCATGGCCCCCTCTTTCTCCATGACTACTTCTCCTCTCACTGGGGCATCCTCTTCTCCCACCCTGGTTTCCTTTTTACCTTTTAATTAATTTCATCCATCTCCTTCCTTTCTTATTTTTATTATCAATTTGATACTTAATTATATATTGGGGCAGGTGATTTCACTCCGGTTTGCACCACGGAGCTTGGCAAGATGGCCAAGTACCAGGAGGAGTTCAACAAGCGCCGCGTCAAGCTCCTCGGCCTCTCCTGCGACGACCTCTCCTCCCACGCCGCCTGGATCAAGGACGTCGAGGCCTTCACTGTACATATATTATATACACTAGCTAGCCATAAGTTTCAATTTAGGGATCGAAAACAGTTTATCGATATCTCGATAATTATGATTTGATTTGATTGCATTGCAGCCCGGGAGCAAGGTTGAGTACCCGATCATAGCGGACTCTAAGAGGGAGGTGATCGCGAAGCTCAACATGGTGGACCCCGACGAGAAGGACTCTTCGGGGGCGCAGCTGCCGTCTCGTGCCCTCCACATCATCGGCCCCGACAAGAAGGTGAAGCTGAGCTTCCTGTACCCGGCGACAACGGGGAGGAACATGGAGGAGGTGCTGAGGGTGGTGGAGTCGCTGCAGAAGGCGGCCGAGCATAAAGTGGCCACCCCGGTCGACTGGAAGCCCGGGGATGAGGCCGTCATCTTGCCGAGCGTGTCGGATGAGGAGGCCAAGAAGATGTTCCCGCAGGGATATAGGACCGTCAATCTTCCCTCCAAGAAGGGCTATCTCCGCTTCACCAAAGTTTAGTTAGTTTTGCTTGTATAATATAATAACTCCAATAATGCAATGAATGTGTACAAGGCAAAGTGTTAAAGGGAGGGCAAGATGGTCATTTGAAACTCTCGGATGAAGGGCTATGTAAGGCCTGAAACAAACAAAATTCTCCCGTAACAAACTTTGTTTCTTTGTGGTTTTTAGGTCCTTCCATGGAGATCTAGGTGTGAGTTGAGGAGATTTACACGTTTTCATGGTATCCCCTAGCCTCCTATATGTTCAATCAAGCAAGATTTTAGCCTTTGTGGAAAGGGAAGATGGAGTAACTTAGCACAAGAACTAATCGAGAAATTGGAAATATAAGCAAACATAAATGATTTGCTCTAGGGTTTTCGATCATCCAGGCACACAGTTGCTAGGGTTGCCGATTTGTCGGTCGCTTCCGGATTTTCCATTATATGTTTCACGGTTTTCGTCAAATCTTGATATCTCGAATTACTTGGTAAAAAAGCAAGAAATCCATATTATACAAAGTAAGATAGATGGTGACTAGTGTGTTATGAATAATGGCGGAATCAGGATTCTCGACCAGGGGTGAATTCTTTTTTTGGTGTATAGTTATTAAGAATATTTTTTAAAAGGAAATATTGAAAAAATACTAAAATTTTGATTTTTAAAAGTTTTTTTTTTTTATTTAAATAGTTGAGAGTAACCAAAAAAAATAAAAGAGAAACAAAAAATATAGGAAAAAATCATGAAGAACTACTTTTAAAACAATATTGAAAGAAAAGTTTAAATGTATAATTTAAAAATAAATATGACATTTTTTAATGAAATAGTTTTGAGAAATCAAGAAGAATTAATAATAGAGAAATTTTGATAGAATATCACCTTTGCTATTTTAATTAGGTTATTAGCATCATAACTTGTTAAATGGGCCGTTCTAACCTCCCTTGAAAATTAATTAGCCCCCTAACTCTTTCCCGTTCATTCTCTCCCATCTCATCTCTCGCGCTCCGATGAGCAACTTCGTCACCCTCCGCCTCTCATTCTCTGATATCTCGCCCTGGACAACCCGCGCCCTGACTTTGATTTCAAGAACCCCTCGCAGATCTCCCCTATCGTTCAATCGCATCTGAAACAGGTTCGCCTCTTCTCTCTCCTATTGAATCACAATTTCTTGCTTTCTATGTTTAATCGCTCGTCGAATTGGATCGGAAGATAAGAATATTTGAAATTTGTTACAATTTGAGGGAATTTATCTTAGCGAGGTTCAATTTCTCTAACAAATTGTTTCCCTAATTGTATCGTTTTTGTTTAATAACTTCATAGTGCTTTTGTTTCTCCCCCTTTTACAATTATCTTGCTTCCGCTGCTTCAATTTGATGTTTGCCCTCTTAATTTTGTTGTTCGATAGTTTTTCTTCTTCTTTATTTGGTTAGATTTAAGTTTGATTCCTGTTTTTGCGAGCATATTGACTATCCTGTATATATCAGATTAGCTTTTCAATGGTTGCACACCACCTGTTTGTTATTTTGTCTCTGAGAAAACATACTTGAGTTTTCCTGGTTTACAGTATAAACAACGCATTTACAGCTTCTATGGTGGAAGATAATGTAGCCTTGTATAGGTTTAGTAAAGATTCAACTTCACCGAGTTACAATTGTTAGTTTTTAAGTTCTAGATTAAAGAAGAACAATCTCAACTAATAGCATCATTCAAAGAATCATTTCTAAGAGTTGAAAATTGAATAGAAGTAATAGATGTGTATACAACCTATCCTAGTGTGTTTGTGGAAGTAAGCAAAAGTACTGCATTACTTTAATTTGTTCTTTCGTTCCATTTGGAAATTCCCAAGCAGTTATTTGATCCAAATGTGTTGAATGCTTGGATGGTTCTTTTCTTTACTTTATTGGAGAGACCTGTGCGGATGCCATCTTCGTCTCAGCCATCTTCTTCGATCCTGATGCTTTGTGCTTCAAGGACTCGAGCTCTTCTTTCAAGAGCTCTTTATTCAGCTCTCGGTTGGCTGCAGCCGCTGCACGCTCAGCCTCGTTTCTATCCATGAGAATGCGGAGCTCATTTTGAGCATTTCTCTCAGCAGCTTTTGCTTCTTTGGCTTCTTTCATCGCCAACTCCAGCTTCTTCTCCGTCTCCTCGGCTGATTGACACAATCAAGATGGAAGCTTCTTGATGATAGATTATTGGTTGCACTTTGTATAATTATGAGAAGGCTGAAATTGGTTGCAAAATGTGTCAAATTCAGGATCAGGAGAGTGTATGAACACTCGGGCATTATGGAATATATCTTTGAATATAACTTTTTGCTTGCAAAATCTTGGTTTTGTTGTGCTGTAGCAGGTTAGACGAGAAAGCTGTGATTCAGGAGAAGGGAATCTCAAAGTTGAAGGTTCAAAGCTTCAGCCGAAAAGGGTAACAATGGCAGCTGTTCTTATTGATATCATCAATGATTTGCTTTCACTTGGCTGCTATGTTTTATATGTTGCCTATGGAATCTACAAGTTTTATAATTTGATTGCAGGTTTCTCCGGCTAAGGAGGTCAGAAAACTGATGAGGATTCAAGTTCTACGGTGCCACGCTGTTTACTGTCAAAGCGGGACCAAGTTGATTGTGATTCCGTTCTTGGCTTCTCGGTCCCAGGCCCTGAGGTAATGCAACCACGCTTGCCTTTTTTGTGTGTGTGTGTGTTCATTTCTTATATTATATCTCTGAAGTCTGAAATTGTTTTGAAGTATTTGAATTGGCATCTCTGTTGGGATTTATCAATTGTTTTGGACCGGTTTCGAGGTGAATACACGAATTAAATTGAGTTGATTACGATTTTTTCTTGTTTGGGATTGATTGAGCGTGGTCTTCATCTTGTGAGGGATCCTAACAGTGTCTTGAACTTGGGGTCTAGCCACTAGGGGTCTCCTGCTGGATTCTTATTTCTTCACCATCTTAGATTCTGAGTACATGGAGCATGCTTGCTGATTAGGCTTTTGTTCTACGTACCATGCTTGCTGATAATGGTTGCTCTTTAAGGTATTCTTTGCATTGAGGACTGTTAGAGATATGAATAAATTAAGGAGATGACTGAAATTAAGGAGCTGGAGATGAATTGCAGATTATGTTTGCAGGTATGTCACCACTATAGGTACAATAAACTCATGAGTTTCACTTGCCTAGTTTTACAAATTATTGAGTGATGCTCTGTACAATAAACTCATGGGTTTGGGTTCTGGCTGCTTAGGTCAATTCATTCCTACCTTTCACATAAAGGCCAGATGATGCATCTTCCTTCCGTCGCCCATCGTCGTCCTCCTGGCCCCCTCCTTTGCTCGTCATCCTAATTTCTGGTATTCAGAAATTCCTACCTTTCATTATTATATTGTATTGCACTGGATTTTGATATTTTAACGTGCTGCTAATTTTCATTTGAAGCCAACAAAATACTGTATTTTTTTTTTATCAATTCATTTTCAAAATGATAATTTTATAGATAATAGTAATAGGCCAGGGGAAGGTCATTTGTTCCACTCAATTCGAATGATTCCTTAATAACATCTCTGATAAACAAGGTTTTATAGAAATGGACGGGACATTCATTAAGATGTGGCTTTTCATAATGTGACCCTTTTACACAATGTGGCCTAAACAACTGCGTCTTGTTATTCCTAGTTTCCCATTAATTGACAGCAGAGTGAGAGCAGGCTTTTCTATATTTTTCAACATGTTTTTTCTATATTTTTCAACATGTTGCATTTTTCTTTCCTTTTGTCGCTGAAAGGTTTGGTTTGCTGCTTTGGTCTTTTCTTCCTTCTTGTAACAGATTATAAGTATATGATTTGTTGGAGTTGAAGATGAAAGGAGATGGTAATTGTCAGGTAAGTTTGTTTTGTATGTCTATGCTTTAATGATTTATCCTCTTTTTTCGGTTGAGGTACTGGGAGGAGTTGGTTAAGAGCATTTGTAATTCTCCTCTTTTGATTATGGCTCCTATTTTCTTATTGTAGTTTCGAGCTTTATCAGATCAGCTATATCGATCTACAGAGTATCATGGTTATGTCCGGGAACAAGTTGTTCAGCAGGTAGATTAGGAGTGTAAGATAGTTGCTTTATAACAAGCTTTGGCGCACAAAAATGTAGTTTTCTCTGATTTTGTTAAATTGTAATATTTTCATTAGCTTAGGTCCTATCCAGAACTATATAATGGGTACGTTCCCATGCCTTGTGATGACTACTTGAAGAGGATGAGAAAGTAAGCAACAATCTAGTTCGATATCAGTTTTCTCTCAGTTGCTTTGCTGAAATTGGGGATTCAAGTTATTTAGTATAAATGATGCCTGAAATTAGTCTAAGTTTAGGTGATACTGTTTGATTCCACATTTCATGCTTAAATGTCATCAATTTTATAAAAATAGCATCACATAGGATTGAGATCAATTAATTGTACTTACAAATGTGTCATCAATGAATAAAAATCATCAATAAAATTGTCATCAATAAAAAGATGTTATCAATGAAGTGTAATAACGCATTAAGCTCATATGTCATCAATTGTATAAAAATATCATCAACAAAGAATAACATCACAAATGATTGAAATCAATGAAATGTAATCACAACTGTGTTATCAATGTCATCACAAATGATTGAGATCAATGAAGTTTAATCACAAATGTGTTATCTCTCATCAGTTAATTAAAGTAGAATCAATGAAAATATATCGATATACAATTTACTGAATTACAAAAGTGGCATCAAACGATTTGATTAAAAGTAACATCAAATAATTACATTAGAAAAATGGCATCAAAACACTATTTTCAAAAAGTGGCATCACATTAAAGAAAAAAAATGTAATTAAAAAATGGTATGAAAACACTACTTTAAAAAATGGCATAAAAAAAGTGGCATCAGTGGTCAACAGTGAAAATAATGACATTACAAAAAAGTGGCATCACGGTAAACAAAAAATGTACTGATGGTTGGAAAAACATGGCATTAAAAAAGTGTCATCAATGATTAAGTCTCAATAAAATTGCCATCAATGAAGCTTAATTACGTATTAAGCTCATATGTCATCAAAACACTACTTTGAAAAAATATGGCATCATGATAAAAAAAATATCATCAAAAAATTGACATAAAAAAAGTGTCATCAGTAGCCAACAATAACAAAAAAATGGCATCAATAGTCAACGTGAACAAAAAATGTTATCACGGTAAAAATAACATCAATGGTCAACGTGACATCGCTACTTTGAAAAAATATGGCATCACGGTAAAAAAATATCATAAAACATTTGACATAAAAAAATGTCATCAATAGTCAACAGTAAAAAAAAAGGCATCAATGGTCAACGTGACATCACATTAAAGAAAAAATGTCATCAAAGTTTGAAAAAAGTGGCATCACATAACATCAAAAACGCTACTTTAAAAAGTGGCATCACATTAAAGAAAAAAAATGTCATCAAAATACCACTTTGAAAAAATATGGCATCATGGTAAAAAAACATATCATCAAAATATTGACATAAAAAAGTGTCATCAGTAGTCAATAGTAAAAAAAAAGCATCAATGGTCCACATGACATCACAGTAAACAAAAATGTCATCAAAGTTTGAAAAAAGTGGCATCACATAACATCAAAAACGCTACTTTAAAAAGTGGCATCACATTAAAGAAAAAAATGTAATTAAAAATTTGGCATCAAAACACTATGAAAAATGGCATCAAAAAAGTGGCATCAATTGGTTTAAAAAAAAAAAAAAAAAACCGGAAAAGTCAACGGTCAGCGTTGACCAGTCAACGGTCAACGTTGACCGATTGGGAAGGGTGCTAGCCTACCTAATAAAATTAATTTGAGTGCTAATTATTTAATTAAAGGTTCAAAATAAGCTATTTAGCAAAAACACCCTTAATAATATAGTAAAACAAATAAAAAGTGAAAGACTTAGGATTTGAACCAAGGCCTTTTAATTTTGATTTTCAATCCTACCTTTTTTTACCACTTAAACTAGATAGCACTCTTGTCTTAAATACCATTTAAATATTATCTTAAAAATACTAAATATATGTAAAAAAATATTTTTTTTTTGTATTTTTTTCCGCCAGGGGATGCTTGAGCACCCCTGGCTCCGCCACTGGTTATGAATGATGTTGAAGGAGGATGAATAAGGGTTGTTTGATTATTGTCTTCTCTTCGGTCAATTCGTAATGGTAAGAAATCAACCTAAAAAAGATTATGATGCACTTTTTGATCAACTAGCTATTTTGCCAATAGATAAAATTGCATTTTATTAAAAGATATTTTTTATATTTTATAACAAGGGAACCTACCTTTGGTGGTAAACTCTGGGCACATGACCCAATAATTAAAAGTAAGATGAACCATGATTTTTTCACCTAAGTAGGGATCGAACTCGGAATCTCCCATTGACCCCTCATTCATTACCATTGAGACACTCTATCAAGGCTAATAGATTGATATTTTTATAATTATATTATGGGAGCGTTTAAGGGAGAGTATTTGAAAATAAATCATGAACCATTCACTTTTGGGCATAATATTACCGGTTTATGTACGTGCAGTGACGGACTCAGGACCGCTAAAAAAACCGTATTTTTTTTGGTATTTAGACACTCCATCAAGGCTAATAGATTCTTTATAATATTATATTGTTATGGGAGCGTTGAAGGGAGAGTAATGCCTTTTGATTTTCTATTATTCCTTTACCACTTGAGATAGATATCACTTTTGCTTTAAGGATCATTTAAACATGTTATATTACCTTAAATTACTAAATATATGCAAAAAATATTTGTTTTTTTTTTTTGGCCAGGGAATGCTAGAGCACTCCAGAGTGTTAGATATAATATATGTATAGGCCCAATTACCCAATTGTAATTAGGGTTAACTATCTTGTACTCCTATAAATATTCTAATGATAGCGAAGGCAACCCCAACGGGGATTATTCACTCTGACATGGTATCAGGCTTTCTCTAAGGTTTTCTACATTTTTTCCCCTAGCCTACCATCGATCCTCTCATGCTTCTTCATCCCTCTCTGTCGCCGGTCATCCTCTCCCTGTCGTCGACCCTCCCTCCTCCCTCTGTTGGCTTCTCCGTCCCTTGACAGTTGCCAACTACCCAGATTCTCCTCCACGCTCTTTGTTGCCGGCCACCACCCGTTGGCCACCCTCCTTCCTCCTATATAGCCGCTCTCTCTCCCGGCGGCGCTCAAACCTCCATCTCTATCAGCATCGCATCTCTTTCCGTTTCCCCTCTCTCCATTGCTCTCTTTTTCCTCCAAACCCTGATTCGGCGGATCTGACACTGTGTCCTGTCACCATTAGCACTGTGTCCTATCACTCTTGCCTATGTGTTCTGTCACCCTACTTGTGACGGTAATCTACCTCGCACCAGCAGATCGACGACGATTATGGATTTCTACAATCAACAACAACCTCCGATCCCGTCGAGGTTATCGCCCCTTCAAGTCATTTACAGAGGGGGTATTCCCCATTGGGGCCCTTCCCCAGGGCTACCCGACCTATGCTCTTCCGCCTCCCCTGTACACCTCTCCAACGAGGCCAAACCCGAGCCAGCAGGGACTCCTCGGGCCCTCTTCACACCATCTGGATCAGGCCCTAGCAGCGGGATCATCGTCATCGTCCCGACACAAGCAGCCAGCCATCATGACACCTATAGGCGTGTCAACGGAGCCACTTCGCACATGTCGCACAACCCAGGTATAATTTATGTCCCTGCTTCTAAGAGCCTTTCTTCATCCATTATTGTCGGCAATGGTGAACGCATTCCTACCTTAGGTCTTGGGAAAACTACATTACCGACCCCTACCACCAACCTAAACCTTAACAACATTCTCGTCTCCCCCAACTTAATAAATGACCTTGTGTCCATTCGTCACCTCACCACAGACAATAATATCTCCATTGAGTTTGACCGATGTGGGTTTGCTGTCAAAGATTTCACAACTGGGGCCCCGCTCATGAGATGTAATAGCGCTGGATACCTTTATCATGTCACCTCAAATATATATTCTGTCACAAATAGCATACATCCTGTCACCTCTCATGCAACAACCAATCTATCAGCAGTTGCCCGTTTTGCATCTCTCTGGCACGCTCGTCTTAGTCATTCAGGCTCTTCGGCTTTTGAGTCTCTCAGGTCTAGATTTAGTTCCTACAATAAAGCCCCTCCCTCCACTAGTTGCCCGGCATGCCAGCTTGGCAAACACACTAGATTGCCATTTTCCCCTTCTTATACTCAAGTGCACGCTCCATTTGACATTATTCATGGTGACCTATGGACATCTCCCATTATCAGTCATGATGGTTTCCACTATGCACTTGTGTTGGTTGATACATTCTCTCATTATTTTTTGGTGTTCCCCCTAAAGTACAAATCTGAATTTGTTACTCACCTTATGACCTTCCATAGCCTTGTCCGTACCCAATTCAACCTCCCCATTAAATCCTTTCAATGTGACATGGGCGGTGAGTTTAACAACAATGCCCTTAAATCTTTCTTCTCTGCTCATGACATTCAGTTCCGCTTCTCTTGACCCCACATCTCCTCCCAGAATGGGAAAGCCGAACGGAGAATTCACACCCTTACCACTTACATGAGGACTCTCCTTATCCATGGGCATGTCCCCCTGTAGTATTGGCCATATGCTATTGAATCAGCATGCTATCTTATCAACATCACTCATTCCACAACCATCCAGAATTGGTGCCCTATTGAGATCTTATTCCGAGCCACTCATAAATATGACCACCTCCGTGTGTTCGGCTGTAGTGGTTACCCCAACCAAGCATCTGTTGCCCCTCATAAACTTGCTCCTCGATCCACACCTTGTGTTTTCCTCGGCTACCCCTCTAATCATAGGGGGTATAGGTGTTTTGATCCCATTAACAAACATGTCATATTCTCTCGCCATGTCACATTCGATGAGACCACATTCCCTTTCTCTAGTCCCCCTACATCCCCAAACACCCCGCCCGCTTCTGATGACTACCCTACACCTCAACTCCTTCACCAACTATATCCCTCTTCCTCTCCGAATGATATTACATCTCCGGCTCGGGTACCCAATCCTCTCTTACCGCAACCTGCAGCACATATCCTGCCAGAGGTTGCCCATATCCTGCCACATGCAACACCTATTCTGCCACCTCCTACCCCTGTCTTGCCTCCTGTGGCCCCTGTCCTGTCACCTCAAGCTTCTGTCCCGTCAGCTGCAGCCCCCGCCCTGCCACCTAACCCTACACAGCCGGTCAACCAGATCCAAACTCGGAGCATGAGTGGCATCTTTTGCCCCAAACAGATTTTTGACCTCTCCGTTTCTCACATATCGCCCATCCCTACCTCCCACAAAATAACCGCCTTAGACCCAAATTGGAATGCTGCCATGCTCGATGAGTACAAGGCTCTTATTAGCAACAGTATTTGGGTTTTGGTTCCTCGGCCACCTGAGGCCAACATTGTGCGATGTACGTGGCTCTTTCGACACAAGTTTCGCTCTAACGGATCTCTTGAGCGCTATAAGGCGCGACTGGTTGCCAATGGAAACTCTCAGCAGGTGGGGGTCGATTGTGATGACACGTTTAGTCCGGTTGTCAAACCGGCTACCATCCGTACTGTCTTGCAGCTTGCTGTCTTCAGGAATTGGCATATTCATCAGTTGGATGTGAAGAACACGTTTCTACATGGTCACTTGAATGAAACCGTGTACATGTTCCAGCCGCTTGGGTTTGCTGACAGGACCAAACCAGGCCATGTCTGTCTCTCCCAGGAGAAATATGCAAAGGAGATTGTTGCCAAGACGAATATGACTAAGTGCAAGCCTGCTGCGACTCCCGTTGAAACTACCGCCAAACTGTCTCAAGCCGAGGGTCCACCTGTGTCCGATCCCACATTGTATCACAGCCTCGCAGGTGCTTTGCAGTATTTGACATTTACCCGCCCGGATATTAGCTATGTCGTTCAGCAGGTCTGTCTGTTTATGCATGACCCTAGAGAGTCTCACTTTGCATCTCTTAAGCGCATCATCAGGTACATTTTGGGTATCACTTCTCTTTACACCACTATCACCCCATCTGCTTCTCCTCCATCAGCGGTTGCTTATACAGATGCCGATTGGGATGGGTGTCCAGACATCAGACAGTCTACATCCGAATACTGCGTGTTCCTCAACGACTCTCTAGTATCTTGGTCTTCTAAGCGCCGACATGTGGTTTCTCGCTCTAGTTCTGAAGCGGAATATCGTAGTGTTGCCAATGTTGTCGCTGAGTGTGCCTGGCTTCGCAAACTATTACTTGAGCTTCATTGTCCTTTGAGTTAGGCATCTATTGTGTATACGGACAATGTTAATGCTGCATACCTTGCTCACAACCCGATTCAGTATCAGAGAACCAAACATGTAGAGATTGACATCCACTTTGTTCGTGAGAAGGTAGCTATGGGACATGTGCTTGTCCTACATGTCCCCTCCCCGTACCAGTATACAGACATCTTCACCAAGGGATTGCCTCGCCATTTATTTCTTGATTTTAGATCCAGTCTCACTATTCGCTGCCCTCTTGTTTCGACTGAGGGGGTATGTTAGATAGAATATATGTATAAGCCCAATTACCCTATTGTAATTAGGGTTAACTATCTTGTACACCAGTAAATATTCTAATGATAGCGAAGGCAACCCCAACGGGGATTATTCACTTTGACATAGAACACCCCCCAACTCCGCCACTGTGTACGTGTAAATGTGAATGGGACCAAAAAAAGAATCCTACATCGAAAGTTCGTGCACATGACCCTCAGTCATCTGTCCGAGTCGGGCTTTGATATGGTATCAGAGCGGGTTAGCCTAACGGCACTGGCGGATTTAGGGGTGGGCTCGTATGAGCGCGAGCCCACCCCAATCCCGGAAAAAATACGAAAGGTTAAATATATAAAAAAATAAAAAATAAAAAGGTCTAAATTGATTTAGAAGTGAAAATGGATCATAAAATTTACCTTGCCTAGTTGGTAAAGTATAAATAAAGAACTTTTTCCTCTTTATCTAGAGCCCAAGGTTCAATTCCCACTTTTTACATTTTCTTCACTTATTTTTAAGTATCTTTTTATATATAAGTTTAAATATCTTTTTAAATTGAGAATAATTAATTTCAATTAGTATTGTTTGAATTCTATTTTAATCATTCATTAGGGGTTTCCTTGAATTTTTTTTAACTAATTATAAATTTTATTCGATCACTTCTAATAATATGGATAAATCTTTGAATTTTTTTTACATAACCCTTCACAGTTAAATTTATTTAAAGTTTTGCAAAACTCGTTTCATTATTACTTAATTTTTAGCCTAAATCTCGCCCACCCCTATGTTACGGTCTGGCTTCGCCACTGCCTAACGGCCCGTCTTTCGATCCTGGTTTGGGTTATCAGTTGTTCAAGTATCAACTAGATGAGTCATTTCTAGTTGCACTTGCGGGAGTGTGTTGAGAGATGTGAATGAGACCAAAAAAGAGTTCAACATCAAAAGTTCATGCACACGACCCTCAGTTATTGGTCTGTGTCGGACTTTGATAGTTAATTAGCAAATATTTAAATTCGAATCATGGAAGCAATCTTCTTGTAAAGGATTGGAGCACTTAAACCCTTTGGATCTATTGATGAAGGAGGATCGAATAAACCAATGATTTTGAAAAAAAGTGTATAAATATCATGAAGACGAACCTATTCTCACTGTCAATCAATTAAGCATACTCTACACCCAATTTCATGTATTCCCATCCCCATATAGAACTTCCAACTTTGCATATAACAAAAAGAGATGCAATGAATCCATGTCTTCATCTTCATCACTTTGTACGTCCAAACCAAAACAAACCAACAATAACCCAAAGAAAGGTAACATGTCTTCCGTTGAAAAGATAGAGCCTCGCCCCGGATGAAGTAGATGCGGGGTTGTTGTTTTTGGAGGAACCAGGCGGGAGGGACGACTGCAGTGTGGGCCCCGGTGCTGGAGCTGCAACCGTTCCATTCTGGTTCGACTCGACATGGACTTGAAGCTTAAGCCCTGAGAGGCAGTACATGGAGTTGCCACTCGCGAAGAAACGATCCCCTGGGGATGTCAGAGGGATAGTCACATTGCCGGATTTATTGATCATAAGAGGGTTGCTTGTATTGCATTTGTTGAAGTCGTTTCTCGTTAGCTCGGCTACAGACTCGTACGACGAAAATTGAAACCCTAGAAAGGAAACAAATTCGAAGGTTAAATCACTATTCAAAAACGCAAAAAAAGTAATAAAACAACCCTTCGAATCTCATCCATTTTAACTTCAGATTTATTGATCAATATTGTAATCATTATCTTCCTTCACTCATTTTCCATACAAAAATGATTTCATTTCTCTCATTTGATTACCTAATTTGAGCATATCTCATAGAAACAAGACTTAAAAGAGAATGAATCAAGTAGGACTTACAAAGAGAATCTCCGACGACAAAGGACTTGTCCTGAGCCCATGAATCGATATCGGAGCTAATGTCCCAGCCGGAGGTGCCTCCCACGGTGTATATCGTCCCAGCCACGCGCCCCACACTCATCGTTATCATGACTAGCAACAACGCCGCCATAGAACCCGACAAGCACGATGTCTTCACCATTTTAGCTTCAACCCGGCCCAGAAGCTGAATATACACAGATGGATCAAACCCCAATTTCAGAAGAGCATCTATTTAATTGGTTGATTTTGGGAGCATGAACTGTACGGTTCAATTCATATGGGTGTCTTGATTGATTTGTATACAGATGTATAATATGCAGAAGGTATATATGGTAGTAAAGTGGTGGGATTAATTAGATGACCTACCTCTTTTATATTAGTTCATCTATTCTAATCTGTATCATCTACCTTTGGAATTTGGACTTCCCGCCTGTTTTATATAGTATGTTAACAAAATTTTTGGATCTTTACCATATATGTATTTGGGTTGGTCCAACAAATTAAACTATAAATTATATGTTGGTTTGACTTTTGAATCATTCTCACACACAAAATTGATGCCAAATATCAACATGCTTAATTTTCCCCAAAATTTAATTTTAAGGAAATTAATAATGGCACTAATTCTGAAATTTGGGGAAGGGGGTAATTCGTTACTATTGATAAAATAAAAATAAAAAATATTTCATAATTATACTGGCTAGAAGGAGAGGAGGAAGAGGACACAGAGGAGGAGTGGAGAAAAAAAGGAGCGAAGACAGAGGTGTAGAGTTCAAATAGATCCGAATAGAGCAACCTAAAAATTATGAGAGAGCAATGGAACAATGGAGAAGCAAAAAAGGCGAGAGGGAGAAGATGAAGCCACAACAGGTGTGGGAAAAATTAAAATAAGGGTACTTTGGATATTATGAATTTTTTTTGGACATTTAGAAAAAAAATGAGATTAAGGTGGACATTTAACAAAATAGATATATAAAAATGGATATTTTGCCAAAAATTTTCAAAATGTTTTGACATTTATTTAATGTTAAAAAAATTTTAAAAATTATATTTATATTACTAATATCTATTTTTATATATTCATAGAATCATATTTTTAAAAATCATGTTTTACAATTTAAAAAAATTCAAAAGACAATATTTAAAAAATTCAAAAGACAATATTTTTAGAAACGCGGTCTCAGACCGCGTTTCTTTTGTTCATTTTTTTCCCACCGTCAGATATGAAATTTTACGAGTAAAACGCGGCCTCAGACCGCGTTTTTCTGCTGCATCTGACAAAAATCTGTGATAATAGATAGAGTGGAGAGGAGAAGGAGAGAATGAACTGATGTATTATTGGGGTCTTCAGGACCCTTTATATAGGAGTTTACATAGGGAATTAGGGTTTACTAGTGTTTATCCATCCCTAATATAATAATATTATAACACTCCCCTTGGATAAACATCCTTAAATACTACCTCATTACAAATCTCACCTAGAAAACCCGATGGGACAAAACTAGGATCCAGAGAACAAATACATATGACATTTGATACGCTTTGGTGATATGCCTCGTTAAAAACCTTGTTAGGAAAACCCAGTGGGACAAAACCTGATGGAAGGGAAAAAGAGTGCAGTGCGTGTATACTCCCCCTGAAGTCAACATCCTTCTCGAAGTCTTCTCTTTCTTCTTGATGGCGCTGTCTTCATGAGCTTATTGTCGAATCTCAACATTGTCTTTGACCTGGAATTTCGATACCAAAAACCGGAAGCCGAGGCTAGCAGTGAGCGCCGAATGTTGGTGCGTTCGACATTCGATCCGAGTTCCGACCTGCGGCCTTCGAAACTCCCTGATCTCGCTCGATTTGGCTTGATGTGACTCCTCCTTTCGGCGAAATTACGAGTTGTAGATGCCCTCGTATATCTTCAGCATGAACAGAAAGCGAAGAGCTGTAGATGTCTTCGAAGATCCCTGAACAGAAGCATATAAGCAATTAATATAGCAATTAATATAAATTAAAGTACATGCTCGCCTATATAATCCAATTTAACAACCCAAAGCTCCATAAGACAATAGTCAAAACCAGATTTCATGCTTTGCTCTTATGATTAAAGAATTGTCCTTGTGAAACCTAGATACAACGTACATGAAACTGGGTAATCGATAAGTAAGTATGATAAAGAAGAATAGAATAAAATAAATCATAATCAATCGAAACTTATCTTTCAAATTTGATAAAAAGCATGTTACGATCTTGAAACCAGTAAGAGCAAACTCGTGCTGATAACGTGTGATAATAGATAGAGTAGAGAGGAGAAGGAGAGAATGAACTGATGTATTATTGGGGTCTTCAGGACCCTTTATATAGGAGTTTACATAGGGAATTAGGGTTTACTAGTGTTTATCCATCCCTAATATAATAATATTATAACAAAATCAATATTTTTGTAAATAATTTGAAGATGTGAATTTTTTGTTAAATATTTATTTTTTAGTGAATATTTTGAAAAAAAATTCCCAATTTTGACATCTGTGCCCCGGGCAGCAAGGGCAGCCCCTCAAAACGAATCACGGGCAACAGAGAGAGTCCCGTCCCGTGGAAGAGGTGGAACATGTTTTTGGTTACTGACATCTAATTCTTCATGGGCCTGGGATCGGGCCCATACGACGGCCCATCAGAGCCCAACCAAACCTTCTTTAAATAGCACTCGCTGGTAAGTTGCTCACTCAATCCCACACACCCCTCTCTCCCACTTCCTTTAGTGAAACTGCAAAAAAAAAAAAAGAGAAAACCAAACAAACAAAGGGCAACTCCAGAGGAAGCTTCTGAACCGTGTAAGTGAACGGATGAATTCATCCACCAATCCCTCCCACTTTAACCAAAACATTAATCTCCAATCTTATTTTGTTAATTCTTGATTAATTAACTTTGCAGCTGATCAGATAAGATTGATCGATCTCCAAGCACAAATCAAAGGCTATGAACAAGATCAAGAAGCATGGGGCCCAATCCGAGGCTCTAGAATGCATCCGCAATGATACCGATGATGGGTGCTCCGATACCCTCCCTCGGATGCTGTTAGAATTGTCCCTCTGATCTTCAATTAGGTGCTATCCTAGCTGAGCTTTATCTAATTAGTCTACAAGTTTTATGTTCTTGACCTTGTAAGACCTTTTCTTGACCTTGTAAGGCCTGGAACGCTACTGACTCCCTTCGTAGTTTGTTTGGTTACAAACACTACGAGGAAGACTCCCATCTCCCTGTTTTCGCCCAACTCATCTTCTCCTTCCTTGTCTATCCCTCCTGAGCTATTCGAGGCATTTTAGTTAGCTTTTAATTAATTTAATCTCTATGTATATAGAATGCTTATTTGTTCTCTTTATCAAATTATATTCTCCCAAGTCCTTACAAACAAACAATCCAGGTGTATCTTTGTATTCTTCATTTGATAAATGCACACACCAAAAAAAAAAATGTTGTTCATACCAAAAACAATCAAAATAATGAACATATAATTAAATATTTGTACGTTGAGATAATGGTGTTTCCATCAATATTCACAAAGTCAACAAATAACTCCAATTAACCGTCCAAATTTAAATTCACTCAGCCTCTTTATTTAATCTTTTAAAAAGTTTATTAATAAGGTAAAAAGAGTCATGTTGAATAATAATAAAAAAAAAAAAAAAGAGGGGAAAACAAAATAAAAAAAGGAGAAAAGGTAAGGGAAAAAAAGGACAAAAGAGTGGAGTTGGGGACTTGGGATGGCCTGAATATTCTCTACTTGTCTGCCTCTAAACGCCAAACACTGAGAACCCGCTCGTGACTGCACCTTCCTCCTGTCCCTACTTGATCCATTTCGGTTCGCCTAATTTATGAGAAGCACTAAAGCTGTTTTTTTTTATTTAAAAAAAAATAACTTTTGCAATATCAAAATATAAGAGTATCTCCAACGGTTTTCCTTTCAATACTTTCGCTATTTTAGGGAGTTTGGAGTTTTTTTGGAAAATTTAAAGATATTTTTTTTTATCAAACGGATTCTCCATTACATTCTCCAAAATGGAGAAATAACAAAAAAAACTAGAGATGATTCCCTAAATCTGAAACATTCTCCAAATCTTTGAAATTGAGAAATTGTTGGAGTTAAAGAAAAAATAATTTAAAAAATATGTATTTTGTTTTCTCATTTTGGAAAATTATAGGGAAGTTGTTGGAGATGATTTAAGGAGATTTAAAATGGTCGGGGTATTTTTTTGCATAATAAAATTTGCTTTTATAGACTCGAAAATTAAATATTCATTTTCATAAACTAAATTAGGAAGGTGTCACACTTTTAAACATTTTAGCAAAGAGTCAAATATAAGTATAACCGGTACTTGTACAATCCCTGAGCCATGACACTATTTTTTATAAATAAAATTTTAATAATATAATAAATTAATATTATAAAATATTAATAAAAGTTTGGATAAAATAATAAAGGTAGACTTGAAATTTTTAAGAAAATGGAAAAATGTTTACCATATTTAGGCTTCATCAATAAGATTTTTAAATTAAGATGTTATATTGATATGAATTATTATTATAATAATATATAAAGATTTAAACATAGATTAATAGTAGACATTAGATTTAAATTCAATGTTTACATTACATTTAATTCAGTGTTTTAAATTAAACTCATTGGTTGGTAAATGGTTAAAAAATAAAAGGAAAAAATATAAATGCATGAAAGAGATGATGAGAAAAAAGAAATAGAAGTAATAAGAGAAAAATTGCGATTAGTTGAAAAACCTTAAATTAAGGAGGCGTTGACACATTATGAAAAAGTATTTTGAGTTGAGATATTATATAGATATAGATTATATAAATTGTGCCCTTTCTTCTCTTAACTTTTGTTGTTTTAATGGAAAACTAATTAAAATACCCTCATATTTGAGAATATGGTAAAAATTTGTCCTCACCTTTTAAATATAATAAAAATATCTCAACCTTTAAGAGTAGCGGTAACATATTACCACGAGTTTTTCATGGGCCAAAAATGCCGACAAGGCAACATACACGGAATTTAAAAAAAAATCAACCACTTTACAAAGGAAATGAGGGGTTAGATCGGATAAACAAAATAAATTTTCGGTTTTATTAAACCCATCCGATTGCATGTTTTCACAAATAGCCTACAAAACTTTGACACTAGTGATGAACCTACTATCTTTATCAATCTTCTTAAAACCCCACTTTTTCCCTTGAAACTCACTATCATCACCCCTTAGAGAAAAATGATGCTTGTTCAAATTAGCAAAATTTCGGTTTAATAAAACCAAAATTTTATTTTGTCTGACCAGTCTAACCCCTCATTTTTTTCCATGAAATCAGGAATTGTACCGGACTTTATTACTGATTTGTAAAAGGGCTGAATTTTTTAAAAACTTTTTTTTCCCATGGTGTCAACATTTTTGGGTTGCGAAAAACCAATAATAATATGTTACCACTATCCTCAAATGTTAAGGTATTTTTATTACATTTGAAAGATGATGACGTATTTTTATCATTTTCCCAAAGGTGGTGGTATTTTAATTAGTTTTTCTTTTTTTTTTTAATTACAGATGAATGATTTCTAATTAGTCAAATATTGTTCATTGACTTTTTATTTTTTGATATTATCAACGTCTTAATTTCATTTAAATTGAATTTTACTATTTATCTACGTTTTTATATTGATAAAAAAAATTTATATATAATATCAATTTTTTATAAATTTTATTTCCATAATTTTATACTTATTATTTAAAAAAACGTGTATAAATAGTAAAAGTCAATTAAAAATGAACAGAGAGTAATTAAAATTAGAGGGACATTTTGAAATTATGGACTAAAAGGTAATTTTCTACTCAAATTAATGATTTAGGTTTTGAATTTAATTTTACAAAAAGTGTAGTTGTATTTTTTTTCTATGTAATTAAATAATAGTGCATGTAATTAATAAGAATTGTTATATATATTGATAATAATTTTTTTAATTAGGTAAAAATTCGAAGTCAGACATACCTGAACCTCGAAGGCCGACAAGTCGGCAGACGGATATCGTCTAAAACAAACATAAAATACAAAAGAGGTGCAAAATACAGGCAACAACACTCCATAACAACTAAACCAAACGATCCTCAAGTTAAAAATCCTAACATGACAGTTAAATCTCTTATCAGTGACAGAAAGCTATGGAAGGAAGATGTATTAAGACAGACCTTCCCCCAAGGAGTCATCGACAAGATTCTCTAGTTAAATATCCCCCAATGGTAGGCTCAAGATAACCTGATGTCGAGTCTTGACCCAGAAGACAAAATCACTACTAGGTCCGTGAAGAAAATTCTGGCCACACAACCCCAAGAACATAATTCACAAAGCTGGATTTGGAAGCTTAAGGCCCCCCCCCCCCCCCTCGCATCAAAAACCTCCTTTGGAAGATCAAGATTGATGGTCTTCCAACGACTGACAGACTTAACATGTATTATAATAGAGTTCCTAGCCAATGCTCTCTTTGTGGTCATGCAAATGAAGATGCTGCTCATCTATTAACTAAATGTACCTTTACAAGGAAAGTCATAGCCCAATATGAATAGAAATCAGGTATGTACTTCCACGACCTTAATCTCCATGGCCCGCTGAATGAAAATCTGTGTAGAATCAAAACTTCTAACATTAAATTTATTGATCTAGCTTTAATATGGCAGTCAATTTGGAATGTTAGGAATGACAAAATTTTTAGGTCTAAAGATCCGATTGGAACATCTGCACTTATCCAGATGGTAAACCAGCGCATCACTGATTGAACCAAGGAAGACAAAACAACAGTCAAATGCTACAAGAAGGGTGAGAACCAAATGGACCAGACCTCCTAGGACTATCTACAAGATTAATGTAGATGGTTCTTTTACCCACTCTGGCAAAAGCCATACTGGGGGAATCATTCGTGATTCTGAAGGAAGTATTATTGATATTTTTTCTAAAGAAGCTAATGTTGGGTCAGCAATCCAAACAGAAGCCTCTGCCATGATTCTAGATCTTCAAAGAGCAAGACAGAAGGGACTAAGGAAAATTATTCTGGAAAGTGATCATCATATTCTGATAAAAGCAACCAACAGAGAACAGTCGCCCTGATGGGAAGTTCTACATCAAATTGAAGAAATTCAAAGGCTTACAGCTGATTTCTTATCAGTGGAGATCCGACATATATTTAGAGAAGCAAACCATACCGCGGACTATATAGCCAAATCAGGTGTAATTTGTAACTTACCCTCTATTCCCTACCATAGGGATCTCTGTAAAATCATCCTTCAGGATGATCCGGGAGTTAGGTTGCTTTATTAGCAACGACTCCCAATGTTTGCCTACTGTAAAAAAAAACTAAATCAAACGAGATGAGGACGTAGATGACCAACGAAGCCAAGCGCTACCCAGAAGCAGCACCGCATGCCAGCGGTACATCAGAAGTCACCTGTTTGCAGTGAAGATGAACTTCCAAGGAAACAATCTTCCGGACAAAAGGAGACACCTCAATACACAGCACCATGATCCCAGCCTGTCCCGACTCTGAACCGCCAGAACCCCATCAATCAAAGAAGAAAGTCCAGTCTTACCAAAAGTAAAGCCCCACAACATCTGAAACGAAAGTACCAGGACCTCTAGCGGGAATTCATCAAACCCAACCGGGATTTATAAATTATAAGTTATTTATTAATATTTTTTATTTTTATACACGTATTTTAAACTCTTTATCCATTGTTATATAAAGTTGGTAAACATTTCATTAATTAGTGGAAAGATTTAGAAAAATTATATCCCTCTGTTCGTGAAAACATGTCGTTTTAGCTCTGGACACAATATTTAAGAAATATTAAAACTACTTAAATTGTCCCTACTTTTGTCTTAATTATCTCAAAGCAAAGTACAAACACATTTTTCAAGCTAATTCAAATTTAAATAAATGAGGGTAAATTGAGAGATATATGGGTAAAATATCTAAAGTGATATTTTTTTTTGAACAAAATCAAAACTCTAAAACGACATGTTTTCGCGAATGGAGGGAGTACTCCGTATAAGATAAAAGTTACGGAGTATTTAATAATTTATTAAAACTAAAGTGTCACTTAATTTGGGAGATATAGGATTAAGTTTTTTTCTTTCATATAGGCACTTCGGCCATTACAATGTGAAAAAGGAGGATTCGAACTGGTGATCTATTCGTCATTACATGTTAGTAAGGCTTGACATGATATAGGATTACTAAAAGTAAGTACAAATTGGGGGTTATTTAGGTGATGGGAGTGGGTGCATTTGGAATTGCTAACTTCTCGTAGAATGCAATGCGTGGGTTGGTCTTCCACAGCGATTTACAGTATTAATTTCCGGCCTCTGTTTCGGAATTTTTTATTTTATAGTACTGTATTTTTTTTTATGAAAGGCTAAACTGCAACAAACCTTCCCTTAATTCAAGGTTTTATATTAACCACCCCTTAAATAAATATCATCAACCTTTTATCCTGTGTTATTAAAGAAAAAAAAACCTCTTTTATACTGTTTTTTTTTAAAATTAATTAACTACTATAATCTCTAGATTGACCTCTATTATATGTTCGGAGAAACTAAATACACTACAAATCTGCATGTCGAAATGGACGTGCATGTTTGCATTGGGCTAATTAATTAAAAAAGTGTGCTAATTAATTAGAAATGACTGCACGTTGGAATGGATGTGGGTTTAAGAAGGAGAATTTGCGGTGTATCTAACAATACCCTTATATGTTTAGAACTAGTTTAGTTACCAGCACCGGCCTTGCGCGGGCTAATTTTGTAGTTTGTAAATATATGTAATGACTATTTATAACACAGTAATATATACCTGTTGTTTAAGTGAATGCATGTTAGGTAAATATTGAAACCTAACTCAATTAAAATTTGATTCAATCGAATATTTGTTCAACAAATATATAAACAAGATCTTATTTTGATCATAATCCACCTTAAGTGAATCATGCAATAGAAATCTGATTCAATCAAGTGAACGTAATTTTGCATAGTCTGATTAATTGAAATATGTTTCACTCTAGTTGTTACATAGGACCTAAAAAATGAGAGAAATTAACACATGATGTTGTAGGCTTCTTCTTTAGTATAATTAAGAGGAAATTGGATCAGAAGGCCTAATTTTCTATCCTAATGAAATTATTATCCGGATAATAATTTCATTAGGATAGGGTAGTTCTAATTAGGCGATTGTTCTACCGGACATATTTACTTTACGTTCTCTTTCGTGTTCGCTCTTTCCCTCTCTACTACTCTTGGTTATCGTTTCTCTTTCGTTGTTCTTATCTGGTTCGTCCCCCTCTATCCTTTTACTACTCATCGTTGCTTGAATCTTGGGATGGTTTAATCGAGGAATGCATGCCGAGGTAATTAGTGTTGTGGTTTCGTTGATAGGGGATATTTGTTTTTCATTAATTTGTTGATGAACATATAGGGTAATCCCTTGTGTTGTCTTTTCTGATTTAGAATTATATAAAATGCAGTTCAATGTGAGTATTTTGTTTTTTATTTTCCAGATTTTGTATTTGTCCGCTGTGTCTTTTTCGGCTCTCGGGGTTTATTTGTTTGTCATGTGTTCATGATTATGGTTTGTAGGAAATAAGATATTGGTTATCTGTTGAAGAGAGGCCGCAGTTTCGTTCACGGAGTAATCTTTACTTCTACCCTGAAGTATACGAATTTATCAAGCGCCTGATTTTATCAATCTTATACTACCTCCGTTCGGCAAAACTTGTCGTTTACAATTCACGCACGCTTTTTATAATGATAAAAACTATATAAAATATTCATTTTCTTATAATTTTTTTAACAAGTTTGTACTTGTTAATAATAATTACGAAATTGTTAAAAAAATTATTTCAAAAACTAGATATTTTATATAGTTTTTATCTCCTAAAAAAGCGTGCGTGAATAGTAAAGTGACAGGTTTTTCCGAACGGAGGTAGTAGTTTTTTTATAAAAGGAAAGAAATTTGATTCTCTAGACAAGCTTAGAGAAACCGAGAGTCTGAACAAGCCGGTAGATGGACTAACCATCATGTACAACCAGAATCAAATAAAAGAAGCAAATAACAAAAGAAAATGACCGAAATGAAATAAAAATAAGCAAATGACAGAAAGGAAAATGCAAAAATAAAGTACATGTCATCTTACACTATGAACTACAAGCCAACAGAACCAACGAACCGGCCAGCCAGAAGTAAGAAACTCTTACAGAACTCTGGGGATCCCTAGCGGGCACCTCAAATTGGACTCCAAACAGAATCTAGAGGTGTCGATCGCATTTCCATGACGTCTATTAGCAATACAAATCAGCCAACGTTCACGTGAAACCTATACCACAACAACAAAGGGAAAGTACACCAACTCGCAGGCCAAACTCTAGCTAGCCATACCATTGCCGAAATAGATCCCCAAAACCCATCTCACACCCTCAAGGACGATAACAAGATCGTAATAGGCTACCACAAGGGTAAGCCAAAAATAGAGGCAAGTAAGACGGGACAAGGAATAAATAAACAACAACAACAAACCGGCTTAGAGGCCGAAAAACGGATAGAAAACGAACTCATAAGGCTCACATGCCATTTTTTTCCCAGAAACCCACCCCTGCGTTCCAACAACCCACAGCCAAGCAAAAGAGAAACCAAGAAGAAGAGTCAATGGCAGCGGCAAAACCGAGATAAGTGTCGAGGGCAGAGTCACAGGAGCCTTGAGGAGGCGGAGTGGAGGGTGACCGTAGGAGAACCAGATATAAATCGGAAGAAGTTGGGGAAGGAAGGAAGGAGGCGTCAGAACCTCAAAGAGGCAGTAGGTCCAACTCGTAAGGAGGTCGGTGATTAAGGCGACAACGGAAGTAGGTGCGAGGCGGTGTGAACCGACGATGCTTTTCGGAACCGGAGGAGACGACAACGCTAATAGCTGAAATATATGCTGGTGGAGGTGCCACCAAGAAAGGCGGGGTCGAGGGATCCATCAAATCGGTGAGAAACAAGGGATGGGACCGGGCGTAGTCGGAGGGGCCACAAAGGTGGATGGGAGGGCCAAGGGTGGGAGGCAAACGATGGTGGGCGACGGAGGTCCAAGGTGGTTGGCAGCGAAGGTTGGCACCTTTTGAGGAAGGGAAGGCCGGTGAGGGTGAGAGGGGTTGGAGGCTGGCGGGCCGACGACGTTAACCTAAAGGTTGAATGAGGCAACGAATCTAAGGATGAGCTAGTGTATGCTACAGTCCACCCCATTTTACAATTAATATAGGCAATATAGGGGTATTACTGATCATCTTGCAAAAAGTTGCTAATTTTTTTTCTCTTTTTTTGTCTTTCTTTCTCCTTTTCTGTTGTCTTTCTTTTTACTATTACAGTATTAAAATTGAACTTATATACAAATTCAGCCTATCCAAAATTGTATTTTTGGTTCCGTGTTTGGAAGGAGGTGAGGCGGACTTGGCAACAGATCTCCAAAGAGAGCATTATGCAACCCTTGAGATTTTATATATAGGAAGATTTTATATATATTGTAAAATTAGATTTCCTTGAGATTTGACTAGCTTAAAGTTGTTAGGGTTTGGTGAGTTTAGTGGGTAGTATAAGTAGAAGTGTTAGTCAATTTTGTCAGTTGTGCTTTGATAAAGAGAACTCGGGGTTTTGTCATCGAAAGTGGGTTCTTCGTCTTAAAAAAAAAAATTCAGGAGTGCTTAGATGAAGAGAACTCGCGATTACGAATTAACTACAATTTGAGGCAATATTTAGAATTATGTTTTAGAGGCTAAGGACTCGTTTGGTTGGCAATTGAAAAACTCGGAAAATAGAAAAATCCAGGAACTAGATAAAAATACATGTGTTTGGTTAGATTTTTTTATCACAGAAAAATCCAGGAAGTTAAATTTTTAGGAATTTAAATTCCTTCATTGTAAAGAAATTTAACTTGCAATTCCACCAAGATTTATTAGAAAATTCCACTTCTCTTGTTTTAATTCCTACCCTCTAAAATTCAACAAAACATATTTTTTCAATTCTCAAGAAGTGCAATTCGTGAAAATTCAATTCATGAGAAGTTACTTCCTGAGAATTTCCGTGTTAAACCAAAACAAGCCTAAGCTGTTTGCCTATGAGTATTATTCATTTTTAAGGCGTGATATAAATTGTAATTGAGGGTGGCCTGGTGGGAGATTGAACACGTACTACAATATCCAATATAATATGAGCCACCGGGTATAGAAATCAACTATCTTTTGGGAAAAAAAACTAGTAATCCATCGGGTATAGAAATCCACTCATTCATAAACCTTACACGAAAGAATTGGCGGTCAGCAAATGCCTTTGAAGCGGGGGAAGGCAATTCGGGGGGTAAATGCCCTTCTTACCAAAAAAAGGAGAATAAGTAGGAAAAATGTAAAATGGCATAAACCTGAATGGGGCACAGTGAAGTTAAATTTTGATGGTTCTTCTTCTGCGGACCACTTGGCGGCAGCTGGTTACATTATTAGGAACTGGGATGGAGATGTGGTTAAATTGGGGGCAAAAAAATTTAGGTACTGCATCTCCTCTTGTAGCAGAAGCGATGGCGCTACGAGAAGGTCTAATCCAAGCAAGAAACATAGGTTGTGGAAAAATTGAGATTGAAGGGGATTCATCAATAATAATCGATCATCTTCGCGCAAAGGGGAAATGTCCTTGGGAAATTGAATTACTAATGGGGGATATTAAGTGCTTATTACGAAATTTTCAGAGTGTCTCCTTTTTCCATGTGCCCCGTGAGGGTAATAGGGCGGCTGACAAGGTTGCACACCTTGGCCGTCTTGTTAGCGGGTTTGCATTGAAATCAAATTTAGATCTGCTTGATCTCATCCATCGGGATGCTATCGGTTAGGTTAATCCAACCGAATTATTACCTTATATATATATATAATATGAGCCACCAAATTAACCCATTTTAACTATGCACGTCAAGACGTGCATGATTTGAGATATATATAGCGGAAACATTTTTAAAAAGGTAAAACTCTATAAAATATCAATTTTTTTAATAATTTCATAGATAATTATATTAAGTATGAAATTATTTTTGTAAATTAATAAAATTATTGGTATTTTATATATCTTTTATTGTTCTTAAAAAATGTACTAAAAACGGAAGGAGTATACGGAGTATACATTTTGATTGAATTGACATCAATTAGTTATATTATTAATTGTAAGCTTATGAGTAGCTATATTGGTCCAATTAGCTAATGATTGTTAATTATTGATTACTTTGAATGAAATAAATAAACAATGACGCGAAAGCCAGGAATAATTGGAGCCAAAAGTTGGTGGTATGTCACAACTTTGTTACTTTTGGTTTTTATTGTAATTAGTTTCAATCGGCGTTTTAATTTGGGTGTTTTTGCTAACTAGCCTATTTTGAATCTATTATTAGGTGATTAGCACCCAAACTAATTTAATTAGTTTGGGTTAGCACCCTTCCCAAATGGTCAATGGTCAACTGTTTGACTATTGACTGGTCAACGTTGACCGTTGACCGGTCAACGGTCAAACGTTGACCAACTCCATCAGATTTTTTTTTTTTTTAATACATATTTTGTGATGCCATTTTTTGCCGTTTTGATGCCACTTTTTTATTACATTTTATTTTCGCTTTAATGCCACTTTTATAATGAAATGGTTTGATGACACTTTTTAAATGCCACTTTTTTCAAAATTTGATGACATTTTTTGTTTAATGTGATGTCACGTTGAACATTGATGCCTTTTTTTTTACTGTTAACTATTGATGACGTATTTTTATGTCAAATGTTTGATGATATTTTTTTTTACCGTGATGCCATATTTTTTCAAAGTAGTGATGTCACGTTGACCATTAATGATATTTTTACCGTGATGACATTTTTTGTTCAGGTTGACTATTGATGCCATTTTTTTTGTTACTGTTGGCTGCTGATGACACTTTTTTGATGTCAATTTTTGATGATATTTTTTTTACCGTGATGCCATATTTTTTCAAAGTAGTGTTTTGATGACATTTTTTTTTCTTTAATGTGATGTAACTTTTTCAAAATAGTGTTTTGATGCCATTTTTTTAATCAAATCGTTTGATGCCTTTTTTTTTTAACTTAATCAATTGTATATCGATATATTTTCATTGATTCTACTTTTATTCAACGATGACACGTTTGAGATTACACGTCATTAATTCAATCACTTGTGGTGACATGTTTATTACATTTTCATACAATCGAGAAGACAAGAGCATACAATGTAATTAAACTTCATTGATATATGTTTTAATGATGACTTTTGTTCATGATAACATTTATTTCATTAATCTCAATCATTTGTGATGACATTATTTGTTGATGGCAGTTTTATTACATTTTTATATAATTGATGACATAGAGTACATATAAAATGTGATTACATTTCATTGATTATATCTTTTATTGACAGCTTTTATTCATTGATGACATTTGTTATTACACTTCATTAATCGCAATTGTTTATGGTGACATTTTTATATAATTGATGACCAAGAATTAGAATGTTCCCCTTCAAAGAATTAGAGTGCTTGAAATCATTGATTTTTCACAGTAGTTATCTGTGATACTAATGATCATTTTCCCAAATACTAGTATTGAATAGTTAACAAAAATACTAGTATTGATGATTCCATGAAAGGGTATGTAAGAAAACTATGAAAAAAAAGGAAAAAGGTAAGATATATTGCAAGAGAAGATATTACACTCCATCAATTGACAATTGCAGATGAATATTATTACAAGCAAAGAATATATAAGCAAAGATATTATTACAAGCAAAGTATGTATGTACATCTGTGAATATGGAAAGAAAACCATCTCAATGAAGGATAAAAAGCTAAACCAAACAAATTGAAGCAATTAAGATGCCAAACAAGCTACCCAGAAAAGCCTATTTTTCTCCATCTCACTCAACTCTTTGTTGGTTGAATGCACATTACACTTCCCTGAGCTGTAGTTGTTTGCTGTTGATGCAACTTCTGACACCATCCCCTCTCCGTCTTCCTCTTCCTCTTCGTCTTCGAATGCGCTACTCTTTCTATGGTGATGATGAGCAATGTCGCCATCATCATCATCATCATCATCATCATCATCATCAGAAGGGGTTTCATCCTGATCAACACCTCTAGATTGAAAAGAAGCATAAAAGCCCTCATCACAGACACAAGATTCAGCATCATCCTCATCATCACCGCCAACATCTGACAGCAATGAGGGGTTATTCCATTGATCATCAGCTGCAGCACCCCCAAGATCAGCCAGTTCGGAATCACCCGCCGCCTCGAACCACAAGAACCTTGACAAATCCACCGCTTCATAAACCTTTCAAAAGGTTAGGTTTTCAGTATCATGAACAGATTCACAGTACACATTGCTAAGGGGATATCATATCTCTATACATGGACCCATCTGAAATCCAAATCATCAATGCAACACCATGGTGGGTCAAATTCTTTAAATGTGTTCCAGATAAGAGTGTACGAAGTAGCTCATTTTTTGACTTTGCCTTTCATATCATAACTTCATATGGCCTCATATTTGATACGGTTATAGTTTGCTTGCATCAAATAAGGATAGATAAGGATATGAAATTAGAAACAAAATGTAGAACTTTCTAGGCAGTTACGCTCACCATTCGTTGACAAAGATCATCAATCTTTCCTGCAATCTCTTAGTACCTCTTAGCCTGCTTCCTCAGTAGCGATGGAGCCTTTGAAAAATCACCCTTCCCTAATCTTTCCAAATTTGACAATTCTTGTTCGAGCACTTTTAGCTTAGAGGGTACCCCTGTCGATTCACCATCTACCTTCCATGGTGACTCCCTCCTAACAGATAGAAAACAAACTTGAGAATTTATAAGATGTGAATCGGCAAGCTCCAACTTGATAAACTTACCTTGCCACGAAGTGTTTTGTATGATACGTTGTATCAACTGCTGCATATTGTACATCCTGTAAAGATCAACAGAAAGAAGTTAGTATTATTCAGAGAAAATCAACCCGACTAGAACATCAGTAACTTGTAGGCTGTAGCTGAAATTGGAGGAAGAAAGTGCAGCTTGTAGATAAAGCATAGTGATAAGGTTACATTGTCTTTTTATGGGTGTCAGACAATAATTTTTAACAAACAAGGGCTGATGATGAATCGAAGCTCAAAAAGTTTGTTTTACTTGAAACCCAAATGGAAACAAGATAAGACCATTTTAAATCACAGGATGAGGACAAATGACAATAAGAGGGCTGGAAGATAAGACGAGTTGGCAATTCAATTTTGGATATGAATGACAAACTACAACTTGAATCTGAAAATGATTGAGTGTTTGCTGAACTAGTTAATTTGTGTTTTTTTGGTTGGATGAGTTCCCGCTACCTCAATCACCAAACTCTATCTAACATTATATCAGATCCTACATTTTTAGTTTGGATGGGAGATGGTAATCCACACAGATTCATCCTTTGGCATCAATTAGCCCTCAATTTTGCAACATGATTTTCTAACACTGGTTTTCAGAAACCATCAAAGTTCAGACTTTCAATTTCTATGGACAAAATGTACCCAGTCAATGCAAAAGAGGATTGAACTCAACACAGTCACAGAGTAATCAATTCAAGGGAACAACTTGAACATTGTGAAAATTGAACAGACAAACCTGCCATGGATTAGATCTCTCAGACCATAGCTTGGAAGCCATGGAAGACAAGAAGCTGGGATTGAAGCCACCCCCACCATTACTATGCTCAAACAACAGCCCCACATCTCCATCCCTCACTCTCTCACCTCCAATAAACTCCCTCTCCTCACCCTCCGAAACCCTAACCTCCCCCATACCGCCATTAAAGTACTTACCGCAACCACCGCCACCGAAATCATCAAATTCCCCAACGGAAGACGCCGTTTTCATCGACATGAAGTTGAGAAGCTCATCCCTCTCCCCAATCTCCCTCTTCATCTCCTCGATCTCCCCCAACAGCGTGCTCTCCCAAGATCAGCCAATTCGGAATCATCAGCCAGATAAGTGCCATAGCTTCCACCGAAATAAAAATTGAGGACAACCAACAGAGGAGAGAGGGAAACAAATTGTTGAAACAATATAATAACAACCTCACAGGAGAAAAAAAGATGGATAATGCAGAGAAGGGGATTAAGAGGAAATTGGAGATGAAGATGCTTACGGTTTTTGAAGAGGGAGAAGAATCACAAGTTTAGTAAGGTTATCAGGCGCAACATCTAGTTGATGGAGGAAGTCGGCAACCACAGACAAGCCTCCAAACCTTCAAAGGTAGATGGAAGATCCCTTCAACATCGAACTTCCCCACGAGTAATAGAAAAACCTAGATAAAATCCAGATTCAACCTAAGAGTAACAAAAAACCTAAATAAAATCCCAAAAATCTACAAAATATGCTTACTTCGACAGCGTCTCAGCATCAGGAGACCCATCCGAGCTCAACATCATCTTCAATTGAGTCCAACAGTGGCGTAGGAAGCGGGAAAATGCGATGATTCCTTCGAGCCCGACCGAGAAGAGGGAAAGCGAGGGATTGGGATGGCGGCAGAATCTCTTATTTGGCCCTCAACGGCCGCTAGAATTCAGAGGAATTCTAGGGTTTGGCAGATCGGATTCGAGGGTGACATTCATGAAGGAGGAGGTTTGGCAACGAAGATGCTGATCCCAAATCACGAGAGAGGGCGAGGGCGAGCAGGATCCATGGGAAAGGTACGAACGGAGGAGCACTTTCAGATCTGAGGGATGAAAGGGAACGACGACGGGAGAGAGCGTGAGAGAACGCGAACAGGATAGGAGAGTTAGGCGGCTAATTTTTGTTCATTAGGTGTTATAGCGGCAAATTTATTTTCTTAGGGTGCTAATAACCTAATTAGATTAGAAAAGGGTGATATTTCAGCAAATTTTCTCTTTTAATTTGGCATTTTCTAATTTAAAATTCTTATTTACTTAAATTTCATATTTTTATTTCTTATGAAGAAGGAAGGAAATGACTTTTATTAACCGTATATAAGATTCACCACAATTTGTATCTATCTTAGCTTTATGTAACTATAATTTTTTTTTATTCTTTCCTTTTAGATAAGATTTGTATATTGTATATTTATACCTTTATTCATCAATGAGAAAACATACCCCTTAATAAAAAAAAACCCCGAAATGGAAACCCTGACTTGCTCAAAGAACGCGCCTCACGCGCCCAAAAAAACCCTTTCCTCTGCCCAAATCTGTCTCCAAAAAGAAAGTGCACGAAGAAACCCTAGATCTGAAATCTTCATCCAAATTGTTCATTCTTTGTGGCGAATAATCTCTGATCATATCTCCCTGGGGATTTCGAGACTCAATCGAAAAGTTTCTAGTGCTTTTGCCTTCGAAAATCCCTTTCTCTTTGTCGATTATACTTTCTGGGACACATTCTATTCGATTGCGATTAGCTGTTTACCGGATCTGGGTTTTCATCCTCCTCTCCTTGGTGGCTGCTGTCAAATCTGGTCCTCTCAAGGAGGTTCGTCTCAATGGGGTCAACGCTTAGAGTGGTGCGCCCGACCCCCGCCGTGGCCTCTCTTAGCCTGTATGGCGAGGAACTTTTTCAGTTCCCTCTGCAGATCCTCCTTTGGGTCTAATCAAGCTTGGTCGGCCCTGCCCCTCCGCCGATTGCTTTTCTCGGCCGGTCGGTCTGCCAGGGGTAAGCATCCTTCTCTCTTTCAAATCTTAGCTTCCTCAAACCTCTATAAGAACAACCGGTTGAGCCTTTGTTCAACCCACATCATTTTCTCCTCTCACTCTATTTTCTACAGCTTTTCTCAACTACTAATCCTCAATTTTTTTGCTTGTGTTACAATCATGGCTTCATCCTCTAAGGATAAAGGAAAAAAACCAATGGGGAACGATTCCTTCGTTCCCCACCCAAACACATCCTGAAAGGGCATAAATCAGGTTCAGGAGGGTACTCCCATTCCATCGATGGAGAAAACAAAGGAGAAGCCGAAGAAGGAGAAAAAAGCCAAGATGCCAAAGGTGGATATGGAGAAACTGAAGGTGATTCAGCCCAACATCCAGGAGAACATCTCTGCTCTCGCTTCCTCCTCCCTCTTCGCTACTATCATTGGCGATTCTGTGGAGGCTAAGGAGGTCCGAAAGAGAATCAGGCTCGAGTGGAAGTTCTTGGCTGGTGGATTTCAGCTTGTCCCGGTGGCCAACAAGTGGTTTGAGCTCAAGTTCGATCTCCCTGTGGATCGAGATGCGGTGTGGGAGAGGCGCCCCTTCCATGTGGCTAGCCAGCTCCTCCTTGTCCGCCCCTGGAGTATCTCCTTTGACCCTTGGACTGAGTCTGTCACCAGACTCGATCTTTGGGTCAGGATCCCGGGATTACCTATCAAATATATCAGTGACTCTGTTCTCACTTCTCTCATTGAGGAAAATCATATTGGCAAGGTGCTGCGTGTGGCTGCATTCAGCTCCAAAGGGGCCAGGCTCCGATACCCGAGAGTGTGCATCTCGACTGACCTCGCTCTTATCAAGGCGAGGAAGATCTCACTGCTCAATGAAAATGGAGTCCTCGAAAGCTATCCCGTGTGGTTCGAGGATTTCCCCGAAGGCTGTGGCAGTTGTGGTCTGCTAGACCACCTCTTTGAGGACTGCCCCATCCGGAAATTGTGTAATGCCTTTGCTAATGGCTTGCTGGGCAAGGGGCCGGCTGCAGAGAGTACCCAGGCGGATGGACCTCTCCCCACGGATGGTGGGGAGTGGGTTCAAGTGGCCTCCCGGAAACCTACTGTCAATGTTCCTCCCTCCTTTGGTCATTCTAAAGGCGAAATCTGGAAATGCTTTGCAAAGAATATGGTAACCTCTTATGATTCCTCCTCCTCCAACTCTTCTTCCATGTCTGCTGATATTTCATCTACCCAACCTGTCATTCCTGATGTGGATAAAGAGGTGGAGTCCATCCCCGCCGTGCTTGAGGCTGTGCCGGCACCTGCCACTGCTGCTATTGCAACACACCCAAATGATGTTATGCCCCTTCCTGCGGAGACTAACTTCTTCGACCCCGAGCCTTACGAAACTGATGATGATGCAATGATGGATTTCGAGGTGGACTCCGTGCTTGAGGACGACTTTGGTGGGATCCCCGCGGACATGACCCAAGCTGACTTTGATACTATGCTTGCAAACATCCCCCCCTCGGAGGAATATGATCTCCCACCACTCAACAACCCAACTCGAAAGGCCAATACCTCTGCTCTCGTCCCAGCTGCTCCTTCTGCATCCCCTAAGGTGATCCGGAGGTCTGAGCTCATGTTGGGGGAGGGATCGTCTAAGACTGAATCGGGAAAACGTAAGATTGGGGAAGAAGATGGCGAGTCTGCCTGCTCCAAACTGATGGGTGGAGGCGGCAAGCGAGGTAAGAATGATATGTGATCCTTTCTGGTGTACTGCTACTTGTTCCTTTGGTAGTTAGGGGACAAGTCCTGAGCAGTTGATGATAAAACTACCTGTGTTGAATTGTCATGGGCAGTATACTCCTTTTTGGACTGCCCCTTTTGATCATTACCTCCTTCGAGGTAGTTCTATCATGAACTCGTTTAGTAAGTGTATGTGTTTATCTTCTTCTGTTTATCTAGCTGCTGGTCTACTGCACTGTCGTATGAGGTTTAGTATTGAACTTTTCTTGGCCTCTAGCTGGCCGGGTTATCCCAAGTATCTAGCTTGTATCATGCATGATGTACCTTACTGCTCCAAAAGTTTAGTAATGAATTATGGGGATAACTGCTTTTGTGATTACATCTCTTCTTTAAGGAAAAATTGGGATTGGACCAATTGCTTTCATAATCATATTATATCTTCAAGTAAATGTAGGGTGGGATGGTTCCTAGCCCCGTTTCCCTTTGCGGTATTTGGGCGTCTGATGCATAGAATGGTGAATTTCCCTGCCAACTCACAACCTAAATTATTAAACTACAAGCGGATAGATCCTCTCCTTCCCCCAAATCTTAGTATGAATAAATCACCATGGCTAAACATATCCTACAATCTAACTGGTAAAATGAATTTTAATTACCAAGCCCCTAAGGTACTAACCACCTCCCAGTTTTACTGGGTTCGGCTTTCCCACTCAGGTGTAATTAATCGTATTGGTTGGTGGGATCCTTATCCTTTTATGGATCCACTTCTTTGTCTTATCTTTGCAAATAACACAAAACATCCCATTATAATTGAAACCCTTATGATGCCAGCTACAATATTCCAAGAGGTTAATTTGGGTGTATAAAGAATCAAAGTGCTGCTACCTTCCTTCTGAGATCAGGTAAAGTCTCTTCCTCTTGGTATGTATCTAAGTGTCAATGTCTAGAATTCATAAGTGCAATTCATACAAAAAGAAGGTATATCTTGATCTGCGCTATAAAATACGCCTTAAAGTTAATCCCTTTCTCTTCCATTAACTCTTGGAAAATCAAGAATTGTCTCAACATTATAAGTAAATCGGCTCTCTCTTATCTTACTTGGAAGAAGAGCGACTGTCTGCCTATTGGTAGCTCTATCGACTGGGTATCTCTGGTAACGACTCCCGTCTGTAGCCTAGCTGATAGAACTCGCATCACTAGGCTTAGTTTGGTCTACAGATATGCTGTCCACTGCATCCAACTTAATACTCCCTCCGTATCGCAATACTTGTAGTTTTAGAGTAGTAAAGTTGTATAAAAAAACTTGTTGTTTTAGCTATAATTATTATCTTTATAGGTATTGATTGCTACTTTTATAGGTAATAATTGCTACTTTTAAGTACTTTAACCTATAAAAGTAAAGTAAATATAGATTTTGTTAATAAGCGTGCATAGAGCTAAAACAACAAGTATTGCGATACGGAGGGAGTATAATTTTTTTTCATTGCAGTCCACTAACTCACAAAAGCAAAAACCTCAACAAACTCAACGGCAAAAGCCCAAGGATGAACTTATTCCTTCAAAAGATAAGGAAAATCAATATAAAAGTAATAAAACTCAATTACCTTGACAGTATTAAAATTCTCCATATTATGGAGGACAAAAATTAGATTCACATTGAACAAATTCCTGCTTTGGAGGACTGCACCAAGGCGAACGTGAGCTGCTCCTCCAAAACCCAACTCCCCTTCCAAATCATCTTCAGTCGGAAACGTGAGCTACTCATCCAAAGCCCGTACATAACTTTCTTAAAAAACAAATCTAGTAGAAATCTCATCACAAGCTATCAACCCAGTATTGTTATAAAAATCCACATGATTGTCGAATTTTTGAATCCAAGCTTGTCGACTAATAAAAACACAATGCGAAAAAGGAATATCCATGATAAAATAAACCCAATCAATGATAAGGGACTAAATAAAATTGATTACATATGGGGGAGACCATGGAAGAAAAATCACAATAGGATTAATCACAGTTTTCTTAGTAAAATAGATGTCCCAAATAAAACAATAATGGAAATACTCATAAAAACAAAATACTCTAAGGAAAACCCCAAAAAAAAGAAATCCCCATTTGATAAGAGAAATCACAACAAGGGCAATATATGTGTATGGGAGGGATCACCTTTTGCCCTCCTATGCAAAGACAAACTGGTCATGATCATACGATATTGGAACTGTAGGGGGATTGAAAAACAAACCTTCTGGACTAACATGAACGAATGGCGATCGCTAGATCATGTACAAATGCTAATCTTAGCAGAAACAAAGACTGAAACAGAACCAAAGGAATCCTTATGGGAAAATGCGGGATTCACAAACATGTGTTGGTCCTCGGCTTCTGGTCGGGCCGGGGGTATTGCTCTATTCTGGAATGAAAACTCCTTCATAGACGAATCCATCTCGGTGATTATTCATCTCCCAAGAATTATTGGCGTAAAATACGAGAGTATAAAAGAGAACTTTGAGTGTCTAATGCTGTTTGTATACGCACCCCCAAACCCCCTACGACTTTTGGAGAAATCTATACATTCTGATTACCCAAAGCAACATTTCATGCCTAATCATGGGAGATCTAAACGAAATAAGCCAACCATCGGATAAGAGCGGAGGGGCAGAAACCCTACCTGGGAGATTTCTGAGAATAATGGAATTCAAAGATGCATGCTCCTTGCTGGAAATCCTCTCGTACGGTAACCCCTTTACTTGGAGAAAGAAACAATTTGGCCCAGATAACATTCTTAAAAAACTTGACAGGGTGCTTGTCCAACATGAAATAATCGACATGTTCCCTGATTTGGCAACTAAAAATGGAGCATTCTCTAACTTGGACCACTGCCCTATTACAATTAACATTTCCAAGAACACTAGCTTTAAACCACCCCCTTTTAAATTTGAAAACATTTGGCTGCAAAGGAGAGAGATCCGAAATATTGTTAAACAAGCATGGAGAGCTTCATGTGCCGGCTCTGCTATGTTCCGAATTACATACAAATCAAAAATCCTCAAACAAAAGGCTAAAAATTAGAATAAAAAAACATTTGGAAACATCTTCCGACAAGTACAAGAGGTTGATGAGGCCCTAATCGAAATACAATCTATCCAACAATCTAACCAAGACCCAAAAGCATAAACAAGAGAACAAAGTCTATTATCTAAACGAGAAAAGCTACTCTTTTTTCATAAAACTTACTGGAACCAAAGAGCTAAATCAAAACACTTAAAGTTAGCAGATACTAACTCCGCCTATTTCCATAGAGTAGCCACAGGGAGAAGAAATCGAATGATAATTAGAACAATCACCTCGACAGAAGGAACAAACATAATTGGCAATGAAAACATTAAAAGGGAAATTCAAAGAGACTTTGAGAAAAGATTTAATCGGGAACAAATGTAAAGGAAATTAGAAGAATACCTTTCCGAAATCAACTCAATCATTACAGAAGAGGAAAACAAATCACTTACTCAACAACCAACAAACAGTGAAATCAAAAAAGCAGTCTTCTCAATGGGGAACAACAAATCCCCCGGCCCTGATGGAATGACGGTTGAGTTCTACAAAAATTACTGGGACATCGTTGGCTCTGATATCATCCGGGCTACAAAAGCTTTCTTTCACTCTGGCAAAATGCTAAAACAAATTAACCACACTTTTATCTCCCTCATACCAAAAATTGATAACCCCTCCATGACTACACACTATCGCCCGATTAGCCTATGCTCTACCTTATATAAAATCATCTCAAAGATAATAACAGAACGGCTGAAAATTGTAATAGGAAAACTTATACATCCATTACAAGAAGCCTTCGTTTCCGACAGAGCAATCCAAGATAACATCCTAATAGCACACGAGATATTCCACTCCTTTTGTACTAGAAAAGGTTCCAAGGGGTGGGCTGCAATAAAACTTGATATGGAGAAAGCATACGACAGAGTAGATTGGCATTTCACGAAAGCAGTTCTTCAAAAATTTGGATTCAACCAAAAATTTGTGGATATTATTATGGAATGTGTGACTACAGTCTCTTTCTCTGTTTTAGTAAACAACGGCCCTACGGATCCTTTCAAACCTTCAAGGGGTTTGAGGCAAGGGGACCCCCTCTCCCCGTTTCTCTTCCTGCTCGGGGCAGAAATTCTTGCTCGTAAACTCTCAAGGGAGGCAGATTCTTACCACAACAACATCGGATTTAAATTTGGTCATTCGGGTCCCTGTGTTCCGTTTCTGGCCTTTGCAGACGACATAATAATATTCTCGAAAGGGAGTAATTCTGCATGTACAAAAGTTAAAGAGATAATTGAAGACTATTGTAAATTCTCAGGGCAAAAAGTAAATTACCATAAATCGTCATTTCAAACCACCCCATGTATTCCTAGATCAAGGGCTCGTGACCTAGAAGGAATTCTAAATATACCCCTTGAACGAAACCTGGAAAAATACTTAGGCTGTCCCATAATAAATGGGAGGGTTACCAAGAAAACCTTTGGCGAAATAATTTGCAAATCTAAAGACCAACTGAGCAAATGGCGTGCTAATGCCCTTTCTCAACAAGGCAGAGCAACCCTAATAGTGTCTAACTTATCATCAAAACCTTTATACTCAATGCAGAGCTTCATGCTTCCGGCAGCGGTCCACAAACAACTAGATCAAATCAACAGAACCTTCTTATGGAACAAAGATGCGCAACATAGCCCATTAATCAGTTGGGATAAAATATGTAAATCAAAAAGGGATGGAGGACTGGGAATTAGAAAAACCTAAGATATGAATGAAGCTCTTCAACTAAAACTCCTCTGGAAAATTCTGGCTGAACCGGAAAATAACTGGGTAAAAATCATACAATATAAGTATTTGAAAGAAAACCACATCCTTACCTACTCTAGAAAAGGCAATGCCTCGTGGCAATGGTCGAAACTGAGTTATCTAATTCCGAAATTCAAAACGGGACTCATTTGGCAGGTGGGGGATGAGAAATCAATTAAGTTCTGGGAAGATAATTGGGTGGCTACGACACCTCTAAAAGACAAAATAGACTCCCAACATAACATTAATCCACATGATTCCGTAAGCAACTTCATAATAGGAGGACAATGGTGGAAGGAAAAACTTGAATCGGTACTTCCTAAGCCCATAGTAGAGAATATTATGAAAATCCCCTTGCCAACCACCCCCTTGCAGACAGACTGTATTGGTGGCCCGCCAAAAAGGGTTGGTTCACAACGACAAGTGCCTACAATTTAATCTCATCCACACCACATAGACCATCAGATGAGTACTCATGGATCTGGAAACTTGACGCCCCACCTAAAGTTAAGAACTTTATTTGGAAAATAAAACAAAAAGGACTCCCCACGGCTACCCGATTGGCCCTAAAAGGGGTGGCGGTACCGAACACATGTTCTTTGTGCAACCAGTTCGTGGAAGATGATATTCATCTATTCATAGAATGTCCCATCAACAATTTCCAACAACAATTCCCTGGACAAGTTTCCAAAAACATTAACAACCTAATTACAGAAAACAGAGATATGAATCAAATTTTAGGCTCCACTCTTCCGATGGAGAAGAAACAACATATAGAAATGAGATGGTAGACCATTTGGTTCATAAGAAATCAAACAATCTTTAGAAATGAAACAATCCCCTCTGCAGAAGCTATCAAGAAAATGATCACAACTAATATTGAAAATTGGAGGAAAGCTAGTAGATGGAATGAAATGGAGGATGACGGCATACAGAAACAAAATAAAGGAAAAGGACTCTCTGGGAACAATAGGAAAACCTACCGATGGAGGAAGCCTCCGGAGGTCAAATATAAACTAAACTTTGACGGATCATTTAAATCAACCACAGATAGTTCCATTGGATACATTATCAGAGACTGGCGTGGAAACCCAATCAACATGGGTGGAAAAGCTAGGGGTGGACAATCACCCCTTATAGCGGAAGCCTTAGCTCTACATCTAGAGATAGAAAAAGCAATAGAACTAAACATACATAATCTAATAATAGAAGGAGACTCTAAGATTATCACGGACTATCTAGGATCACAAGTTGGATGTCCTTGGGAAATAGAAATGGTTATGTCAGATATCCTAAGCCTTCTCAAAGGAATAAGGAATGTAAGTATATCACATATCCCCCGTATTGGTAATCGGGTAGCGGATAAGGTTGCACACCTTAGCTACTCTACCAGGGGGCTGAGCTATACCTAGATACAGGTCTTCTCGACCTCATCCGGCAAGATGCTTTCGGTTAGGGTCCCCCATCTGAATTTTTACCTAATAAAAAAAATCAATGAGAAAACATACAAGTTGACATTGTCACATGGTATTAGAGTCTAAAGATTATTTTTTTCAGCCATCTCATTCTCTATCGTGCCTCTTCTACTGCCCCACAACACTACCATGGCCAATCCTGCTCTCAACGGCGACATATTGCTCGCCGCTAACACCACTACCACTACTCCTCTCAATTTTCAAATTCACAACATTACAATCAAACTTGACGGTGACAACTATTCCCTCTAGAAAAACATCATTCTCCGCTCTTGAAGCCTTTGAACCCGAAAGCTTATTGACTGACACCAAGCCACCACCCAAAACCCTTCTTGGCGCCACTGCCGATACCGAGCCGATCGTCAACCCTGACTTCACCACTTGGCGCCATCGCTTTGTTTTCCTTTGGCCCTGCTCTACGATTGCGTCATCACTCGCTGCTCCTCAGCCGTCGACGCTTGGTCTACGCTTGAACACACCTATCAGGCCCATACTCGAGGTCATTGAATGGCCCTCAAACAACAACTTCAGTTCCTTACCAAAGGCGCCTTGACAATGATGGAGTATATCCATCAAAAGCGAGCTATCGCCGACTCCCTTGCCGAGAATCTCTACACCGTCGACTCTGAAGACCTCGCTAGTTACATCCTCAATGGTATGGACTCTTCCTTTGGTCCCTTTGTCCTCTCGCTCATGATGCGCACGGCGGCATGGGCATCCTCAACATTGATGAACTTGCCGGCTTGCTTCTACCAGAGGAGGCGAGGATATTTCGTGATCGACCAACAGGCCACTTCCTCCCTCATACCCTTATCGTCGTCATCGACCTCGTCGAGCACCGCCCCTACTGCCAACGTCGCCGCCTCCTCTTGCATTAACCGCTGTCCCAATCTTCTTTCGTGCCAACCATCCAGAAGTCGTGGCCAGTTGTCTGAATCCCCTGCCGATGGTGCACTTAGCGGAGGCTAAGGCTAAAAATTGGTCGCCGCCACCAGTGCCAGATTTGTGGCAAATTGGGCCATCTTACCCTGAATTGCTACAATCGCCTCAACGGGGCTGAGTTCCCACCTCGTTGTCACGACAACACCACTCAGTAAAACTCTATCAACTACTCTTCTTCCTCCTCTATTGTTGACCCTTGTGGTATTTCGACTCAAACGTCATTGATCATGTGACTCTTGACTTATAGAAGTTGCACATCTCTGACACCTACACTGGCTCAGATCGCCTCGATGTCGAGAACAATAAATGTCTTCCTATCTCTCACACTAGTTCCTCTTATTTGCCTGGATTATCTGCAGTGTGAAATTACCTTTTGTTCACCATGTCCCTACCTTAACTAAAAGCCTCCTGATCGTATATAGCCCTTACCCATGATAATGATGTTTTTATGGAATTCTTCCGTGAAAAATGTTTTGTCAAGACCTTGCAAGGCAAAATCCTCCTCCACGGCACAACTGAGAATGGCCTCTATCGCCTTCACACACTCACTTCCCCATCTCCTCGCACCGCCTTCATCAGCTCCCGTACATCTCTTGAAGGTTGGCATCGGCATCTAGGTCATCCATATGTGTCTGTTCTTCGCTACTTTAGGAAAAAACGTAGGACTCACTTGCCTGCCAGTCATGTGCCCTCTGCTTCTCCCTTTGATTTAGTTTATTCAGATGTTTGGGGCCCTGCCCCTATCTTGTCTTTAAATGGTTTTCACTACTTTGTGTTCTTTGTTGACGATGCCACGAAGTTTATTTGGATCTATTTTTTATATCATAAATCTCAATTGCTCAATATCTTAGTTTCATTTCTTGCAATGATCAAGACTCAATTCAACACCACAATTAAATGCCTACAATCCAACTGAGGAGGATAATATCGATCCGTCTTCCCCTACCTTGAGTCTCAGGGCATCATTCATCGTCAGTCATGTCCCTACATACAAGAACAAAACGGTGTTATTGAAAGGCGCAACCGCATCTTAGTAGATAAATGATTTGCACTCCTTGTCCAAGCCAAGCTACCTCTCCCTTTCCGGGAACATTCATTTATTACCGTCATCTCCCTCCGCAACAGAACCACCACCCAACTTCAACACCAATCCCTTTTCCACCTTCTCTACTCCAGAGATTCGGATCACACTCTTCTCAAAGTGTTTGGTTTCCTGTGTTACCCATTCATTTGGCCTTACAACCCTCACAAGTTAGACTTTTGCACTCTTCCGTGTCTTTTCCTAGGATATAGCTCTACACATAAATGTTTTTATATTTATCATGTCGCCACCAATAGAACATTGCCCGCCATATGGTCTTTGATGAGACTGATAATGCATATTTCATATAGGCATTATAGGTAGTTCTTATTGCATTTAGATAGGAGTTTTGTATATGTTTTAGTCTAGTTCCGTATCTTTCTTGTGAAGTGTTCGAGTTCGGAATCTATGTGTGTTTAGTATTTATTCTGCAGTTTTACATTTCGACCTTGGATGAGATCTTAGAGGAGCTTAAATGACATATTTTAGAGCAAGAAGACTAAGGAAAGAGCTACAAAGGAGCAAGGAAGCACAATGTCGAAGCTAAGGAGAAAGTTCGTCACTGTTGGGACGGCGCCCGCCGCTTTTCCACCGGCGCCCACCTCTACCCCGTGTTCAACACTTGCTTAGTCCGAAGATCTTATTAGATTATTCTATTATTATCTTATTCTCTAGGGTTTTGCACGACTCTATTTAGGTTATTTTCATTCATTTGTTAAGAGACACAAGTTATGGAGAAGAGAGAAGTACATTTGAGATATATGAGCGTTACTTTGGCTATGAGTTTCTAAATTCATAGTTTCGCCTGTGATTCAAAGGCACGGTTGAATGAATTGTGAGGATTTGATTTCTATTAGTTCTTTCTAAGTATATTTATCATCTTGTTCTTATTGATTATATTTGTGTTCCTTTCTATGATTGATCACCATGTTTGGAATTGCATCTATGCTATGAATTCGTTGTTGTTTTCTAGATAGCAAACGAAGCCATTGATTTAGTGATATTTATATGTCTTTATAGTGGATGATTTCGATTGATCTATGTTGATAGGTGTTTATAGGGTCGAGAGGGTTGCTCCCTTGTCTTCTATTTGCATTGAATCGATATGCCAATTGGTCTTAGAACTTGAGTGTTTAATGCTATTCTTTAGTGATATTGAATAAGAAGATTGTATCTTTGCGGACCTATCAACCTTAGTCAAGTCGACATATGCTTTAGAAATATCTATTGAATCAATCCTAGGATCTTGAGCCTTCTTTAGGCTTCTTCTTCCATCTTCAACCTTCTTCTTCCATCTTCATTTTCTTTTGAGCCCTCTTGCCTCTCGCCACCCAATCCACATCCCACAGCTCGCCTTCCTCTCCTCTCTCTTTCACGCTCGATCGCTCCCGCCTCTCGCCGCCTAGCCAATGACTCACATCTCCTCTCCTCTTTCGCTCGCCCTATTGAGCCTTGATTCAGATACAGCGCTCGCCCTTGGCCTCGCTTCAAATCTGACGCTCGCAGCCGCCCTCGGCCTTGCTCGACGCTCCCAGTCGGCCTTGGCCTTGCTCGACGCCCGCTTCGTATCCGCCCTCTCTTCTTCTCTCGCTCTCCCTCTCATCTATAAAATACCGCCCCAATTCCCTCCACAATTTAAATAGAGCCTCTTATTGAATCTTGGCTTCTAGTAATTGTATTCGTCTATTTGAAAGGTAGCAATTGTTCAGATTGTTTGTTCATTTTTAAGAAGATGAAGCATCTTGTTTCTAGGGTTTTGTTTTCTATCGATTTACTTTGATGATTGTAGATATTAGGGGAGTGTGATTGCAAATTGTAATTTGCAATACAGTTCAAGCCCAAGACAAGTAAAAAAAAAAGGCTATTTCCAAACTTGTTTCTAGGGTTTTGTTTTCTTTCAATTCGATTTTGATGACAGTAGATTAGAGGGAGTGTTGGATTGCAATTTACAATAACAGTACAGTTCAAGCAAGAAACAAGGGAAAAAAGTTTTTTTTTTAAATGGTTCATCTTGTTACACGGGTGATAATGCATATTTCTAATAGGCATTACAGGGTAGTTTAGATGCACTTGCATTGTAGAATATGCATGTTTTACTGTTAATTTAGATTAAACTCTTTTCTGGCAAAGTTCGGAATATATCTACGCTATTTCGGCTGAATTGTGCAGACTCGTAGATCTGATATGGTGGAAAGCAAGGAAAAGGTGAAAAATATAGCCAAGTAAAGTCGAGAAATCAAGTTAAGAAGAGAAATAATGGAGGGCAGAAAGAACGAGGAAAGAACGAAGAAAAATCTAGCCTCTGGGGATGTATGGCTGCTAGCGAGTGATGCTCGCTGCCAGCGAGTGGAACCAGCTGCGCAGCAAGCGAGCAACAAGATCCAACGAGAGATCAAGCGAGCAAGCACCCACAACCCGCTGCCAGCGGATGGACTCGCTGCTGTGGAAACCCTCGCTACCAATGGGTTGCACCAGAAGAAGACACGGCCCCTACTCGCGCCAACGGATGACCGGACTCGCTCTAGCAAGTGGGAGCTCTCGCTTCAGCAAAAGATCTCTCTCGCGGCAACGGAACCGAAGAGGCTTGACAAATTTCGAAGGCATAAAGATTCGCTGATGGCGGGCTGGTAGCGAGGAGCTAGCGAGAATCCAACAGAAGAGGGACCAAGACAACTGCTGCTAGTGGAAATCTTTTCGCTGCTAGTGAAATCTGACGCTTGTTTAAATATGAAAAGTCTATCTTCTATCTAGTTTGTTTAGGAAGATTCTATCTAATTTGTCTATCTTTTACATTGTTTATTCAAGACTTTAGGCTTATAAAAAAGATGTTTGGGGTTAGTTTTATCATTCATTCAAGGAGAGCAATCACCATAGAAGAGAAGATAGCATAAGTAAACCATGATCGGTTAATTTTCCTAGTTTTTCCGACAGAGGAGAAATGTCGTTAGGTTTCACCTTGCTAAAGAAATAACCTAAACTAACTAGCAAACTCGTATAGCGGATAAGTAAGGGGTCGAACCCATAGAGAAACAAGTATTTCAATGCAATGTGTATTTATCAATTATGACACTAAAGATAGAATAGGAATATGAAGGAAGATAGACAATGCAAATAAACTAAGATAAAGATGCGAATAGGAACAAAGAGAAGACAAAAGATAAGAGTGTGGTTTGCCTACAATTTGCAACATTGGTTGATTTACTTGATCCTTGGGGTGATTGCAATATTATTTCTAATCTTATCAACTGGACATCCCGCAAGCAGAAAGTTGTTGCTCGTTCCAGCACAGAAGCAGGGTACAGGGCACTTGCATATACCACAACTGAGCTTCTGTGGATTCAGCAGTTGCTCGTTGACCTATGTAGCCCACATCAGTCGCCCCATGTGCTTCTTTGTGACAATTTAAGAGCCGCATTCATGACCACTAATCCTGTTGTCAGACCTCGCTCCAAATACATCAAGCTAGATTACTTCTTTGTTCGTGAACAGGTTGAAGATGACAATTTGGTTATTCGACACGTCTCCTTAAATTGGTAAATAAAGAGCGGTCATCCGGAGTTTGAACCGGGGACCTTTGGGTACTACCCGTAAGTCTTTTCCACTCGGCACGTCTCCTCTGTCAACTAACATGCCGACATCCTCACCAAACCACTCGGCACGGCTCAATTTTGTGAACTTCGATTCAAGCTTCAACCCTTGAGCTTGCCAGGGGTAATAATCGTATATAAGATTTACCACAATTTGTATCTATCTTGATGTAACTACAATTATTCTTTCTACTCATTTTCTTCCAGATAAGATTTGTATATCGTATACCTTTATTTATCAATGGAAAAAGACACAAGTTGACATTCTCACAACTTTCATTTTAAAAAATGATTTTCTCCCAATTAATTATGAGTTATATATTGACATATTGTCAATACAAATGGTATAAACAAAATACGAATAAGCAGAAGTGAGGGTTAGTCGACCAAACATAAATTATTGGGACATAAAATTTAGGCTAAATTGCATAAAATCACCCTTTAGAATACCAATTTGTTATAAACCATTCTTTAAATTAATATTTTTAGGAAACTACATATCCTATAAATAACTTTCATCTTAAAATCAACCACCCCGAAATTATTCGTTTAAATCTAGGTTAGAAATTTTTCTTATAATTATAATTATTAGTGGCAGGGCATAAAAGATCAGCAAATATATTGCTCTAACTTGTTTTCAATTTTCATGTGGTAAAAGGAAGGCAGAGATGAAAAGTTGTAGAAGGGCAAATTTAACACCCTTTTCACCACAATCATTAAAGAGCACATGGGGCATAAAAAAATCACTAACAAATTTTGGGGTTCCCTTCAATGTCCATCTTTACTAAGGTAATTCCTGTTGTCGTGGTGTGGAAGAGAATAACTTAATTTTCGAGGTATTTTGAAAATCTTGTTTCATGCTCATATTTTTCCATTGAATTTTCAAAGTTCACATAATAACATCTAACTATAAAAATAATCTTTCTTAAGGTTAAATTCCACATGTTGTCCAACTATAAGTCTATTACCATCTACACTACCCACTTACTATATTTATAAAAAAAAAATATTTTTTCCACATATCATTCTCGTTTAAACCAATAACTTGAATCAATCATTTTTATTTATATCTAAATCTAAATCTTAATATTATATATTACTTTTAAAACATGAATAAAACTTTTAAGCTTCGTAGAGCCAAATCTGTAAGACACATGCACTGGAATTACAAATTCAACATCGTTATTGAATAATATCATTTCGGTCGAGAAAGTTACCTGGAATGTCAAGGGAAAACCCAGTAGCCCTTCACCAGCCCGATCGACATTCGACTTCATTTCAGTGACACTCCATTCTATGGCACCTGACAATGACACATGGGTGACCTCGTACAGGATCCTGTCCCAGGGGAATGCCAAGAATTGATCGATGTTCTCCACAAGCCTCACAATCCATTCTTATAGAGGTTTCCTGCTTTTCCCTAGCAGAATTCCTTCCACAATGAGGAGGAGATCAAGCTTAAATCTTTATAACACTCGACTCCTTTAACATCGACGTTTTGCAAGCATACTCTAGCTCACCCAACGTCACCCTCTCGTTTCTGAAAAAGTCATTCACAACCTTCCTGTCCCCCTTCTAGTCTCCTCCCTGGGGTCGCCCAAAATGCAGCCCAGTCATCGCACAAACTCCTTGATCGAGAAGCGGAGGAGCTTTCCTTGTAGCATGTACCAAGTCGCCCATTTCTTCTCCATCACAAGTTGTCGTTGTAGTGCATAATACAACAACTATGATGAGAACTATACTCGGCTTTCCAACTGGATAATCCCCCAAAGTTGGCTTCCTTGCAACTTATCCCAATCAAGCTGGTCGAATCAGTCGTCCATGTTTGGTAGCATTGACACTCTCGCATATTGATTCATCAATCCCCGGAAGTGCTTCGTTTTGATATATTATAAACCTCAATCAATTTTTCTACTCGTCAATAGCCTCGTTTCATCCAACTAATCACCTATATTTGTTCTACTCATCGATAGCTTCGTTTTGATATATTATAAACCTCAATCCGATAACCAAGTAAAAAGTTATGAATATTTTAAAGTTAAATACAAATTAATTATTTCAAATGTCTTTTAATAAATCACGATGCTTTTTTATTTTAATCAATTTTATATTTTGGTAATATAATTCAACCCAAGAGCTTCGAATCAGTAGGTTATATTACTAAATTCGATAATTATAAATAAGAAATTATGCAAGTTTAAAGTTTGTATATATTGTTACACATTATTGAATGCTAAGAGAACAAAAAGTTACATATTGACTTTGTAGATTTTAAAAGATACTAGCTCCGTTCAGAAATAAGTGACGTTTGATTTTTTGACACGTTTTTTAAGGAGTTAAAAATTATATAAAATATAAAGTTTCTAATTGAATTCTTTATATAATTTTATAGTACATATTAGTTATAAGTTTAAAATTATTTTAAAAAAATTAATAAAAAAGTTAATATTTTATATAGTTTTTAGCTCATTAATGAACGGATGGAGTATATTTTTGGATGAAAAGAATGATGTTATAGATTAAAATGATATTATTTTTTTCGTTTATAGAGAAAAAATATATAAGAACTAATGGCTCGGTTTTATAATAAAACACCAATGTTTTGAAAAAAAAAATGTGTTTTTAACTAAAAAATGTTATTTAAATCTAAAATATCATAGCTTTTGTTCACTAAACTATAGAAAAAACTATCAAAAAATAAATCAACAATTTGTACCAAACTTTACCCCTTTGATAAAGTTTTAGCTCCGTCAGTGATTGTATTCTACAGTATAAGATTATGAAGGGGTGCATCCCAAAATCTCATTAAAAGAATAAGAAGAAAAGCAAGTGAGGAGGAAAATCAAATGTGAAGCTTTGGACATAATAATAACTAATGGAGACTCACAAGTCTCACAAGTGTCTAAAGATGGCATATATGTGCATTGGGAACATTATATGTCACAATCATCATTGGTGGAAAAAAGACATGAAAATCCAAAAAGGGTACAATTTTACACAGACCAATTATTATTTTGCAAGTTTTCATCTTGACTTTTCTTTTTCACATACATATATGCTCCCCATGTGCAAATTCATCATTTTTCTTTAAAAAAAAATATGTGCAAATTCATCCCTTCTCAAACTTCCCTTATGTCATTTTTTATGGTTACTCTTTGAAGTTTTTGTGATTATCAAACCAAGTTTGCCTAATAAAAAAGAATTTAATACAATGTAATGTCCATAGGAGGAGTTAAGCTTCTTTTGGATTGTTATCCTTTATAACATATAATTTATAATGCATCATACATATTATAATGCAACATTATGCATTATAAATTTTAATAAGTGGTTATCCAAAAATAAACTCTAATTGATGTATAAGCTGGCTCCAGGTTCGCTTAAAAATTAATTTTTCTTTGTCTATTCATTTGTTGTTTTCCCCAACAATTTGAAATTGTTTTTTTTTTTTGGTCCAGAAGCGGGCAAAGTCCGGGGTTTTATTTCAAATTAACAAAATCAAACAGCAGCAGCATAGTCCAAAAAATCAAAGTTAATACAAGGAGGAACATGGAATTCCTCAAAGCTAGAGGTCCTTCCTAAAGCCCAGTTTGCTAGCGTGTCCGCCATGGAATTAGCCGAACGTCGTACCCACTTCAGCTTTACCTGGTGGCCATCATCTTCCACCAGTTTGCGACATTCTTGCAGGAGATAGGCATCCGGGTGCGCTGATGGCTGCGCTACATGTAACAGCTCAACAATCACCTTGGAGTCTGTTTCCACTTCCAACCGGGGGATCTGTAACCGTCTACTCATCCTTAATCCATGAACCAAAGCCCACAGCTCAGCCCTTAACGCAGAGCAGTCCCCACATCGAAATCCAAATGCTCCTCTGAACCCTCCCAAGTGGTCACGGAATACACCTCCGCCACCAGCAGGACCCGGATTTCCTCTTGACGCTCCATCGACGTTCAACTTAATCCATCCTTCCAGCGGTTTAGACCAAACGTCACTCAATTCTGTCCTTGTGGTCGATGGCCCTGTAGGCAGCTCCAACCTCCCAATTGACGCCGCATAATGGGCAGTGAGCTCAAGTGCTCTTGCTGCTACTCCTTTGCAATCATCCTTATGCTCATGAATTAATTTGTTTCTACTCTTCCAAATTTGCCAGAGCATATTAGCAAATGTGGCAATGTCACCCCCTCCACTCGGTCTTGTATTCTTGCCGATCCATTCCCCAATATCCAAAGAAACAAAGAAGTCCCTCCCCTGGTCAGCATTGATGATCTTCAACCATTCCTCTTTCACCACCGAGCAGTCACGCAGTAAGTGCAACCCTGTCTCAACTTCTGGGCAGCGGGGGCAGACATCAGACGTAGCTAGATGCCGTCGGACCCTCGTGCTGTTCGAAAGGAAAGCGTCATGGGCCGCTAAGTAAGTGAATGCCCTTGCTCTTTGTTGCACAGGTAGCCGCCATATACACTTCCACATCTTCACTTCATTGACATTAGCATTACTCCCCCTAATAAATTGAAGGGCAGATTTAGTACTAAACATACCCGAGGGCGTCGGAGCCCAATACAGCTTGTCCCTTGCCTCGTCTTCCCCTACGACATACATCGACTGCAGCTGTGTCAAGACTGATGGCGGGAGATGAACTGATAGTACCGGCCAATCCCACGAATTATCCTTCCATAGCTCCTCCACCGTAGCACCTACTAGTTCATCCGGGATGTCTGACGTGGCCACATCGATAAGTGGCTCCGGATTCAACCACGGATGAAGCCAAAATAGGGTCGACCGTCCATTTCCAATTGATGTCCGGAGGTTTGGTGTGAGCACCTCCGCCCCGTGCAGTACCGCCCTCCATGTCCTAGATGCTCCCGCTCTCCTTTCGAACATATCGACATCAAGTCTGCCCTTGCAATATTTCCCACGAAGTACTCGGCTCCACAACGTCGATGGGTTCTGAAGCATACGCCAACCCAGTTTTGCCAGAACCGATTGGTTAGTTGCACGCATCGGGCGGATCCCCAGCCCACCCTCTTCCACCGGACTAGTAATCACTGTTTGGTTAAGGAGATGGATCTTTCTGCTCTCACTTGTGGATCCCCAAACAAAGCCTCTGATTTTTCTATCAATCGCATCACAAATGTCCCGGGGCACAAATGCCGATTGCATTGCATAGAGAGGCAGACTCGTTAGCACTGACTTGGCTAGAGTGATCCGTCCTGCAAACGACAGGGTCCTCGCCTTCCAACCATTCAACTTCGATGACACTTTGTCCACCAGATAGTTATACCGTTCCGCTGTCATTCTTCCGCACGCTGTTGGAACCCCTAGATAATTGCCAAATTCGGCCGCAACAGGGATCCCCAATTCAGCGCTTACAAGGGGCTTCACAGCGGCACTAACATTCCTCGAGAATAGAACACTGCTCTTCCCATAATTTACCTTCTCTCCCGACCTCCCACAAAACTCGTCCAGGATCTGCCTAATCAACCGGCCCTGCTCCACTGATGCTTCCGACAAAAGCACTAAGTCATCAGCGAAGAACACGTGCGATAGCGCTACCTCCCCCACCTTTACCGGTTTCCATTTCCCATCCCGAACAGCTCCCTCGATCAGATGCGACAGCCTTTCCATGCACAATACGAACAAATAGGGGACAATGGGTCTCCCTGCCTAATTCCCCGCGTTGCTGAGAACCTTGAGGTCTTATCTCCATTCCATAACAGCTCCATCCGGGCTGATGTTTGTCCTTGCATAATAACCTCACTTAGCTTGGATGGTATCCCTGCCTCATTCAGTGTTTCGCGAAGGACCTCCCACCTTATGCGGTCGTAGGCCTTCTCAAGATCAATTTTAATCATCATCCATTTCCGCCTTCGACGTTCTGACATTGAATGCAGGGCTTCTTGTATAATGACCACATTATCGATTATTTGTCGACCCGGCACAAAGCTCGCTTGTGTCGGCGCGATCAACTCAGGTAATACGGGCTTCAACCGACTAACAATTACCTTCGACACCAGTTTATATATAACATTTAGGAGGGATATAGGCCGAAACTGCGAAGGGAGAGTCGGAGCCTGCACCTTTGGAAGCAAAACCAGAAGCGCATCACCCACCCCCTCCGGGAACACGCCCCCATTCAACATTCCTAAGACAGTGCCGACCACTTAAGACCCCACAACTTCCCAATTACGTTGATAAAATATAGCCGGAAACCCATCCGGCCCGGGCGCCTTGTAAGGGCCCATGTTCTTCACTGCATCCCAGACCTCCGAAGCTTCAAACGGCCGCTCCAATCCCTCTCGTTGTGCAACTCCTAATGGTGGAAATCCAGTTCGAGGCCAAACTGTTTCGTGCGTCCCGGCCAGTGGCTCAGCTGTATATAGCCCTTTGAAGTAATCCATCACCATACCACGCACAGACGCCGCGTCCGTTACCCATTGCCCTTCACCATTCAGCAGTGCCGACGTCCTGCTCGCTTTCCTTCTTGCTACAGTCGAAATGTGATAGAACCGAGTGTTCCTATCCCCCTCAATTAGGAACGAAGCCCTTGACTTCTGAAACCAAAGTGCTTGTTCTTGGGCTAGTACTTCTTGCAACGACTCGCTGACCTCCTTTTCAAGTCGTAGGTAGTGTGAATTAGGTCCCTGAGCAAGTTTCTTTTTTATTCCTTCAAGTCTCCCCCATAAATTCCGCTTCTGCTTAAATATATTGCCATATACCTCTTTATTCCACTTTGAAAGCTCATCTGTCAGACTAACCAAAGCATCACATACCTCGACATCAGTACGCCAAGTTTCACTCAACATGGATTTAAAATTTTCATGGAGCATCCATGCCGCTTGGAACCTAAACGGACGGTTGCTTCCAATCGGGTCCCCATCAGACCCCAACCGGATCAAGATGGGGCAATGATCCGAGTGTGGAGCTGTTAGGTGATCCACCCTAGCATCCGGGAACCTTTCACTCCATTCAGTCGTGCACAAGGCCCTGTCTAACCTTGCAGATTTACGATTCTCTGCAGACCGGCCATGGTTCCAAGTGAACGGAACCCCATTGAAACCCAAATCCACTAATTGGAGATCATCAATATGCTGTCTGAACCTGGCTGATTCCCTATTCGATCCGATCGATGAGCTCGTCCTTTCCTCCGGACCGACTGTAGCATTGAAATCACCCGCGAGCAGCCACGGCTTCCCATTGTTTCTCGCAAATTCTTCAAGCGACTGCCATAGATCCAGTCGACGAGCCGGCACCGGCGCAGCATACACTGCAGACAGCACCCACGGTTCCTCCCCTACACGTTCAATTTCAGCAGTGATATGTTGAGGATTCAGGTCAAGCATCGTGACAGTCACTTCCGAGGTTCTCCAAAACAACCAAATCCCTCCCGAGAACCCCTCCGCCTCTACTCTTCTACTTCCATCGAAGCCCAGTCTTGCACAAACTCTCTCCGCCGAATCCCCGCTGATCCGAGGTTCAACCAAAGCAACCACCTTTGGGTCATACAGGCGTATGAGCTCACGGATGGAATTCAAGAATCCATTGCTTGCCGCTCCGCAAACGTTCCAAACTAATATGCTTACACTATTCATAGAAACTATGATGTTGTTCATGTTACGTAGTATGTCCTGGTGACTCATTGGGAACTCCAAAGAGTACGCAACAAGTGCTTCAGCAAGCCGATCAAGGGCTCTGTCCACTGGCGCCGGCAACGACACCTTGCATAGCATCGGCATTGTTTCCGCTATCATCGGGAGGAAATCGCACCGTACTTTGTTCGTTATTCGGGGCGTGATAACTTGAAAAGGCCCCGTCCGGCGGTCTGACAGGAGGACGCTCGCAGCTCTCTCGAAGTGGATCATCTGAAGCCTTGGGATCGGCTCCATTGCTTGGGGTGGTGATGACGGGTGGGGTAGGGTTTTTGGACGACGATGGTGGTGGAAACGAAGTTTGAAGTTGGATATTAGGGTTGATGTTCTGTTGATTTAAAAAACGAATCGGTTCAGGCTTGTTTGGTGGCGTCTGATCGGGCTTAGTGGCTGTATTTGGAGCCTGGGCTTGTTTCGGGTCAGGTATATTGACATAGCTGGACTTGGATCGGGTCGTGTGTGGTTTCCTTGAATCAGAATCGGGTTTAGTCTTAGAAGAATTGTCCACGTTCCTCTTTTTGTGCTTATCTTTCCCATTTTCTTTAATATTCTCCTCATTATTCGCACTCTCAAGGTTTCCTCCCGGATTCTCCGAATTACCTTCCTCCGTCGAATTCGGGATCTCTTCCTCCACAACCAGCGAATCGAATCTCCCGGAGATCACGATTTCCTTCGCTTGACCCGAATTGTTCGCTTCACCGGCATGGTTCGCCGCCGATTGGCTGTTTCCTGACTTGTCCCCTGCACCTCTCGGAGTGTGTTTATTGTTGCCGTCCGACCCACTAGCCTGATTCCTCGTCGGCTGAGCCCTTCTCCGACCCGTTTTCTTGGCTTGCATCCACTCTCCGTGGGAGCTGACCTCGATATTATGCTTGTCCGATGGCTCCTGGTTACTCCCCGGCTGTCCTCCTACAGCTTCGCCTTCTTTCTCTACCACTCCACAGCTTTCAATACTATGGCCAACTTTGCCACACTTAAAGCACATTAATCTGAGTCCCTCATACTGTATCGGCCATATCTTGCCATCCATCTTGAATTTCGAGAGCAATGGTTTCGATAGATCAATCTCCACGCTCAGGCGAGCAAATCGACCTCTGTCTACTGATGCTGTGGTATTGTCAATCCGCAAGACTCTGCCAATCTTGTTCCCCACCCGCCTAAGGAATCGGGGATCAAAATATTCAATATGCAGACACGGGATGCGAACCCATACTGTCAGAGTTGTAATCTTTTCAACTTCAGCATTAAACCTAGGCACCCACTTGCGAATTGCCAAGTAATTGTCCCCCACCATCCAAGGACCCTCCATTACCACATGGTTGTAGTCCGATTGATTGGAGAATCGGGCAATATAGTAGTCGTTACCAAGATCAACTAGCGAGAAGGGTGCACTTAGCCCCCACTTCTGTGACAGTCGTCGGTGCAATTGCATGTACCCCGGGCCTTTGTCAAACAATTTCACTATAAGTGTATTCAGCCATGGCCTCCGAAGTTCCATTTTCTCCTCCTTATTCAACAATATGGTGGGACACTCAGGGTCGTCCTCCTCCGATAGAATGTCATCATCAGTAACGTAGCCTTGTTCCTCACCTGCATCTTGGCCCAGGATGTATTCTCCCCCTACCAGCGCCCTCCTGTAATCCGGGGTAGCCGCCGACCTTCCATCAGGTTTACTGGAATCCGGCATTGGTGAGGATTTGGCTTCCTCCGTCTTCTGCTCCGGGCTCGGCGGTGTCCCACCAACAGTAGAGCCCCCAGGTTCATCAGTAGCCCTGTTCTGGTTATCATCCACCGGGGGTGGCGGGGGGTCAGGCGGGTCACTGCCGGCGGCCAACGAGTGCCGATTGGGACTCCGGGATCTCTCTCTTCCGCTCATTCTTTAAAACTCGGAATTTTAATTTCTGATTTCACCGTCCAACAATTTTAAATTGTAGATATAAAGCCAACTTCATTTATTGGTTAAGTGTACATATGTAAGTGCAACATGAAACTTTGTCACTAGCAGTTACATTTTCCTTGACTTGACCATTTGTTTCTTATGTTAGGTGTGCACATATATAAAGCAAACTGATTTCAAATATTTGCAATCTCATTTTTTGAACAAATAATAATACTTGAGTACCCTTCTTTTTTATTTTGAAAAAGGGCAACAAAATGAAGTGAATTAAACTGCTACCAACAGCAAAAAAATCAAGATATATTTAGAAAAAAATAGTAAAAAGGTTATCTTATCTTAGACAGTTTAACATATAACATGCAAGTATGTAACGTGCCATACATATCCTTTAGAACATCGACAATGGCTGCGTTAACAAAATTCTCCTTTTTTTTTTATCGTTTACCTCTCTTTTCATTAACTTTATTCTCAATCGTTTTCAATTAATTTTTCACCCCCTATAATCCATCTCACATACTTTTTGCATATCCAACCAATTTTTCCCTATAATTTCAAATATTAAAACATTTAAATTCATTTAGAAATAATAATAATCTTTTATCTAAATTATTAATGAATTTGACAATTTAAAACTATCAATCAAACATTTTATATTATATGTGCTAATGATAATCACTCTCAGGGATGGCAACAAAGCACACAAAGCTGAACCGGCTAGAAACCCGAGTAACGTTTCCGGAATGGCTCACTGGAAATGACTTGCGGGTAATACCCAAAGGTCCCCCAGTTCGAACCCCGGATATGACCGCTCTTTATTTACAAATTCAAGGCTAGAAACCAGAGTCAATGAATCAAGGACCAGTTCATGGAAGTTGTACATGAAGATGTAAGAGATCAAACATATCATCAAATTGCAACACACCAGCATCGCGAAAATTGAAACCAAAAATTACTGGAATGCAGTTGTCAAATAAAACTCAACCTTCCTTGGCCGGCTGCAGCTTATTACAAGTAAACAAAATACATCATTGTTGCCCATATCGCGGGATTGAAATTGAGTTATTTCACCCAATTGTTCAACATGACATTGGATGCAGAGGAGATGAAAGAGGATGTATTTCTATAAAATCAGATTCCAAGTACCAAAACTTTAAAGAGGGAGTGAGAAAACGGATTGACTCACTTACATGTGAATTGGCTTGTCATAGGTGGCCATAGCTGCTTCTTTCAGAGCCTCACTCATTGTTGGATGTGCGTGGCACGTGCGTGCAATATCCTCACTCGATGCCCCATACTGCAAAGCGAGTACAGCCTCGTGGATGAGCTCACCAGCGTTGGGTGACATGATGTGAACTCCGAGTATCTTGTCAGATTCTTTCTCGGCCAAGATCTTTACCATGCCTTCAGCATCGTCGATTGCCTTAGCTCTGCTGTTTGCCATGAAAGGGAACTTGCCAACATTGTATTCGACGCCAAGTGTTTTCACTTGTTCTTCAGTCTTCCCAACAAACGCCACCTCAGGGTGTGTGTAGACAACCCCTGGTACCATGTCATAGTCCACGTGGCCTTCCTTGCCAGCTATGAATTCTACACAAGCCACTCCATCCTCCTCGGCCTTGTGGGCCAGCATTGGCCCAGGAATCACATCGCCAATTGCATAGACACCAGGTACATTTGTTGTGAATTTCTTATCCACTAAGATCCTGCCGACCTTGTCCATCTCCACTCCAATCTTTTCCAAATTAAGACCGTCTGTGAATGGAACTCTACCAGCAGAAACAAGAACGACATCTGCTTCAAAAACGGTTTGCTCTCCCCCTGCTGCAGGTTCAAGGGTTAATTTCACAGTGTCCCCAGAGGTTTCAACACCCACTACTTTAGTCTTGAGCATGAACTTCATGCCTTGTTTCTCAAGGGAGCGCTGAAATTGCTTGCGTACTTCACCGTCCATGGTAGGAACAATATCTCCTGCAAATTCAACAACAGTGACTTCTGAACCAAGCCGGCCCCAAACTGATCCCATCTCAAGGCCTATATAGCCAGCTCCAATGACCACTAGTTTTTTAGGTACTTCTGACAAGGACAAGGCTCCAGTTGAAGATACAATTCTCTTCTCATCAATGGGAACCCCAGGAAGCGACTTGACATCAGAGCCAGTAGCAACTATGATGTGTTTGCCTTTTACAACTGTGCTACCACCTTCAATAGTGTCCACAGATACTTCAGAGGGTGAAAGAAACTTTCCATATCCTTTCACATAATTCACCTTGTTCTTCTTGAAGAGACCTTCGATACCTCGTGTGAGATTAGACACAGCTTTATCTTTCTGTCCTAGCATTGCAGGCAGGTCAACCTCAACAGATGAAAACTTCACTCCATGATTGGCAAATGAATGCTTTGCTTCATGGTACATGTGGGAGGAATGGAGGAGAGCCTAAACAAAATCCACAAAGTGGTTGAGAACATGTGTGATCAAATGAATCCATTTGTAAATTTTCATACAGATGTGAATTGATTGTGCATCACCAAACTATACCACTAACCTAGTTAAAGAAAAATAATAAAGAGAAAATTCCCATTTACTACTTGGTTCAGGGGTTATAATAGCAAGAAGACAATAACAACTTAGCAAGGACCACCGGTCCACCACAAAACAATTCTTGATATCAACCAAGTAGCATGCATTTGATCACTTGGCAACAATGATCAGTTTATCTCTATGCATAAACTACTACTACTTCAGCACTCAAGTCCGAAACACTTTATCAAAATGTTTCACGACGGGACAAAAGTGCATTACGATAAATAATTTCCTGACAAGATTGCCCTTTAGGCATGGAAGACCATTTAGATATGACAGTTAAAGATCAAGCATCAATAAAAACACGGTACTCTTCTTACAAAGGGCGCACAATTAAAAGCAGTTTTCTCAAATTTCTACTGCATTTACAGGAAAACATTTTCTATTATACACAATTCAGTACACAGAAATGAAGTACGGAGAATTGAAGTAGTAGACTTCTTTGCTCATCACCCCCAAAATGCATGTGCTTACCCAAAAGATATCTCGTCCATTAAAAAACAACACATAAGCCAGTAAAAACTACCTCTACCAAATTTTATGTAAAGCACAGGTGGCAAGTAAAAAGAGGGAAAGAAAAGGTGGGGTGGGTTAGTGAAGCAGTACCCAGCAGCTAATTCACAGCATATATACTTAACAGTTAACACAAAGGAGTAGCAGTAGAAGAACTGGGAAGAGATCAAGACAAGAGCTGGATGAGATAGAGCAGATTCAGGATCCTATATTCGTTATTGGTTCCATTGCCTCCCCCTTGAGGAATTCAGAGGGATAGGAAAAAATATTGTCACCCTGGGGTTTCACATAGACAACAGAATGATCATAGTTACATTACATGTATGATCAGTTTAGTAAAACCTGGCACTCCGAATCTAGTAATATGTGATTGTGTTATGCACTAAAACATCTAAAATCTAAATTGTTCCATATATGCATTCCAAAATAGGGCCTTGTACACAGCAGTAACTCTAATTTGTGCATAACATGGCCTGAAGAATAACTTTTCCATTATAACTGATCTATAAAAGCTTTACAAATGGGAAAACAAATGCACTGGAAATATTTCCTTTTTAAGTGTAACAGATACGGTAGAAGGGGATGAGTGTGACAGTTTGGATTTTGGAGAGGGAAGATGGGATACCAGCCTACTTGATGTTGACTCAAACAATGGTGGGCACTCGGTCTATTAGGTGCATTACTCAACCAACGTATCAAAGCAAAAGATCACATGCCACAACAGACTGATTAACATAGTGTGTCCACAATTTGAAACAACAAAATGCACCGTATATGCCCCATTACAATCAGCTAATCATTCATGTTCTCCTAATTCTATTACAAAGAAATACCCCATTACAATCACAGTTTAGGCGATACAAAGGATAAATACAAATGTAGCCTAAACATATCAAAATGGAAACCGTAAAGCACAAAAAACTGACTATCCAAGCATAAAAGCGGCAAGGCCAACTGTCACAATATCCACTATGAAGAACAGCTTGCTATTTCATCAATCAGAGATATTCAGGTGTAAAATCAACATATAACAATGACAACCAAGCCATGAGACTTTAAAATCTCGATGAAATCGACAACCTTGCTTTTCGGAGGTCACACTCAAACGCATCATCCGAAAAGAAAATCGCAATTAACATCAACATCAGAGAAAGCCCTAACCCTAACAACGAGTTTAAGAAAAGCGAACCTTGGAGGGGATGCAGCCGACGTTGAGACAGGTACCACCGAGGGTTCCACGCTTCTCAATACACGTGGTCTTGAGGCCAAGCTGAGCAGCCTTGATGGCAGCGACGTAGCCGCCGGGGCCACCGCCGATGACGACGACGTCGTTTTCGTCGGAGGAAGAGGAGAAGGATCGGGAGAAGGGCGAAAGGGAGAGGGAGTAGCGAAGGGAGTCAGCATCGCGGAGGGCGCGAGAAAGGAAAAGGGATTTCCTGCGGGCAAAGCTGGCCATCGCCATTGTTGGGGTTGGATTTAGGTTTTGAGATCTGTTGTCTTCAACCTCTACGTATGATCTCGCAGATCGGGAAAAGCCCTTTCTCTTCCTCCACTGACCACTTCTTGTTATTTGACCAAAAAATCACCCCTTAATTATCTCAGTTAGTATAAAAACACCCCTCTTATTTTGCCTCTTCAATTCACTTAACCCCTCTCTAATACTTTAAAGTTTAAAATGAATGTTTTTGTTTTATTTTATCTTACTTGAATAAATAGTGATGATAGGTTAATTTTTTAAATCAATGTTTTTGTTTTATTTTATCTTAATAATAATAAAAATGTGTTATACAAATACTATTTCATCAAATGGAAAAAATGTGTTAAGTATAGGAACTATACTAGTACTATTTTGATTGAACAATAGATGTGATTTTTTAATTTTTACGTTTTTTTATGAAACTGACAAATAAAAGCATGTCATTATTTATATACCTCCGTTCAGAAATAGAGATCGTTTGACTTTTTGACACGTTTTTAATGAATTAAAAACTATATAAAATATTAACTTTTTAAACAATCTTTTTTAATAATATGACACTTATTATTAATAAGATTTATATTATATTAAAAAATTACTAAAAAAATTGATATTTTATATAGTATTTAGCTCCTTAAAAAACGGGTCAAAAAGTCAAACGACATCTATTTCTGAACGGATATAATATTTATTTAGTACTCTTATTTAAAAAAAAACGGATTTTTCGCCAGGTAACTCTTTGGTATAGCTTAATTCGGGCGGTAAACAAAGATTTTAAAGTTTTCGCCGGGTAGCCTTGTACTTTCGAAATTTTTCGCCTCGCGTCCAAAACTTGTGTTTTGGTTGAAAAATGTGAGCATCAACTTTGAAAGGGCTATATTATGTAATATTAGAAAAGTATTGGGTTTTTTAAGAAATAAAATTCACTTTCTTCTAACACAGCCCATGGACAATTCGATACACTGAAAAAGGGGGAAAAGTGAAGGTGCGAAGGGAGAACAGAGGTGCGGCTGCTGCGGCGGTGGCTCCGGACGGCGGCAAAGGATCTAGACCTGGCGGAGGCGGCGGACGACATCACTTCGAAGTTGGTGACACTTCTGAAAACGTAAGTTTTGCAAATCGAATCGAAATATGTCGTGTTATGTGTGAACACGAGTAGCTTGAATTCGACTCGTACTTGCTCGATAAAAACTAGACTCGAGCTCGTTCATTTTCTAAACGAGCAGAGTATGAGCACATTTTTAAGTTCGGTCCAAAGCTCGGCTCGTTTGATGGAAACTCGAATAGCTCGAATTTTATGGAATTTCTAAAATTTCTTTACGTTATTGTATAATGAGCAAGTAGAATTGGCTAAAACTCGAAAAAAGCTCGGCTCGAGCTCGCTCATTTCCTAAACGAGTCGAATATGAGCACATTTTTAAGCTCGAGTCAAAATTTAGGCTCGGCTCGAGCTCGTTCATATTCTAAATGAACTTAATATAAACAAGCAATATCGGCTCGTTCGGCTCGAATAATAGTCCTATCGATTTGTTCCAACTTCATGCCGAATTTTCTCTTTTATGTGTTCAAATTAGTTAATACTCCCTCCGTCCTAAAATACATGGGTTTTTAGCATTTTGCACAAGTTTTAATAAAACAATTTACTTTTTAAAAAAATCATCATTGCACTAATTTTTTCATAAACTTTATTATTTTTAAACACCCACTGCACATTTTAACCAATCAAATTATTTTAAAAAGTCAACAACACACAAACCAATACAAATCATTACAACTTCCTACCTAGAAAATATAAAAGCACATCTATTGTTGGACAAAAATTTACCTCTAAAAACCCATGTATTATTGAACGGAGGGAGTATTAATCACTAGGGTATGAAATGGGATCAATTGTTGCTTGAATGTTTCGAATTTTAAAATTTAGGGTTTAGGGTTCCGAAAATTTGAGGGTTTATTCGTTATCAGATAAATCTAGTGCTTGAAATGGGTTGTCAGATATGTAAGTTTTGTAGTTATGTGTGATTTTATCACCAATTCAAAGTTTCAAGATTATATAAAAATTTTCAGATTATACAGATTTTAATTTTATAGGTTATACAGATTTCACAGATTTTGCAGATTATATAGTTTTTACAAAATGTTATAGTTTATGCATCTCTTGGATGCTAGAAGAGGTAAAGAGAAGCAATAATTACATTTGATTGTACAGGAAAGAAAGATGTTGAAGATATCTCCATCCATTACAACAAGCATTGATAACGGGCTTCTATAATGACTGGAAATTCTCTAATCCTAATGTTAATGATATCTTTTGTGAAAGAGCTGCGAGATCTTTAACTTCTTTAATCCTATTTAAGAATGAGATGATGGTGAATAAAAATGATTTCTTGCTTAGTTTTTACTTCTTCCTTTCTTAGGATGATAAATTAGCTAGTGTTATGAAATCGTGCTTAATATTTGTTTTTAACAAATTGTAAGCCTATTAGCTCAAATGATAGAGCAATGTGTGCACAAGATACGGGTTCAAATCCCGAATAGGCTAATCTCCAATTAAATTTAAGACTATACCCCTATTTTGATTAGTATTGAAAGCAATAAAGATTACTAAAACTCATTTGTAAATGTATGATGTGTACAATCAAAATAGTCTGGACTTGATTTTCACAGCTTGGAGCTCTTTTAGTGATATGAATATTTGTTTTAACAGTGGTTGAGTATTAGCGTCAATTATTTCATCCTAACTACACATAACATTGAATCCTGTTGATATATAGCCTCCTCGGGATTTGAACCCGCATCTATGTGCGTGAGCACATTGCTCTACCATTTGAGCTAATAGGCTTAAAATTACATAAACCTTTTACCGTGCAGGCCAAAAATCAGTAAAAAGGGATTTATCAGGAAGAGGTGTATGACAGAGATATAAGTAACCAATATGTAACATGAAAGCATCAGAAAGAGGTGTATGCATGACAGAGATATTATAATTATAACTACTAATCGTCGATTAAACACAATTACAGAGATGTGTATATTTTGACATGCGTGGATTGTTGTGAGCCTAATTTACCATGTTTTACACTTACTTTTATATCGTTTTCTGCATGCATTTCATACATTTGGGCTAGAATATTACAGAATCTATGTAGTTTATGCTTATTTGCCAAATTATGGAATCTACACCAGTTTTTGTTTAATTTCGCAGAAATCGAAGAAATTTACAGCAGTTCTGAGAAAAGAGGAAAAACTCAAAGTCAACTACAGAAGTCCGAGGTCAAGGAGCAGCAGAACCAAGACAAATCAAGCTGGAAAGAAGGAAATCTACTCGACAACACATTGGTCGATATCGACTAAAGCCTTGTCGATATTGAATATATCAGTCGATTTCTACCTGAAAGAGCCAGAATCGACTAAGTCAAGAAAATTAGTCGATATCGAGTTGCTGTACTCGATATCGAGTTGCCTTAGATCGAGTTGAAGACCCAGGAATCGACGAAGAAGCTAGAGCTGAAAGCTGCAAGTAGATATCGAGTTAACTTACTCGATATCGAGGAAAGACCAAGTCGACATGCATTCTGTTGGCCGATATTGAGTAGCTGAGCTGAAACTTTCGTAAACAACTCGATATCGAGTTGGACCACAGAAGCCGAAATCGAGTAGTCCGAGTCTTGTTAAGTTTCTATCCCGAATCCGATGGAGATATTTTCGAGAACAAATTCCATCAAGTTCTATCAAGAAGAGAAGATATTTTATCTACTTTAGATATAATCCTAGTTGATTTATTTCTTTATTTTCATGTTTTTATCTTTAGATAGATAGATATAGATATAGATAGAATTTTCTTCCTTGTTTAGCAAGGATTGGAAGCCTATAAATAAAGTCTTAGGGGCTGATTTCCATTCATTCAATTCTAGAGAAGGAGAAGAGGTAGTAAGTAGAGAGAGAGAGAGAGCTTGTAGCCGAGAGGAGTTGGAGTTTGCGAAAGCGGTTTTGGCTTCGATCGGTTGTAAGTTTTGGTTATTTTTAATGCAATTTATTCTCCTGAAATCTTTGATGAGTTTATTCATGATGAAGAGCGAGTAGTCCACCCACTTCTAGGGTCGGGGCGAGCCCGACGGTATCCATGTGAGGTGATGCGGTAAAGGTACGATCTTTTGATGCAATTCGTCTTCTATCCCTATGAACATGATTCTTTTGCGAAAGTTGCAGGTGATCCTTCTTTGTGTTATTGAAGCGAAAGTGATCTTAATACAACTTGGATTAATTATGTGAAAAGGGTTAGTAACAATTAGGGTTTATGCGAAAGCCTCTATATTCCTATTTGCTAATAACGAAAGTTATTTGATGAAAAGCATGATCTTTTATGCCTTTATGTGTTATTTTGCATGGTTATCGTTGTGGTGTTGAAACCCTAATCCTGGAAGTCTTTAGTTTATTGAGTTAATTTCGTGTTTACATTCGTTTTCATTCGAAAAGTTGCAAATTTTAGTTTCTGTGTAAGTCGATTTCGAGAAGATTTGGTCGACATCGAAGAAATTGGTCGATGTCGAGTTGAGTTTTGTCGAAATCGAGTTCTTTTGCTGAGTTTTGCTTTTTGGCAGTCGATATTGAGTTTATGTAGTTGATTTCTTTACTCGATATCGAGTCCTGGTAGTCGATATCGACCAAAAATTGCTGCTTTGCTTTTGTTTATGCTTTTCTCTGTTATTTCTGTCTGTCTGGTTGATTTTCTGCCTGTGAGATTCCTCTGCTACCTGAGATCCGCTGACACGCTTCCTCGAGGATCGATCCTGACTTTCTGTTGCTACATCGGGAGGGAGTCTTGTAATTATTTGCGTGGGCACGAATCTGGTTTGATCTATTTTATTATATTTTAAACTCGATTTCCTCCTACAACAAATTGGCGCCGTTGCCGGGGAAGCAATCATTTCGCGCCTTAGGTAGTTAGATCTCACGGTTTCCTTGAGTTACTTTGCAGGTGTATGCGCTTTTCTGGTCAATAGCCTGAGTTTGACGCCTTGGATGACCCGGAACGCCTTATACACGTCCACGCTAAATTGAAAAGAGCCATGGCAGCCGCAGAAACACAAGAACAGCTGATACAGAGGCTTCGAGCTGAGCTAGAAGCCAAGGATACTGCTCTTACCGCTGAGGGAGCACGCACTACGCAGGAAGCAGAGCGAAGGAGGTAGGTGGAAGCTGAGCTTGCCCAATACCCTACCACTGCAAAGGATTACATGCACCCGACTCTCATCGTGCCTGAATCGGCCATTCTAATCCCTGAAAATAATTTTGAAATTCGCACTCCTTTCCTGATTGAGATTAAAAATAATGCCTTCTATGGAAGATTTAATGAATGTCCTCTTCAACATATTACCAACTTTTCTGACATGTGCCGTACTCTTGCTTAAGGTACCACTTTGGAATATGTCATGATGAAGGCTTTTCGTTGGTCTCTGGCCGGTCCAGCATTGAAGTGGCTTGAAGGTCTCCCTCCACGATCCCTCACAACGTGGGCTGCAGTAAGGCAGAAATTTCTCAACAAATTCTTTCCTCCTGCCAAGACAGCGCTCCTCCGCCAGAAAATTACAGCTTTCAAACAGAAGCTTGGGGAGCCGCTAGCAAAAGCATGGGAACGATATAAGGATCTACTGTGATCCTGCCCTACACATGGACAGCCACCCTATGTTGTTCAGGAGATCTTCTTCAATTCTCTTGATCTGGCCGCTAAGGATAGGATCAACCAGTATACTCAATTTGAGTATCTGACGATGCCACCAGCTGACGCATGGGCTACCCTCGACAAGCTTACCAACTACGACAATAAGTATGGGACTCCAACAAACTATGATGAGAATGTCTTTGCCAGGCCAGCCCCATCCATGCCCCTCGATGAGCCTTCTAAGAAGACTGACCCAGATGTCAAGGAGCAGTACTACAGAGATCAGAATCGCAAGCTCCTCAAGCAAGTCAAATATCTTTCTATCAACCAGCCCTGCATCGAATGCGGCTCACAGCGGCACACCACTACTGAGTGCCCACACACGGAGCAAGTCAGGATGGCAGAAACCCACGAAGAGGTAGCTTACGCAGAGGGTCCCAATCGCTATCTGGGGGACCAAAGGTTTTAGCAACCACAATGGAACCAAGGTGCCCCTAGGAACCCCCCGCCATACAGAGCTCCAGGACATCCAGAAAGAGATCAACGGAAGGATGATCTACTGATGATCCTCGATGAGATGCGCCAGAATCAGGCACAACAACATCAGTCTACAAGCGCCATCAACAATCAGCTCCAAAACCTCAATACAAGATTTGGAGAGATGGATATCTGGAAAAGGAACATAGAGACCCAGATGGGTCAACTCGCGGCACAAATTCCACGACCGACCGGGCAACTCCCTGGGCAAACATAACCAAATCCTAAGGGGAAGACCGGACACGTCGCAGCCGTAAAGCTTAGGAGTGGGTACCAACTACGCGAGCCAGAGGTCGGAAAGCAGCAGAACAAAGCTGAGAAACAACTCGATATCGACCAACAGCAAGTCGATGTTGACCAAAATTTGGTCGATGTCGAGTAACATCAAGTCGACATCGAGAAACAGCTTGGCCGAGATTCGTCTACACAGCACTCCAACTCGAAATCGACTACAGTGGTCGATGTCGAGCAACAACAAGTCGACGTCGAGGAGAATCAAGTCGACATCGAGGACGCTGCAACACCTCCGACATCTGTTCTGGCTCCGAAGCAGAAAAAGAAGTTGCCTTTCCCGACGAAATCTCCAAAGGATCCAGCAGAAAAGAAATTCCAGCGCTTCATCGAGATGCTTCAGAGGCTCAATGTCACCATACCATTCACAGAAGCTCTGAATGAGATGCCATCATATGTCAAGTTCCTTAAGGAGATCCTAAGCAAGAAGCGATCAATGACTGAGATCGCAGAGGAGTGCAGCCAAATGGACATACTTGAGAAAAGGTCAGATCCAGGTAAGTTTGCTATAACCATTGGATTTGGTCAATATAAATTTAATGCATTATGTGATCTTGGAGCTAGTGTAAGTATAATGCCTCTGTCAATATGGTCCAAGATTAAGATAGGTGCCTTAGAGCCTTTGGATGCAAAGCTTTATATGGCAAACAACACGGTGATCATCCCAACAGGCATGGAGGACAATGTGCCAGTACAAGTAGGTAAGTTCTTCGTCCCTGCTGATTTCTTAGTTATTGATATGGCGAAAGACCCTGCTTGTCCAATTATTCTAGGAAGGCCCTTCTTGGCGACGGTGGATGCCAACATAAGCGTAAGGAAGGGAGTGCTCACTTTAACATCAGTGATGAGGTAATTGAGTATTCCTTTAATAAAACTGAAAGGCATACAGGTCCTATGGAAGAGGTAAAGTCTATATCAGCTGGTTACATTACTTGCGGAGAGCCTAAGGTAAGAAATATGACTCCCGAAGAGCTGGAAAAGAGGGATATGGAAGCCCAGGTGGAGGAGATCATGGCCATTCTGAACGACGACACAGAGGATCTACTCGACATCGACCAAGGTAAGTCGACGTCGACTAACTTCTTTTCGGATGCCTTGACAGGATTCAAGTATGGGGTCGAAGTCGACCAAAGTTACTCGACGTCGAGTAATGTGGTCGACGTCGACCAGACTCAAAGTTCTCCACCAACAGCAGCAGCGTCGAGCAATCCACTCGAAGCCGAGGACAACTCGACATCGACCAAACCACTACTTCCTCGACTTCACCTTCCTCGCCCAGCAGCACACCAGAAGAAGGAAACTCCTCGATGTCGAGTAATCTTGCTCGATGTCGAGTAGAATCTGAGGTCCCAAAATCCGATTCTGCAAAGGTAAGCCAAGGTATGGATCTTTCTTCTCCTATTTCCATTAAAGATCTATTTATACATGGGAGAGGTTTGCCTTGGTATGTGCGCTTATGTAGGATTTCCAATGATGAGCCCAAGGAGTATGAAGTTGGTGACAAAGTCTATATTGCCAAATCAAAGGATCATTGGTTTCCCAACAAATTCAACAAGAAGAAGATGGGGCCCTTCACGGTGAACAAGATCCATGCAGGAGGATTACAGCTGATGGACAAGAATGGAGTCCTATTTGAAGCCCAAGCTACATGGGCCCTGCAAATGCCACCTTGATCTTCATGGAGAAAGTCGGCCTAACGACTATAAAATCTAGAGCTTGTAAATAGACATTTATTTTTGGGATTTTTTGGACATTGTTGCTTTGTTTTTGGTTTTTGGACATTATTTTCTATTGTGGGTATTTCTCTTCTAAATTTTTCAGGTCCATGGAGGATAGAAGCAGCCGAAATCGACCAGGGGCTAGCAGCATTTTCACTCGATATTTTGAAGCCCTGCACATCTGTCTACTGAGTTTCTTTCTTTACCCTTATTTTTTATACAATGAGGACACTGTAATGTTTAAGTATGGGGTGGGGGAAGGGCTTACTTCATGCATATTTGATCTATTTGACATATATGTGCATATTTTAGGACTATTTCTTGAATTGCTTATACATGGCTATTTTGGAATTCATTATATATTTATGTGCTTACATGCATGCTTTCCAAAGTTTGAAAAAAATGACCCCCATTGAAAATTTTGATAAGTGTCATGGAAGCTTTATTGAACTCGACGATGCAAAATTGGATTCATTAGAGATATAGCATGAAATTGCCTAGTAAAGGGAAGTCACAATAAAGTGCATATTTTTATTGAAAACCATGAAAAGAGGTAAAATTAGATGTTGCTTTTGACATGTTGCATAATAAGAGGATGGAGGACTTTATATTTCCATATAAATGCTCATATTGTTATATCCTAGCCTTACCTATGCGTATGCATCACAAAAGCCATAATTATGCCTTATTTCATATTTGCTCCACATGATCCAAATATTTCCATTCTTTACCTTATCCGGGGATTATATTGAGAATGATGTTACATTATGGAGATTATTATATGTTGTTTGTGTTGTTATTATCATATTTGGAGTTTGGAAGGAATGTTTAAAATATATGGAAAATTTAATGAGTGAAAGAAAATCCGGTCACCTCAGGAGATAAAGGTAGATCGACCCTGCTCGCTGAGATAATAGTTCAGTGAGATGGGACACACAGGTGAGGAGTCCAAAGCACTAAGTATCCGGGACCATTCATGACACCCATGTTTGCGACTCGCGAGAAGGCAGTGCTGAGGTTAGAGAGGTAAAAGCATAATATTGATAAAAGCATTGAGCGTAAGAGTGAAAGGTGATGAATCTTATAAAGAAGGAATGTGGTATGAAAGTTTGGAAATACTCCATTTCCCTGGATTATTAGCACCACATTGCCAAAAATTGCCAACCTTTAGCCTCTTACCAATCTACTCCTTATTGAGCTTAAATAAAGTCCTCTTGATTATTAATGCTTTGTCACATGGATTGTTTTTGCAGAACCCTCCTTTTGTGAGTAGATGTTGCTTTTTAATTGCACATGCATGGATTTGTGACACTAGTACCTTTTCGAGGATGGTAATTGATTGCAGGGTTATATGAGAATGAATCTAATATGTTGAGAGTTTTGATTCATTCCCCTGTATGACGATTAAAAGTATTGCTTGAGGACAAGCAAGCTTAAGTATGGGGTGTTTGTTGTGAGCCTAATTTTCCATGTTTTACACTTACTTTTATATCGTTTTCTGTATGCATTTCATACATTTGGGCTAGAATATTACAGAATCTATGTAGTTTATGCTTATTTGCCAAATTATGGAATCTGCACCAGTTTCTGTTTAATTTCGCAGAAATCGAAGCAATTTACATCAGTTTTGAGAAAAGAGGAAAAACTCGAAGTTAACTACAGAAGTCCGAGGTCAAGAAGCAGCAGAACCAAGACAAATCAAGCTGGAAAGAAGGAAATCTACTCTACAACACATTGGTCGATATCGACTAAAGCCTTGTCGATATTGAGTACATCAATCGATTTCCACCCAGAAAGAGCCAGAATCGACTAAGTCCAGAAAATTGGTCAATATCGAGTTGCTGTACTCGATATCGAGTTGCTCTAGATCGAGCTGAAGACCCAGGAATCGACGAAGAAGCTGGAGTTGAAAGCTGCAAGTCGATATCGAGTTAACTTACTCGATATCGAGGAAAGACCAAGTTGACATGCATCCTATTGGCCGATATTGAGTAGCTGAGATGAAACTTTCGTAAACAACTCGATATCGAGTTGGACCACAGAAGCCGAAATTGAGTAGTCCGAGTCTTGTTAAGTTTCTATCCCGAATCCGATGGAGATATTTTCGAGAACAAATTCCATCAAGATCTATCAAGTGCTATCAAGAGGAGAAGATATTTTATCTACTTTAGATATAGTCCTAGTTGATTTATTTCTTTATTTCCATGTTTTTATCTTTAGATAGATAGATATAGATATAGATAGAATTTCCTTCCTTGTTTAGCAAGGATTGGAAGCCTATAAATAAAGCCTTAGGGGCTGATTTCCATTCATTCAATTCTAGAGAAGGAGAAGAGGTAGTAAGTGGAGAGAGAGAGAGAGAGAGAGAGAGAGAGAGAGAGAGAGAGAGAGAGAGAGAGAGAGAGCTTGTAGCCGAGAAGAGTTGGAGTTTGCGAAAGCGGTTTTGGCTTCGAACGGTTGTAAGTTTTGGTTATTTTTAATGCAATTTATTTTCCTGAAATCTTTGATGAGTTTATTCATGATGAAGAGCGAGTAGTCCACCCACTTCTAGGGTTGGGGCGAGCCCGACGGTAGCCATGTGAGGTGATGCGGTAAAGGTACGATCTTTTGATGCAATTCGTCTTCTATCCCTATGAGCATGATTCTTTTACGAAAGTTGAAGGTGATCCTTGTTTGTGTTATTGAAGCGAAAGTGATCTTAATACAACTTGGATTAATTATGTGAAAAGGGTTAGTAACAATTAGGGTTGATGCAAAAGCCTCTATATTCCTATTTGTTAATAACGAAAGTTATTTGATGAAAAGCATGATCTTTTATGCCTTTATGTGTTATTTTGCATGGTTATCGTTGTGGTGTTGAAACCCTGATCTTGGAAGTCTTTTGTTTATTGAGTTAATTTCGTGTTTACATTCGTTTTCATTCGAAAAGTTGCAAATTTTAGTTTCTGTGTAAGTCGATTTCGAGAAGATTTGGTCGACATCGAGGAAACTGGTCGATGTCGAGTTGAGTTTTGTCGAAATCGAGTTTTTTTGCTGAGTTTTGCTTTCTGGCAGTCGATATTGAGTTTATGTAGTCGATTTCTTTACTCGATATCGAGTTCTGGTAGTCGATATCGACCAAAAATTGTTGCTTTGCTTTTGTTTATGCTTTTCTCTGTTATTTCTGTCTGTCTGGTTGATTTTCTGCCTGTGAGATTCCTCTACTACCTGAGATCCGCTGACACGCTTCCTCGAGGATCGATCCTGACTTCCTGTTGCTACATCAGGAGGGAGTCTTGTAATTATTTGCGTGGGCACGAATCTGGTTTGATCCATTTTATTATATTTTAAACTCGATTTCCTCCTACAACATGGATAATGTATACAATTTCACCACGTACTGCTGCTTTCCATATACACCAAGTGCTGAAAGTATTTATGCTAAGATAATGCATTATACAACACTTTTATTGTCAACTTACATATGCCACTTCCATTATAAACACTAGTAATGTGTGTGTAGTCAACTAGTCATACATTTTAGTTCTTAATGGACAACTCTAGCACATACTAGGTCAGGAAAAATGCTGATTCTCGATCAGATCAGATGTAGAGCATGATCAATGGGGGCAATAACGTAGAGCATGATCAATGGGGCAATAAGAGTCCAGACGTAGAGCTCGCCTATGTCCTATTCCATGCATATTTGAACCCAAACTGAAGCCCAACCGACGTCGATAAAATCAGGGAAATGAAAATCATTTTCTTTCAATACCAACTAACAATGGAAAGCATAACTACCCGAGTTAAGAAGAGTAACAAGAACATTCAATGTATATATTGTACCTAGTTAAGACAAACCTATACCCTTCTTGGTTGATTTCAAAAGATAGAAATCAAGGTACGTAGTTTGCTAACAATACCAAAATTTATCAATTCAGTATACATCCAAAACAAGCAGCAACCTCAATTTTGAAACCCTACCACTATTGAACAAGAAATACAAACCATAAACCGAAAAAAAAACCTAAATCATAGAAATGAAGATTCAATCTATCCATTATGATCATTCATAAATTCATCATGATTGTCTTAAAGATATTTGTTGTCATTCCTTATTCATCAACAGATCACTCACAAATTCTAGAAGTTTTAGGTAATATTGTAGAAGCAAATTCAAAAGCAAATCAAGTGATGTCCATGCTATTGCCTAAATCACATTATCTGTAGAGTAGTCCATAATCCTTACCCTTTAAATTCTCATTCGTAACCATAAAACCCCCTTGAAATTTCGAAACCCTAAAATTTAAGAATCGAAACATTCAATCAATAATTTTCCCTGATTTTCATATCCTAATGATTAATCAATTTGAACATAAAGAGAACTTTCGATACGAAATTGGAGCTATTCGAAATGTTTGGACCCAAAACACAAAACTCACCTGTTAAGAAAATGGACTTCGGTCAGTGCTGCCTGCCGTCCGTCACCGCCAGGTCCTGCGCCTCCGCAGCCGTCCAGCGCGACCATCGTCCCTGTTGCCGCCGGCAATCGCCTATGCTACGTACTTTTCTTCTTCGCCTGTTCTTCTACACAAATCGCAAATCGCCTGAGGCTCTAAGGCCGCTAACTCTATGTCGATATTCAGAAGAAGATGTTACTTATTGCGTAAAAAAAACCGAAACGGATATCTCCACCGCTAATTTTTACTATTTCCACCGCTAATCACCGCATACCTATGCGGTGGGTTTAGTGACGGTCAACGGACCCACCGCATAGGTATGCGGTGAGTCGAGGCGTATACAGACCCACCGCAATACGATGCGGTGGGTCTGTCCGTTCCGTTTGAACCCCACCGCATAGGTATGCGGTGGGTTTCAGGTAACCTGATTTTGGGTTACATGCGGGACCGGACCGGTTGAGTACCTAACCCCACCGCATACGTATGCGGTGGGTTCAGATTACAATGGGATTGAAATCGCGCTATATTATTTTTCATTAACCGAAACAGCGCATATGTTGAGGTTAAAAGAAAGATAACTTATCCAGACAATCCACGAATTGATTTAGGACATGGATGCATAATGGTCAAACATTAGGAAATGGCATAAGAATAGTTGAAAACGAAAGTGTGATAAATGTCAAGGATAAAAAAAAGCGTCGGTCGAAAAATATCATAGAACACAGTTTGTGAAATGGCACAAACAAAGATACAACCCAATTCAACATATGGAGTTCGAAAAATGACACGAGAAAGTGGAAAGTGCTAATAGGACAAGGGACGGCCACCATCACGACGACGGTAATCTCTATATCGTGCAATCCTCGCCGCAAACTGCTCTTCCCAACCATTGATCGTGCGATCGTGATGTCGTGTCCATGTAACGTAGACTGGAAGTAGAGGTGAACCAGGCAACAACCAAATCTGTGAATAAAAGGTGAATATTGTCATTAGAAGAGAGAAATAAAACATTAACAAATGGATGAATATGAAATACGAAACGTACCGGAACGAAGTGGTTGCTGTTGCCGACTAAAGCTATTCCATCTAGCTCCTCATAAGCCGGTACTGACGGTCCCCCAAAGGCGTACAGAGGTAGGCACAACATCGGCATCATCTGTGACAAAATCACCAAAGGACGCTAGTGAAGCGTGGCAAACACCTCGCCCATGATCGGAATCTCCATCCAATACGTAGCATCATGACACGTGCCGAAATAGTTGACCCTCATGATGAGCTCATCTAAGGAAGGATAGTAATGGTACCGATCTGAATGCAGCTGAAACTCAACGGCCAGCTCTCGTCGAACTCGAGGCCATGCATCTTGTCCCAAGTTCAGAAGACAAGTAAAAGATCTATACCCACAGTGACCATCCCCTGCAACATTTGTGACGGCTCGTACGAAAGTAATCATGAATTCGTCGATGTTGCCAGTGCCCCAATTGAAATCTACGTGAGGTAGATTCTGCGGTGGAAGGGTCGTAGGTGCTGGAGGTGGAATGTCACCTATAGTCTCCGGAGCTGGCTCCGACGCTGATTGACCTCGGCCACGTCCCCTCCCACGACTCCGTCCTCGACCTCGTCCCCTGCCTACTCCTCGGCCCCTAGGAGGGTCTTCGATGGCAATGGCGTTGGACCCGGTGCCCTCCTCATTGCCTTTCACGTCATCTGCTTTGATTGATGACGATTGACCCCGACCTCGACCTCGTGCTGATCCACTGCTCCCCTCTCTTTCTGCTCGACGTTGGGCCCGAGCACTCTCACGTTCCCAAGGTAAAGGGTTCGTCTGACAGGGGTGGCGAGTCCTCGGTCTCCTAGGCGGTCTACGGTCCTCCGGGTCAGGTGGGGTCAACGGTGTATAAGAGGGACGATCCCCGTCGTTGAATGTCGACGCGATTCTCCAACGAGTATCCTCGTCCATAGCTCCACTCTGGAACAAAGTGATCATGCGCGACATGTCCACATCACCTCTGCTGAGGGGAGTGTTATCCTATACGTTGTCAACATGCGGCCTCTTCCAATCCAATTGCTTCCAAAAAATGTGAATCTGTGGGTATCTGTGTGTCTCGACAAGCTTGCATCTCATGTGTGCATGGGAGACCATAGACGTCCCTCCAGTATCTATCTCTGCATGGTTGCAAAGGCGGCTCGACTTCCATCTTCGTGTAGATTTTGAACAACAAGTTAAAACATTCATTCGACACAATATTCCGAATTCGATCGAAAATCCATAGGTCGTGGGAGTTTGTCGGCCAGGTGTTGTTCGCTCGCCCCATTGTATTCTTCACCTCACTTATTTGGTCCGCCATCATCAGATCGATTGTGGTGATCACGTGAGTAAAATCACCGACCGTAGAGTTTAAGGTCTTCTTCAACACAGAATGAGCAGACTCCACCCTACAAGAGGAGTGAGACTCGCATGCAAATATCGATATATATTGTAAACAAATTACGCGTATAATGAATTTCGTAAGAAAAAAAGAGGTGCACCTGTTCGTCGTGGTCGTACCAAAATGCTGGATTGCGTCTGTCCATGCACGAACTATATTCTCCGAGTAATCTCGTAACCACGTCGCCTCCAAATACGGCATCAGCCCTTCGATATGTCCCCACTCTGCATGCATACCCCTCCTTCTGGCGGCGAAAGTTTCAACCGATCTGGATTGGAACAAGCCAACACATGCGTTCTTGAAACGCCTAGCAACATCAAGATTCTTTGACTTTTGGAAAGCAGCTTCTTCGCATCGACGGAGGACGTGTACTGTGCACAACATATGCCTGACACTGGGAAGAACTACTCGTAGCGCCGCAATCAACCCCAACTCTCGATCTGTGACAACAACGTTAGAAAGGTTACCTCGCATGAGGTAAACGAGCTGCTCCAACGCCCAAATGTACGTATCTGTGTTCTCGTGCGACATGAAGCAGAACCCGATGACAAAGTTCTTCTTTGTGCAAGTGAATCCAACGAACTCACACAAAGGGATCCCTTACCTGCACCATGAAATATTTGACTTTGCAAACCCTGGTCGGAAGAGGTAAAAGAATAAGTGTAGATAGAAACGTACGCATTCGTCCGGTATGTACTATCGACGAGGATGATGTATGGAAAGATGGCCAGAAGATGGAGAGCGTCTGTATGGGCGATGAATAGATCTTGAAGCCTGTTGGGATCGTCAGGGGATCTCCTCGTAGAGTAGAAGTAACCCTTCTCCCGCAAAACGCGGAATGGTAAAAATCACCCACCGCATACCTATGCGGTGGGTTTGTTACTGTTGCGGGAACGGTAAAAATCACCCACCGCATACCTATGCGGTGGGGTTTTTAAATTATTTTCAACTGAAACAAATCCACCGCATAGGTATGCGGTGGGTGTCGGATATCTTGCAACCAACCGGATTTCATCACAACGGACTCCGTTACACCCTAACCCACCGCATATATATACGGTGGGTCGGCATACGGTCAACGCACCCACCGCATAGGTATGCGGTGGGCCAGTCGAAGAAGTGATTAACCCACCGCATAGGTATGCGGTGGCTTTACGGTGTAAATAGTAAAAATTAGCGGTGAAGATATCATCACCCAAAAAAAACCTAATAATTTATCAATATTACATAATATAGCCCAACAAGGTTGAAACAACATTTTCCAACCAAAACTAAAGTTTTGGGAGCGAGGCAAAAAATTTCAAAACTTTAGGGTTACCCTGTGAAAACTTTAAAACATTTGTTTACCACCCGAATTAAGTCATACTATAGGGTTACCTTACGAAAAATCCGTTAAAAAAACTAAACACTAGTATTAAGAATTCATTAATGATTGCAATAAATTATGTAAAACAATTTACCAAAAAAAAATGTAAAGAAAAGATTCCAATGACATATATTATTTGACGGTAGGGCTGGAAATGGGGGACGGATATCCATTTCACCCGCTCCACCCGCATTTTTTTATGGGTGAAAACCCGCAAAAAGCGGGTGACGGATGATGCGGGTGACGGGTGAAGTGGATGGCGGGGCGGGTATGGATGATGATTTTTCACCCAATAACCCGCCCCATAACCCGCTCCATTAACCCGCACCAATAATAACCCAATAAGAATCCAATAACCCAATTAAACATATCATTTTACTTTTCTATCCCTTAAAAACCCTAAATTTTTTTGTTTTGATATGACTTTCTCACATTAATTTTATATTGTGTTTTTATATTTGTGTTTATAATGTTAGAAAATAGGTACAACAGAACATGATCTCCTGGTGGTGTGAAGACAGAACTCTAAAGAAGTGCCTCCCAAACAATGAAGATGTCATGAAGACACAATCACGACCTCAACCAGCCGAGATCGACACTACACACCAACAACAAACGAATTACCGAACACCTCAGGCACACGCAAAAAAAGGCCAACAAACTCACCCACCCGCCAATTACAATTCGTTTCCAAATGGAGTGTGTATTAATAATAAAACTATATATAACCATTTAAGTTTTGTGTTCCAAATAATTGGACCGGTTTTTTGTTTGGCCAAGCTCAAAATGTCACTTTTTCCTTGCATTTGTCTGTAGGCCTTTATTTGTAGCCCTTAAAAGGGAGTTGTAAGTGAATAAGCACAGCAACCCTTTTGTCAAAATTTCAGCCCTTTGTTTGTAACCCTTAAGGGAGTTGGAAGTGAAGCTTTGTCTTAGATTGATAATGACAGCATCGAACAAAACTAAACCAAGAGCTACTCAAAGAAGGGTTGCACATGCAGTAGAAACTTGATTTGATGATCTCAAATACAATGGAATTGCAAGTTATGTTTATGTTGGTTAATTTTCGCATTTGTGACCATAATCCACTCCCACCAAACAAGGTCGAAAGTTTTACAAGTGGATGCCTCGTCTAAGCATAGCAGATTAGCAGGTACACGGCCTCAGCATCACCAGAGATAGAGACCCCCTCAGCCACCTTATTGTCAACTAGTTGTTGCTTGCCCTTTCGGGAGGTGGTAAGTGTCTTTCGAGAACCCTTTCGGGATGTACGTTCTAGTTCAAAAGTGAAATCATACCAAACTTCAATCCAGAGAAAACCATTGTCATGCTAAATGCAGCCAACGGTGAAAGACGACTACTGGGTTTTCCGCCCATCGTGTGCTCATACTGTATCCAGATCACAAGCCAACCGTATCAACTCATGGTCCAGACTGAGCTGCATCTGAGGTCTGGGCTTGGTGCTGTTTGGAAACCGTATATGGCATTCCTGTTGCTGAATAAGAGAAAGGTCCCAAATTGGGCTCCTTGCAGTTGCTGCACCCAATTTCACAGTTGCCGAATTGGAGGGAGAGGGTTAGTTTCATTGTAGCGGGCTTTGCTGTGACGGGGATACAACATGTTCAGTCCTGCTGGAACCATTTCTCGTCTGATGTGAATGTGAGCCCTCCAAGTTGCCATGCCTGGTTCGAGAAGCAGACCTTAGGAAGGTCTTGCCTCTTGTCAAGGCTTTGTGCAAGAAGCATAAATCAAAGGTCCTACTACTACATACACAAACCAGGGACCCATATCTCCAGTCCGACTTAAGTGGACCTGGATTCCCATGACTATCACTGTAATATATATCAAAGACGAGAACAAGCACACAAAGCTGAACCAACTAGAACCACGAGTCAAAAGGATCCTGAACCAAGTCCATGGAAGTTTAACATGAAGATGAAACAGATCTCAAAAATTGAAACAAGAAATTATAGGAATGCAGTTGTAAAACCAAAATCAACCTTCCTTGCAAGCTACAGCTTATTACAAGGTAAACAGAATACACCACAGTAGCGCATATCGCGCATTGACCATCCAGTTATATCACCCAATTGCTCAAAATGACTTTGGATGCAAAGTAGATGAAAGAGGATGTATTTCTATAAATCATATTCAATGTATAAAAAAATTTAAAGAGTGAGCAAACGGATTAACTCACTTACATGTGAATTGGCTTGTCATAGGTGGCCATTGCTGCTTCTTTCAGAGCCTCGCTCATTGTTGGATGTGCGTGGCAAGTGCGTGCAATATCCTCGCTCGATGCCCCATACTGCAAAGCGAGTACAGCCTCGTGGATGAGCTCACCAGCGTTGGGTGACATGATGTGAACTCCAAGTATCTTGTCGGATTCCTTCTCGGCCAAGATCTTCACAATGCCTTCAGCGTCATCGATTGCCTTTGCTCTGCTGTTTGCCATGAAAGGGAACTTGCCTACCCTGTACGCAACTCCAAGTGTTTTCACTTGTTCTTCTGTCTTCCCAACAAACGCCACCTCAGGGTGTGTGTAGACAACCCCTGGTACCATGTCATAGTCCACGTGGCCTTCCTTGCCAGCTATAAATTCTACACAAGCCACTCCATCCTCTTCAGCCTTGTGGGCCAGCATTGGCCCGGGAATCACATCACCAATTGCATAGACACCAGGTACGTTTGTTGTGAATTTCTTATCCACCAAGATCCTGCCAACCTTGTCCATTTCCACTCCAATCTTTTCCAAATTAAGGCCGTTTGTGAATGGAACTCTACCAGCAGAAACAAGAACTACATCTGCTTCAAAAATGGTTTGCTCACCCCCTGCTGCAGGTTCAAGGGTTAATTTCACAGTGTCCCCAGAGGTTTCAACGCCCACTACTTTAGTCTTGAGCTTGAACTTCATGCCTTGTTTCTCAAGGGAGCGCTGAAATTGCTTGCGTACTTCACCGTCCATGGTAGGAACAATATCTGCTGCAAATTCAACAACAGTGACTTCTGAACCCAGTCTACCCCAAACTGAGCCCATCTCAAGGCCTATGTAGCCAGCTCCAATGACCACTAGTTTTTTAGGTACTTCTGACAAGGACAAGGCTCCAGTTGATGACACAATTCTCTTCTCATCAATGGGAACCCCATGAAGCGACTTGACATCAGATCCAGTAGCAATTATGATGTGTTTGCCTTTTACAACTGTGCTACCACCTTCGATAGTGTCCACGGATACTTCAGAGGATGAAAGAAACTTCCCATATCCTTTCACATAATTCACCTTGTTCTTCTTGAAGAGACCTTCAATACCTCGTGTGAGATTAGACACAGCTTTATCTTTCTGTCCAAGCATTGCAGGTAGGTCAACCTCAACAGATGAAACCTTCACACCGTGATTGGCAAATCTATGCTTTGCTTCATGGTACATGTGGGAGGAATGAAGGAGAGCCTGAACAAAATACACAAAATATTTCAGAACATGTGATCAAATGAATCCGTTTGTAAATATTCAAACAGATGGGAACTGATTATGCATCACGAAATTATACTAGTTATAGTAAAACAGAAAGGAGAAGATTGCTATTTACTACTTTGAAGTTCAGGGAAGGGGGTATACTTGCAAGACAATAACAAGGACCACCACACAACAATTCTTGATTTCAACCAAAAAACATGAATTTTGAATAACAGGCAACAATGATCGCTATTCATGAACACTTTGAAGTTCAGGGAAGGGTTATACTTGCATGAAGAGAATAACAAGGACCACCACACAACAATTCTTGATTTCAACCACACAGCATGCATTTGAATAAATGGCAACAATTATCACTATTCATGAATGCTCATACAAGGCTACAAAACTCCTCTAGTCCAAAATATTTTAAAAATGATACTTTTCTCATGAAAGGTACACACAATTAAAAGCAGTCTTTTGAAACTTCTTAATTTACAGGAAAACTGTCTCCTTTATAGATGACAGACAGCATAATAAAAATAAAGTTGCACGACTTCTTTGTTCTCAAACCCAAAAGCTTATGTGCGTACCTAAAAGATATCTCATCCATTAGGGAAAAAAATACATATAAGACAGTTAAAAACTACCTTTATCGAATTTTATGTGAAGCATAGGTGGCAAGTATGAAGAGAGAAGGAAGATGCGGGGTGAGTTAGTGAAGCAGCATCCAGCAGCAGATGCAATCGTGCACAGCATATACACGCAACCCAAAGGGATATCAGTAGAAGAACTAGGTAGAGGGTAGAGGCCAAGACACCCAAAGGTTCTATAGCTTCCGTTTCAGGAATTCAGAGGGTTAGAAATAAAAAATAATGTCAACCAAAGGGTAAATATAGAGAAAACTAAATTATTGCACTTACAAATGCTTAGTTTAGTAAATCCAGGCCAGTCCCAAACTAGTAAAGAGTAATCAGTCCGTGTTATGCATAAAAATACCCTAAATTGCTCTAGATATGAATTTCAACGCTTGTGCACACCAGCATTAACTCAAATTTGTTCAGAACATTACCTGAAGCTTAACTTTGACACTACAATGGATCTACAAAAGATTTGACTTTACAAATGGGAAACATAATGCACTGAATATATTCCCCCTTTCAAGTGTAGTGTAGCAGTCACTGCAGCCAGAAGGGGATGAATGTGAGTCTGGAAAGGGGGGAATTAGTTCGCACCTTAAATGCCTAAAATTCCATAGCATTACCAAATTCTAAGGCAGTCATCTTCTTCTATTACAGCGAAATATTCCAATACAATCGCAATTGAACCAATATTAAGGACTAAAAAAATCAAAATGGAAACCTTAAAGCACAAAAATCTCACAATCCAAACATAAAATAGGCAAGGCCAACTATCACAGTAGAAACTAGGAATTTCAACGATCAGAGATATCCAATCCACTAATTGGAGCAAATGCGGGTGTGAATTCAACACAAAACAGTGCATCCAACCCAGGAAACTTTAGATTTTCAATGAAATCAACAACCTTAATTTTGGCCGTCCGAAAAGAAGATGGCAATTAACATCAATGACAGAGAAAGGCCTAAGCCTAAGCCTAAGCCTAAGCCTAAGCCTAACCCTAAAAGGAGTATAAGAAAAGCGAACCTTGGAGGGAATGCAGCCGACGTTGAGACAGGTACCGCCGAGGGTTCCACGCTTCTCAATACAAGTGGTCTTGAGGCCAAGCTGGGCAGCCTTGATGGCGGCGACGTAGCCTCCGGGGCCACCGCCGATGACGACGACATCGTTATCATCGGAGGAAGAAGAGGAGAAGGAGCGGGAGAAGGAGGAAAGAGAGAGGGAGTAGCGGGAGCGGAAAAGGGAAAGGGATTCCCTGCGGGCAAAGCAGGCCATCGCCATGGTTATGGTTGGGGGTTGGGGGATTGAATTTTAGGTATTGAGATTTGGTTTCTTCAACAGCTTAATGGTTGGTAATGGTATGGTACTTATCTGGACCCCAATCGGAATTCGGAGCAGCAGTCCTCTGTAGACCACTCACCCACTTCTATTTTACAACCTGCTTTTCCCACGCCGATATCCGATTATTACATTTGTGGCTCTGTTTTTTTCTTGTACGATCTACACTACGGATTATACTCCGTAGAGTAGTAAATATACGGAGTATTTTTTATTACTCTGTATTATTTATAATAATAAAACATAAAAAATTGTGTTTACTTCCAATATCATTTATTTAATGATTCATCTTTTATACTTATTTTGTTTCTATTCCATGAAATATCAAAAATACTTGCATAGCTCAATGGTTAGAAGAATTGTTGGGTATACATTTTGCAAATTTTTTATTTCCCCTTAAATTTTCATGTATTTGATATGTGTAATTTTTTAAAATTGAATATAATAATAAATTTTCATGTTATGTGTAATTTTAAAAAATGGAATATAATCTATAATCTATTAAATTATCATTTTTGATTCTTTACGCATAATGTTTTGGATTCAATCACATTCACTACTCTTTGTCAATATTTTACAATTTTATTTTATCTTAAATTATCATTTTTAGGTTTAATTATTTAAAATATATAATACATCTATCTATAACATAATATCTATAATATAAATGTGCATCCATATATTATTAGGTCTTTATTTTTGTTTTCTTATTCATATTTGAATCAATTTACATTCTTTAGCTCAATGGCTATATAGCTACATTTTTTATTTTAATTTTCCACTTCTTCGTAGCTACGTCTTTTATTATTTTTGATCATTAAATTTATATATGTAATATATAGTGTTTTTTTTTATCAATTTAATAAATTATCAATTCAATTTGATCATTAAACCAATTATGTAAAAATTATGTTTATTTATTAATTTAACTTTATTTTTTCATTAGAAGGATTGTCTTTAATTCAAAAAAACAATGTGCCCAATTAATTAATTATAATTTTTTTACAAAAATAATCAAAATCAAATTAAATAAATAGGGATGTAAGTAGATATAAAATCAAGTATTTGGTTTATTAAACCGGATGAACGGGACCAAACCAAGAAAAATAAAATGGAGAACCGGTTGAGGTGAACCGCTCCTTCGTTATAGTTGTTGGGGATTACCTCTTGGTTGAAGGTTCGAACCTTGATAGCTACATTCTTCATTTTAATTTTCCACATCTTCATAGCTACATCATTTATTATTTTTTGGTCATTAAATTTATATATGTAATATATAATGATTGTTTTTTTTATCAATTTAATAAATTTAATAAATTGTCAATTCAATTTGATCATTAAACGGCTTCTCTTTTCATCTTCCAAATGAGTGTTACTATCTCCATAAATATGCCCAATTAATTACAATTTTTTAATAAAAAATCAAATTAAACAAATAGGGATGTAATTAGATATAAAATCAAGCATTTGGTTTATTAAACCGGTTGAACCGGACCAAACCAAGAAAAATAAAATAAAATGGAGAACCGGTTCAGGTGAACCGCTCCATCCTTCTTCCTCCTCCTTCCCGTACGTTCAACTTCAAACCTTCAATGGTGATTTTTAATTTCGAGACGTTTCACCTCCAAAATGTCTTCATTAACTTTGATTCAACATCCCCATGTCAAAAACGTATTTAACTTCTGATATCATCAACGAATTCAGCCCCGTTTTCGTCCAAGTTCGTTTTGCCCCAAATCGAATTTGGTGTCATTTGGGATGATTTTTCAACCGTTTCTTGCAATTGAATACACCACATTGACCACCAGAAGAAGAGGAAGAGATCGGTACAATCAATTTCATATTTCGTTCTCATTTTAAGATCGACTATAAAAACCCTTTCGACCTTCGGAAGCTCCGTCCACCATTGAAGGCCAATCTCCAAGCTCTGAATCTGATTCATCGTGTTCTAACACCTTTAATCTACTATCCCATTCAAATTTTTATTGAGAAAAGCATGCAAAATAGAATACGCCCAATTTCAGATTCGATTCGTCGGAGCCACCTCGCCTGGCTTCGTCCACCGCTACCGGAGCCACCTAACGCCTCCTCCCATGTCTGCGCCAAGGCGTAGGGATCCCACAACCATCGCCTCTTCCGCCGCATGATCTATCGGCTCCGCCAGGGATTGCCGAAGTGGTGCCTGATTTGAGCTGTTGAGTTGCTGACTTGTTGTGTCTTTGTAATCTATTTCAAGTTGAACGAGGAATTGGACAGTGCCATTCCTCCTCAGTTTCAAGAAAGTGTCAAGGTATTTCTTCTTGAATGCAGGATTGATAAGTTCTAGATCTCCTAATGACTGTTTGATTATGTTTCAATGATTTTTCGCAAATGTTTTGTGATCCTTCTCGATGCAGAAACTGATTGATGATGCGATGGAATCCAAGGGGTCGAAGAAAAAGGCTTATAGGGAGAGGCTGAAGATCATATCTGCGTTGAACAATTCAAAAGAGCTCCAGCTTAGCTCTACTGAAAAGAAGCTTATAAATGTTACAAAGACAAGCCATTCCTGGAGTACTCATGGTTATTACATTCTATTTGTATGATAATTTATAAGTTATATAATGTATTATAGATTCTAATTTATATTCTATTTATTTAATTTGCAACTTTAAAAAAGTTTACAATCAAAAATTTTAATTGGTTATCATATGCAAAAAGCCTAATGAAAAAAGTGTGTATAATTTGATTTGGTCAGTATAATTTTTTTTATGGATTCTTTTCATGTTATAAAAAATTATAACATTATCAAATACATGAAATTTTTTTCATCTTTAAATTTCTCTTAAATTTTATCGCTTCACTCATGGGTCTAGATTAATTTTTTTTTGCTATATACTACCTCCGTCCAAAAATACATGGGCTTTACTATTCACACACGCTTTTTTAAGGAGGTAAAAACTATGTAAAATATTAACTTTTTTATTAATTTTTTTAATATTTAATAACTTATTGATAATAAGTTTTAGATTATTAAAAAAAATCATAAAAAAGTTAATATTTTATATACTACCTCCGTCCAAAAATACATTGCCTTTACTATTCACGCACGCTTTTTTAAGAAGGTAAAAACTATATAAAATATTAACTTTTTTATTAATTTTTTTTAATAATTACAAACTTATTGATAATAAGTTTGTAATTATTAAAAAAATTTAATAAAAAGTTAATATTTTATATAGTTTTTAACTCCTAAAAAAGCGTGCATGAATAGTAAAAGTCCATGTATTTTTGGACGGAGGGAGTAGTTTTTTCATGCCGCCACGCAGGCAACAATGCATCGGTTTTAGTATATGTATATAAATAGATAGATAGATAGATTTAGTATATGTTTTACGACTAATAAGTTTACGATTTAATAATAATAAGTGAATATTGAGGGCTATTATCTTTAATGTAAATAATGTAATTAGTTTATCTAGCTTTCATAGGTTTCCTTTAGCCTAGTATATATTGTAAACATGTTTGTAGTTGATTAATAAGAAAATATGGCAATTTGCCTGCCTTCTCTATCGGACATTAGAGCCTTTAACATAATTCTCTAGTTCTTTGGTAATTGAGATATGAGTTTGATGGTTAGAGAGTGTTTAGATTATGGAAGTGGAGTGGATTCTAGTTCCTGGATTTACATGGCTAAAATACTCCCTACCTTAATTTTCTTATCAGGCCCCATTACAGTCCATAAAAGACCTTATGATGATTTTTGGCGGTAATGACATCCACGGTGGAAATTGTGATGAAATTTCAATTCTTATGTAGCTTAGTTGCATTTACTAATTTTTTCACCCATATGTTGATTTTTTCCTCTCTTGTTCTTGATCAATCGACCATGTCTAGCCACAACAGCAGTGATGATGAAAACCCTACGACGTTTGCACCAAAGAAACCTTTGACATTAGATCCAACGTCCTACTACTATCTCCATCCTTCGAATACCTCGGGGATGAACATTGCACCAACCACCAGTGATCTTAAAGGATGACAACTTGCAAGAATGGTAGAAAGGAATTCGCAACTCTTTTCGGGCGAAATGCAAACTGAAGTTTCTTGATGGCTCTCTTACGAAACCAGCTCAGGATCCCGACAAAATTGAAAATTAATGGAATGTCAACTCCATATTGGTTGGATGGATCTTGTAGTCGATAGATACGTCTCTTCGATCCTCCATCATGTAAAATGGCAATGTGAAGGATTTGTGGGATTTCCTTTGTCAACGTTTCTCCGTTGGGAATGCTTTGCGAATTCATCAATTGCGCACGTAGATTGCGCGTTTCGGGTTGAATGGGAAGTCCATTGACACATATTTTGCCCGACTTCAGCCTCGATCTATGGGATGAGTTGAACACGTATGTTCCCCTCCTCTCGTGTGAAGGTGGAGGTTACACATGTGCTTTGAAAGCTAAACTACATAAACGGCAAGATGATGAGTTTGTTCATCAATTTCTCATAGGGCTGGATGCAGCCACCAATGGGATGCTGTAGTCGACAATTTTTGCCATGGACCCTCAACCCGACATCAATCGAGTGTAGTCCTTATTTAGTCGTTCAAGAAGAACAGTCTCGCTCATCCAATCTGGAGAAGCAGGCTAGGGAAGATGCGTTTGCGCATCACCCTACTGAGAGTGGACGTTCCTCTAGCAAACCCGACACTAATTGATCGATTGACCATTCTAAGCTTACATGTACTCATTGCCCAAAACAAGGCCATGAGATAAGTAATTGTTTTAAATTAATTGGCTATCTTGAATTGTGGGGAGACCTTCGACAAAACAACTCCACCACCGTTCAATCTCGACCTTGGAGCCATACTGGTTCCTCTTTGACACTGACCTCGGCGAGTTCAAGTCAAGGCAATCAATCCCAGGCACACTCTCCAACAGTAGTCAATGTTGTTGGTTTTATTCCTCCGCTTGGGTTTGCGCCTACCTTCACGTCACAGACTTACCATGCTCAAGACCGGCCCACTCTTCAACCAACAAAACTAATGCTCAGTGGACATCCATGATGGAGATGTTCCGAAACTTCCAAGCCTCTAATATGTTTCAAGATTATCTTATGGGTAAGGATTACGAGGACGCCCGATGATTGCAGTGTGTAAAGCTAGAGCTTGGAGGTGAAGTCTATTGGCTTGTCGGCACCTGCGTTAGGCCACCTTCCTTTTTTTGGCTCTATTTCAAGTTCTTCTTCAGATTATGCTCTCTAGCATAGGCGCCTGGGTCATCCAGCTTTTTAGTCTATTTATGTTCTCCCTGTTTTTTCTTTTGCTAAACAGAAATCTCATGAACACTATATTACTAGTTTAAAAGTTAAGTAGAGTCGTGCTCTTTTTCCTATCTGTCTCAATAAAGCAGTAGAACTATTTGAATTGGTTCATGTTGATGTTTGGGGCCCATATCAGGTTTCTTCTACTATTGTAGCTCATTATTTTTTTTTACCATTCTTGATGATCTATCTCGCTCTGTTTGGATTTATTTGATGCTCTCTAAAACAGAAGTTGTTAAGCTCATTTGGAATTTTTGTGCTCTCACACAAAACCAATTTAACAAGAGTGCCATACGAGTAAGGGCTGATAATGGGACGAATTTCTTATCATTACATGACTTTTGTGCCTCTTCTGGCATCATATTTAAGACCACTTATATTTATAGTCTTTAACAGAATGAAAGAGTTAAACGCAAGCATCAATATCTTCTCGATGTGGCTCAAGCCTTGATGTTTCAAGGGTCCTTACCTGTTTGATTTTAGGGAGAATGTGTTCTCACCGTTGCATATCTGATTAACAAGACATCGTCGACACTCCTAAAAGTTAACCCCTTATGCTATTTTGTTTAATCGCTCTGCTGATTACTCTCATATTCGGGTCTTTGGGTGTTTGTGTTTTTCCGCAGTTATCCATCGCAATCGACATCACCGATTACTTGGATCTACCTTGACATATTAAATTGTCTTCTTTGTCTTCCCTTCATAGTTGAATCAAAATCTCTCAACAATTTCTACTCATATATATTCGCTCATGGATATGGTTATATGACTTGAATTCTTCGGTTGGAGACTTGAAATCACCTATTAATCAAAATCTCTCAACTAATTTCATCGTTTAATCATACATGGTTGAGATGGCAAATCGCTTCCATTTCAAAAAAACATTCTCTCCCATGGATTTTTTTTTCCAGAAACTTATAAATAAATAAGTTTATCATCCCGTCAATTAAGTCAAATCCAGTCATAAAAGGGGTAATTCTGAGCATCAACCTTCAATAAAAATAATTACCTTGCCACCTTTGAATCTATAACGGAGTCCTAGCCGCCAGTTAATTACTAGCAATTGTAGCTTTTTTTTTGGAAGCAAGGTAAGGAATAGGAAATCCGCCGTCGATCGGGCCTCTTTCCTAGCGTGTCCAACTGGACGAGAACAAAAAGTTCTTGATCCTCCAAGCTATCATCGGCAGGGATGCTGTAGGCCAGACGTGCGATCCTATCGGCCACCGCATTCGATTCCCTGAAAACATGACGAATAGCAACATGATACATATAGTATAGATTCATTTTCGTATCTGCCATTAACAACTCAATGTTCCAGGGACAAGACTAGTCACCCAGTAGAGCCTTAATGACAACCAGACAATCTCCTTCGATTAGAAGGAATTTAATTCCCAGCAGTTTAGCCCTAGCCACCCCCATGTGGAGGCCCATAGCTTCTGCTAAAACCGCTGAACTGTTGTTGCATCTGCCCGACCCTAAGGCAAGTATTTTACTGCAATGATCTCAAATAGCATAGCCGTAGGTTCCTTTGTCCGACTGACAAAAGGAGCCATCGAAATTTAACTTGTAATAACCAATCGGTGGTCGCTCCCAAGGTTTTGTTTTACGCTTTTCGTATCCGGGATGTTGGCCGTTTGTTAACTCCGCCTTGTCTGAAGCATTATGCACTGTGTTGTCCAACTAGCAATTGTAGTTTTTTTTTGGTGGAAAAGTCGGGAGAAAACTCCCAAATGCATAAACACAAGAAAATGGGCTACACACGCACCAGGCGGGGAGTAGCCCTTCTCCTAGCGTCCTCGTCAATGAGAGCGTCAATATCCAAAGGGGGACTAGCTAAAACATGAAAGGCAAACGGAAAGGAAAAAGCTAGAGAAGCAAGGGAGTCGGGCACGGAATTCGCTTCCCCGAAACATGCCTCAACTGGATATCCGAGTCGCGGGCAAGAGCTTGCACTGACGAACCAGGATCGAAAGTGGATGGCAATCATCGACTCCTCTCTTTATCAAGATCGTTACAAGCTTCGAGTCGGTTTCCGTAATAACTTTCTGATAGCCTCTCTCTCAGACCATCCGGAGCCCATCCAACAGGCCTCACAACTGAGCGAGAGGGACAGTGCAACACCCTATACGTCGAACATACCCGGCGCTCCATTGCTCATGATCATCACGGATAACTCCTCCTGCGCCTGCACTCCCATCAACTGAGACCGAACCATCCGAATTCAACTTTACCCAGCCTTCCATTGGCTTATCTCAAGCAATCTCCAACCGGCTACCCTCCTTGGTGGCAGCATTATGACTGTTATTCCGCCAGATATGCGCGTACTCGGCCACTTTCGAGTGAATAAAGCGAGCTTGATCCACTGAACAACTCTTACTATTGAAAATCCGATCATTCCTCCATCTCCAGATCCACCAAAGAGACGTGGCAAAGTAACTCGACCAATCCGCTTCATCCGTATATAGTTCCAAACTCATAAGATTGCTTCGGATCCAGGAGGCAAAGGGGTAGCCAAAGAAAGAAGTGGACGGAGAACACAAGCTTCCCCACAACCCTCTAATCGCACTGCAGTCACGAAAGAGACGGAGAAGGGATTCTGGCGTACCTGCGCACGTGCTATAGTCGGATTCCATAGCGAGCTGCCTCCGACATCTCTCCTCGTTGGTAAGAACAGCCCCTCTGACGACTAGCCAAGCAAAACACCTTACCCTTTCAGGCGCCTTCAACGTCGAGATCCGTTTATAAACTTGGGCATTATTAAAACAAACATCGCGAGTACCTCGGATCAATTCATAGGCAGACTTGATCGAATAGCTCTCGTCCGGCGAAGCTTTCCAACTGAGTCTGTCCATCTCTCCCTCACATTCGTCAATGCCAATCGCATCCAACTTCATCAAGATCGTGGCCTGCAAGAGAGGTTGCAGCACCTCCCAATCCCACCCTTCATGGTCACACAAATATGAGCGAACCGTTCTCTGCATATCAGTCTCAACCAACCCCAGGTGCGCCTCATTATGCAAAGGATGATCACCCAGCCAAAGATCAGTCCAAAAGCGAACAAGGGTGCCATCACCGATGATCCAGCGCACCCCATCAGCTACAACCGCACTCGAGCTCTGTAGCATACTTGACCACACATGAGATGTCCCAGCGACACCGACAGTCATGGATCTAGTATACTTAGCCCGAAGAACATCACTTCAAACCGCTCCATCTTTTCTCGTTAAGAACCTCCACATTAGCTTGCCAGTGGTTGCTAAGTTAAGGTCACACATAACACGAATGCCCAAACCACCAAGGTGTTTAGGGCTGCAGACCACCTCCCAGTTCACCAGATGCAGCCGCCGACCATCCTCGCTGTCTCCCCATATGAAGTTCCTGCACATTTTATCAATTTTAGTGCAAGTATCCGCAGGCAACATAACCGAAGCCATAGTATGTACATGAATATATGAAAGAACGGATTTAGTAAGGGTTATTCTCCCTGCAAGACTTAAATATTTCCCTCTCCAACTTGAGAGGCTCGAGCCAATTTTGTCAATCAAGGAGGCGAAAGTGTCCTTATTGACACGTCTATGAAGCACCGGCATTCCCAGGTAGCTACCCAGGTTGTCCGTCACCTCGAACCCACACCCTCTTCTCAACTCGGCCACCACCTGCGGCCTCACATTAGGTGAGACAAAGAGCTTGGACTTCGGAATGCTCACTCTTTGGCTTGATGTCAAACAGAAGCCGTCCAATATACGCTGGATCACCCGGAGCTGGCTAACAAAAGCCTCCGCCACAAGGACGATATCATCAGCGAACAAGAGGTGTGAGATATCCGGCCCATTCCTTGTGAGTCGAGCGGGAATCCACTCGCCATTGTCAACAACCCTCAAAATAGCATGGCTCAGACGCTCTATACAAAGAATAAATAAATAAGGGGATATAGGGTCTCGCTGTCGTAAGCCTCTCATAGGCTTAAATTCCTCTGTCATCTTGCCATTAACAAGTACTCTTGTCGAGACGGTGGTTATACAAGCCGCAATCCACTGTTGTCATTCCTCCGGGAACCCCGCCATACACATAGTATCAATCACAAAGTCCCATCTCAACCGATCATAGGCCTTCTCGAGATCGATCTTTAGAATCATCCATCCTTTTGTACCCCTCTTTTTCCTCATCGAGTGGACAAGTTCCTGCATCACGACAACATTATCCGTTATAAGCCTACCCGGTAAGAAGCTACCTTTCATAGGACTAATAAGAGAAGAGAGAAGGGGTCTCATCCTGTTAACAAGCACTTTTGTAATAGATTTATAAATCACATTACAAAGGCTTATAGGCCAAACTTGCGCGACCGTTTCCGACTTGGCCACCTTCGCGAGCAAGACAATAAGAGTATCGTTCAAGTCTTCCGGCATTTCGGACGTGTGAAAAAAATCTCCGCACACAGTCCTTCACCGATGGCCCGACGCCTTCCTAACATTTCTGGAAAAATAGCGCATGAAACCCATCCACCCCTGGAGCCTTCGAAGGCCCCAACTCTCTCATCGCTCGACCGATCTCCTCATCCGAAATCAGTATAGAAACCAAATCCCAATCAGCACTCCGAATCGGAAGGAAAGCACCAGGTTGCAAGGCTACGGGCGCCATCTCCTCGTTAGGAATGGTGTACAAGTTCTGAAAGAAATCCAAGACCTCCCTCTCAATCGCTTCATAACTGAAGGTTCGATAGTGTATAACAAAGTAATATAAAGATACTCTAGAAGGGGGGTTGAATAGAGTATGCCTGATTTTCGCAGATAATCTCAAGACTTTTGAAGCTCTTGCAAAACCCTTTGAGATTAGACGTAATTCTTTCTTCTGGAAAACTTGAATCACAACAGAGTTATACAATTCAAAACAAGTGCAGAAATATGGTAAAGCAGTAAGTAAAGAGCACAACGAATTGTTAACGAGGTTCGGCACGAACTTGGCCTACGTCCCCGCCTAGGGTTCTTCCACAACCCTAGGATTCAACCGGCTTTTATTGATTCACAAGACTTAAGATCCTAATAGCTCACCGAGAAGCCTCTCTCCTATACAATTGCAATCTAGTCAACTCACGTTCCCTTAGAGTCCTAGACCAATCTAGAAGAGCCCCACCTCTCTCAGCTATCTAGTACAATCCTCTTACACTTAGTGAATCAATCGCCTAGTGTCCACTTCCTGAGTTACAAACTCTCGAGTATAACACTCTCTCGAAATATATCCTATAAGCTCACTGTGTATCTCTCAAATGCTTTGAAACAAAATATAAGACTCTTAAGAACAAGCAGAGAGAACACGCTAAAGAGAGAAGTATGCTTGAAGACTGAGTGCGATGTAGAGCGTTGATGTTGTAAGAGTTCGTCAGTCTTCCTTCTCTTCTTCATCTCCTTTATATAGTGAAGATCATCAGCGCCACTTGAGGAAGGAATCTTCTCCAACGGCTAACTTGGATTATGGCTTGCGGGTGGATCTTTGAGATCTTCTAAACTGGGAAACTCTGAAGCCACAATCTTTCTGATTTGATATTCTAATCTTTTCGTCTTTGGAATGAGATATAATTCGAAAAGCTTCCTGAAATGGTAGTGCATATATAATAATATCTAGAAGCATATAATAACATATCATAATATTCGGACATAATATGCACATAATACAGGTTTTGTGTTTCATCAACACAGCTGTAGCTTCAAGACCTTTGACACAAACTGTGTCTATTTCCTATTTTCATCAAGGAAGTGAGTTTTCAATCTCCCCCTTGATGAAAGACAAAACCTGTGCATCCATGCAACTTAGTCAAGCAATTATATCATAAGCAAAATCGGACTAATTACCTGCATGGGTTAGACAAATGTTGGATCGTAAGATTTTAAAGCCGAAGAAAAACATCCAACAAAATAGAACAAAGTAAGGTCTTCCAAGACCATGGTTCACAACAGTTTTAAAGTCTAAACTATCAAACCATCTCCCCCTTTTTGTCTTTCAACAAAGGGAGGAGTATAAAAACAGTCACCAAAAATTCAAATTTTAAAAAGATCCTTTCAATTCTTAAAGGCAAGAAAAGATATCCGAAAAAATAATTTCCAAAACAATTCAAATTTCAAGCCATCTTGTCACAATTTAATTCAAGAGGGAAAATCCGAAAATATCTTTTCCATAAATAAAAATACTCGGATATAAGAACTTTTAGAAAAAAAAAAGTGTACTGCATAAGTAAGGTTAAAAATCATAAAAACTATACTTGATCAAATATCTAATAAGATATTAACCAAATATATGATCCGTTATATGTGCTCTACCATTCAGCTCGCAATCTTTGACATAATTCTCAAAGGTCTTGACACTGAGTAGAATTTATCTTTCGTAAAGGGAAAGCTCCCCCTACGAAAGTGCATCCCTGTTAAGCATTCCGATCTCACGTCTAATGAAGGTGAACCTGTCCTCTGCCAAAGGCTTAGTAAAGATGTCAGCCCATTGATAATCGGTTGAAATAAAAGATATGGACACATCACCTTTTTCGACATGGTCTCTAATGAAGTGATGCCTTACATCAATATGTTTGGTCCTTGAATGTTGAACATGATTATTTGTGATTGATATGGCACTTGTATTGTCCCACTTAATGGGAATACCTTTGAGGTTGATGCCAAGATCTCTCATTTGTTGAGCTATCCAAAGGATTTGGGAGCAACATGCTCCAGCTGCTATGTATTCGGCTTCGGCAGTGGATAGAGCAACTGAGTTTTGTTTCTTTGAATGCCAACTGATCAAGGATGCTCCAAAGAATTGGCAACATCCTGACGTGCTCTTCCTATCCACCTTATAGCCTGCAAAATCTAGCACACATGCAAACACTAAACATGATGTCAGGTCTACTAGCTGTAAGATATAGTAGAGATCCAATCATCCCTCGATACTCCTTTTGATTGACACTCTTCCCAGTCTTGTCTTGATCTAGAGATAAGGTTGAGCTCATGGGTGTCTTGGCTGCTTTGGATTGATCCATCTTGACCTTCTTCAAGAGATCCTTAGTGTACTTGCTTTGGTTGACAAAGACCCCTTTCTTAAATTGATGAACTTGTAATCCCAAAAAGAAATTGAGTTCACCCATCAAGCTCATCTCAAATTCACTGCACATGATGTCAGAAAATTCTTTGCACAAAGATGTGTTAGTAGCACCAAACAATATATCATCAACATATATTTGAATAACCAAAATGTCCTTTCCTTTGGTCTTGATAAAAAGAGTCTTGTCGATCAACCCCCTTTTAAAATCATTTTCTAAAAGATATTTTGACAAGCGCTCATACCAAGCTCTTGGGGCTTGTTTCAAACCATAAAGCGCTTTGTCTAGTTTATAAACATGATTAGGAAATTCTGAACTTTCAAAACCTGGGGGTTGAGCCACATAGACTTCTTCCTCTAAGAAACCATTAAGAAAAGCACATTTGACATCCATTTGATATAATTTTATGCCCATGAAAGATGCAAATGCTAATAATATGCGAATGGCTTCAAGCCTGGCTACGGGAGCAAAAGTCTCCTCGTAGTCAATACCTTCCTCTTGATTGTAGCCTTGAGCAACAAACCTTGCTTTGTTCCTCACGATCTTACCATTCTCATCTAGCTTGTTTCGAAATACCCAACGTGTGCCAATGACTGATTGATGCTTTAGCCTAGGCTTCAAGGTCCAGACTTTGTTCCTTTCAAATTCGTTAAGCTCACTTTGCATAGCAATGATCCAGTCTGGCTCTTGAAGGGCCTCATCTACCTTCTTTGGTTCTATAAGAGAAACAAACGCGTGAAAAGCACAAAGATCTTTAAGTTTAGAACGAGTTTGAACACTAGATGTAGGGTCAGAAATGATATCCTTTCATGAGTGTGATGAGGAGTATTTGAATTTTCTTTTGCTAGTCTCAGCTCTTTGATTCGTCACACCAGTAGGATTGATTGGTGGTACATCTGACTCCATGGATCTGTTAGGTTCAGTTGTAGCAGTTTCTGATGTTTCAACACTGTTGGATTGGACACCAAGGGCTTTGGACGAGTCTTCAACACCTTGGGCCAATTCTTCAGTGTTAAGAATATTTTCCTGCATGTTCCTCTTCTTTGTGTTCTTGATAGCAACATCATAACCATCCTCGTTCTCTGTATGGATGTTAAGATCTAAATCTGCAACATTTTCACTCAAAGAACCGTCATTGCATTCATCAAATATAACATGTATACTTTCCTCAACTAACTTGGTCCTTTTGTTGAAGATTCTATAAGCTTTGCTACTTGTGGAATAGCCAAGAAATATACCTTCATCACTACGCGCATCAAATTTCACAAGGTTATCTTTTCCATTGTTATGAACAAAACAAGTACATCCAAAGGGTTTAAAGTAAGATATAAGTGGTTTGCGGCCTTTAAAAAGTTCATAAGGAGTTTTCTATAAGATGGAACGAATAAGACAACGATTCAAAATATAGTTAGCTGTGTTAACAACTTCAGCCAAATAGGTTTTAGGTAATGCATTTTCTAAAAGCATAGTCCTGGCCATGTCCTCTAGGGTGCGGTTCTTTCGTTCCACAACCCCATTTTGTTGAGGTGTCCTAGGAGCAGAAAAGTTGTGGAAGATACCATATTTAGCACAAAACAAATCAAACTGAAGTTGATCAAGCTCCCTACCATGATCACTTCGAATTGACACTGTGGGCTCGTTTCTTAAAGTTTGCAACTCCTTACAAAGTTTTGAAAACTCAAATAAGGCATCTGATTTTTCTTTTAAAAATGCAACCCAAGTATATCTAGAAAAATCATCAACAACAACAAGCATGTACTTTTTACCATTGGGAGATTTGACACGCATATGACCACATAAATCCACATGTAAAAGTTCAAGGGGTCTAGAAGAACTTACAACCTTTTTGGGTTTGAAAGAGCTACGTGTTTGTTTACCTCGTGTGCATGCCTTGCACACCTCAATACCTTTGAAGTCCATCTCAGGTAGTCCTCTTACAAGCCCTTTGGACACAAGCTTCTGTAGTGTATGTGGGCTCACATGACCGAGTCTCCTGTGCCAGAGCTTTGGATCGTCCGTCAAAGCCTTTAGACAGGTTAAGCTTCCTTGTGCCACTTGCTTAGCATTCACAACATAGAAGTTGTTATAACGATATGCAGTTAGAACTACTTCACCTGTATCTTCTCTGCACACTAGACATCTTTTCTTGTTAAATCTGACATCATTACCACTATCACATAATTGAGAAACACTAAGCAAATTATACTTCAAACCATTAACAAGATAAACATTTTTAATACTATGTTTGGGATCACTCCCAACACTACCAATACCAACGATGTCACACTTTCCTTTGTCACCAAGAGTGATTGTTCCAGTGGATTGCTTCTTTAGGTCATGAAAGAGAGAACTCTTCCCACTCATATGTCTTGAGCATCCACTATCAATAATCCATTTATGCTCTTTCACCTTGGTGATCTCCTTCAAAACAAAAATCAACCTTTGTGGCTAGACCAGTGAGCAAATTTAGATCCTTTATTGGGATAAACCATATTTGGTAAAATAGTGCCTTTGGGGACCCAAACTTGCGTTATCCGTTCTTTTCTCAAGCAAACAGGAAATGTATTACGAATAATATGAGGATCATTTCTTCTATAGGGGCAGGTCTCTCTTACATGTCCCTTTCTCGCACAGTGGTGACATATAGGAGAGGTTCTGCTTCCTTTTGCCTTTACAAAAGTGGTAATGTGTTGCTTCTTTAAAAACCTCGGGTTGTAACCAATACCACTTCTGTTTAGAGAACTTTGTTGCTCACCCAACATCCTATCAAGAATGCCTTTGGATTCGGTAAAACTTATGAGGGCTGTCTGTTGGTCTTGAATCTTATTATTCAGGGAGATCTTCTCGTTCTCTAAGTCATGATGTTCACTTCTTAGAGATGAGAGATCTTGCTTGAGTTCAGATTTCTCTGAGTCAAGAGTCTTGACTTTAATGTCAAGACCTGAATAAGAAGCTTCAAGACTTTTGACCCTCATAGACAGATCCTCAATAGTTCTTTCCTGGTACACAATTTTCTTAATAAGGGTGTTAGTTTGGGCAATAAGTTTCTCTTCATTGGCAATCATATTAGAAAGGAATTCCGATAATACCTCTTTGGACTTGCCATAAGTTCTCTTATAGTTACCTCAAGCTTCTCATCGTGTGATTCATCTCCTGAGGCCATAAGACAGACATTGGCCTTCTCATTATCGGAGTCTGAGTCAGAATCGCTCCAAGTTGCCACCATGGCTTTCTTTTTCCATCTATCACCTTTCTTGAACTGGCTCTTCGTCTTTTGAGGGCAATCTTTGACTAGATGGTTTGTTTTACCACATTCAAAACAAGACAAAGGTTTAGTCTTCTTGTCATATTTGTTGTATTGAGACTTACCTCGAAATTTAGAAGACTCTGATCCATCTTTGTTGTTGAATTGATTCTTCATCTTGAGGATTTGAGAAAGACCCCTTGTAATGAGATCAAAGGGATCATTCTCATCATCATTCTTATCTTCAGAATCAGACACATCTTTCGGCTCATCCTTCTTAGACTTGAGCGCCAAGTTCTTAGTGCTTGCTGGGAATTCTCCATCGTCTTAATTGAGAATCATCTCATGTGTGATCAGCTTCCCAAGCAAGTCATCAAGGGGTAGAGTGGTGAGATCTTAGGCTTCCTCTATGGCTGTCACTTTAGGACCCCATTTTTCTTTTGGGAGACACCTCAATATCTTCCTCACTTTCTCAACGTTCTTAAAGCTCTTGCCGAGAGAGTCAAGGTTGTTGGTGATTTTCGTGAACCGTGTGAACATGGTCTTGATAGACTCATCAGGCTTCATTTTGAAAAGTTCATAATTTCGAAGGAAGATACTCATCTTGGTGTCCTTCACTTGGCTAGTTCCTTCGTAGGTGACAACCAGCTTGTCCCAAATCTCTTTAGCTGACCTACAAGATGAAATACGATTAAACTCATCAGTTCTTAGACCACAATAAAGTAAGTTAATAGCCCTGTAGTTTTTGGAGACGGGTTCAAGATCCGCTTCGATGTATTCAGCCTCAGTCTTCGCAACTTTGGTTCCATTTGGTCCGTCTTTCTCTGGAACCTTCGGACCATTCTCTATAATGTTCCAAAGTTCCAGATCTTGATCTATAATGAACATCTTCATCAATGATCCCCAGTGGACGAAGTTGTTTCCTACAAAGAGTGGTGGTCTACTGGTAGACCTCCCTTGTGCAAATCCTCCGCTTGCTTCACCAGACATGATCAAAACTCACAAGATTGTTAGATCAAAAGCAGTGAGTAAAGCTCTGATACCAATTGAAGGTTCGATAGTATATAACAGAGTAATATAAAGATACTCTAGAAGGGGATTTGAATAGAGTATGCCGGATTTTCGCGGATAATCTCAAGACTTTTGAAGCTTTTGCAAAACCCTTTGAGATTAGACGTAATTCTTTCTTCTGGAAAACCTGAATCACAACAGACACTACTAGAATTCTGTTCATAGACATCATGTCTTTTACATCGGTTAGAAAAACGTCTGATGTTAAAAATAGTTATGACATCGTTTTAAAAATTGTCGATGTTATTGAGATTTAATACTTCGGTCATACTATTTGGACAATGTTAAAACTCCATTTTAAAAAATTTCGAAAGCGCGCGTTTAACACTTAGGTAAAATTTAAAGCGGTAAAAGAGGTAGCTCCAATCACTTCAGTGAGATCCCAACCGAGAAAAAAAAGAGTGAATCCCCTTTATAAAATTTTCACTTCTAGTTCCCTTCCACACTTCAAAAAATTTCACCCTTAAAACTCAAATTTCCCCAAATTGAAATTTGAAATCCCTAGTTACTATTCTCCGTTCTTCTACACTGATTCAGTTTCTATGGTCTCTCCTCCTCGACCTTCTCTCGATCGGAGAATTCCTACCCTCAGCCATGGCGAATCCCGACGTACCCCATGGTCTCCTTAATTCCTCTCCCCCTCTCGATTCTTTCCTTGCCTTCAGATCTAGCGCCTCTGACTACCACGCTGCCAAAGTCGGGAGCCCCACCTACACGATTGAGCGTGGTGATGAGATGTGAAGTACATCGTTTCGTAGATCTGGGTAAGTCTTTTGATTTTTCTCCTCTTTGTTTGGGTTTTATGAGTATCTTCGATTTTTTTTAAACCTTTGCAAAAAAATTGTCTAATGATGTTCGTTAGGAGATAGCGGCTGCAATGGCGGATCTTGTGTTTGGGATGGTAGATCTAGGTAAGTATCGAAGTATTTTGTTAGATCTAGCCCTCCTCCTTCCCTTTTTTCTCATTCTGGTCATCTTTTTCTTGTCGAATCATGTGCCTTGCCATCTTTGAGCTCAAACGGAGCAGGGAGTCGGCGCCTTCCTCCTTCTAATTCTCGATCTCCCATGTCATTCTCCGTCTCTCAGGCTAGGGTTGCCAAAGCTTGACATCGGGACTTCCTGCTTGTGCCTAGATTCACTGACATGAGTTTGCTCATATCTACCTCGACCATATGAGCGTGCTTACCCAGGTACACGAGCGCATCTCCCCAAGAAGGTAAACACCCTATTCTATAATTTTGCTCCTCTTTTGGTTGAATTGGGTAAAGGTTCTTCATTCAGGGTTCAAATCGGTTTAAGGTTCTTGATTTAGGGTTCAAGGCTCTTGATTTATATTGTATATGCTAATTAGTAGTTGAAAAACGAGAGAGATGATAGGATAGAATGTTAATACATTGATGCAGGAGCATTGCATGAGAAACTGGAAGATAATGTTGAAGTTGACTCCTCATATTCTGTGTACTCCTGTAAGTATAGATATTAACACTTGCTTACTTCTGTATTTTCCTTCTGCTGCTAAAAATAATGATGGATATGTCTTAAGTCTTGTATGTTAAATAATGAAAATGTATCCTTTAGTTCATATCAGGTCATAGCAGATATCGATGCTGATGGTATCTCAAAAATGGTTGTTGTTGTGTCATATTTCTTTGATCGTAAGTTATTTATAATTGACTTTCATGTAATGTATTCATGTGAAGTTGAGGATCTGCTTTTACAGTTTGCTATTTATTTGTCATCTTGTTATGTTTCAATATTGATGTTTGCGGAACACTCCCTCAAAACATGTTCTTTTAACCACATATTGGAAGATGTAAATGGGTTTTCTTTCTTTTGCTTCTAGTGCTAATATGCTGGTCCTAATTCGATTGTTGAAAGATTTTTTTATGTATCTATTTCGTCTCTACCTTGTTTCTCTTTATGAATAGCTTTGTTAGTCAAGTATTGACATTTTTCTAGGAATGGTGTTAAATCATTATCATTGGAAAGATCGATTACCTAAGAAAGCTTTCAACTTCAAAGGTTGGGCTGTTCATGTCATTTTGTATCATATTATAAAAAATGTTTTCCAGCAAGTGTTCCTCTTTTATGTTCATTATGGCATTAGTTTTGTATGCTTCTCGATGTTTGTTGCTGCAGGTACCCATTTTGATTAGTGACAGTGTATAGAACCGGTCCAACTGGCGGGTTTAACAAGGGACATTAAAATAATAAGATAAAGGTGATTTATTTATAACATTTGCTTTTTTATATATTATAATTTGGGAGTTTTTCTTATGATAGCACTTTTATTTAGTTGTTTATTTACATGTTTTTTGTTTTCTGCAGCCATCTTTCTTGGACACCAAAGACCTTGCTTCTATTAATTTGTGGATGAACAATACTCACTCCAGGTCGAGCACTCACTATGATCCACATCACAACCTACTGAAATGAAGGAGCTTCAGTCTCGCCTTCTCGCCTTGTCAGATTTAAAGGATACATCTCTATCTATTCTCAATGTGGTATGTCAACCTTATTTTCTTGATTCATCTTCTGATGCCACTCTTGACTAAAAAATAACCAAGAGCTATCTTTCTGCTGATACTTTATACTTTGTGCAATTTTCAATCTTATGCAACTTTTATCTTTGAATCAATAGTATCTACAATCGCTCCTCTCGCCGTCTTCAATCAATCCTGTTAATGAGGTCTATACTCACTCTCAAGTTGGTCATCACTTCTGAAATTGTATTTGGCTGAAATTGTAATCCCCTTGGATGAAATAAAGTCTAATCGAATCCCCAAATCATACATGTGTTTGGTTGCAGACTCTTCTTTGTGGTGGTTTGGGAAGGCAGCATGCCTTAATTTTTGAGTAGAAGGTTAAGAAGTATGCTCTTCAGTATGTTGATCACTAAGGATGACGCTGAAAACGAGGCCTTGACTGGGGAAAGAAGTGGAATTTCAGGAACGCATATGTAATTAGAGAGGGTTGATTGCACTATGATAGTTCATGGAAAAAGTATGACAACTGAGAGTTGTAATGGTGTGGCTACTGCTGTAACTAAAGAGAGTGAAAAAGATGCTGAGAAGAGTGCTTGTACATCTTCTAAGGCCTGGGATCAACATGAAAGTATGACAGCTAGGGGGCGAAAATTCGTGCAATTGATGGATTGTGTTGTTGCTGGTAGGATGTCGAACTGTGATCTTTATGGTCATATGAGAATGCAAAATGGATGTGCTAGCTTCTTCTGTGTACTGCTATTGTGTAATAATAAGTAGAAAATATATACATGTAGATAATAAGAACAAATACTAATATATAGAACATTATTGAATGCTTTGACCTATTTTGATTATTTGAGAAGTAGCTTATTAATGGATACAAACAGAAAATGAGACATCATTTAATAGAACAAAAAGTGATTTTGAAATGTATTGAAACACAACAAAACGACTAATAAAACTGATGTGTTTTGCGCAATTATACATTGTTATTCATAAAGAAAATGATGTTGTAATATTTTTAGACATCATTTCTTTCAAATAAACTGATATAAATATATACATATAACATTGTCTTTATAAATATTGAATGGTGTATACTATTTTTTAAACGAAATAACAAGACAAAATACAAAGGAAAAGCTAATAAACATGAAATGAATCACCTATAAATGATGTAAATAAGATATTACAACATCGTTTTTGGAAAAAAATATCGATTTTAATGTGAATCTTTTTATTGCTCTACATATCTTTAGATAGCTAGAAATGCAAAATAATAATGTTTTAACACTAGGGGAATCAATCAAAATGTAATTAATACATGCATTTAAGTCGATATTACAAATAGAAACAATGTTATAAATAATTATAGACATCGGTTATAAACCGATGTGATAAAGTTTGGATTTTTAACACCACCCACTAACACGTCGAATTTTTTTTTGATTAGCATCGGTTTATACCCGATGTCTATGAACAGAATTCTAGTAGTGAGAGTTATACAATTCGAAACAAGTGCGGAAATATGGTAAAGCAGTAAGTAAAGAGCACAACAAATTGTTAACGAGGTTCGCCACTAACTTGGCCTACGTCCCCGCCTAGGGTTCTTCCACAACCCTAGGATTCAACCGACTTTTATTGATTCACAAGACTTAGGATCCTAATAGCTCACCGAGAAGCCTCTCTCCTATACAATTGCAATCTAGTCAACTCACGTTCCCTTGGAGTCCTAGACCAATCTAGAAGAGCCCCACCTCTCTCAGCTATCTAGTACAATCCTCTTACACTTAGTGAATCAATCGCCTAGTGTCCACTTCCTGAGTTACAAACTCTCGAGTATAACACTCTCTCGAAATATATCCTATAAGCTCACTGTGTATCTCTCAAATGCTTTGAAACAAAATATAAGACTCTTAAGAACAAGCAGAGAGAACACGCTGAAGAGAGAAGTATGCTTGAAGACTGAGTGCGATGTAGAGCGTTGATGTTGTAAGAGTTCGTCAGTCTTCCTTCTCTTCTTCATCTCCTTTATATAGTGAAGATCATCGGCGCCACTTGAGGAAGGAATCTTCTCCAACGGCTAACTTGGATTATGGCTTGCGGGTGGATCTTTGAGATCTTCTAAACTGGGAAACTCTGAAGCCACATCATATATAATAATATCTGGAAGCATATAATAACATATAATAATATTCGGACATAATATGCACATAATACAGGTTTTGTGTTTCATCAACACAGCTGTAGCTTCAAGACCTTTGACACAAACTGTGTGTCAAAGCCTTTGAAACTATTTCCGATTTTCATCAAGGAAGGGAGTTATCAATAACCACTGCTCCCTCGACTTTTGGAACCAAAGAAGTTCCTCCTGCTCGAGGGTCTTGGCAAGTTCAGATCGGACTTCTTCTTCACTCTTGAGAAGCTCATCGGTCACCTAATTAGCAAGCTCGCCTTGTATCTCACTAAGACGACTTTCTAGCGCAGATTTCCGCTCAAAGATATCCCCGAACGTCTCTTTATTCCACTTCAGCAAAGTGGTACGCAGGCCATGAAGAGCTTGTGGAGCCAGCACTTGCATGTCCCACGACTCCTGAACAAGGTCCCGAAATTAAGGGTGTGTAGTCCAAGCAGCTTGAAAGCGAAACGGACGCCGATCCTTCCTAAACCTCCTAGCTGGAGTGAGTTCAAGAAGGATATGACAGTGGTCAGAACTGAATTTCGAAAAATGTCTAACAACTGCCTCATGCCACTGTAGTCGACCATCAGCATTGGTGAAAACACGGTCTATCCTGCTTGCTCTGTATGTTGCCGGATCACGACCTCTGTCCCAAGTGAAGCACGGCCCCGAGTAACCCAAATCGATGAGCTCAGCACGATTAACCTAACTACCGAACCTCTCAGTATCCGGTGAAAGCCCTCCAGTCTGCGAGTTCCTTTCCCAACTGTGAAGGACGCAGTTAAAATCACCCCCGACTAGCAGGGCGCTCTGCCGCTCAGATGTAGCCACTTCCAAGTTGTCCCAGAACTGCCGACGATCGAGCTCATTCAGATAGGCATAAGTAACAATGAGAGTGACCTTCCGAGAGCCAATCGAAACCTCAACTACGATGAACCGCTCGTGTCTTTGAATAATCACAACGTCAATCTTATCATCTTTCCAAAGGAACCAGACACCCCCTCGAAAACCATCTGCTTCAACAATCTCCCTTCCGGAGAAGCCAAGTCTTTCCCAAACCTCTCTCGCCCTGTCCCCAGAGATTTTAGGCTCAAAAATAGTGAGCATATCGACTTTATGACGTCTACTCATGTATTTCACCGCTCTACGGAACCCGCCGCTACCGGCCCCGCAACAATTCCAAATAATGCAATTCATTGGGGTGTAACGGTTAGGTTAGCCGAGTCAGGATCAACACCTATCGCACCGGCATTAGCATCCTTCATCAATCCCTCGTCCCTGTCTGTCTCATAGTCTCTTGAACCTCCATTACTGGGATTCATCTCCGACTCGCTATTACCGACTATCTCCATTCTGTCAAGCCCACCCGTACTCATCATCGCCACTTGGTCAATACCATGTTGCCCTGCCCCAACGAGGTCCCGGGTGCCCTTAGCAAGGCCAGATGAATCCCTACTCCCATCCACTCTTTCCGAACTGTCAGGATTAATAAATTTAGCTTTCCATACTTGTGCAGGCTCATCACAACGTCGTCTCTTTGTTGGGCCTAAACGGACGCCCCCATTCGGCCCATTTGGCTTCGGCCCACCTTTTCAATTAAAAGCCTTCCTCGGATTAGTTTTCGCAGACTTATCCTTATTACCCGGAGCAAATGTAACCATGACACCACGACTAGAAGATCCTTCTTTCTCGCTTGACGGATTGAAAGTTTCTCTCTCCTTGGGTTGAACTTCCACGCTTATTCCTTTTTCGACCCGATCTTCACGGCCCTGATTATCGGCACAATCATGATCATGATCCTTACCCTCCGTGACATCCGCATCCACCTCCAGACTTCCGAAACTGTTACCTACGTTGATTTTCTACTGACCATTACCCTCATTGCTCCCAGCCTTTCCTCCAGCGACCTTGGGTTTACCATTGGAGTTCCGACGACATCGAGGAGCATCCATCCAAGGTCCATAGAAACCACTCTTTTCCCCTTCAACATTCTCCATTGAACTATCAAACGACTCAGCCAGGTCTTGAATAACGCTTGTGCTTCCTCCATTCGCATCAGTCGAACTCTTATTGTTATTGAACGGCGTCCCCTTATCACCCTAGACTCCCTTAGAACATTGCATCCCAATGTGACTGTAATGACCACACTTGAAGCAGATTTTGTGAAGGCCCTCATACTAGGGATGGGCATCTGGTCTGGACCGGATCGAAAATCCCGGTCCAAGTCCGATCGGTGGACCGGAATTTTCAGAGACATGGACCGTGGATCGAACCGGGACCGAGAAATATGGTCCCAGGTTTTCCGGTCCGCGGACCGAAAAGACCGGTTTAATGCCTCAAAAGACCGATTTAATGCCGAAAAGACCGGTTTTTGCAGCAAAGATCTATTTTTTTTTCAAAATATCAAATAAACCTAGATCTAAAAAAACCAAATAAACCTAGATCTAAAATTTAAACTAGATAATTTGTCAAAATCGATAATAATTTGTCCAAATAAACCTAAAAACCCTAGATCTAATTTTTAACGACACAGAGTACGACCTACTGGCAGTGAATAGAGAGAGGGCTTGTCGTTGGTGGCCTACTGGCGCCGGTGGTAATTGCGTCCGGTGAGCACGAGAGCTAAGCCTCTAAGAGGCGCGACAAAGAAAGCGAGAAGGCCGAGAGAGCGAGAGACTAAGAGAGCGAGCGACTGAGAGAGCGAGTGAAGGGGCGAGAGACTGAGAGAGCAAGAGGTTGAGAGAGTGAGAGGGCTGAGAGAGGGAGAGACTGAGAAAGCGAGAGGGCTGAGAAAGTGAGGGCACGAGGGAAGGGCTGAGAGCATTGAGAATTGAGAGGCCGAATGAACATTAATGAAGAATTGAAGTCTGAACACGCCTCTACACTCTACAGTACTTACTTTCTTTCTTTCTCCTTTTCTTTTAATTGACAGGGAATCCGGTACAATTCCGGTCTGAACCGGAAATTCCGGTCTGGTCCCGGGTTTGGACCGGAACCCGGAATCCAAAATTCTTTGGACCGTGGACCAGACCGTAATACTTCCGGTCTGATCCAAGATCGTAATTTCCGGTCCGGTCCCGGTCCGATCCAAATTTTGCCCTACCCTACCTCATACTCGAGGAATTAATATCGGCGATCATTGATAGTCATCGTGCCTTTTAGAGGTTTGAGCAGGTCCACCTCCACACAGATTCGGGCATATCTTCCCCGACTAGAAAACAACGTCCTTGTATCGACTTTAATAGGTATTTCGATTCCAGATGCAATCTTCCACAAGAACTCTTCTTCATAAAGCATTATTGGTAACTTGGCTATTCTGACCCACGCCGGAGAAGTGGTTATGACGTCCTTTTCCGGATCGAATTCCGGACACCAAGCTTTAGTGATTAGGTAGTGCCCGAAGATCATCCATGGCCCTCCAGTAAGAGCGTTACTATAGTCGTAGTCATTGTCAAACCTAACGACATAGTAGCCATTCGGAAGATCTTCCAGGAAAAGACTCCCTCAAGGCCTCCACAATTCCTTAAGCTTTCTTTCCATGATCTCGTAGGGGGCAAAACAACCAAGCAATTTGACTATCACCGATGATTTCCACGCTGATGCCAACACATCCATGACCTCCTTCACAATTTCCACCACTGGATCTCCTTCCGCACCAGCGGGAAAGGAGACCAGAACCTTTCCTTCCAGGATGCCCGGCGCGAAGGCGGGCTTGCGCGATTGATCACCACCCAGGACTGTCTCTTTTCAAGATCTAGGGTCGTCCGGCGGATCCCCCGGAGGCCGGAGTCTCTCACCGTTAGCCATGGTTGCCGACGGCGGCTTAGGGTTTTCGCTCTGAGCGCTCATCTCTCTCTTGGAAACTCTTCTTGTAGTTGCAATTGTAGCTATTACGAAGAAGATGAAGAAGATTGTTTTTTTTTTAAATGTTTACCAAACTTTATTGTTAATTACATTTTGAGTCAAAATTATTTTTTGTTTGTAAATTGTAGCCATTGTATTAATATTGGTTTAATTAGGAATAGTTTGTACATAAATTTATAATTTTTAAAGTTTGTATATTATTTTGAGTTTACCGTTGATAGTTCATATTATTTTGAGTCATTTTTCAAAAAAAAAATATCAACAGATAACAACAGGCACCAGTGGTCTAGTGGTAGAATAGTACCCTGCCACGGTACAGACTCGGGTTCAATTCTCAGCTGTTGCATTACCCATTTAAGCTGTGATGATGAATGATGAATTCTTGTGGCTTCCTACGGGTCTGCCCACCGTCTCATTATCGAAAGACGAATATTTCATACTTCTCACCTGAGCTCTTTCAATTTAAGTTTTAATTCTAATATTCACACATCTTTTTGTTTGTAGGTAAAGTAAACTGAGCTCTTTCAATTTAAGTTTTAATTCTAATATTCACACATCTTCATCCTTTGTTTGTAGGTAAAGTGCAAGTGTATGAATTTACAATTTAATAATAATTCCACCACCATCTTTCAACTTATCATCAATGACATGGAACCCACAATCAACCCATTTTTCATCTCATTCAAATCAGAAAAACTAAATGAAAAATATATAATGAAATAATAAATACTATCCGTCTCATAATAGATGTCTTTTATTATTCATGCACGTTTTCTTAAAAAGTTGAAAACTATATAAAATATCAACATTTTATTAAATATTTTTAAATAATATCATACATATTACTAATAAGTATAGAATTAATTTTAAAAATTAATTAAAAAATGGATATTTTATATAGTTTTTAGCTCATTAAAAAGCGTGAATGAATAGTCAAAAGACAAGTATTGTGGGACGGAGGGAGTAAATAAAATCAAATAATATCCTATCCTAGCCATGACATTCTAAGGTTCATTCTTGTATTGTCTACCATTCCTCCTTTTGTAACAATGTGACAAAATCCACACAAAATGTACATTATATTGCAATCGACATAAAAATATGGTTGCTATCTTCCGATTTCTTCAATCTTTCTAACGACTTCCTTAGCAGGTGGTTTAAGCAAGGGCGAAGGCGAGCAGCACGAAATAGCTAGCTGAACCAACTTGAGAATACGATCTTCAGTCACCTGCCTCCGATCACCAGCCTCAATATTATTGAGCAAGTCTGGATGGTACAAATCAGTGACCCTACGACGAAGAATTGCACTCCTTACAGCACTAGGTAGATCAATTTCCTGAGAGCTTGACGGATTCACATTGATGGGTCTCTTTCGGGTGAGCAACTCGAGTAACACGACCCCAAGACTGTAAATGTCAGTGGACTCACACACATCAACTATCTTAACAAGCTCTAGAGCCTTATAGCCTTGCAATGCAAACGCTTCTAGCAGTTCCTGTCCAAACGTAGTAGGGTTAAGGAGGAGGTGCAAGCCAAGGGTGAATTTAATAGTCTAGAGGATCGCTTCTGGTGGGGTAAGATGGGGCAAGAGAGAGCAATGCACTGGATTAGTAGTGCTACGTTGAGGAAGACTAAGGCAAAGGGTGGTATGGGTTTCAAAGATTTTGAAGCCTTCAATTTGGCAATGCTAGCCAAGGTTGGAGAATGATTATTGAGGATGATTCAGTGGTCAAGCAGATTTTGCGAGCGAAATATTTTCCTAGAGGCGAGTTCATGTCGGCTTGCCTTGGACACCGACCGTGCTATGTTTGGAGGAGTTTATTAGCTGGGATCGAGGGATCTTCTTCTTGAGGGAGTACGAGGGGGAGTCGGAGATGGTGCATCAATCAGAGTGTGGAAGGATAAGTGGTTGAATTGTCAACGTCGACTAGGTTTCGGCCTATCTCACAGCCGATCTTGGGCGAGGAGGATGCTCGACTCTACAAGTATTGATAGCAACAGGTCCAGGGATGTGCATAAATTGCGATAGGTATTCTGTGCATTTGATGTTGAAAGAATTCATAAAATTCATATTCTAAGTCGAAGTGGCCCGGACTATGTAGTCTGGCATTTTGATCGGACGGGGCGATTCACAGTGTAATCGGCATATAAGCTTGCTATGCAGAGAAAAGAGGATGAGGAGCCGGAGAGTAGCAGCAGAGGTGGGGCGACTCGACGGGGGTGGAATGATATATGGAAGCTTAAGATGCGACCCCGAGTGCGTACATTTCTTTGGAGGGCTTGCAAAGGGAACATCCCATGTTTATATGGAACCTTAAGAAAAGGAAGGTTGTTGAAGATGCAATGATGCGGGACCATCTAAGACACCTTCGGACACACCTATACTTGGGGATGAACCTATGATTCGAGCTCGTGAGAATGATGCCATCCTCAAGAGGAAGAAGAAGGCTCCACCATGGGAGAAGGTCCAAAGGTGCAAGCTTGATGGGTCGTTCGTTTTTAGATTCGTTCAGCAGTTTGACAGCTTTTCAACGTCTCAATAAAATGAGTCGTACGGAATCAATATTAATTGGATTGGATCGTGTCATACCTTGTTGGAACGAGGACGAAGAGATCTACAACATTGCTGTTGAAGGTTTTTCCAGATTCGACCTCGAGATTGGCCGAAAATCACCATCTTTGAGGTTGTCATATGTTTAGACGAATTTACCCTATTTTTAGTATTTCTTTTACTTAAGTTATTTTAGGAAACTTTTAGGGTTATTATATTAATTTCTTTAAGTTAATAATTTTATTATTATTTTTATTTCATCTAGCCAAAATTCCTCTTGTTAGGGTTTAAGTAGTCGGATTTCATCAGTTGTAAACGCACGTTATTCATTATTCAGAAATACAGTTTTATGTGAAACACATCTGTGAGAAAGTCAATCGATTCGAAGCGTTGCTCATCGATTGCAAATTGGTTATATATCTTGCTTGGTTTGCTTTGAGTTCATCAACCTCGCGAGAGCTTGGTGATCTTGGTAATCACAAGTTCCCTCCTTGTGCCTCCAAGTTGTCCGCTTGGTTGTGTAAGGTTGTAGAAGCAGGCTTTATAGTCGTTGATATTTGGTTCCTACCCTCTAAGGAGGCCTAGGGTCTTTATCTCGTTCTATCTTAGTTCGAATCACCCTTCTATCGGTCTTGTTCTTTCACTTTCGTGTCTTTATTGTTACTGTTGAATCGAGTCTTGTTCTTCTTATTGCTAGTCGATATCGAGTTCAGTTTGTCGAGTTGAGTGTTGCGTCTTTGGTCGATTCCGAGAAGGTTCTTGGTGTCTTTGTTTGTCTTTGCTTCCGTCTTTAATTTGTTGATTGATTGTCGAAGATCGGGCCATCCTACGGCTAACCCCGTATCAAATTGCCATCAGAGCTTTGGTTTCCGACATCAAAGTTGTGTCTTTTGTCTCCCTAAACACAAAACCTACAAAAATAGAGTCTTTTTCTTTGTTCTTGGTTTTTACTTCTTGTTCTTAAATTTGATTATTGCTAATCTCTTGTTTGTAATTGTTTGTGGTTGCTAGCCCTAAACACATAGCCAAGCCGAGACCATTGAGGCCGACCTCACCTTGTGCTCGCATTCCTTGTGCAACAGCATAGCCGACGACACCAAAGGGGATCCTCCCTAGTCGATTTCGGCCTCCCACTTTCACAAACCCTAGTTTATTGTTCTATCTTTTGATTTATCTTGTTTTATCTATAGTTGCATTATTAAATTTCATATTTTTGTGGTAGATATATTCCATATTATCTATCATAGATTATAAAAGGCTCTAGATAGATATACTTACCAAAGATAGCCAAACTTCAACTATATATATTTCATTAGTATTTCATTAGGCTATAAATTTTATTTTCTTTCACCATAGTTTAAATTTTCAAGAGTCCTTTTATTTCATTGTTAGTTCTTGCATTAGGTTAAAAAAAAGAATACATTCAAAGCTTTGACCTAGGAGGATAAAATTCACTAGGGGCAAAAGTAGTTTCAAAAAAAAAAAGGATTGTCGACATCTAGTGCAAGAAACTTCAAGGACCAATTTTGGTGAAAATTCAATAGCCTATTCGAAATTCTCACACACATATACCTCCCAACACACAATTTTTTTTTTAAGCCCTACCTTGCAACTACAACGTCCTTGCTAAGAGTTTGAATCAAAAAGAGGTCAAAGTCCAAGTTTTTCTTTTATTTTCCTTGATTTTCTTTTCTTATTTTGTGTTAGTCGAGTCTTTACTGCCCAATATCGAGTACTTCAGCTGTGTCGAGTGCTTTTTGTATTGATCGAGTGGCCCTCTTGCTGTGTCGAGTGCCTGTCGAGTGTCTGTCGAGTGATTTTTGTGCTGATCGAGTGCTGCTCGAGTGCCTTGCTTCTGTCGAGTCTGTCATTTTGTCGATTTCGAGTCATTCGGTCGATATCGACCTCTTTCTCCAACGTTCTCATATCGAGTCGATACCACCCCTACCGAGTCGATACCACCTAGTATCGAGTCGATACTGTTGTTCTGTTGAGTTTTCGGTTGTTTGTTTCTTGCCCATTCTTTTGCTCTCTTACCTTGTGTTGCTAAGTTCTTGCTTGAGTGTTGATTTTCCCAAAGCGGATTGCCCCAATAAGCTCGTCATACCAATTCGAGAGAAGAGTGTGAGCGAAACACTTGTGAGATTGTTTATATTTTTACTAAATGTCACATAGTTCTTTGTTTGTCTTTATTTGCCATGTCTAACCAGGGCAACAACATGATTACTGGAGCTGAGATGATCAAACAGTTGGAAGCCATGAATGAGAAATTGGTACGGATAAATGAAAGATTGACGGCAGTAGAGGCACGACATTCTTCTGGGGCATCTACTGACCCTAAAGGGAGCAATCGTAACTCTTCTACTCTTAAACCTATGTACATTCCTTGCTTTATATGACAAGGTAGTGGACATGTTATGAAGAATTGCCCAAATAAGAAGACTTTCATGATTAATCACCTAGGCAAAAATGGATCTGAAAATTCTAGTGGTGAAAATGATAAGCATGTTAATAATGATCAAGATCTTAGTTTACTTGCCTCTAAAGATGATTGCATTGAATATGAGCATGATGATTTTTTGATTGTTAATAAAGTTTTAAGTGTTCAACCTATGCCTTGTGATAATAATCAAAGAGAAGATTTATGTCATACTAAATGCTTAGAACATGGCAATGTTTCTAATATGATCATTGATGAAAATTGTTCTAATATTGCTAGCCTTGAATTAATTGAAAATCCAGCCTTGCAAAAGGAAGAAAACATGCTAGCATTGGATGGAAACTTAGAGATAAATGAACAAGCTAGAGCGCATATTCAATTAGAACCTTATGAAAATGATATGTTATGTGAATTGTGCACTAATCAAGCTTCTTTTCTTGATTTTGTAGAGAGCTCTGGCCTACAAGTTGACGAAGCTGAGATCAAAACCATCATGGAGTGGTCAATCCCAACATCAGTTGGTCTTGAGACGAGTTTCCATGGGCATGAGGTTTTCGATTCAGGAGCTTGTGTGGATGCCTTTGCGGAATCATATGCGACCTTGGATTCGAGGTCGAATCATTTTCAAGAAAGGGAGAATGATGCGGGACCATCTAAGACACCTTCGGACACACCTATACTTGAGGATGGACCTATGATTCGAGCTCGTGAGAATGATGTCATCCTCAAGAGGAAGATGAAGGCTCCACCATGGGAGAAGGTCCAAAGGTGCAAGCTTGATAGGTCGTTCGTTTTTAGATTCGTTCAGCAGTTTGACAGCTTTTCAACGTCTCAATAAAATGAGTCGTACGGAATCAATATTAATCGGATTGGATCGTGTCATACCTTGTTGGAACGAGGACGAAGAGATCTACAACTTTGCTGTTGAAGGTTTTTCCAGATTCGACCTCGAGATTGGCCGAAAATCACCATCTTTGAGGCTGTCATATGTTTAGACGAATTTACCCTATTTTTAGTATTTCTTTTACTTAAGTTATTTTAGAAAACTTTTAGGGTTATTATATTAATTTCTTTAAGTTAATAATTTTATTATTATTGTAAACGCACGCTATTCATTATTAAAAAATACAGTTTTGTGTGAAACACATCTGTGAGAAAGTCAATCGATTCGAAGTGTTGCTCATCGATTGCAAATTGGTTATAGATCTTGCTTGCTTTGCTTTGAGTTCATCAACCTCGCGAGAGCTTGGTGATCCTGGTAATCACAAGTCCCCTCCTTGTGCCTCCAAGTTGTCCGCTTGGTTGTGTGAGGTTGTAGAGGCAGGCTTTATAGTCGTTGATATTTGGTTCCTACCCTCTAAGGAGGTCTGAGGTCTTTATCTCGTTCTATCTTAGTTCGAATCACCCTTCTATCGGTCTTGTTCTTTCAATTTCGTGTCTTTATTGTTACTGTTGAATCGAGTCTTGTTCTTCTTATTGCTAGTCGATATCGAGTTCAGTTTGTCAAGTTGAGTGCTGCGTCTTTGGTCGATTCCGAGAAGGTTCTTGGAGTATTTGTTTGTCTTTGCTTCCGTCTTTAATTCGTTGATTGATTGTCGAAGATCGGGTCATCCTACGACTAACCCCGTATCGTGCAAGCTGCCATCGATGCGGAGGAGAGGAAAATGTAATGCACGTTTTGCGAGATTGTCCTAGAGCACGAGAAATATGGAAGGCAGGTGGACTATGGAGAATGATAAAGGGTCATGACGGGAGTTGTTGGGAGTGGTGGCTGCGGATGAAAGGATCCCTATCTGCTGACCAAATTAGATGGTGGGTGGTGTTGCTTTGGGGAATATGGAATGATAGAAATAAATATATTTTTGAGGTAGATTAGACAGGGGAGTTGAGAGGGAGTAGTATGCATTGTACTGTTGTTGAGCATTGGATTGTTCCAGGACAAGGTTATATATATTAAACATAATATTGGTGCGGGATTGGTGAGTGAAGAGATGGGTGACATTGGATATATAGTACATACGGATCTGGGTGAATTTGTAATGGCGAGTTCGAGAAGAGTCCGAACGAATGAGGATATTGAAGCTCTTGAGGCTGAAGCGCTGTATTGGGGGATCTCTTCTATAATGAGTATGGGATATCGTAGAGTTAGAGTCCAGATTGAATCTGATTGTCAAGTGGTCATTAGGATGCTTCAATGTAAGGATATCCAGAAGAATCACTCGGGTCGATTTATTGCATCTATTCTAGATATGATGGTATGTTTTGAACATTGCTTAGTTTCACATGTTCGTAGGAGCGCTAACCGAGTTGTGCATAGTCTAGCTAAGCTTGATTTAGTTAATCCTGTAGTGGAATGAGGTCGGGCTAATTCCGAATCATGTTCAAGACTTCATGTGTATGGATATTACAAGTTAATACAATGTTATGTTTCTATATAAAAAAAATTGTTGCAACTATGACGAATTGATAAAAAAAAAATATATTATCAACTGGTAGCAACAAGCACCAGTGGTCTAGTGGTAGAATAGTACCCTGCCACGGTACAGATCCGGGTTCGATTCCCGGCTGGGTACACTTACATTTGAGCTATGATGATGAATTCTTGTGGCTTCCTATTGGGGGTCAGGCCACCGAGCTTTAGGCAATTCTACTTGCTCATTATACAATAACTTTAAGAAAATTTTAGGAATTTCATAAAATTCGAGCTATTCGAGTTTAATTCGAACGAGCCGAGCTTTGGAACGAGCTTAAAAATGTGCTCATACTCGGCTTGTTTAGAAAATGAACGAGCTCGAGTCGAGTTTTATACGAGCCGAACCCGAGCCGATCACGAGTAGCTTGTCTCACATAACACCCCTAATCGAGTTGTTGTGCGAGTCAAATCCATTGTTTTTGCAAAACAGTCCGAAAAATGGGTTGTGCATTTTACTGTAAAAAAAAATCTGCACATCAATTCCTGTCAAGCTCACTCAGCTTTGTGGAGAATCTCAGGAGCAATGATTTAATTATGGAAGTAAGAAAGAGAGAGATATGGAACGTACACATCTTCATCCTTTGTAGGTAAAATTAATGCAAGTTTATATGAATTTACAATTTAATAATTCCACCACCATCTTAATTTCAACTTATCATCAATGACATGGAAACCCACAATCAACCCATTTTCCATCCCATTCAAATCAGAAAAAACTAAATGAAAAATATATAATGAAATAATAAATAAATAAAATCCTATCCTAGACATGGCATTCTAAGGTTCATTCTTGTATTGTCTACCATTCCTCCTTTTGTAACAAAATCCACACAAAATGTACATTGCAATCGACGCAAAAATATGGTTGCTATCTTCCGATTTCTTCAATCTTTCTAACGACTTCCTTAGTCGGTGGTCTAAGCAACGGAGAAGGCGAGCAGCACGAAATAGCTAGCTGAACCAACTTGAGAATCCGATCTTCAGTCACCTGCCTCCGATGATCACTAGTCTCAATACTATTAAGCAAGTCCGGATGGTACAAATCAGTGACCCTGCGACGAAGAACAGCACTCCTTACAGCACTAGGCAGATCAATTTCCTGAGAGCTTGACGGATTCACATTGATGGGTCTCTTTCGGGTGAGCAGCTCTAGTAACACGACCCCAAGGCTGTAAATGTCAGTGGACTCACACACATCAACTATCTTAACAAGCTCTGGTGCTTTATAGCCTTGCAATGCAGATGCTTCGAGCAGTTCCTGTCCAGCCGTAGCAGGGTTAAGGAGGAGGTGCAGGCCATGGTCTGATATGTACGGATGCAGACTGCTTCGGTCTAACAATATGTTCTTAGACTTGAGATTGCCGTGGATCATTGGCCTCGCCGAGCCTGTGTGGAGGTGGTCCAGTCCCTTGGCTATCCCATACGCAATCGCGTAGATTGCTTCCCACTTGTATGACTCTACATTGTCATCTGCCCATATGGTAAATTTCATAAGCTTACTTATCCGGAATAAGATAGAGATAAAGGCGCCAAAACGACACCCACGAGACGCGTTCAAAGAAGACAGCAAGGCTGAAAAGGTAGCAGCTAGCTAGGCCATAAAAAATGGTGGTCACCATGTTTGTGTTAAGTTTGCACGTTTTGAAGGTCCAAAGAAAGGGATATGTGATTGCCCAATTTGAAAGAAAGTGATTGCCCACCAATAAAGCTATCCAAAACCAGCTATATCTACATTGTTAATTAATTGGCATATATTTGCAGGCAGGAATAAATTCCCTGTATACTTTCAGATTTCTTGCAAAACTTTAGCTAAATCAACACAAGCTATTTCTGCAGTGCATGTGCAATATACAAGTAAATTCGGGTAAATTCTACCTATGATCCCTATACTTTAGACAAAGTTACAAACGGGTCCTTGAATTTTCTATTTTGGTAACTCAAGTCCATAAACTTTGGAAAAAAGTCACAAACAGGTCCTTGGACATTTATTTGTTTGATTAATATCCCCAACTTTAAGAAAGTAACAAATGAGTACATGAAATTTTGTGAACAATTAATGATGGCACCAAATTCCATATATAATTCAATGACTTTATTGAAGAAAAACGGTTTCAAATACTCATTAGTAACTTAAGTCGGACCCATATATAGAGAAGTTCCTAATCCTGATTAATCTGTTTGAACTTTGAGGGTGTGTAATTCCCGGCCAGTGGCAGATTAAGAGCTCAGGTTGGAGTTAGTCCTTCTAGTCAGAAAGAAAAACCGAGATTTTTTTACTAATTTTAGAAATAAGAGAGTTTGAAAAAGGAAACAATGACAAAGACAATACGTTTAGTTTATTTATTATCTTAAAGTGATGAGTTTAAACACCTTTATTTTTTTTTTCATAATTTTTATTTCAATAATTCATCTCTTGACATTTTTTCTTAGCATAATCTTTCAACATGATTTAATTAATGGAATCCTGAGTGATCTAATCCTAATAATCTTAAGTTGGTTATGGTTCCTCATTTTATAATCAATCCTTGTAAACAAAATTAGACAAAACCCACCATTATTACTTACCGCATTATATTTACAGGGCATGTAATTAGTTTCTTAAGAAATAGTAAAAAAAAAAATTAATAATAAGTGAATTGATTTAATAAATCAAGGAAATTGAGAAGGAATGAAATGTACCTGCAAGGAAGTGGGCCAGGTTGCCGCCATCATAGAAGGGATGGACGAGCAACATCTCCCCCCTGGGCCCCACATACACCGCCCTCAACGGCACCACATTCGCGTGCCTCACCGCCCCAATCGCACGCGCCGCCAGTCCCACTTCATCCAGGCCAACCCCATCTCCGGCGGCGGCGCACACCGGCCGCAGGAACCTCAGCACCATCACCTCCGGCGAGCTCCCTGACTTCGCCACGCTAGCCTCGTAGAGAGTCCCGTACAATGATTTCCCGATTACCTCGCCGGGGGCGTCGAGGATGTCCGCGACGCCGAGGTCGTCGCCGCCTTCGAAGCGGATCAGCTCCTCAGCAGCGCGGCTGGATCCGCCGAAATCGGAGGCTCCTTCCGAGTGGTGGCGGCGGGAGCAGTCAAGCTTGGATCTTTTCCGCCGGATCAGGCGAGGGAGGAGGAGGAAGAAGAAGAAGGAGAAGAGGAGACAGAGGAACAGGATTAAGAAGAAGATGATTGTTAGGTTTTTGTTGCTGGAATTCATTGCTTCTTCGATCTTCTTTTACATGGACGTCTATATATTATCTGTGTGACAGTACTGTGTGTGAGTTTCAGAGGGGTTGGAAATGGCAGCAACGGAGAGGTGGAATGGATTGCTGCCGGAAATTGGAGAAGATGACAAAGGGAGGGGTTTCTGAGAGAGTCAAAAGCGATGATCAAGGAATAACCACCAATGGAGATTCGAGAGTGACTGTTATACTTTCTCTCTGAGATTTTTGATTGATTTTCTATAAATTCCTTTTCTTTTTTTTTGAAATTTTTGTAGTGGGTGTGATCTTTTTGGTAGATGATGAAGGATTCCTTCGAGGGATACAACTTAAAAGTGGGTTGGTTAGATTGTGAAACAATCATCGAGTTTTGTTCTATTACATCATAAATAAATAAATCACTTCATACTATTTGTTGCAAATTACAATTTGGCTACCATACTTAACGATTTTTTTATTCTTATCTTCTAATTTAGATCATTTTCCGAAAGCTATGTATACTGCTAATTTTTGGAAATGGCGGCAACCTGACCCTAGGGTCGATCATTTTTTTTTTCTGGAAAAGTTATATACACCGCTAATTTTTACAAGTTCCACCGCTAATCACCGCAACAACAAGCGATGAGGTTTGATGTGTATAATCAAGGCCACCGCATCATATAGCGGTGGCCTTGAGATGTATGCGACCCCACCGCATCAAGGCCTGGGGTTGTGGAAACGGATACCAAAAGCCCGTTTTGAAGTTACAAGACCACCGCATGCATGATCATGCGGTGGGTTTTGAAATTCCTGTGTTGAGTTTACAAGCCCACCACATGAACTGGCAGTGGGTTTGGAAAATCTCTTGTGGCGGTTCGACATCCCTACGGCTGCGGTGGGTACATAACCGTTGAAATTGACGGTTCGGTGCCCACCGCAGCTTGGTGCGGTGGGTTTTGTCCCCCACAAATAGCCCTGAGGGCCCCTCGTAATGGCCATTCCACCGTTCTCCTCTTTTCTCCTCCATTTCCGTCAGTCAACCTAATTCAATCAGTTTCCGACTCCTGTTTCCTCTTCTCTGCCTTTCGTGTCTTTTTTTTGTCGTCCCTTCGGTCGCCTTTCATGTCTTCCTTTCTCCCCTTTGGTCCTTTCTCCCCCTCGAAAAGAAAATAGTGAGTGAAAGTAGTCATGGCAGAGGTCGGGATCGGGGTGATGGTCGTGGTTGTGGAGCACGAGATCCATCACAGATACCAACATTGTGTGTTTTTCAAATAAAATATACTAGTACAGTTCCCGCGCCATTGCGCGGTTTATTTTTTAAATCATAATAATATGACAAATTGATATTGTAAAATTTTAATAAAAGTTTATGTAAAATTAAAAATGTATAGTTTTATTGGTTGAAAAAACTGCAATTAATGTAAACCATTTTGGGTTGGTTCAGCTGGAAAGGACCTGCGGAAAGTACCCAAAGGTCCCCGGTTCGAATCCCACATCGGGTGGCCACTGGAGGGTTTACCTAGTTGCTAACTTCAGGGCCCATGGGATCAATCGGGTGCTACTTGCTAGTAGACCCAGATACCCATGTATGTTCAAAAAACTACAGTTAAATGTAATGATAACGCCTCATTAAAAATGATTCTCGCTTAAAGAAGTGTATAGATATAGATATTTTAAATAACCTTATTAGAAAGAAAAAAAATACTATCACTATAATATTATATAAAAGATTTAACCAAAGACAATTTTACAAAAATCTCTTAGACGAAAGAGAGAATTTATAAGATACGTTCTCGTGCTTTTAATTTACTATAGTATATAAAAAAATTACATATAGGTATCGTTAATTATTAATTCAAACCCTTGGTTAGAAAATATAAAATATATGTTAAATGAAAACTTTAATCTACAATCATTAAACTAAAATCATACTTTAGATAATTTAATAAGATCATTAAATTTTGATGTATATAAACAAAAATTTTGAATTTTGAATTTTTTTTATGTGTATACAGATAAATTAATAAAATTTAATGGGTGTATGTATATATATCCAATTATGGATAGATTGAGATATATGGTAAATAATAAATAGGTTAATGGTAAATATATAATAAATATGTTAATTAATTTAACCTAATTAAGTAGATTATCATGGAAATACACTTATTTAAAATAACTTGGCATAAAATTACAACACGTGGCAAAAATGCTTCTCATTTAATAATATATATAGATTTTGAAAAAATGATAAGGTAGTATTAACATAATATTTGACTTTGAAATGCAGTTGGCTCCGACGATACAGAGACGGGGTTGTGGACGTCCTCGTGGAGGAAAGGGTACATTCGGCATACAAGAGGTATGTGGAAATTATTATAGCAGTTTATTTAGTTATTTTGTAAATATGTTATGTAATGTCGTTATTGTTTAGTAAATGTGACGAATTGAGGCGAATGAGTTGATATAATGGAATGAAAAAAGAGTATATTGACGAGCGGGATTTCTAGTGTCGTTGATCCCTGTCAAAAATAATATTTATAACCCTAACTAGCAAACTAGTATAGTGAGCAAGCAAGGGGTCGAACCAACAGAGAAATCCTGAATTGAATGTATTTTTATGCTAACTAAAGCAAATAAATAACAAGATCGAAATAAATAAAGTAATGCAATTGAAATAAAGAATGAAATGATTGCGAATTGGTTAACAAATGGATGAAAGCGCTTCACCTGCAATTCTCAACAATTGTTGATGTTCAAGATCCTTGGCCTGATTTCTTTGTTATTCTAATGCAATGCAATTGATAATTGAGTTATTCCAACTTTGGTTTTGAATAGACTGACATCCCTTCCAAGCTTGTCAATCACTTACACAATATGCGACCCGCATCCCTGTTTGGATTCAACTAGTATGTGTCAAAGGTTGTCAACCCTTCAACCCTAATCTCTTAAGAACCGATATTTAACCAAGTGTCATTACCCTGCACAACCAATTGATGCTTTTAAGGGACCAATGTCGTGTGCTTGCTACCATTGCTTAATATTCTTGCAAAATCATTAAACACTAGCATGAATGCAAATTCTGTCGAGTTGATCAATCAAGAGAGAATACATGCAATCAATTATTATGAGCACAATGATAATGAAATAACTAATGGATAACAATAGAAATCAAGACCTCACAATTCAACCAACCATGTCTTTGAATCGCAGGCGAAACAATGAGTTTAGCTACTCATACTCTAACGAAAGATGAATTGAAAGTGTCTAATGTTCTCCAGATGTCTCTTTAAACCTAACCATAGGCGGCCTAAATAGAGTAGTAGCCGACCTTTCTAAACCCTAGAAAGTAAAACAATAATAAACTAATAAGATTGCTTCGAATAAAATCGACGTTTGCTGATACTGCAAGAGCGGCGGGCGCCGGAAGAAAAGCGACGGGCGTCGTTATTATGTAATTCCGATTCTTCTTTTGTTCTTGATTCACTTCTCTTTAGCTCCCCTTGTGATCCTTCCTTGCCTTTCCTAAGCACAAACATCAGCCTTTTCTAGCCATCCTTAGCCCCTTTTCAAGTTCGGATTGTAAAACTGCAGAATAAACACAAAATAGCGTAGATTCCGAACTCGAATGCCCAAATGGATAACAATGAAAATTAATTATAAAAAATTCAAGAAACTGTTGAGATGTGAATGTGACCAAAAGTGTCCCACATCGAAAAGTTGAACATATCAAGCCCTAGTATATGAGTCGGTGGGCTACTCCTTCTATTGCCAATTGGTTTTAGAATGGAACCCCACTCGGCTTATGTGCTAGGCTACTAGCGCATGTGCGCCCGTGCACACGACCTTCAGTCATCGGTCCGAGTCGGACTTTGATATGGTATCAGAGCGGTTAGCCTAACGGCCCGTGTCGATCCTGGTCTGGGTTACCCAGTTGTCCAAGTCTCAACTAGATGATCATTCCTAGTTGGACTTGCGGGGGCGTGTTGAGATGTGAATGTGACCAAAAGTGTCCCACATCGAAAAGTTGAACATATCAAGCCCTAGTATATGAGTCGGTGGGCTACTCCTTCTATTGCCAATTGGTTTTAGAATGGAACCCCACTCGGCTTATGTGCTAGGCTACTAGCGCATGTGCGCCCGTGCACACGACCCCCAGTCATCGGTCCGAGTCGGACTTTGATAGAAACATATCTTAAATGCATCAAAATCTATCTATAATGCCTATCTAAAATATTCATTGTCATATATACATATATATATATATATTTAAAGTGTATAGATTTTTCTGGTAGAACTTCATCTGTTTAATATTTTGCGTGTATTGTAGAACTTCATGTGAATGAGTTGATATTGTGTGTGTAGAATAGAACTTTGTACGTTTAGTCGATAGAAATTAGAATCTTTTGGTAATCGTATACAAACTTTATCGCGAGGATTAGCTTATAGGGTGGTTTTGCGGACCGCACGTAGCGCTGCTGTTAAGGAAATTAAGACGGGCCTTGCGTGATTCGGGTTACCAAATTGAGTGTATTCCTTTTCGTATGCAGAGTGTAGATAACTCTGTTGGTAGGGACAATATCTTAGTCTTAGGAGATGATGGAGGTGTTGGGTCAACTAGTCGGGCAGTTGTACGTGGACACTGATGATGTACGGTACGACCACATGCTTTTGAGCCGGCTATGGAGCCGACCGTAGAGGCGCTGATGATGGCTCATACTGGAGATGTGGTAGATCATGAGTTACTTTTGTAAATATCATTATGTCGTCTGCAAATTATAAAAATGAGATTTATTGAAATTATTTAAGTTACCTTTTGTTGGGAGAGTTCATTTACCATTGTCCGGATTTATTGAAATTATTTCAGTTATTCGTAGTACTCCACTACTCCTAAACGAGCAATACAGAGAATTTTATTAAAAAAAACAATTAAAAAATTAACAACAATTGAAAATTATGCATATAATTATTTCCGGTGTTGGAAATTAGTTCCGGAGTTGGAAAGATGGGGGAAGGGCTGCGAGATTTTCTGCCATGGCTGGAAAGGGATCTTGTGGAGTCTCCACACTGGAGAAGGATGAGGGAAATAAGAAATTATGGACATATATGATCGAAAGGATATGGTACGTTAGGAATAGAAGGGTGTTTGATGGGGTGCAGATTGAGCCGGGTTGAACAGTCGAGGAGGCAATTGAAGCGGCGGAAAGAGAGCTTCGGGTGACTGAAAAGCATAGTGTGGGGGTAGAGGATGACGAGGAGGGAGTTGAGTATGCACGGTGGTGGTTGCCAGAGGGGGAGTTTGTAAAGATAAATTGTGATGGATCCGCTTCGGATAGTAAAGGATGCGGTGTGGGCCTGATTGCGCGAGATTCCACTGGCGCCTTGTGTTGGGCAACTGCTAGAACGATCCAACAGGGATTGATGCCTTTGGTAGCGAAATGTGAGGCGATGATTTGGGCATTGATGTTTGCTCGTGAAAAGGGACTACAGAAGGTGATTGTAGAGACTGATTGCAAGAAGTTGGTTCTTCAACTCCAAGCTAGGGCTACGGGTGGTGTTGATAAATTTGCGAAAGACTAAGTCTTTAGTTCAGGAGTTTGAGGTCTGCCAATGGAATGTAATCCGTCGAATGGAAAATCAAACAACTCATTTCCTTACTCAACTTCGACCTAAAGTCGTATTTTGTTTTTTCAGAATCTAATTTACCTTAATCTTTATTTGACATTGTTTTCGAAAACCTTATAATTATAGAATAAGAATGGATGGCGTTTTATAAATAAAAAAATGCATATATTTATTTTCATTGTTACGTTTAGAGCAAAACAAATCAATTAGGATTGAGATTAATTCCCAAAAAAGATAGCAAACCATAATTAGCATCTCACCATTTTACAAATTCGTGTCCTATGGCCTGAAAATGACATAATTATTCAAATACAATAACTTTTTATTGGATACTCCATCTGTATAATAATTTAGATCACTTGATTTTATTTATACACGCTTTTTAATATATTAAAAATATAAATTATTTGAAAAATTGTATTTTTTTAATATATAGAATTTTTAACACACAAAAAAACATGATTAAAAGTCAAATTACTTAAATTATGAGGAGATAGTATAAAAAATAACTCTACAATCAAGACGATCTAAGTAGAATTCCTCCCAACAGTTGCGAACGACTGCAGAGTTTCTCTCTCTTAGGAGAGAGAAACTCTCCTTGAGCAAATCGCGTTCCCTTTCGGTTTCGGAATGATGAAAATCCTCCAATCGATCCATATTCCAGCCAAATCAACCCCTTTAATCTATATTTTTCGGATCCTCTTCATCTTAATCGTCTTCCACTTGCGTTTACTGGTCGGATTTTGCAATTTTTTTAGTCTCCGTCCCCCTCGTCGTTCGGTTTTCGATTTGGGGTGTTTGTCGGCCGCCGGCGTCGTCGGGGTTGTCCCCTTGTTGCGGGTGATCCTTCTTCCCGTGACTGGTCTATTTTGCTCCGGTGGGGTGGCCAGGGATTGTCCCCTTGTTTCTGGTGCTCCTCCTTCCCGGGACTAGTCTAATGTCCTCCGTTCGTTGGGGGTTTGTGGGGTGTTGTCCTGGGTGTGGTCGGCCCTTGCCTCCCGACCGGCGTTGGTGTCCATCTCCGCCTTGCCTTGCTCTCCAAGGTGGTTTCACCACCATTGTTGCTGCGTACAAGTTCGGCGTGCAAGGGATGGTTTCTCTGCCTTGCACGCCAAGGCCAATTGGGGGAAAAAAAAAACAAAGTGAGTAAAATTCCGATAGGATCCGAGTAACCCACCCGTAAGGGTCTTGACAATCTCCCGTAAGGGTTTTTGGTGCGTTATATACAGGGTGACTCTTGGCGACGTTTCCGGGTGTTCGTGGCGGTCCTAGTCTGAGTTGGGACTCTGGTGTCGGGTCTGGCTGGGGTCGTGGCAGTGTGCATCGAGACGACTCCGTATTTCGGAAATTTCCTTGGAGGTTCGTCTTCATCGCCCACAGGAGGGACTCCTGATGTACCGCTGGCCAGCGGTGTCATCGCTTGGTGGCGCTTGGCTCCGGGGTTTGTCCGTGTTGTTCTCAGCTCTGTTTGGTTAGGTTCGTCTGTTCGTCTGGGGTTGTTTATTTGTCGCTTTTGTATTGCACCGTTTATTTTAGATTGTATGCTTGACGGTTCGCCGTCTGTCGACTTTGTCGGCCTCTCGATAAGCCAGGCTTGTCTGGCCATCGAATTTTTACCTAATAATAAAAAAAAAAAGTTGCGAACGACGGCGAAGAACGAAGTCAAGCACCGCCGTACAGTAGCACCAGGCCAGCGGTATTGCCGGTACAACAGGAATCTATATAATAAAAGGAGTAAATGCCTCTTATGCTGGCTTCTCATCTTTTTTTTTTTTTTTTTTTTTTGTTTTTCTATTCAAATTCCGAAAATATCCGGATTTTGTTTGTGTATTTTACTTTCTGTCATTTACTTCTAATGTTTGATTTTTGTTATACATGATGGTTAGTTTATCTACCGACTTGTTCGATCTCTCAATTTCTCTAAACTTGCTTAAAAAAAAAAAATTCATACACACTATAGAGTTTGTTCTGTCCTTGCAGAAAGGAAATACTAAATGATCCCATGCTTTATTAATTGGTTTTTGTTGGCATCAACTTTTTTATGAAAGTTTCACAGATCAACAGAAGCAATGACAAAGTTGTCTACTCAAAACAAAAAATGAAAAACTCCCTGAAACTAAACCCTAGTTCTCAGCCCGCCGCCGCCACCAGCACTTTGGCCCAAACGCCAATCGTCGGACCTCCGGCCACCGCAATCAATCAGCACAAGCCTCCCTCTCCAACCAAGAGCGCAAGAAACAAAAGAGCGAGTCGCTCCCGCAAATCTGACAAGTATGAAAGAAATCAAAAAGCTTCTACAAATCAAATTAAACAGAGTAAAGATCTGTTTTTGGTCGATGGCTCTGGCGGCGTTTGGCACTCGGTCGGCCGTTGGTTTTGGGCTTCGCGATGGCGGATCCGGTGGCGGCTCTGTGGTGGACAGTTGCTTTCTGGCGGATCTGTGAGGTTAGGCATTTGCCGTCTCATCTACCTATACATCAGAAACCCCTCAAATCAGGTATTATCTACCCTATATGATTCTACAATCACGGTTTTTGGCTACAATCACTTTGTTTTGGCCTACAAGCGCCATACCTATACAATCGATCCTAAAGAATATATGAGATTTATATCGGTAACCCCGATTTTTGGGTGCCTCCATTGCCTTCAAAAAGCCTTCCGATTGTTACAAATCGCTAGCTACCCACTTCGGTTTCACTTAATGAATAGAAGATCCCACCCGGATTTTTATCGATTCCGATTTGGACTCTTGTCGAGTGTAGCCCGATCTGCCTCATCGACTGTTACTGTCGCAATTGCGACTGGCGTTTGTGTTTCTGCTTGTGGTTTTTGTTGGTTTTGCAGATTGCCCTCAGGTGTGGTTTGTCTTTGGTTACTGCCTTCGTTTTGGTACATTTTATTCACACATAAGGTTACTGTCCTTGCTTACCAGCATCATGAAGGTGGAAATCGCTTTCATAGGACATTCGTTTTGATTCAAATCAGCAGCCCCAAGCTATCTATTACTCTCCGTTATTTAATCTCCGCTATCAATAAAGCCCAACGACTTTGGATGTGGATGAGGCGCTCTTCTACCTTGTTCTGTTGGTTGTTTTTTTCTTGCTGCCGGTCCTGGTATGCTCAGGTTGGTACCTTTTGGATTCGCTTTTTCTGCTCTACCAGCGGATCGCCTAGACTTGGCGCCTGTGGCAAGGTCAGTCTCCTTCTCTCTATCAGCTACCCTGATTCAGGTTTCTTGAGCTTTGAATGGCCTAATTGTGTTACCTCAAAAGGTTGTGGGGATCTGCCATCCCACCACTCTCTTCGGCTTTGGTTTCTTACTTCTTTTGATGGCTCATTCCTTTACCTTATACCTTCAATCAGTCACTTGCACTCTAGCCTTTTCCTCTACTGTGGGTTTGGTGTGGTCTGTCCCTTGCTGTCGTTTGATTTCAGGTACTGCTCTCTTGCCTTTGGCTACTGGATTGCTTTGGGTGCCCTCGGTGGTGTTGTGGGTGGCTGCATCCTAGCCTGGGGTTGGCGTCCATTGCACTGCTATGTGCTCCCGGCTTTTATGTTATACAAGCTGCGTCCTGTGTTGGATTTCATTGGTCTCGCTTGTTTTGCAAGTTAACAAGATGTTAGTTGCTAGGAGTTTGGCTTCCTTACGCTGCCTTTCTTCTTTTTTGATGAATTTGGGTTTGTTCTTTGATTCAATTCCACTTTGTATCCACTGCTGGGTTACCTTGAACTTCAATGTAATCTATTTTCATCACAAGTACTGTCCACCTATGGCCATTACTTTTATTGGGTTGGCCCTTTATATTATGCTCTACCTTATTCATATAATTACATTTTTATGTGCTGATAGGTTGCTCAGTGTATGGTCCGAACCGGGCTCGCTAATCTCGTTGTCCTTACCGGACTTATTCACCTCACAAAGGTTACTTATCAGTCAAAAAATGGGGTTCATTAATACACCCAAATTTGTTAAAGCATACGAATTGACCGATGGTTTTAATTTAGTCTTCAGCATGACTAGCTCAAACGGGATGGGTTTACACAACCTAATATTATACAAAGGCCGGATCTTATTCTTAACAAAACATAGCTCACTTATTCATAGTTGCAGACCAATCATTAAGACCCCAAACCTCCTAGTCGGCATCCCTGTACTCAACACATACTCGGATAGCACACCAACTGCGGGGAAACACGCCCACGACTTATACAACCCATCGACATGGGTCACTAGGGGCCTTCTGGTTTCCTTCGTGAGCCAGGTGCAAACCCGGATCGGTTTACCAATACCCAACGTGATGCCTAATCATGAATTTGTTACCATCAAAAGTTGGGTTTCTGGCCGAGATATCCCTTACACAGATTCTTCTTACTCAGGTTTTATAACCATAACCGGACTTCAAAAACGCGTTTATTGCAACAGAACCATCTCTATTATGGTTTCTTGCTTAAAAAATGAGCCAGTCACTCCTAGATTAGTACAAACTGTTAGCCCAATAAGGTTTTTATGAATATTTGTACATGGAATTCATGCGGCATCAGGAGCCGTAACTTCTGGACAAATGTGGATATTTTCTGTCAAAATAATAGTATAAACGTTATAGCTCTTTTAGAAACTAAGACTGACAAGGTTCCTTCTGAAAGTACACTGCGTAAGTGTGGGTTCACGAATGTAGCTTTTGATCCAGCGATTGGCTTTTCCGGGGGAATCTGTCTTCTATGGAAAGATTTCTCTGCGGCACAAGGTTCCATAGACCTTATTTCGGTTCAGCACCGATTCATTCATTTCAACTACTCAGACTACGCTACGAAGCGCTCGTTCGCTTTTCTGGTGGTCTATGCCCCTCCAGATGAGCGGCGTAAAGCGGCTTTTTGGGATACGATCACCCCTTATATTCAGTCACTTGTCATTCCTTACTGTATTATGGGTGATCTTAATGAAATAGCCATCCCAGCTGATAAGCTTGGAGGTGCCTACCCTTCAAACGCCCGATTCACACGTTTACTAGACTTAAAGAACAGACTATCACTACTAGAAGTACCTTCTATTGGGGGCCAGTTTACCTGGCAACGGAAATCGAATGAGGTGGTCCTTTGTTTAGAAAAACTTGACCGCCTACTCATCCACACGGACATGCTTACCATTTTCGAGTCACTGCGCACTCAGATCCATCCATTTACACGATCTGATCATGCTCCGATCTCCGCAGACTTTCGCCACAACATTCAGCCCAAAAACAGACCTTTTAAATTCGATTTGGCTTGGGCATCAAGGGCTGATTACAGAAACATAGTCTCGCAGGCTTGGAGGGCGAACCCACAAGGCTCCTTGATGTTTAAATTGCTTCACAAGGCAAAAGTTCTTAAACGACTTTCCAAAACGTGGCATAAGAATACGGTACGCAATATTCACAACCAAATCCTTGTAACGGATCAAAAGCTCCTTAGTTTACAGACATCGCTTATCTCAAATTACAACTGCAAGGATGTCCAAATCCTTAAACAACTACTCAACAAAAGAGAGCGCATGCTCGATTTTCACCGGCGCTACTGGAGCCAGCGGGCTAAAGTTAAACATACAAAACTAAATGACTCCAACTCAGGCTATTTTCATAAGATCGCCACTGCGAAAAGGGGCAGGAAAATGATCAAGTCTATCCTACTGCCAGGTGGTCAGTCCACAACTGATTTCCACACAATCCAACAAGAATTTGTTCGCGATTTCAAGGCTCGTTTCAGAGCATCTTCGAATTCTGCTCCGGATTTATCTCCAGACCTAGCGGTTATCCCAGCGCTGGTTACTCAGACTGATAATGATATGCTATCTGCTCCTGTTACAAACAATGAGATAAAAGCGGCTGTTTTTGCTATGAGCCCAGATAAGGCTCTGGGACCTGACGGCTTCCCAGCTGGTTTCTATCAAAAGTTCTGGCCCACTGTGGGCCCTTCTGTAACAAAGGCCGTTAAGGCCTTCTTCACCAGTGGTAGGTTACTACGCCAGACGAACCATACTTTCATCACGCTTCTCCCAAAATGTGACGTGCCAACTGCAGTACACCACTACAGACCAATCAGTTTATGCTCTACAATCTATAAAATTATAGCTAAAGTTATTTCAGCACGGCTAACGAAAATTTTTGACAAACTGATACACCCCCTACAGGGAGCTTTCACAAAAGGGAGAGCTATTCAGGACAATATTCTGATTGCTCATGAAGCCTTGCATTCTTTCCGCTTAAAGAAAGGCAAAACGGGCATGGTTGCCCTTAAGCTTGATATGGAAAAGGCATACGACCGCATTGAATGGCCGTTTCTGTTCCAAGTTCTATCCAAGTACGGATTCAATGATCAATTCATCAATAAAATAAAAGAATGTGTTTCAACTGTATCCTACTCGGTCCTGGTTAATGATGAACCTACCACGGTTTTCCAACCCACCAGAGGCTTAAGACAAGGAGACCCACTCTCCCCCTTTCTCTTTATCCTAGCATCGGAGGTACTAGCACGTACACTGCACAACCAAGGCCTTGCTAGTAAGGACCTAGGCATTTGTTTTGGTCGTACGGGATTCAAGATTCCCTTTCTAGCGTTTGCTGACGATATTCTCATTTTCTGCAAAGCATCCCAATCGGCATGTACTTCGGTACTGTCTATTCTAGACAGATACTGTCTAATTTCAGGACAGAAGGTAAATCTGCATAAATCCAGTTTCCAGGCATCTCCAAACACAACTGCTGCCGCGATAGCTTCGACAATTGCCATACTTGGTATTCCACAAGCAAACAATTTTGACAAATATTTGGGCTGCCCTGTAGTCAACGGCAGGACTAATAGGGATACCTTCGCTGATGTGGTCCTCAAGACCAGAAACCAGCTCACAAAATGGAAAGCATCCAACCTTTCTGCCAAAGGGCGCCGGGTGCTTATCAAGGCAAATTTGAGTGCCAAACCAGTTTTTCTAATGCAAGCTTTCCTTCTACCCTCCCACGTTCTTCACGAACTTGACAAAGTGTATAGACAATTCTTTTGGAACAAAACCTCAAAAGCTACGCCGCTTATTAGTTGGGACAAGATCTGTTCAGACACGATGAAAGGTGGTTTAGGGATTCATAAAGCGGAATCTATGAATATTGCGCTACAAATGAAGCTTCTTTGGAAGATCATTGCAGAACCAGACAACATCTGGGTTCGAGTCATCTCACATAAATACCTGAAAGGGAACGACCTTTATAGTTATAACAAAAAGGGTAATACCTCTTGGCAATGGTCCCGCCTTATGTCCATCAGGCATCAGTTCCTCCTGGGTCTTCAATGGCGGGTTGGAAATGGAGAAACTATTGATTTCTGGTCCCATAATTGGGCTTTTGAGAAGCCGTTGAGTTCCAAAACACTGATCCCCATACCAGCTCAGCTTGCAAGCGTTTCGGTGGCTCATTTCATCTCAAACAGACAATGGAACAAACCATTCATAGAGGACGCACTAAAAAATTTGCTGACACAGGATGATATAAACCACATTATGGGTATCACCTTACCAAGTAATCCGATCTCAGACCGTCTGTATTGGGGGCCAAGCAAAAATGGCTGGTTCTCAACCGCCTCCGCCAACTCCTTCTTATCTGCACACACCGGGTCGCAAGATTTCGATTGTGCTTGGATCTGGAGTCTCGATGTTCCCCCTAAGGTACGACATTTTCTATGGAAAATCTCCAGGGACGGTCTACCGACTAAGACAAGACTACAGAGGTCGCATGTCGCTGTACCTGCTGGTTGCACCTTCTGTGACAATACAAATGAATCGAGGGATCATATTCTCCTTCGATGTCCTATGGCTACTGCTTTACGTAAAGCTTTACATATCCATATCCCTAGACATATTTCTGCTGGTGGCATGGGTTATGTTTTTCCTCTTACTGCGATCAAAGTTGCGATTGGGTCGACCTCCTTTGCTACTCTAGCCTCAGCATGGTGGGCCATGTGGTTTTTTAGAAATCAACTTGTTTTCGAACACACGAAGAAGGTAACAGTTAATGAAATCCTACTGTTACACAGCACTACTACTCACGTTTGGAAACAATCAAAGCTTCTAGATGATGATCCATCTGGCCCTTTGACCCCCTTACCTAACTGTCGTAGGAGCAATCTCGATCAGCCAATTAGTACTAGTGGGTCGAAAGCCAGGCCACAAGATCGGTCCGGGAAGTGGGACAAACCACCACCGAATAGTTACAAGCTAAATTTCGATGGTTCGATGATCCAAAATGGTAACTCGTCTTATGGTTTTGTCATCCGCGACTCTGACGGTTTAGTTGTCTCGGCTGGCAGATCTATTTGCACGAATATTTCGGTCATTTATGCCGAAAATCTCGGCCTCAGGATGGGATTGTCAAGGGCTAAGGAGCTGAACCTGTCTACACTTCTGATCGAAGGAGACAATCTTCTGGTGATAAAAGTCCTATTAGGGGATTGGAAATGTCCCTGGCCGATCGAGCTGCTACAAGCGGATATTCTGTCTGATATTTCGTCCTTTACTCATGTTGCTATTCGTCATATTTTCAGGGAATCGAATGCTGTGGCTGACTACCTTGCGCGTAGTGCCCATGTCTCCCCTGCCGACGCTTGCTGTGAGGATGATCCAGAACTGAGAGTTCTCGTCCGGAAGGACGCGCTAGGAAGGGCCTCTGCTGCGGCCGACCCGGCCTAAACTTTATCTTGCTTCAAAAAAAAAAAAAAAAATGACAAAGTTGTCTATATAAATGTTTATTATACTGTAAAATCAATTGATAATATTTATATATTACGGAGTATAATCGATGTGAGATGAATATTACATTTAGCTTTAACCCTTTTAACCACTAACTTCAGCAATATAATGGGTATCGTACATTCGTACCTTAGATCAGAGGCGCGCGGATCCAATAGATCATGGGGAGCACATGCCCCTCTTTCTTTAGCAATATAATGGGTCCGTTATCGGTTGCGGACTACTTTGAAGTTCGTGTCAAACATGCTTTTATGGAAATTTCAAAAGTCCGAAGAAAAAAAAACGAAAATTAAATATACCTATATGTAAAAAACAAACAAACCAAAAAAAATTAACTTAAAATAGTCTGCAACCATCTGCGATTTTTTTTAAAAAAAATGTGTGCTTTTTTTTTTTAAATCTCTCATGGACTCAAGGTTTGTAATGTTGGTTGTTTGACACGACGTCCACAACATTCTGCAGCTGGGTGCGGAGTCATTTTCGCAAGAAGTCGCGCAAATTAGTGGTGTATCTAGTAAGAATTACGGGTGCATTTAACAACTCCCTAGTTTTAACATATATTATTGCCCCCATTCAATATCCAAGTAAAAAAATTATAAATATTTATATTCAGTATTAATCATTTCGACAAATATTTAAGAAATTACACAAATTTAAAAGTTTTACATCTAATAATACATTATTTTACATGTTAAAGAGTACATTAAGTCACTGTATATTAATCTATTACGTAGTATTATTATTTTAATTTTTAACATAAAAAATGTTAAAATTTGATGGATCATATAACGTGAGGGTCATACATCCAATAACATCATGCGCTCATGCACTAACCAAGTCGAGCACACAAGATGTTATCAATGTACGATGTTCATTTTACCTGTTCCACAAAGTAAAGCCCATTAGACGATGTAATGCCTTAAGACATACCAACCCATTAGACCATGAAACCAGACCACACCGCTTTGATACATGTTAAATTTCGATGGGCACTATATGATGTAGGGGTCACACATCCGAATGCACCATGCGCTAACCAGTACGATTACACAAAATCGATGGGGTTTTATCTTAAAACCAATTGACCTTAGGTGGAATAGTTCATCGACTTATATGCAAGACTTTGATTTCTTATATTATCAATGTGAGAGGTTTTTTTACATCTTCTATAAAAAATGAGGAGTAATATTTTATCCTAAAACGATATCATTTATAGGAGTGTTATGTGAACACGAGCTGCTCGGATTCGGATCGGATTCGACTCGAAAAACTCGGCTCGAGCTCGTTCACACTTGAAAAACGAGCCAAGTTCGAGCGGGTTCCCGAGCTCGAGCTCGAGTAGCTCGTATAGCTCGGACAAATTTACCCTTGAGCCTTTTTTCCCTTTAGTTTTAGAGTTTCTCTCAAATCAGTCCCGTTCACTTCAGGCATTCGAACAAGCTCGAGCTCAGAAACGAGCTAATAAACGAGCTAAAAACGAGCTCAGAAACGAACTTCCATAAAAAAAACAAGCTACAACAATAACACGAGCTCAACCGAGCCCGAGCTCGGCTCGACCAAAAACGAGCTCGAGCTCGAGGTTGTTCAAATACTCGCGAGCCGAGTTCGAGCTCACTTCTAAGCTTGACAAAAATTCGAGCCAAGCTCAAGCTCGAGCTTGAACAAAAACGAGCCGAATATGAGCAGCCCCCTACTCGGCTCGTTCGACCTGAATAACACCCCTAATCATTTATAAGTTGTTTTCTATTAATTTAAATGAATAAAACAATGTCATACCATACACAGATTTGGGCTCTTCCACTACCTTAGTATATGCTAGCTTGTTTGACAAAACTACATCATATTGGCAAAGCACACCTTGCAATACACACCAACGAAGATTGATCTCTACAAGCACACCTTGAAACTATACGCATCGCATATTGGCAAATGGCATATACGACTAATCAAATTACTTGGTAACACCGAAAACAACAACAATGAAATGAATTGTGTTGGGAGATTGTAATATTACAATTGAGCGTGAGCTTGATCGTGAGAGCGTGGTTTCAAATCGACCTCAACGAGTTTCGTGGGGACTTCCTTCGAGTCTTCCACTCCATGATCGCGTAGTGAAGAGTGTAGTTTGGAAGCAAGTCCATGTTCGATAGAGGGAAGTCTGTCGTTGGTGAGGTGTCATTCTCCTTGAGCCACATTTCTATGGCTTTCCGATCATACGTGTATCCATCCGCTGCAACGCAGGGATCGTCCATCACGTCCTACAACAACACAATCGATCCAACTCAACGACACGAATGCAAACAACAACCTAGTGCATATGCCACAATTGAGCTAGATAGATAGATAGCATACCTTAAGTATAGGGCAAAGGAAGTGGCTAGGAGGAGCGACCGGGCCATTCGTAGCAATATCCCTGGCCTGATCAGCGAATTCCTTGAGCCTCTCGAGCACAGGGAGGGCCTTATCCTTGAGATCAGGCCTGTCCTTTCTCCTGAGCTCGGAGCACTGGATCGCCAACATGGCCATCTCAGTTGTCTCCCTAACAGGCCAGTTTCCAGCATCCTGGTCCATCAGTTCCATCAAATTGCCCTCGTCCAAGGCATCCTCGACAATGTGGGCTATGCCAACAGCCGGCTTGGCTGTTAGCAGCTGCAGGATCACCATCCCTAAGGCGTAAACATCTGCTTTTGTGGAGATCTGACCCGTTCTTTGGTACTCGGGGTCAATGTAGCAAAGGGTACCGACTGGGCTCGTGTCCTTGTACAGAGTCCGAGAAGCCATGGTAATAGACGATGCGTCCACATTCAGCATGGTGCAGAGGCCAGCATCGCCTATCTTGCTTACCAGGTTTTGGTCAAGCAAGATATTCGCTGGCTTTAGGTCCCGATGGATGATTGGTTTGGGCTTGGTGTTGTGGAGGAACGCAAGCGCTGAAGCTACCTCCCAGGCTATCCTGAACCTGTCATACCATTTGATTGCTGGTGTGTTGTTCTTGCGGAACAGCATGTCTTCTAAGGATCCATTCTCCATGAATTCGTAGACGAGGCAGCCCTTTTCAGGGCACGCGCCAAGGAGGGAGAGCAGGTGAGGATGCCGAATCCTGCTTAACACTTCGAGCTGAAAACAAAACAAAACAAAACGGATTGGAAATTAAGTTATCTACAACTGAACAAATAACTACTGGCAAAGTTTTCATTATACCTCTTGTTGGAATTGTTTGCTTTGAGAGTCCTCCTTAGAGTGGAGGATTTTGACAGCCGCGGTTGTATGGTGCAACCGACACTTGTAGACCGTTCCATATGCACCCATTCCTATTTTCAAGTCCTCGGAGAAAGAAGAGCAGCCAGCCTCGATGTCCTCCCACGCAAACTTCTGGTACTGACGGATGGGAGCTGCAAACACGTGCTTGAGCTTCTCTTTATCTTTGGCTGCACGGGAAGCGAGCATTTCTGCTTCCTTCCTCTGATAGCCTTCCCTGATAGCTAAATCCCTTGCATACTCAGCTTCCCTTCTTGCAACTTTAGCATTATCCATCTCTAGCTTAGCCGATTCCTGGGCTTTTACCGCCTCCTCGTTTATCTCCTTGAGATTTATTGCTTCCTCCAACCGCAGCTTGCTTAGGTCACTTAACTGCAAAGTTGCAAGACCATTCAATCAGAATTCACAACCATAATCAGATGAATTCATCAAAAGGTTTGGATCAAATTTCAGGGCCACTTTACCTTTCGAGAAGCATCCATTGTCTCGGTTTGAGCCATTGCATACATCCCACGAACATGCCTAAGCTCTAATTTAAGCCTCTCAAGCTCCATATCGATCTTTGTCTAAGGAAGTAGGGTGGAAAAGACGTCATTTCGGGAACATAGCGAAGCCAAAGAAGACAACACATGAACTATTGCAACAAGACTAATACTAGAATGAATTAAAAATAGCACCAAACTGACCGGGGTTTCGGATGAGCTTTGAGTTGTAGGCGAGCCTAGTGTTGATGCATATTCTGAAACAAACGAACCGCTCCCCATTGTGTAGGCAGTGGTGCTAGAAGCTTGACTGATCATGGTTCCTGACATCAGAGAGTTCCCGGCAACAAAGCTTAGAGCATCCTTGCTGTCCCTCAAATCCATAGACCTCCAATGGGTGAGATCACTGGAGTCTCGCACTTTCTCAATGAAACCTGGCTTCGCACTTTGGGCGGGCTCCAATCTCTTCATATTCCGAGAAGGAGATGGAAAGTAGTACTCCGAAGAAGACGAACCAGGGTCTGTTGAATCAAATGTTTTGACATAATTACTCCCAACTCTATGAATAGGCATAGTATGGGCACTCTTACTATAGCTTGTGACTTGAGATTCACTCATTGGTAAGGCAGTTGTGTCCTTCAATAGGAAACCTAGTCATATGTAAATGCTTTCTCATTACAATTTGATCCGACACAGTTCAAAGGTGTACTTCATTCATTCTATACCATTATCAGTTTTTAGCTAACAATCTTATGCTTTTAAGTGAATCAATTGTGCCTACATACACAATTTGCAACAACGTAACCATTAGCCGTCTTATGAATTTAGTGAAGATGGAAAGCAAATCCAGATAATATCAAATCAAAGATGGGAGAAATTCCCAATGAAATTTGAGATTAGGACCTCACCTAGAGTACTTGAACTATATCTTGAAGAAGTATCAGCTGAATCACCCGAAGCACTAGTAGTGTCATCTAAAGGGTTTCCATTTGGCTCGTCTGATGGGCGAAGAGACTCCAACTTTCCCTTGGAAACAACATAGATGGTACAAAATCCTGGAGCGCATTCTGAGATCAAAGATGATAGCATTTGCCCCTTTACTTTCCTACAAAAGTGGCGGTTTCTTTCTCATTGTATTCATGTTCAAACGACAACTGATTGCTGAATGACAAATATATTGTGCAGGCATGATATATCTTTTTCTCACCTTGAAAACAAGCCATTAGATGAAACTCCAATCACAACTTCCTTTGCTCCAATTTTACTGATCTCTTCTGATAGGGCGTTTGGAATTTCATCTGACTCCAGTAATATAATGTCAGCCGGCACCTGCTTGGAAGAAACGAAAGCCGAAAGATGAGTAACAGATGCTTCTAATCTGAAAAACATTATAGCTTGGCCTTGAATTAGATTAAGCATGGACCTTTCTTGATGTGCAAAGCTTTTGGTAAGGAACAATCATCTCCATCTTCTGCCATTCCACTTCCTTCTTATAAGCAGTTGCGACATCATCCCGTACTTGTTGAAGAGGAATCAGGTTACCCACTGAAAAAACAGCCAATAAGATTCAGCAATAGAAGCAAACACTAAACTACAATGAAACTTTCTTGAATCATCTAATCCTCGATTAAACATTCGAATGCACGCCAAGTATATTGAACATTATTACTTAAAACATTTACATTATGAAAAGCAACCCAATCATTGATGCTAAGATTACACCAGTTTTAGTTCCATGATTGTGCTTACTCGGGGTAGGTACTCCTGTGATCTTCGGGAAGACATGTAACAACTTGAAATGAACTTTGCCCTCTGGGACAAACTTTTCGATTGACCACTTCATGAGGGCCTTACTCTTTGACCCACCACTCAGAGCAATCGCAACTACAAGTGCTCCTCCGGCATCACTGCTCTCCTTTTCTTCCATCTGTCACCCCACTTTATATATCAATCAAATGAATTTATCTGCAAGATTATACCAGTTTTAGTCCAATCTATAAGGGGAAGTTGATGGATAACCCTGCATAATAGTTTAAGCTTTTGTAATAAAAGACGGATCTTGAACTTAATGCTCATCCTCATGATCATATTAGCTACTTTCATAGCTTAGAAAGCTAAATTGTAGAGCTACACATAAATTCAAAACTTGGGCTGATTTTAGATCATTGCAAACTATAGAATGCAATGATCCCCCATATCACAGAATGAAAAGGGAATAAAAAAAAAGGCAACAAGACAGACAAAAGAACACATTTGACTGTATATATGGCCACATTCATTGACACATAACAACAAACAGGATGACTGCATGAATTTGAACCTAAAACTGCTACTAGACAAAAAAAAAAAAGAAGACCCAGAAAGCACTTAGCTTAAAATTACCCTAAAATGCAATGTGATTACAAGTTTGGAACAATGAAGACATATAGGAAGACAAGATAAAGATGGGAAATTGAGAGCAACAAAATTAGTAAGGATCAAATATATACCAGAATTGAAAGATATGAAAAATGTGGGGAAAATTAATGTTGCACTTGGTTTGCCCTCTTCCTGTAGAAAACAAGGGGTAGGTTTTTGTAAATTTGTGGGGGGGAGGTGAGGGGAAAATAAATTTGTGGGTGTTGAGCTGCTGGATTGAGGTATTTCAATAAGAGGTAAACACGGAGATGAGGAAGCAACAAATATGCCAACACTGGAGTTTGTGAGTCTCACGCACGTTCTTCCTCTCTCAACTTCCAACTTATTGGCTTAGACTTCATCATGCCTTTTATTCAAAGGCATAATTGGGGCCTCTCGGGGTATATGCCCATCTAAATTTTCAAATGCCCCTAAAATTGTTGTGTAGATTTTTACTTGCAATTTTTGTTTAGTTTTATTTGGTTGGAACATTTTTTTTGGGTCTTTTTGATAAACCTTTTTTTGTCCTTCATAGCACTAGACTTGTTAAAATATAGGGAAATGAACCACAGCCAAACAATTTCTAATATAATCATTTACTCGAGAGAATTTACCCAGCTCTTAACATTCAAAGATAGTAACTTACCCACAAAACTCAAAGAGCTACTCGCCTTTACTTGGTGGACCACTTAGTTTGTAATTGCGAAATGAAGAGAGAGTTTCAACACCAAAACGAAAGACAAACATGTATTAATGTTTCAAAGCAAGTTCATAACCAATTCAAAACACAAACAAGTAGAGAAATGATAAAATCGATTAGTCTCAACTAGGTCACCAGTCACCAAGAATAGAACCAAAGGGCAATCGAGCTTCAAATCTCACTAGCTCTCGAACTCAAAGTGTTTGGATGTGAAGGGAGCTCAACCTACACTCAAGAGCACAAGGGAACTAAAACCCTAGCAGAGCTCATGAGACAAGGAAGTGAAGCCATGGAAGCTCTCAGATTTCTCTCTCTCTCTTAGTCGGCGTTTAGGCTTTCCAACCCTCTTAAACCCGAGCCACGTTGTATAACGTCGTAGCTGGTACAACGGTAACAAATCAGAGAGCATCGAGCTGGGCTGGCCTGAGATCACAGATGGGCCTAAAGCCCAATTGCAATTTCATCAGGTGCTCACCCATATAACACACAGATACAAACACACATAGAATTACATAGGCTAAGTAAGATGAGCCTAACAATTGCCCTCCTAATTCTATGTTTACACATATCGTAAAACTGCCTTGTTGAAATGTTAACTGGATTTACTCATTTTCTATCATCGCCTAGACATGCTCCTTCTCAGCATCAGTTGACATTGATCAAGTGCAGGAACTCCCTGCAAAAGATGAACTTATCAGTGGTCACAATCTTAGTACCAAAATCAGCAGGGTTGATCTTTCCATCAATCTTTTTGACAAGAAGAAGATTTTTAGCTACCAGAACACGAATGAAATGGTATCTAACGTCAATGTGCTTGGTCCTTTCATGATAGACAGGATCCTTGCACAGGTGAAGTGCACTCTGACTGTCCATGTGCAACACAGCCTTACAAGGTTTCCTTTCCACCTCCTTAAGTATATTTTGAAGTCAAATTGCTTCCTTGGAAGCTTCAGTTGCAGCAATGTACTCTGCCTCTGTTGAGGAGAGAGCAACAATTGGCTGCAATTGTGCCTTCCAAGAGATGCAATTGCCACACTAAGTATACATAAAGGAGGTGGTGGATTTCCTGTTGTCTTTATTACCTGCATAGTCTGAATCCACAAAACCAAATAGCTCAGAGGGAGAGGTGTGCAAACCATAGACTAGACAAATGTCCAGTGTTCCTGCAATATATCTCAGGAGAAACTTCATGGCAGTCCAATGTTTCTCCGAAGGATTGGACATGTACCTGCTGAGCACGCTTACTGCAAAGGCAAGGTCAGGTCTAGTACAAATCATTGCATACATCACAGATCTCACTGCAGCATCATAAGGTACATTCCTCATATAGTCTTCCTCCTCCTTCCTTAGTGGCACCTCAGATCTTGTGAGATCAAGGTTCCCTCCTAAGGGTATAGAAGCAGGCTTGACTCTTGAGAAATTGAACCTATCAAGGACTTTCATCAAATAGCCCTTCTGTGACAGAAAAATCTGATGTTTTGCCTTAGATCCTTCATCAAAAGATTTCCTAAGTGAAGCCTTAACATCAGATATTTTTGCCTTAGACTTGCATATAATGAGGATATCATCAACATAAAGCAAGACATACAAGGGAGACACAGACTTCGCACCAAGCAAGAATAAACAAGGATCATAGCTGCTGATTTTAAAGCCAAGTTTGATCATGCAGTTATCAAATTTCTTGTTCCACTTCCTAGGAGACTGTTTTAAACCATACAGAGATTTCTTAAGCAAGCAAACATGATCAGGTTTAGATTTGTCCTCAAATCCTTTAGGTTGTCTCATATAGATTTGTTCATCTAAACCACCATGAAGGAAGGCAGTTTTAACATCCATTTGTTCAATCTCATAATCATAAACAGCAGCAACAGCAATCAATAATCTTAGAGTTTTATACTTAACAACAGGAGCAAAAATATCATTGTAGTCAATCCCAGATTTCTGTGTGAAGCCCTTGGCTACCAACCTTGCCTTGTAGCTAGGTTGGCCACCCGGATTCACACTGTTTTTGAGCTTATAAATCCATTTACAGCCAATCAATATGGCCTTGTTCGGTTTAGGAACAAGAATCCAGGTTTTGTTGGCTATCATGGAGTTTATTTCCTCTTTCATAGCAAGCAACCATTTATCAAAATTCACACATTTTACAGCATGCTCAAACAAATCAGGAGTATAAGCATCAACAGCCTCAGCAACAACAAAAGCTAAATCAACCTCATTATCAAAGTATTTCCTGTTAGGTATTCTAACCCTAGGTGATCTATCTCTTGTTAACTGATAATTGGTCAAGTCAGGAACTTCATCAAAATTATCATCCTCATGATCAGTTTCAATAGAAGCCTCAGACAAAGCATCATCAACATCAGCAAGAGGATCAACAAATTCATCATTAGAAGAAGAATGGGTAGAAGAGGAGCTTTGATTAGAAGAGATAGAGGTAGATGAGCTTCCCCCCCCCCCCCCCCACCTGATTGGTGAGGCAGATCTTCAGTACTTGAGTTTGAGCCATAATGCTCAGGATTCTGATTATTGTTGCTACTGAATGAAGAGTTAGATGACTCATGTGGGATACCAGTATCAAATTCATTTTCAGGAGCCCCACCTTGAGAGATGGGGACATAAAACTAAGCTGCAGGGGTTAGTTCATGATCAACAGAAGAATGCACATTCTTAAAATGGAACTCAGTTTCAATGAATTTGACATCTCTGCTGACAATTACTTTGTAACCTCCAGGTTGGATCACAAGTAATTTATAACCCTTCACACCCTCAGGATACCCCAACATAACACACTTTAGAGACCTTGGTTGCAACTTCCCTATGCTCTGATGAGCATAGGCAGTGCATCCAAAAGGCCTTAAGTGTGAGATGTTTGGCTTGATTCCAGACCACATCTCATAAGGGGTCTTCAAACCAATGGCAGCTGAGGGTGATCTGTTGATCAAATAAGCAGAAGTGGTTACAGCTTCCCCCCACAGAGATGGCTTCATGCCAGAGCTAATGAGCCTACACCTGGCTTTTTCAAGCAGTGTCCTGTTCATTCTCTCTGCAATTCCATTCTGTTGGGGGGTGCCTGGAACAGTAAGATGCCTTATAATACCATGATCATTGCAGAAATCATCAAATAACTTGTTACAGAACTCAAGCCCATTATCTGTTCTAAGGCATCTCAATTTGAAAGTAGTTTGACCCTCTGTTTTGGTTTTCCAAACTTTGAAAGTCTCAAAAGTGTCACTTTTGGCCTTTAGTAAGTGCACCCAAACCTTCCTGGAATGTTGATCTATCAGTGAGAGGAAGTACTTCCTTCCACCAACAGTATCAACCTGGGAAGGTCCCCATAAGTCTGCATGCACATAATCTAAAGGTCTTTTAGCAACAAAATCTGATTTTTTAAAACATTCTTTTGCATGTTTACCAAAAATATAGCTTTCACAGTTTTTCAAATCAGAGGGTTTGCCTTCAAAGAGTCCTTGTTTAAACAAATAATGTAAACCTTTGTTCCCTATATGACCAAGTCTAGCATGCCAAATCAGAGTATCATTCATGTTCATGGATGCAACAGAAGACTCAGCAGATAAAGACATACCATGCAGCACAAGATTTCCAATGATATGATAAAGACCATGCTTCTTAACACTTTTGATGAGAATCTTACCATTCCTAGAAACAGTTCTAATTCCTCTTTTAATGTTAATATCATAGTCAAGGTCATCAAACATAGATTCAGACAGTAAATTTCTCTTCATATCAGGTACCCACCTAACCTGTTGAAGAACCCTAACAACCCCATCATGCATTTTAAAAGGAATGTTGCCTATACCTCTAATAGCAAGAGCAGAATGATCACCAAGTCTAACCATGCCATTAACAGATTCATCAAGATAATCAAAGTAATGCTTATGAGGAGTGACATGCATAGTACATCCAGAATCAAGCAACCAAGCATCAGATGAATCATCACAGGCAACCATAAGCAACTCATCAGAATAAAACAAGCCAGAATCAAGCACTGCAGAAGTATCAGTTTGCAATTTCTTTTGATCATCATCTCTTTTCTTATAACAATCAGCAATAACATGATTATTTTTCTTGCAATAGGTACAATGCTTCTTTCCAGGTTCAGCAGATTTTTCTTTATCCTTTTTCTTGTTTCTTTTTCTGTTTTTGTTGCCACCCTTAGTAAAAAGCACATCAGGTTTAGAGTTGGGTTTTTCAGATTTGTCACCTTTAATCTTAAAGACCTTAACAATCTCATTTTTCTGAGTAATAGCCTCAACTATACATTTCTTAGTCAAGGTCTCATTACTGAACTGAATAACATCTTTAAAAGTATCAAATTGAGAAGGCAAAGCATTCAACAGAATAACAGCTTGGTGAGTGTCATTAATTTTATCATCACATCTTTCAAGTTCTTGTGTCATACGCAGAAATTTATCAAGATTATCATCATGAGACACAGAAACATCCATCTTAAATGTAAAAATGCGACATAACAGAGATATCCTCCTTGACAGAGTTTTTACCTGATAAAGTTCCTGTAATTTCTTCCATAAATTTATGAAGGTATCACAGTCAATTACCTGTCTAGCTACCTCATCAGAGATACGGATCATGTGAGCAACAAGATCCAGATCCTTTTTAGCATCTGCAGACATATCTGTAGGATATTCATTAATGACAGCTTTCCAGCACTTTTCTTTGATCAAAATCGCCTTCATTTTGACTTGACACGTAGCAAAATCAGTAGTCCCATCAAAGGGCTTGACACGATAAGTGTTATCAGACATGAGTATGAATCAGGTACCTGAGAAAGCAAGTGAACAAATCAGTAGATATCTAAACACTGTGAGCACTCAAACCCTACAGCTCTTTGGCTAAGGGTTTGAATCTCTTAAACAGATATCAAACAAGGGTGAGTACTCAAATCCTACAACTTCTTAGCTTAGGATTTGAATCTCAAATGTGCCTCTGGCAATCTAAACCAAGCAGAATCTAAGCTGCTAGTTTAGATCTATCAATTGTCACAGCAAGGAGCCAAAGGGAACTGAAAAGGGGGGTTGTCAGAAGAAGAGATTCTCTGACAACTTCTTGTTATGCCTCTGATTTGTTCAGATATAGGCCACGTCTCAAATCCAAGCAAACAAACTCGAGACTTTTGAGTTTCTCGAAACCCTAGATCCAGAGTCCTTAGAAAGCCTCAAGATCTACAGATCTGAGCAAGAGGAGAGCAAAGCTCCAGAAGACTTCGATGGAATCAAGAGATTTTTGAAGAAAACCCTAATGCCTTTGCAGATCTGGAGTTGCCGAGGATGAGGATCCTTGAAAACTTCTATAGACGCAAAGGGTTTTCGGAATCAGAGCCTAAGGAGATGGGAAACTCCAAAAGCTTCAACGAATCCGAAAAACTCGTAAACCCTAGCCCTAGCTCTGATACCAAATTGTAATTGCGGAATGAAGAGAGAGTTTCAACACCAAAACGAAAGACAAACTTGTATTAATGTTTCAAAGCAAGTTCATAACCAATTCAAAACACAAACAAGTAGAGAAATGATAAGATCAATTAGCCTAACTAGGACACTAGTCACCAAGGATAGAAGCAAAGGGCAATCGAGCTTCAAATCTCACTAGCTCTCGAACTCAAGGTGTTTGGATGTGAAGGGAGCTCAACCTTCACTCAAGAGCACAAAGGAACTGAAACCCTAGCAGAGCTCATGAGACAAGGGAGTGAAGCCATGGAAGCTCTCAGATTTCTCTCTCTCTCTTAGTCGGCATTTAGGGTTTCCAACCCTTTTAAACCCGAGCCAAGTTGTACGACGTTGTAGCTGGTACAACGGTAACAAATCAGAGAGCATCAAGCTGGGCTAGCTTGAGATCACAGATGGGCCTAAAGCCCAATTGCAATTCCATCAGGTGCTCACCCATATAACACACAGATACAAACACACATAGAATTACATAGGCTAAGTAAGATGAGCCTAACACAGTTCACTAGAAATCAACATGTTTTTAAACAAGAACTTATGCCACACTTGGACATCACTAATCACATTGCCTCCATACATAAGAATAACCGGGAAAAAACTTCTAAGAAAATCCCCAACAACTCTTTTAAAATATAGAGATTTAATGTTTGTGAGAAAGCTTGATTTCATTCATTGACAATGTGAAAATATATAGGGTTACAATGCTTGGAGATCAAGGATCTCCCAAGGTAGGATATACATAAAAAGATATGGAAAGTTACAATGCTTGGAGATCAAGGATCGGAGAGCCCGCTACCGGTGCCTGAAGCTCAGCCAGAAGTTGCCGAAGCCAAAGAAGTTCGGCTGCAGCGAAAGCGATGGCGCGATACTCTGCTTCAGTGCTAGATCGAGCTACCACCTTCTACTTCCAGGAAGACCAACTGACAAAGTTACCACCATAAAATATGGCGAAGCTGTGTTGGGATTGGCAATCATCCATGTCTGAGGCCCATCTGGCATCGGTGAAGGCAACCAATCGAGCATCGATGGCTGATCAGAGAAGCAGACCATGAGATAAAGTGCCCTTGAGGTAGCGCAGGATGCTCTTAAGAGCAGACAAGTGAATCTCAATGGGGTTATGCATAAATTGGCATACCCGATTGACGGCATCAGATATATCTAGACGAGTGATGGTGACATATTGGAGGGCACCAACAATGCTCTGATATAAGTGAGGATCAGTGACTGGATCACCAGTTTGGATCAGGCGAGATCCAGGTTCGGCAGGAGAGGCAATATGACGGGCGTCTGTCATCTTGCTGCAGAGAAGCAAGTCTCGAATGTACTTCTGCTGAGTCAACAAAATGGCTCCATCTTGGGGAAGTAGCTCAATGCCGAGAAAGTAGTGCAAAGCGCCCAAGTCACGCAGAGAGAATGCGTTGTTTAGGCATAGAATAAACTAATCAATAGCCGATTGAGAGGAGCCCATGATAATCAGATCATCGACATAGATGAGAACCAAAAGAGTAAACTCGCGAGCTCGACAGATGAATAGAGATGAGTCAGATTTGCAAGCCGAAAACTAATGCTGCAAGAGGAAGAGCTTGAGCTTGGTGAACCAAGTTCAGGGCGCCTGTTTGAGGCCATACATAGCCTTCTTGAGTCGGCAGACATGTGTGGGCCGAGAATGATCAATGAAGCCAGGAGGGTGATCCATGTAAACCTGTTCAGAGAGATCACCATTCAAAAAGACGTTATTAATATCGACCTGACGGAGTGGCCATTTATGAGTAATGGTGAGGCAGAGGATGACACGATGGTGGTCGGTTTGATCACGGGGCTAAACGTGTCGAAATAGTCTACACCCTCCTCTTGATTGAAGCCCTTTGCAACTAATCGGGCCTTGTGACGCTCTATCGAACCATCCGCATGACGTTTGATCATGTACACCCACTTACAACCAATAATGTTAGTCTTAGGAGGACGTGGGACAATGTCCCAAGTCCCATCACGAACGAGAGCATCATATTCCACCTGCATCGCATTTTTCCATTCAGAAAGTTTCGAGGCCTGGATGAAGGGTTTGGGTTCAGGATAGTTATCCGGGGAAGGTGAGAGCGGGTGATTTGTGGTGGTTAGAGCTTTGGGTTTGGCGCAGACATAGTCCTTAAGAAGGACGGACTATTGACGTTGCCGGGTGCTATGCCGAGTGGGCGGTGGGGGTGGTGGTGGAGGTGGTGGCGGTGAGGGGGATACGGAGGGCGACGTGGAGAGGTCATCAGTGGATGTGTCTCGAGATGACAAGGGTGTCACAGGATCGGAAGCTCCAGGAGACGCCGAAAGCGGTGTAGGGGACGTCGGCTGGGTGTCCTCGGTGTCAAGGGGAAACGGTATAGGAATGGGGCTAGCGGACGGAGAAGTCGGAAGAATGGATGCGGCTTGTTGGAGGATCGACAGAGGTGGGGTGGAGACCATAGGTGTATGCACTGTAGAGGTTGGGGAAGCATTGGAGGGGTATGGAAACATCGACTCATCAAAGATGACATGACGAGCAATGTAGAGACGATGAGTTGGGACATGGAAGCACATATACCCCTTGTGTTTGAAGCTGTAACCGACAAATACACAAGGAAGAGATCGGAACTCAAGTTTGTTGGCGTTGTAGGGGAGCAGGAATGGGTAGCATAAACAATCGAAGGACTTGAGAAACCCATAGTCCGAACTTTTCCCATAGAGACACTCATAAGGAGATTTGTTGTGGAGAATTGGGGTAAGTGTGCGGTTGTGAAGATAGACAGAAGTCTGAAACGCGTGTTCCCAATGACAAGTTGGCATCTTGGCATGAGCGAGAAGAGCAAGACCTTTCTCGACAATAGTGCGATGACGCCGTTCGGCTGCACCATTTTGAGATTGGGTGTGTGTGTGGACAAGAGACACGATGCAGAATACCATGTGTTTGTAAATATGTGGAGACTATTCGATATTCACCACCCCAGTCAGTTTGGAGATGTTTGATTTTTGTGGAGAATTGGGCCTCGATCATCTTTTGAAACATTTGAAAAGTATGTAGGACCTGGGATTTTTTAGATAAGAAATATATCCACACAAATTTGGTGCAATTATCAACAAATATCAAGAAATAACGATTCGAATTGATAGAAGCAACGGGGGCAGGGCCCCAAACATCCAAATAAACTAATTCAAAGGGAAGTAAACTGGACTGGTGAGAGTTTTGCAATGGTAAACGATGACTCTTTCCTAACTAACAGGACTCAGTGAGAGGCAATTTAAAGTGAGAAACTAGACGACGAAGAGAGGACTCATGAGGGTGACCAAGGCGATGATGCCAAGTCTGGAGACTGGTTCGTTCACCAAGGAAGACACGGTGAGAAGAGGGTGAGGACGACGGTAGAGGAACACCAAGCCAGTAAAGTCCATTCTCAACGGTTCCTTTTAGGAGCGTCCGACCCTGCAAATCCTTCACAAAGCAACATGAGCCATAAAATAGCATGTAGACATCATTGTCACGAGTTAATTGAGATACACTGAGTAAATTTTTGGTAATTTGTGGAACAAATAGGACGTTATGGAGTTGCAGAATGCGGTTTTGGGCAGGCAAAATAGACTTTCCCAGTTTCGCAATAGAAAGGGACATACCGTTGCCAACCTGGAGACCATCATTTCCGGAGTAGTCGGCACTCACAGACATGTTCCCAAAGTCGTTGGTGATGTGATTGGTGGCACCCGAATCAACGTACTAAGCGGGATCAACAGTAGCCGATGGCGGAACCATGATGTTGTAGGCGTGGCGCTGGGGGGGGGGGGGGCGAATCTGCTGGAGTTGGGTCCATCGCGAGGACCCCCTGATCCTTGTGTCTGTGAAGCCGGACGACGGTAGGTGGGGCGGAATTCCACAATGTTGAGGCACTGAAAGCAATTGAGGGCCTCGTGATTGGTTCGTTTGTAGATCTAGCAAGGAGTGCGGGTGCGCTCGCGCTCAGTGGGTGGGGAATCAGTGGTTGTCGAGGGCTCGCGAGAGCGGGTGGAGGATCGTTGGGAGCGAGAGCCGCCCCTGCTGGCTGTGTTAGCCGAAGGCTGTTGGTCTTGGAGAGTTTGTAAGGACTAATTTTGACGCTCTTCTTCCTGTAGAAGGAGGCCAAAGAGATCGTCGGAGGTAATGGGTCCAGGCTGCATATGAAAGGAGGTCCGGAAGGGATTGAAAGAAGCATCCAAACCATGAAGGACGCACGCAACGAAGTCATCATCGGGTACAACATGGTTGTACTCGGCAAGGGAATCAGCAAAGGAGCGCTTTTTCTTAAAGTACTCCATGATCGATAGATTGCCTTTGACAAAGGATTGCGCGCATCTGTTGCTTCAGATGCATCTCCCGAGCCTTCATCTGGGCATGAAACATCCTCTCTAGGGTGGCCCAGGCAGCGGATGCAGTAGCGGCTCTAGCAACATGGGCAAGGAGGGGAGCGGAGAGAGTAGATCGAATCCAAAGCAAGACTAGACGATCCTTGCGCTTCCAAACAAAAAAGGCGGGGTTGGCAGCCGGTGGAGCGGGAGATTCGCCATCAGTGGGAGGTGGCGATGGGAGGTGTGTGGGAGGAGCAGAATCGGTTGTGAGAAAAGAGTCGAGTTCATAGGCTTCAAGGGCAGATTTGACGGTTTGACGCCAAACGGTGTAATTGGTTCTTTCAAGCTTGATGGTGAAATTGGGAAGGCTGATGGTGGGGGAGGAGAGACCAGCGGCAGCCTGAAGAGGGTTAAGGTTGTCGGATTTGGTGGCGGGGATCGATGTGGAAGAGGAGGGTGATTTGGTCGACATGGTGACTTGAAAGGGAAAGGGCTAGGGTTAGGTGCAGAAGAGGATCGAAGGTTAGGCTGATACCATATAGAGTGAGAAAGCTTGATTACATTCGTTGACAATGTGAAAATATATAAGATTACAGTGCTTGCAGATCAAGGATCTCCCAAGGTAGGATATACATAAAAAGATATGGAAAGATACAATTCTATCAAAAAGATATGTTTCTATCCTAATACAAAATAAGGATTTTGGTGGTTTTTGGGGAATTTTAGTTGTGTTTTAGGTCCAATAGATTCCCCATTGCATTCTCCAAAATGGAGAAGTAGCGGAAGAAATGGAGAAGCTTCCCCGAATCGGCAGCATTCTCTAAAACTAAATAATTCTCCAAATCGTCGAAATGGAGAAGCTGTTGGAGGTGGAGCAAAAATAATTTGGAGAATGTGTCTTTTAATTCTTCATTTTGAAGAAATTTTTGGAGAAGCTATTGAAGATGGTCTAAGTTTGACAATTACCTCAACGTTGATGACATCTCATCCAAACATCGACTAAAATTACCAAAAAATTATGTTCAACGAGATATGGTCAAATGGTGAAAGCCTCATGTGGGTACTTTTAAACTTAATTTCGATGGATCTTCCTTCGCAAATTCAAAAAGCACAATGGGAGTAGTAATATGTGATTGGGAAGGGCGGTCTATCTACATTGGCTGCAAAAAACCTGGACACCAAACTTTCTGTAAAGTGAAAGCTCTAGCCTTAAAGCAGGCCGACACACAACTACTACCTCTCAATATAAACAAAACCATTATTGAAGGAGACTATCTAATAATAATAAACCATCTAAAAAACAGCTTGGTCTGCCCTTGAGAAATTGAATTAATACTATCTAATATAAAATTAATGCTATCAACTGTGAAATAAGTTTCTTTCTTTCACATTCCGACACTGATAACAAAGTGGCGGATAAATTTTGCACATATTTGTCACTCTGTTGTTGGTTTTGTTGTTTACAACAATTCCGGTCTCCTATATCTCATCCGCAAGGATGCCATCGGTTTTCTGAATTCTTACTGTGAACTATATAGTGTTGTTTGTGATAGATGGGTTATATTGGGAATTCTGTATAATCTGTAAGGGCATTTTAGTCTTTTATTGTGAGGTTGTTAGGTTAGTTGAGAGCTACAGATTCCTCTATATGAGGAGCTCTGATTGTTCATCGTCGGACCAAGAAGTTCAGTTGTATTCCATTTTCTTTGATTTCATTTCCATCTTCTTTGTTTCCATGATTTTGCTTGAATCATCTTGATTCTTCACACTTACCAAATAAAAATAAATAAACAGAGAAAGGGATTGTTTAATTTGCAAGGAGAGCCAAGGGGTGGTAAATGGTAATGTATTGTATTATGATAAACTAGAATTGAAGGATTTCAGTTGGATGGTTGGTAGAAACAGTTTATTCGAAGCATTTTCTAGCATTTTCTGATATAGGGCCAATTCTAATGAGCCCACCAGATAAATGGGACACACTTGTGCCCATCAAAACTCAAAAGGCATTTTATAGTACCCGGTTCCGACGTAAATTCACTTCGACTAATCGAATGGAGTGACAGATGGGAAAAAAAATGAAATGAGCTACAAAATTGTCAATAATGCGGAAATTACTCTATTGCAACTCTTATACTAATACGACCATGTTGTTTCCAGACATGAGATTCAATGAAAATTGAAGGGATTGAAATCGTCAAGAGAAAGGGAGATAGAGTTTGAGAGGGAAATTTTGAGATAAGATATTTTAGTAGATTTTATACTTGTGTTTTCTAAACATATGATTAATATGAGAGTGCCTTTTTTTTGTTAGAAGATTTGATATATTTCTTAAATTAAGATTGAAAAGGCTTTAATAAATAAGTGTAGAAGATTTCACAAAATGAAGGACCACATAGTTAGTACTGAAAAATCGCTAATCTGATCTGTGTCTAGTGGTTAAAGGTAAGTGAAGAATAGAGAAAAGGAGAGTTTCTTGGAATCAAGATTTCATTTCTCTTTCTTTTAATCGGTTACAAATGGTTTCTCCCACTTTCTATTTACACAAAGGTTGAACATTACATAGTTTACATTTCATATTTTTCTACCCCCTTCAAATTAGACTTGGGATGGACGTACACAAGACCCAACTTGCCAGTGAGAAGACGATGTTGAGCCTCTCCCAAGGGCTTTGTCAAAATATCAAGTGGTTGTTGATAACAAACAAATCCAGGCACAAAGAAACCATCTTGCAATTGCTCTTTGACATAGTGACACCCAAGCTTCAAATGTATTAGATAGGATATTCTGTTATGATTTTCTAGTTGTGTTTATATTGGAAATATATTATTCTGTAAAGATCTTCGATGTACAATCTTGAGTATATATACACGTCCTCTGGTTGAGAGTTAACTCAACAGAGATTACAGTCAATTGGTAATCTTTTATGGTATCCAGAGCAGGTTTCTAAAACCCTAATTTTTTTTTCCGCCCAGTCCCCTGCCATGGCTTCCGAGTCTTCCTCCACCACCACCCCTACTCCACCCGTCGCCCCCACCAACTCCTCCGCCAGTCTTCTGTCTGTCGCTGTCGGCTCTACCACGTCGGTAGGCCTGCAATTTCCGCAGTTCTCCTTCAAGTTGGAGCGTTCCAATTATTCTGTCTGGCGCTCCAACATTCTTGACGCCCTTGATGCCTTCGGATTGAAAGACTTTGTCACTTCCGATTCATCTCCACCAAAAACAATCGCCGTCCCTGCCACCGACACTACCCCCGCCCAATGTTCTAAAAGGCGCTAGGCGGCCGCTAGGCGGTGGGTGGCCGCCTAGCGCCTAGGCGGCAAGGCGGGTGCCTAGGCGGCGCCTAGGCGGACTTAGAACAAACTAGCTTATTTCCTTATATTTTAACACATACCACATGTCAATAACTCATATAATGTAATAATAATTCATAATATCACTCAAAAACCCAAATTTACGATGCTTAACTAACACTAAAGTAAATAAACGCAAAAAGTACGCATCCGACCAGTAACTCTAAACCTCATAAAATCTAAAACAAAAGGTTCGACTCAATGACAAATACATCCTGACTTAGGGGATAAAAAATCCTTAAGTCGACTAATCACGTGCCTAGAAGCTAAAATTGAATAATCATTAGGCTAGGCGGCGCCTAGACGGGACTAGGCGGAGTCTAGGTGGGACTAGGCGGTGCATAGGCGGATTTCCGCCTAGAAGGCCGCCTAGGCTTAAAAATTCCTAGGTGCCCTCCCGCCTAGCGCCCAGGCGGCGCCTAGGCGGTGCCTAGGCGCGATTTTTAGAACATTGCCCCCGCCACCACAGCCCCCAATCCTGATTTCAAAACCTGGAATCGGAAGGATAAATTTGTGCTCATATGGCTGCGAACCACAGTATCCGCTGCATTGGTGGGCTATCTCACCAAGTCTCACTCTTCTCGTCATGCGTGGGACGCCCTCGAGCGCATGTTTCAGTCCCAATCCCGGGCTCGGGCGATGCACATCAAACAACAACTCCAAACCCTTCAAAAGGGTGCGTCTCCTATGGTCGAATACTTTGAGAAAAAGCAGGCTTTGGCCGACTCTCTCGTTGATTGTATGCAGGAGGTCTCTATTGATGACTTCACTGCCTCTGTCCTTCAAGGACTCGACTCGTCCTATGGACCCTTCAAAGCTGCGTTCAACATGAAGTCGGAGCAGATGACGGCCCCGGATCTGCTCGGCTATCTCCTGCAGGAAGAGGAGCGTCTGCTCAATGAAAGTCGCCTTCTGGCGGCTGCGAACCCACCACCGATGGCTAACTATGGTAACTCTCGGCCGTCGGGAAACTCATTCGGCTCCTCTCGTCCCGCTGATCGTTCTGGCTCTCGTTCGAATCAGTCCAGGACTCCTGATCGCTCCACTCCTGATCGTGCTGATGCAGCCTCCCAGGGGTCGCGCTCTCGGCCACGAATCCCATGTCAGATCTGCGATCGTACCGGTCATGCTGCAAAAGACTGCTTCAATCGGCTGGATGTCCAGGCTTTTCCATCTCGCCACCCGCCGGAGAAACTCAACAAGCCAGGAGCCTCTGCTCCTGCGGCTTACATGGCATCACCATCGGCCATCACGGACCCGTCTTGGTACTTCGATTCTGGAGCTACCGACCACATCACGGGTGATCTCAGCAAGGTATCCATCGACTCGGAGTATAGTGGTGGAGACCAGCTAGCCCTTGGAAACGGTAATACCCTCCCTATTTCCCATCTTGGCCATACCACTGTCACCTCATATACACGTCCCATAAATCTATCCAATGTGCTTATTGTTCCTCAAATGAATACGAATTTAATTAGCATATCCCATTTAACCAAAGACAATAATGCCTTTCTTGAATTGCATCCCACTTACTGTTTGTTGAAGGATTTGCAGGGAAGGGTAATGCTCAAAGGAATCGTTGATAACGGCCTCTATCGGCTCCCCTCCTCCGTCCGTCAGTCTGTTGCCCTGGTTGGAGAACGCACGTCCCCCAGTCACTGGCACCACCGTCTAGGTCATCCGAGTCCGTTCGTCTTTCGTCAAATTTGCTCTCAGTTTCAATTACCTATGTCATCCAAAACTATTGTGTCTGATTGTGTGTCTTGCTCTTTGGGAAAAAGTTGTCGTCTTCCTATTTTGTCTTCGCATATACCTAGCACTGCTCCTTTCGAGCTTATCTATTCAGATGTTTGGGGCCCTGCCCCCACCTTATCAATAAATGGGAGTCGTTATTTTGTGTTATTTGTGGATGATTGCACACGCTACACTTGGATATACTTCATGTCTCAAAAATCACAAGTATTCCAATTCTTCAAACACTTTCAAGCAATGGTTAAAACACAATTCAATTCAAATATAAAAGCCCTGCAAACAGAATGGGGTGGGGAATATCGCAGTGTCTCCACATATCTCCAAACACAAGGCATCAATCATCGGGTCTCCTGTCCTCACACTCCTTCCCAAAATGGCATGGTTGAGCGCCGGAACCGTACCATTCAAGAAAAAGGTCTCACTCTCCTTGCTCATTCCAAAATTCCGCCTGAATTCTGGGAACATGCCTTTCACACGGCAATCTACCTCCACAATCGATCCCCTACTCCCATTCTCAAGAACGACTCCCCATTTTATCGCCTCTACAAGCGCTCTCCTGATTATTCAATCCTGCGCTCCTTCGGCTGTCTTTGTTTTCCATTTCTTGGTCCCTATCGCTCCAACAAATTCGAGTTCAAAACAACCCAATGTTTGTTTTTGGGGTACAGTTCGACTCACAGAGGCTATCTTTGCTATGACCTGTCATCTCGCAAGGTTTATGTTAGCCGTCATGTCGTCTTCCATGAGTCCGTCTTTCCATCTCTTTCATCTTCCTCCCACGTCCCCTCACTGTCTCCCGTGTCTCCCTCGTCAGCTGCTGACCTTCTGTCGACAACAACCCACATCTCCGCTCCACAGGCACCCAGTGCACCAGCCCCAGTCGCCGAGCCGGTTAACAACGATTCCGATGCAGCGTTATCTCCCTCGCTCTCAGCAGCAAGTACACCGCCATCCTCACCCTCCCCTAGCCCACCGTCCTCACCATCACCGAACCCCTCTGCCCAGTCCAGCCCAGAACCGACGCCCTCTCCTCCCCTTCACCCTCATCTCAGGCCCTCGGACACCTCTCACCACCATATGGAAACCCGTGCCAGCACCGGCCATCTCAAACCCCGAGCTTTACTCACCTCCAAGCATCCTCTCTCATCGGATCCAACGCCTGACCATGACCCAAAAACCTTTCGCCAAGCCACCAAACACCCTCACTGGCTCTCTGCCATGAAGACCGAGTTCGATGCTCTTACCCGTACAGGTACGTGGTCCCTAGTTCCTCGCAGTCCTTCAATTAATATCGTTGGCTGCAAATGGGTCTACAGGACAAAGCGTAAGGCTGATGGGTCTATCGAAAGGTACAAAGCGCGTCTTGTGGCCAAAGGATACAATCAGGAAGAAGGCGTGGACTACTTCGACACCTTCAGTCCTGTCGTCCGTCCTACCACCATCCGACTTGTCCTCACCATTGGATTATCTCACGGCTGGCCTATTCGGCAATTGGACATCAACAATGCCTTTCTTAATGGGGATCTGAATGAGGAGGTGTTCATGGAGCAACCGCCGGGCTTCATCGATGTGCAACATCCGACATATGTGTGTCGTCTTCGCAAGGCTCTATATGGGCTCAAGCAAGCCCCCAGGGCATGGTTCAACAAACTCAAAGACTTTCTCATACGGTCTCAATTCCGAGCCTGTCAATCGGATTGCTCTTTGTTCGTCTACATGTCCTCGGGTTGCATCATCTATGTTCTGGTGTACGTTGACGATATTATCGTCACAGGGAACTCGCCTGCTGCCATTACACACTTCACCTCCAGCCTCAACAAAGTCTTCTCACTCAAAGATCTTGGACCTCTCCACTACTTTCTGGGCATTGAGGTACAGCGCAACTCCGACTGCTTGCTCCTTTCTCAGCAAAAGTATATTCGAGAGCTTCTTACCCGCTCAAAAATGGATGAGGCCAAGCCGATTATCAGCCCGGCCGAGCCTCATTCCCGTCACTCCCGCTCAGGCGATCCCATGACGGATCCTTCGCTCTATCGCAGCATCGTCGGGGCTCTGCAATATGTAGTTATCACTTGGCCGGAAATCTCTTACGCCGTCAACCGAGTGTGTCAGTATATGCACTAGCCTACAGTTCATCATTGGGCGGCTGTCAAACGTATTCTTCGGTATCTAAAAGGTACTCTCCAGCACACCTTCCGCCTTCGTCCGTCCACAACATTTGCCATCACAGCCTTCACTGACGCTGGTTGGATTTCTGACACGGATGATTGCCGCTCCCAATACGGTTTTTCTATCTACTTCGGCAACTCCTTAATCAGCTGGACGTCTCGCAAACAAAAGGTAGTGGCTCGGTCCAGTACGGAGGCAGAGTATCGCGCCATTGCTGCCACCGTGGCTGAGCTCACTTGGATTCGGCAGTTACTCCATGACCTCCGACAGCGCATATGCGCCCCTCCTGTGGTCCTCTGTGACAACCTTAGTGCTACGTTTTTTACCAAGAATCCGGTCCTCACCAGCAAGTCTAAACACATTCCGATGGATTTTCACTTTGTTCGTGAAAAAGTGGAGGATCGAGAGCTCATTGTTCGTCACATCGGCTCGAAGGATCAAACGGCCGACATCTTCACCAAAGCCTTGAGCAACAACCACTTTGAGTTACTACGGTCCAAGCTTCATGTCCTTGCCCCTCCATGAGCTTGCGGGGGGGTATTAGATAGGATATTCTGTTATGATTTTCTAGTTGTGTTTATATTGGAAATATATTATTCTGTAAAGATCTTCGATGTACAATCTTGAGTATATATACACGTCCTTTGGTTGAGAGTTAACTCAACAGAGATTACAGTCAATTGGTAATCTTTTAAAATGTTAGTACATTTGTGAAAAACCGGTTTTTTGCGATGGGGATGGTGACTTTATTATCACGATGCAATGGGATGGGTTTCGAAACACAACAATGAAGGTCACGAAGCAAAGAATCCAACCACACTAGCTTTCTTGGTCTCTAGCTATCTAGCTAGAATTCTCTCTACTTGTCCTTAGGTTTCTATAAGTCTCCATAAGGTTATAGAGAACTCTATACATGTGGATATTTAAACAAGGTTTTCAAGAGTTCTACAACCTTTCGAACGTCCCTAGATCAGCCCGGAAGCTTGCGGAGGCATCATCGGGTATTCTCGGGTTCAGAAAGGTTGAACACTGCATTTCATATATTTCTCTACAAGTATCCTTACCATGATTTTTTTTTTCATTATTTTGAAAAGGAAATAATTTGAGACATCAAATCTGACTTAATCCTCGATAGGTTGATTAGTCGGCAGACGGAGACCGCCTAAATATACAATAAAAAAAAATACATGTGCAACGAAGAAGCAATGTAGAAAATTACAAGACAAAACTAATTAATCAAACCTAAACCTAAACATCCAAATTTTTACTTTTTAGTGAACTGTTAGCATTTTTTGGATCAAAATTAAAAAAAAAAAAAGACGGAAATTATTATGGTTGTTATCTAAAGATAAAATTAGAATAAAGAAATAGGACTATTGGTTTTAAGAGATAGAGGAGAATGTTGGAGAAAATCAACGCAGTGCAGCAATATAAATTTTCATCCCCTAATTAATAAACAGTTAAACACTTACTTATAGTTATACTGTCTTATTAAATTAATACTACTTGCAACAAAATATCCCTTAGCATAATCCTAGTTTATTCAAAATCATTTTCGATCAACAGAATATCCGTTCATTTAAAATTAGTTAGACTTACAGTGACTTTGAAAACATGGAATTAACTAATTAATTTGATTTTATATCGGTGTATTTGGTTTGTTAAAATACTATATAATATGTTGCTCACATTAAAAAAAAATGAAAATTACTATAAGATGCTGTACCTGTACAAAAGTTATTGGTTCCATATTTTTTTCCCTTGTTTCTTTAATTAAAAAAAAGTCATACATGTAGCTAGATCTATTAATTAGATTTTTAGGTTTTTTTTTTCCAAATGAAATGCATGCACGTCAGCTATGTACATCAGCCCATATATATATATAACCAATTTTATGAGCATATAAATAATTTTGTGAATAAATTCAAAATAATGGTTGTAGCCACGTTGATTACCTTGTTTAATTTGGTCAGGACTCAGGAGAGGATTGAAAATCTTGATAATGATTGAAATTTAAAAAAGATAAATAGGGTATATTATTGGAATATTATTCGATGATATAAGCCAAGGTGAGCATGCATTGTTCCCTCGATTTTATGCGCGCAGCTGATTAGTTGATTAATTAATTAGAGTTTGATCAAACTTTTTGACAGGAATTCAATCCTGACTTTATTTGGGTTACCATTTCAATTCAATTTTCAATATATATAGCAACAAGTTAATTAACTGTGTGATTGCTTAATTATTATTATTATTTTTTATTAGGTAAAACTTCGAGTTCAAACATATCAGAAACTCGATGGCCGGACAAGCCGACAGACGGGAGAACCGTCTAAAGATCAAACATACAACAATATAAAATGGTGCAGACTCAAACAAACACACTCTACAAAAATGAAACTAGGCAGAGGTAAACCAAACAGGATAAGGACGAAGACAACAGACGAAGCCAAGCCCCACACTGAAGTGGAACCGTAGGCCAGCGATATATCAGGACCCGATCATCTTGTGGGCAGTGAGGACGAAACTCCAGGGAAGCAGTCAATCCGAGTAGAGGAGACGCCACGATACACACTGTCACGATCCCAACCTATCCTGACTCCGACAACCAGAACCAAATCCATGGAGAAGATCATCACGACACGCCACCGTAGAGCCACACAACGTCTGAGTAAGACCACCCAACAACCCAATCAGATTTAGTCAACCCTAATGGGATTTTAGACACGCCCAAACGAGCGTGATTTGATACCCTTATCGGATTTTATGTAAAACCCTTTCGGAATTTTTATATAAATATATATCGATATATAAACATAGAAGTATATCAATATAAATATATATATATATATAAAATAATATATATAGTTATCGGTGGTCTTAATATTTTTTTTATGGGCTGACTTCGGGCCCAATTAAGCTGGTTTGCACCAATTTCCGGTCCCACGGCAAGGATGGAACCAGCGCAATCCTCCCAGACACTGATGAGGTCAGGCGGAGCGACGCCGAGATCCGACTGCCCAAACAAGGACCGACCAGGGCAGATGGGAAGGTTGCCGATGGACCCAAACCACAACCACCTAGATGAAGGAAGAGAAGGGATGGACGGTGAATGAAGTGAAACCTCGAAGGACGAGAAGGCGGCAAATCATGCCAGAGTCGACCTCTGAAGTCGGATGAGAAGAGGGAGGAGGGAAGAACTGTAGAAGTGCAGGAGGCAAATCACCACCCGAAAATTGGGAGGTTTTCTAGATCCGAACTCCAAAGGTCCTCCGATGGACAACTGGGGGGAGATGAAGGGATTTGTGCCCAATCCACCCGAAACGGGAAGAAATCGAAACGGGCTTCAAAGAGGGCGGAGGAGGAGGAGGATGTTGGGAGAAAAGGAGAGTCTGGATAGTGGCTCCTAGGTGTTGACCGGGATCGGAAAGCACCTCCAACTCCAAGGAGGTAACTAGTTAAAAATTATATAAAATATTTTTTTTTTAAAAAATAATGTTACACTTTTAGTAATAAGTATAAAATTATTTTTAAAATTAATGTTTTATAGTATAGTTTTAGCTCTTTAAAAAAATGTACCAAAAAAATAAAAAGGCTTATTTAAAAAAAACAAATGGAGTAGTTACTGACTATTTTTTTTTTTTTTGATTAGGAAAGAATTCGGGTGAGCGAGTTCTACCCGATGGCATCCTTACGGATGAGGTCTAGAAGACCAGAATCGTTGTTAATATCGACAACCCAAGCAGAGTGGCAAAGGTGTGCAACCTTATCAGCCACTCTATTGCCTAATCGGGGAACATGAAAGAAGGAAACTTCTTTCAAAGTCGATAGTAGAATTTAACATCTGATAAAATCAGTTCGATTTCCCAAGGACAGGTAGATATTTTATTTAGGTGGTTTATGATTATCATGGAGTCACCTTCAATGTGGAGTTTATTGATACGGAGTTGTAGAGCCTTTTGGATTCCCAGTTTAAGAGCAAGCGCTTCCGCTTTCAAAGGACTTTGTTTGCCATGTTTTTTATAGCAGATGTGTATCGGATGTCCTTCCCAGTCCCGGATTACGGCTTCAACCGAGCTATCATTGTTTGAAATTGTGGATCCATCAAAATTTAACTTGTAAGTTCCTCTAGGGGGTTTTCGCCAAGTAATGTTACCATGCTTTCTTTTCGTCCTTGGATGCTTGGAGATTCGTGTGCGTAAGGGGAAGTCCTCATCCAAACTATACTCAGAGTGAGCTGTTTTACTCCAATTTTCCTTATGGGTTTTAATGATACGTAATGAACTTTCTCTATGAGGTATGGGGACCTGTTTAAAAACAAAATGGTTTCGAATGTACCAAGCCGTCCACCAAGAAAAGGCAAGCTCCACCTTGGCAACGGATGTAAGCTTGATTCCGATGAATGAAAAGATAGGTTTTATCTCCCGTGAATGATTTATCATACTGGATATAGTTGAGTTTACGTGAGTAGGTAAGCGAAAGAGAGGGCGCACATATGGGTATTCTAGTAAGGAGTGAAAGTCATCTTCAACTGCACAGTTGACAGGTGGAAGGTACAGAAGTCCCACGTTGAGCCAGCCTAGAGGCATAGTTACTTACTATAATTGAAAGATGTGTAACTTTCATTGTTATTTAAAAAAACAATATATTTTCAATTTTTTAATGCAAGTTGGTCAACTTTAGCTAAATTATAAACAAAATGACCTAGTATTATGATATAGAGCTGTCCGAATTTTAATAAGAAATTTAGAACAATTGTTTTTTAAGTATATTAAAATAGTTGGCTTACCACTTATATATTTTATTGAATTCTGTTTTGGGGTTGTAATTTTTTTTGTTATTTTTCTAATAAATGATATGTGATGTGCTGATTTTGTTTAAATAAATAATATGTGATGTGCTGACATATCTAATGTACGAATTAAAGATTAAAAGTAAGTACTTTTCAATACTAACCTACAAAGATAGGATTGTGAGGAGTGATATTAAGGTTAAGGGCTTAGGGTTGTGTACTTTTAAAATGGATAGGATATGGTCTGGATTAGGTTCATTAGGTAATTTGTTGTTAGTCCATGTTTTGAAGATTTTTGTTCCCGGCCTAGTCTTAGCTTATTTTTATATATAAAAAATATCAATTGTTTTATAGTTTGTAAGATTTTTTAAGGATAAAGTCTAGCAAATATTACAACTTATACAATTGTGTTTTCTACCCTAAAATATGTAAATGTCGTTTAATATCTTAATATTTGGGGTTGTTTGGAGCTAGTTTTCAAAGCCGAATTTGTTTTTTGAATTGGTTAAAAAAAAAATTGGGAACGAAGTTAAGTCATTGTTAAAAACATCTACTTATGAATAATTTTTTTTTTAAATTGGGCATTTAGAAGAGCGCATCATCACTATCCTTGTTTCGCAATGAGACATGAAGTTCGATAGGCCAAGCGCGTTCCCCGAATATAGAGTTCAAGAACTTGAAAGCCTGCATGCCATCGACATCCCCAACCCCGAACGGGCTACACCCCTCCTTATTAGGAGTAGATACGTGAGCTCCACATCGTACCTCAAGCCATCCACACCAAACTTGTCCATAATGAGATACTTCATAGAATCGTAGTCGATATTCTCATTCATGACCACAACTTTATGGCTCATCCTATTCCTACCCTTGAAGACCCAACTCTGTCCTTCACATGCCCACTAACCTTTCAAAATATCACGTTCATACACACCGACGATTTTTCTCTTGTTTTAATAGAAAGAGGGAGAGCAAGTCGGTTTCAAGTGCAAGTGTACGGAGTATGGGGATGCCCAATTGGACAATATAAAACCAAGCCCACTTAACCATCGTCTCTCTGCACAAATTGCTCAAACTGTTGATGTGACCAAGACTGCCAAGAATATTCCCTTAAGTGGCAGGATGTATTGTTTTGGTGTGCAGGTGAATCACAACATATAAAAACCAGGTCGGCCTGCTTCTTCTTCTATGGCAGCGCGCCTTCTGAATTTGCAGTTGATGAGCTCCTCCCTATTAAATGGTTCTTTGATGATTGAGAGTACACCTTCTTCATTGCTTAAATAGGTTGTCTATGATGTCCCTAACATACAACCCCTTCTCTCCCCTCTTGAATTGAGTAAATAAAGAGTGGTCATTTGGGGTTCGAATCGAAGATCTTTAGGTACTACCCACAAGTCCTTTCCGGTTTAACAATTTCGGAATGGTTCAAAAGTGAAGAACTTGAGATTTGAACCCACGACCTTTTAATTCTCCTTCACTCATTTCTTTATCACTTGAGCTAGATAGCACTCTTACCTTCTCTCTTCTCTCCCTTCACCTTACTGGGCGGGAAACCCTTTCTTCAATGGAGGTCGACTCTTTGATTCCTTGCATTTATTGAGATCCTCCATCGGTTAATGGCAATTTCATCATTGGATTAAGGGGTCTTCAATGCTTAGTCTACGAATTGGGGTGTCATTCTTCTGTCCTGCCTTCCCTCTCTCCATTCCTCCTTTTTTGGCACCAAGCCTCTTGGCGGGAACACTCCTCACCCGGTAGAATCCCCTTTCTCTTCTTTCCGCTTTCCTCTCTCCTCCTTTCGTACTGTTACCGTCTGCACAAGTTATTGGCAAGAGTGGATCATACACCACTTTTGCAAATCTCAAGATTTTGGTACACTCCTACAACCCTTTTTTTTTTGTCTAGTTTAGCAAAACCCCCAAAATTATACTACTCCCACCGTCCCACAATAGATATCTTTTACTATTCATGCACGTTTTCTTAAGAAGCTAAAAGCTATATAAAATATCAACATTTTATTAAATATTTTTAAATAATATCAGACATATTACTAATAAGTATAGAATTATTTTAAAAAAATTAATGAAAAAATAGATATTTTATATAGTTTTTAGCTCATTAAAAAGCGTGCATGAATAGTCCAAAGACAAGTATTGTGGGACGGAAGGAGTAAACAATATTGGAATGACTTAACAGTCTTAACTAGTATAACGGAGATTGATACAAAATTTATTTTTAATAAATTGAACGGAAATTTCACGAGGTACCCTCGAAGTATCGTTTAATTCAAGCGGTGACCAACTGTTTTAAACTTTTCACGTGGTGCCCCTGAGGTTATAAATCATTTCACCTCGTGGATTGTCCATATTTTTTTAACAGCCCCCGTTAGTTTGTTTAAAAAAAACAGCCTCCCATTAGGGGGAAAAAAAGTGAATTGAATTTTTAAAAAAAATACAGGCCATGGATTGAATTAAAAAAAAAAGTGAATTGAATTAAAAAAATGCAGAAGAATGCAACTCACTTCAGAAACTAAACACAGATCTGAAAGTGCAGACCATGGATTTTAGGATTTACATACAGAGCACAAGACCGAATTGAATTTCAAAATCCTAAACTGAATTTCAAAATGTTCGTTCAATATTTGAAAGTGCAGACCAGGGAGGAAATTGCCTTTAAAGAAAAAAATCCTGAACTCAGAAATTGAGTCTCTTATTCATGAAAACAGAGCACAAGGGGAACAACTTGTTGCAGAACAGAGGTTGTTCAATCCGATTTTCAGATTTTACCGAAAATTAGGGTTTCGGTATGATGATTTGTTGCTGTTTAGGGGGATTTTTAGGCTTTGTTGTGATGATTTTAGGGTTCAGATTTGACCGAAAATTAGGCTTTAGGCTTTGTTTCAGATTTGGCGAAAATTATAGATTGGGGGAATTGGGAGGTTTAGAATTGGGAATGTTCAAATTTTACCGAAAATTAGGGTTTAGGCTTTGTTTCAGATTAGGGGAATTGGGATCGATACTTAGCTCTGTTGCACACTTCACAGACCGGCACCGCCCCCGTGGACGAGACTCCGCCAGATGACGAGACCCCACCGTCGCTGAACATCTGGTTGCCTGCAATCGCGCCCTCCTCCTCCCCGACGAACACCGGGTCGACCACTGTTCTTCTTCTCTTCGGGTCATTGCAGAGGTTTTTTTTTTATTAAGTAAAAATTCGACGCACCGGACAGACCCGATGGGTCGAGAGGCCGTAGCAACGGCGACGGAAACCCGTCAAACCAACAGATACAAATAAAGAAAAGCAATCTTGCAAAACCGAGAAACAAAGATGCAATAAAGGCAAACACTAGCACTATCGAACGATGAACGATCCTGCAATGAAACCACTCCAACGCCAGAAAGTAGAGGCAACTCAGGAACACCTGGGGAACTTGTGGAAACCTCAGATTTGGACCCGGACGACGGCGAGCCTTCAGGTTGCGATCACGTCCACGACCTCTCGCATACGACAACGGAGAGAAACACCGCACAAAAGCCGCTAGTCTTCAAGCCCAATAAAAAGCACCGCCGAACTCGATCAAGCGATTTTATTGAAACCCTTTCGGGATTTAATTAAGCTCTTTCGAAATTTAATAGCACCCATATAGGGTGGGATTAATTGGTATATATTAATGAATGAATATAAAAAAATAACACATTGGTGCGTATAATTATATTAATCCATTAATATATAAAATAAAAGAAAAAATTTGCAAAATAGGCACTTTTTTTGGACGAATTTGCAAAATGTCCACGTTTACGAACAAATTAGCAAAATGTCCACTATATACCCCTAAAGATCAGATCTCACGCTCTAACCTCCCCCTCTCTCTCGCCGTCTCCTCCCGGTTCCAGATCCGTCGTTGCCTCATCCTCCCGGTCCCAGATCCGCCTCCTCCTGGTGGATGGCGTTGATCTCCATCTCTCTTGATCTCTTGCTCTCTCGATCTCGTCTCTTGGTCTCTCGATCTCGAACTGACTCTCTGGTTTCCCTAATTTCACCAATCTGGATCTCCAAATCTGGATCTATTTTGTCGACGAGAGGAATTAAGTTTAATTGATCAATTTTGCTTGCTTTTGTTGATTCAGTTTTCATTGTCGATGGAGGAGATTCGGCAATCGGCGATGGAAACAGCTCGGAGAAGAAGGATAGAAGATCGGAGATCCAGATTTGGATGCAGATCTACCGTCGATGGAGGAGATTCGGCGATCGGCGATGGAAACAGCTTGGAGAAGAAGGATAGCAGATCGGAGATCCTTGAAGAGCTTCAATCGCCTCTCCTTGCAGATCCTTGAACAACTCGGCGATGTCGAAGCTCTGTGCGAGGTGATTCCTCTCCCCGTTGAGAGCCTCGAACAGCGGATCGTGCTCCTTCTCGAACCTTCGATGGGCACCGGGATCGGCCCCGGCGGGATCAGCCCCGACGGCAATCGAGAGACGCCTGACGAGCACCTCTCCTCGGGCTGTTCATGGATTGTACGGAGATTGAAGAAACAATTTTTGTTAAATTACAAAAAGTACCCTATGAATATGGAAATTCAAAAAAACTATCTATAAAATATTTTATTATATCTACTATATTTTTATTTTTACATTTGCACAACAAATTGTTATATGTGCACAATGTAAATTGTTATATGTGCACAACGTAAATTGTTATATTTGCACCACAAAATGTAAAAAAAAATTAAAAAAAAAAAACTAGATTTGGATCATATTTGTGAAATTGTTATCCAGGCTTGATGGAATTGTTCGACATCATCTGATCGGCTTATGATTCATTTGTCCTGTGCTTCTTCGATTCTTTGTGAAATTGTTATCCATGCTTGTGATGCGTTATGCGGAGTCGTGTTTAGTTTGTATGATGTTACGAGTCTAATTTTGATAAGAAATGGTATGTGTGATCCTGTAAGTATCTCTTTTAGTTAGTCATCAGCCGACTAAAAATGGTATATATATGTGAGCCAGCAAGTTTACTAGCTCAAATCGGTAGAGCGTTGTGAAGCTTATTAGCTCAAATCCTATAGTGCATTTGGTCAAATGACATATATATTGGTAATAAATATCTACCCATCTTATTTTATTATTTTGTGAAGCCTATTAGCTCAAATCGGTAGAGCGTTGTGTACAAACACAAAGATACGGGTTCAAATCCCGTATAGGCTATCGTGATGGTGGGTGTGTATAAACTTTGGTTGAAACACTGAGCCACTTGAATTGGAGACAAATAGAATGAAAAGTGTTTCTTGGAGGTGCTGACACAAATAAAATAGAGTTGTGCAACTCTAAACTGAAGTTGTGCGAATCTAAAATACAGTTGTGCAACTCTAAACTAAAGTTGTGCAGCTCTAAAATATGGTTGTGCAACTCTAAACTACAGTTGTGCAACTCTAAAAAAAAGTGCTGACATGGGAAAAAAAAGTGCCGACACGGAAAAAAGTGCAACTCTAAACTAGACTTTGATCATATTTGCATAATTTACGGTTATATTTGCACATCGTACTCTTATATTTGCACGACAAAATGTTAAAAAAATAAATAAATAAAAAACTAGATTTGATTCATATTTGCACAACTTACGGTTTTATTTGCACAACATGCTCTTATTTTTGCTCAACAATTCTTCATTTTTGCACAACAATCGAGACTTGTGAAATTGTGTCTCCACATAATCTTATTTTTTGTAAATATAATTTTATATTTTTTTAATAGATTATTGCACAACACGGTCTTATTTTTGCTCATCAATAGAGTAAAATTGCACAACATGGGGGATTGATGAAATTTTGCTCAACATCATCTTATTTTTGCTCAACAATAGGTTATTTTTGCACAACAATCGAGACTTGTGAAATTGTTCTCAACATGATTTTATTTTCTCTCAATATTATTTTAAAAGTTGCACGACTCTGTTGTAAGAGTTGCACGACTCTGTTTTAAGAGTTGCACGACTCTGTTTTAAGAGTTGCACGACTCTGTTGTAAGAGTTGCACGACTCTGTTTTAAGAGTTGTACGACTCTATTGTGAGAGTTGCACGACTCTGTTTTAAGAGTTGCACGACTCTGTTTTAAGAGTTGCACGTCAATCGAGACTTGTGAAATTATTCTCAACGTGATCTTATTTTATCTCAATATAATTTTAGACTTTCTCAATAAACTGTAAGCGACCCATAATCTATATTTTTTTTTATTTCTTTAACATTTTGTCGTGCAAATATAAGAGTATGTTATGCAAATATACCCGTAAGTTGTGCAAATATGACCCGAGTTTAGTTTTTTTTTTAAAAAAAATTATTTTACATTTTGCCGTGCAAATATAACCGTATGTTGTGCTTGTGCAAATATAATTATATGTTGTGCAAGTATAACATTTTTTGTGCAAAAATAAAAATAAAAATATAGATTATGGATCACATAATAAAATATAGATAGTTTTTTTAATTTCCATAATTATGGGGTAAGTTTTGTAATTTAATCAAAAGCCCTTCAACCTTCGTCTCTCCCGATCCAACGCTCGCACGCCGCCGGCTCCGCCTCCGGCTCGCTCGACCTCGCTCGGATCCACGGCGCTCGCTCGACATCACTCCGGTCGCTCGATTTCGCTCCGCCGCTCGCTCGACCTCGCTCCGACACTCTCGCTCTTCGACGCTCTCGATCTCCGTCTCGAATTCGACTAATTGGAACTGTAATTTGACTAATTGGAACACGAATTCACCGGATCTCCCCACGCTGAATTGATTTACCGAATCAATAAGCCGAATTGCAGATCTGCGTCGCCGAATCAATTGGACATAGAATTCGAATTCAGATCTGGCCGGGGGAGGGTGTGAGGCGAAGCGAGCGAGAGCGACGGCGAACGGGATGAGAGGAGGAAGATGGACGGAGATGGAGGTAGATCTCGCGACGACGTCGAAGGCTTCGCTTCTCGATCCGGCGAGAGGGAGAGCGCAAGGACGAGAGAGCGCGGCCGGAGAGATCGAGAGATTAGGAATTGGGGATCTGATTTAATTAGTATATATAGCGGACATTTCACAAAATTGTCTCAAAACGTGGACATTTCGTAAATTAGACTCTATTTCGTGGCTATTTCGCAAATTGCCCCAAAATAAAATCTCCGTACAAAGCTTTCCAAACTTGCCTTGCAAGCACAAGCAAAGACACGGCAAATCGGGAGAATCCCAAAAAAGCCGAACATCCTTGGTGCCCAAGGAAGTAGGAAAAGCCATATTCGACCGGCGCCGGAGATGAAGGGGAGGTAGACCGGAGTTAGACCAATCGACCACCCCACCAAAGGCGCCGGAAAGGATGCACTAGGAAAAACTGCCGGCATCCATGAAGTTCGAGGACGGTGAGAGACCGCTATTATGCGCCTGCGCTGGCGACGAACAGGAGTCCGGCGCAGCAGTAGTCACCCTCGCACTGCACACCAGATGTGCATAGCATGGGAAAGGATTTATTAGTTGAACGAGTATTAATACAATTATTTAAATTATAATAAATTAAAGAATATATATATATATATATATATATATATATATATATATATATATATATATATATATATATATATATATATATATATATATAAACTAGTACTTTTCCCGAACCGTGTTCGGGTTTTTTCATAATATTTTCAATCGAGTTTGACGTCTTAAACAAATTACTCGACACGTCAATTTTCTACTAATATGTCATTTTGCTCATGTTTTCTATCATGTCATTTTTTGAAATGTTTGAAGATCATGGTGAAATCTTTTCTCAAGACGATTAATACTTCAAATTTAACAAAGAATAGTAAATCGACCACTTGCACACTTTTCCTGACATCTACTCTACTTGAAGGCAAATAAAAGAAATAATATGGTTTTTGGCTTAAGAAAACTGAGTTCAGATCCTCTATGATACTTTATCTATTACTCATCATATTATACCTCTTAAAATTGGTTTAAGTTATAACCCAATTTGATAAAGATACCTTATGCTTACAAGTATAAACCTTATATAGCTAAAGAATAAAAAAAAGATATTTAGGGTGTGTTTTGGATAATTCAATTTCATATTTGATTGGATTATCCACAAATTGATTTTCATAACCATAATAGATTTCACACCATGCTTGTAAAACAGGCTGCAAAGAATTAATGGGTTATGCTTTTACTCATTTTTAAGGCCGTGTGTAATTTAATCGGAACTCAATTATTCCACTTTGACCTCTAATAGACTATTTCTTTTTTGATATTTTATTTTGGTATTTGTTATTCTTATTCTTATTGTATTTAATATTGAAACCTAATTTTCATCGGCATAATATATTTCACATCATGCTTGTGAATTGGGCTGAATAAAATGAATGATTAATGTTTTTACTTGTTTTAAGGTTGCGTGTATTTTCATGGCAATCCAATTATTCCAAATTGATCTATAATATATGATTTATTTTAAGATGTTTTCATCTTTTATTATTCTTATTGTATTCAATATGAAACCTTATTTTACTCGTCATGATATATTTCACACCATACTTGTGAAATGGGCTGAAGAAAATATTTTTTTTTACTCGTTTTAAGGTTGTTTTTGTATTTTTAATCGAGGTATGATTATTCTAATTTTACCTCTATTAATTTTCACTTTTTAATTAACACAATCTCAATCAAACCTCTATTTCCAACCTTCAACAGAATGCTTACCTTCACTCAAAGGAACTCATTAAACAATGGCATTCGATTGAAGCAACCTTCCGTGAATAGAATTAGTTCTCTCAATTCAGTTGAAACATTTCAGCAATGAATACCTCTGAGCAAGAAGCTTGTAATGAGAAGTCATTGAAGCAACTGATTACACATTGTTGAATTTCAAGTCTCAGTGCTTCTAAGTTAGTCATAGTTGACAGCAACGGACTTGGTTTGCTTGTGCAACATCTCGATCCGGGTGTCTGCATTTCGCCTCTCTACGTCAAACTGCACATAGCAAGTTCCAAACAAAGATCATAAAATAAAAATTGACCCAAATCTGTCCATAAATAAAAAAAAAACAGCTGACACACCTTTGGTGATGTCCTCACCAGTACGTCATTTTGTTTTAGGTCTTTGAAGATGCTTCCTCCATTTAAATTTAACTCACTTGAATTCACATCAATTTCCTCTTGCAGATTGCTAATCCTTTCTTTCAATTCTTTCATGTATCTCCAAGTATTGATGTCCTATCCATCTGCTCTTTCAACCAAAGAAAGATCAATCATATAACTAAAAGTAGGTAGAATTAAAAAATATGAAAAATAGATAAAGATAAAGATAAAGAAGGGCAGATAACATCTCAATACCTTGCTAATCTTCGGAACAACCGATCTTAACATCAAGGGTGATCATTCAGCCTCTTTCTTTGCCTCCTCTCAGCCATTAGATTCGTGGAAGGTTGTCCTTCAAGCTTCCTCTTCTTCTTCTTCTTCTTCTTCTTCTCCATGCAAGCTTCATGGTGAAAGGTGGGACTTCCATGGATTGAACAATCTCAACTCTGCATTCAGCAAGGAAGAGAAACATTTGAGGCCAACCCAACATAACTAATGAGTGATTTCTACACAACCAGCTGGGGATTTGATACATTTGATGGGAATGAGGATCCCGCCCCCTCCTCTTCCTTTTATCCCTCCAGCCCCTTTTGAGTCTTTCTCTTCTCCCATTATACCCAACTTAGATTGCTCATTCAATGACCTTTATTCACCATTTGATGTGAAATTCACCACACCACCAGATTTGGTTGATGATTTTAGGCCTTACCACATCCATGGAGATTTCACAGTTCCAATGTGAGAGTTCTCAATTACTTTGTATCTCCCTCAAATTATTTTGTATGAAATCCTTAAAAAAAAAATCTGTGAGAGTTCTCAATTACTGTGAGAGTTCTCAGTTACTTTCATATCCATCAATCTATACTCCTCACCTTTGAATGAAAAAAACAATCTCAATCAAACATCGCCTACGTAGGTGCTTCTTTACATGAGAGTTCGAGAATACCAAATCTACTTCTTGAATTTTGGGTGTTTGCTATCTCAATCAAACCCTAATTATTGTAAAATTGTTGATTCAAATCGAAATCCCTAAAGTTAATCAACAAAACCCTAATTGACAAAGCAAAAATCAATTGAATTCAAATAGTAACCTCCAATTACGCAATTGCTCCACCCGATTGCCGCCTCCAGCCCTCACCGACTGTGTCGCCGCCCACCAATCGTCCTCTGAGTGCTCACCGATTGCGCACCGCCTCTACAACAGCAGCCCCCAATCAATTATGAGCAAAAAGATAATTATGAGGAAGAACGTGGAATAGAAATCCAATTTCGGCTTGTAATTGCGAGGAAGCAGTTGAAGGAGAAAACCGATTTCAACTTGAAATTGGTATTGGGAGCAGTTGAATGCATAGAGAGAACGTGGGTGGGGAGAAAGACTGAAAATTTGGCTTTTTAACCTTGCTCAGAGAAGGACACGTGGCGCAAATTTTTACAAAGAGATTGCTTCTGAAATTATAAGTATAATAAGGGGTGGATTAATATCTTTGCCTTTGATTATCATCATCTTTAAGTTAGTTTGTGTTTTTGTTCAAGTTTTAAGCAAATACTAAATAGTTAGATTTGCAAGATATTATAAGAATTTCTTTTATTTATGTTTTGAAAGTGTGATACAGATATAAAGTTATTTTTGTAGAAATCGTTAGCACAAGTATACGAATACTTTTAAATTTGTTAGTTAAGATATTGTATATTCTGTATTAGGATAGAATCCTTTGTAATTATCTTTTCCTAGTTGTTAAGATTTCATTCTAGAATTCTCCTACAATGTACTACTTATACGTTCAATCAATACAGAGAAAGACATCTCCTTCTTCACATCTTTACATGGTATCAGCCACCTCTCGATCCTCACGATCAAGATGTCGACTCAACCTACTTCCCCCACCCAACTGTTGTTCTCGGCCTCCTCCGATGGCAAGCATCGTTGGCGCCCTTTAGTATGTTACCATCACCCGTCCTGAGATCTCCTATGCAGTCAACAGAGTCTGTCAGTTCATGCATAGTCCTACGGATGCTCATTGGTCTGCCGTCAAGCGGATCCTCCGCTACCTGAAGGGTACGATCTCGGCCGGCTTGCGTCTCCAGCAGCTCTGGGATCATCGCTTGGTCGCCTTCTCTGACGCTGGTTGGGCTTCAGACCCTGATGATTGTCGCTCCCAGCATGGCTTTGCCATCTACTTTGGTGGCAATCTTATTAGCTGGTCGTCTCGCAAGCAGAAGGTCGTCGCTCGGTCAAGCACTGAGGCCGAGTATCGGGCCATTGCTTTCACTGCAGCAGAGCTCATCTGGCTTCAGCAGCTTCTCCAGGAAATGGCCATTCCCATTCCTCGCGCTCCGATCCTTCTATGTGACAACCTTAGTGCCACCTTTCTCTCGGCCAACCCTGTCTTCCACCAGCGGTCCAAGCATATCAAGATTGACTATCACTTTGTTCGTGAACAGGTCGCCGCGCGTGATCTTGTTGTTCGCCATGTCCGCTCTCTTGATCAGGTCGCCGACATCTTCACCAAGGCTGTTGGTACCTCTCGGTTTCAGAGTATGCGTTCCAAGCTGCATGTTCTCCCTCGACCATGAGCTTGCGGGGGCGTGTTAGTTAAGATATTGTATATTCTGTATTAGGATAGAATCCTTTGTAATTATCTTTTCCTAGTTGTTAAGATTTCATTCTAGAATTCTCCTACAATGTACTACTTATACGTTCAATCAATACAGAGAAAGATATCTCCTTCTTCACATCTTTACAAAATTGAATAAAGTTTACAAATATCGTGCAAGCCTGCAAGGTACGAATACTAAACTGGTATTCATTTAAAACAATAAAAGAGCATATTATTAAAGCGGAAATGAGGAATGAGGAAACTGCATTTGATTCTAATGAAATAGTTTTTGAAAGAGCTATTGGGTTTGTAATGGCAAACAAAATTTTACTCCTTTAATCTATCTGCAAAAGCTAAAAATTTAATCTATCCATCAAAGGCTCTGTTTGCATGACCACTTATTATCATAATAAGTGGTCATGCAAACAGAGCCCAAGAATTTCAACTAAATTCTTTAGCTAGATTAAATCTTGCCAAACATATACACTTTCGTACGGCTCTCAATATTCCCCTTAAGTAAATACATCATCACTTCAACTTAGCAAAAAGTTCAAATACATCTTTACAACAAATAAGTCAACACAGACTGCACCAAATGATGGTGTAATCGAAGAAATGTTGGTTAGTGCAAAGCAGGATACGCTGTTAACTGTCAACAACAATCGACCCCAGAGGGGAAACAGTGAACACTTGAACATCCTCCATCTGTGGAGTCCTGACAGAATATTGGAATGTCCAGCCGTGGCAAGCTCCTGCGTGCACTCCTTCAGTGTTGATGGCAAACACAGCTCCTACAAACTTCGGGTATTTTCTCGCAATTCTTGATATGGCATCCTCTGCAGCGAGCTTAGGATGCATCCCACGTCTCATGCTCTCCACAACTTGGTAGCTGACAATTGCCATTACAGAATAACACAAACAAATGGGCTTTACTGAGACGCATAAAATCAAAGACTTGCAACTCATAAGAAAATTACTGAATGTTTGATGTGTGACAAACTTCAGGCTGATATTCATGGAAGCATAAGATATAAATAAGATGTGCTTTCTTTGTTTCCAATGTTAGCAATAGCACTACATATACAATAAATGTGGATAATTGCTCATGGATTGAGGTTCAGCTGTTGACACTTGACAGTGCGTCTACGAAGTGGAAGAGCATTGGAGAACTTGAATAAGCAAATATAGAAGAAAGCAATAGTCAGATTCAATTTGCAGAGAGGGGAACTAAAGCAATTTGAGTAGTGTATCAATATGAAGTCTGATTAAAAATGTATCCAACAGAGTGACAGATTATCTACCCGGAATTTGCATTTATTTGATTGTTTAGTGTCAGTAATTATGCCAGAGATGTACCATGGAAGGAAGCGCATCATTATATCCCCATCGCCAGTTGCTCCACAAGCGCCAACTTCATCATCAGCATACGCAGATGATCCTGCAATGGGCCCATCTCCAACCCTGGTTGGCAATTTAAAGGTTTCAATCAGCATGAGCGAACCCTTGATGAACAGAAAACATGAAATTACAGAAAACAAAAGATGAGCACAATTGAATATCATAAAATACGAAATAATGAATTATGGATTTTACTACTTCCCTAAAGAGAAAAACTTAAAACCTTCATAACTCCAATTTTCAGAGATCTGTACAAGTACTCTCTACCTGCCAGGGATCTTGAATGTTGCTCCATTCGTAGACGTACCAGCAGCAACATGTCCCATCTACAAAAGTGATGGATTGGTCAATTAAGCATATCAAACATAACCTACTCTTGAACAAGGTTACACTCACCTTATCAAATACAGCCATTGCAATTGTGTCATGGTTGTGGACATTTATCAGAGATGACCCTGATGAAGTATTTTCCACCACATCAGCCCTTGGACATTTCATCTGACCAAGACCCTCGCTGCTTTTTGGAACATAAGGACCACATCTATTTGTGGGGAAAACATTTTTCCAGAAATTAGGCTGGCAGTTATTCTCTTTCCACTTGATCCACTTTTTGAGGGATTCAGACGAACTAAGGTCTGTAGGGCCTGGAAGACCCATTGAAATGGCAAAGTCAGATGCTTTCTCTCCAACAAGCAAAGTGTGCTCCGTGTGTAGCATGACTAGTCTTGCAGCTCTAATTGCATCTTTCACGTATCGCATCGCAGCAACAGCCCCAACCTCCATTGTCTCCTACAATATCCTTGGCAAGTGATGTAACCAATAAGTTGAGATGGTCAAGACAAAAATAAAAAGTATAGCAACGAGATACGACAAGGGACTGATCAGGAGAGGAAGATTAGCAAAAGGAGGTCAAGTTTCAGAGTTCATTGCATCTATTTCGTAATTGAGGAACAGTCTTGACTATAAACCATCTGAACACTAGTATAGTTATTGAATTATATCTTACAGGGGTGTAGTTGAAAAGAAAATCAAGTTCCATCCAACCATACCACATCATAATACTACAAGAATTCATGATCACCATAGCCTTTGAAGCTAAATAGAATCTAATCATATCAGTAAAGGTTACATTAGTTACTGGCCTACTTTGTCTTACTAACAATCTGTTAGGCAATCCTACAGAATAGGCACCCGTTGCTTCCATTCTCTACATAAAAACAATAGCATGTAGATTATCCCCTTCAAAATTCTATTTCCTATTCAATAACATTGATCCTCTTTTACAAATACACACTTGTTACATAATTTTCTTAACATCCTCATGAAAACCAATTTGTTTTGCATATTGTAAAATGTCTAGATTCTCTAGAATAAGACAGCTTCTCAAAGGGAGTGAGAGAATAAAGTTATTTTCTATGAAAATTGATGGGTGAGGACCTACAGATTTTATTACCATGGAAATGATCAACTTCACTTACCCCGTTCATCACTAAAGCATCAAGTGTAGTTTCTCCATATTCGTCTGGACTACCACCAGGACCCACTATTCAAATAATGAATGCACAGAATTAGTATTGACTTGTAAAAGCATGAATAGCATCGTCATTTCAGTATCCACGACACACTACATGATCTTTTTACAATTTCAGAAGTACAACAAAAGGCTAAATCATAAAATCATTGAGCCAATCAGTAAATCATTTCCAACAAGCCTATGAGATCCTTGCATAAGAACCTTAAGTTAATAATATTCCTTAAGAAAGCACGTTTTGAAATTGAATTAGCCAATGCAATCCCTATAACTGCATTTTATGATGCTTCACAACTCACAAAGAAGATATTTTGGTGAGTCACAAGTTCTATCCATCAAGTTGGATCATATGAGCATGCAAAGTTAGCTGGAGAAAATATCTAGGCCTCTTATAAGGAGCCAAAAATGCTCCATATTTTCCCTTCCACAATCACCGAAAAGTGGAAGTGGCAGACCCTCCAAATGTACAAGGGAAACTACAATCTACAATTTCATCGAAGAGAAATAAGCGCGAGAACACAAACAATCACAGACAATCAGATTTACAATCACAAACAGAAGCAAGATTAGACAGATCCAATCGCAACTCAGACGGAAGCAATCGCAAAATCAGAAGCAAAACAACCAGATCTGTAACTCAGCAAATCAGAATCAAACAAGCGAAAAATAGAGAAAAAAAAACGGAAGTGCGAGAAACGAAAATCACAATCCATTCCAGCTCGTTACTGGATTCAATGCTCTGATACCATGACAAGACACAGATTAAGATCTGTATCTTGTGATTGAACCAAATCTGGAATGAGATTAAGCAAAATGTAAATGAATTGATAATAGTTTGGTGAAGAGAGAAGGAAACCAGAGATATTTGGAAGAGCTCCGTAGTTTGTTATTCAGTTAAGCGTGATCTGTACATGAGCCTCCTCCAGTATTTATAGAGAGGGTTGTTACATGATGACATCACCACTTATTCCCTCTAACTATCTCCTTAATGACCATTAAGATCTAATTCATAACAAGAGTTCTAATCTACTCATATAGTCTACAGAAACACATTCTGGAATAATAGGAAGTTGAATATTTGGAGTGTTTTTGCATACACTAGCATAGTTGGTAATTGTACAAGATGATGGAGGGCCTCGTCCTAGCCTCGTAGAAGTAATCTAGAATTTGAAGATACTGGCATCATTTTGAAATTATTAACATCAGGTAAAGGAGCTCAAAGTGTTATTACAGTTAAAGCACAGTTGTGGACCTGTGGTTATAGAAACTGAGGGAGACAGCTGAGTAGCTGACTGATAGTGAAGAACTTGTATGCAATGAAAATCAATCCCCAACCAAATCCCACCTCTTACTAAAAAGAAAAAACAAGAAGATTTTATGAGATTAGCCGAGAAATGCAAGGTCACCTGTGCCATCACATCCAAGTTTCTCACAAGCAGAGCAGCCCTCGACAACGGAATCAACAGCCGAAAATCCATCAGCAGCAGCAGATCTCCAAGCAGCTTTAACAGCCTCCACAAATGGCCATGTACTTACCACCATAGGATACTTATCCACATTCTCCGCCACCTCCCCGGAAGCCTAATCACACATGGCGGAGGAATTTCCCCAATTCACAACAAGGAAAAATCCGTATCAATTCAAGCTTATTGAATCAAATTGCTCTCAATCAATTAAGCAACGGGTAAAATATCATCAAGTAAACCCTAATTAGCTAAAAATCGAATAATTCAATCGGATTTTACATAACGAACATCGGAAGAAAAGTCCGTACTCGTCCGAAGTCAATGAAATGTACAGAGAGAGAAGTACCATAGTGGCTGCTGTGAGGAGCAATAGTGAGGGTAAAAGTGGTAGCAGAGTCGTTGCCATGGCCATGGAAACAAAGCTTTTGGCTGTATCGGCCTAAGGATCAAACCAACTACCAATCTCACCTTCGCAGAACAAGCATCTGGAGTGACTCTCAAGACATTCAAAGCAACACTTCATTGGAGGGCTAACTATTAAAATTGAGAAATTACATTTGATACCCCGGAGCTATTGCATATTCCATTTAGGGCATTTTCTTTTCTCAAATTCCGCATGGTACCCTTAAAAGTTAAAAATGGTGCTTTTGTTATTTTTTTTCTTCCAAAGCTTCCATATTTTTAGGGCTTGGTTAACCCATCTATAGACGACAGGGGTCAATCTAAAATTGCACGTGTTTTCCGACTATGATCTATAACCCACTAATGCATGTATGCCTCATTGATACACATAAATATTGAGTGAATCATTAACGGAGAATGATATTTGGAAACTTTAATTAGTCAAAATAAAGCTTAGGGTATGTTTGGCAAAAGCAAGTAGCTTTTCGGAGCTTATGGTTTTGATATTCTATAGTCTTAAATGAAATAAATATAAGATTTTAGTTTAATTAGCTTTTAAAAGCTTTTGAAATCTAAGCTTTTCAACAGTTATTCACCCAAGCTTTTCGGAGCTTTTGATTTTTTATTCACAAGTTTTCAACAGCTACCCTAACAGCTAGGTTTACCAAACACTATACTAGCTTATTAACATATATTTAACTCAAATAATCCAACAGCTTCAGCTACCCAACAGATTCAGCTCCTCCAACAGCTACCATTTTGCCAAACACACCCTTAGAGACTAAATTATACTAACATTTTTTAATGTTTATGGACCATGGATGAACTTTACTCTATAATAGTCTATATAATAATATTTTTACATATTCTTGAAACTAGTCATGTTGATACGCAAAACTGCATTTTCCCCCCCATATTCTTGAAACTAGTCATGTTGAAACAAAACAATTAGGTATGAACAAAAACTTAAAAAAAGGACAAGCAATCTTCATGCTATAAGTTCCTAAAGCCCCACATTTCTAAACCAAATATACACAAGACCCCTCAGAAACCATGCTACCACAACATGGAGCTGATCAGAGCTTAAAATGCGAGTCCTGAATGGACAGAAGCTAAATGCCTCCAGCCAAAGTGACAGCAAAGGACAGTTCTTGCGACATCACCTCCAAACGGTTTCATCTGCATCTGTGAAGATCGCATTGTGATGTTGGATGAGACATTGGACTACCTCGATTGCAGCAAAATCGATTGGCTGGCCATCATCCAACGGAATGGGAGAAGAAGCATCCACATGATCTTCTTCTACACACAATGGAATGACGAGAATAGAAAAGTGAGAGACATCATACAAGCAATATTTATTTACCACTTTTGTTAAAACAATATAAACCCAAATGTAAGCAAAAACCAAAGGCCAATTTGTTTATCATCTCTTTCATTTAGTCTCTCTGGAAAGAAATTTTTAAACTACTCACCAAGCATGTCCCACCCACTATAAGAAGGGGATTGATTGCCATTCTTCCTTGCTTCATTTGTGGTTTGGCGTTGCCAAAACTGACAATAGAACCTAGGCCTCTGCTGCTCCTTCCACATAATTACAGGGGCCATCTCTTCAGACAAGCTTCTTACCTCCATCTACAGAGAATCAGGAATAGTGGATGAGAATCATTCATATACATAGAAGAACTCAAGCAATCCAGGATACAATGTGTGTGTGTGTGCGAGCACGCGTGCACACGTGCTCGTGTGTGTGTACAACAACAACAACAACAACCCAGTCTATCCCGCGATAAAGCAGGGTTTGGGGGGTCAGGATGTACGCACTCTTTCCCCGAACAAGTCGAGAGAGTGTTTCCGATAGACCCAAAATAAAAAGTCACAGAAATCACAAACTGCTAAAGCACCAGAAGAAAAACCTTTTATTTTAACCAAATACAACAACAATTTCAGCTTTCAAGAACAGTAGCAACTAGCAAGTATCAAAATAGCAGAAATTGCCATATCTGACACAAGTATAGATGTCATTCAAAATCCACTATCAGGCCTACAAGCAAAATATTGTATTGTTTTTTAGACAATGATCATCAAAGCTTGGTAAATCAGCCAAAAATTGCCAATCCTCAAGCTAGAGTATGAGTAGACTTGTAATTTTGTAAATTAGGTTGGGTAGGAGTTTATTTGGTCAGGTAGCTATGAGCTTGAGTCATGTGAACTAAACCCACATTGTATCTCAGCATGATCTGAACTAAATGCATTGCATACTACCAAAAAAAAAGAAACTAAACGCATTGCATCTCAGAGAGCCATTTCCAAAGGTAAAAGAAAAGATAGAGCTAGCGAATAGCCACACGCATGAATCTCTGCATTGGGTTCATGTGATGGGAATGGGGAGAAGAAAGCCATGCCTTGTTAAGAAGCGACTTCTGGCTAACACGAAGCAACAGCGCTGTGATAAATTCAACTGTCATGTAGTTAACAGTTGGAAGTTTCTTGAGTATGTTTCGCATAAGATTTATATTGGACCGCTTGCCAGTAATTTCATCATAAAGCTCATACGTAATAATTGGCTCAGGAAGACTTTCCAAATAGCACTTGATCAAGACTGCAACATCAAGTGGATTTGTGCCTTCGGGTAAAGGTGCATTGGGTTCTGCGGTTCCAAAGAATTATCACGTAAGGTGACAATCATTCACCAAAAGTAACATAACTCCTAGATGCAAAAAAACATTTTAAGGCAACCTTGGTTATATAATGAAACCAGTTGCTGAATAACTTTCTTATCAGCTTCTGCTTTGAACAAGTCCCTTGTGTTTAGCCCTAACATATGAAAAATATAAGTGAGCTAGAGATTCATAATGTCAAATTAATACCAGAACCAACTATCACATTCAAAGAGCATGCATTTACCTGATGATATTAGATAATCAGCACAGCGGACAAGAATATGGGGAGTATAAGTATTTGATTGCTGCCTCCTTACGGTGATCTCAATTGGAACCCCAAATACTGATCAAAAGGTTAATTAAGTATTTTGTGAAGTCAACCTAGAATATGAGACACTATACTGGCTGCAAACAAGAAGCGCTGAAAGCAACTATCAATGAGAAAAGATACTAGAGAATATAGAACATTCATAAGCCAGAAGCCACACCATCGATGCACTAAATGAGATTTACATACATGCAAAATGACCACATATGGAGCAAGGAAGAAACAACAAATACAATCAAAAGTACTGATTTGAGCCTTATAAATTTCACATAAGAAATTCGACTATAAAAATCCATGAGAGGATAATTCCTAATCTTAGTAATCTATATCACACCATAGTTTTTAGGAGATAGATTTTCCATAGTGCTTATCATGGATAAAATTCAGTTCAAAGATTAAACTTGCAAAGGAAAAAAAGACAGGATAGCTCATCCCTTGCCAATTTCAAATTGGTTATGCTGATACAAATCTCCTTTTGATTTAGAAGTTCCTTAGCATTAATTTTCTTATGACATCCTTGAGTTCTTGACTACAGTTACTTGGTAGTTACTGGATGAGATGTTAATACCAAGTTTAGACTACTATATTTTACAACTCATTAAGTTAATGGTGCAATCAATTATTCGCAAACTCTTGTTTTATCCCATGAAGAAATGTGCTCACCATTTCTATGCAAACAACATTATTCTGATATCCCTCAATAGCAATATTTGTTAGCTTCTAACATTCCTCCCATAATTAAGATATCTGATGTTGATAAACCTAATATTTCATCTATCTGGTTAACATTCCTCCTAATCATTCATATACTCTTGCTTTTACTACTATTAATCTGTATATTCATCATTTCTATACAAACAACATTATTCTGGTCCTGCATGCTATATTTACAAGAATAAAAAGTAACTACATAAAAAATTTCATACAAGAACAAATAGTTTGCATACCTTATTCTGAATCTACCCTATCACACACCATAGCATCACAAAATCTCACCCCCCTCATGCCAAAAGATGTACTCGAACAGCAAAAAAAAAAAATTAACTTCAACTCCCAAATCCACTAAACGGAGACTCATTTTAGTGGATCTATATCCTAGAAGATTGCACCGCCTTTAAGATTCACCAGCAAACATGTTGGCCATGTATGATGTTAACCAAAACAATTTATATGTATCCTTTTTCGTTACTATGTCCTTTATAGTTGCTCGTTGCATCTGTGTCTCTTTCTTCCTTTGACATCAATTTCTATTTATTTTCCTTTCTTCTTTTCTGTTCTTTTATGCATGTGTTGATCTGTTTTCTATGCTAATACTTGGTCATTTGGAAACACCCTCTTGATAAAGTTGTGTTTTAGCAAATCCATCCTGAAAGATTTCTTTGCTCTCTCTCTCTCTCTCTCTCTCTCTCTCTCTCTCTCTCTCTTAATGTTTTACTGTTTTGGTTTCTTTTTTTATCATGACAGTTTGTTTGTTTGCTGATTTCTCAGCCTCTCCATCTACCCTCTCTCTTAATGTTTTACTGTTTTGGTTTCTTTTTTTATCATGACAGTTTGTTTGTTTGCTGATTTCTCAGCCTCTCCATCTACCAATTTTATCGGGTATTTTGAATTGCTTATCTTTTCAAAAAGAAAAATTCATCCTGAGTCTAGCAATATTTAACAACTAGTGGTATAAAGGGAACACAACATAGCAACAACAGCATAAAAATAAACACTTAACAAATAGAACAAGGCCACATAAAGCTGCAATCATAAACTCTTAAATGATTTTAGTAACTGACCATCAGTGCTCGCAACACCCTGAAAATAAAAAAGGCAAACCAATAATAAGTTTGACAACCCAATAGGCTGAAAGAGCTAATATTGCAGGCTAACTAAGACTCTCAGGTATGCTTACCTTCTGCCACCTTTCAATATCAGATATAAGGGATTTGCTTTTCTGGGCAGTTTTTTTGGCCACCTGAAAACATCATCCTCACATAATATCAACATTTACCAAAAGCAGCATCACAAAACAATCAAGTTGTGGTGGATCTTACACAGATAAGCTATTTTAAAGGTAAGAACCTAACAGAAAAAGAATAAATTAATAAAGAACAACAATCATAGCCTGCAAAAAAGACCAATACCTCTTCAACTTTGACCTTTCCTACAACAACCTTATCCTTTGTCCCAGAGAACCCTTTTCTCAAGAAAAGACTAGTTGAAGCAGCTGCTGAAAGAAGCCGCTCCTGCATAGCATGTTTCGTGGATGGCTGCTGAAACAAGGACCATTTACTCTTAACCACAGATCCAACTTTCTCTGCTGCATCAGCCACATTATGACTCGCTTCTTTAAGCTTGACACCTACGGGGAAAACAGAATCATCACCGCCTGATACGATCTCGTCAAAAGGAAACTGCAAGACATCAGGGCTAGTGAACCTGAATTAGAGAAAAAATCACTGGCTCTCTCCTGCCATTGTGGAGAAACCGTTGAAGCCATAGAAGTAAGCCCGAAGAGACAAACTTATTGTGTGACTCGAACACCTAAACACAACAATTAAACAACAGAAGTCAACCAAAGGACTCCCATAATCATGAAAACTCCAAGGGGAAACAGAACAAAGCAGAGAAAAAGATTCCACAAAATTCATGGAGAAAAGGACAACCGATTTGGCGATTGCTCTCCCAGCAGTAACGGAAAACGAGAAAAGCAAACTAAATTAGTAAATCGACCTAAACCAAGTTCAACAGAAAACAATCAACAAATTCCAATCGACATAAAAGACCTAGTTAATAAAGAGATCAAATATTCTCTTCTGCCTATCAAAAACATTGCTTGCTTCACTGTCATATTCACAAACCAGCTACAACGCAAAATAAAAAAAAAAAACAAAAGAGAAAAACATAAACACGCACCAAAGACAAAATCAACTATTAAAACCCCTGATGTCAAATTAGATGGCGATTAAACGGTAGGAGGCCGATGATCGAGCAAATTCGAATTCGCAAACAGGAATCGGAAATATAAAAAAATTCAAAACTTATCTACCGTGCTTCACCCGATCGTGATAGTGCAACTCAGCGAGAGAGAGAATATTTGACAGTGAATTTGGTTTCCGATGTGTTTAGGTATGAAAAAGTGGGGGATGGGAGCGGAGAAGAAGAGTTCCACCTTGTCCTTGGACGAGTTGGACTGGTCTGAGATAGTCAGCCGCCGCTTAATTCCTTTTTCCGGGTTTTCCGGTTGGGTCCATCAAACCGGCGAATCTGGGTTCGGGTTCTAGATTCATCCAAAACCAAAAAGAAAACCAAATGGAATTTTTATTTTTTGAACCCGAAAAAATTTGGCTTAAGAGAGCCCTTAGCAGCCAAGAGCGTCCAGACGGACGAAATTGCGAAGCACAGAGTCGTCAGGAGTGACGACTCTGTGCTTCGCAAGATCCAGATGTGATAGACGGTCCGCAACTCGGTTTGCTTCTCAAAAGGCGTGACGAAGCTCGAGAGAGTAAAAGAATCTCATCGAGACTAGACTGTCTGAGACAATCATTTCTGAGTCCTTAGTGGGCTTCCCCAGGCCTTTTAGGCTGTTTATGATAGTTAGGTTGTCACCTTCGATTTCCAGATTTAATATGTGAAGTTCCCTGGCTGCGGAAAGCCCCTTCCAAAGTCCCAGACTTTCAGCACCCGAGACTAAGGGGAATGGGCAGTGGCCACAGTCGAAGAACACAGGGGTGTCATTACTATCTCTGATCACAAACCCGTAGGAGCCTATGTCTGAGGAGGAAAAGGCTCCATCAAAATTGAGTTTGTAAGCTCCAACTTTTGGAGGTTTCCATCTTGTCTTTTTCCATGTTTTGCGTGATGATGTGGTTTTGGATTTTTTATTCTGTTCTATTGTAGTCACATGGTCATTAGCGGACAATGATTCTCTTACCCTCTGGTAAGCTTACCCGGGGGTAAAAATGTAATCTTCTTTTTGGTCAAAAAGTAAGTCAGCCCAAAAAAAAAAGAAATGAAAATAGAGGTAGTAGGGCAATAATAACCTGCATCAATTAAAGTAACATTGATCCTAATGACAATTAAAGCACTGTAATCTTCTCTCTCCTAACACTCCAACGGTAATTTCAAATTTTCATCTCCATCTCTTCAAACGGTCGGAATTGGAGTTGTTAGTGTTAGATTGCTCAATTGAAGTAGTCTTCTTAATGAATCCGGCGAAGATCGATCACCTTCGGTACTAGGATTTAGGGTTCCGTCGTCAACTGCTTGAGATCGAAGAACCTGCAATCGATCGTTTTCCGATCGCTGAACTCGCCGGACACCGAAGGTGAGCGGTACATATATTATCCGATTGGATCTATATTCGTGAATAAGGGATTGTCGTTAATTTGCATTTTGAAACTGATTAGAGTGTAATTGTTGTTCGAACGCTAATTTAATTAGGATTTCGGATTTCTCCTGCAGATTTACCGATCATCCTCTTCTCTAAGCTACAATGAGCCAGAACAGGGATTTTGATCTTAACATGGGATTCGAAGATGGGTCCGGTTCCGATGATTCGATCAATGGGTTAGGCCGGCTGGACTTGAACTTGGTCCAAATTTCGGATGATGACAGCGCAAGCATTTCATCGAACAGTGAAAACCACATCCTGGAAGACGGTGATGAAGGAGGAGCCGGTGGTGAAGGAGACGATGATGAAGGAGACGATGCTGAGCCTCGTGAGATTTCCGATAACCTGACAATGAATCCTCCCCATATCGGGCTGATGTTGGAGCGGGAAGCAGATTTTATTCAGTTAATCCACGGATATGCGAGAGAAAATGGATTCATTGTAAGAATTCGGAGTTCGGAAAAGTTACCGCCCGCGGAAGGAGGGGGTGATGGGAATACGGGCGAAAGGTACAAGTCAATTAGGATGGTATGTACAAAGGCGGGGAACTTTGTGTCCAAGTCAAAAAACCCGAGCAAGGGATCCACTTCAACCATGACAGGTTGTAACTTCAGGGTGAATGCTGTCCGTGATGGACCTGGTCTATGGAGGGTAACCGCCGTTGTACTTCAGCATAACCACGAGTGTGATGCGAAGAATACAAAATACCTTACAAATTACAGATACATCACCGAAGGCAACAAGAAACGGATCTTGGAAATGGATAGGGCCGGCGTACCAATAGCTAAGAACTTCACATCCTTTGTGGTTGCCAACGGGAGCCATGATAAAGTGGCCTTCACTGAACGGGACCTGCGGAACGTGGTTGCCAAAAACAGAAGCCGGCAAATGAAGAAAGGGGACTTTCTTTCAATGAGGGATCATTTCGATGCAATGGCTTCAACCAACTCGAACTTCTTCTACAGTTATGATGTGGACGAAGACAACAGATTGAAGAATGTGTTTTGGGCTGACGGAAGGAGTAGGGCAGCGTACTTGGAATTTGGCGATGTCATCTCATTCGATACGACATACGTCTCAAACAGATACAAGATGCCATTTGCACCATTCATCGGGGTCAATCACCATGGGCAGAGCGTGTTGTTTGGGTGTGCCCTACTCGTCGGAGAGGAAACCGAGCACTTCGTGTGGTTGTTTAACACTTGGCTCAGCTGTATGTCCGGGAAGGCACCAAAAGCAATCTTAACCGACCAAGCCCAATCCATTGGTAAGCTACTGTAAATATCTTGTATCTACATATGTAGTTAAAATAGACTTATTTATCGATAATGTCCATTCATTTGTTTTCAGGAAATGCAGTGGCGCAAGTGTTTCCCGATGCTTCGCATCGTTGGTGCATATGGCACGTGATGCAGAATGCTAAAAAGCACTTGGGGAGCAACCCCAAATGGAATGCAATAGTAAGTGCACTCCAAGATGCTCTACACGACTCCTTGAGTGTAGAGGAGTTCGAAGAGGCATGGGATGCGATGCTGGAGAAGTTTGGTTTGCGTAACAACAAGTGGTTATGCAAGATGTACGAGAAGAGAAGGCGTTGGGTTCCTGTATACTTCAAGGACAGCTTCTGGGCCGGGATGTCAAGTACCCAGAGGAGTGAAGGTATGAACCATTTCTTCAAATCGTTCCTCAATATAAATACTACGTTGAAGTTGTTCGTTGAGCAGTACGGTCTAGCATTATCGAAAAAGGGTAAGGGAGGAGGAGACGTCGAACTTCACATCGATAAATAAGCCCCTTAGGTGCATGACCGACCATGTGTTTGAGCTCGTGTTCCAAGAGCTGTACACTACTGCAAAGTTCGAAGAATTTCAAGTTGAGGTGCGGAACCTCGTGTACGCCAATGCACTGAGGGTCGAAGACGATGTCAATGTGTGCACTTACGTCGTTACGGTAAAGCTGCCTTATTTTCGTCGTACACGGTGCTACAAATACAGGGTTGCCCTTCAAAAAGACAACACCGACGTAAAGTGTGAGTGCAAAAACTTTGAGTTCCGCGGGATATTGTGCACCCACATTTTGCGTGTCTTCAGCGAAGAGAATGTGTATTACGTTCCGCAGAGGTATATTTTGGATCGTTGGCGGAAGGACCTACCCCGGGAACACTTGAAGGTCTCAGTCCCTTACTATAAGCTGATAGAAAAGAAGTCAAACGGGATGAAACGGTATGGGGATATTCATGGTAAGGTGGACAAAATCGCCGGATTGGCGATGTACGATGAGGATTTGTACAAGGTTGTGATGGATGACCTCCAGGAATTGGAAGACACGGTCAAGGAGGCTGCGCTGAGGAAGAATCGTCTAACTTATCACAACCTAGATGGCATTGGTAAAGTGTATGGGCGGCGAGTGGTGATCCCAACTGAAACGGCCATGAACGACGGCGGGGATGTACCGAATAACGATCTATCCCCCGTGGTAGATCCAGAAGACAGAAGGGGTACAGGCCGACATAGAACTAGGAGGTTAGGCTATAAGAGGCAAATTGCGCGGGAGCGTACTGAGCGTCAACGCAGACAGGGTGGGCCAAGCAGCCCTGCGGAGAGCCATGCAGGTCCTAGCAATGGTATTCGCCACCAAAACATGATGTCCATGCCTAACCCTCATCTTTATTACAGTTCGGTACGTAACTGGGATTCCAAACATGCTTTCTTGTCAGATTCTTTTCGTTGGCATCATACTTATGATCGTCAATTCCCCTCTTCTTTGGTAGATGATGCATACACAAGCCATGCAACACAGTGGCCTGGGCAACTATGGGTTTAGTCCTTTAAATGGTGCACGTGGTCTTCCTTTGAGGGTTACACAGGTGAGTGATAACATATTACTCTTGTCTAACTTGGGACTCTTTGGAACCACTTATCAATAAGGTATTTTTCTTATGCAGCTATCCCAAACACACACGTCGGGATCTTCGTCGTTTCAGTAGGAACCGTATCAACCAGTCCGGAAGACTCAATGAGTTGGGCACTCCTTGCGATGTTGCTTAGTTCAATTTTTTTACTACTCCTTCTAAGTTGGAACATTTATTTCGTATACCCAATTTGTAAACAATCTTCTTTGTGTTTTGCATCGGATTACAAGTCTAACTTTTAAAACGTTAGACCCAATTACCAGCCCATTACACTGGTAGTAGTTACCGGCCCAGTATTCAACAGCATGATGCATTTTGCATCAACCAATGCAGCGTCTACTCTGTATATTTATGTGACTATATGTCAATTGTCAATTGTCAAGTGCAATAAAATAGGAATCGAACCCGAGTCCTATTTGCGTATTTGGTGTGTGGAGAGCAATTCTAACTCATAAGAGTCGTGAAAAAAAAAATTCAAATGCATGTCTACTTTGTATATTTATGGAGAAATTAGTTATAGTTCAAAAATTGTAATTAATTTTTAAAATATGTTCAAGTAAATATTTTCTTTGAGAACCATAAAACTTGTCCAGAAAAAGGCACATACCATCAAACTTGGTTATCACATACACAAAAAAATACCATAGTTTATCACACACAAAAAACTATAATCAAACGGCTTCCAAAACAACTAGTCCACAACAACATACTCAAAACAAAGTTTCAAAAAACTCATAATAAAAACCCTAAAATACTACTACAAAGAACAACCCAGGAGAGCTTCACTTGAAGAGGTAGGTCACCACCGCTGCCAAGGTGATCCAGGCCATGACGACAATGACCTGGATCAAGGACATGATCACCGTGCCCGACTTTGCCTGACCTTGTCGTGACTTGGCCACCTCCTCCTTGGCGATCAGCAGCAGCCTATCTTTGTTCGCTTCCGACCCCTCCCGCTGCAGCAGGAGCTGTTTTGCAGCCGCCAGCGCCGCTTCGTTCTCCTGTAGGCGGTCCCTAAGGGTGGCGATCAATGCAGTAGCCATCTCAAGCTGCCCATCACGAACCTCTAGGTTCCCGGCTACACGCTCAGCTCCCCGTTCCGCTACATTCAATTCAGACTGCAGCTCCCTGTTTCTATCCTGAAGCTCTACGACCCTCGTGTTCTGCGTGCTCTCGGAGGAGGCCGAGGTGTAACTCGGCTCCGGCTCCTCAGGAAACTGCAAATATAACAGAAATTAGAGGACCTTGACTAATGAGTGATGAGTAATCGAAATGAAACAGAATTGATTTAAAAAGAGTCGAGTAACTTACCAGTGGTGGGTGGTGTGCGAATGGGTTCGTGTCAGCCCTGCTGCTGTCTGAAAATGATGTTCTCCGGGAATTCTCAGAGTCAGACATCTTAAGCCTGCACAACATACATTGAATCAGACATTCCATAAATAGCATAAACAAATTCAACACTTAAATTTTGTTGATTGAAATCGAATTTGCAATGAATAAGATAGGAACTCGGAAAGAAACAGTTATTCAAAACGCTAAGTCACGAGTTACAATCAAACATTCAACCAGTACAAACCCCTAACATCTATTTTGCCCAAAAGTAGTTGCAATCAAATTAACATGCAGCCAGTACAAAACCCAAAAAACTTAAGTCCCTAACGCGCGCATGGCGTTTTCAATTTCATACCAAAATCAAAACAATAAAACCCAAACCTCCAATTCGAAGTTCATACCGCACCAATTACATAGTTCATACCAAACCCATCACTAAACCAGTCCAAATCACAACAAGCAACTTCAGAATACACATAAACCCTAAATCTATAGTTCGAAACCCTAAAATCCCAATCTCTACACATGCATCAATGTAAAATCCGAAATGCTTTACCACAGATGACATATTACAACAATTGGGGTAGGGGTTTAGATGTGAGAAAGAGCCTAACCTTGTTTATCGTCGAATTAGCTAGAGAGAGATTGAAACTTCACTGATCTTCTGTACGACACAAACCTGCATCAGAAATACCCTAGCGTCAGCACAAATTCACCGATAATCAGAAGGTTAGGATGAGGGGAAAGACCAAAAACGATCGGAGAGTAGGGGAGGCGTTACCTTTTCCGTCGATTCTCGCTCCGATTTCGTGATGATATCTACTGCCGTCGTCTCTTTTAAAGGGGGAAAAATGGGAAAACTGAAAGGGAAGGGAAGTTGGTGAGGCTCTTGTATGGGGGATTGGGATTTGATATGGGGAGTGAAAAAGTCATCATTGATCCCCCCCTAATCCCAAACAGATTAATCTGTCTGCACTGCAGTACTGTATTTTTAAAAAAATAAAGATATATACATTCCCCCTTCCCTCCATTCAGAAATCAGAAATGGTTACTGTTAAAAACATTTTATGCATTTTTTTTAATGATTATGTTATTTTATAAAAAATTTACAGTAAACACTTAAGAAATTAATTTGAAGTATTATACGGAGTAGTATTATGTATCAGTTTTTAACTCTTTATAAAACGTGCACAAAGTTCATCACAGTTGAAATATGGAGGGAAATGTGTATTAAAACTTCTTCCTTACGTTGCCGTCCAACATGCGTGCCCTTAATTAATGGGGATGACTGCTGCTTGGACAATGATTCTCTTACCCTCTGGTAAGCTTACCCGGGGGTAAAAATGTAATCTTCTTTTTGGTCAAAAAGTAAGTCAACCCAAAAAAAAAATGAAAATAGAGGTAGTAGGGCAATAATAACCTGCATCAATTAAAGTAACATTGATCCTAATGACAATTAAAGCACTGTAATCTTCTCTCTCCTAACACTCCAACGGTAATTTCAAATTTTCATCTCCATCTCTTCAAACGGTCGGAATTGGAGTTGTTAGTGTTAGATTGCTCAATTGAAGTAGTCTTCTTAATGAATCCGGCGAAGATCGATCACCTTCGGTACTAGGATTTAGGGTTCCGTCGTCAACTGCTTGAGATCGAAGAACCTGCAATCGATCGTTTTCCGATCGCTGAACTCGCCGGACACCGAAGGTGAGCGGTACATATATTATCCGATTGGATCTATATTCGTGAATAAGGGATTGTCGTTAATTTGTATTTTGAAACGCTAATTTAATTAGGATTTCGGATTTCTCCTGCAGATTTACCGATCATCCTCTTCTCTAAGCTACAATGAGCCAGAACAGGGATTTTGATCTTAACATGGGATTCGAAGATGGGTCCGGTTCCGATGATTCGACCAATGGGTCAGGCCGGCTGGAATTGAACTTGGTCCAAATTTCGGATGATGACAGTGCAAGCATTTCATCGAACAGTGAAAACCACATCCTGGAAGACGGTGATGAAGGAGGAGTCGGTGGTGAAGGAGACGATGATGAAGGAGACGATGCTGATCCTCGCGAGATTTCCGATAACCTGACAATGAATCCTCCCCATATCGGGCTGATGTTGGAGCGGGAAGCAGATTTTATTCAGTTAATCCACGGATATGCGAGAGAAAATGGATTCATGGTAAGAATTCGGAGTTCGGAAAATTTACCGCCCGCGGAAGGAGGGGGTGATGGGAATACGGGCGAAAGGTACAAGTCAATTAGGATGGTATGTACAAAGGCGGGGAACTTTGTATCCAAGTCAAAAAACCCGAGCAAGGGATCCACTTCAACCATGACAGGTTGTAACTTCAGGGTGAATGCTGTCCGTGATGGACCTGGTCTATGGAGGGTAACCGCCGTTGTACTTGAGCATAACCACGAGTGTGATGCGAAGAATACAAAATACCTTACAAATTACAGATACATCACCGAAGGCAACAAGAAACGGATCTTGGAAATGGATAGGGCCGGCGTACCAATAGCTAAGAACTTCACATCCTTTGTGGTTGCCAACGGGAGCCATGATAAAGTTGTAAAGGCCCAGATTTTTAAATCTTAATTTTTAGAAAAAAAAAATAAAATTTAATCGGATATTTTAAGGAAAATTTATCCTTAGTTAATAAATAGAATTTTATTCCGCTTTTATATGCCGGGAAATGGAGAATAATGTCTAGATTTCAATATTTAATTCATATTTAGAAATATAAATTTGATTTTATTTCTTATTCCGGTTTCGAGGGTTTGTTTGAAAATTCGATTTAGTTGGGATTAGATCGAATGAGCGGGTTTCGGGATTTAATTTCGGGTAGTTCAAATCGGATTCCTTTTTAGAGGGGACCACACGTCTTGTCCTCTACCTCTCCCTCTTATCCGAAATCAGGCAAGGTCCTTCCCTCTGCCTTGTTGATCAGCTACCCCTCTCTAGCTCATTGTTTTCTTCCCTGGACTAGCTAACATCCAACCCTCTCCTCTAATTCTTCACAACTTTGACTTCCCCACTTTGGCAAATGCCTCACCTCCCTACGCCAAAATCTGCAGGACCTCCTCCTCCATTTCAATTTCAAAATCACATCCCTTTCCCCTTTCTTTTGTTAGAATCCACCTTCTGCACATCTCCCCTCTCCATTTGCTTTCAAAAGAAGACCCAAGCACTAACCTTCCCACAGCGCCCCACCATCGGGCCTGTTCTCGCAGCCGCCGAACCACCACGACACCACCACTCCACCCCCTGCGTTCGCCAGCGATGCCAGCAGCCGGCCACAACCCCCTTTCGTTCCCTGCTTTGCCGCTAGAAAACCGAGCACCCGAGCCCTGTTTGTCGGGGAGCCACCAGTCGAGCAGCATCTTCAGTGGCCAAGCTCCCACTTTCCTCCTCCGAGAGCTGACGGAATGAAGCCAACCGGAGTGGCCCAAGACCGGAGCTGACCGCCGACGTCGATCCCACACTCTCATTCCCCTTTTTTTTCGTCCCACACTCCCGGTAAGGCTTCTTCCTCCTCCTTTCGCTCAAAAACCTCACAAGGTTGCACCTTTATGACTCTTTTGTCCGACCTAGGCTAAACCCGCTTGGATTCCGCCGCCGCCGAGCTTGAATCGAACTCCGGCGAGCCCATCGAAGTCCCGACGAACCTCCGACGTCGAAACCACGTCTCGGTGAGCACCTCCTTTCTCTCTTCTTCCTTGTCGATTCGGTGGCCCTTAGAGCCGAGAAGGGTGGCCGGAGTTAGGTCGTCACCGGCAAAGCCTCCCTTCCCTTTCCTTTTCCCAGAACTGTCGAACAGACCTCTTTGGGGGAGGTGATGAACAGTACCCGGGTCCGGTTCTTACTTTCTTATTTTTGAGGGTCCGGTTCAGCTATTTATTTAACCAAAACCGGTCCACTTCCTTTTTAACAAAACCAGATTTTTGGGTTGGGGTTTGTTTGGATCCGAATTTAAGCAGGGATGGCTATTGGGCCTAATTTCTGGGCTTGTTTAGTTTGGTTTTAAAAATTAAAATGTTGGGCCTATTTCTACCCAAATGAGTTTTGGGTTTTGGGATTTAATAGAAAACAAGATTCTAAAGTTTACCCAATTTAAAGGGGTCGGTTTGGTAATTTATAAAAATAGTGAGGGTTGGTTTATAATTTTCATTAAATAAAGGGCTGATTTTATAAATATTAAATAGATGGAATATAATATAGAATGTTATTATTGAGATTTAAATTATAATGTTTGGACTGGGATTTGAAAAAAAAGGTTTTAAAGGTTGAAAATGGATTAATAAAATTAAAAAGAGGAATTTTGGAAATACCCTAATCCTGTTGGATTTGTTTTGATAAAGTAATAAAATAAGTTGGCTTAAAGAGTAACGCTTTGTAAATGGATTTTTGGGTCAAGTATGATTGAGAAAGTGTTTAATTAAGGATTTGATATGACTTCAGATTTTAGAAGAATTTTGAAAAGTCTTGGGAAAGTGACTTGATTTACCTTACCTAATTTGGTGAATAAATTTGATGAGTTGTGTGTGATATTATATGCTTTAAGTAACATTAGAAGTAGACTTATTTATATTACTTATATATGTGTTAGGTGATCATCTGTGACATGTTGGCTTTCTATAAACCTAGATGTTGCCTTTTGCTGTTCTGCACTTCCAGGTGAGTTCCTATATGAGCTCACTCAGATTCGAAAAGAGATCTCCCTGCTTACTAGGTGCTTGCATTCATAATAAAGCATGCCATGTAGTATCCTGCTAGGATTGCACTCATGATTGAGCATTCGTTTACTCATTGCTTTTGTGAACAGAACGGTCGTTATCTGTGAAGTAACTAGAGTCATTGCTTGGGTTATAGGACGACCTATTCTCATCGGGTCTCGTCCTGAGTCAATCGAGTCAACTTCCTTATATTATGAGATGCCTGCGGGCTTTATTGTGGATACGGGTTGGGCATGCGTGCCACCCGATGATAATGGAATGCATTCACGAGCTGGCCAGTCTCCGCCCTATCGGAAGGGGGTGGAGGTAGGAGAGGGATGTACCACTTGGTATTCGGTGCTAAGGCCTTATTATATTTACGCACTTGATCTTAGGGGCATGTTAGTGTGTTAACATTCCGCCTTGCATCTAGAAGCATCTTTATCAGGAATAGCGTGTGTATGTGTCTGCTTGTTTGGGACTATATTGCGTAGGGCTTCGATCTGACACCGCCCCGCATACATTTTTTTTAGGTTTGTTTTGCAGCATTATTGTTCCTTGCTTCTGTGACGTGGGAACTCTCTTGGGCGATTGCAAAGAAATGGTCTAACCTTAGACTTCGATAAATACACTTATTGATTTTGTTTTGACCCGGCTCAGTCGTGGCACCCTCTTGTATTGCACCTTGATTCTACTATCTGTATTACTATTGGTTTTCTACGCTTAGACTTATGACAGGTACAGGGGACTTCCCCGGGGATTCCAACGATCCCTTCGAGTTTTGGGTATGAAATCCCATTTCAAAATGTTAGGATAGAATTTCAAACCTTCAACCTGTACTCGGGGCGCAAGATCCTAACGAGGGGTTTTATCCCTCGAAACGTAACTCGGGAATCATAATCCCGGACCGTTACAAAGATGGTATCAGAGCTCAGGTTATGCAAACCGAGTATGATAGGTTGAAGTGGTTTTGAAAATGGCCCAAGGTTTTCAAATGGTTTTTTCAAAATGTTTTAGAAAGGGCAAAATGAATTTAATATGGCTAACTCAAATGGACTAAATATGAACTTGACTCAATAAATCTGGTAATCAAACAAAGGGAAACGAAGGGGTAGTAAAGACGCTAGACCGTCCCTATTGGATGTAGTTGGAAACGGGTAGGCAAAATATAGCTTGTTCCCTTACAGATGGGCCTACAAGACTCCAAGGTTTGCGTTGTAGTGGCTGGAGTGGCGAGTTAGGTAGAGACCGTGAGGTTTTGCCCCTTCGGTTAGTCGCCCCTTGAAGGGCGGCCCACAGGATAGCTTGATTGTTAATTGTTCTATGTTGAGTGTTGTTTGCTTAAATTGGAGACCTGGTTGATATTTTGACAATGAAACATGTGTTAAATGCCTATTTGAATGGAATAGCGGGGGAGACCTTCTGTCATTATAGAGTCGAGATTCCAGTCCTCGTGGGATCGCCTTCGACCCCTTAAGTTGACTACTTTCTTCTTTGGTCTTCTTTTCCTGACCCCATTAAATGTCTTTATTGAGCTTTCTTTGTGATGTCAGTATATTGTATGGGAAATTGGGAAGAATAACCACATTTGAGGTTGTATTGGAGTACGTGGTTTACTTGAGCCCTTTGCTACCTTACTCGAGAGTTACACGAATATTCCACGGGAAATGAGTCATGGAGTCAACGGGAAACAAGTCATGGGGATTCATGGAAGTGAGTCCGAGTCTCCCTTGTAGATCTCTGTTGGGTTACTTTAGTTGCTTCATCCATGGTTGCATGATTCTATACGTACTACCCTTACATCTACAGATTAATCTTTAGTGTGGAATTATGCCTACATGTCTTGATGTCCATGTTTAGCCATTCCTTAGGTTCGTGTTACATTTTATGCCTATATCATCCCAGCCTGATCTACTTAGTATGTGTATTGTTATACTAATTTTTGAATGTATGTGTCATGTGTTAGGGAGCTACCTAATTCTATGTAAATAGGCTCGTGATAGTGTGCCCGTTCTATTCTGATATCCTGATAGAGTGCGTTATTTACTTGATGGGTGTGTTACAACTTGATGTCCAACCTACCTTGTATGATGCCTAATTTCCAGCATGCTTATCTAACTGTCATGCCATGATGATCTCCATGTTTCTCTCATACCTTCTTGAATATATGACCTGACACGCCGCACGAGCACACACCACTATAATTTCTGGTTTCGTATATGCATGACTCGACCTGATGTGTTAATCCCATCACATGTTGTGAGGATGATCCTTAATGTAGATTTGTGGTTGTATGTCATTATGTATCCATGCTTGACCACCTTGTTTGGGTCTCATGTCATGCTTCGTTGTATTTCTATCATACCCCTAGGCATGCGCAACCTGACTTCATTTGTTCCCCGCATCGTCATACTAATGATGGACTATTGATGGATTGAATGCATATGTAGCAAGTTACACTCTCTCATGGATTAGGATCATAATAGTGTGACCCTTAGCATGTTAGTCTCACTCTTGTTACTCCTCGTGCCTCTATGACCACTAAACCATAGCATGCTTACCTTACTGATTTCCGTGATATTTTCTCTTGCTCAGTGACATCATCTCGTATTCCCCTGAACGGGTGACTTAATATTTTGTGCATGTGCCGTAGATATTTGCATAGACCCGTAATTGCCTATCATCCTATCCATGCCTAGATATCTTGCTTTAGACTCATGTTATACTCCGTTATATGCCTGTCATACTCTAGATCATTACGGTATAGCTTATTTGACTCTTTGAAAACTGTTTTGCTAATCGAATGAACGTATGTATGACTCATGAGTTAGTATCCTGTTTTCACATATAAATGACACCTGAATGCTAGGTTGAGTCTAGTTGATGTACCTTGATTGTATTTATGTTCGATATGTGTCGGTAGTATCTTATAGGGCTTATGAATTCTAATATGACTCGTCGAGTGGTAACTTGTCATGCTTGCTTCATCACATGAATATGATTATTCCATGATGTGATAGTACTGTACCATTCCATGTACTCCTATGACGGTTCATTGATTCCTAGCATGATTATAATATATCGTCTGTGATGTTCTCTTGTTCACCATGTAAAGATACCCATGTCTTATCATGTATCGCTAGCATCATGTAGGACCACGATGCGACTTGATATATCCTTATGTTAAATACATGCCCTGGTTGTATACTTTCAATCTATACCCATGTACTTGCAGGCTTTGTATTCATGTAAAGTCGTACTATCTTAAGCTCATGTTGTCGTTTCTGCCATATTTCCCCCCTTGTTCTCATATGGTCACGTTACGATTGATTGATCCCTTAAATGCATTCGTGCTAGTTGTCAAATGAACATGTAACCTATGCTGCATAGCCATGCATCTTATCGTGTTAAAATATATCTTATAGGACCCCGGAATTATGGCTTGTGTGTATTCATGCCATATTTGCATCATGATATGCTCTTTCGTGGTGTAGACTCCGCGAGGTCTTGCATTCTTCCAAACATCACTGATATGCGATCCTTTAACTGTTGAGGATTTGATAAACCCAGTTATAGGGTTAGTGTCTATTTTCAACGCATGTTAAGTATTAGGTGATTATCAATATGTGTCTATCATCTCATCACTCGATGTTGTTTCTGCATGTCCCCTGACATTCTTAATGCTTCCGCAAATGAATAATCTAGCACCTTGCATGTCCACACACACATCACGATAACTATAAAGCACTCGCATGATTATCTTTGCATACATTATGCAGCTTACCGTCCCTTTGAAACATGATGCCTTAGGGGCATTCTCTTGTTTCGCACTATGATATGTGCATGACTCCTTCATCAAAACTGCTTATATTCCTTTTATCTGTGCTAATGATTGGGTGCAATAGTAGTCCTGCTTAAACTTCTATGACTCGTCCCACTATTATGTGGAGTTGCTCGATGCATCTTATTCATATACATATGTGATTGTCCTGTAGCATCTTGTAAAATCTATGCATGTAGAGATATGACTTGTACAATCGCATGCTCAACTTGCACCTCATGTAGCCACTCTTGTCATAGATTGTGATAGCCTTGCTATACTCTCTCTACATGATCTTTTGACTATCAAAGCATGTTAGATATTGTTAGTCCAGTTAGAATGATATGCCTCCACAGAATTGTCTCATGCTAAGTATGATTTAGTGACATGCTTATTAGTGTTCTCATATGAATTGTTGTCTTTATCACATGATGTCCTTCCGATGCTTAATGAGATAAATTCATATTTTGGTGGGATATGTGTCAATTAGCAATTGAGTATCTCGTTGCGTGTTATACCCTACAACATGGTAGATGCATATATATACGTGAAATGTGATTTTGGTGTTAAATTATCCCTCAACGATTATCCTTGATTGCACTCATTCCTTTAATCATTGACAAGATATTACTAGTATCATAGAGGACTGCTTTCAAACCATAGCTCATTATATTCTGACATACCGCACTTACCCTATCATAAGAACGTTGTTGTTTCATGACCTAGTTTCCATACGACTTTATATGATCCTATCATGGCATTAGTTCGATTGATATGAAGCATCTTGATAGGTCTGCATATGATCCCTCATTGATTATGACATGCTTATGTGTACCTGTCATGAACAATTTACTCTACGTGTAATGCTTTGTGTTGCTTACTAGATTTTGCATGAGCTTTATGTTGCACAAATCTATTGTGCATCCGTGTATACATGTTTTTTATACATATCAAGCTTGTCTGATATATGAAATGAAAAGTTGATAAATGTCTCTTATGCCCCATGCAGAACCCGGACATGTTTTTGGTTACCCCTATTTGTTAACATCCTTCATTGAGGTAGATACATGTTAGTGTCCAGTGATGCAACTAGTTACTCCATGATTGCTATGTGTTTTGCTTGCTGCACTCGTAACCTCATAGAGTTCCATAAGGGCATCATGCTCCTTCTTGGGTTAGGATCTTGTTTTTCGTCGTATCATCATCAGTTGGTCTGTGTTTGGTTCCGTGGGGAGTCCGGGTTGTCCTCCTTGTCTCTCCCCTATCTCCGCTAACAAAAAAAAAATTTGCTTGTAATACTTTGACGAACGATGGCGTAGAGAAGAGACCGTTTAGCCATATAGCACGGGAGCGGCACAACGGAAGCACGGTGGACCCATAACCCCAGGTCCCAGAACTAACATATTGATTATTTGAATGATGAACTGGTATTGGATGTTACCTGGTTAACTTCTACTTATGATGATAGATTTTAGTGCTTTGGTGTTCCTATGTGACTGACCTTGTGATATGATTGGTGTTCTGTGCTGGTAAGCTTTGCCTGTTTCTTTTACTCGTGGAATGTGAAATATACCTACTGAGATCCTGACCTTGTGTTTAGTAATCATGATATTATGTGCCCCGTTAATATGTGATAGTGTGTTATTGTGATTCTGGCTTGATATTACTTTGCTCGAATTATTATTAGCATGAGGTTATATGGTAACTTGTCTTGCTATGTCGATACCTGATATTCTGTAATACTTGCTAAGCATGATAGTATCTTGGGATTTATGACCTGTGACTGTTTCGAGGCAATATGTAGTAATGATGTATAAACTTAGTGTGAAATCATGTTATATGCTGATATGAAATACTTGGAAATTAATTGATAGTAGAGTGTAGAGTCCATAATATAAGATGCATGTTATCCTGATATAACAATATGCGATGTCCTGTTAAGTTAAATGTTGCTGTGATTATATTTTGTGCTTGCTATGTTGTTAGACTTGCTATTGCTGAACATGAGCGCATGACAGGTTTTATGTTGATAACTTGAACATTGAATTGCTAAAACGTGATTGTGTTGGCATCCCTATGCATTGCTATTTCAAATTGATTTTCAGCTAGGTCTTTTGCTATGAAAATGGTGGGTATCTTGGCTTGCCGAATCTCGCTGAAATAAATTTTGTTGTGTTGACTTGCTGCTCTTCTATTAGATTGACACCCATTTATGACAAATTTTGCTATGTTGGTAGTGGTATGAAGGAAACTATGCTGATGTGATTGCTAAGGTTGAGGCTTGATGTGTCTGTGTGCTGCCCTTTCAAAAATGACATTCTTGTTTGTTGCATTTTGATTTGTTGACACCTAGAACCCGAAATGCTAATGTTGAGTGTTGTCGTTTCAATATATTGGTGTGCGACGATGTTAATAATGGCTATTCATGTTATGGTTTTGGTATGGTCAATCTCGATGGTTGGTTGTTTATGAGGTGGCATGTCTTGGTTATGTCGATTCTGATAATGGCTAGAGATTCGTAGATTGGAATTGCTTTTGAGATTGGAACCTAGGAAGAGAATATGGGATTAGCCTTTAGAGGTGGATGATTTCACCTCTTGAATTCTGAATTTGTCTGACCAACTTGGGATTTAAAGGGTTTTGAACGATTTTGAAAAAGACTAACTTGGATTTTGAGAGACTGAACGCGATTGAGAACTTCAATGATTTTGAGGCCAATCTTTTTTTTCAATTGCGGAATCCCCTTTGAAACTTTTCAAACCTGGGCAACTCTATGATACTTCACGAAGTGGATACAAACATTTTATGAGGGCGCTTGTAGGGTGCTTGCTAAGACCTAGTGATGATATTGTAGAACTTTTAGAGTAGTGGTACTTCCGAAAAGTCAAAGCGAGGATGTGATAGGGGCGCTTATTGCATACTTGTGAAGGCCAATTGGAGATGTCACGACCGTGACTAGGATGTTGTGAGAATCCCGGAAGACGCAACCGAGATGATTACAAGATCCTTGGACATGGTCCTTGGACTCATCAATTTCAACCTTCATCCCCTACTTTGTTTTGGTTTTAGTCTCGGGGACGAGACTTGTTTTTAGAGGTGGATGATGTAAAGGCCCAGATTTTTAAATCTTAATTTTTACAAAAAAAAAAAAAAAATTAATCGGATATTTTAAGGAAAATTTATCCTCAGTTAATAAATAGAATTTTATTCCGCTTTTATATGCCGGGAAATGGAGAATAATGTCTAGATTTCAATATTTAATTCATATTTAGAAATTTAAATTTGATTTTATTTCTTATTCCGGTTTCGAGGGTTTGTTTGAAAATTCGATTTAGTTGGGATTAGATCGAATGAGCGGGTTTCGGGATTTAATTTCGGTTAGTTCAAATCGGATTCCTTTTTAGAGGGGACCACACGTCTTGTCCTCTACCTCTCCCTCTTATCCGAAATCAGGCAAGGTTCTTCCCTCTGCCTTGTTGATCAGCTACCCCTCTCTAGCTCATTGTTTTCTTCCCTGGACTAGCTAACATCCAACCCTCTCCTCTAATTCTTCACAACTTTGACTTCCCCACTTTGGCAAATGCCTCACCTCCCTACGTCAAAATCTGCAGGACCTCCTCCTCCATTTCAATTTCAAAATCACATCCCTTTCCCCTTTCTTTTGTTAGAATCCACCTTCTGCACATCTCCCCTCTCCATTTGCTTTCAAAAGAAGACCCAAGCATTAACCTTCCCACAACGCCCCACCACCGGGCCTGTTCTCGCAGCCGCCGGACCACCACGACACCACCACTCCACCCCCTGCGTTCGCCAGCGACGCCAGCAGCCGGCCACAACCCCCTTTCTTTCCCTGCTTTGCCGCTAGAAAACCGAGCACCCGAGCCCTGTTTGCCGGGGAGCCACCAGTCGAGCAGCATCTTCAGTGGCCAAGCTCCCACTTTCCTCCTCCGAGAGCTGACGGAATGAAGCCAACCGGAGTGGCCCAAGACCGGAGCCGACCGCCGACGTCGATCCCACACTCTCATTCCCCTTTTTTTTCGTCCCACACTCCCGGTAAGGCTTCTTCCTCCTCCTTTCGCTCAAAAACCTCACAAGGTTGCACCTTTATGACTCTTTTCTCCGACCTAGGCTAAACCCGCTTGGATTCCGCCGCCGCCGAGCTTGAATCGAACTCCGGCGAGCCCATCGAAGTCCCGACGAACCTCCGACGTTGAAACCACGTCTCGGTGAGCACCTCCTTTCTCTCTTCTTCCTTGTCGATTCGGTGGCCCTTAGAGCCGAGAAGGGTGGCCGGAGTTAGGTCGTCACCGGCAAAGCCTCCCTTCCCTTTCCTTTTCCCAGAACTGTCGAACAGACCTCTTTGGGGGAGGTGATGAACAGTACCCGGGTCCGGTTCTTACTTTCTTATTTTTGAGGGTCCGGTTCAGCTATTTATTTAACCAAAACCGGTCCACTTCCTTTTTAACAAAACCAGATTTTTGGGTTGGGGTTTGTTTGGATCCGAATTTAAGCAGGGATGGCTATTGGGCCTAATTTCTGGGCTTGTTTAGTTTGGTTTTAAAAATTAAAATGTTGGGCCTATTTCTACCCAAATGAGTTTTGGGTTTTGGGATTTAATAGAAAACAAGATTCTAAAGTTTACCCAATTTAAAGGGGTCGGTTTGGTAATTTATAAAAATAGTGAGGGTTGGTTTATAATTTTCATTAAATAAAGGGCTGATTTTATAAATATTAAATAGATGGAATATAATATAGAATGTTATTATTGAGATTTAAATTATAATGTTTGGACTGGGATTTGAAAAAAAGGTTTTAAAGGTTGAAAATGGATTAATAAAATTAAAAAGAGGAATTTTGGAAATACCCTAATCCTGTTGGATTTGTTTTGATAAAGTAATAAAATAAGTTGGCTTAAAGAGTAACGCTTTGTAAATGGATTTTTGGGTCAAGTATGATTGAGAAAGTGTTTAATTAAGGATTTGATATGACTTCAGATTTTAGAAGAATTTTGAAAAGTCTTGGGAAAGTGACTTGATTTACCTTACCTAATTTGGTGAATAAATTTGATGAGTTGTATGTGATATTATATGCTTTAAGTAACATTAGAAGTAGACTTATTTATATTACTTATATATGTGTTAGGTGATCATCTGTGACATGTTGGCTTTCTATAAACCTAGTTGTTGCCTTTTGCTGTTCTGCACTTCCAGGTGAGTTCCTATATGAGCTCACTCAGATTCGAAAAGAGATCTCCCTGCTTACTAGGTGCTTGCATTCATAATAAAGCATGCCATGTAGTATCCTGCTAGGATTGCACTCATGATTGAGCATTCGTTTACTCATTGCTTTTGTGAACAGAACGGCCGTTATCTGTGAAGTAACTAGAGTCATTGCTAGGGTTATAGGACGACCTAGTCTCATCGGGTCCCGTCCTGAGTCAATCGAGTCAACTTCCTTATATTATGAGATGCCTGCGGGCTTTATTGTGGATACGGGTTGGGCATGCGTGCCACCCGATGATAATGGAATGCATTCACGAGCTGGCCAGTCTCCGCCCTATCGGAAGGGGGTGGAGGTAGGAGAGGGATATACCACTTGGTATTCGGTGCTAAGGCCTTATTATATTTACGCACTTGATCTTAGGGGCATGTTAGTGTGTTATCATTCCGCCTTGCATCTAGAAGCATCTTTATCAGGAATAGCGTGTGTATGTGTCTGCTTGTTTGGGACTATATTGCGTAGGGCTTCGATCTGACACCGCCCCGCATACATTTTTTTTAGGTTTGTTTTGCAGCATTATTGTTCCTTGCTTCTGTGACGTGGGAACTCTCTTGGGCGATTGCAAAGAAATGGTCTAACCTTAGACTTCGATAAATACACTTATTGATTTTGTTTTGACCCGGCTCAGCCGTGGCACCCTCTTGTATTGCACCTTGATTCTACTATCTGTATTACTATTGGTTTTCTACGCTTAGACTTATGACAGGTACAGGGGACTTCCCCGGGGATTCCAACGATCCCTTCGAGTTTTGGGTATGAAATCCCATTTCAAAATGTTAGGATAGAATTTCAAACCTTCAACCTGTACTCGGGGCGCAAGATCCTAACGAGGGGTTTTATCCCTCGAAACGTAACTCGGGAATCATAATCCCGTGCCGTTACAAAAGTGGCCTTCACTGAACGGGACCTGCGGAACGTGGTTGCCAAAAACAGAAGCCGGCAAATGAAGAAAGGGGACTTTCTTGCAATGAGGGATCATTTCGATGCAATGGCTTCAACCAACTCGAACTTCTTCTACAGTTATGATGTGGACGAAGACAACAGATTGAATAATGTGTTTTGGGCTGACGGAAGGAGTAGGGCAGCGTACTTGGAATTTGGCGATGTCATCTCATTCGATACGACATACGTCTCAAACAGATACACGATGCCATTTGCACCATTCATCGGGGTCAATCACCATGGGCAGAGCGTGTTGTTTGGGTGTGCCCTACTCGTCGGAGAGGAAACCGAGCACTTCGTGTGGTTGTTTAACACTTGGCTCAGCTGTATGTCCGGGAAGGCACCAAAAGCAATCTTAACCGACCAAGCCCAATCCATTGGCAAGCTACTGTAAATATCTTGTATCTACATATGTAGTTAAAATAGTCTTATTTATCGATAATGTCCATTCATTTGTTTTCAGGAAATGCAGTGGCGCAAGTGTTTCCCGATGCTTCGCATCGTTGGTGCATATGGCACGTGATGCAGAATGCTAAAAAGCACTTGGGGAGCAACCCCAAATGGAATGCAATAGTAAGTGCACTCCAAGATGCTCTACACGGCTCCTTGAGTGTAGAGGAGTTCGAAGAGGCATGGGATGCGATGCTGGAGAAGTTTGGTTTGCGTAACAACAAGTGGTTATGCAAGATGTACGAGAAGAGAAGGCGTTGGGTTCTTGTATACTTCAAGGACAGCTTCTGGGCCGGGATGTCAAGTACCCAGAGGAGTGAAGGTATGAACCATTTCTTCAAATCGTTCCTCAATATAAATACTACGTTGAAGTTGTTCGTTGAGCAGTACGGTCTAGCATTATCGAAAAGGGTAAGGGAGGAGGAGACGTCGAACTTCACATCGATAAATAAGCCCCTCAGGTGCATGACCGACCATGTGTTTGAGCTCGTGTTCCAAGAGCTGTACACTACTGCAAAGTTCGAAGAATTTCAAGTTGAGGTGCGGAACCTCGTGTACGCCAATGCACTGAGGGTCGAAGACGATGTCAATGTGTGCACTTACGTCGTTACGGTAAAGCTGCCTTATTTTCGTCGTACACGGTGCTACAAATACAGGGTTACCCTTCAAAAAGACAACATCGACGTAAAGTGTGAGTGCAAAAACTTTGAGTTCCGCGGGATATTGTGCACCCACATTTTGCGTGTCTTCAGTGAAGAGAATGTGTATTACGTTCCGCAGAGGTATATTTTGGATCGTTGGCGGAAGGACCTGCCCCGGGAACACTTGAAGGTCCCAGTCCCTTACTATAAGCTGATAGAAAAGAAGTCAGACGGGATGAAACGGTATGGGGATATTCATGGTAAGGTGGACAAAATCGCCGGATTGGCAATGTACGATGAGGATTTGTACAAGGTTGTGATGGATGACCTCCAGAAATTGGAAGACACGGTCAAGGAGGCTGCGCTGAGGAAGAATCGCCTAACTTATCACAACCTAGATGGCATTGGTAAAGTGTATGGGCGGCGAGTGGTGATCCCAACTGAAACGGCCATGAACGACGACGGGGATGTACCAAATAACGATATATCCCCCGTGGTAGATCCAGAAGACAGAAGGGGTACAGGCCGACATAGAACTAGGAGGTTAGGCTATATGAGGCAAATTGCGCGGGAGCGTACTGAGCGTCAACGCAGACAGGGTGGGCCAAGCAGCCCTGCGGAGAGCCATGCAGGTCCCAGCAATGGTATTCGCCACCAAAACATGATGTCCATGCCTAACCCTCATCTTTATTACAGTTCGGTACGTAACTGGGATTCCAAACATGCTTTCTTGTCAGATTCTTTTCGTTGGCATCATACTTATGATCGTCAATTCCCCTCTTCTTTGGTAGATGATGCATACACAAGCCATGCAACACAGTGGCCTGGGCAACTATGGGTTTAGTCCTTTAAATGGTGCACGTGGTCTTCCTTTGAGGGTTACACAGGTGAGTGATAACATATTACTCTTGTCTAACTTGGGACTCATTGGAACCACTTATCAATAAGGTATTTTTCTTATGCAGCTATCCCAAACACACACGTCGGGATCTTCGTCGTTTCAGTAGGAACCGTATCAACCAGTCCGGAAGACTCAATGAGTTGGGCACTCCTTGTGATGTTGCTTAGTTCAATTTTTTTACTACTCCTTCTAAGTTGGAACATTTATTTCGTATACCCAATTTGTAAACAATCTTCTTTGTATTTTGCATCGGATTACAAGTCTAACTTTTAAAACGTTAGGCCCAATTACCAGCCCATTACGCTGGTAGTAGTTACCGGCCCAATATTCAACAGCATGATGCAGTTTGCATCAACCAATGCAGCGTCTACACTGTATATTTATGTGACTATATGTCAATTGTCAAGTGCAATAAAATAGGAATCGAACCCGAGTCCTATTTGCCTATTTGGTGTGTGGAGAGCAATTCTAACTCATAAGAGTCGTGAAAAAAAAAAATTCAAATGCATGTCTACTTTGTATATTTATGGAGAAATTAATTATAGTTCAAAAATTGTAATTAATTTTTAAAATATGTTCAACTAAATATTTTCTTTGAGAACCATAAAACTTGTCCAGAAAAAGGCACATACCATCAAACTTGGTTATCACATACACAAAAAAATACCATAGTTTATCACACACAAAAAACTATAATCAAACGGCTTCCAAAACAACTAGTCCACAACAACATACCCAAAACAAAGTTTCAAAAAACTCATAATAAAAACCCTAAAATACTACTACAAAGAACAACCCAGGAGAGCTTCACTTGAAGAGGTAGGCCACCACCGCTGCCAAGGTGATCCAGGCCATGACGACAATGAACTGGATCAAGGGCATGATCACCGTGCCCGACTTTGCCTGACCTTGTCGTGACTTGGCCACCTCCTCCTTGGCGATCAGCAGCAGCCTATCTTTGTTCGCTTCTGACCCCTCCCGCTGCAGCAGGAGCTGTTTTGCAGCCGCCAGCGCCGCTTCGTTCTCATGTAGGCGGTCCCTAAGGGTGGCGATCAATGCAGTAGCCATCTCAAGCTGCCCATCACGAACCTCTAGATTCCCGGCTACACGCTCAGCTCCCCGTTCCGCTGCATTCAATTCAGACTGCAGCTCCCTGTTTCTATCCTGAAGCTCTACGACCCTCGTGTTCTGCGTGCTCTCGGAGGAGGCCGAGGTGTAACTCGGCTCCGGCTCCTCAGGAAACTGCAAATATAACAGAAATTAGAGGACCTTGACTAATGAGTGATGAGTAATCGAAATGAAACAGAATTGATTTAAAAAGAGTCGAGTAACTTACCCGTGGTGGGTGGTGTGCGAATGGGTTCGTGTCAGCCCTGCTGCTGTCTGAAAATGATGTTCTCCGGGAATTCTCAGAGTCAGACATCTTAAGCCTGCACAACATACATTGAATCAGACATTCCATAAATAGCATAAACAAATTCAACACTTAAATTTTGTTGATTGAAATCGAATTTGCAATGAATAAGATAGGAACTCGGAAAGAAACGGTTATTTAAAACGCTAAGTCACGAGTTGCAATCAAACATTCAACCAGTACAAACCCCTAACATCTATTTTGCCCAAAAGTAGTTGCAATCAAATTAACATGCAGCCAGTACAAAACCCAAAAAACTTAAGTCCCTAACGCGCGCATGGCGTTTTCAATTTCATACCAAAATCAAAACAATAAAACCCAAACCTCCAATTCGAAGTTCATACCGCACCAATTACATAGTTCATACCAAACCCATCACTAAACCAGTCCAAATCACAACAAGCAACTTCAGAATACACATAAACCCTAAATCTATAGTTCGAAACCCTAAAATCCCAAACTCTACACATGCATCAATGTAAAATCTGAAATGCTTTACCACAGATGACATATTACAACAATTGGGGTAGGGGTTTAGATGTGAGAAAGAGCCTAACCTTGTTTATCGTCGAATTAGCTAGAGAGAGATTGAAACTTCACTGATCTTCTGTACGACACAAACCTGCATCAGAAACACCCTAGCGTCAGCACAAATTCACCGATAATCAGAAGGTTAGGATGAGGGGAAAGACCAAAAACGATCGGAGAGTAGGGGAGGCGTTACCTTTTCCGTCGATTCTCGCTCCGATTTCGTGATGATATCTACTGCCGTCGTCTCTTTTAAAGGGGGGAAATAGGAAAACTGAAAGGGAAGGGAAGTTGGTGAGGCTCTTGTATGGGGGATTGGGATTTGATATGGGGAGTGAAAAAGTCATCATTGATCCCCCCCTAATCCCAAACAGATTAATCTGTCTGCACTGCAGTACTGTATTTTTAAAAAAATAAAGATATATACACTCCCCCTTCCCTCCATTCAGAAATCAGAAATGGTTACTGTTAAAAACATTTTATGCATTTTTTTAATGATTATGTTATTTTATAAAAAATTTACAGTAAACACTTAAGAAATTAATTTGAAGTATTATACGGAGTAGTATTATGTATCAGTTTTTAACTCTTTATAAAACGTGCACAAAGTTCATCACAGTTGAAATATGGAGGGAAATGTGTATCAAAACTTCTTCCTTACGTTTCCGTCCAACATGCGTGCCCTTAATTAATGCGGATGACTGCTGCTTGTGGTGACGCATCTGAAAAATAACTTACAGATAATCATTTCCGCTTTTCAACATCAATCAGTTGTCCTTCCTTGCCATAGTGGATTACCCCTTACCCCTTTACACATAGGTCCCAGTTTCGATCTTTATTTTATGCATCCCATTGTAGACAAATTTTAATGAGGAACAACTTTTTTCTTTGTACAATTATTATTAGGCAAAATTACAGAAAACTACCCTTTAAACATTGGTGTTTTAACTTAACCACCCCTTAAATATAAAATTATATGTAATGATAAAGTAACAAAAATAGTTGAAGGTGTGGTGATTTAATCGAATACCATTTAAAGGGTGGTTTTCTTTAATTTTTAATTTAAGGGGTGGTTAAGTGAAAAGATACATTTTTAAAGGGTGGTTTTCTGAAATTTTTAATTTTTGTAATTTTTCTGAAATTTTTAATTTTTGTAATTTTTAATTTTTACTAATAGGAAAGAAGTAGACAATTACGGGAAAAAGGAATACAGAAAGGAGAATTGAAAAAGTAGACAATTACTTGTCTAATTGTCTTAAACCAAAAGAGCATGATGCATTTTGCATCAGGCAATGCAGCGCGTCCAAGTGGGTATATGTGAATTGTCAAGTGCAATAAAATAGGAATCGAACCCGATACCTATTTGCCAGTTTTTAACGTGTGGAGAGCAATTCTAATAAAATAAATTCAAATTCATGTCTACTGTGGATACTTATGAAAAAATTAGCTATAAGAGAAAATTGTAATTAATTGTGAAAAAATATTTTTGATAAACGATTACGGTTTTAAATAAAATCTTTAAGTTAAAATTTTTTTTAGAACCATGAAACTTGTCCAGAATATTAACATTAAACCATAATATAATATTCACATTAAACCATTAAACCATAATATAATATTCACATTAAACCCTTTTTTTTTTGGTAGGATTCACATTAAACCATTAAACATTTAAACCATAATGTATTCACATATATTAAACCATAACAATTTTTCTTCAACCTTGTCCAAAATTTCACCATAACAGTTATCCAAAAAATGACGTCCAAAAACTGACAAACCCACATCAAGTTTCCTAAAATCTAAAAAACAAAGAGTTTAAATTAACTTTAAAACAAACAGAGCTTCACTTCTTCAGGAGGTGCGCCAAGAAGGTGGCAATGGATATCCAGGAGAGGACCACTATGATCTGGACCAAGGACTTGATCACAGCGCCCGTTTTGGCCTGGTTCTCTCTCGACTTGGCCGCCTCCTCCTTGGCGAATAGCAGCATCTTGTCCTTCTTCGCCTCTGAACCCTCCTTCTCCAGCAGCAGCTGTTTGGCATTAGCAAGTTCCAATTCGTTCTCCCTCTTCTGGTCCCTGAGGGTGGCAATTAGCGCTGTCACCATCCTCAGCTGGTGGTCCAGAACCGCTAGGTTCCCGGTGACACGCTGAGCATCCAGTTCGGCGTGCCGAAGGTTCGATTGGAGCTCCGCGTTTCTATCTTGAAGCTCCATCACCCTGCTGTTATGGGTGCTGGACTGGTCGGAGGACGCTGCTGTATTCCTGTGAGCCGGCTGCGCTGGAAACTGCAAACATGACAGAAATTAGAGGACCAGGACTAATGGGTTATGAGTAATCGAAATGAAACAGAATTGATTTAAAAAAAGTCGAGTAACTTACCCCAGGTGGGTGGTTTGCGAATGGGTTCGTGCTGGCCCCGCTGCTTGCTGAAAATGTCGACGATGTCCGGGAATTCTGAGAATCAGACATCTTTAAGCCTGCACAACATACATTGAATCAGACATTCCATACATAGCATAAACAAATTCTAAGTCACGAGTTGCAATCAAACATTCAACCAGTACAAACCCCTAACATCTATTTTGCCCAAAAGTAGTTGCAATCAAATTAACATGCAGCCAGTACAAAACCCAAAAAACCTAAGTCCCTAACGCGCGCATGGCGTTTTCAATTTCATACCAAAATCAAAACAATAAAACCCAAACCTCCAATTCGAAGTTCATACCGCACCAATTACATAGTTCATACCAAACACATCACTAAACCAGTCCAAATCACAACAAGCAACTTCAGAAAACACATAAACCCTAAGAATAGAATGAAGTAAAGGGGAGAGAGGGAGAGAGGTTCTTGAGCTTGTCCGGATTCCAATTTGAAGGGAAAGGGGGAGTGCTAGCTGTAATTGACCAGAGAGGGTGAGGATTGGGTTTGGAACTTTGCCATTTTTGGGTGAAACAAACACATGAGGGAGAAGGTGAGTGTGGGAGAGTTTACTTAAGAATAGAATGAAGTGTTGGAGGAGGGTGAAGGGGGAGGCTGTTTCCATCAGGGAGAGGAAGAGGGAAATTGTTAAAATTGGACATGTGAAGGGGGAAGGGGACAAAATTGTATGGTCCCCAAAAGTCAAATTGAATTACCCGGAAACAAAATCTCGAAACCCGCTAATCCCGACTCGATCAAATTAGATTTTCAAAAATCCGAGGAAGATATCGCCATATAAAGTTAGTTTTCAAGAATTTTATTTTAGGTCGGAAATTCGTTCCATGAATTTTTAAAATCCGAGTTAGCGAGTTTTCCGTTAAATTCCACTTTCAAATCCATGTTTATTTTCTTTTTCCGAAAAAAATTAGGATTTAAAAATCCGAGCCTTTACAGGTAAGGATTGCACCTCGTATGACCAGCCACATAAAGCACCGAACCCTTTCCGGCACTTGCAACGCCCATACCTTCTTGAAGACATGAGCATCATTAAAGCTCACTTGGATATTGCCCCTAATCATGTCATATGCAGATTTAATGGTATAATTGCCGCTCGGAAACGCCCTCCAACTCAGCCTGTCGACCTCAGTTCCGGATTCATCCACTCCCACGGAGGCTAATCTCATCAAGATCTCACCAGGAAGAATCACATTAAGAACCTCCCAAATTCAACCCCTACGGTCTATCCAATATGATCGGACGGGTCCCTGCAAGGACTCCTCATCCGGTTCCCCCATAGCAACCGTCTTCAGGGGATGGTCTGCAATCCAAAGATCAGTCCAAAATCGGACAACCCGTTCATCTCCAACGAGCCATCGAACCCCCGAAGTCACCACTGCACTCGCACTATGCAACATACTTGACCAAACATGGGACGTTCTCGTCACACCATTAGCCGAAGTCCTATTGTACTTGGCCTGGAGGATATCACTCCAAGCCTCGCCATCACAGCTGATCATAAAATGCCACATAAGTTTCCCGGTGATAGCCACGTTTAGCTCATTCATGGACCGAATGCCCAACCCGCCTAGCTCCTTCGGGTTGCAAACTGTCTCCCAGTTGACAAGATGCAACCGGCGCTCCTCCCCACAACCTCCCCAAATGAACTTCCTGCAAATTTTGTCAATTTGTTCACATGTATCAGCCGACAATAGAACCGTTGCCATAACATAAACAGGAATTGAAGACAAAACAGATTTTGTGAGGGTAATCCTCCCTGCAAGGCTAAGATACTTCCCTTTCCAACTCGCACGCCTCGGGTTAATCTTGTCAATCAGAGGAGCGAAAGTGGACTTGTTGACGCGTCTATGAAGCACCGGCATCCCCAAGTACCTACCAAGGTCTTCCGTCACTTGAAAACCACATTCACGCCTCAAGTCTTCTACCACCTCGCGTCTCATATTGAGTGAAACAAATACTTTAGACTTCACCAAGCTAACCCTTTGGCCTGACACCCTACAAAAGTGGTCGAGAATGCCTTGGATAACACGAAGTTGTTCAACTGAGGCCTCCGCCACTAGTACTATATCATCTGCAAAAAAGATGTGGGAAATGTTAGGACCTACCCTAGTTAGCCTAGCTGGAATCCAAACGCCATCATTGACAGCCTTGCAAATAGCCTAGCTAAGCCGCTCGATACAAAGAATAAATAAGTAAGGAGAGATGGGGTCTCCCTATCTTAGGCCTCTTGTCGGTTTGAACTCCTTTGTCATTTCACCATTAACCAGCACCCTTGTGGAAATAGTGGTAACGCAAGCCTCAACCCATCGCAACCACACTTCCGGGATTATTCCAACACCCCTCATTGTCTCTAGCATAAAATCCCATAGGAGCCGTTCATATGCTTTTTCCAAATCGATCTTGAGGATCATCCACCCTTTAGCGCCCCTCTTTTTCCTCATCGAATGGACCACCTCGTGCATCACAACTATATTATCCCGAATAAACCTGCCAAGTAAAAAACTCACTTGTAACTTTTTAAGGGGCTAATAAGAAAGGAAAGAAGGGGTCTCATCCTGTTGACTAGCACTTTCGTAGTGGTTTTGTATAACACATAACAAAGGCTAATTGGTCGGAATTGTGCAATGGTCTCCAGCTTAGATACCTTTGTAAGCAATACAATCAAGGTTTCATTGAGGCCTTCCGGCATGACAGCAGATGCGAAGAACTCCTGCACGCACTTCTTCACCGAAGGCCCAACTACCTCCCAGCACTTTTGGAAGAAAACGGCTTGAAAACCCAACCTCCACACCATTCACACCCTTAAGCATGTCAATCCGGTTCTTTTGCCTTTTGACAACAGTGGATAAGTGGAAAAATTTAGTATTACGATCTCCCGTGCATAACCATTGCTCCCTCGATTTTTGGAACCAAATGAGTTCCTCTTGTTCGAGGGTTTTAGCGAGCTCCAGCTGAATCGCCTCCGCTCTGCTGAGAAGATCAGTAGAAAACCGGCTCGCTAATTTCCTTTGAACACCCATCAGATGATTTTTCAGGTTGACCTTCCTGTAATAATATCCCCAAAGACTTATTTGTTCCATCGCAGGAGATGCGAACGAGGCCTCCTCAAGGCTATAGGCACCGAGCCTTCATTGTTGTCCCACGAGTCCTTGACAAGGGTTTGGAATTGAGGATGTGTAGCCATGCCACTTGGAATCGAAAAGGTCTCCGACTCCTATCCACCTTTCTGGCCGGTTGAAGCTCCAGAAGATTAGGGTAGTGATCGGAGCAAAACTTAGGGAGGTGCTTCACCCTTGCTTCAGGCCACTCAATACGACCAATTGAATTAGTGAAGAGCCTATCAATTCTGCTAGCCTTATAGGTGTCCGACGTTCTACCTTTATCCCAGATTCCCAGGTGAACTCAGCTCCGGTAAACCCCATATCAATTAAGTCCAGCCTTTCCACCAAGTCTCTGAACCTCTCCGAGTCCGGGGACAACCCCCCATTATCACCATTCTTTTCCCAACTATGCAGAACACAATTGAAGTCACCGCCAATGAATATCAGCCCTTAAAAACCCGCATCCGCCTCCTCTAAATCTGTCCAGAACTGTCGTCTATCAGCCACATTGGGGTACGCATAGACGAACACAACAGTCACTTTGTGCCGACCAGCAGTGACTTCAGCGGCTATAAATCTTAAATGTTTATAGATTATGCTGACGTCCACATTGTCCCCTTTCCAAAGAAGCCAAACACCACCCCGGAACCCAACAACTTCAATGATCTCCCTATTGGAGAACCCCAACCTATCCCAAAATGCTTTCGCACGATCACTAGACAATTTAGGTTCAAAAACAGCAAAAATATATCAACTTTGTGATGGCAACTCATGTACTTAACCGCCCTGCGAAACTCGTCGCCACCGGCCCCGCAGCAGTTCCAAGTAACGCAATTCATTGAGATGGGTGGGCGATTGATGCTGAGTCAGGATCGGCACCTGCCGTCTCCCTATCTTCCTCTATCATCTCGGCTTCTCCCCCGGTAATACTCTCCTGGACTGTCACCAACCTCATGCTCTCCTCCATATTGGTACAATCGTCGTCGGCTTCAAGACTTCCCTGGTTGATCTGACCATGATTCACAGGGCATTGGCTCCCCCACCGGCCCTCTGATGGCATTGGCTCTCTCGGCAACAGTCAAAGGGCTTCACCTTCCACACCCAATCGGGCCCATCCTGCCTCCTTCTTTTAACCGGGCCTGAATTAGCAGTCCCACTCAGCCAACCAACATTAGGCCCCAACTTTCTATTCCCAACCTTATTATTCCCAACCTTATTATGGCATTTCCTAACAAGCCCCTCACCCACTACCAACGGTCCCGCATTGAAGAGACATGTCTTATTAAATTGATCAATATCCTTCCCAATCTCAGTCATAATGGTTGGACTTCCTTCCACATTAACCTTCTCCATAACTGTTTTTCCTTTGTCAACCGTCCCGGGATTGTCACCCCATCATTACCCACTCCGTTACTTTCGGCTTCCGCCGCTAATGGGGTGAAGTTGTTTTTGGCATGGCCTTTCTGCTTGTCGTCACCCTTGGTCACACCGGCGGTAGCTCTGACCCCTGAGGTTTCCCTTTTGAATTTCGTCGGCGCCTCGGGCATCCATCCATGGTCCATAGCAGCCGTTGCTTTCCTCCTTCATCCCCTCCATGGGACAATTGTCCGAATTTTTGCCTCCCAAAGGAGCAGATGGCCTATCATTGGTTTGCATATTAGTCCCTTGACTCTCTGTCCCGGCATCGGCTCCTTTGCCTTCCTTCGGGCATTGCATAACTAGATGTCCATACCGGCCGCACCTGAAGCAGATCTTGTGATGTCCTTCGTACTCTAGAAAATAACGTTGATCGTTTATAGTGATTGTGCCCTTGAGCGGCTTCAGAAGATCAACCTTCACACAGATGCGGGCATACCTTCCCCTACTAGAGAGCAGAGTCCTATTGTCGACCTTGATCGGGCTCCCAATACCAGGGACTATCTTCCATAGAACTTCCTCTTTATAGAACATGATAGGTAACTTAGCAATCTGGACCCACGTCGGCGATGTGGTGTGCGGTCCTTTTCTGGATCAAATTCAGGACACAAAGCTCTAGTGATCAAATAGTAGCCGAAGATCATCCAAGGGCCCCCAGTCAAAGCATTGCAATAGTCGTAATCATTATCGAATCTTACCACGTAATACCCGTTTGGAAGATCAACCAAGAACATGCGCCCTCTAGGTCTCCAGATTTCCTTCAGCTTCTGTTCCATTGTATCGTACGGAACAAAGCCTCCTAGCAGTTTCACGATCACCGAAGACTTCCATGCCGACGCCAAAACATCCATCACTTCTTGTCCAATCTCAATGACTGGATCCCCTTCTTCGCCATTCGGAAACGAAACAGAGACCTTCCCTTCCAGGAGCCTCGGTGCGAGGGTCGGCTTACTTGGATGTCCATTGCCCATGACTGTGTGCACTACTAGAATACTGCAATTAGACATCATGTGATTTAAGTCTGTCAAACAAATGCCTGATGTTAAATTAGTCTATTATATCAGTTTTTAAATTTGTGATGTTGAACAAAAAATATACATCAGTTCGATTTTTTGACAGATGTTAAATTGTTCATTAAAAATAAATTAAAACGCGCGATTTTAAATTTTCTAGTCCGGAAGGCGCGGAAATGAAACACTTGGAAAAAAATTAGAGGATTTGAAAACCCGCTCAAACATACGTTGAAATACTTGAAAAAAAAAATAAAGGATTCCTTTTATTCCTCTATTCCTCCAAATCAAACACCCCTCCCTCACTCCTCGAAAACCCTCACCGCCATTCCAGAGTAGTGGAGCACCACCTCCATCGTCGGGGTCTTCGCCACCACAAGATCTACCCACCCTCCCCCAAATCCCCGCCTCCCCTTCCTCTCCCTCTCTCCAGATGAGAGGTCGTCTGCTCTGCTCTCTCTCTCTCTCTCCATTATCGTCATCACTGAACCATCACGCCGATGGTGTTCTCCTCCTTGTGTACTTCCGGCGGTGTCTCCCTTCCTCAGATCTGAGTTGATTCACCGATGTTCTCCTCGTCGGTCGCCACTTCCATCATTATGTGGGAAAACTCTTGGTGAAATTCAGGTAACCCATGTGAATCCATCTCCTTTCAATTCGCGAGCCCTAAATTGATTCGCGAGCCCTCTCTCTGTCGACTTCTCAAATCCACGGTAAGCTCTCTCTCTCTCTCCATCTCTCTGTTGAAGAATCTACGGTTTGTTATTTGCTGCGATTTTGGGTTCTTAAAATTAATCGATTTTGGGTTCTTCTTGTAGATCTAGGGTTTGTTGTTTGCTGTATCTGTTTGATCTCCGTGCCAGTATTTGAGAGCACAGACCAATTCTTTCTTTTCCCCCTCTGGATATTCTCCCTCCTCTTCACTCAGATCAGACTCCAAATCCTTCTCATTGTTACAGCTGCTGCTTGAGGAGGATTTATTCAACCTGCAACTTCTCCTGACTTCTTGATGTTCAGTCTCCTGGGTGCCTTGCTTTTATACTGCTTTTAGTCTTTTCTTTCCCTACAAACTTTTCTTTCTGGAGGTTCATACACCCAGTTTGTTCTTGATTTTGGTTTCTTTCATCCCTATTGTCTTGTTGATTCCTTTCAGCCTCAATATCCTTATTATGTTCAGCTAATACATGCCATCTGTTCTGATTCTATTGAGGTTTTAAATCTGACATGATATGTGAATCATAAAATTGCTGCAAGATTTGTTGGATCCAAGGCTTTCACTTCCAATTGTTATCAAACCTCGTGTCTGTTTTGATTCTATTGGCAGTTAAGTTTTACACCTCAATCTACAAGAGTTTGTTATATGTACACTTTTTCTTTAAAACCAATTAATGTGTTTTTAATGCATCGAATTCTTAGAGCCCTGTAAGTTTTACTGTTTGATGAGCTTTTTATTGCCCAGAATTCATCTAATGTATTAATGTGAATTGTGAAAATAGTGAGTCAGCTTTTTAAAATAAATAAGTGAAATCTTATATGCATGAAACGTGGCCAAACATACCCATCGTGAGGTGAATGAATTTTTGACTCACCAAATAATTATGCGAGATCAGTTGATTCTTATTACACCTTGTGTTTATCTGTAGATGTTTCTAAGTGTTATCCATTTGTTTAGCCCAGTAGACATCATTCCTGAAGGTACTCTTTTTGCATATATCTGCATTTCCGAGCTCTCTTCAAGAACCAAGCTCCAAGTGATTCAGTCACCTAACTGTTCTTTTTGCTTTATGTTGCTTCCATTTTATAGTACTGGAAGAAATTGGTTTGCTTGATGATTTTATCTGCATTTCCGAGCTCTCTTCAAGAATCAAAATATGATGCAGTCTGATGCACAATGCTGCTGGGAAAGCTGAGTAAAAGCAACATCGAGAGAGGTAACCATATAGATATTGCAACACTCAGTTCTACCTTCTGGTAAACTTGATGGATTTTGTATAATACTTTGTTCTTGCTTTTCTAATGTGCTAGTTATAATTTATAGGTTATCAAGCTTTGACCCAATTACAAAATTTGTGACTGCTGGCAAGTTTTGCAGATATGTAACTTGCATCTGTCTATTTCTCTCTGCATATTATGCCTATTAGCAGTCCATACACTCAAAATGCATGCAGAATGGTCATGAGGAGCATACCTTCTTCCTCTATATTATTTTGATACTTTTGTCTTGAGATTCAAGTATCTCTTTATAATTTGACATTTGTCAGCTTGAGTTACTTGAGTTCACAACTAGTTTTAATCTGTTTACTTCTTTGATGGTTATAATCGCAGGACATCTTTTTAAGAAGGTCGAATTGAGTGAATCATCGATCTTTGGCTGAAGGAATTGAGTGAATCACTAATTCCTTTTCTCTACCTTATTCTTACCGTTGGCTTTATCCATGGATGGTAGATCCTTCTATAACTCATAATTTTTTATTTCTTTTGCTAAAAATGGATAGTATAAACGAGGCTCATTTGACATGGCTCAACGATTGTACAAGATCAACATCCATCAGATGCCACTCCTCCTCGAATGCTACTCTGATTTTTAGGTAAACCACTCTTCAATACCTCTTCACATTAGATTTTTGCTGCTATGCTTTGACACCTTTTTTTTCCTCCTATATTTTCTTTTAACTCATGGTTCGATGCGTGTTTTTGGTGCTATACTTTGATGAGTTTTTTTATGCTATGTTTTTGATGCTTTGAGTGGGAGAGAAGATTATTTGCTTTTGTCTCCCCACGCCTCAAAAGTCAGATCCGCCTTCTCCGACATCCTTCCATGGCCCAAGATCCGTCACACTCTGCATCTGCTCACTCTCATAGCTGCTGCAGTGTTGCTGTTGCTTCTTTAATTTCAATTTCTTTTTGTATGAGTAGGAGGTCTTGCTTGTTTGGCGAGTTCTTTCTTTTCTCTCTAAGCAATTTTAAGTTTATTATATGCTTCCTTGTATATCTCTATAGGTTAAACCCTTGGTGGAATGAGATTTTTTCTTATCTATGTACACTATTGTTATCTTTCCTTTAAGCCTCAGCTGTAGTAGGGTACCCAGACTACATAGTTTTAGTGTTTGGAGGTGTGCCCGGTCATCTTAAAGGCTACCAAACTATCCTTTGTACCCATCATTTAAAAGTACTCATCATTTGTAGAAGTGTATCTTTTAAGTATCTATCATTTGTAAAACATTTGTAAATGTCGATTTTGCGTTTATTTTAATATATATGTTCATTAAAGTATGTCGTCATTTGTAAAACATTGGATTACAAATGAAAAGTGTTGTGCTTGAATAGCTATGAAATCAAACCATCATACAAAGACAGATGTTAGCGTTATTATAGACATCGTCTAAATAATCTAAATCAATGTGTAACATATATTTTTACATCACAATATTAATATAAATTGATATATATTGCTAACAACATCATCTTTATAAAAATCTAAAATGATGTCTATAACATTTAGTACATCTGTTATGTATATATTTAATATGATAGATTGTTTTAAAACAATAAAAATCACAAATTATATATATGAAATTAATATACACAAAATCAATATAATAAAAAAGATGTCTATTTTCTTTTAATACATTGATTATTTTAAAAATAGTGATGTAAATGTAAAATTTACGCTTGGTCTGGACATCTTCAGAAGCTTATAAATGAAAAAAAATGAGGCTTTAACAACAAGTGAACATGTCAAAAATAAATTTAAGGGGCTGATTTATATCTATATTCAAAATAAAATAGATGTTTTAACCAAGAAAAGACATCGGTTTTAAACCGATGTGAAAAAAGTTGATCTTTTACTACACGCACAAAGAGATCGGAAATTTTTTTAAAAGACATCTGTTCACAACAGATGTCTAATTGCATTTTTCTAGTAGTGGTGACGCCAAGATTTCGTGTTATCTGACGGATCGTCGGGCGGCCGAAGCCTATCACAGTTCACCGTAGGCGGCGACGGAGAGGACACGAAACTTCCACTCGGAGCGCTCATGACTTTTTATTTGCAAAAAACTAGAGCGAAGGGATTCTATTGCGCTTAAAAGTTACTTGATTTTTGAAAAACCGTGTTAGCCATTAGGTTACAACTAGTTGTTCTTTTTCTTATTTGTTAAATCTTTCCCCCAAATTTCTCATGATCTCTTTAATGTCCCTTGTTGTTTCTATAATGTCATTCGTAATATCTTCCACCTTTTGAGAGTGAATGCAAGATCTTTTAATGAATTCACACTTGAAGAATAGATGTGCCTCATCTTACACTTGTGCATCACAAAAAGGTCAATCATTTAATTACTCAATTTAAAGAGTTTTAAACAATCGTGAATTAAAAATCCATTTTAATATCACATTTCTTTACAAAAACATTATTCATTATAGTTTTTTATTTTATTTCATCCTTTCATATTTTTTATTCACAAACTTTTAACATTTTTTCATATAAAAAGTAATGTAAAGTTTGATTATGAGATAATACATTTCAATTAGAGCAACTTTTTTCAAATTGCAATTTAAGAACATCCTCAACTATGGGTGCCCCAAAACATCTCTTTCATTTCCTCATTTGTCCACCTCACTTCTCAGTTGTCACTAAATTTATTCCCAATCATTTTTCGCTCATCGAAATAGTCGGGTTCCCAATAATCTCATCTCATCACTTTTTCCATCTCATCCCCAATTAGAGGTGGCAATCGGGCGGGTCGGATCGGGTTTGGGTTCGGTTAGTCGGGTTTCGGTCATTCGGGTTTCGGGTAATGTCTAATAATTTGCTCAATCGGTTGGGTCGGGTTCCGGTTTCGGTTGTATCGGGTTTCGGTTATTCGGGTTTCGGTTATTCGCGTTTCGGTTGTAACTGGGTTTTCATTATTTCAATATTCATTTTAAAATATTTACTAGATTGTAGCTTAAAGTTCGGGTTATTTAGGGTTTCGGTTATAACGGGTTCGGTCTTAATGGGTTTCGGGTTAATCGGATTCGGTTCATTCGGATTTCGGGTCCAAAATGGACGGGTTGTATCGGTGTTCAGAATAATCGGTTTCGAGTCGACCGGGTCGGGTTTTCGGGTTCGGGTCGGGTTTTGCCAGCTCTATCCCCAATATAAGGGAAAAAAAGAAGAAAAGAGAAAATGATTTATTATAGGAACATGTGGCATCATTTGATTAAGGCACCTTAATATATCAAGACACCTCAAAAGTGGGGAGGTTGTCAACAATGATCGAGCTGCCCAAATCGGATGAAAAAAGTAAAATCATAAGGCTAACTCTGAAGTTGCTCTGTTTTTCGTACGGCGTGCCACGTGGCGCACTGTGCATTTTTCAAGATCTAAAAGAATTTAGTGATTTAGCCAAAGTGGGGTAAAGTCATTGTTTGAAGCATCGACTTAATATTTTTATAAAAATCAATTTAAATGAAAAAAAGGTAAAAAGAGGGGGGGGGGGGAAATATATATATATATATATATATATATATATATATATATATATATATATATATATATATATATATATATATATATATATATATGGGTTCCTTTTATTTCTTTTGGAAAAAGGTCATTGTTTGAAGCAGCGACTTAGTATTGGATGTGCCGAATTATTTTACTATTTTTCCTAATAAATGGGGTAGTTTTATAATTGTTTTCAACCAATAAAAAAAGGCAGACTATAAAGAGGACCATAAAGATGAACTAGAAGATTCTCACTGGCTCAGTGCCATGCTCTATTGATGATGGGCCCCACCACCCAGCACTTTTTTTTTCCTAAAGAGGCCCACCACTTTAACACTCTTGAGTGTTAATCAAGGACACTGAATTAAAAATAAAATAAAATAAAAAGGAAGAGTCGTTGTTTTCGTGTGTATTTTTTTTCTCCTTTTTAGTCTTTTTTCAGTTAAACTAATTTTTTTTACAAAAATAATAATAAGTCGATGTACATCGACTTTAGTCTTGTACATTTTTTTTTTACCTTGGGGTAAAGTCGTTGTTTCACTTTGGCAGTTAGGGTTGTGCATCGGTCTAAAACCGAACCGAAACCGAAAATTTCAAAATTTCAAACCGAAAGCCGAACCGAAAATATTAGGTTCGGTTCGATTATTTACCGGTTTGGTTTGTGTTCGGTTCAGTTTTAACATAATTGAACCGAATTTTCATAATTTTTTTTAAAGTATAAAAATATATATATAATATAGTATATATACACATTCCAAAATATGTGTATGTATTCTAAAATATGTGTACGTACATATTCCAAAATACTTTAAAGTATATAAATTTTAAAATTTTAACAAATACAGTATATATACATATACAATTATACATACACATGCAAATCTAGTGTATATATGTGTATTTATATACAATGTATTTATACAATGTATATACTACATACATAGTATGTATACACAGTATGTATACAAATACAGTAAGCATATGTGTATATATAAAACATACAAATATATATATACAATGTATTTATGTAGTGTATGAAAAAATTCGGTTTAACACAAACCGAACTGAAACCAAAAAATGGAAATTCTCTAACCGAAAGACTTCGGTTAGGTTCGGTTCGCTTTGTGATGGTTCGGCCCAAAAATTCGGTTTGAACCGAATCATGCACACCCCTACTTTGGCTAAATCGCTAAATACTTTCAAATCTTGACCATTTTCCTATTTTCTTTCAGGTTTTTGGCTAATCCGAAAAAAAAAATCTGGAAAATAACAAGCGAGATACAGAGGAAGAATGACCGGGGATTCACTTGACATAAGCAGATACTTGTTTACGAACTAAACATGATTGTTAAGGGGCTGATACAACGCAAACCACAAGTTGAACCACACATTTATTTGACAATTACGTAGTAGGCGAAAGCTGCACAAACTAAACAGGCAGCAGCTCACTCTCTAATCAGAATCATCTGGTATCAGCACAACGGATCCAGATGTTTTCCTGCCCTCAAGGTCTGCGTGGGCCTGTGCTGCTTGAGAAAGAGGGTACTTGTGGTTCACCCGGACTCGAAGAACACCAGAAGTTATGTTTGCGAACAGTTCTCCCGAAGCTTCCAGGAGCTCGTCTCGGGTAGCGTTGTACTGCATGAGAGATGGCCTTGTCAAGTACAGAGATTTTTTCGCTAGTGCTGGTATAGGAACCGGATCTGGTGTCCCGGATGACATTCCAAAAAGAACCATGTGTCCGCGGACCTTTAAGCACTCTAATGAACCCTGCATGTATAAATCTTTATTGCCTTTGTAGTGAAATCTTATTTCGGAAAACCATGGCTTTAAGGCTAGGTGCTCTATCATCTTATATGAATCTTATTCAGTATTTTAGGGGAAAACGAATTCAGTTACCTCAAAGGTGTCTTTTCCTACAGAATCATATACAACATCGACTCCTTTCCCTGATGTTATTTCGTTGACCCGAGAGACAAAATCCTCTTGCTTGTAGAGTATGATATGATGGCATCCGTCGCTTTTAGCCTGTTCAGCTTTCTCCTCAGTTGAGACTGTACCAATGACCGTGGCCCCAAGGGCATTTGCCCATTGGCATAACAAAGACCCAGTACCACCAGCGGCAGCATGGATAAGTACTGTATGACCAGGCTGAACCTGTAGTTTTATAGACTTAAAACATCAGCTCCTATGCATTCATGCCATTAGCGCTCAGTTATTTCTCGACATATCCTGACAGCTAGCAAGTATCTTGAAAAGATCCAAATATGAACAAGCAAATCATAATTGTATAAGCTTACCTTGAAGCACCGGCGGAGTAAGTATTGTGCAGTCATGCCTTTAAGCATAACAGATGCAGCAATAATGGGATCAATAGATGATGGGACAGGAACAACTGCAGAAGCTGGAAGAACCTGCTGTTCGGCATATGCACCCATTGGGTTACCACCATAAGCAACGAGATCTCCAACCTTTCGCCCGGTCAGTCCTGGACCAACAGCTATCACCTCCCCAACTGCCTCCATTCCTGCATTAGGTAATTTGTTCAGTGTAATACTTGTATGTAGCAAAAACTAAAGAACAGTAGCCATTACCTAACTATGTCTTGGCGCATACTAAGCATGTGTATGCTGTATCTGGGCAAACTAGTTACTCCTTGTTTTGAGGAAAATGAGATTTGGCTGTTAGTAACAGATACAAGATTGGAGTATTTGTATGCCGTGCCTGAGCAAACTATTTACTCATTGTTTTGAGGAAAACGAGATTTGGCTGTTGGTGAAAGATATGAGACTGGAAATACTGTCTTTGATATTGGCTCATGTGGATGCCAACACTATTCTAGTTGTTCTAACACCTTTACAAGCTTTACCCATGTTGATTTCAAACAAAATATCTGTATACCTAATACTCTAATAGCTAAATAATACTGCCCTGCGACATTTATGTTGGGTGATTGGGTCACACACCAATTGCAAACATAACACAAAACAGTTCTGTTCAACCTGATATGTCTAATTCCTTAATCATGTATGCTGCATTTTTTCTATCTTAAAGCAAATCAGGATTCATTTTGATCAAAGAATTGTGATCTATAATGCCACTGCGAAACACCTTCGTACGGTGTATCTATGTATTATATTTCTGGCATGGTGAAGAACATTAGTATACTTGATCCCGTGTATTGAAGGAAAGGAAAATCAGTGTTAGTGGCATTTAGGAACTTCTAAACAGTTGTGATGTAGGGGTTGATGAACTGTATTAGCATGTTTAGGAGCACCAACAGGAAATGAATTGTATTAGAAAGCAACCCAACCTGGAGTGAAAGGCATTGCTGCAGGCTTGTATACTCCTTGGCGGAAATAAGTGTCAATGAAGTTGAGCCCGACGGCCTTGTTCTTCACTCGGATCTCGCCATCTCGTGGATCGCCTATCTCCACATCCTCCCATTTGAGCACCTATTCTCCAAAAGCACAAAACATGTATCATCATAACTAACAAAATAAGAAAATCCCAAGCATTGACCAAGTAACAAGCTGCAAAATGAGTTCCTACATATACAAGGAGAAACAATTCAATTGAAGGATCAAGGAAGTAATTGATCAAAGTGGAAGTACTGTATAAAAACTATAAAGCATAGCAAGATCAGAAATTCAAAACCCATATAAAAAAGGGTCAGTCAGTTCATTTGGGCATTTCAGCAAGCAGATGGAGTGCACCCCAAACAAGAACCACAATTTACTGAAAAAAAAAGTGAAATAAAAGAATCAGTGACCTCGGGGCCACCGTGCTCATAAACCCTAATAGCTTTGATCATTTCTGCAGGTGAGGACGACTGAGCTCTCACAGCAATCACTAGCCTGCGTGAGGCGACTGCTAGCAAGGATCTTGGTGATGGTGGGGTGAGTTGACCCAAGTGATGGCAACCAAGTGGTGTTGCTAATCTAATGAAGGATGAAGCCATCAGTGTTGGGGATTCAATTAGTTATATGCTGACTATCCACCTCTTGAATTGGGGGTATTTTGGGGTTTTGGGGTGATTGGTGATGCAAGCGATGATGATTATTGAACGCCCTCGTCGCTTTCCCAAATTCGCAAAGGACAGTAATTCAAGGGTTTATACTTTATACACCTTTCGATTGTCTAGATTTCAGTTATTTCAGATTTTTTTAATTATTATTTTAACATTTATTTTTAAAATTTAACTAAAAATTAGTATTTAAAATTATGGTTAAAGCGAAATCAGGTCTAAATTGAGTTTTGATTGAATAAAGTTCAATTCATCTAAGTTATGATTAGTTTCAATTATCATGTTATTTGAATGTCCATGCAGTCCATGCTTACGTTCATGTTTCTTGGAATTGTACAATTAATCAAGGGTCTATTTTCCTCTCCTCATTAAGGGGGTGGGGGTGGGGGTGGGGTGGAAAACGTAAGGTGTTTGGCTCCGAGATGGAATGAGTGGAGGTGGCGCCAGATCGGGGAAGGAAGGGGTGGAGATAGGGGAAATTTGCCTCCCTGTGAGGGCAAGGTGGAGGGGGTGGAACGGTTTTTTATCCACAAATGTCCCTCTCCTTTCAGTCGTCTTTTCTCTGCATTGCAATTGTACCAAGCAGACATCAAGCAAGTCTACAAAACGAAAGGCCCCAAGGAAGCAGCTCGCCACCAAGGCCGCCATGAAGTACGCCCCAGCCACCGGAGGAGTGAAGAAGCCCCATCGTTTCCGCCCAGGCAATTGCCTAATGGTTGTTGCGCCAGCCCCACGTCAAACATTGGCTTGGATCTCGCTCCAGGGCCGTCTCGTCGGCTCAGAGGAAGCCAATTCCACTAAGGCAGTCGGCATTAGCGGCTCGAGCGCTAGAAGAGGTGGTGACTTGGGAGCTTGTCAACCCCATCCATCGCATCCAGTGGCCGCCGCTAACTCGGAGAAGAATCGCCGGATAGGATTTGTGAATTGAGAATTTGTGTTCAATGTTCCATTAAAAAAGAGGATAAAATTGGTATTTCAACATAGAGCATTAATAAATAGTCATCCAAACACCATAGGAGATATTTTCCGAAAATAATCTTCACCAAAAACACAGCCTAACTGAGATGATTCCTCACCCAGACAACCACATAAAAACTCAAAACCCAATTCCATATATTAACCTACTGGTAGATCTATTTTATGAACTGAACAATTCGAGCTCACTCGATATCAACTCGAAAAAATCTCGACTCGAGCTCGTTCACTTACCTAAACTTGAACGGTGAACAACCAGAGGTTGAAATTTCAAAGAGGAAAAGTACAAACGGTCATCATCTACTACTTCATCTTTGCAGGGCCCTGCAAGCGAAAAGAGCAATACATACAAAAGTAACAAATAAATAAGTAGAACACCAAACTGCAAGCTTATTGTCTCATATTTACAGCGCTAACTCGCTAACAGCATTCCCGCTAATTCTACCCGCCACCCTTCCTGAATTGCCATTTCATCCAGGCCAGCCTTGCAGTATTTCGCGACATGGCTAAGAACATAGTGCTCATGGCATCCTTCACAAGGGCAGTAACCGAGAAGCACCATAGTGGCGATCCTTCAACCATCAGACCTTCATTCAGCATTTCTTCTATGACCTCCATCACCAATGTTGCTTTTGCCCGTGGTTCAGATGAGTCCGCTGCTGAGGTAGCCTCTGGCGAACACATTGGCAACACCTTCTGATTTGTTTGTAATGGAAGTGCAAGGTTTTGCTGGTGAAGTGTAGACCCGTCTGACTGCCTAGTATTGCGTTTACCTGCAGGGGGATTCGAAGGTGGTTCGATTGTCCGCTTTTGTTTTCTGGGTGGGCTAGAAGGCAGACAAGAAGTAGGTGTTTCAGGATCTGGTGAACTCATTTCTCTAGTTGTGTTTTGCTTGAGTTGTGGGTCATTGTTGTCAACATCAATGTTGACGACGTCTTTGAATTCAGACTTCACCTTCATCTTTCCATCTCCAAACCCGGGAGGTGGATCCGTCAATGGTGTCACACAGTGCTGCCTTGTGGAGACGATTCCCCCGAATATATCATCCCACACTTCTTCGAGGTCCGGGGGTACACCATTCTTACGGAACTTCCTGAATTCGCCATTCTCCTGTTACATGAAACAAAAGATGTCATGATAAAGCATCGAACATGAATCCAACAATGAATAGAACTGGTTTCACAGCTGTAAATAATACCTTGATTTTCTTGGACCACCACTCATTTGAAGCCACTATATGACCCTCAACAGGATCCCATTCAAAGCCAGCCTTGCCCTGCTTCAATTCTTTCCATAACTTCCATTTAACCTTCATTCCAGCGTATTTGTTTTTCAAAGTTTCCCTGCCACATTTCTTCCCTACAGTTGCCTCAAATTGGGCAGTAAGGTCAACCCAGCTAAATGGTTGACCCCGACCATAGTTGCTTTGATATTGACGAAGCATGGCTATGAACGACCACATTAACTTGTCGTTCCACGGGAATGTCTTTTCTTTTGCTAGAGGCATACCAAACAAAGCCATATTATAGTCACACTCGTCAGGCTGTGAGCAGATCCTACAAGGAAAGAAATATAACAACCTACAGTGAAAGAACTGGAAGCAAAACAAACACAGTTTGTTATGTCCGACAGTGATTATCAAACCAGAGAAGCAAATGTTATCGAGTCCAAGATCACTAGAACACACAGAAGACAAGATCACCTACTTCATGTATTACTTATGGTGTGCTACAACTGAACAGCATACATAAGAAAACATCAATGTACAGGCGCAGTTGAAATCGGTAATGCATAATGGAGACTATCAAACAGTAACTCTTCAAGTCAGCCCATAAACATTACCGACTAGACAGAACATAAGATAACATACAACAAACTATGAAAACTCCTAGTCCTCACATCACATGGTACAGTTTTAATGCATAAATCCTTGATAATAATTACTAAATGAGATCGCATCAACTGACCATTGGATCAAAGACTGCTTCAGCAAGGCCAAAAGTGTTCTTCACCAGCCAAACAAGAGCAGAAATCTAATTCAAATTTTGGTTGATTTTAACTTGGATACAAAAATGAATGGAGCTGTCAGATAATATATCTAAATGAAGCGGGAATAACAATATCAAACTTACACAAAGCGCCAAACACTACGCTTCCCAACCTAAACAAAACATCTGCACAGTGAATTAATGGCTAAAAATCACAAAAACAAAAATTGCATGAACAATAACTTACCCGTTACAAAAGACACCCCCCAACACTTGCGAAAACCTTGCAACCACAACCAGGCAACTCTGAGCAGGTACAAAAGACACCCCCAACACATGCGAACATCTTATGAACACAACCAAAAAAGTATGAGCATGAACGACAACTCCTCCAACCACGCCGTCCAAAAACCAAACCCTGGGCCTAATCTAATGTTGCAGTGGCTAACTGTTGTGGTCGTGCTACATGGTTGGGGTTCTTGGGAATTTGGGGAAATGAGCTTCGGCCCTCCTTCGTTGGAAACTTTGACTAAGATTGAACATACAGGCTACATGCCCTAAATTAAGCTACCTTATTATTGCCCATTATAGGATTTCCACCCTTTGACCTACCCTCAAACCTTCAAATGCTAACCACCCAATATGGTTTCAACTTAGTTTGCACAAAATAAAATTTACTCTCACAACAAACTACTCAAGCCAATACCAAAAACCCTACTTTTACCAAACACACATAAATAGGGTGTGGGTAGGTTGTATAACAAATAAGTCAGGTTCATGTGATTAACACTCCACAACTTACAAGTCAAGCATGCCAGCCTTTTGCTGAACCCGTATGCGAAGTTATAAAATGATGCACCTCAGGAATGATCAAAACTTTACAAAGCTTTATATTATAAGACAATTAAGAAGTGAGCTAAGGCTTTCATATTCATTTAGTAACACAGATCAAAGAGTTCTGGCAAGTATTCAATGTAATTTTTCATACAGCAGGATACAAATTTCTGACATATAAATGCCCTTTATTTTCAACCAAAAACATCAAAGCAATTGCAAATCTCAGACACTACAAGAAGCATAAAAGCATCTTTGATCTGCATTAATCCTGAATTCCAAGAACAAATGAAAAGCACATCAAATGAAGTACCTGACCATCTGGATCTCCTTTTGCTTGAACCCACATTTCTCATAAAACCCTCTGTTCTCACTGCTGCAATCAAGGATCACCTTGTAGCATCCCCTCGACTCGGCATGCTCTGTGAGGAAATCGACCACCTTCTTCCCCAGCTGCAAGCCCCTGGAATTGGAATCCACAACCACGTCCTCAATGTGACCGACTTTTCCACAATTCCGGATGAACTTCCTCTCGATGAACACGCACCCGGTCGCTATGATCTTCTTCGAATCCTCATCTTCAATCACGCAAATGAGGTGATCGTCACCGTAGGAGCAAAGCTCTTGGAAGCGGTCCTCGAATGCCTTGTCAGAGAGAGAGTCGCAAGTAGTCAGTTGCTGGAGAAGCTCTATGAAACCCTTGCCTTTGTCGGTTATCTCGAGTCTCCTGACTTTGAGGTTGTGATTTGACTCCTTGTCCTTGCCAGTGTCCATGTCTTCTCTGGAAAAACACAGATTAAAAAAAAATCAAATCCCCGAATTTCTCAACGAAAATTCCAAACCAAATACCTAATCTAATCGATCCGAATTTGGGATTAGGAGTAGTAGAGGACCAACATTTGGGACAGATGGATTTTTCATTCGGATAACGTATTTATCCATGATCCTAGTCAAAGTAAATACAATTGCACAAAAAACATAATTCAATATCAAATTCAAGTTCAACCCACAACCAAATTTCAGATTTCAATTTAGACTATTTGAGAATTCAATTTCCAGGCACAAATTAGGATATTTGAGATTTGAATTTGAAGGCAGAAATTTCAGATTTCCATTTACTGTATGTAAACGGAGAACTGGCAATAGGCAACAGGGAGGAATAGAGTTTTAGGGAAAACTTACTGTGAAATTGTGAACGGGAGAAGATGGGGCTTGGCTATGTTGAACGGACACGGCAGTTGAAGGCGTGTCCCGTATCCGACACAGTATGACGCGCGGAAACGGCCGGGAACGCCGTCGACACGACTGAATTAGATCGGACACGGGTCGATACAGTTTGAAAACGGCCAACGTCGACGAAAAGAGGCTTGAGAACTGAGGGTGAGAGGCACTGGAGCTGCCAACAGAACTCCGAGAGAAAAATGGAATAATTAGAGAAAGAGAAAACTAATTAAAACACCCCATTTAGACATGGTAAAAATATATTCTCAACTTTTAAATGTAATAAAAATATCCTAACATTTGAGGATAGTGATAATATATTACCGCGAGTTTTCTCACGGGTCAAAAATGCTGACAAGGCAGCCTACGTGGATTGTTTTTTTTACATGACAGCCTTCATGAAAACCTTTTTTACAAATTAACACTAAAATTGAATTTTTTGAACGATTTCCTTAGGGAAAAAATAAACCGACACCAAAATTAAACTCGAAAAACTGAAATTGATTCAACCAAACAACTAATTCTGCCAAAATTGCCTCAAATTAACACAACACGACTATTCCTAACACTAAACCAACAACAACGGCAACAACGTAGAGGGGAAAAAACAAAACTAACTCAACAAGTCCGTGAACGAATCACAGAGGAAGAAGATGTGGGAGGGACAACTCAAGATAGGCGACCACGAGGGAGGAAGACTGTCATTGAAGAGGAACCATGAGTTGCTCGGAAGATCTATAAAACAGTTCAAGAGGCGACCACGAAAGAAGATAGGAGGGAGGAAAAGGCGTTGGATATGAACCCGATCCAAATCTTTATTTTTTTCCTAAGGCAACCGTTCAATAAAACCCTTGACAAAAAAAATCCATGTAGGCTGCATTGTCAGTATTTTTGACTTTTTAGAAAACTCGTGGTAATATATTACCACTACCCTCAAAGATCGGGATATTTTTATTACATTTGAAAGTTGAGGATATATTTTTACCATACTCTCAAAGATGAAGGTATTTTAATTAGTTTTTTCTTTATTTTGTTTACATTTTTAATACCTAAATATGAATTTAAACCTGTAAAACATATTGAAACAACATTAAATCGCAGCCGTCCAGCTCCTTCAACGTGGTAGCCATGCAAAGAAGCGACCTGCAAGCGAATCGTGTGTCGACATGTATCCCCTTCCTTTGATTTTTTTGCAGCTGCGCAAAGTGTCGCAATGCTGCGTTTCACATTTTCACGGGTATTATGCCATATTGTTTCACCTTGCAACTTTCAAAAAATTGTAATGGCCGTCTGCTCACCTGACACACAATTAATTTCCAATGCCTTTGATACTCCTCTAGTATCCTCTAGTATCGAATACTCCTCTAGTATCCCTACACAAAAACATGCCCTAAAGACTGCCCACACCTCTGCTTTCTCCGCGGGCAAAGCCCTTTATGAATGAACCCAAATAATCCCTGACAATCTCCTGATATCCCGGGATTCCCCTTCGAGGCCCCATCAGTACGTATTGAGTTTCATCCACCCCACCTCCGGAGGTTCCTAATTGACAAGTGACATTTCTTGTACGATGTCCAAGGTCGATGTTCTTCGCCTTTTTTTAGCTGCCCTGCTCTAAGCGGACACTTGTTGCCATGCTAAATAGAGTGAATTTCAAAATCCGAAACCTTGTTTAAAGCTCTGTTTATTATTAAATTTTGTTTTGGAGATTATTTGGGATTTGTAGAGTTTTTAGGAGATGAAGATTATTTTTGTAGATTAAAGAGATTTTGTAGATTGGAAATTTTTTTTGTTAAAAATCTATTTCTGGTGCTTGGTGGGTATAAGATTGTGATGTATTTTTTAGGATAGAAATGTCCTGTTTGCCCTTGGCTTAATACCCTTCCAAACCTATGGTTGTCGTCCTCATTCCCACACAGAGTCCTCCCTCTATTGCTTCGGTTGGGAGCTTTGCAATTTTAGCTTCACCCCATCACGTCCAGTGGCCGAACTTGCGTGCAGTTGGGTGTCCCAATCACCCAGAAGTTGGCCATCCCGGCTTTGTCGATCAGGTGGTGCGCCGTGACAGCAGAAGAAGCTTCGAGGCATCAGCGGCGGTGGCAACGCGGTGGTGTTGCAGTACGGTGGGAGCTTCTTCGCTCTCAAATGGGAAACCATAAGGACGATCGATGAAGACGACGCCTTTCTCGTTGATGTCTTCCCTTCAACCCATATCTGATTACAGCGCTTACGTCGAACTGTTGCTATTAGCGGCACCGATTCATTCGAATTTCAAGTGTTGATTAATGCCTTCCCTACCCTCTTAACTCAAAGCCACCTTCAATTAGGACTAAAAAAACAGAGATCTTGTCGGTTTTGATTTCTCGCCATCTCCCTTTTTTTTGTGATTGCAAATCTACCAATTCATCAGACTTGAAGAACCAATGGACAAGGCACAACCTTGAAGTATACTCCGTATATGCTTATAAATTTATATCTAATTCAATAATCTGTAGAGATTAGTTATATACACATTGTTGGAGGTGATTATGAATGGAGAAAGGAGACGGAATAATGGGTCTCGAAAATGGGTGAGAGACAAGGGCAAGATTGGGTACAAAAAGGGCAAATATCTACCCATAATCTTCACAATCTTGGGGGGCAAGATTTCAATTTAGGGTGTGTTTTCCTGCAAAATTTAAAGTGGTGAAGGGATGGAGACGGTGGGTGGAGGACACCTGCACCGTTTGGTAGGAGTTGAAGGGGGTGGGGGTGGGCGGCGAATCAGGGGTGGAAGGGGGTGGAGGTGGAAGATTTTTCCCACCTGGGGGGGGGGGGGGGGTAGGTGGACAGGGTGGAGAGGGCGAGATCCACAAATTTTCCTTAAGAGATCTCACGTCCTCAACCCTAGCAGCCACTATGTTCCACAACGAGATTGAGAGAGGAGTGATTGCGAGATATTGAGTGCGAGAAGGAGAAACTCACATGGCAAATTCGCTCTGGAGCTCGGTCGAGAGGTCAGTCCACAGACGCGTTGTGCGCAGCACGGCGGTGGCGGCGGGCTCCCCTTCGATTGGCTTCGCCGACGGTGTAGCAGAGGCTCCGAATCTGGGTGTTGTTGGAGGATCGCTGGGTCAGTCGCCAGATTCAATTTCTCACTCTGGTCGAGCTGTTGTTGGTCAGGTAATTGGGGAGGAGAAGCTTATTTGTTAATTTATGATCGAGGGTAATATGGGTATTTTACATTATTTCCGCCTTAAATAAACTCCAATCAACCAAATACCATACGAGATACTTTGCGAAATTAATCTCCATCATGTCCATCTCGTAAAATATATCTTCACCCTTTCCACCCCTTAGAGCATCAACACTCATGGGTTTAACTCACCCATTTCCTTACCTTATTTCTCCCTTATGGATGTAGAGTAAAACCCATTATGGAAAGGGGAAGGGGCAACCTTAGTGCCATGGGATAACCCTACCCTTCCCCATTTCTTTTTTATTTTAAAAAAAATTATAAAAGTGTGTTATATATTTTTTTTATTAAGTAGGTTAAATTTTGATTGGTTAAAATATATAGTGGGGTATAAATATAGTTAAAAAAATAGTAATGGGGTAAACTTATGGATGTGGGATAAAAGTTATAAATTCTTAAAGGATGAGGTAGAGTTAGTGGAAAATGAGGTGTCAAAATATTACGAGGAGAGAGATGGATGGGGTTACCCCATGAGTGCTGATGCTCTTAGACCATGTGCAACAATGGGTTTTACTTACCTTATAGGTCTTAAAAAGTAAACTCATGGTTGCAAGCCAAACCTTAAAGGAAGAGGTTAGAAGGGGTTACCCTTCCCACTAAGGTAACATCTTCTACCACAAGTGGTCCCCACCATTTTATTACTATATTTATTTGATGTATTAATTATTCAAATGTATTTATAATATATATTTATTATTATTATTTTCAAATAATAATTATACCATTAATTTTATTTTATTTTTCCCCATAATTTGAGTATAATAATTATACCATTAATTTTATTTATCTTGACATATTATATTGTTTGCACTTCTTTTTTCATATTCCATTCTCATACATTAATGTAATTATTTTTGTTATTTGCTTATAATATAATGTTATTATTATTTTTATTTTTCATCTAATGTAATAAAAAAAATATTAATATCAATCACTTTTTAATTTTATTTATAAATAAAACTAATGAGATGGAAAAAGTAATGGAATAAGGTTACCCCATGATTGTAAGGTAAACCTCTTAGTAAGAGGTAGAAAAAGTACAAAATTATTTATAAAAAAAATTAAATGAAGTGTCAAATGATGATAAGAGGGTGAAAATAAAAACGGGGAAGAGGTAACCCCATGGTTGCTGATGCTCTTAAAATTAATCTCCACCCCTTAAAAAACACTTCGCGAGAAAACACAGCCTTAGCACGTGTTTGGCAAAAGGGTTGTTTTTTTAGGGGTTGTGTGTTTTTTAAGAGGTGGAGATTATTTTTGTGTATTATGGAGGTGTGGGGTGGAGTTTTTTTTAAAAAAAATAACCATGTAAAAGACCTGAATGATGTTTGGTGGTTATATGGTTTGGGAGATGTATTTATGGTGACAATTACTAAAATGCTCTTAATAATTGAGACTCACCTACCCGACCTTTGTATTTGCTGAACAACTATCGACTTCATTCTTCACCAATCGAAACCCTTTGTCGGACGGACAATGGCTCCTTTACACGTCGTTAAGGGTTGCCGACGCCGGTGTGGGTCACTGCGGCCTGGCAAGGATGAGGTAAACCCTCTCACTTTCGATCTCTGCTGTTCCGGTGTGTTGCCGTCGTTAATTTCAGGAAGCATTCCCGACATTGTCTTCGAAATTTGGGTGTGTGTGGCTTCTGTCTCGATCAGCACTAGTGGCCTCTTAGGTAATTTGTTGTTCAACTCTTCCTGCTCCTTCAATTCAATCAATTAGTATTATATGCTGTGAAATGAACTTGCTTGGTAGGATACAATTTTTCGCAACTCATGTACTGTTGTGCAATTGATTAGTATTATATGTTGTGAAATGAAATTATTGTCGGCTGCTGGATATTATGTTCATTGTGATGGACATTTTTTTGCAACTCATGTTCTGCCGCTTATTATTTGATATTAATTTCCTTTGTATGTATTGTCTGTGTTGGGTGTCTTCAAAGAATTAGAACTGCACAGACATTCAATTTAAACTTGTCTTGATTGTTGCAACCCATTCGAGAATCGGATAAACATTTGATCAACCCATTGCTCAAACAAGAATTTTCTGTTGCTGCAACCCATTCTCTTTTTCGGAAGTGAAGGTGTCAGCTATGTCATTTACCTTCTCTTGAATTTGGAAAACTCGTGAACATGACATGGGACCCTATATATTCATAGCAACTGGTGTTTTGTAATGTTGTGTTGTTTTCAGTACAACTTATGAAAGTAAACATCGCATCAAGCAACAAGCCCCCTCTAAAGGACAAGTCTAATCAATTGATGAGGAAGTTTTTGGAACTACTTCTCGCATATCAGCGTAAGTACGGTCGAGATCAGCAATTTAGTTGGGTTGGACTAACTACTCAATTTGAGGAAGCTACCATTAAGAAGTATGGAAATGAAACTTTGAAGAATAAGCATACCCAGATGAAAGAACGTTGAAGGGAATGGAAGGATTTGAAACATGGTGAGACCGGTCTTAGTTAGGACCATCGCTGCAAGTAAGGAATGATGGGAGAAGAAAATTTAGGTATTATTGTGTTTTTTCTTTGTTTGTCAGTTACATGTGCTCCGCTGAGTTGTTGATCATCTTCCGTACGTTTTTTCTATAGCAGAACGCAAATTATAAAAAATTCCGAAAGAGGGGAATCCCACCGGACCTAGAGGACTTGTGGGACCAAATTTATGGAGGGATTGTTGCCACGGGGCAACATGTGTGGCTCCCTCGATGGATTCGGCACATGCGCATGCACCGTAGCCCTCCGCTAGGGCTGAAGCATATGGATATGTCAATGGGAAACCAGTAGATAACGAGTATGATTTTGACAACCTTGATAATGAATATGGGAATGTTGGCACAAGCTTCCAGAATATAATGCGAGGGATTAGCGAGTCCATCCCCCTCAACTAGACTCGATCCACCCCTATAGCTGCCACAGCGCGCCCAGATCCGCGTGGGAAGCGAGATACAGGCTCCGCACCTACTCCCACAACTACAAAACGATCCAACCGACAATCCACAGGACCGTCCCTGTATCAAAGACATGTGGAAGCGGTCGAAGATACAACCAACAAAATTTTAGCAATGCTGAGCACAGATGAAGAGTTTTCGAACAAGGTGGAAGGACATGCTCAGAGGGTTATGGAGGTGGTTGCATCCATGGTTGATGAGGGGTTGCTTGTTGATGGTAGTCCGTTGTGGTGCTACGCAGTTGATGCGTTGATCAGCAATGACAGTGCCTCGATGTTCTTCTTGGCGATGCATGTCGAAAAACAATTCAAGGCTTGCTTAGCTGTAGTGGCACTGTGAGAAGAATGGAGGGCAGCGTAGGCTGTTGTGTCTTTGAGTTATGGTCCTTTCTAGCCGGTTGTGTCTATGCATTTTATTTTTTATGTGTTGAACATTTGTTTCTTCGTCAAACAACTTTTCTTTGTATAACACCTGTCTCTATGGCTCTCTGCAAGGTCGTAGGAATTGTCTACAAGTTATCCTATCTGTGTTGAACATATGTGCTTATGTTTGGTGAACATCTTTTGTTTGTTGCAATGTTATATGCATGTAATGAAGAGTCTTCGCCACTTTCTGTGAGTTTGTTCGCTTTGTACATGGGCTGCAATCATGCCTTGTGAAGTTCTTGATGCTTATCATGGTTGTTTGGGATTGCAGGGAGTAGGACACGGATGATGCAACTCGTAAACGTGAACGAAAACGTCAATGTAAACGAGCGATTATCTTGTTGTTCCTCCTGCAACAACAAGCAAGTTGCATGTTGTGAAGTTCCCTTGCTAAATCTCCGCTTACACTGGTGATATGTAGGTCAAAGACATCATTGGCCACGCCACTGATCTAAGGTCTGCCCAAGTCTTTCTTATGACAAAACATGTTTTCATTACGTTGTGTGAAGTGCTTTAACACTGGTATGGGTTGCGGGGGTCCCGTAACATGTCGGTGATGGAAAAAGTCACGATTTTCGTGAACACTATGGCATGGGGAGAAAGATTCCAACGACCATCCTCGACGATTAGCGAATGCATAAGTGACTTGTTGGAGGCGATTGTTGAATGTGAACGTGGCTTCAATGGACTATGCAGGGATGTGATTCGTCCAGTAGACCCTTTGTTTAGAGATGTCCCCCAACAAATACAAAACGACGATCGCTACAATCGGTATTTTAAGGTACGTTTACAATCGGTATTTCAATGGACATTGCTACCAAGGTTCAATATCATTAGTGTTATCGTTGGATCACTAACCTATTCGAACCCCACATTGTCTGTCATCAGGGACGGACCTGAGATTTTTAATGCCTGAGGCGAGATTTCAAAATAGGGCCCCCTACCAATTGATTTTAAACTAAATTAATTTTAATTTCAACCAATTCAACTTATTTTAGGTGTTAGAATACACAAATCTATTGTCAGTATATGAAAGTTAATGGAAAAATCCATGGTGAATGTCCTTTTAATCGCAATTCAATGATTGATAACCGGGGAAAGAATATGCTCAGAGAAGAAACAGATGAGATGAGATGAGATGAAGATGACAAAATATGAATTAATAGATGTAGAAGGAAGGACAATTTCTAAAAATTTATTATCAGAATCACCAAGCCTAATCAAAATTTCCCCCAAATTGATTCTCAAATCCACAACATCTAATCTAAATTGATTTTAACCTCAACCAATTCAACTTCAAAACAGCCAAATTAAAAGTAGAGGAACAAAAACTAACTTTGAAGAATGAAGGTTGAAGGTCTAGATCGATTCTAGAAGAAGAAGAGGATGGCGGTTGCTGCGGCCTGCGGGAGACGGTGCGGGTTTCACCGATTGCCGAGGGGCTGGGTGAGGTGCGCCGGTGCCGAGGTCAGTCGAAGGTGGAGCCTATGGTGGCGGGTCATTGGCTCGGGGCTCTCACACTCGGATTTTGTCCCTTCTCTGTGCTCTGTCGAATGAGTTGGGCATGCAACCTGTCTGGGTATGTTTAAAAAAAAGTAGGGTTTTGATGTTTTAAAAAAAACAGATACAAAATTTTAAGCCTAGAATTCGAACTCGACTCTATACGATTCCATTTGAAGACCTTTCGTTCATCCCCCAACCATTGAGCCAAGCTGCCTTTTTGTTGCATATTCCACTTCAATTCTATTTATTATAAACATACTTGATATTTATATATTGTATATACTATGGGGCCCCTAGATTGATTGGACCCGAGGTGAGGGCTTGTTGGGCCTCGCCTCAGGTCCGACCCTGTTTGTCATACATATTTTTCCTTTTAATGTCCTAGTTTTCTTATTTGTTGTCATGCTCGCTGTTTTCTTCCCCCATTTGTTGTCATGATTTCTTCAATAATTTTCAAGCTGTTTTTCTTCCCTCTAGATGACATATTTCAGGTGTTTAAAGCTCAGTGACGCTAATTCAATGCCAAAAAAATCAATGACAATGCCATGGAAACTTGTTAAGAACAGGTAGATGTTTCTGAATACTGCTGAAGTTCTCGTTTCTAGCATGCATTCCCTTGCAACCTTTATTTCTTTTACTAGGTTGGGGTTGATGATCCCAACTATTGCATAAATGCATGGTGCGGTTCATTCAGTGACCTTTTTATCTTATACAAGGCATAACAATTGAGTCATATGAGATTTTAGCGCCGCATATAAGTACTTGATAAAAAAGGCATAACGATTGAGCAGTTCATCCAATGTTGATTTGCACCCTGTTTTTTATTTGTGAAAGTTATGAGCTCTTAATCCTGAATTTACTCAAATTGCATATTGACGTTGTTGATCTGGAGAGACAAACAAGGTTGTATAGGTGTCATAGATGGGACTCATATACAAGCATGCATCCCTCAAGATCAGTAGGTGTCGTATAGGGGTCGGAAGGGAATAACGACATTCAATGTGATGACGGTATGTGACTTCGATCTCAACTTCACTTTTATCTCCGCCGAGTGGGAGGGGAGTGCCCACGATGCTTGTGTTTTTTACCACGCCGTGAACACTTCCTCTATGCACTTTCCACATCCTCCTCCAGGTTTGTGTGTCCGTGTTCTCGTATCTTCGATTGCTTGTAGCAAATGCGTAAGTACTTAGTACCGTTGTAGCATGACATTGGATGTTGAACGTACATGAAGATATTATATGTGTGACAAGGGCTACCCAGATCGGGAGGGGTACATGATGCCTTACCCGAAGACAAAGTATCATCGTGTTGCATTCGTGGAGGAGTCTGCAACAAATGAGAAGGAGGCCTTCAACTCGAGGCATTCGTCGTTGCGTGGAGCCATCAAGCGCACATTTGACATTTTCAAGGGGCAATGGAAGATCACAAGGACAATGCCAAAGTACGCGGTGCAGAAACAGGTGGACATCATCTTAGCGTGTTTCGCTTTACATGACTTCATTCGACGTAGCTCGGAGCAGGACGAGTTCTTCATGCCCACGGAGGAGAGTTATAAAGTCGACATGGATGGATCACCTAACTTCGCCCCTGAGGATCATGATGATACAGATTATGATGACGACGATGAGGACGAGTCCTCTAGCGACGACAATGACGATAATGCAGTCGAGATGAGAGCTTTATGGGACAGTATAACATGGAGGATTTGGGCGGACCAACACGGTCGGCAATAATCATCCCTAGTTACATCACCCGCTAGGCAAACACCCATTTTGAATACGTCGATTGTATTTTGAAATGAACGTTCTCGGGTGCGCAATATTATTGGGTGGATGGATATATGTATTTGTCTATTTTGTGGTTACTCTCCCTTAGTTTGGCCATTTGTGTAGATGGATATATGAATCGAAGTGTTCATTTTTGTCATAGCTTGGCCATTTGTGTTCATAGCTTGGCCATTTGTGTTCTTTTTGCTACGCCTTATTGACACTCAGATCATTTTCTAGTGGCTATGAATTGATGCTTTCTGATGTGATTATAGTCGCCCATGAGCTTGACTCTTTTTTCCTACAAAGATTTGTCTTCGGAGTAGAACATCAACTTTCATTTGTGAAGATTGTTTGGCGACACCTCGGTATTTTGGCTCGTTCTGGCTTTATAAAATTCCGATTGAATTTGATGAGCACTTGTTGAAAAGATATTTTAAGTGACTACAACTGTATTGAAGAATGAAATCATCAAATCAGCTTGGAAGATGGCCGAAATCTGGGATCTTTGGAGCAGTCCAAAAATTAGGCAACTTGTCGGAAATGCAATAAATGAAGACGGAATGCAATCAGTAAAGTCAGATTAAATGACGAGGCTTTAGAGATTTCCAAACTTCCATCTCTTTGATGGAAACCAAGACCATTCGGTTCCCCCCTATATGGTTTCACAAATCTCCGTCATAAATCTCGGAAAACTCTTTCGTATTATCCGTCATTAGTTTATCGATTTATTTTAATTTCTTTTATTTTTCATAGCATCCATATTTTCCTATATAAAGGGATGTAAGAACTTCTTTTGTTAGAAAAGTTGAATTTGAGAAAAAAAAAACTAAACTTTGTGCTTCCTTCGTTTCGGGTTAAGAAACAACTCTATCTTGGTAAGATGCCGGATAAAACCTCTTGGTGAGATGCTAAGAACGATTCCCTAGTGAGAGACGACGGAATCAAAGGGTCGGAAACACTCGGAGGGCGAGGCCGAGAGTGCGGAAGATCGAGTGTTGGAGAGAGCTCGGAGTGCGAGGCCGAGAGCTATCTTGCATCACATATCCCTCAACCCCCATCCCCTTCTTTACCACCATTCTAAGGCCTTCCACAACCCCATTATAACCATCAAACCACCCCCAAAAAGTCACTCCAAAGCAGCCCCTCAATCCCTCTCAAACAAGCCCCGTTTGGAATCGTCTCTGCACAAGCGATGTCTCGGTAAAACGCGATTTCCTGCTTTGTCTGACCTCCGATTGACGAGATCTGCCCCAATCCGCGACCGCGACTTCAAGATCTACAAAAGTAGTACTTGCAAGTCCCCAGAAACAGAGCCAATCGACGGGAAATCGGCAATCTTTGAAGACTGGTCTCTTGCCTCAGAAGTTGTCCACAATTTCCCGACTTCTCGGAACTCTCGTCGCCGGTCCTTTTGCTCGAGCCCGGGTCCGAGCGCGTCACTTTCTATATAGGTTTGTTGAGATTTTCATACAATCGACATGCATAGTCTTGTAGGATTTCTACACATATTATAAGGTAGATTCTTGGCCATTTGTGTTCATTTTTGTCATAGCTCTTCTGCTAACAAACTCTTTGAATGAAAGCTATTGTTTCTCTTTGAAGCATCCAAAATAGCAAGAAGTGCATTTCAACCTATATATAACTAGGACATGATACAAAATCCTTTCCAACAATCCTCGATACACCAAATCCTAACCAAACACGACATTACATGATACATAGGACTACATTACATGTTAGTCCTACGAATGGCAAGAGCCTGCAACTAGGACATGATACAAAAGCTTACATTTACGACGAACTAGTAGCCATGTGTAGTTACACCGAATCCTACCCAAACACGGTTCAACCGACAGACAATATGGTAGGCAAGAGTCACATCCATTCATGCAAAAACCAGTAGCATCCTTCACAAAGAGTAGGCAACTCCTACTTCTTCACAAAAGCAAGGAGGAAGACAAACATCATCACGATGATTATGGTACCAGACCTCTTCCCACGAACCTTGGAATTAGAAAGATCCAGCCATATTTTGACTATGTAGGTGTTGAGTTTCGTAACCCTATTCGTAAGTTATGAGTTCTCGGCATTCACCCTTGTGAACTCCCTCTCGCGTGTCGCATCCATATCCATAAGTTCTGAGTTCAAGGCAGGCACCCTCATGAACTCCCGATCGTGACGACCTAAGGTGTCTTCCATTTCATAGAGGCACTCAGTTACATCCATGTTTAGTTCTTCCATCTAACGGAGAAGTGGGATTATGTGTACTGGCTGCATCATCCTCTTCTGCAACTATAACCGGGTTGTCGTGATTGTTGCCAATAACATGAGTTGGTTGATCCACTTCCTTCTCATGGTTGTATTCTGCCTACTACAAAATCATATGACAAAAGGAATATTAAAGAAGTCAATGGAAACACTCAAAGCAGTAACAAAAGTGGAGATTATGGTGTGTTGTTACCTCCTCCGGATACGGTGTGAAAGGCTCATCCCCTCCTATCCAAGGGTACTTTTTGGGACAACCACTCGGCCAACTACCGGAAGTGTCTGACATGCATGTGGACGGAACAACGAAAATGCATTCAGTGATTAAATCATTAAACTAAGGAAATGATAATGCAATATGTGAACCTTGTCCAATATCTGAACCATAATGAGAAAAAATGCACTCAGTGAATAAAAGGAGGAAATGATAATGCAACGACAGAAATTATGTCGTGTTCTAATATTGAAGGACAGATAATGCATTCAGTTAACAATGACATGAAATGATAATGCAAGTCTCATCAATTAACAATGGCAGGAAATGATAATGCATTCAAGAATCCTCTACTGCAATGACTCATCAAGGACTGATACTGCAATGGTTATAAATTTTACCCTAAACAAATTGTATAATTATAAATTTTACCCTAATGAAGGACTGATAATGCATTCATATTGAATCTGTTGCAATGACTCATCGAGGACAGAAATCAAGGACTGATAATGCGTTCAAGAAATGATAATGCATTCAAGAACCCTCTACTGTAATGACTCATTAGGAAATGATAATGAAGGACTGATAATGCATTCATATTGAATTTGTTGATTTGGACATGCTAGCATGTTTGGAAAGGTATAATTATAAATTTTACCCTAAACATATGGTAGCTTTCCTACTTCAGTATTGCTACTACACTTCACATTTTATAATACATACATGTAGCTTACTAGATTCATAAGTACGGAGTATATGTTTGTATTGGAATGTGCCTCTACCACTTTAGCAATGTTCCAAGTGTTCAACCCATGAATCAGAAATAACAAGTTGATAATCATCAATGGGCAAACAATAACAAGTTAATAATCATCAACAATGGGCAAACAATAACACAACAAGAAGTCAATAATCATCAATGAATCAACAATGGGACTCAGTTCAGAAATAACAAGTCAATAATCATCAAGACTCATCATGTTCCAAGTGTTTAACCCATGCATTATGATGACTGGACCTCAGTTCAGAAATAATAAAACAATAATCATCAATGAATCAGCAATGGGCAAACAATAACACAACAAGAAGTAATCATCAATGAATGATTTTGCAATTTCATAGCAGTTCATATCAACAATAACGGGCAAAGAAACACATGCTTTGCAAATCTGGAGATGTTGGTTGTGTTCATATCAATAGTAAAAACACATTGTCACTCCATATCCATATTCGCAATCCTTAACCCCCAACATCTCCAGATTCGCATCAAGATGGAATCCCAATCGAATCCCTAATCCTAACATTTCCATTTGAATATTCGTTGAAATGGTAGACAGATCTGGAAGGCAAAAGCCAAAAGCGAGATTTGCCTTGCTCAATCTCAACCCAAAACGTTAAACATGAAGGAAAGAAGAAGGATGAGGAAGATGGAGAGCGAGGGAAGAATGAATGAGGGAGGTGCACCTGAGCTTCGGGAGATTTTTAGATTGAGGGCAAAAGTATGTGAACAACTTTTTGGCATCTGATGAAATAAACTCCCGAAGCTGCCCTAGGAGGGCTTCCATTTTCATCGAAAGTAAACTCACCGCACCTCCACATGCAACTCCTTCAAAAGCTGTTGTAAAACACCAGGGTGAAGAGCTTTTTTTGTCACCTCCAAAACCTCTTAAAAATTGTTGCCAAGCACACGTTTAATCTCCCATGATACAAAAACTCTATCCTCAGATCTCCCAAAACTCACTGCCCACTGACGCTACCGGCTTCTTCTTTTTCAAAATTTCCATAATCTACTCTTTTTTTTATATAAGGCGAAAATTTGGGGTTGGTCAACCTCGGTTGGACCAACGCCCAAGGGCGTCCTGACGGACGAGACTATCAATCTCCACATGGGGGACGCAGCACTCAAAGTCATCGAGAGCCCGATATGCGCCAGGCTATTAGCAACACTATTTCCATAATCTACCCTAATCTATTACCAAACACACCCTAAAACCTTTTTTTTTCCTTCAAATTTTCGAAAGGAAAAAGTTATGCAAGCTTTTTAAAAAATAACTAGTACTTTTCCCGTACCTTGTACGGGTGAGTATTTTTATTGAAATTTACCGTTTTAGTTCCCCTCGTACTATGAATATATTTCATTTCATTTGAATTGTTGTCATGTTATCAATTATAACCCTTGTTATAATACAATAACACTTACAATCACAAACAAAAGTCTCATAATTACGGTCAAGTTTGATATCTTAAACAAAATATTCGACACATTAATTTTCTACTAACATATTGCTCTTGCTTCTTGTCATGTTGTTCTTCGAAATCTTTGATTATCATGATGAACTACTTTTTTATTGAGACAATCGATACTTCAAATTTGACAAAAAAATAGTAAATCACCCGCTTCTACGCTTCTCCTAGTATCCATCCTAATTGAAGACAAAGAAAAGAAACCTTATAGTTTTTAGCTTAAGAAAGCCGAATTCGGATCCTTTATGATATTTTATCTATTACACATCATTCTACACTTTTTAAATTGATCTAAATTATAAACCAATTTGATAAAGATACCCTAAGTTTAAATGTATAAACCCTATATAGCTAAAGAATTTTAAAAATGATATTTAGTGTGTGTTTTTATAATACTTAGACCCTTAATTAGAAAAAAAGGAACTCTATTTGTAAGTGTATAAACATTAAGAGGCTAAAACATTAAGGAAATTTATAGATATCAAGAATCAAGGCTCCAATTATTGATCGGAAGAAACATAGTTTTAATTTATAGATATTTTTAATTTTAAATTTCTGTAATTGTAATCTTAGAAATTTTTTCTTTTTTTACTGGCGACCCTTTGTGTAGGGTCATTCAAGCCATCTTTTGATGGCTTCAAGATCGCTGGGTCGATCTTCTAGATCGCCGAGTCGATCTACTTCTTACCTACTGTAAAAAAAAAAAAGAGGCGAAAACATTAAAAAAATGTTATACCTCTCAAATTGATGGAATGTGAAAATTAGTTGGGCATGACTTGTGTATGTAGAAAAAAAAATTATGAGTACTCGGTTAGGTTTGAGATGCAAGAAATTGATAGATCGTAAATGATAACTAATCAAAATAACATTCTTATAGTTGGTGTTTTGTATGAAAGATTTGACAAAAGACTCGCACATATAAGGAAATTTTTTTTGCATCCTTATAAAATTAGAAGCAGACTCTTTACAAAAAAAAAAAAAAAAAGGGTCCACGTGTCCCTTTTTAAAAAAAAATTTAAGCATTTATTTTTACATCAATTTATCATCCCACGTTCTCAATGAATTATTAGGAAACCATGTTCACAATTTATTTGTAAAAGCAATTTATCAAATTCTCTCAATTTCTTCCATTTTCACCATACCCACGCTTAATAATCGTCGAAGGAAACGATTCAATTCAGTATCCACAAGATGTGGTTATGAGATCCATTCAAATAAGACTACAATCACAAGGAAGAAGTGTGGTGGAGATGGAGATTGCCTCAGAATCACGACATCTGTAAGGGTGGCGACAGATGATTGATTGGGGCAGAGTTCGTGGTGGAGATTCAGCTTGGCTAGATCTCGCTCTCTCTCAATGATGCAGGTACTCAATGGAGAATTTACTATTTAATCAAGCCCAAAAATAAGGAGAAAAAAATTAGCTCCAATCCAAAATAGAAAGTAATACCAATCTCACTACTTACTAAATTAAAATCCAATGGCAAAAAGAAAAATAGAGACCTCACATCAGGGGATATTAGCTCAAATCCAAAATGTAATGAATCAACATTAAAAAAATCGAATTTGGTTGAAAACAGTGATAATAAATGAAGAAACAACCAAAGTAAAGCTTGCATCTTGAGGGAAATGAAGAGTGGTAGCGTACTGGTCGGCGTGACATCTTTTTGTGGTCATTGTCGGTCTTCTCTCTGTTGTAATAAGGTTGAATCTCCAACGCAGTGCCTTTTTCATCGCCGGACATCATATTGATTCTCTATTGAAGAGTTGACCTCCTCGCATTGAATTGTTTATCTACCGAAGCTTCATCAATTTTACCTAAAAGAGTGATTTTACCTCGGATATTATCATATTAATCAATGCGTTTTAGATGATGCGATTTCAAATCTCGTATAAATTATCTATGGTTATGTGTAATTGTGTAGTTAATTATCATGTTGCTTAGCTTTTGGTCTGTTGCGATCAATAGAAATAGAATTCAGATAAAAAAAAATCATAAACACAAAGTTTGAAATTACAGAATATGAAATTACACAATTAAGAAAAACAATAGAAGTTGAATTCATATCCATACATGACAGCAATGGTTGAATAGAAGCTGTGAAATTATTTTATGCAAATGTACCTATTATAATATACTTTCTTTGTTAAATGTCACTTACTATTCACGTGCATTTTTTTGAAAGATAAATTAATTAATTTTTATTAATGTTTTCTTACAATTTCATAATTAGTAATTATTACTAATGTGAAATAGTGAAGGGAAGAGAAAGAAAACAACAACATAAAAAAACCCAAAAGAAGTCAGACTTGAACTGTTTCTGTGACAAAAAATAAAATAAAAAAAGAGATATCCATTTCCTCACCCCTCACAACGGCCACAAGAATCAATAAATTCCATCTAAGAATTTTGTAGGATAAACAATCCAATCAATGTATTTTTCCTGTAATGAAGTTCAATTACCTTTTATTAACAAATGTTTCCTGTAATGAAGTTGAATTGCCTTTTATTAACGGAGAGACACATCAAAAGGGGGTTTCAAGATTGGTACTTAGAGAATTAAAGCTAAGATTGTGATGAAGAATCCGAATTTGAACCGACTTCGATTGCTCAGTCAGCTCCCTCAGGCCGTTCTTCCTTTCGAGATCCGCATCTTACGAATCGATCATCATAGCCTCAACAATCAGATCCACAGAGTGCTCAATCCAGTAATTCTTCTAAACCTCATGCTCTTCTCCTCCAACTTCACCAAATCATCCATATGGAGAAAAAAAAGGAGAAAATCAATATGCTTCATAAATTTAACTTACTAAGTGGTTGAGAATACATATGGAGGAAAAAATAGAGGTAAAGAGAATTGAACTTTGTTTGAGAATAGGTGAAATGAGTATTTACACCATAATAGCCCTTCAACTTATGAATTAATAAAAGGGAGGAAAATGAAGAAAAATATCACAAATGACTAATAGGAATGGAGTATATATTTCACTCTCTAAGTAGACAAAACATAAATAATCAACCATCTACAACATATGAAAATTAATGTTATAAAAAATTTAGCATTTGTCTGGGAGCCACCAACAAAAATGACAATTGTTATAATCAGCGAATTTATCAGCAAGCACTTACTATGTACCTGAGGCTACTTCCATGCTTTATCTGAACGATTGAGCTGCCATAAGCGAGGTAATGTCGTTCGTACAACTCCAGCTTTTTGTTCCCTGTACTTGACAATAATTATTGATATGATATTTTAGAGTGAGTACTATAAATCACAGTTAAACCATCCAAATGTCGGAATTGATGTTGTACTCGTTAATGAAAAAAAAATGATGTTCTTGACAGTAAACCTCAAAAGCATGTTATTGCAGGTTGATGTGAATCTCCTTACAGGGGAAACCGCAATATTGAGGTCGGATATTATATACGACTGTGGCCAATCTCTGAATCCCACGGTTGATCTTGGACATGTTGGTCTTCTCGTTAGGTGGATTTATCATTCTGAAATAGATTTCTAGACTGATTGTCGTCTAGTTCGAAGGCCTGAGCAAAAACAAAAAATTTGGTATCATTGTTACAGATTGAAGGAGCTTTTTTTCAAGGAATCAGATTCTTCATGATGGAAGAGTATCTAACCGATTCGAATGGGATGGTGGTCACTGATAGCACGTGGACGATCCCGACAATCGATACCATTCCTAAACAGCTGAATGTTGAGATACTCAACAACGAACACCACCAGAAATGTGTTCTTTCCTCTAAAGGTACACAAACAGTACAAGATTAGATCTCGTTAACTTACCGATCCAACTCGTTGAACAACTTGCTCTTGTGCAGCTTATGGGGAGCCGCCATTGCTGTTAGCGGCTTCAGCTCACTGCGCCAAGAGCAGCAATCAAAGAAGCAAGAAGGCAGCTGAGATCTTGGGGAGGCTTGGAAGGGTCTGATTCTTAATCTCTTTTCCAGTTGAGTGTGCCTGCTACCATGCCTGCTGTGAAGGAGCTTTGTGGAATTGACATTGTCGAGATGTACCTCAAGCATAAGCTCGCCTGTGGTGGCCAAGATATCAAATAACAGACCAAGAAGAGAGCAATGTAAGCTTGCTTGTAATGTGTTTTGGTCGATCAGTTTCAAGTTTCCTCTTTTGTAATAAATGGTTTGTTGTGCTTCTTGGTCACAAATGAAGATACATTGCCTGACTCCCGTTAAATGATATTGCAGGTACCAATAGGTTGCATTAAAGCACTAGTATATGAAAAATTACTTGGATTAAATGCCTCACCTTGCCACAACCTGATGGTGTTTGCACTCTCTCAGCATTGAACCATAATGCAAAGCCATGTTAGCGCTGTCATAGCTGCATTAAAAGGCAAGCTTGGGCTTAGAATCCCAATTAGGCATATACATACCAGCTGGGACACAAACTAAAAATTTATCCTCACCCATTAAACCAAGTCAATTATGTAGAAATGTCAGTTATGAAGCAAAGCTAAGAGAGTTAAAGCTGCCTTATCCCATTTGGTTTGGAGGATGTAATGTAAAGGGGAGGGGAAAGGAAACCAATGAGTCTGATTCTAGATTAGGATTCATTAACCATAATTCTAGATTATTCACAGCAATCCATTTGCCACAAAGATGAACACTTTCTCTCGAAATGAGTCAATTGACAACTCAGTAAATAAAAATGAAAAAACAGAAGCTCAATTTAGTGATTCCGCCTTGTAAAATTGCCAGGTATCATAAACTCACTAAAAGCTCAATTTAGTTACCCAGAATCAGCAGAGTAACTGAATCTAAAATGAAACATCAAAATCACCCATTAGAAGACCGAAAATTTAGAAAAAAACACGAACTCCATCTCGCGGCTCACCTTTTAAGCCACCAACGGAATCCTCTGTACCAAGGGACTGGCATTTGTAGCCGCCATGATCGCTAGATTAAACCTAAAACCATGAATCAGAAGAACTTTTGTGCTGAAATTGAATCTAAATTCCCCAAATTGAATCCCCTAAACCCTAATTTTTATTATAAAAAAAAGACATCTTTAAATCAAACACATACTTGTGGATGGAGATCCAGTCAGGGAAGATGGAGATCCAGTCGTTCTCGTCCTGCTGCTATACTTCAATGCCTTGTCAAGAGTCAATTCAACTTGAATATCAGCATATAGAGTATTTTATTTATTCCAAAAATAAAGCCAAATAAAACCACTCCTTGAATATCAGCATATAGAATCAATTGGTAGAGTATTTTAGCTCTCCATATAAATAAAAGCAGATCACCTGTTATGAGACAGAAATGTAATTTTTCAGAAGCACCATCCCACTTCTCATCAAAGTTCCTTTAGGCCCTTGAGCGTGCTTGATCTGTTTACGCTTTTCTTTATAAGCACCTGGCTGACCTTGCTTCCACAATCCACACTGGCTGACTTTGACCCGACCTTTGCCTTGCACCACTAAAACTTTCATCACTATGCCAGTACCTTTCGCTCGTCCATCAACCGTTGAAGGTGTATCACCAGAAATGCGGTCACATGAAGAAAGCTTAGCCCCAACCTAAAATATTTATGCAACAGAAGGTTCAATATAAGTTACTTAGTGTTGTCTCTAGGGTTTCTCTTAGATCGACATTGATAGACAAACAAGAAGCACTTAACAGAACTTAAACGAAAAACAAACAAGAACACACAAGGCTTTGTTTACGCGGTTCGGTTTCCCTACATCCGCGGAACCTCAGGAGGGGAGGTTCACCCAATTCACTAGGCATCCAAGGCCAAAGAACTGGTTACAGAGGTATGAATGCACAAGCACTAAGCGACGATTCTAGACAAGACTCAACAAAACAAAGATGAACAGAGATAGGGAAGAAATCGTCCGATTAAGGACACCGAGAAATCTCCCTCGAGATTTCTCACTCCCAGCTTCTCCTTGGTTTCTTCTTCGTCTTCGTTGGACAACCAGGTACTCAGGTAGCACTTAAGCAAATCGAGCACAGCAGGAATCGCCATCTTCAAGGAGCTCTCCAGAAACCCTAGCCGATTTAGGGTTTTCTTACCTTAGAGAGCTCTGTGCTACAGTGCTTTAGGGTTTCCCCTTAAGAGCATATATATAGGCGAGCTGCAACGGTCGACTGAAGGAGCAGAGGCTTGGGCTTTACAGAAATGGGCCTAACCAATTTAAGCCCAAGTGAAGCTCAAATTCTGTCCAACCTAAATAACCGAAACAACAACCCATATAAGGTCTAGCTTAGGCCTATATACCACACCTTGCTTCACCTTGTGAACCATGGCTAGCCATTGGATCCAAACTTGGTCAAGCCAAGGGACCAATGTGCTTTTCCATGGTCACGGCAATGGCTAGGTGGTACGTGGCACTAAGGAACCAACAACCTAGAGCTTGTGCATACAATACAACTTAAACCATAGTTCAATGTTTAATTACATCAATTGCAAGGATTACAAACATTACAAAATGCCCTCCTAATCCTTGTGGTTGTGTAAACCTTGATCACCAGTAGTGAAGAAGAGTCAAGAGACTCATGGAACTTCCCAAATATGCAGGGAATCCCTGCAAAATGAGAACTTGTCAGCAGTGACAACCTTGGTTCCAAAATCAGCAGGATTAAGGTCACCCTTAATCTTTTTAACATCTATGAGATTCTGTTCAACCTGTACACGAATAAAATGGTGCCTCACATCAATGTGTTTGGTCCGTTCATGATGAACTGGATCCTTACACAGATACAAGGCACTCTGACTATCCATATGTAAAACAGGTAAGAAAGACATAGGTAAGATTTCACCAATAAGCCTAGTAAGCCATGAAGCTTCCTTAGCAGCCTCTGTTGCAGCAACATACTCAGCTTCTGTAGAGGAAAGGGCAACAACTGATTGTTGCTGTGATTTCCAAGAGATGCAGTTACCTGCCCAGGTGAAATAATAGGCAGAAGTGGACTTCCTATTATCTTTATCTCCTGCATAATCTGAGTCACAGAAACCATGCAAATCATGCTTTGAAGCATGTTCAGAAAACACCAAACCATAGTTTCTAGTTGCACAGAGGTATCTAAGCAAATATTTCATGGCAGTCCAATGAAGTTCTCCAGGATTGGACATAAATCTACTGAGCACACTAATGGCAAAAGCAAGATCAGGTCTGGTGCAAAGCATAGCATACATGACAGACCCTACAGCCACATCATAAGGAACCTTAGCCATTTTTTCTCTCTCAGCAGTATCAGTGGGACAGTGGTGTCTAGATAAGTCTAGGTGCCCTCCTAAGGGGATGCTAGCAGGTTTAGAATCATGCATATTGAATTTTTCTAACACCTTTTGGATATAATCACTTTGAGAAAGCCACATGATTTTTCTTTTTCTGTCTCTAGTGATGTTAATCCCTAGAATCCTTTTTGCTGCTCCTAAATCTTTCATGTCAAAATGCAATTTTAGATCCCTTTTCACACCAGAAATGATCACTTTGGAATTGCACATGATTAGAATGTCATCCACATACAGAAGCACAAATAAAGGAGATTTAGACTTAACACCCTTAAAATATAGGCATGTATCATAACTGCTTCTCACAAAACCCAGTTTCTTCATACATGAGTCAAATTTTAAGTTCCACTGTCTAGGGCTCTGTTTTAAACCATAAATTGACTTCTTCAGCAAACACACATGACCAGAATTCAGTTTATCAACAAAACCCTTAGGTTGTGACATATAAATAGTCTCATGTAGATCACCATGTAAGAAAGCAGTCTTAACATCCATCTGTTCTAAGTCCCAGTCAAACACAGTAGTAATGGCAAGCATCAATCTAAGTGTTTTGTATTTTACTACTGGAGCAAAAATGTCATTGTAGTCGATTCCTTCCTTTTGAGTGAAACCCTTAGCAACTAGCCTAGCTTTGAATCTAGGAGGTTCTGAGGGTTTAACACTTTCCTTCAGCTTATAGATCCATTTACAGGTTATGACTCTAGCATTTTTAGGTTTAGGCACCAGTATCCAAGTTTTGTTAGAGATCATAGACTGAATTTCTTCCTTCATAGCTTTCAATCACAGATCAGATTGTTTACAACTTATAGCTTGGTCAAAAGTTTCAGGAGTGTAGGATCTAATAATATCAGCAGCAATAAAAGCAAACTCCACAATATCCACATCTTTAAGATCAACAAAATTTATATACCACCTATTAGGTTTGATAACCCTAGGTTCCCTATCTCTGGTAAGTTGATAATCACTTAACACATTGTCATTATCAAGATGCACATAAGACTCTCCAGACTGAGAGTTAGATAGGGAGGAAGAGGAGCTTACTGCCCCATCAACAAGATGGGGGGCTGCTGCAACAGGAGGGGGTGTGTGGTCATTTTGATGACCTTCAGGTTCTTGCTGATCATCTTCAGCATTACCATCTTGAGATAAGGTATCCTGGTGGTCTTGAGGGAGAGCTGGGTCATCATCATCTTGATCTTCATCCTCATCTCCTGCCACCTCTCCTTCATGAGGTAGAAAGAAGGGTGAAGAAGCTGTTGTGTCTTGATCAGTACCTGCACACTCAGTTGAACTGGTCAGCTTGTTCTTAAAATAAAAGTCCACCTCATTAAAGGTTACATTTCTAGATATGATTACCTTGTAACCATGGGGTTGCACAAGCAACACCTTGTAACCTTTAGTACCTTCAGGATAACCTAACAGTACCCCTTTCTGGGCCCTTGGTTGCAACTTACCTTGAGACACATGAGTGTAGGTAGTGCATCCAAAGGGCCTCAGATGGGATAAGTCAGGTTTCCTTCCAGTCCACATCTCATGTGGAGTTTTAAACTCAATCACTGATGATGGGGACCTGTTTATGAGGTATGCAGCAGTGGTAACTGCTTCACCCCATAAAGAAGGTTTCATTCCAGCACTTATGAGCAGACACCTTGCTCTTTCAAGCAAGGTTCTGTTCATCCTCTCAGCAGTCCCATTCTGCTGAGGGGTGCCAGGAACAGTGAGGTGTCTTTTGATGCCATGTTGCATACAGAAATCATTAAATGCATGATTACAAAATTCAAGGCCATTATCAGTTTTAAGACACTTAAGTTTGTGATTTGATTCATTCTCAACAAGCAATTTCCATGTTTTAAAACTGTCAAAAGCTTCATCTTTAGACCTAAGCAGATAAATCCAAACCTTTCTAGAATAGTGATCTATGAAAGATATGAAATATTTCCTACCACCAACTGTATCAACTTGGGCAGGGCCCCATAAGTCAGAATGAACATATGCAAGAGGTTCTTTAGCAGTATAAGTGGATTTAGGAAACACATGCCTAGACTTTTTTCCTAGAATGCAATCTTCACAGAAACTCAAGTCAACAGGCTTAACAGATATAATACCATGTTTAAATAACTGATGCAGACCATGAATACCAATGTGACCAAGTCTAGTGTGCCATAATTTTGTTTGATCATTCATAACATTAAGACTCACATAGGCAAAGTTCAATTCAGGAGTACCAAGTACACAGTACAGCCCTCCTTTCTTGATACTTCTTATAAGTATAGTCCCATTTTTAGAGACTTCCTTAATCCCATTTCGAGTCCTAATGTCATAGCCTTGATCATCCAAAACAGATTCAGACATAAGGTGCCTCTTAAGATCAGGCACCCATCTTACCTGTTGAAGTACCCTTACCTTTCCATCAAACATACTCAAGGCAACAGTGCCTATACCCTTGATCTCCAGAGAGGAGTCATCTCCCAGTAAAACCTCCCCACCATCATACTCCTTGAAGGTTTTGAACATTGACCTATCATAGGTAGAATGAATGGTGCATCCAGAATCTAGTATCCAAGTGTCATTAGAGGTTAGTGAAGAACAAACAAGTAGTTGATGAGGATACTCAACATTAGAATCAAGCACAGCAGCAGTTTCTTTTGCCTTTTTATTTTCATCAGCTTTTTTCTTCTTGTAACAATCTTTGATGAAATGACCAGGTTTATCACAATAATGACAATTACCATTGCTACTCCCTTCTCCACCAGTCTTGTTATCTTTTTCCTTATCTTTCTTCTTAGACTTCTTGTTATTTCCTTTACCTTTTTCTTTAGCTACAAGAGCTTCAGGCTTAGGCTCAGCTTTCTTCTCAGCTTTGGTTTTAAAAACCTTCATAATTTCATTTTTCTCAATGATAGACTCTAGAATTTTACTTTTACTAAGGTCATCATTGCTGTACTGTATCACATCTTTGAAATTATCAAACTGAGCAGGTAAAGAGTTTAACAATAACACAGCTTGGTGAGTATCTTTAACTTTATCATCAACTCTTTCGAATTCTTGTGTTAGTCTAAGAAATTTGTCCAAGTTTTCATTTAGAGACAGATTAGTGTCCATTTTAAATGTGAATAATCTACTGAGCAATGAAATCTTTCTAGGTAATGACTTGGTCAAATATAAAGATTCAAGAGCTTCCCAAAGGGTCTTAGCAGTAGTTTTACTCACCACCTGACGAGCTACGTCGTCAGACAATCTAATCATTATCTCTGAATGAGCTTGCTCATCTATTTCAGCTTTGGACGCATCTGAGGTGTCTTCAGGGTGAGTTCCAGTCACAGCCTTCCAGCACTTCTCTTTTATCATCACAGCATTCATCTTGACTTGCCACATGGCAAAGTCAGTCGTCCCATCGAAGGGCTTCATCCTCATGGTGTTATCTGCCATTGAGAAACACACAGAAAGTTAGTGAATAACTTTAACAATATGAGGATAAACTGTAAAGGCTAGATCTAGCAGGTAGAGAACTAGAAATAAACAAAGCCATATTTTTGTGGTTTTGAGGTTTTTCTAAAATGAACAAGAAAACACAGAAAATAGAAAACCAACAACGAAACAAAGAGAAAACCCTAAAAATGAGCGGAAGCGAATGACATTCAGAACCAGTGCTCTGATACCACTTGTTGTCTCTAGGGTTTCTCTTAGATCGACATTGATAGACAAACAAGAAGCACTTAACAGAACTTAAACGAAAAACAAACAAGAATACACAAGGCTTTGTTTACGCGGTTCGGTTTCCCTACATCCGCGGAACCTCAGTAGGGGAGGTTCACCCAATTCACTAGGCATCCAAGGCCAAAGAACTGGTTACAGAGGTATGAATGCACAAGCACTAAGCGACGATTCTAGACAAGACTCAACAAAACAAAGATGAACAGAGATAGGGAAGAAATCGTCCGATTAAGGACACCGAGAAATCTCCCTCGAGATTTCTCACTCCCAACTTCTCCTTGGCTTCTTCTTCGTCTTCGTTGGACAACCAGGAATCGCCGTCTTCAAGGAGCTCTCCAGAAACCCTAGCCGATTTAGGGTTTTCTTACCTTAGAGAGCTCTGTGCTACAGTGCTTTAGGGTTTCCCCTTAAGAGCATATATATAGGCGAGCTGCAACGGTCGACTGAAGGAGCAGAGGCTTGGGCTTTACAGAAATGGGCCTAACCAATTTAAGCCCAAGTGAAGCTCAAATTCTGTCCAACCTAAATAACCGAAACAACAACCCATATAAGGTCTAGCTTAGGCCTATATACCACACCTTGCTTCACCTTGTGAACCATGGCTAGCCATTGGATCCAAACTTGGTCAAGCCAAGGGACCAATGTGCTTTTCCATGGTCACGGCAATGGCTAGGTGGTACGTGGCACTAAGGAACCAACAACCTAGAGCTTGTGCATACAATACAACTTAAACCATAGTTCAATGTTTAATTACATCAATTGCAAGGATTACAAACATTACGCTTAGCAATCAGACCTAAGGATTCAGTGGTGTAAATATACTCCAACCAAAAGCAAAACAAACTGATAGAGAACAGGAGAGAATGAAGATAGCTGAGAGACAAAAAAAATCAGATTTTGATACTTCTAGATGAAAAAAACCCTAATTTTGATGTCAAACTCCCACGACGGCTTATTCATTCCAAAAAACTGAATTTGAATCTAAATTCCACAAATTGAATCCCCTAAACCTTAATTTTAACCGAGAAAATCAAACCCAAAACCCTGAATCAGAAGGTTGAATCTAAATTCCCCAAATTGAATCCTCTAAACCCTAATTTTTTATAGGGACAAACCTCATTTCTAGGGTATGGCTGAAGCAATCGATGGCTCGGAGTAGTCATGACCCTAGGAGCGAAAAATTGGTTCACATTCGAATCTGAAATCCCCAAATCAGCAAAAACTTAAGTGCTTGGCATCAAACAATCGATCAAAAGCAAAGCTTTCAAGGACCTCATACGTGGAAATCAATGTCTGACATTATAAATAATCTCATCACCGAAGTAGTACTAATACTATCAGAACTTGTGCCAATGTGAACAAAGAGATTCTTGGTGAGAAGCACAGATCAGGCAGGAACAGGTGCAGCCAAAAGAGAAAGTTACCTGAAGCACAGATCAATATACTCAGGAGCCTTCCTGAGTTGCCTACTTCCTTCGATTGGGTCGCCTCCACCCAAGTTGTCAAACGACTGAACTGCCTCCCGCGTCACCACCCTCGTCTGCCCAGCCGTCGCCACTCTCGTCTGTCCCGGCGTCAAGAAGGCTCCTGCAAACAAATCGGTATGGGGAGTCAAGGGAGAACGTGATAGTTCATAGGATTATGAGGAAGAAGATGATTTGTGAGCAAGAAGGTAAGCGTGTTGAGAAAATAAATTTCAGTTTTTGGTATCGTCAGTCAAGTGAGCGTGGGTCAGGGAGGGAAACTGCTTCTTATTTCGCTTGTAGAAAGACACGTGGCTCAATTTTTTACAAAGACTTGCTTCTAAAATAATAAATATAAGGGGTGGATTTAAAGAAAATGTTTTTATTTATCGGAGAAGCCCGTTTCCGTTCATAGATTTTCACAGCCTGTTATTAAAGAGGGATTAAACCCGGGAGTCAAAGTAAACCCAGAGACGGGTCAACGTGAAATCTCAAAACCCCTTCCAAGCGAAGGAACTGGAAGGGATCCAGATCTCTCATCAGTTAGGGCACCCTAATTCTCCCCCTTTTTTTTCCCACGATTTCTTTCTCCATTTCTCGATTTCTGTCTTCGTTTTGCTGTTCTAATTCTTGTGTTTTTTTTCTGCTTTTTTTTTTTTTTTCATTTTAATTGGAATCGTGATCGTACACATAGCTATACAGATCGACATCGACACAATGGCGGACGGGACGAGGCAGACATCACACTATGTGAAGTTGACCAAAGAGCAAGCGCCATTGGAGGAGATTAAGCCTGGTGAACTCAACCAGCCGATTCCCGCGCCCCAGGTTCTCTTCTCTCTCCCCAAACGATCCGATTTGATTTCTAGTGGTTCAGGGGACGAATTCATGTGCTGAATGGGATAAATGATTCATCGCTAATAGAGTTAGAGAAAGTTTTTTTTTTTTTTATGGAATTTATCAGCTTTCAACTGATTGGGGTTGTGACCCAAGCATCTTGATCTAGTCACAATAATCACTCGGGTCCAAATTTCAACTTGTAATCCAGGTGGGAGAAATTGATAAAAATGCTGCTATTCTATCAAATTTGTACTTGATATTTTGGAGGAGTGGAAGATTGAGGTGGAAAGTAGTTTTTGGGAGGAGTGGAAGATTAGAGGAAGATTAGAGGGTCAATGTGCTGTCTGCTTAATGTTTGGAGATATTATTAGTTTAGTTCTTGTTATTAGTGTTATTGAATGTGGATTGTCGAGGGCTTGCTGCATTTTATAGCATCAGTGGAGTCGGACGCTGGGGTGTTGTTTCCTCCAAAAAAGGGTCCATTATTCTTGCTGTTAGGACTTGATTGACGTTCTTAGAACAGTTGGATCTGCACAGTTGATGGTTCAGATGCTGAATACTTAAAATTGAAGTCTGGTGTAATGTGTGTGAACAACGGTACTATTTTTCTTACATGTAGTAAGTTAATACGAGTAGCAGGTGTTCTTCACAAAATAATGAATCTGACTTTTGTCATGTAAGTTCTGAGTTCTGACCATAGTTGGCATTGCAGCTTGCTAGTGACCTTCCATCTTCTATAGATATGTGACTTGGTAGGGATATTTATATATGCATGCTGCAGATTCAATGGCCTGATAAGAATCTTTACTACTTTGTTCTGGTGTCATTTGCATTTGGTATATCATATACATAAATTGGTCATATAATTTATGATTCATTGGTTCTTGATTTGATTTTTGTATTCATAAGTTATTGGAATAAGGTTGAAATTGATAGCTCTCTGAATGTCTAATTTTCGTGGGTGTACAGCTAGCTGTTCACAAGTGCTCAGAATGTGGGCAGCCATTACCTGAAAGCTATGAGCCCCCAGCTGATGAACCCTGGAGTAGTGGGATTTTTGGCTGTGCTGAAGATACTCAAAGTTGTAAGTAGCTAGAGACATTTTTTCCACATCTTCTTTCCGTTGTTTACTTTTATGAATGGATTTCGCCTTTTATCTTTTGAACCCAGTTTTTGCAAATTTGTTCTGTTTTTAAATATGTATATGAGCAGTGGAAGGTCAAATCCAACTTTGGCATCTTGCAGTTAGTAAAATTTGATATATGAAATTGTTTCTGTTCAGTGCTTTGACCATAAAGTAGACATTTGCTGCAAACAAGTTGCTGGACATTTTAAGCATGTGCATGAAAAGAATGAGAGACAAGAATACAGCTTTCATGTACTTTATGTTTTTGCTTATGACTCGTGTCTTATATATGCCAACTTGATAGGTTGGAAAGGGCTTTTCTGCCCATGTGTTCTCTTTGGCGAGAATATCGAAAGGATGAGAGATGACACTCCGTGGACTACACCTTGCATTTGCCATGCTGTTTGTATCGAAGGTGGAATGGCTGTGGCGGTGGCTACAGCACTATTCCATGGTATCGATCCAAGGACATCGTTTCTGGTCTGTGAGGGCCTATTTTTTGCCTGGTGGATGTGTGGAATTTACACGGGTCTTTCTCGTCAAACCTTACAGAAAAAGTACCATCTTAAGGTGATTTAGTTCTTTTACACAATTAGTGTTGTCCTATTAAAAAAATTCAGTCTGGAGTCTTAATTATCCCTAGCTTAATTCAAATTCTTTTGCCTCTGTATTTTATCTGTGCTGGTTAAATCATTTGGGGCTTTCTATGATTCAAGCATGATATTTCTCTTTGCACACATGCATATAATGGATTAAAGGCATGGGAGGTGATTAAACTAAACTTTCGAAACCAGTTTCTCTATTGCCAATTCTTCATAGTGGTGCCTTTTTTTATATACAAAAACATTCTGTAAAAAATGTGTCATTTTCATTTGGTTGATCGTTCACTCTGATAATGCTTCTTGCCACTACCACTTTATTGTTTGCTGATTTCTATTTTAGTATGCTAGTAATCCTATCTTTTGATCTCTTTCAAAAGCTTCTTTATTTATTGTTTTTTCCCAAATAGATACTAACGGATCAACCCAGCTTAGCAGATTAAATTTTCATCAAATTTGTTGACCTGTTTACTAATACTGCAACTAGTTCTCTTGGGCCTAAACTGATTAACCCATCATAAAGCATGGATTATGGACTAGTATTGTTGATTATGATTGTCTTTTAACTTAAACAATTATATATGTGTATTTTCCAAGGCCTCGTTTGTTTCTATGTTCTTTTCAAGGGCTCTCCATGGCCTGATATTTCTCTGAATTTTTTTTTAAAAACACAAAAAATACCTAGGCACCCTGGAAAACTAGCTTTAGAGTAAGTTTGTAGATGACGACCATGGTGCTACTGAATTTCTAGATGCATTATGTTCAAATATCCTGAACACCTTGATGAATGTTTTGGCAATGGATGTAATATTGTGCAGAACTCTCCGTGTGACCCCTGTCTGGTTCACTGTTGCTTTCACTGGTGTGCTCTGTGCCAGGAGCACAGGGAGATGAAGGCCCGTCTTTCAGACGATGCTGATATGGGAATGACGGTGATCAACCCGCCTCCCGTCCAGGAAATGAATGCTGATAGGGATGCCAGCGAGGACTCAGCTACAGGTGCCACCTCGGACAATGATCACCAAGGGACTACCCTAGAGATGCATGCTTTGTAGATTCTGTTCACCCTGATTCTAAGAAATGGCTGTGTTATGATGAGATTGATTTAATTTTAAATTTAATTTTTATCGGGGGTTGGGGATTTGTTGTTGATGAATTTCATACTGAAAGTTCCGAAATAGGCTGCTATATATACCATGGACACCACATGAGAAGTTTAGGAATCATATTCCATTCCTTATCTTATGTATGAACTGTGTTTGTCACTTTATGTAATAAACTGTCTTCGTCATTGGTTTTATTTAGGGGTACAAGAGGTTCAGTCCATAGGACAATGATCAATGAATTGGAACTTGTAACAGAACCAAAAAGGGGTGAGCTGAGCTCCCTGTAGTGGGATTTGAGTTGCCCGTTCCCAAATGGAAACTTTTTCATGTAAATTAAGAAATCAAGTCGTTCTCCAACAGGACACCAAAACACAAAGGAAAACAGAGGCTTGATAGAATACGAAAATAAACTAGATGAAGGATGTAAACCTAGCTAGGAAATGTGCCATCTCATTCGCATTCTTACCCACTAAAGACCAAGCTGAAGGAGGTAGTTCAGCAGTCAATCGTGATGCTTTGTCGACCATGGACCCAAGTAGTGGCAGATCTTGTAACTGTAAGTTAAGGGGGCGGAAAATTGAACTATAGGTTTTTTTTTTCTAAAAAATTCATTAATATTATGAACGTGTAACTATAATAAAAACATAAATCGTACATACTTTATTTCACAGTTTTCAAATATTTCAATATAACATACTAGTTTGAGGTTTTTCGGGTTTAATTATAGTATTAAGGTACGAAGCTTAATAAACGATAATTATGATAGTATTAAATCAGTTTGGTAAATGATGTGGAAAATAATACATATATGTTCAGTCTTAAAACATTTATATAATATATCAAATCAAAACTAGCAATGAGAGGAACATATATATATATATTAAATTTTATTTTTGATTTGGGGGAGAGGAAGGGGGTGACTGACACCTGTTGCCCCAAAGAGGATTCACCCTTGACCCAAGGATTAGGACTGTTATATGAGCTGGACAACTCGAGCTTGGCTCGTCATCGGCTCGAAAAAAGCTCAACTCGAGCTCGTTCACTTACCTTAATAAGCCAAGTCTGGACATGATTTTAAGCTCGGTTGAAAGCTCGGCTCGCTCGATTTAAGCTCGAATTTTATGGAGTTTATAAAAATTTCTTCAAGTTAATATGTTATAACCAAGTAAAACTACTTAAAGCTTGAAAAAAAAGAATTGCCCGAGCTTGTTCATTTACTAAAACAAGCCAATCTTGAATAAAAAAGAAAGCTCGTTTAAAAATTGAGCTTGGCTCGAGCTCGTTTAACAAATGAACTAAACTTGAACATGTCAAGCTCGACTTATTCGGTTCGAATAACACCCCTACCAAGGATTGTAGTCACCCACTCACCCTCGTTTGTACATAGGAAATGTGCCATCTCCTCACTTCTATATGGGCCTTTGAGCCCAAGAGTATCCAAATAGGCGGATTTTCGGCCCATATGAATTTTCACAATGCGATCATCTCATTCTTCTGTGGGGTGGAGTACAGAGACCGGAATCCTGTTTTTCGCCTCTCCAGTTCTCAATCTCTGCGGAGCTGATAGCTCCAAACCCTAGAGCACTGCCAAGCGCAATAGTCCCTCTCTCTCCCTCTTAGGTTTTCCTGTTTAATTATTGAACAATGGATGCACAAAGAGCTCTTCTCGATGAACTCATGGGCGCAGGTATTACCTCTTTCCCATGCTTGTATTTCGGTTTTTTTTTTTGGGTTCAATTCGGCGTTGTATGGGGGAAATTGGCTAAATTTCTGGAGTTTTCAGCTCGAAATTTAACCGAAGAAGAGAAGAAGGGTTACAAGGAGATACAATGGGATGATAAGGAGGTTTGCGCCTTCTACATGGTTCGCTTTTGTCCCCATGATCTCTTTGTGAATACTCGAAGTGATATTGGTGCGTATTTCATCTTATTCTTTTCAATTTTCAATATGTTCTACGAGATTTAAATCGCTGTTGTATGAAAAGTATTTATTGTACTGCTAGTGTCTCGAATTTGCTTGTTTAATGGAACTTCGTTTCAGAGGATTCATGTGTGATTGGAGTGTTTTAACTCTCTAGCCTTTTGTTTTTGTTTTGCTTCAGGACCATGTCCAAGGATTCATGATCCGAAGTTGAAGGAGAGGTAATTTTTGAAATGCTCGTTCCTTTTTGTTTGTTTTTGGATATTGTTGGTTGAGATTGAAGCCATACCCTGTGATTTTTCTATTAAATACTCTGTATCATGATTGTCTCCGCTGTTAAGTGTTGTTAACTCAATAAGAAGCATTTCTGAATTGATGTGTTGCATCCCTAGTGCAAATATTTATCTTCTGAGGTCTTCCTTTTGAAGCAAGTTGGTTGGTGTACATATGTGGTGTAGGTCCGTAGGATGCAAATTAAATGTTGAGTTTCACAAGTGGTTTGCTAAATAAGACATATGGACTTGTAGCTGTTGCAGGGTTTACTCTTTGAGGTAACTGATCTAGTATCTCGTGGCCAGGTCGTTAAGACCAAAATAGGAGTTAATTTAATGTCATTGACCCCCCGTGTTTTTTTGTAGTAAGTAGTTAAAAGAATAGCTACTGCTGTTTTTGCGTTATAAATTATCTCTTATTGTCTTGGCATTCAATTCACACGGCTCCCAAAATTTGAGTGGCTAAGTACATAAACCCAAGACTTGAGTTCTATATTAATGAATGTTTGAGGGGCCATTTCTGAGATTTCAGTTTTACCATGTGATTGTGTGAAAACTATTTATCGGGTGGTTTTCCGCAATTTTGCCTTTCCCACTTTTAATTAACGTGTGTCTTGAGTTCTAGTTTATTTATTTATATTTAGCCTTTCATGGGTTTAATCACCTGTAGCTAGTTTTTGATTGTTCTTTGAATATAATGTATGCAAATCTGCTTAGTGGACAATGTTTTTTATGTTTGTTGTTTTCTGAACTATTATGACCTTGACGGGTATTGCTTGCTGCATTTAGCTTCGAGAACTCGCCAAAGCATGACTCTTATGTCCCACGTTTTGAAGCTGAGCTTGCTCAATTTTGTGAAAAATTGGTGAGTTTTATTCATCTTACACCCCCTCCTGTGTTGGCATCCTTTTCTTCCATATTTAATTTTTTTGTTCAATCTTGCAGGTGATGGATTTGGACAGAAAAGTCAGGCGTGGGAGAGAGCGCCTTACTCAGGAGGCTGAACCTACTCCAGCACCACCAATTTCTGCCGAAAAAGCAGAGAAGCTGTCCGTTTTGGAAGATAAGATAAAAAATCTTTTGGAACAGGTGGAATCCCTGGGTGAAGCTGGTAAAGTTGATGAAGCTGAGGCACTCATGCGAATGGTATGACTAGACAATAGACATCAGTGAGGCCTTAATTTTTCTGTGCTTATGCATGCTTCCAAGTTAACAGAATATGTCTGGATTTTAGCATTGATCTGATCAAGGCGAGAGGTTCCTCTCGGATATGATGTCTCAGCAGTCTGTAACTTGATGCCATTGACGATATAGAGTTCATATGGGTATTTCTGTGGCCTTAGGTATCATAGACTAAGCAAGTGGACCTTACTTTCCTTTGCATTAAAGTATGGAGTTTTTCAAATCATTCCAATTTAGCCTTTAGGGTCGTAGGAACTGCATTTAAGCAACTTTTAACTGCAGCTTCATGCTTGTGTGCATCTTATGTATGTACTCTCCAGAATAGCTTATGCGGAACTCTACAGATTTGGTGGTTGTGTTTTCCTTTTTAATTTCAGTTATGATCTTAAATGATACCCAATACATTTTCTTTTTTTGAACACGCCTATATTCAAATGATTTGCAGGTTGAACTTCTTAATATAGAGAAGACAACATTAACACAACAGTCCCAGACCCTTGCAATGATGGCTCAGGAGAAGAAAATGGGGCTGTGTGAAATTTGTGGGTCTTTTCTGGTTGCTAATGATGCTGCTGAGAGGACCCAATCTCATATTACAGGCAAGCAACATATTGGTTATGGGATGGTTCGTGACTATATCTCCGAGTTCAAGGTTGGTATTTTTGGCTTGTGTCCTGTATAGTATTATCCTTTGTTCTTTATCTATGGTTTAGAATTTGCATGGTCTGTGCAGGAAGCTAAGGAGAAGGCTAGAGAAGAGGAGAGATTAGCTAGAGAGAGAGAAGCGGAGGAGAGGAGGAAGAAGAGGGAGCTGGAAAACGAGGTTCGAACCAGGAGAGGTGACTCTAGTGACAGGGATAAACATCATGATGGAGAGCGTGATGGATATAGGGACAGACGGCGTGATAGAGATTATCAAAGGAAGCGTGGTGATTATCAAAATGGAAGAGATGGATTTAGGAGTAAGCACTATGACCGTTATTCTCGTCATGAACATGAAAGGAGCAGATCACGTTCTCCTGTTGGGCACAGTCGCAGGAGGTAACCTGAAGGTTCAGTTTGCTCAAACTTTATATTTTGAGATTTCAAGCCAGATGAGGTAGATGCTTTAATATCTGAAAGAGATTCGTCAGGTGTTTATTTTGGGGTCTTTGGTCTGCTTACTCTTCAGTTAAAAGTTTGTTTTGTTGGCTATCACAGCTTTTTGTTGAGACTGTACCATCTTCTATCAGCAATGTTATTTGAGATGAAAGAGATGGAGGTAGGTATAACTTCATAATTGTAATTCATCTGTGCTTCTGGCCCTTCTGGGTTCGTTGAACTAAGTGAACTGAATTGTTAAATGTTCCAGCACCTTCAAACCTTTTCATGTGCTACTGTTTTGGCTGTTATGGCATACTTTACGTGTATGTATTCCATAAGAATACGAGGTAAGCTGCCAGTAAAGGCAACAGAGTTCATGGGCTCTATTTCCCTGAGGTAACAAAAGCTTCTGGGTCTTACTTCTCAATTATTTATTCACTGGAACATTCATTCTAGCTCTAATATGGTCCAATTTACTTGTTTGCATTGATTTGGCATCCAAAACATCACTCAATTCAAAAGGGAACCCTTTATGAGAAAACCTAACTATTAGTTCCAATGCCATCCATCCATGGATTGTTTGATGAATGTAAAAAAATGCTTGTAGTTTTTCTTTCTGTCAATTTGTCTGCCATTGGTTAGGTCAGAAGTTATTCCTGTGGCATCAGGTTAGCTCTCAAGTTGTGAAGATCGAAGCAAAAACTGTCGTATAGTCTAGGTAACTGTGCTGTGTCTCATCTGTTATTCTTTTGGTTTTGGTGAATGTAACCTGCCAAATTTTGTGTTCAATGGCGCACAAGCTTTGCTTGTAGCGGGGTTTCCTAACACGACGGGTTTCTCCATGTGGTCATTTGAGCTGGACTTTCGCATTACGAAGAATTGAATACTTGGGAGGTAATTTTCTCAGAATTATGAAACATATAGCTCACCCTGCATTGCATGGGATGAATGACATCTGCAGGCATAGACTGTTCTTTTAGGATTTCCCGGAAACTGATGGAAACATCATTGCTTCACGCTACCATATTTTTGGCCATCATCCCTTGAACCCTAGCTTGGCCTTCTTCTGACAAGACAATCAAGCAGTTGCAATTCGTGGAGAAAATGTTTCTTTTGAGGTACTGATATTTCAATGGTGTTGTTTTTATGCTCTAAATAAGGAGTGACCATCTGTTTTCCCAGGTTTGGGATTAGTTTCAGACACCAGTGGATGTAAGTCAGGTAAGGTCTGTATTAAAAAAAATGACGTTTATTCCAGGTAAGATCTTCCAAAGAAAGAAAGGTTCTCCCTGAGTGTCGTGTCACCCGATCTCTAGTTTTTCGTGTGACATGATTGTTTTAGTTATATTCCTAGAAACTACTCCTAACAAAGCATCCGTTGGGGGGTGTAGTTAGACACCAAATGGTGAATTGTGTCAAAGTGCAGAAATGAGCATTGAATCATGTTCATGTGTTGCGTAACTGTCATTGTTGTTGAAGCTATTCCTTTTTGGAAGGAGCATCTATGCTACAAAATAACGATAAATGCACAGCACCGTCGCTGATAATTCACACTGTGCAGTAAGAGGGTGGGCCACATTGGTGACAAATGATAAAGTAATGAATAACACGAATTTACACAATACACGTCTTCAATGCTACAAAATAGTGATAGAAAAATGAAAGAGTTCACTAGTATAAAGAGTTCTTCATTGCTAATCATTCATTGCTAATCAGAGTTGTATATTGAGTACCAAGTTCTCGATGATAAAGGCGGTAAATCCATTTTATAGGTTTTCATACACTAAAATGTTAAAGGATAACCTCATTATTAATGCGCTTGAAAACATTCTTTCGACACAGCAGCCCAAACTCTTGGAATTTAGAAAGAGTCATCTCTCATTTTATTGTGCAAATATGGCTTGATAATACTAATAGCATACAAAGCTCTTTTCATTATAGTTGTTGCAACTGGTAACACTACAACCAATCCGATGATAAGATATAACAAGTTAAAAACTTTGTGAATTCCTGCATCAAACATCTCCAATATCTTGCAAAGTAGAAAATATGACATTTCTCCTCATTTAATCTTTAATAACTTCTTACTTAATTGTCGAAATGAGTAATATAACCTCATGTTTCGAAGCTCTCGAGATAAATTATATTATGTGAATGTCAATCTAAATAAAATATTGAAGCGTTGTAAATTATTAAAATAAGATTAAAGTGATTAATATACCTTCAATTTTTAAATATTCATAACTTTTACCCAAATATTAGATTAAGACGTATTATATATCAAAAAGAAACTATCGACGATGAGAATATGTATAGGAAGTTTGTCAGATGAGGATATGCCCCCACATGACCCCCAGGTCCGCTTTGTCACTGCATACTTAGGTCAAGCCCTAATTTCCTACTCCTTTTTGGTGGTGTTCTTGTATATATGAAGTATCTACTTCAAAGGGACAAAATTACGGCTGAAGATTTGATGCTACAAGGGAACTAGATTCCTAGGAAGGATAATTTCAGGTACTTTGGATCGATCCTGCAGAGTGATGGAGGAGTCAACAAAGATGTCAAACACCAGATTCAGAGGGGGTGACAGAAATGGAGGGCGGCCTCATGCGTCTTATGTGATAAGAAAGTACCATTGAAATTAAAGGGTAAAATTTATAAGGTTGTGGTGTTATCTGCTATATTGTACAAAGTAGAGTGTTGGACAACTACGAAGATTTTGGAACAAAACCTCATGGTAGCTGAGATAAGGATGCTCAGATGGATGTGTGGATACACTCGTTTGGACAGAATCAGAAATGAGATAATATGTGGAAAAGTAGGAGTTTGTTGTATAAATGAACAGTTGAGGGAATCTAGACTTAGATGGTTTGTGCATGTGCGTAGAAGAGTTCCGGAAGCTCTGGTACGCGGATGTGATCTACTTTCGATCGAGCGTTTGCGACGTAACATATGTCGACCTAAGAAGTCTTGGAGGGAGGTCATTAGGTGGGATCTTACTTTGTTACACGTACCCGAGGGTTTAATGAGGGATCGAAGACAGTGGAGAGAGGTTATCAGGGTTAGCGAAGGTTAGACTGGGCTAACCGAGATAGTATACTTTTTTTACGAGCTCTATTTCTCTATTTCTTCTACTTGTGTGTCTATGCGTGTAATTACATGCTTACCCTTTTTGTTCATGCTTTAATTTTTCTCGTTTAGACACTTTCACATGTATAGGTCATACGAAAACTCTTTCTCGACCTAGTCGGGGAAAGAAAGGATACAATGGGACCCCAGACCCTGCTCTAAGCGGGATATACTCTTGTTGTTGTTGTTGTTCAATTTGTATTTTTTTAAAACTCAATGATTATCAGACAGTAAGCATCAAGATTATCGAAGAAAAAAAAATATAGTTATCAAGTTGAGCTGTTGTTACCACCTATTATAAAGTTCAAAATTTAATCATTCAATCAAACCATATCAAATGCTCATAATATCATTGCAAGTTGTGTTAAGGGGATAAGTGTTCGATTATGTTCTATTTTGGATGGGATTTGAATTTGAACAAAACTGAAATCGACAACTCCAATTGAAGGAGGTGACATCGCGAAGCTACCTTCCCTTTTGTCTCCCTCTTCATAATTGGAGTTTGATATGCATAAAAACACCATCTTCAATGACAATCAATGAATTGAATAGACCTTCTTCTACATCTTTCTTCTTGCTGCTAGAGTTTAGTCCACTGCATTGATTTTCTTTAGTGCTTTCAAATATTTTGTACACACCTAACAAAATTCTAGGTATACACATTAACTCACTAATTCACGGAGCAATTATTTTTTGAAAAAATGTACACTATATTTATATATGTGATGAAATTTGTGGGATGAAGAATCTCCTTCTTGTGTCCCATCCGAACCCCGTCTAATATTTGCAGAACAGGATCTCACTATTTTTCTTTTTCAAATTTCAGTGAGATCGAAATGGAACCGGCCCACCCTATTTTCTATGGATCGATCGATAGTAAACAGATTATTAGCAGTGTTTTAGACCATCTTCAGCCATCTTTCCTTATTTTTTTTCTTTCTCCTCATCATAATTTTACACTTTTTTTTTTAAATTTATTTTCATTTTATCTACTACAACCATGATGGATCTTTTCCCTTTATTTTTTTTTTATTTTTTTGATACAGGCGATGATTTGGGGTCTCAACCACGGTTGTACCACCATCCAAGAGCGTCCTTACGGACGAGAGTCTGAAACTCTAAGTCAGAACTCCAAGACGACGAGCCGGACTCCAAAGCCATATGAGTAAGTCGATCAGCCGCTCGGTTCGCCTCCCTGAAAATGTGGGACACAAAAAACGTCTCGAACAAGCGAAGCAGTCGCAAAACATCCGACATAAGGATTTCAATCTCCCAGGGCGTCGACCATGCACCATTGATCGCATTGACAATCGCAAGGCAGTCTCCCTGCACCGCAACCCTTCGGATCCCCAGCCTTTGAGCTTCCAGCAACCCAATCTGCAGACCAACAGCCTCAGCTTGGATCGCAGACACTGTCCCGCATCTTCTAGCATCACACGCAACCACTCCTTCTCCTCCTCCTCCTCCCCCAACTGTCCCTCCTCCTCCTTCCTCCCCAATTGTCGAATCTGCGCCCTCCCTCCTCCTTCCTCCCCAATTGTCAAATCCGCCCCTCCCTCCTCCTTCTTCCTCCCCCAATTGGCCACCAGTGTCCGAGACATCTCCCTCTTCCTTCTTCCTCCCCCAATTGTCCGAATTCGCGCCGCCACCTCACTGGTCGAGGAATCGGAGTCCGAAGTGGGGGCTCAAATCGGAGTCGTTATTGCTGGAATCGGTCGAGGACTCGGGCTGCTCCCCTCCTCTCTCGCCGCCTTACTGGTCGCTCTTGCCTCCGACGACGTCGCGCTCGACCGCTTTGCTCCAACCTCCTCTCTTCCTCTTCGATCAGTCCTCCGACTGCCTCCCATATCTCTCTCCCAAGCCTTGCTCCACAAAAAAAAAAAAAAACTAAAAAGTCAAGAGACGCGGTATGAGACCGCGCCTTTACTTCAAAAAATGAAATAATATTGAGTATATAAATATGGGATAAAAATGAATATTTATGAAAATAGTTTGAAAGTTGTGAATATTTATTTAATTATTTTATTTTTAGTGAATATTTAGAAAAAAATTCTAAGGTATAAGCTCGGTTTACCTCATAAAACTAGGGGTGGGCACAAATCCCGCAAATTCCGATTCCGTCCCGGTCCCGTTCTGATCCCGTCCCGATCCCTGTGGGATTTAGGACAAAATAGTGAATCCCGTCCCGATCCCGTCCCGCAAAAATTATGCGGGACGAAACGCGGGACGATCCCAGTGGGATTCCACAAATCCCGTCCCGTCCTGCATATAATAATAATAATAATATTATTATTATTATTAAAAAATAATAATAATATATTATTAGTATTATTTTTTTGAGCAAATATTATAATTATAATTATAATCATAATCTTCCATTTATAATAATAATATTATTATTATTTGAGAAAATATTATTTATAATTATAATAATAATTTTCAATTTATAATAATAATTGATTATAATAATAATATTATTATATAATATTATAATATAATATAATAATAATATTACTTTATAATAAAATTATTATTATTATTATTATTATTATTATATCATATTATATTCTTTTCTTGTAAAGTATAATTATTTTATAATAATAATAATAAAAATAAGTAATATTATTATTATTTTTTTATTTTTTTTAATTATAACGTGGCATTATTATTATTATTATTATTATTATTATTATTATTATTATTATTATTATTATTATTATTATTATACCCATTTAGAGCTACAAGAGGAAAATAGCTAAATACGGTATTCTTCCCAACTATCTATCAATAATGAGACAGTATCTGGTGAATCTCGTCTCAATCCGTTTCCGTCCCGATCTAGTAAGATAATGTAGTCAAATATGTTGAACATTATAATTAATTATACAATCATTGTATGAATTAATAATAGTATTATAATAATAATAATAATAATATTGAATAATATAGTTGAGAAAAATACCGTATTCAACATATTATACAAATTAATGAATTATGAAAGCATTTTTCACTATGCAAATTTATATAATATTTTATTTTTTTATTCGCGGGACAAGGCCCGTCCCGTCCCTATCCCGTCCCGTCCAGACACCATCCCGTTCCGAAAAAAAAGTGTCAATCCCGTCCCGTAAAAATTTCGCGGGACGAGTCCCGTCCCGGCTCAATCCCGTCCCGTCCCGTCCCGTGCCCACCCCTACATAAAACCAATGGTCTTATATAACGTGAATTTTGTGGGCTGCATGAAGTAAAAATCCGCCGCCGGATGCAGAGATATATGCTTACGTCATGATAAAATGGGCCACGTGGCAGCGGATTATCCCTTTTTGAGTTTTCGAATATTCGTTTTTTTTTTGCCCCTCTTCAACTTGTAACTTCTCCTTTCTATCCTCCCAATTTTACCATTTTGCCATAATTATTGATGGGCTCAAGGCCTCAAGCTCAACACAACGTTGAAATTTTATTAGTTCGTATTCCCCAAATGCCCTTTCCACAGTCAACCCTCTCACACCGTATCCACAGTTAACTTTTGTAATATAATTTCACACATATTACTAAGAAGTATAAAATTATATAAAAATAATAAATTTTTTATATTTTATTTAGTTTTTGGCTCCTCAAAAATATGGTAGCAAGTAAAAAAAACTTATATATTTCAACGGAGGCAATATAATTTATGAATTATCTTGTACATACTAAAAAGACCATTTTCTAAAATCTAATTCTAATAATCAATTATATTATTATATTATTATATATAATAAAGGAGAAGTCGGCTGAGACACATGACGACTTCTCCTTAAATGTAGTCGTATGAACAAATCACATTTTTTAATTTTTTTTAAAAGAAATAATTAATATATGTATAAGATAAAATTGAAAAATGAGTTAAATCATTGTGACTCAACCAGAACGACTGAGATCAATCCTCACTGCGTAAACTGCAAAACAAATTTTAGTATAGTGAGTGGTTCGGAAAATAGACATGTAGTTGGATTATAGTATAAGTAGTCCATTGAATTGGTAAACCGTTTTCCACATTAATAAACATATAAAATAATAATCCAATGAACATAATTAAACTTAACTTTGTTAAAACAACTTTGCAACTAATAGTCAAAATACAAATCCGTAAATGGAAGAAAAGCATATTCTTCCTACTTATAGCAAGCATATTCCTCATTAAATAATTGAATTTCGTTATTTCACAAAATTCAAAAGGGTATTTTTGTCAACACTCCCAAAATTCTCTAATTTCAATGGCTGTCTTCCAATTTCGATCCCCGTTCACTAACAGCATTCTGCATTCCCTCTATATTTACAGCTAAGAGTGCTTTGTCAAGTCGCTGTCCGTCGCCGATCAAGGTAACGAAGCAGGAGCTCGGTCATCGCTGATTGCAAGCGGTGAAGAGCGAGAGAGATGCAAGCGAAGTTGAGCAGATTGATGTCAGAGTTGTCACTGTTCGATTGGATTCATCAAGCAACCATCGTTGAGAGAACGAATTGAAGCTCGCGTCGAGACAAAGGTTTGTTCCTAATTCGATTTTCATTCCTCAAAGTTTGATTTAGTCATAGTTGGCAAGTCGCCATTGAGACTAGCGGACATAGAGCTTGAAGTAAGGCAGCTGTTATATGAACTGAATAGCTCAACTTCGGCTCGAAAAAAGCTCAAATTTTATGAAAATTTCTTTCATTCAGTTAACATGTTATAACCAAGTAGAACGGTTAAAAGCTAAAAAAAAAAAACTCGGCTCGAACTCGTTGATTTCCTAAATAAGCCAATCTTGATAAAAAAATTTTTTAGCTCATTTAAAAATTGAGCCCGTCTAGGCTCGAGCTCGTTTAACAAATGAACCAACATGCTAAAGCTCGGCTTGTTCGACTCGAATAACACTTATAGCTTGAAGGAGCCCAACAAGATGGATGATTGTTCTATTATCACTATATCCTAAACAATTTTATAGGTAATTAAAAGTTAAAACTCTAAAATAAAATTGAATTAAACAATAAATCACATGAAACAAGTATAGGGGGTATTTTAGGTAATTCCCATTGCCTCAATAAAATTGAATTAAATAATCTCCCTACCCGTTTTTTAACCCCTTCGCCGTTTGCTTTACGTTTGCTTCCTCTGTAGCGAACGGCTCTGTCCTTCGACCTCTGAAGAACAAGAGAGGGAAAGTTATCGGTCAAGCGATCGAGTAAACGTAAGCTTTAATCGGTATGTTGTTCCTGTTTCGATCGCCGTTTCCGAATTTTGTTCTTCATACAGTTTATGTCCTTTTTCCCGAGTCTCTGGCATTGTGTTTGTTTAGTTGAACAAGCAAATAAGCAATTGTTGATAGTTGGATTGCAATGGTGATCAGTTGATCTTCAATTTTCACTGCTCATGCGTTTGGTGCGAGGAGAAAGAACTGATTTTTTTTTCAAAATTGAATCTTCTCTGGTCAGTTTCCCCCCTTTGAAGAAACCCCCCTCTTTTCAACGTTAGTCCGGGTTATACGGTGTCTCCCGTCATCGATACAACGCCGATTTTACGGCAATCAGTCAAATTAAATTTCAATTCCATATTTGTTTTTAATTACTGAACTTGTCAGATATCGCTTGTGATTTTACTGCTAGCTAAAAATTGAATTGTGATTTTCCTTTCCTCTCAGCTTGCTCACCATCCATGGATTCCACCAATAGGGAGCCAAATCTAGAGGTGAAGGATGATAGGCCTTACGGAATTCGGATAATCGAATATGTAAAGAAATCATCATTGTCAGTCAGCACACACCAAGCCATTGTTTTGATTGTTACCTTCTTCGCTTACGCTAGCTATCATCTAGCACGAAAAGCCCCTAGTGTTGTTAAAAGTGCCTTGGATCCTGAATCATCTTCGGCTGCTGGCTTGAAATTCAATCACATACGAAATTCAACCACACCTGTAGGGTTAGGGTTGAGCAGCAGCGGTTGGGCTCCGTTCAATGGATCGGATGGAACGGAGTTGCTCGGATACCTTGATGTGGCTTTCCTATCTATGTATGCTACTGGCCAGTTCTTCTCGGGCCAGCTCGGTGACAGAATGAACTTAAGGGTGCTGTTGACAATCGGAATGTTGGGAACCGGTTTCTTCACAGCGTGTTATGGCTTTGCGTATTGGTTGAACATCCACAGCTTTTACTACTTCTTGGCTGTGCAGATGCTTGCTGGACTGTTGCAGTCCACTGGATGGCCATCTGTGGTTGCAGTGGTCGGAAACTGGTTCGGGAAGAGCAAAAGAGGTCTGATCATGGGCATTTGGAATGCACACACTTCAGTTGGGAATATCGCTGGCTCATTGATTGCTTCCAATCTGCTGCAGTTTGGATGGGGTTGGTCACTTGTTGTTCCTGGACTCATCATTGCTGTCATGGGTTTGGTTGTGTATGTCTTGTTGCCGGTTAGCCCTTTCTCGGTTGGGATACCTGTAATGTATGATGACTCAGACAGCAGGGAAAAAGAGTCCATTGAAGAGCGCCTTTTGGATTCTTCACCTGATGCTTCAGAGGTTACAGATTCGAGAACGGCAATTGGCTTCTTGGATGCTTGGAAGATCCCCGGGGTTGCTATCTATGCTTTCTGCCTCTTCTTTGCGAAGCTCGTTGCATATACATTTCTCTATTGGCTCCCCTTTTATATCAGTTATACAGGTACTGTCACTCATTCCTTGCTGATACAGCCTTTGGAATTTCATCAATTTAAGTATATAAAATGTAGATAAGTTATATGATTGAGCTTCATTGGAGGCTTCTGTCATTGGATCTTCAACATGTACTCAAATGTGTTGCAGAGATTGGGGGCAAGTACCTCTCCAGCGAGGCCTCGGGAAACCTGTCAACCTTATTTGATGTCGGTGGCGTGCTTGGAGGAATTCTAGCTGGGTATGCATCGGACCGCCTTGGTGCCAGAGCAATCACAGCTGCTGCCTTCACATACAGTTCAATCCCCGCCCTTTACATGTACAAAACATATGGATACATCAACATCTACGTCAATGGCATCCTGATGTTCATAACCGGAGTCTTTGTCAACGGACCCTATGCTCTCATCACAACAGCTGTGTCAGCCGATCTTGGAACCCACAGCTCGCTTAAGGGCCAGGCAAGGGCGCTTGCCACTGTCACAGCCATCATAGACGGCACTGGGTCCATTGGAGCCGCCATTGGTCCATTGGTTACAGGCTACATCTCAAGCATAAGCTGGTCTGCAGTCTTCATTATGCTAATGTCGTCAGCTATGCTGGCTGGCCTTCTCCTCACGAAACTTGTGTGGGATGAGGTGAAAGCAATGCTCGACAGATCAAGAACACCGTTGCACTCAACTGCATCTCTCGTTTGATCACGCTCTGGAGAGGCTTTTGCCTGTCACTCTTCGGAGAATGTCCTATGAGGTTTTCTGTTTTAGATCCCGAGGACTAGGCAAGCGAGGAAGGCGACGACAATGGCTTTCTAAAATGCTCTCTATGAAGATTATATTGAAGCATGGAGGATGAGGAGCTTGTTTTTTTTTGTACAGTATTTGTATGTGCCAATTTTTCTAAGCTTGTATTGTAATCATGTTTGTGATTCCTTGTCAAAATATATGATCCATATATTCTTTGAAGAAATGAAAAAAAAATAAAAAAATTGTGAAGTGTTTGCTCCATGTGTACTTTGTCATTATCAGGATCTTGATAATCAAGATGATGGACCAATAAGGGTATTTTGAGCAAGCAATTTTAGAGTTGTAGAAATTCTGATTTTGTGGACACAAATGAGATATGCAATTGGACAATTGATGACATTTAAATATGTGATGTGCTTTTGCTCTTTTAGCACCCTGAAAATTTTGAAAATGAGTGTCACTGTCATATTTATTTGTGTGTCATATTCAAATAGGGCCCTGTTATGTACAGGGCGAGTTTCTCACCATTTGCACGGTGTTGTTTTCGACTTTAGGAGTCAGCAACGGTGAGCATGCGGTCTCTGCAATTCAAGATCTATGCACAAAGCTACAAGATGAGATCAGATCCCATGTTTGCCGACCTGGTATGTCGGTGTTGGACAGCAGAAAGTCGCCGACTCCGGAAGCCGGGAACGGAGCTGTGCAGATGTAGAAAATCACCGTGCCAATAGCAAGTCTGTTCAAATATGGTGAGTGTAGGTAACCTTTTAAAATGAGTCAACAGTCTAAGACAAATCGGATTCGGATGTGGTAACTTTTAGTCTGCTTGATTTCAGGTCCCTCGTTGCAGGTTGGATCACTCATCATCAACTCACCCATTATCAGGATGGATTGATCCATCTTCAAAACATTCATTCTTTGGTTTAAAATATGAGGTTGATCACTTTCGAGTACAATTGTCAAGCAGCTTGGTTCGGGTTCGGATCACTTGGGTTAGGAGGGGCAAGGAAAGCTTGAAGCACCCACTAAGTACACAAAGTAAGGAGTGAGATTCTAAAACAAAGCTCAAATGAATAAGGGAAATCATTCCCTACAACCTTTACTTCTATGAAGCCATTTCATAACCTTAATTTTGACATGGATGCATTCTGCGATTGGCCGTTTTGGGAACTTCAGCATTAGCTTCTGCTTCCGAAGAACACCATGCCATGCTTCACCTTGGCCTACCCGAAAGCGTACCCTACCAGCACACTAACTGCATTCACTAGCATCAACCAAACAAGGGAGAATCTACTTCTGTTGCTGCCTTGTCTTTGTTGCTTCCTTAGCATCTCCTGTCAAATATATGCAACAAATAACTCTATCTCAGTCATGATTCTCCCTTCTACAAATGATTCGGCCTTAACTGATTCTGTGGAGGAACATGGAAGATTGATGCATATAAACTTCAACCAAGACAAATAGTACTCAGCTGAATTGAACATGGGATCACAAATACGCATTACGAATACCCCATTTTTCATGGTAAATACAATGCTTCTATACCAATCATCCGTTGGTAACGAAGAACAAGCACTAGACAAGTAGATTAATCTAAGATGTGAAAACATCCCGAGAGGACCTCGCCTTCTTGGTATATTACGGATGCAAGTTTGAGTAACGAATGAATTAAGATTTTATTGCCAATCTGTGATGGGCATTGTGCTCGGGCAATCTTAATTTACTTCATGTCGAATAGATAGGACAAGCTAAAGTTGGGAAAACAGATATATCAGCTGACGAAACAGAAGTGTGAAAATTCATGAAAGGATGAATACAAGTGAATAAGTGGAAGGATTTGGAAATAACCAATTCAGAATGTAGTTTCTTGTTTTGATTGAGAGTGATGGATCTTTCCTCCAACAACTTCGAAACGACAGCCCACACCTGACAGATAACAGGTAACAAAAAGGAAAGAAAAGGAATAAGCTTACAAGAAAATAGTAAACACAAATTGCTAGAGGAATGATTGGAAGAGACGTCATGTAACAAGATGGATAACGATTCTCAAACACAAGAATGCTCTTAGAAGTAAAGCATTTGCAAAGCAAAGTACTCCGAACGCCCAAGTCACAAAACAGTTCCCTTAAATTGGCCAACTGGTAACAAGGTTAATGCAGAAGGAACCAACAAATGATTGGCATTTCAGACATTCAGTGAAAGGTATTGCTGTTGTCGTATGGTAGATTGATTGATTAATCCGTTGCAGATTTTTTTTGTTTTCTAGGATGAAGCAATCGAAATAAGCCCCTGAACTCTACTATTGATCAACGATGAGAAATAGAAAGGGTATGAATCTTACGAAAGGATAGTAGGGTAAGAGAACTTCAGCATTCAAGAGATACCGTGAAGACTAAATTTAGGTAAGAAAGGATTAAAAGGTTATCTGAGATAAGGAACAGAGTAAAATGATCACACCTCTAATCTTTTGTCTCGGCTTACTCTTGCAATTTCTGAATCCTGAAATAGAAACGAAACATGGATTAATCAGATTGTTCCAAAAAAAAAAAACAGGAGATCAAATAGCTGAAATGCTAAATGAAAAGTATATCACTCAAGCAGTTAAATAAATTTCTGTAAAAGTACAAAGAGATCATCATGCCTAAGATTCAACAGGAAACCAAACTAAAAAAAATTATGTAAAGCAACCATGCTGTCATAAGCATACAATTTAGAACAGGTTTAATGAATATCAATGTGAAATCAATCAAAATAGAACAATTGACATTATTAGCCAACTATGCAATCGGTTATCTTACATGATTGCCAACTGCATAATTTAAGACAGGTTTAGTGATTGATCTAGAACGTCATTTCTAAATATCGATTGAGAAATGAGAACGAACCATAAGAGAAAAGTAAAAAACTTTACTAATAAAAACCTAAAAAGGATAAACTGATAGTATCACTTGCCTGTTTTAGGTTCCAAGAGATTTAAATAGAATCACAAGGACAATAACTTTACACAAATGCATATCTAATAGCATCAAAGTGGAAATAAATTAATGATCATATTACACATGATAACAAGACGCAACAAACTTGGATACGTGCACATAAATTGAATTATCACCTCCCTTAATCTTTGTTGATGGCTGTCTAAAGCTTCTACCACCTGAGACACAGAAAGAAAAGAAGAAAGGAAATGGCTGAGATTGATTCAAAAAATGAGCATAGTGGCAAAACAATGACATGATTGAGCCAGACAGGCATAACTAAACAGACGTTATCACTCATCCGAGCCGTAAGTGTATGACACTATGACTTCAAAGGGTGCAAAATATCTGCCAATCTAGATTGACATGTAGTTGCTTATGGCAGTTCATTCATGCAATCATGCCCAAGCCCAATCTTTACATTTATGTTTAATACAAATGAAAACACTAAATCACACTGCACTCTCAAACAGGCAAAATATCATTGGGGAAGGACAATGAAATAAAATAAAATGGTTTCGTTACTTCTTCAAGCTGAAATCATAGTCCTGGTCCCCTGAACATAGCTTCTTGGTAGCATTAATGAAAATTCCATATTTGTACTTTCAAATTGGGCATTAGATCATGATACTAGACATTATAATTGTACCAAAGCTCCAAACAAAATAATTATAAGGAAAATTCCATTACACTTGTGTTGGATTGTGTTCAAATTTACAACTGAAGGATAAAGAAATATTGAACTTCATTAAACTAAATTAACAAATTCTAATTGCACCAAGCTTTACTGTCTCTTTTACAGATTAGGCATCTGTCCTCTATTTTAGTTGAATTGGACCAGAAACTGATAGTATGATTGTTAAATATCGTTAGATAAAGAGTACTATTCACATTATACTGATTTTATGCCAGTGCCAATGGCCGAAATAGCAATTAACAACTATCTTAATGAAAAAAAATAGATAGAAGAACACCACAGACAATTCTCCAAACTAGAAGATGTTTTTTTTTTCAAAAATTTCAATTTTATTCTGAGTACCAACAAAAAAATCTAAGAGTATCATTTACAATATCCCTCAAAATGAATCAAACCAATGGTTCTTCGTAGTCCACCATAAATTTCAGTCCTTCATGCGTGTATCTGAAGTATCTATGCATTTGATGGTGCTGAACAAAAGCTAGAAAGGCAGTAATGCTTACATTATTCAGTAGAAACTTCCTACAACTCCGGAGATGAGAATTTTCTAGCTCAGATGCTTCTGAAGAGGATCCTCCCTCGGACGCCTCTGGGATAGGGGACGGTGGATTTGCATTGACAAAGACAACCCTTAACTTGTACTCTTGAAGATCATTGCCCACCTCTTTCCTAAACTAAAACATCATTGTAGAATCAACACAAAGGTGCATAACCAAAAACATTAAGAAGGAAACACATTTTCCTCATACCATACCATATCAGAAGTTAAGCCCCTAAATTTGCCCCCGATTTCTGCAACTACACTCTGAATGAGAAACTTGTCTTTCTTCAATGTACCAGTAGGGGCTACCTTCTGGGCTTGCACAGAAACTAACAACACCCAAATGCCAACATATCACCATGGTGAAGATGCAAAATTCAGAAAGAGAAAGGTATACAGTAGAGATTAAAATCAGTCAAAATTACCTTCAACAACAAAGGTAGAACCAGGTGAGATGACACCCATATGGGGAGAAACACAATATTTCTTTGGATGGGTAACCTTAACCTTGTTCATATGTTTAACCCAATTTGATGAATCAAGAACCAAAGCTTGGTAATTGGAAAGAAATTAGGAAGGGAGAGTTATTTAGGCACCTTGAAAGCAACATTCCGGTCAGTCCTGTTGATCAGCTTCATTGAACAAGTGGACACCTTATTCAATTCAACTTCACAAACACATAAATGGAAGTTAGACACCCAGAATGTAAACCTATGAAACATAAAGACTAGAATCGAAGGGAAATTAGAGGAAATTACAAGGGAATTTGAGGTCAGAAGGTTGGATTTGTAGAAATCTGCTGATCATGTCTGAGTGGCGAGAGATTGGGAACAAGGAAACCCTTAATTGTGGGCGGTGAAAGAGTGTGGGTAGACCAGGAAAGAGGTACTTTGCTTGGCGCAGAGGATGTGCTTTTCAAATTCATATATTCCAAGTGTGATCGTTTCGTTGATTGAGGATCAAGTTCAAATCTTTAAGCCCTGACCAACTACAACTACAACTACAAGGTCGAGCCGATGACAGCCCAAATCGAAAGAAGCCTAATGTTTATGGTTCCGGTTCAGTTAGATCCTCCAAAGAAGCCGATTCTGTCTTTCTGGTTCCGGTTCAGTTAGATCCTCCAAACAAGCCTAATGTTTCATATTTTTGAAAATTAAATAAAATAATAATAATCAGTAAAGTAATAAAAATAAAAAATTTGGTAGAAACGAATCAGTTACGACTGAAAACAATAATTTACAATGGATTGTTTTAAAATACTCCGTATTTTACCAATCATACGAGTATTATTGGTATCAGATCTATTGTGGATTTGAAAACTATAGTAAAAACAGGAAACTAACACATTAACACAAGTAAAAAACAAGAGAAAAAATAGATGCCCGTTTAAGATTGAAATTTTTAATCCAATCGATCCGATTTCCTTTCATCCGTTTTTTTTTTTGCTCATGGCTCGATTTGCTCTTCTGGTGAAGTTGATGATTTTGGGGTCCATGTGTTTAGTTTTGGAGAAGGTTTACAATCTCGTGCGCACTGTTGATCAAGAGAATCACAACAGTGTTCGTGACTTTTGAAGATCTCTCATCTTGCTGAGGCGAGATATTGTGGAAGTTTATAGGTTTCCCCATGTTCTTGCTATTCACAATTTCATCCCGGAGTCTTTCTCGACTTTCTCATTTATTTGACATTTCGTTTCTTTGTTAGACTAGGATCTTTATGTTTCAGCTGGATAGTATTACGACAATCAACCTGGTTGCCGTTGATAGATTACATAGGTCTCATATTGTATAGTGGGCTAAAAGCCCGTTAAGGCCCAATACCTTTGTAACCTATATATATGTTATATCAATGAATGGAAACCCTTAAGGAGGACATTACAATCAATCTCATGATTTTACATGGTATCACAGCCTAAGATCCAAAGACCCTAAATTTTTTTTTTTCCTAAACCCTAGCCGCCACTCCTCTCTCTCTCCTCGCCGCCCTCTTTCTCTCCTCGCCGCTCCCCAGCCTCGGCCACCCCTCCTACCGTCGGCCTCCCCATCCTCTTGCCGCCGCCCACTCTCTCTCCTATCTCTCTCTATCTTCCTCGTCACAATGACTACCGAAACCACCGCCACCAAATCACCATTCCATTCTGCCCTAACCATCTCCAATATCAAAAATTGCATCCCTATCATTCTTGATCATGAATCCAGTACCTACACCATGTGGTCGCACCTCTTCACGACCCATGTTAAGGCCCACAAAGTCCTCCACCACATTGACTCCTCCGCCAAACGCCCTGAAAGCGAAGACGACGATCTCTTCGCTCAACTTGACACCATTGTCCTTCAATGGATCTTCAACACCATCTCAAAAGATCTATTAACCACCATACTCGACCCCAAAGACTCCGCCTTGAATGCTTGGAAGAAACTTCAGGATATCTTTCAAGACAACAAGTCCACCCGTGCTGTCTATCTCGAGCACGAATTCTCAAGTTGCAAGCTTTCTTCTTTTCCATCGATATCTGCCTACTGTCAGCACATCAAGACCCTGGCCGATCAGTTCGACGCCGTCGACTCCAAACCCAGCGCCACCCGTCTCGTCCTCCAGGTACTCTCGGGCCTCCCTTCCGAATACAATGCTGCTGCTACTCATATACAACAGACAGAACCTCTCCCTACGTTCGAGAAGACCCGGTCTCAACTGATCCTGGAGGAGACTCGCCTTCAACGTTAGACAACCGACGCTGCCAAAGACAAGACGGCGTTGGTCTCATCCAGTGAAATCATCGAGCAGCTTGCCCTCCAGCCCGGCCGCAGCAACGACCAGCAGGGACCAAGGGGCGGTGGCGGCGGCCGCGGCAGGGGCCGCGGCGGCCGCAGCACTACGATCACCGCCACCCCTCTTGGTACCCCAACCCTGGCTACCCTCCTTGGATGCCCTATGGCTACCCCGGTGCGTCGTTTCGTGGACCAGCCCCGTATCCCAACCGTCAGCAGGGCTTGTTGGGTCCTGCTCCCCGCCCGTCGTCTGATCAGGCATACCCGACTGATGTGCACAACGCCTTCTCCTCCATGCAGCTGACACCCCCTGACGGCGCTTGGTACATGGACACTGGCGCTACCTCTCATATGACGAACTCCTCAGGTACTCTCTCATCTCTTTCTTTTAAGGGTCCTGCTCATTCTATTATCGTCGGCAACGGTGGTCGCCTTGCTACTTCGGGCATTGGCCACACCACACTACCAACCCCTACCAACCCTTTGCACATCAACAATGTCCTTGTTGCCCCCAAACTTGTCAAAAACCTTATCTCTGTCCGTCGGTTCACCACTGACAATAATGTTTCTCTTGTGTTTGATCCGTTTGGTTTCTCTGTGAAGGATCTTACTACGGGGGTTACTCGCCTGAGATGTAATAGCACCGGGGAGTTCTATCCTGTGTCGTCGCCCTCACCATCCAGCTCGTCAAGTCCAGTCGCCCTCTCGGCATCATCATCCAGTCTTTGGCATGCACGCCTTGGTCATCCCAGTCCTGCAGTTTTAGATTTACTTCGTTCTAAGAGTCTTGTCCAATGTAATAAAGAGCATCGCTCTAGTTTATGTTCGTCTTGTCAGTTAGGCAAGCATGCCAGACTTCCTTTTCAACGATCTTTAAACACTACATTTGCACCTTTTGATATTATTCATAGTGATATTTGGACATCTCCTGTGCCTAGCAAGGAGGGTCATAAGTATTACCTCTTGTTTCTGGATGATTATACACATTTCTTATGGGTTTTCCCTTTGCACTTTAAATCTCAAGTGTTCCCTATCTTTGCCAAATTCCATGCTTACATCAAAACACAGTTTCACACCTCTGTCAAGTGTTTCCAATGCGACAATGGCCGCGAATTTGACAACAAAGATTTTCACACTTTCTTTAATACCAATGGGATCTCCTATCGCTTGTCCTGCCCCTACACCTCTCAACAAAATGGCAAAGCCGAACGAATCATCCGAACCATTACCAATATGATGCGCACTCTTCTTTTCCACGCATCCATTCCCCTCCTTTATTGGCCTTACGCCTTGGCCACCACATGCTACCTCCTCAACATTCTCCCTTCCACCACCCTCAACCATCACTCACCGTTTCAGGCACTGTATTGCACTTTGCCCATATATGATCACCTTCGTACCTTTGGTTGCTTGTGCTTCCCTAATCAGGCATCCACCGCCCCCCACAAGCTTCACCCACGCTCCACTCCTTGTGTCTTTCTTGGCTACCCGTCTGATCATCGCGGTTACATTTGCCTCGATATCAAGACTCACAGGATCATTCTCTCTCGTCATGTCACCTTTGATGAGTCGAGATTTCCCTTCGCGTCGCCCACACCCCCTGTGTCGTTGACAGAGTCTGAGTCACCATTCCCTCACTTCATTCTTCCCCAGAGCTCTCCCGGTGCTCCTGCGTCTCCCCCTCCCCCACCTCCCCCACCACCATCTACCACCAGACCACACACCCGCAGCGTCTCCGGTGTCTTCAGACCCCGTCAGATCATCTCCATGACCACCGCCCATCACCCCGCTATCCACCTCCCATCACCTCGACAAACACCCGCCGCAGACCATGCTGCGCCCGCCGCAACTGCTGCGCCCGCCGCCATTCAACAAGCTGCGCCCACCGCCTCGTACCCCTCCCTGGCGGCGCCCGCCGCAGACCATGCTGCGCCCGCCGCCAATCAACAAGCTGCGCCCACCGCCTCATACCCCTCCCTGGCGGCGCCCGCCGTAGGCTATGCTGCGCCCGCCGCAAGCATTGCTGTGCCCGCCGCAACTGCAACCGCCGCCTCCTCCTCCCCGCACCTTGCACCTCTTGCCCCCGTCCTTCCCGGCTCCCAGACCTCCCTCTCTCCCATTCCCACCTCCCACAAAACAGCCCTCCTCGACCCGAATTGGCAGGCGGCTATGCTCGACGAATACAGGGCCCTTACGAAGAATGGTACTTGGGTTCTTGTTCCTCGCCCTCCTAAGGCGAACGTCATTCGCTGTATGTGGCTCTTTCGTCACAAGTTCCGCTCTGATGGGACATTGGAGCGCTACAAGGCCCGTCTGGTAGTGAACGGTAGATCTCAGCAGGCCGATATTGATTGTGATGAGACCTTCAACCCTGTGGTCAAGCCAGCCACTATCCGAGTGGTCCTGAGTCTGGCTCTATCACGCAACTGGGCCATCCATCAGTTAGATGTCAAGAACGCCTTTCTGCATGGTCATCTGAATGAGACAGTTTACATGTTTCAGCCCCCGGGGTTTGCTGATGCTGAGCGTCCTAAGCATGTTTGTCTCCTCCAGCGCTCTCTATATGGTCTGAAATAGGCTCCGCGGGCGTGGTTCTAGCGATTTGCCTCTCATCTGCTCCGTTTGGGTTTCACTGGCAGCCGTTCGGATACATCGCTGTTTATCTATCGCCGAGGCTCAGACTTGGCATTCCTGCTGTTATATGTCGATGACATCATTCTCACCGCCTCTTCTGATGCTCTTCGGACGTCTATCATTTCACAGTTGAGTGCGGAATTCGCCATATCTGATCTAGGTCCGTTGTCCTACTTCTTGGGAGTTGCTGTTCAGCGTCATGCGTCTGGTCTGTTCCTCTCCCAGAGTAAGTATGCTGCTGAGATTGTTGCTCGGGCTAAGATGGTCAACTGTAATCCCGTCGCCACCCCTGTCGATACATCCAACAAGCTCAGTGCTCATTCTGGTCCTTTGGTGGATGATCCGACATTGTACAGGAGCCTCGCTGGTGCTCTTCAGTATCTCACTTTCACTAGGCCTGATATCAGTTATGCCGTTCAGCAGATTTGCTTGTTCATGCATGCCCCTAGGGAACCTCACTTTCAGGCTTTAAAGCGGATCATTCGGTATATCAGCGGCACCCTCGAGCTCGGCACCACGATCACTCCTTCCTCTAAGCTTGACCTTGTTGCTTACACTGATGCGGATTGGGGTGGTTGCCCTGACACACGTCGCTCCACGTCTGGTTACTGTGTCTTTCTCAACGACACTCTTGTGTCTTGGTCAGCCAAGCGTCAGTCCGTCGTATCTCGCTCCAGCGCTGAGGCCGAATACAGGGGTGTTGCCAACGTTGTCTCCGAATGCTCTTGGCTCCGCAATCTGCTGCTTGAGCTCGGTTGCCCCTTGCAGAAGGCTACTCTGGTCTACACTGACAACGTCTCTGCCGTCTATCTGGCTAGCAACCCGGTCCAGCATCAACGCACGAAGCACATTGAGCTTGATCTCCACTTCGTCAGGGACAAGGTTGCCATTGAATATGTCCGCGTTCTACATGTCCCGTCCTCTTATCAGTACGCTGATATATTCACTAAGGGTTTACCTAGACAGTTGTTCATTGATTTTCGTTCCAGTCTCACTGTACGGACACCTCCCGTTTCGACTGCGGGGGTTTGATAGATTACATAGGTCTCATATTGTATAGTGGGCTAAAAGCCCGTTAAGGCCCAATACTTTTGTAACCTATATATATGTTATATCAATGAATGGAAACCCTCAAGGAGGACATTACAATCAATCTCATGATTTTACAGCCGTTTGTTTCAGCCTCTCGATTTATCCGACATTAGCGTGTCGGTTTTTTCGAATCTTTATCTTATTAAAAAAAATATGAGAGATCGATAGTTAAAATGCATTGAATTGAAGATGCAAACTTAGAAGCAAACCAACCACGTATCCATGTAGATCCCTATATAACCCTTTCTTTGCTCAACTAGCTAGCATCCCTTCATTGCTCCAACAACAACCATATAAACATGGGGAAGGGGCCCACTCCCTTGAGTAGCAACAGCGACATTGAGCTGAACCAGCCCCTCCTCCACAATGCCGGCCTGCGCCGTCGACGAGCTGTCGAGGTGCTGGCCGGCATTGTTGCATCTTGCTTGGTTCTCGCCTCTCTTGTGACCTTGACCACAAACAAGAGCGGCGTGCTGCAGGAGGCGGCGCCATCCCTGCAGGGAGTGACTCTGAGCACGGGCTCCGGCGGGTGGGCGGAGGGAAACGGGTCGTTTGAGTGGACCACCGAGATGCTGACGTGGCAGAGGACCGCTTACCATTTTCAACCGGAGAAGAATTGGATGAATGGTAGGTTTGCTTCATTGGAAGGCTGTTTGAACATTTGGTAACGGTCTTTGTTTTCGGAGATTCGGTGCAATTATTCTATATTCAGCTCAAAACTATACTGTATATCTCCTTCATTAACAATTTTAATTACTTATTAATTAGTGCTATTTATTACACTTGTTCCTCACTTATTTATTGTGTATTTAAATTAACTTTCAGAAGTTTTTAAAATTAATTAATCTCTTTTTTTTTTGTTGTTGTTTTAAATCTGGCTGCTCTCGATCGATCTCCTTGGTGCTTGGCGGGGAATGCGTGTCATTCAGATCCTGACGGTGAGTGATAACTTCTCCTATATTTATATACGGACTTGTTCTTGTTTAATTTTTCTCGATCAAAATTGAAATTATATTTTAAATAATTTAGCAAAGTGTTACATGTGATATATGTACTGATGTATAGAGATGTTTCATGACATTGATTATGTAATGTAACCAACTATACTCTTGTAGGACGCATCCATCCATAAGCTCAAAATTTTTTCACATTTAGAAATTGATAATTAATGAAACAAAATCTATTATTTTTATGAAAAGAGATAGTATTAATTTATAATGGGAGGATAAAGCCATAATTATATATAAAGGTTAAAACACGAGGGGAATGTGAATATATATAGATAGATAGATAGGATATGTGGGTTGGATTCACATGAAATGAAATCTCAATTGACTTTCAGCTGCCCCTCTACCTACTAATTTAATTAGTTGCAATTGCAGAACTAGAACTAGTGTCACCACGTCCACCAATCTATTTGAATTATAATGTCATCAATCTACTTCATTATAATTTACTATCTTGTTTGTTTTCCGTTTTTTTATTTGTATTATTTGACGATTTGGAGTATATATACTGTCATAGTTGCTACCGTTCATCAATGATCATTCTTTAGAAAAACATTTTTTTCAAAAATTAAAATTTTTTTTAAACAATTTTGTCACAATTATTATTTTATTTTTCTAAAACAAATATTTTTTTAAAAAATTTCCATTGTTCTAACAAAAAATTATTCTAATATATTTTTAAATTAATATCAACTACCACACAATTAAATCAATTTATGGGTAGATATGTTTTATTGAAAATTAATCTAGAAATAAATAATATTTTACAACAAAAAAATCATGTATTTATCAAATATCTATCAATTAATATTTTTACTAAATGTGTCAATGAAATAGCTTTGATTTATATTTTTATTAATTAATTAAAAACATATATAGATATATTTAGATTTGTGATGGCTTTCCATAAATTATAATAACACATTATTTGAATATTTTTTTCAATGGGAGAATTTTCTTTCTAAATTATATTATAGATATAGACATAGATATAACAAATACGAGAATATTTTTTCAAAATAGCTAAAAATTTAATATTTAGCGAAATATTCAATGTTAGAAACTGATTTGGGAGTAGCAAAAATATAGGGGTCTAAGGAGTAAGTCGTTGTTTCAAATAACGGATCATCAGGAGATTTATTCAAAAAATAATAAGATAAGTAAGTCGCTGTTTATAACAACGTTTGTCATGTTTTTTTTATATATATTTCTGCCAGTTTGAACATTTTTTTTACATAATTATAATACTTATGTAGAGTCACACAATGTTTTTTTTAATAATAAAATTCCCTCTCTATCCTTCCCTCTCCCCCTACTCCATTGTATCCTTTTAAAAAAATATTATAATAGAATCGATGTTTGTAACAACTAATCTATTATAATAATTTAATTTTTTTTAAAAATAATTTTGCAAAGGTTAAAACCAGTAAAAAAATATTTAATATATATATATATATATATATATATATATATATATATATATATATATATATATATATATATATATATAAGCTGTATATAAATATCGACTTAATTATTTTTATTAAATTTTGAATAAATCTACTATGAGACCCGCTGTTTAAAACGACTTATCCTTGGACCTCGAGTTTTGACTATTTACCAAATTAGTTTACGACATTAACGATTTCGCTATATATATATTAAAAAAAAATCCAAATCCAAATACGAGTATTAATTTAGGCAGTAACAAGCCGAACCTTTGAATATCCCATGGTTGCAGGTCCACTGTACCACATGGGGTGGTACCATCTGTTCTACCAGTACAACCCTGGCTCCGCCGCCGATGGGAACATAACGTGGGGCCACGCCGTCTCAACAGACCTCATCCACTGGCTCTACCTCCCTCTCGCCATGGTCCGCGATCAGTGGTACGACTGGTACGGCGTCTGGACGGGCTCCGCCACGGTCCTGCCGGACGGTAGGATCGTCATGCTCTACACCGGCGACACCGACAACTACGTCCAGGTCCAAAACCTCGCCTACCCGGCCAACCTCTCCGATCCCCTCCTCCTCGAGTGGGTCAAGTACTCGGGCAACCCCGTCATGACCCCGCCCGAGGGCATCGCCTACGACGACTTCCGCGACCCGTCCACAGCCCGTCTCGGGCCCGACGGGCTCTGGCGGGTCACGATCGGGTCAAAGATCAACACTACCGGGTTCGCCCTAGTGTACAAGACGTCGAATTTCACGACACTCGAGCTCGAGGAGGATCACGTCCTCCACGCGGTGGCCGGCACGGGAATGTGGGAGTGCGTCGACTTCTACCCGGTCTCGACGACGAACCAGACGGGCCTGGACACGTCGTGTGATGGGCCCGGAGTTAAGCACGTGCTCAAGGCCAGCCTAGATGACAACAAGCATGATTGGTACGCAATCGGGACGTTCGATTCAGGGAACGACAAGTGGACGCCGGATGATCCGACCATGGATGTTGGTATCGGGCTTCGGATCGACTACGGGAAGTATTATGCGTCGAAGACGTTCTATGATCCGGTAAAGGAGAGGCGGATCCTCTACGGTTGGGTTGGCGAGACGGATACCGTGGCTACTAACATGGAGAGGGGATGGGCTTCCATTCAGGTAGTATGTTTCAATTTATACGACCCGACCAGGATTTCTCGGAATTTAATACCTAAATGGCTTTCAATTTGGTATGTATGCAGGCAATACCAAGGGTTGTAACGTTTGATAACAAGACAGGGTCGAATATACTTCAGGTGCCGGTGGAGGAGCTCGAAAGCTTGAGATCGTCTAGCTACGAATTCAAAGACATTGTCGTCGAGCCAGGATCTGTTGTTAATCTTGACATAGGAAACGCTACCCAGGTGACAATATACTTTCTATATATACTCTTGCATCTTCAACCTCTAAGATGTAATAGTTTGGTTACAGCTCGATATATCGGTGGAGTTTGTGATAGACGAGGATGCATTGAACCTGACCATAACAGAGACAACGAATGAGATCAACAATTGTAGCACATCTAGTACAAGAGGTACATTCGGACCATTCGGCCTGTTGGTGTTGACAGACGAGTCATTCTCCGAGCTCACCCCTGTCTACTTCTACATTAATAAAGCAACCGATGGCAATGTCACCAACTGGTTCTGCACCGATAAATCAAGGTAACTGAAAAGTACCTGTAGAGCTGGTAAAATATAACCTGACATATGTTCAGTTAAGAAATTTATTAAAAATTGGACGCAGGTCAACAAAGGCTCCTGATGTGGATGTGCAAGTTTATGGAGGTCTTGTTCCGGTTCTTGATGACGAAAACTATACAATGAGGATACTGGTAAGTACACGAGACACGGATTGGTCAAGGGCATAAGGAAGATCGATTCGTGTTATGCACAATGATCGATGTATGTAATGTAACAATAATGTATGCAGGTGGATCACTCGGCGGTGGAGGCATTTGGGCAAGGAGGGAGAACCTGCATCACGTCGAGGATTTATCCAACGGAGGCGATCTATGGAGAGGCGAAGCTGTTCCTCTTCAACAACGCCACCGATTTGAATGTGACGGCGTCTTTGAAGGTGTGGCAGATGGACTCCGCCGACATTCATGCTTTCCCGCTCGACGCCGATATGTGATTTCATTTGAATTCACTTTGTTGTTGATTTTTGGGTGTCTTATGGAGGGAGGATTAGTCGAAAATTGATCCTGTTCCAACGGAGTTGAGCGGAACTCTATAGATCCATCGACAGGGTTGCCTTTTCTCACTAAAAAAATAATTTCAAAAAATTGGAATGTTTTTTCAAAAAATTGGAATGTTTTTTACTATTTTTTTATAATATTAAAAGAGAGGCCACCTTGTAAAAAAAAGATGCTATTGTTGTTTTCGGTTTCGTGATGACTAAATACCCTCCAAATCATTGTTATTAGAATCTCGATCCGGATCTTTAGAATCCTAAAATCCTACGATCCTACTCAGGAGCCTGATTCGGATCTATGTATAGAATCTTTTATGTGTAGGATCTACTATAGGATCTTTAGAATCTTAATGGATCGATAGGATCTTACGATCCTACTCGATTCTAAAGATCCTATTTTTATTAACAATATGTATTTTTCAAATATTTGTTTTGTTTCCTTGGTTGATTTTAGGGAGTTTAAGTGTATACATTCATGTATAAAACGCGAAAAATGGCTTATAGACAATTGTTTTCGAGTCTTTTAATCAATATGACAATGTTTAAGGTCGTAAATGTCACTTTTTATCTCTTGAAACCAAAACATATTATGTAACTAACATTTTTTCCTCATTCTAGAACTTTAAATTAAGCCACTTTTTTGTATACATTTTTTATATTTTATTATTTTATTATATTTCGAGGATCTTACGATCCCCTAATGGGATCTTACGATCCGATCCATAGAGCCTGTTGTGATTCGATCATAGAATCCCGATCCTTATAACCTTGCTCCAAATCCTGCACATCGGAATTGACGTGCATAGTTGAAGTGGGTTAATTAATTTTTTTAGCGTGCTAATTAATTGGAAAGGTCTGCACGTTAATTCCGACGTGCACTTTTAATGAGGGATTTACGGTGTATCTAACAACACCCTTTCGGTTTTTGGTTTATGTTTTTTTAAAATTGTTTTCAATGAGGTAAAATTTCAGATAGGCAAGGCACTGTCCGATGACATCCTTTCGGATGAGGTAATTATAATCAAGACCAACATTTTCCATAATCTCAATTCCCTTGATAAAGCGGCAAATGTGTACAACTTTATCAACCACTTTATTGCCATTACGGGACACATGAGAGTTACAAATCTAAAATTTTGGAGAATCAATTTGATATCGGTAGGATCCATTCAACTTCCCATGGACACCACGAGATGCCACACATATGATTAATTAGGATATGAGAGTCTCCTTCGACAATGAGCTTTTGTATCTACAAGTCGGAAGCCTTCCTGACCCCAATTAAGAGAGCAAGGGCTTCCACTTTAAGAGGGGTTTGTGTGCCAACTGTTTGATATCGTATAGAGATAGGTCGTCCATCCCAGTTCCTGATAATGAATCCACAGGAGCTGTCCCGGTTCGCCAGAGATGATCCATCAATTTTTTTTTTTGGTACGCTCCGTCAAAATTTAATTTAAAAACACCCCGCGGAGGTTTAGTCCATATATTGTTATGTATGGGCCTATAATGAGAGACCAACTGGAAATTACCTTAATGAAAAGTCTCCCCCTCAAGGCTACAGGCTCGAGACAATTTTTCCATGAGAAGATTAGTCATACAACTGAATTCCTAGAAGGTAGGAATTTTGTTGTTGGTGAAAGTGGTTTGATTCCTAAAGAACCACATGTCCACCGTCTGACAGCCAGAGTACATTTCTTTTCATTATTGAGTTTGCCCATGATGAAATTAAAAATCGGGTTAAAGTCTCTAGATTAATGAATAAGTTGTTTATCCGATGGGGAGAGCAGATACTGGAGAGGATAGCCATAACATTAAAAAAACAAGTGAGTGTCGTCTCCACACGCATTATTGCAAAGAACACAGGTGGTAGGGACGACCACCCCTCTGGTTGTTAATCTAGCTTTAGTCGGAAGTCCAAGGTAACACATCTTCCACAAGAAGTTTTTAATTTTAGGTTGAACCTTTAGTTTCCAAATCCATTCCAAGTCCTCACTCCCACAACGACTTCGTGAAATAAAATTATAAGCAATAGGAGTGGTGAACTAGCCGTTTTTATCCGGCCACCAATAGAGTCTATCTTCAAGAGAATTGATAGGAAGAGGGATAGAAATGATATCGTCAACCATGGAGAATGACAATTTGTCAACCAATCTTTCCACCCACCATTTTTCGCCCATAATGTAATTACTGACTGGTTCGTTAATATCGTTGATGTGCAACCAATCCTGCCCGTCTTTTAGCGGCTTTAAGTCAATCCAATTATCTTTCCAAAATTTATTCGAAGACCCGTTCCCAATCGATGATATGAGGCCTTTTTAAAATTTCTGTAGAAAAGGGTACACTCTCGACCATTACCAAGAATAAGCATCCCTCCGTTTGTAGTTAAGAATATGTTCATGTTTAAGGTATTTGTACGCAATTAGTTGAACCCAAGGGTTGAACGGTTCAACTAGTATTATAAAAATCAGTTTCATCTGTAGCGCTTCATTCATATCAGCTGATTTACGAATGCCTAAACCACCTCTACTCTTAGGCTTACATATTCGACCCTAGCTAATAAGCGGGTGATATTGTAGATCTTAATTCCAAAAAAAGGATCTATTTAATTTATCCAACTCTTTATGCAATACATAAGGGAGCATGAAGCACTGCATTGAATAGAGAAGTTTTGCTAATAAGTTTGATTCAATTAGAATTGTCTGTCCCTGTTGCGACAAGGAATTAGCTCTTCATTTAGAAAGTTGTTCCCTAGAACGCCAGATAATATCTTCAAATGTTCACTTGTTAATCCGACCATTAATAATGGGACATCCTAGATACTTTTCGAAGGTACTTTCTGTAGAGAAACCTGAACATCCTTCAATTTCAGGAATTCGTTGTCTAGTAATACTAGATGTAGTTTGAAAAGCATATTTTTACAAATTGACTTTTTGTCTAGAAAAGCGACAGTAATTTGTTAATGATATCCTTGACACTTCTGCAAGCAGACACACTCCCTCTCACAAAGATAATAATGTTATCAGCAAAGGAAATGAAGGGGACACAATTAGGCATGTTACTTCCAAACTGGAATCCCACATCATTTACGTTCGGAGCCGCATGGGAGAGATTTCTAGCTAAGACTTCTGCTCCCAGGATAAAAAGAAAAGGAGATAGTGAATCTCCTTGTCTGAGACCCCGAGAAGGCAAGAAAATATCCGTAGAACCGTTGTTGACAAGGACAGAAAAGTGAAATTCATTCATCCCTAAAGTGGATGAATAAATATTCAAAGATAAATCAATCTTGTTACCTTCATCTATGTAAAAATAGACCGATAACAAATTTATTCCACTCGAGACAAATTAATACCATCGCCCAAAGAGGATGAGTGTACATATATAGACTATTTCATCCCCGCAGTGATGAATGAGTACGGTGAATCTCATCCTGCCAGCAATGAATCATTTATTTATTTATTTGCATGTTTTATTTTTGCTATTTTATGTTATCTTTTACATAGTTTTTTTTCCATACACCAAAAGGAATTGTATAGTATCCCTTGAAGTGGATAGACTTATAAACATAAATCGTTCTTGAAGTAATAACGACAAACATCCCTCGAAGAGGATGTATATTAAGGGATTCATAAAATGTTAGTGTCAAACTGTTAACAATAAAATTTCTCCATGCAGTGACAATAATCATTATCTGAAGTGAATTTGTGATAAGATTGTATGTGCTAATTATGAAGATGAAAATCATGTTTTGAAGTGCATGAATTTTAGTGTAATGTTGCACGATATAACCCTTGAAGTGGTTCTATACAAATTGTCTAAATTATCTTCCCTGAAGTGAATTGATATTCAAAAGTGTAAAATATTCTATCTCGAAGTGTGTGGACATATACTCAAATTTATTCTTCTTAAAGTGAGTAATAACCGAATATATACCATTTCTTGAAGAATATGGTAAAAGTTCTACGATAACTTATCATCTTTTGAAGCCCATGAATAATATATAATAGAGACTAATTGTCATTTGAAGTTGACAAAATGAATCATTTTTGTAAAACAAATTAGATATCATTTCTTGAAGTAAATGATTAACTAGTATGTATTATCCACCTCAAATGGACAAATGAAAATATACTTATTTTTTTAATTGTTTATTTTTATTTTTATTTTTATTCCTTGGTTTATATTCCATATTATATTGAATCGAAATATTATAGTTTTACTTATTATTATAACCTTAGTTCACTAGATTGTGAGTTTTTAGCAAAATCTACATAAGAGCTATAAGACTCTAATTTCATATTCTTATAAACTATAAAAGAGTATATGTGTTTACCAAAAAAAAAAAAAAGTATATGATCTTATTTTTACCATTTGTACTCCCGAAGAAGTACATGGAATATGGGTTATTCGGAACTCTTTGTCATGGTCATCATAAAACCAATATAAGTAACCACAAAACATGATCTAGTGAACACGATCACTTCCTGACAACCCTCTAAGCATGCCCTGAAGAATGTCCTTCCAGTAGAGGATTTCAAAGGGGTTATGCTTGAGCGCACAACCAAAGTCATTGTTGTGGTTTATAACTAGCTCATTGTTGTGTGGGTTGATTAATTCTAATATCTTGAAGAACATTATGAATAATGATGAAGTGTATCTAATAAATACACATAGTTGTTCATTAGTCTCATACATATAGCATGACACCAACGTAAGTTCTGAATATACCCAGTTAATGGTGATTAAATAAATGGATCACCATGTACAAAAGTTCAATGGTTTAGAATTTCGAATATATATGTCATACCATTTCGACACTTATTTAACTCATTGAAAGTTACGATGTCACTAACCAGAAGTTATATGATAAAACAGTTTTCTTTGTGGCATCTGGCCACTCAAGAAAAACGATGATTTGCAAGGTCATTAAAATTCACATAAATAACCACCAAAAGGACTAGAATATCCTAGAATCGGAAGATCCTCAATAAGGGTGACCGTACATGTATGGATTGTTCTCTTGGCAAAACAATAACAAGGCCGTCTATAATAAAGAGTAAATGCAAAGTCTCTCATTTCTCTTGACCGAGTTCAATGAGATAACTACGAACATAAAATATATATCGCCATAGTGTTATTCCAGTAGAAATGCCTTAACACATTGGTCATATGAAAAGGTAGAGAATGTTATCAATCACATTGTTGAGCATAAATTAGCTCACAACGACCTAGCAGAGTCGTTTGTCAAATGGGCCCATGCAATTTTGCATTTCAAATTTGACACAATAACTTCTCCCAAATTAGTTTTTAACGAGGCGGAATCACTAAAGCGTATTAAACGCGGCATCTGTACTCCTTTTCCCTTAGCCCTAGTTTTTGTCTCATTGGGTTTTTCTAGGCGAGGGTTTTAACGATACAATTTGTAATGTCAGAGGTGTACATATAAGGAAGAGTGTTGTAAAACCATTCAGGGCCGGCCCTGGGAAATTTGGGGCCCAAGGCGATATGAAAAAATTGGGGCCTTTTACCGAAAAATATATTCTCATTTTTTTTACGGAAAAAAAAACATTGAAAAAATACTATAATTATTCAAATAAACATTAAATCACATATATGTGTAATATTCTTACTGAAAATAAATTTGAGTACTTGATCAAAGCAATTGGATTTCATCTATTAAATTGAGGAATTTAGCAAAACAAAACCGAACATATCGATTTTCTAATGGCTACAAACACCAAGAGGCAAGAGGGGAGAGTTGGGGTGTTGGGTGATTTTGATTTTAAGGTAACTAAATAGCATGATTTTTAGCAGTAATGCTACCCACACCAAAAATAGAGAGAGAGAGAGGAGATTAAAGAATGATTACTGTTGATAAAAGAGAATAAAACCGAACAAAGTATGGTGAACCGGAGTATGTGGGCTTCTTCAATTGGGAAAACACAGTTTTAGCATTTGATTTCAATATGTTCTTCAATTCAATATTTCTATTTTTGTAATGACATATTGTGGGCTTTTGTTTTTCAAAATTGGAGCCTTCTACCGGATTGTGTGGGCTTCTTCAAATTTTATTTTAATAACTGGGGCCTTTTACCCAGGTATGTAGGTTTCTTTTTTTATGTGGGCTTCTTCGAACACTATTAAAAGAAAAAGCATTACTTCAGCAAAATATGTGACTATATGGGCTTCTACTTCTTTTTATTTTTCAAGAAATATATATATGTGATGTTTTTAAAATTGGGGCCCTATATGGTGTGGGCCCTAGGCCCAAGCCTACTTGGCCTGTGGCCAAGGCCGACCCTGAAACCATTAGGAGGTGGATGTTTCACCTTCTTTCACCTCCCCATTTATACGACCTTTCTTATCTTTGCATATATAAAGGCTTGTAAGTCACATTTGATAAAACACACATGAATAAAAATCTTACTCCATGTTGTTCTTCCACGAAGTAGTATTCAAACCCCTTTTAGGATGGGACAAAGTATGTAAACCCCTTATAGGATAGGACAAAGTATGTAGACCAAAAGCAAAACGGAGGAATAGGATTAAGAAAAACAAAGCAAATGAATGAGGTACTACAAATGAAACTTATTTGGAAAATAATTGCTGAACCAGATAATTGTTGGGTCAAAATTATCAATCATAAGTATCTAAAGTCAATGCCAATACTTAAATTTGAGAAGAAGGAAAATGCCTCATGGCAATGGACGCAACTGAGAAAACTTATTAAGCCATTCAAGGAATTAAGGTATATCATGGTCAGTTGGCGACGGGAAAACAATCAAGTTCTGGCATGACAAGTGGGCTCCAGTTAAGAATATTCATAATGCTTGTCTCAACCCGACAAAAATCAACTGGGAAGAAACTGTTGACTAGTACATTCGTAATGGGGCATGGAATTTGGAAAAACTTAGAAAGATAATGTCAAATGATATTGCGCAACAGATATAAGAGATTCCCCTCCCAATAAATCAAATACAAGACAGAATGTACTGGTGGCCAGACAGAAAAGATTGGTTTACGACGTCTAGTGCGTACAAACTTAATACAAGAACAACGGAGCGTAATAATGACAATAATGCTTGGATTTAGAACTTGAACGTTCCACCTAAAATTAAGAATTTCATGTGGAAAGTCTGTCATAATGGACTCCCAACAGTTGTCCGTCTTGCCAGAAGATGAATGTCAATACCACCTTCTTGTGCCTTGTGCAATCACCATGAAGAAGACACTACTCATCTATTGTTTGAATGCAGATTTTCACTATGCTGTTCAAGTTTATCACCAAAAGTGAAGTCTGAAATTTCAGACAATATCGTATTATCAAGAAATATTGAGACATTATTGAGAAATATTCAGACAATATCGTATTACTTGATACACAACAAAAACAGAAACTGGTATTCCACTGGTGGACAATCTGGATTATTCGTAATAAACTGATTTTCCAACAACAAAAAGTGCCAAATGTAAAAGGATTTGAAAAACTTGTCGACTCATATATTAATGAATGGATTAAAGCAGGAAAGCACAACGAAGAGGATAACAACAGAATACAACAACGAGTAAATAACCCAAAGGAAAATGTGAGCATTAGGAAGAAGAAAAAATGGAAAAAAACACCAACTGGGAAATTAAAACTAAATTTCGATGGTTCTATCTCTGGCCAACGGAAAAGCTCGGTTGGTTACATCATTCGTGACAGTAGAGAGAAGAGAGAATTCCGTAGCAATGGGAAGTAAACTAATAGGACACCAATCCTCTTTAATGTCTGAAGCCTTGGCATTGAGAATGGTCGTTCAGAGGGCTCTCGAGATAAAAATCCCCAAAATTAGAATAGAAGGATATTCACCGACCATCATCAATTATTTGCAGTCTAAAACCAAACGTCCATGGGAAATTGAGCTAATTATGTAAGATATTAGCACTCTACTTACGGGGTTTTACGAAGTCTTGTTTTCACACATTCTTCGTAACGGCTATTGCATGCATGACAGATAAGGTTGCACACCTTGCTCATATTGCCTCCATCCCTTCCTTATACACTGACCCAGGTCTTATCGACCTCATCCAAAAGGATACTGTCGGATAGCGGTTCACATCCGAATTATTACTTAATAAAAAAAAAAAATTAGTATTCAAGTTTGATATCCTCGTATTATAACATATACAACCATTGTTTAACAATATTGTAAATAATACAGATCCAAGTCATTATGTAGCATACATAAATAAATTACACATAAATATATAATACAGAATTTATAAATTACGGACACGAAAGTTGTTTGGCCAAATGTTCACCAATTAATCAATCGCGCATAAATGATAAAATCTCAAAGGCCGGAAGTAAAAGGCACTCCGGTGGACGGCAACCACGACCCGCCGGCAATAAACCCGCCCACGCTGAACTGGCGCACATCGCTCGGGCTCGTCAAATTGTGGTAACCGGGCCACTGAACCCGCTCGCTAACGTTCGAGCCCGGCCCGTAGTTCCTATACTCCCCGTAGTACAACGAGCTCAAGTACGCTCTCTTGCTATTCCACTCCAACCAGCCCGCTGGGTCCACCAGACCCCCGACGTACGTCTTCATGATCACCGTCCTCGAGTAGGGCTGCCAGGGCCGCCCCAGGTAGGTGGCCACCGAGTGCACGGCGGGGACCAGGTCGGGCGCCGGGAGGATCATTGAGTTGTGGATCACGATGCCGGTGTTCTGGTTGGGGTCGTATCGGCCCTGGGCCGTGACGACGTTCGCCTGGCCCGTGGCGGGCTTGCGGACGTAGAAGCGGCAGTTCTGGAAGACGACGGCGGCGTTGCCGAAGACGATGTCGACGGTGCCGAAGACGTAGCATTGGCGGTAGAATTGGCGCTGGGAGTGGACGAAGAGGGTGTCTTGGTAGCCGTAGAAGGCGCAGCGGTAGAAGACGGAGAGATCGGAGCTCGATCGGACGGCTACCGCTTGGCCGGCGTTGTTCCCGGCGTTGTTGGCGAAGGTTATGTCTCGTGCCATGAAGAGTATCCCGTCGATTGCTGGATTGAGTTTGACAAGTGGTAAATTGGTAATTAACATGGTGCTCATCTTTTCAAAATCGGACGAATTTTTAAAAATTGAAAAAAAAAAAAAAAAAACTCCATCCATCTCAAAATACGCGTCTTTTTAGTCCATATAATTTTATCAAAAACACATATCTTTTTAGATTTAATCATTACACTTAATTATACTTTTTACATTTTTTATATCACCCATACTCTGTTCCTTACAAATTAAAAAAAAACAAATACTCTAATATCAAAGTCTAATCATTACACTTCACCTCCTTTTTACATCTAATACACTTAACCTATTTCTTAATTCTCGTGCATAGTTTTAAAAAAAGAACGTAACAAGTTTTTTTTTGAACACCTAATCTTACGAGTTTCAGTTCAACCTAATTGATAATTAGTTAGTATAAAATAATTTTTTTTATTAGGAAATAATTCAAAGGCAGAAAAAATGTGCATTACAAACGGTGGGAAACACACAAATGCAATCGAACCAGTGAATCTAACCTAAATAAGATGGGGACAACATAGACTAAGAGTCGACGCTAAGCACCACCAAGCAGTGGTATAGCTGGCCAACGATACATCAGGAGTCCACGTGGACAATGAAGACGATCCTCCAAGGAAATTTCCGTACGTATCAAGAAATCGCCTCGATAAACACCACCTCGACCCCAACCAGATCCGACACCGGACGCAAGAGACCCAACTCAGATAAGGAGCGCTAAGAACAACCGGACCCACAGTCGTGAACAACCTTTGTAAGAAGCACCAAGAGACCCTTTCGGAATTTATTAAGCTCTTTCGGGATTTAATTAAGTCCTTTCTGTATTTATTTTAGCCCTTATCAGACGGGTTTGCTCAAAGGAATGAATAGAATATATAAATCCAACAAATATGTTATCAGATTTATATAAAAGTCCATTCCGATTTTTGTTTTGTTTTGTTTTTAATTGATTTTTCCATTTGGGGCAAAAATGCACAGGATTTGCATCAACGATCTGCAAATCAGGGTGACTCGAACCGCCGACGGTGCGTGGAGCGGACACCAGGGCGCCCAACCACCATGAAGAGCAGGAGCCCGACATGGAGGAGACCAAGATCGAGCGGAGGAGAAGAAGGCTAGGAGGAAATTGGCAAGCCGCGAAGGCCAAACAGCGCCTGACAGCCCAAATTGGAAACCATACCAGCGAATACGGAAGTTGCGGAGCCAAGCACAACCACCAAAACAAATCGATTGGGATTAAGGAGGACAGATTCGAAATCTAGGGTTAGAAAAGGGGCTAACGAACACGGCAGAAAATGCAGACCCAGGGAGCCATAGAGTGACGAGGGTGGTTTGAAAAATCGGGGTGGTGGTCGGAGGGTGGTTTGAAGAATTGGGGTGGTACTCTATTTTTAAAAGTACAACTAATTAGATATTTTTGTTACTAATTAGTGATAATATATATTACAAAATTTGACAATTATATAAAATAAATATCAAAATAACTAAAATAACACCGTTTATTTAATAAGAATCGTACTCAAGTGAGAGTTGTGGGATATAATTAAGTAATTAACTTCTAATTAAACCGGGGCAAATAGAAACAAGAATTAGAATAAAGACTGAAGGAATGATTTATTTTTCGGTAGTGATAAAGGAATGAGGGAATGAAGTATGAAACCGGGCAGAACTTTTTTTGAATGGGAAGTTAAGACTTCATTAAATGAAAAGAACGATATGCTGCATATCTAATCAATGCTATTTTATTAATATAATGTACATGAAGATATAGGTCCATGATTTGGCAATTAATTGCATCAATAAGGAGTTATCTTAATTTTTCGACTTTATATATAATTTTTTATTTTTTTAATCAGCTATATTAATAAGTTAGGTTTCTCAATTTTATACGAAAATTGATCTAATTAGGGGAATTGTTGTGTTAGTTAGTGGTCGTTTGTTTTGATGTGGGAATTGAAATTCCCAAAAATTTATTTCATGTGAATTGAATTCCCATCAAGTTCAATTAATGAGAATTCTGAAAATACGTTTGGATGGTTTTTTTTTATTCTAAGAGATTAAATGAAGGAATTGAAAAATTTCAAATTAAAAAGGTTGGAATTAAACTTACGTTGGGGGAACAAGGTAAGAGAACTTCCTTCAAATTGGAGGAATTTCATTCTCAAAAGTACAATTCCTTAATTTTTCGATTTTAAAATTATCAAACAAACACATATTTATTTTCTACTTCCTAGATTTTTTAATTCCTAACCAAACGAGCATTTAATTAATCCAAACACATATCGATCTAATTAATGGGTTATGAAGATGGATTCTATTAATCTCGTAAAGTTTAAATTCGAATGATCTTTTATGATATGAAATTGATTGTGAGTGAACGAGTTATATATTCATCAATGAATCATAAAATACCCGATCGAGTTTTAACGCATCAAATCGGACGAAATTAAATTAATAAAAAAAATCTAGTTATTTAATTTATGATTATATATATAGAAAGTACTAACTGCCGCCCTTCTTGACCAAGAGGTAGTGTATTATACAAGACCTTATATATTTAGGAATGAAGATTACGTAGTAGAATATAAGTCAAAAAGCATTAAGTCAACATAAAGTTATTTTTATACCAAGAAAAGCCAGCTTACTATAGCTTCACAAGTATGTTTTGCAGTTGTGTGATACGACTTTATGACATTTTCGTAACCTTAAATTCACCCATAAAAAATTACATCAAGTATTATTTATTTTCTATATTTTAATTTTAACCAGTCTCAAGTCAATTTAATTACACTTCAACTTAAGAAAAAAAAACATCAAATTACAATGTGTTCCAAAAATGCACATGTAGATCCATAATATATTGGGCCAGCTTTGACATATAATCTTATATTCTTTTGTATTATATTTTTTTAAACTAAATTAATGTGCTTAAATTAACCGCACTGATGAAAATTCTCATTCATTGAATTTCCGAAAATTCTTTACTCAACTTAGTTTGACCAGTGAAGTCCTTGAAGTTACTAGGCTTGCATTGATCCTTAATTATTAATTTTAGTATTAGCCCATTACTAATTAATGTCAATTTCCTATATATTTAGGATTGGATTGTGGCCCAATTGCTCCGATTTATATATTATCACATGAATTAATTTGATAAACCAATTAAATTGCTAAATTAATTATCAAAAAATAAAATAAGAATAATTTACTCACCGGCGGTGGCGGAGTTGTAAGTGGTGAAGCCGCCGGTAACGCTGCGGTTACTAGTGATAAGAGTCTCCCTAACACCGTCCCCCACCAACGTTATGTTGCTTGTGTAAGGATCCACCCATATATTCTCCCTATACACCCCTCCCTTCACGTATATCACTCTCCTCGTCGTCCCGTTCATCTCCGCCGCTGCATCGATTGCCGCCTGCACCGTCTCATAGTCCCCTGACCCGTCCTTCGCCACCACGAACGTAGTCCCATTCTCCTCCGCTAGCCACCTCCTATCGGCTCCCAACAGCATCCGATCCGCCCTACTCACCCACTCCGGGAACTTGGTGTAGTTCGGGACCTTCTCCATCGCCAGAATGTCCTTGTTGATGGCTAGGCTATTGCTAATGAGGTCCGACACGTTGTTGTCCGCGTGCCGGGGCATGAAGTGCGTTACGTTGCGGTCTGACGAGCTTAGCCGGCACGTCTCTAGGTTCGTCAGCGCCGCACTGAGCCACGTTTGGGCGTCGAAGTCGCTGCAGGCGGAGTTTGCCGTGTCTTGGAGGGTTCGGTTGAGGTGGAGGATGGTGTAGTCGTAGAGTTTGATGCAGTCGTTCCATGCTGACCGTTCGTTGTGTGATCTACACTTTCTGTGCCATGCCTTTGTTTGACTTTGGGCGGCCAGGGCCCGAGTTAGGGCAACTTGGACTGCCATTTGGCGGAAGTCTGCCTTCTTCTTGGGCCGGAAAAGATGGGGCTTCTGGCCCATGAAGAAGTTGCATGGGCCCGGGTATGGCACCGTGGCGCACCACTCGTTGATGTCGTCTGGTGGTGGTAGGTTGGCGTCATCTGGTGGTGGGCGGTCGGGGTCTTGAGGAGATGGCCCGGGGGCTGGACCCTGTACGGGCCACGACCATAGCCACGGTGCTGGTGCGGACATCGGGGCCGAAAAAGCTGGGTGGAAAGTGGAGGAAGTAGGGGTTGAGAATGTGATTAGGAAGAGGGAAAATGTGAGGATGGGGAAGACATGGAAATGTGCCATGTGAGGTGGTTTTGTTTAATTTGTGGTTAAGGGTACAAAGTAGGATTTGGAGATCAGACTCAATTCTCTAGGAGAGTTTGGTTTATATAATGAAAGGGATTAATGAATGCTAGCTAGAAATAAGGAAGGTAGCTAGGGTGCCGATGTGTAAAAACCATATATTATATATACTCATCGATCGGAAATAAACGATGTTTGACTTTTCTACACATAGTTTTATGAGCTAAAAACTACAGAGTATATAAAATCTTATTTATTTTAATTAATTTTTTTCATACTTTAATATTTATTAGTAATAAGTATTAAATTGTGAAAAAAATTAATTTAAAGAAATAAGATTTTATATAGTTTTTAGCTCCTAAAACTACGTGAATAAAAGTCAAACATTGTTTATTTATGATCGGAGGGAGTATTTTATTTTAACTTGTAAATATTTTTTTTTTAAAAAAGAATATTGTTTATAGAAAATAGCTACAGATTTTAGAAATAATTACAACCACGGGTGACTATGGCGGCTAAGTAGGACTGTTATGAGAGCTGAACAGCTTGAGCTCGGCTCAGACTTGACTAGAAAAAGTAAGACTTGTCATGGGCTCGTTCAATTACATAAAATAAGCCGAGTTTGAACAGTTTTTTAAGCTCGATCCGAGCCTGAGCTGAGCCCGAGCAGAGCTCGGAAGTTTGTTGTGTCTTAATTTACGAAATTACCCTAGTGTAATATGAGGTGTTAGGATTACAAATTAGGTCTCCGTCTCCGCCGTGTCTCACTCTCCCTCTTTCTCCCGCTTAGTTCAATCGCTTCTCCCACTTCTGTCTTCAATCTTCTTCCCCTTCGGCCTTACCCCTTGCTGCACCTATACGCTGTCTTCAAAATCTCCTCCGTTTGGATGCCATCTGCTAGATGCCTTATATCGATCGAATTCTTTTCTCTAAAAAACATAAAATTAACGGGGTTGTTTTAAAAAGTTTAATGTAAACTCCTCCGCACTGTACTATATATATATACCCAATATTCTAAATTCATTTACCAACTATATATAAAATATATTTTATTTTATATACGTTTATGTGAGATTCTATATATTATATGCAGAATGATCAACTATATATGTACCCGTAGTATATACTTTAGCTTTTCATTGACTAGCTTGTGAAAGTGGAGATTTAATAAGCAAAAAAAAGGTAATTAAGTAGTTATTTTTCCTTCTTAAATAGAATGGAAAGTCAATAATTGACAAATACTATAATTCTCCACGTGAGGGTAGCTTCAAAACGTCAAAAAAAAACTGATTCAGTAGGCTTTTGGTGGATTCACATCCTCTATCCCTCTCCCCCGTCCTCCCTCACAAACCTTAATTAAAACGAAAAAGAAAACAAAAATAAAAAATAATAAATAGATTAAAACAATAAAAAATCAATAAAATTTGTGAGAGGGGACAGTAGAAGGGGACAAATTCGGGGGACAGAAGATTCACCCCATCAAGGTGTTAAACCCCATAAGTAAATTTTCAATCAACCTGTTGATTGATTTTGTTAGAGCTCATAGATATAAATTTGGGTAAATTCCCCCTTAGGGTTTGCCTTCTCATTCATTGACTTATATAGCATTCTTGACGTCGAGCTGATGGATAGACCATGATCGAGACACGACGAGATGAAGGACGGTGCGAATTGTAGCTGGCTTGACAACCGGACTGAAGGTATCTCCGCAATCAATGCCGACTTCCTGGGAGCGACCATTTGCGACCAGCCGTGCTTTGTAGCGCTCGAGAGTACCGTCAGACCGGAACTTGTCGCGGAAGAGCCACATACACCGCACAACGTTCACATGAGGAGGTCGAGGAACCAACACCCAGGTGTCATTACCCATAAGAGCCTTGTATTCGGTGGTCATGGCCGCACACCAATTTGGATCAAGCATGGCTTTTTTGTGGGAGGTAGGGAGGGGTGAGATGGTTTTGTGTGGGGAGGACATAGTGTTTAGGTCAAATAAGCGGCGGGGTTGGAACACCCCAGCCTTGCTTCTGGTGGTCATAGGGTGGTGGTTCTGAGAGGGGGGGTGCTGTTGTGAGGGTGGCGAGGAGCCAGGCGGGGATTGGCTAGGGGCCAGGGAGGGTGACGACTGAGGGGTGGTGACGATTGGCGTCTGTGGTGAGGCTGGAGCCGGACGGTGGGACCGATGTGCCGACTGGAGATGCATTAGACGGCGAGCTGGTGGGATAGTGAGATAGGAGAGGTGAAACACCGTCATCCTGATCTAGGAACTCATAGGCCGTGGATGGGGGTGTCTGTCTCTGAGCGAAGGGGAAAACAGATTCGTCAAACGTGACATGACGAGACACAAGGAACTTGTGAGACGCGAGGTCAAGGAAGATGTAACCTCGATGGTTGTCAGGATACCCTAGAAAGACATACGGAGTGGAGCGAGGCTGTAGCTTGTGAGAAGCTTGAGCAGAGAGGTTGGGATAACACAGGCAGCCGAACACCCGAAGGTGATCGAAGCGAGGCGTAGACAAGTATAGGAGTTGTGTAGGGGAGTGCTGTCGCAGATTGGGAGAAGGGAGGATATTGAGGAGGTAGGCTGCGACATTGAGGGCAAACGGCCAGAACCGTGTGGGCACAGTCGCATGGAACAGCAAGGTGCGAACCATGTTGTTGATAGTGCGAATGGTGCGTCCGGCCTTTCCATTTTGAGGTGATGTGTAGGGGCAGGAGAATCGAAACATTATCCCATGATTTTTAAAGAAAGCATGGAACTCGTTGTTGTCAAACTCCTTGCCGTTGTCGCATTGAAAAGCTTGAATAGCACAGTTGAATTGTGTCTGAACAAATTTGTGGAACTGGACAAACTGTGTATACACTTGAGATTTATATTTGAGAGGAAACACCCAAAGGAAATTGGAATAATCATCAATGAATAATAGATAGTATTTATGATCGGCAGAATTGATAACAGGCGAAGTCCACACATCACTATGAATTAATTGAAAAGGCGAACGAGTAACGGTCCTAGACAAAGAGAAAGGCAGCCGTGTATGTTTCCCCAGTTGACATGACTGACAGAGGGATGAATCATACGCTTCATTACATTGAGGTAGAGAATGACTTCTAAGTAAATTAAAAACAGGAGCTCCCGGATGACCGCATCGAGCATGCCACACAGGAGACGACACAACAGACAGCGACACAGAGGTAGGAGGATTGGTGAAGGGGTAGAGCTCGCCAGAACTAGTGCATCTCAGTCGATGAATTCCCGTTCGAAGATCCTTCACAGAAAAACCGGATGGGTCAAACTCAACCGAAACATTATTATCAGTGGTAAATTGGCGAACGGAAATAAGGTTTTTGATGATGTTGGGGGCAACCAGAACCTTATGGAGGGTAAGCGGGTGGGTTGATGTGGGAAGGTGGGCATTGCCATGACCTAAAGTTGGTATGCGGGAACCATTTCCTACAATAATAGAAGTAGAAGGACTCTTAGAGGTAAGGGAAGAAAGCATACCTTAGTTGTTGGTCATGTGGGAGGATGCGCATGTGTCCATGTACCATGAGTTGTCTGGTGGATAGAGGGTCATGGTGTTGAACTGCTGAGGTAAGTCGGTGAAGGGGACCAACCCGCCAGATGGGTCCGTGAAGGCTTCGTTGGCATGGGAAGCGGGTGCACGAGGAGCTGCGCCAAGGATGCCTTGGGACTGCACCGTGGGGAAGAGGCAGGGACCCGGATTCCATTCGGCGAATCGCTAAGGGTTGAGCTGCTGCTGCTGCTGTCCGAAGTCGGGCACTTGCATCCAGCCAAATGGTGTACGTTGCAGATGAACATCGCCTGAGCCACGTCCTCGACCACGGCCACGGCCTCGCCCACGTCCTCGACCCCGGCCGCTGGAGTTCTGTAGACCAGAGGTTTCGGACTTAGCGGGAGGCTGCGTCGGCTTTTCTGCAGGAGGATCCGGTGGGGCGGTAGCCGCGGCTAGGGCTTTGGCCTCGGCAGCAAGTGCATCTCACTTCAGGCGACGAGTCTCTTCCAGACGGATCATAGATTGAGCTTTGTCGAACGCAGACAGTGGTGTAGTTTGTTGAAAGAAACTTGCAACAGTATCATATTCCGATGTCAAACCCGCAATCATCTGAATGACCATCTGTCGCTCAGAGAGAGGCGAGTCAACATTCTTCAGTTGATCAGCAAGATCTTTGAGATGCTGGCAGTAGTCGGAGACATTGGTGAAGGACTCCAACCGACATCGAGAGAATTAATTATGGAGATACACCGCTCGAGACTCCTTGTTGTCGTGGAAGCTATTCTTCAACCGATTCCAAGCCGACATAGCGGTGGCATTCGGTTCAAGAATTGTGAGCAAGAGGTCCGAAGAGATAGTTGCATAAATCCATTGGAGGATGATGACATCTAGTTGATCCCACAGAGCATCATCAACATCAGCAGGACGAGGGACATCGGCATCGATGTGGTGAAGAACTCGATGCGCCCTGGTGGCAACTCGAAAAAGGGCAACCCAATAATTGTACTTGGTGTCGGAGATGTCTAGGGTAATCGGGATGAGGTTCTTGATGTTGGAGATTGCAAGAGCGGAATGGAAGGGGGGTCGGGACGTCCCAGAAGAACCAGCGCCGCCATCGGAGTTGATGGCTTTACTGCTTTTAGGTTCATCGCCCTCAGACAGGGACATGATGCGAGAGAAGGGAGGAGCCGAGGGGGTCGGCGGCTAGGGATCGGTGGGGGAGAGGCGCACAGGGAGGGGGCGGCGGCGAGGAGAAGGAGGGTTAGGGTTTAGGCTCGTGATACCATGTTAGAGCTCATAGATTTGAGTAAATTCCCCCTTAGGGTTTGCCTTCTCATTCATTGACTTATATAGCGTTACATATCTTACATGATAAGTTAGGTCAATAATAATATAAATATATACATACTAATAGATTTTTTTCCCTGTCATAAACTTTCAATTTAAGCAACTTAATTATCAATTTATAGTCGAATAAGAAAACCGTAGCTATGACGACTAATAAAAAAAATTACATACATTCACAAGTACCACCAAGGCACCAACATTCATTATTGACAACTGACAAGCAAATTTTACAGTTCGTTTTTGCTTTTTAATATGGTTAATTAGGATTATTTTATGTTGGGTTCCACTCGTTCCTTGGCCCCAAATCGTCTTGTCTGGCAGTGACGGATCCTCAATCAAAACAATGATGGGGCCAGAAGCGAAACTGGACAGAAGTATTGGCCGATCAACGTTGGCTTTCTATCACTTTCAGTTGCAACGTCATCAAAATTTTCAGATTATTTTCTTCTGAAGAATGAATCGATCATTTTTAACTTTCGATCCTTACCCATGAACCTACAAAGATTTTAAAAAAAATGCATAACTTGAGTTCATGGAACAAAAAGAATTTTATATATGCTGATGTTAATTTGGACCTTTTGGTCTATGTAAAACAAGCCAACTTGAATTGATGTTCATAAATTCATAACATCACTCCATCATCTTGATAATATTATGCTCTCCTACATCACTTGAAGTGATGTATGGAATATTCACTCACATATTTGAAAATTTCGATTGAACAGGCTGCAAAAAAATTGAACAAGACGACTAGACGCTTACGGGTTGTCTGCCGAGGTTGTCGGCACTCGGAAGAGATGTAGACAGAGATATTCAGCTTGAGTATATGGTGTTCGATCGAGAATTGCAGCGAGACATCGATCTGGTAGGCGAAGTAGAAGCCACCTGCGTTCAAGGAGGTGCATGGTGCATATGGATTGCCGCTGCGGCATACCATCCTCAATTCCTTGAAGATATTGATTCTCCTTTCTAAAATACTGAAGATGGTTATTTGCGGATCTTATTTCCAAAAAGTAACTACCTAAATTTTATTTTAATTTTTTTTTGGGGGGAGGGGCGGAGGCTCCCGCTACTGGTCCTTTAAACCACCCGTTGCTGCTTGGTGGAAGCTCGTGCTGGTGTGGATGTGTTTAGTATCAGTAGAAGCAACAGTCTCATGCACTCTGTTGATTGAGGTGATCATGGTAGTGTTCGTGATTTTCGATGATCCCTCATCTAGGTGGGTGGGGGGGGGGGGGGGGGGGGCGTCGCTAACCCACGGGTCCAAATCTTCTGTCCCCAATCCCGTCCCCTTTCCCTGTCCCCTCTCACATAAACTCATTTTTTGTTTTGTTTTTAATCTATTTTCTTTATTTTCTTTATTTTAGTTTTTTCTTTTAATAAGTATTGTGACTTGTGAGAGAGGGGAGGCTGGGGGACAGGAGGTGGGGATAGATTTAAGGACAGGGAATTTCATTCCGCTAACCCACACTTCCCTAGAGATGTCTTTTTCCATGGTGGGCTTCTGATTTTATCTCCTAACGTCGAGAAGGGCAATGTCAGTCTCAAGACTGATCCATATTCTCGGCATTCGCATTTCGCCCCTTTATCGTTTCATGCTTATTGCGGACCAACATTGGTGTCTTGTGAGCGATGCCGGAATCCTTCTTGTTCTGTGTGAGGCGGTGTTTGTTTCTTAACTATGTCTTGGCAGTTTATCCAGTAATCGTTCGCCTTTCGACCTCTCGATTTCTTAGACAACTGTGTTGTAAAAAACAAAAAAGGAGAGAGGAGAGTTCGCTTTATGCATTTTATATTTAGTAATTGTATAAAGATGCAATATATTAAAACTTTGAAGTCTGAAGGAAAATCTCTTTAACAACTGATCATATATATTATTCTGTAAATTATATAATGTTTGGAATTGTCCGTCCCACAATAATTTGGAGTACAAATCAAATAAAAAAAATATAGGGTAATCTGCATAAAACAACCCCTTAAATGGGGCCTTTTGCACAAAACCACCCCTTAAAATCAAAATTATAGAAAATCACCCTTTAAATAGTATCCGTTATCAAATCATCACCCCACACCACTGTTCCGTCACAGTTTTGTTAAATATATGAAATGACTATTTTACCCTTATTTTTTAATCATTGAAATAAGGGCATATTTTACAAAAATAAAAGTTGGGATGAAGAATGCAATTAATGCATCTTCTTCCCCAAATCGACACCATCAGATTACAAGTCCAATGTCACCGCGCGACAACGGATTCCAGCGAGGTTTCAGTAGGTTCTCGGTGGAGTTTGGAGGAACGAAAAGACATGAGGTCGGATGCTACGAATTTCTGGTGGTGTGGCGGATCTCCCGGTGGTGAAGAAGGTGGTGAAAAGGACGGCAAGGTGGCAGGTAGCAACCTTCGGCTAGCTTATGTCGAAAATGGTATCCGATTATTTTGCATAGTTTTTAGAGGGATTTTTGCACTAAATCGACGCTTGAGGTATTAGGAATGTGATGGAGTAGATTAGGATCTCGGATTTTGGCCAACAATGGTGAAATAGGGTCTTGAAAGAGACAAAATCCCCTTTTGTAGACCGAGTAGATGAAGGCCATAAAACCCACAATTGGATACGCCAATCTCTCTCACTTTATCATTTGATTAATTTTGTATATTCAATTATAAGAAATGGCTTCAAAATCATCCAAAATGGTGATGTCGATTTCAATTTGGGGCAAAAACGAATTTGAACGGAATTGAGCTTGAATCATTCGATTAAATTCCAAAGTGAGCACCTTTTTTAGATGAGGAGATTGAGTAGAACTTAATGGGAGTGTTTTGAAGATGAAACAACGGAAATTGATCAACCCCCATTGAAGCTCTTACTATCCAATTTGGAAGAAGAAGATAATGAGTCGACTCGGTCGAGTTGAGCTTGTGGACTCAATGAGTAAACTCAGTTCTAACAGAACTTTGATAGAACAGTAAGGTGGGGTGGTGATTTGGTAACAGATACCATTTAAAGGGTGGTTTTATGCAATTTTGATTTTAAGAAGTGGTTTTGTGCAAAAGACCATATTTAAGGGGCGGTTTACTGCAGATTACCCAAAAATATAAGACAGAAAGAGTTAATATACAATGATTTAAACTTTTGTGTTAAAAATGTAAATTTCAATTTTGTAATAAAAAATAAAATAAATATAATACGATTTCATGTGAAAACATGACTCGATTAGAATTTCTCGAAAACTCACATATACCATCTCTTAGTCGAAAGTTGAATATATGAAGCCATTATTACTCATATACTTGACTTTAATTAAATTGGATTAGAAAATGAAGTTAAAAGGAAAGTATAGATGCAAGAAGTCATCGTATTTTATAGTATAAATATATGTATATGTATTGCTGCAAACTCAAACAATATAAGCCTATCTAAAGCTACATTTCGACCGGTTAATAAAAAAGCAAGCTACATAGGGCTTAGACTTAAACCCATGTGATGTGCATCGATAAATTAGGGTACGCAATTTTCGTACCAAAATTCCATTATATATAAATTAAATAATACTCCACTATAGAGCAACGGTTACTTCATACTATATAACCTTATTTAATATTTGAAAATCAAAGTATAAGTACAATCGACGAAATAATTAAAACAATTTATCATTACATGAATAATTTGAAATAATCCAAACAGAATAACCAAGATGAACACAACATAAGTTTAAGAACAATCAAACCTCAGAACAACCATCACAAATAAATGCCATTAGATCATGGCGAAAACCAAGGGAAGGTTGCCAGGTCGACCGGATGGGTTTAGGTTTTATTTTTTTTTTTTAATTTTCTGGTTGGATTTGAAAAAAAAAAACCGTTTTGTCATAAATTCGTGAATTAGGTTGGAACTTTGAAGATGGGTAGGGAAATTAAAAAAAAAATGGATGATGGACTCGAATCGGCTTTTCGGCTGTCTACGTATCCTCCCATGGAAGAGGATTGATTAGCAGTCAAATTGATTAGCCATCAGCCGAGTGTCAAGTGCCATCCCCATCCATTGAGCTCCCCATCGATGTAGTGTTTGACTAGAATCCATCGTCTGCATCGGACTTGGTAGACATGATGTTCTTCTGAATTCTCATCACCGCCTTCTTCCAACCGGCGAGATAAACTTGGACTTCAAGATTCTCGGGGAGCCGCCTGCTATTCTCGGATATAAATTGGTAACCTCGGCTAAATAATTGATTTACCGCAACGGTTGAGTAAGGGGCTCCAAATATCTGCCGGGCAATCACTTTCAAAGTTGGAAATCGCTGCCTCTCCACTCGACCCCACCATTCTAAAATGTCAAAATCTTCATTCTCATCACCACGAAATTAAATAATAATAGACAAATATTCGTCAAGCACCGAGTAGGGGCTCGATGATGTCCTCAATAAGATTGTGCTAAATATATCTTTGGCCCAATAATAATATGAATGGTTTAATAGATTTGTCACGGCCCATCCGAAAATCTAGATGCATGCCTCTTGGCTTATTCTAAGAGGGCGGATGAAATCAATTTTGCTGACAGTAGAATTTTTTACCGGATCTTAAATACATCGACTTACGAATTGAAATATTCCAACAAACTTACTAATTTACTCAATTTCTTAATTTTCTTTTAGGGTTTTACGGAGTATTTCTTAATCAAATATGATTAAACTATGCCTCTAGAATCTAAGATAGACAAACTGAATTTTTATTTATGTTTTTATAATTTACTCATATGTTTTTATGATCTATATATAGGTTAAAATTGTGTAAATTAAACGAAATGGAAGTAAATTTTGCATCGAAAAATATATTACAGGAATGTTTTGTTAGTATATATAATACTCATTTTATATTGAAAGATAACAGTGATAATGATTGGAGGATTATAGGAGTTATAATTATTACATTATATATAATGGGTGATTAAAAGGAGGAAAATTAAACAAATTTAATATCAATATTTGAAAAAATATACTTCATATGTTAATTAAAACTTTTTCATTTTAGAGTTTTGCACACTTTATTAAGAAAACAAATAAAAATACATTTATACCCCTAATTATTACTCTATTTTTTTTTTTTACTTTTTCAAAAACTACAACTAACATCTATATAATCATGATAAGGGCAATTTTGTAAAGTGAGTTGCAAAATACCTACAACGATATGTTTTTTTTTTAAAAAGATTTACTTCCTAAAACGACATGTTTTAATTAACAGAGTATTAAATTGGATAAAATTTGCAATTTTTTTTCTAATGTCGTAGGTTAATAAATAAAAGTCTGTTTTACTAGCTTTAATCCCAATCCACCAATAACCGATTACGTTAGCACATTACAAGTGAGAATTGGAAAAGACTTGCGAGTAGTACCCAAAGATTCGCAGTTCGAACCCCGGATATGGCCGTTCTTTATTTACAAATTCAAGGGAACTGGGAATATCAACAAAAACTATATAGTATTTTCTTTTATGATTTTGCTAATGTATAATTGTGTGTATTGATTTATATGATTTAGTTACAATATATAGGGAGATTATAAGATAAGATGAGATTTATATATACCTTGTACAAGTTGTATGGACATAATCAAAGTAATGTTAATAATTAATGTTGGCTATTGGAATATTAAGGGTTTTAAGCGACCTCTTATGTGGTACGAATTCAACCAACTCCGGTTTGCAAACAATCTTGATATCCTTGTCCTAGCTGAAACCAAGACCTCGGAGCCCCCAGGCGATGAACAAATTCGCACTTCTGGATTCCAAAAAGCTCACTGTATTAACGCCTTGGGCTACAGTGGTGGTCTCTGGATGCTATATAAATAAAAACATTTGGATAATTGCAAAATCATTGATCAAAGTAGTAGATTTATCATGCTTTATACAAAGATTGAAAACCTTGAATTTACTATAATTTTTGTTTACGCCCCCTCTATTGAATCAGAGAAAGATCTCTTTTGGAAAGATATTTATGAGTTAACAAATAAGCATCGACTAGCTTTCATTATTATTGGTGATCTGAATGATATCGAAAATGCTTGGAAAAAATAGGAGGTAATATCCCATATTCAAAAAAAAAATTAGGAGATTAAACAAAGTTAAGGGAGACCTTAACCTTCTTACACTATTCCTTATAATGGCTCTCCTTTAACTTGGAGAAAAAACGAAACAAATATCAACAACACACATGAAAGACTAGATAGAGTTTTGGCCCATCAGAATATAATCTGTCAATTTCCTAACCTTAGAACAAAACATCACTCCTTTTCCTTCTCTGATCACTGCCCTATAACCATCGATCTTGGGAAAAACAAGAAAAAAAGGGCACCCGTTTCAAATTTGAAATGGCTTGGACCACAAATAAAATTTATGAACATTTTTAGTAAAGAAAGTCTGGAACAATAGACTCTCTGGATCCTTTGCCTATAAATTAATGAAAAAACAAAAACTTCTAAAAAAACACAAAAAATTGGTGAAAAAAACAATCAAATAATTTAACAAAACTATTAACAGAAGTAGAACTTCAAATTAAGAACTTCCAGAATAAACTGTCGTGGGGAAGGATCTCTGCCTCTGAAGAGGCCAAACTTGTCAGATTGGAACGTAAAAGATATAGAATTTTAGAATTTAGTCATAAATTCTGGAAACAACGAGCGAAAATCAAACATCTGCATCTTTCAGACCGTAATACTAAATATTTTCAAATGACTGCTAAAATTAAAATTTTTAGAAAGAATATGCTTTATTTTGAGTCCAATCAAGGGCAAGTGCTAACTGGCTAAGAAGCTATCTCTGACCAAATCACCCAAGAAATGTCGGAGAGATTCATCACAAATAGCCATAGGACAATTCAATCTCAAGAGGTCTGGAACATTCAACCTCAAATCACTATTGTAGAAAACACGCTCCTAACATCTCAACCAACCGATTCTGAAATTAAAAATACTTTTTTGGCAAATGGCAGAAGACAAAACTCTGAGCCCAGATGGCTATCCTCCAGAGTTTTACAAAAAATACTGGCATATAGATGGGAACCATACCGTCATTGCCCTCATCCCAAAAAGTAAAAAACGGATAACCCAACAAATATCAATCATTATCGACCAATTAGCCTGTGTAATACTATCTATAAAATCATCTCAAAGATCCTTGCTAACAGACTAAAACCAATTCTCCTTAGACTAATAAATCCCTATCAAGGTGCTTTTGTAGAAGGAAGATCCATTCAAGACAATACTCTAATTTCCCATGAAATCTTTCATAGCTTTAAAAGAAAAAAAAAAAAGAAAAAGTGGCTGGATGACCTTAAAACTAGATATGGAAAAAACTTATGACAAAATAAGATGGAACTATATTGAAGCTGTCCTTACTAAATTTGGGTTTCAAAGCTTATGGATAAGTTGGATAATAAAATGTTTAACAACAACTTCCTTTTCGGTCTTAGTTAACAATATCCTAGGAAAACAATTTAAACCTAATAGAAGGATAAGACAAGGTGATCCTCTAGCCCTGTACATATTTATCCTTGTTATGGAAGACCTTTCTAGAGAGCTTCATAAGGAAGCTTTATAAGAGGATGCTCTGGTAGAGATTAAACTAACAAAAGAAGGCACCCCCATACCTTTTCTTACTTTTTGCAGATGATACCCTGATTTTTGCAAAAGCAGCCCACGCTAGTCTTAACACTATCCAAAATATGCTAAACAATTTCTCAAACCTTTCCGGTTTAACTATTAACTATTCAAAAAGCTCCCTAAAGTGCTCGGCTAATGTGTCCCAAAATATAGCAAGAGATCTAGATCAACATATGGGGGTTCCCATTACAAGAACTCTTGAGAAGTATTTAGGAATCCCTCTTATAAATGGAAGAATCAAGAACTGTGTTTTTGAAGATGCTATGCAAAACTTAAAGAAACAACTCTCTAAATGGAAGGTCGCCACCCTCTCACAAGCAGGTCGAACAGTGCTTATTCAATCAAATATGAGCTCCAAAACAAATTATCTAATGCAAAATTTTCTCTTTCCAAAAGGAATCCTTGAAGAGATAGATCAAGCCAATAAAAATTTCTTCAGAACAAGCTTCAATCTGAAAGATACCACTTTTAAGTTGGGATAGCATCTATAAAAGTAAAAGCCAGGGAGGAATGGGTATTTGAAAAGCATAATACTTGAACATAAGCTTACAAATGAAGCTCTTATGGAAACTTTACTCCAATGAAAACAATATCTGGGTCCAGATTGTTTAGGAAAAATACCTTCAGAAGGAAAATATTAGATCTTGTTCAAATCACCTCACTTCATGGAAATTCGGACGACTTCTCTCTTTAACAGAAAATTTTGAACAGGGTCTCTTTTGGATTATAAGAAATGGTGACAAAATAAATATTTGGCCTGACCCTTGGATTCCAAATATAAGTCTTGAACAATTCAGAGGAACTCATAATCAAGACATGAAAGTAAATCAACTCTTCAACTTGGAAAAATGTTGGAATACTACTCTGGTTAAACACATGTTCCCACCCGAAATCTCTTTTAAGATACTAGACATAAAAATTCCTAGTTGGGGCACCCTAGACAAACTTATCTGGAAATTTGACCTGAGTGCATGATATATTCTACACAAAATCAACCAAATGCATGACAAACAATATACCTCGAGGATCAAGAAACTATAATTGGATTTGGAAGCTAAGCTTACCTCCTAGAATTAAGACTTTCTTATGGAAAACGGTAGTTGATGGTTTTCCTACCACTCAAAGACTCAACAAATACGTTAACCGAGTACCTAACCAATGCTGTCTCTATACTCAAGCAGAGGAAGATACGAAACATTTAATTCAAAACTGCCCTTTCATTAGAAATATAATCAATCTGTTTGAACTTCACATTGGGAAATGTTTCCAAAATATGCATGAAACCAACACCATTGACATTGAAGAAATCAAAATTGGAAACAATAACTTTGAGTACTTAGCTTCATCTGGCACACCATTTGAGAAATTAGGAATGATTTTATCTTTTGGAAGAAGGCTCCAAACACAACTGAAAATACTATTAGAAGAATCACCACTAATATCTATGAATGGTCCCAAAGTAAGAAAGAAAATTCTACAAACAAAGCTACAAACAAGAGAGCTAAAGTTAAATGGAGCAGACCACCAGAGACTATCTACAAACCCACAGGCACCTGCCTAGTGGGGGGATTACTCGGGACTCCCGGGGCCATGTCATTGATATGTTTCATAAGGAAACTACCAAAGACTCAGTCATTCAAACTGAAGCGATCGCCATAAGACAGATTTGGAGTAAGCACTCAGAAAAGGACTTCGAAGAGTAACTATAGAGGGGGACAATCTACAGCTTATCAAAGCCATAACTAGAAAAAGCAATACTAGATGGGAAGTTACATGTCACATTGAGAGAATCAAGCAATTAGAAGCTGGATTTGACTTTATCCAATATAGGCACTGTTATTGTGAAGCAAATCAAGTTGTTGACTTTATAGCTCAGAAAGGTATCATTTGTAATAACTCTACTATCCCCTATAATAGAGAGATTTGTACCATCATCCTTAAGGATGATCAAGGAGCCAGATTACAGCTTTTGTAGTCACTCCTATTTCTCGTCTACTGTAAAAAAAAGATGAGATTTATATGGGTTAAGATCAAATTACTAACTGCCTAGATAACAAAAATTATGACTTATCTCATACCCCCGCTAGCTGAAGGACACAGAGTGACTAGAAGCTTGGGACGAATGGCAGTGAAGAATCGACCGGTGAGTGTCTTTGGTAAAGATATCAGCAATCTGATCCGAGATTGGAATGTGCTTGAAAATGAGGTCCTTAACATCAACCAGTTGAGGGCCGGACCTGAGATTTCGAAGGTCCGAGGCGAGATAAGAAAAGTGGGTCCGAGTCTCACTACAATTGGGTTTAATCCAAATTTTATAAACAATTGAAAATTGTATAGAAATGCAAAAGATACAAATTCAACACTTTTACTTTTAAATTGAGTGATCATAGAGAGCAAACAAGCAACATGAATGCAACATTAAAAAAAAAAAACTGAACCCAGAAATTAACAAGCAACGTGAAGGCAACTTTCACTTCTAAAGAATTTTCTCCCAATATTCTATTCATTTTACAAGTCCAGTTCGACTAGGTTATACATAAACATTTAATTCAACTGATAAATAGATCCTAAATGTATGATTGCACAACTATGCAGTTCAATTCACTCTCAGTTAGAAATTTCTTAACAAAGTAGGTGAAGAAGAGATTGATTAAACAAAGAGAGAAAAAGAAACATGAAAAATTGGAGGACGAAAAACCCTAGAAATGAAGAAAGGTTACTCCGGTGCATGTAAGGGCTCCGGCTGAGGAGGTTGAAGGCGAGGCTCGTGGGACCCTAGACCTGGCTGAGGAACTGAAATCATCTCTCCACCAAAGCGAGATTTTGGATCATTATCATCTGGGTTGCGATTGCCCAATATTTCTTCTTTGTATTTTGCAGTGTTCTTGACGATGAATTCAGAGGCTTGGGATAAGGTTTTCAGGGGCCTCTCTCTTCATTTTTGGAAGCGTTGCTGTTCTTCCCCTGTATTCAATCCCTTTTTCAATTTTTTTTTGAAGTCGTACGTTCCGTTTTACCTTTTAAAAAAAAATATATATATACTCAAAAGATCTTTGGGCCCCCTCCGCTAATTTGGCCCGAGGCAAGGGCCTATTGGGCTCCGCTTCAGGTCCGGCCCTACTGTTGACGAACATAATGACAATCAAGTTGTATATGTTTGAACCTGGTAGTGATAACCAGGTTGTTGGCCAAGAAAATGGCTGACAGATTGCACAGAGAAGTACAGACGTGTGAGGAAGGAGAAAACACATCTCATATTGTAGTTGACTAAGCCAGTCAAGCTCAATGATAATCAATGCCAGAGCCCGATATTCCGCTTCAGTGCTAGAGCGAGAAAGAGCTTTTTGCTTGCAACTTGACCAGCTGACAAGATAATGACCATAAAACACTACAAACCCTTGTTGTGAGCAGAGATCGGCGGGATCAGTGGCCCAACCCGTGTCAGAGTAAGCAACCAAGTCAGAGCGAGGAGATGCGGTCAGGTGAGACCCTGATTGCGAGTGCCTTTTAGGTCATAAGATCCGTTTGACATATTGCCCGTGAGATGTCAGATGATTGCATATGTTGACATGCTCGATTGAACGTGAAACTAATCTTTGGGTGAGTGATCAAAGCATACTGTTGTAAAGGCTTGAATTTTCAAATCCTAAATTCTCGGGAAAAAAGGATCAAAATGAGTTTTAAAGCGGAATTCAACGAAAAACTCTCCAACTCGGATTTTAAGACTCATGAAGCGGATTTCCAACCTAAATAAAATTTTGAGAACTAACATGGCAACCTTGATTCTCGAATTTCAAATTCTAATTGTGCGAGAGAGGGAGCGGGATTTGGGAGGCTAACATCGGAAACTAATTTCGGGACGCCCCTCGGGACTCGAGCTCGCAATGTCGGAACAAGGATCTCACCCTCTCCTCTCCTTAGCCTAGCCGAGATCTCCTCATCAAACCCTAAACCTGAAGTGGAGAGATGTGACATTGAAGTGGTCAAAGATTCCCATTTCCGAAATTAACCAAACACCCGCAACTTGCTTTTTCACTTTTCCCTCTATGACTATACCTAGAGCTGGCAAAATCTGACCCGACCCGACTCACCTGAACCCGAACCCGACCGAAACCCGAATATCTGGACTCGTTCATAGCACGAACCTGAGACCGAACCCGACCTGAACCTGACCCGACTCGAAACAGACCCGAACACAGATAAACCCGACCCGACCCAACTCTGAACCCGACCCGACTTTGAACCCGACCCGACTCTCAATAACAATCTCAAGTTCTCAACCTTTAACTCAATCTGAAATCTCAATCTCAAATCTCAATCTTGATCTTAATCTTAATCTCAATATTAAATATCGATCTTGAACTCAATCTCAAACCTCAGTCTTAACTTGATCTCAAATCTCAAATCTTTATATATCTTAACCTCAAACCTCAAATATCAAATGTTCATATTTGTCCCAATCTTAAATCTCAATCTTGATCTAAATCTCAATCTCGATCTAAATCTCAATCTTAATCTCTAATTTCAAATCTCACGACTTTAAATACATCCAATATTCGAATCCATCGAAGATGAAGTATTTATAAGTTTTATTTATAATTTCGGTTTTTTAAACGTGTTTCTTTTTATAGGTATAACTTATAAGTATAATACTTCTATTGGTTTTCATAACTAAGTGTTAATAATTCTATTAATTTTCATAAAGCTAACTCTTAAGGGGTTTTTTTCACCTAAAAAATTATATTAGACTATTAGTGTTAATAATTCTATTAATTCTAGTAGTTTTCGGTTTTTATAAATGGACTTCTTTTTATAAATATAAGTATAATAATTCTATTAAATTTCATAATTGTGGTTATGAATAATTCTTTTTATAAATATAAGTATAATAATTCTATTTTTTTACGGAAAGAATTATTTATATCCAAATCAATAATTGTGTAGTTGTTATTTTATTTTTATCTATATTATTATATTTTGATAGAATTAATTATTTATATCTAGATTTGTTAAAAACTAATAATAATAATGAAAAAAAAAACTAATGGGCCAAAAGCTAAAAATGAAATGGGTATTGAAAATGATATGGGCCAATGATATAGTCAAACCACAAATAAGCTCATTTGCAACTTGCTAGTTAAAATAATGTTAAAACCTAAATGTACAATTAATTTGATTTAATTATAACACCGATCAATTGGTTTAAATGTTTAAAAAAGGACGATGTTGCCGAATATCGAATTTTCGATTATGACTTTTTTGAAAATCGGTCGACAGCCGATGAGTCAATAACAATGAGTGTATTCAACCGAGTCAAAATTACATATTCAAGTATTCAACCGAGTCAAAATCATTTATTTTAAGTAAATTATATATTTAAGTATTCAACCGAGTCAAAATCATTTATTTTAAGTAAATTACATATTTAAGTATTCAACCGAGTCAAAATCAACCTAATTATCCTAACGGGTCGAATATGATTCGACCGAAAACTCAAACCAACTATACCGCTATACCCACTTTGATTCGAAACTCAAATGAGACCGACCCGCCTCTTGACCCGAAACCCGAACGAGACCGACCCGCTTTGACCCGAACCCGAATGGGCATGACCCGACTAAACCCGAAACTCAACCAATCTAAAATTCGTTATGACCGAACCCGACCCGACCAATACCGGACCCGACCAATACCCGACCATAAATTTTACCCGAATTGACCCCACCCGAGCAAGCCCGACCCAAACCCGGCCCGAACGACCGACTTGCCAGCTCTAACTATACCTAAAGTGTCCAAAGGAGACAAACACCATTCCACACCTTGATTGCCATCCGATTTTCCTTCCCACGCCCTTACTCTCCTCTTTAAATATCAGATTTTGAAGGATCATTGGCTCACCACACAAAGCACACACAAACCCTAAAACTCCTCTCCCAAGATCTTATCCAAAAGCTCCCAAATGAACCTTATCTTCTTCCCCCTTTCTTCCTCCTTTTTCCTCCTTTGCTGAGAGATTCCAGAAGCTCTAAACCCACCCATTTCGTGCTCCAATGATCCCCATACAACCCCAACAACAACACCTTTCTTCTCCTTTTCTCCATTGAAACCAAGAGCAAGCACCTTAAGCCATCTCTTCTTGTTTGGGTCTAAAGCAAGCCAAGCTCAGCCTCCTCTTTATCATTGATGGCCAAAAATCCCCAAGAAACCCCATGTCATCATCCAAGTAGAGGAAGAAGCCCCGACAGCCCGGAGATCCGAGATCGATGCCCCCGGAGTCCATTCGTTCAGTTTTGAGTCTAGGAAGGGTAATATGTCTCCTTTTCTCTTCCTTTCACTTCCAAACCCTCCAAGTTCTTTTCTTTGGTCTTAAACTAACTCCTCTCACTCACCCAACAAGCGGATCTGGGAGATTCGGCCTCAAATTACCTCAAGAGCCACCCGGGAGAAGAGAAGATGAAGCAAGGAAGTGTTGGGTGAGAAATCTCTTCAAATCATCATGTTTTTCTCATTCTTTTTGTACTAACATGGGCTTGGGTGTCATAGAAAAAAATGGGAAAAAGGGGAGCTCCAAACAACTTCAAAATAGGCCACAAACGGTCCTTGAATGACAGATTCAGGACCATAGTCGCCGTCGGGAGGAAGCACAACCCAACTAGGGTTCTTGCTCGCAGCCGCAACATGGGGGTTTCGCGGCGGAGAAGTGGAGCCTAGGGTGCCCTAGGAGGGGACCCCAGACTCACGACCGCGACTCAAGATCTCGCAGGCGTGAGATGCTCATAGCCGTGAAGTTCTTTGAGGCGTTGAGTCTCGCGGGCGCGAGAGCCTTTCTCGCGGCCGCGTCTGACTCCATGTTCGTTGGTTTTTGACTCCGTTTCTCGACGTTTTCGATGATCGTTTTTGTGACTTGTTTTCAACGCTTTTGTGGGATTTCAAGGACTGACTTAAAGATTTGATTTGGAGTTTTGGGAAGCGAATTTCATAAGCTTTTAAAGTCAAACATTTTAATCGGTTACTTGGTTTTCGAATCAGTTTTCGGGATTGACTCGGGAATTATGTGCTCGATGACTAACTAGAATGATTGATGTGAATGATTGTCTAATATAATGAATTGTGTGGACTAATGTCATGATTGGTTGACTAATAGCATGATTAAATGTTAGATCTATGTATCATTAACTTATGCCTTATGAAATTTGATGAATGTGATGATCTCGAGATATATGACTATGCGAATTATGATTGAGGATATATGAATTCTATGAACATATGAATGTGGCTAAACGGAACGATGAGAACGATATGGTATTATGGAATGTGGCAACGAGATAAGTGGTTGAACTTGATGATGTTACGATGTGATTGTGTGTTATTGAATAATGTGCACTTGTTGTGTGATTGAATTATTAGACATAGACTTATATATGTGTTCTAATATGTATCTAGGTGATACTTTGTGATTATGATTGATGTGTATCGGATCTTCTATTATGATGTTCTGCATAGCCAGGTAAGTCTCTTCGGAGCTTACTCAGATCGATAGAGAGACTTCCTTGTCTTATGATCATGATGTACTAGGTGATTGCATTCATAATCAACATGCCATGTAGTATCATACTAGGTTGCATTGACCATTGAGCATTCTACTTCTTTATGCGTATGTAAATAGAACGGCCATTATCTATGAAGTATCTAGAGTCTTTGATAGGGTCATAGGATAGCCCAGTCTCACCGGGTTCGTCCTGAGTCGTTCGAGTTTAACTACGACTTTATTACCACTTTACTTATCGCTCTAATTTATTTTACCTTTCGCATTATATTATTCATTTTCTCTTTTAACTGAACATTCATGATTTGATAAAAAGCATGCAAAATGGGATCGGGTACGACAACGAGCCTCGCCCCATTTGGTATTATGTCTTAAGGCCTTATTATTATTATTATGCACTTGTTCTTAGGGGCATGCTAGTGTGTTAATATTCCGCCTTGCATTTAGAAGAATCTTTATTAGGTATACCGTATGTGTGCATTGGGCAATGGAAAGAGCAGGTGGGCATCATCTGATCCCGCTAACCATTAATATTTTTAGGTATTTATTATGTTCTTCTTATTTTTGCTGATTGGCTCCATGACCGCGGGTCCGCGGGGTCTAACATGGTCGAAAGAGAGAGTCGAGACTCTAACTTCACTCACTTATTAACGGTTCGGTTTTGGATGTTTTGAACATGTTTTGACCCAGCTCTACCATGGCACTCCTTGTATTTACTCTTTAAATCCGCTATTTGAATGATTATCGTTTTTCCACGCTTAGAATTAAGACAGATACAGGAGACTTTCCCGGGGATTCCAACTATCCCTTCGAATTTGGGTATGAAATCCCACTTTGAAACGTTAGATTAGAATTTCAAACCTTCAACATGTACTCGGGGCGCAAGATCCCAACGAGGGGTTTCATCCCTCGAAACGTAACCCGAAAATTATAATCTCGGGCCGTTATAAGTGTAAACTGCCAACAACATGGTGATAAGCACGAGGATCAGTGTAGACGACGTTAGGGGAGCAGCTTGTTTAGTGACAGATGGGTTGGTTGGAGAAGAGATGGGATTGACCTCTTGCATGTTGCAATACTCTGGAAGATCATACAAATACTACTATTGAGAGAGATGAGTGATGATTTATGGAAGCAAACTGCAGAACAAATAGTGACATGTTTGAGAAACAAGCTGGGAAGCTGCAACTATGATGATAGAGTCTGAGCTTGTTGAACCATGCACGAGAAACCTTTTTCAAGCCTGAGAAAGCCTTATGCAACTAACAAACATGATTAGGAAATTAAGAGTCAACAAAACCTTTCGGTTAAGACATATAAACATCCTCATGAAAATCACCATTAAGAAAGGCATTATTAATATCGATTTGGCGGATATTCCACCCTCGGGCAAAAGCAATGCATAGCACCACCAGAAATTTTGTAGGCTTGACAACAGGGCTAAAAGCGTCAAAACAATCTTCCTGATGAAACCATTTGCCAACTAGATGCACATTATAGCACTCAATACTCTCATCAGCCTTCCACTTGATGCGAAAAACCCACTTGTTGCCAACTATGATAAGATGGATTTTATATTGCATTGCAAAGCGCCGATGTTTAGATTTCGCAGCAGATGCAAAGGTTGTAGGTTCCTTTTCAATGAGAAAACATAACGGAGATGGGTGACGAGCAGCGGTGAGCATGCGTGGTTTGAGCTTCCTTGTCTAAGTTCGGGATGTCATGGAGTGGTAGGAATCCTTGTCGGAGGAACCCAATGGAGAGCTACTCATGTGAGAGAAACGGTGGAGAGAAAACCACCATTGGAGTGGTTGATGAAGACAGACTGGGTTACAGGGTGTCGGATGAGCTGACGGCTAGGGGGAGAGGGGAGGGTGGCAGAGACATGATCGGCGACGGTGGAGGCTGAGATAAAGAGCTAACTTTGGTAGCCCGATGAAGGAGACGGGTGGAGGTTGATGGTGTCGGTTGGGAAGAGGGTGGACTAGAAACAAGAGGAGAGACGAAACCTTTGTAGGGAAAACCTATTCATTGAAGATGACATGAGTGGAGATGTAGATTCTCCCAGAAGGTAGATGCAAACAAACTGATAATGCATATTTTGATAGGCATTATAGAGTAGTTTTAGTTGCGTTTCCTAGGTGTTTGGTTATGTTTTAGAGTTAATTGCATATTATGCTCTTTTAGTGGTAGAGTTTAGAAACTACGCTATTTTATTGGTTTTATGCAGATTCGTAGTGCCGACATGGCGAGGAGCTTGAGAAGAGACCAAAGAGGAGGTCAAAAGAACATGGAACAAGCTAAGAAAGGATTAGAAGGCGATTTGGGAAGCCAATGAGCACAAGAACAAGAGCGAAAATGAAGAACATGGAGAAATCGTCTCTTTTGGCTTCTGAGAACTTCGATTCAGCTTCTGATGTCTTCATGAGAGTTGTATTCGTTGAAAAGAGCTTTCCAACTCATATTCATATGCGTCAATCAGACGAACGAAGACTCCAGAAAGTGCATTACAAGTTCAGTCTGCCAAAGCTGTCAACACTGCATAAGCGGCTCCCGTCGTGGTTTAGGCGGCGCCCGCCGTCCCTTCAGATCCGGATCTGCGCAAGCGTTCCAACTTCTATCTTTGTGGAAACTCTTTGTGTCTATTCTAGGGTTTTTGGACGACGGTTTTGAGCCTTATATTAGACCTATTTTCATTAGTCATTCATCATCTAACATCAATCTAACATCATCTAACATTAATATTCAGCCGTTTTCTCTATTCAATCAATTAGTTTAGGTTTTGATTTTCATTCAAGAGAAGGAATTTAGGTAAGTCATGCTTGGCTAATTCTCCGTTGTTTTCATTTACACTTTCGAGACTTGGTTGTTTGTGAGTTTCCAATGAAGTATTGTTTCTCTCTTTAATATCTTTCGATTTCCCTTATGATTATTGTCGATATTATTGTGATTAGTGTTGTAGGAGGAAATCGAGTATGAAATATAATGAAATAGATCAAACCAGATTCGTGCCCCAGCAAATAATTACAAGACCTCCTCCCTATGCAGTAGTGGGAAGTCAGGATCGATCCACGATGAAGCGTGTCAGCGTATCCCAGGTAGCTGTAAATATCACAAAAAAGCAAACAAAAAGACAAAAACAAAGAAACACAGACAGAAATAACAAACGAAAGCAAAAGTAAAAGCAAAGATAGAAGCTGCTCGATCTCGACAAACAGTACTCGAGATCGACAACAGACAGCGACGACAGAAACTCAAAATCGATCAACAGCAACTCGATCTAGACAAACACCTACTCGAGATCGACTAAACAAACAGAAACTGTAAATTTGCAACTTCGAACACAGAATCGCAGATTTCCGACGAAATAAACTCAATATATAAAGAACTTCCAAAGCCAGGGTATCAACGCCACAACGATAACCATGCAAAGTAACACATAAAGGCATAAAAGATCATGCTTTTCATCAAAATAACTTTCGTTATCAACAAATAGGCATATAGAGGCTTTCGCATAAACCCTAATTGTTACTAACCCTTTTTACATAATTAATCCAAGTTGCATTAAGATCACTTTCGCTTCAATAATACAAACAAGGATCACCTTCAACTCTCGCAAAAGAATCATGCTCATAGGGATAGAAGACGAATCGCATAACAAGATTGTACCTTTACCGCATCACCTCACATGGCCACCGTCGGGCTCACCCCAGCCCCAGAAGTGGGTGAACTACTCGCTCTTCATCATCAAGAAAGACATCAAATAATAAAAGAAACTAACTTGCATTGAATTAAATAAAGAAAGCTTACAACCAAACAAGACAAATCCGTTTTCGCCTTTCCACCTTGCTCACCACAAACTCTCTCTCTCTCTCTACTACTACTTACTTCTTCTCTCTGAAATTAAATGAATGAAAAACCAGCCCATAAGGCTTTATTTATAGCCTTCATTCCCTAGCTATTCTAGGAAAGAAAACTATCTATAACTAAATCTAATTATCTAAAGGCTTAAAGATAAATAATTGCAATTAAGGAATTAAATCTATATAAGGGGAAATTATATCTAAAAGTAGCAAAATATCTTCCATGTGTAGGTAGCTCTTCTCCATAGATAGAACTTGATAGATGTCGGCCAACTCGGATTCCTTCGGCTCCAAGGACTCCCAAACCGCGTAGGAAAGTAAACCGCGTAACGCGGCTTCGGACACGGTTTCCTCGATCTTGACAAACTCTACTCGAGATCGAGTAGGAGTGACGTCGACTTCGGCTTCGCTGGCCGTCTCGGGTAGCTGGTGCTCGATCAGGCTCGGACAGATGCTTCTGGGTCCTCGAGAACGGGTACTGTCCTCGAGATCGAGTAACGTTGACGTCGAGTATGGCTGGCTCGGTGATGTCGGGCAACTTCTCCTCGACAGGCTCGGACAAGTGGTGAGGATCTTGTCGATATCGAGTAGCGTCCTCGAGATCGAGTAACTTGGATGCTCGGTGTCTTCAGTCCTCGGCTTCTCGACTTGGTACAGCTCCTCGACTCCGGACATGGCATCAGGAAGTTGTCGATCTCAACCAGGTTACCCGAGATCGAGTAAGGCTTCCAGAGTCGGGTTGCTGCTGGCTCTCAGTTTCTCGATCATGCTCTGCTCGACCAGGCTCAGCTAGGACACCTTTGTCGAGATCGAGTAAGGTAACTCGAGATGGAGTATAGTTGGGCTCCGGCTTGATTCGTCCTGGTTCCGCTGCTTCTTGACCTTGGACTTCTGTAGTTGATTTCCGAGCTTTTCCAACCTTTCATAGAACTGCTGTAATTTGCCTTGAATTCTGCGAAATTAAACAGAAACTGGTGTAGATTCCATAATTTGGCAAATAAACATAAACTACATAGATTATGTACTATCTTAGCCCAAATGCATGAAATGTATGCAGAAAATGATATAAAAGTTACTGTAAAATATGGCAGATTCAGCTCACAACAATTAGCTACCATGATAGTATCTTGCTAGGTATTTGTTCTTTCGTCATTGAATGGATTCCGTAGTGGCATGCTTAGGATTGTGAGAACTTTCGTTTGATCATGACTAAGTTGGGATTTCGACATATGTCTTAAACATCGGTTACCTTGCATACTTGGTGTTATTCATATGCCTAGATTCTTAGGAACTTGTGCTATCTTTATGTTAAATCTTTGTTCGTGCTTAGGTTGCATAAAGGTGTAAGGGATTAATTGTGCTATTTGTGCTTTAATCTATTCAAACTAAGATGGGAGGATTTGTGGATGGAAACATCTCTTTTATCTATCCTTTGCATTAGTTTAGATTAGTTTCTTTTATTTACTATTATTCCCATTTTTTCCCTTTCAATCAATAATTACACAATTCTTGGAAATACTTGTTTCTCTGTGGGATCGACCCCTTACTTGCATCCTATACTAGTTTGTTTGTTTGTGAATTATTTTGATAAGGGAAATCAACGACTTTCCTTCTGTCACAAACATAGCCTTTGCATTTGGATTTATACCCAAGAAATAGATAATGTTGAGATCAGAAGGCCAATTTTATGGAGTTGTATGGGTTAAGGTAGGGATAATAAGTGCACCCAAATATTTTTAGGAGAGTGTAGTTAGGGGATTTGTTGTAGGGAATCTGGAAGGGGGAGGCATTGTGGAGTAGTAGGGTAATGGTGTGGTTTGAGAGGTACACAATAGTATGAAAAGCATGTTCCTAATATTCAAAGGGAAGAGCGGCATGGGCAAAAAGTGATAAGCCTTTTTCTTGGATGATGTGACGACAAAGCTCAACAGCTCCATTTTGAGAAAGGGTGTGAAGAGAGGATATGCGGCGTTGGATACCATGTTGCCGCAAGTAAAGAGTCAGGGCAAGGAATCCGCCACCACCATCTATTTGAAGTTGTTTGATGGGTTTTTGAAATAAGCCTGCACCATTGTGTATAAGGTTTCAAATGTTTGCATCACTTTATATTTTAGAGATAAAAAGTAAATCCAGCAAAATTTACAGTAGTCATTAACAAATTGAACAAAGTATTTGTTTCCATAAAGTGATGGAACAGACATCGGACCCCAAAAATCAACATAAACTAAATCAAAACAAGACGAACTAGACTCATGTGTGGCAAAAATGGGTAAATGGGGACTCTTGCCAAGCTGGCAAGGCTCACAAATACTTGGGAATGTTTATTGGACACAACAAATAAAAATTTGAAGTTAAACTCTTGAGGAAAGCAACATGTGGATAACCAAGCTAATTATGCCATAATTGAAAGGTGGTTTGGTAAGACAATCGGGCACGAGGAGGACCGGTTGAGGAGGTAGTAGCAGAGGGTAGGTGGCGATAAAGTCTGTCTTCAATGGTTCCCTTCAGTAGCATCCGACCCTGCAAGTCCTTTGCAAAGCCACAATTAGCATGACGTTCAATGATAACGTCATTGTCCCTTATTAGAGACATTTTGCACAACAAATTCTTAGAAATTTGAGGTACTACAAGCACATGATGCAGAGATAAAGAGGAACGACCAATAGAAGTAGAACCAATGTGAGTAATAGCCAGAGGTTTACCGTCACCATGAGCAAGATGATTAGTACCAACATATTCAGATATGAGAGACAAGTTCCTCAGATTGTTGGTGATGTGGTGAGAAGTACAGGAGTTGACAAACAGCGAGGGATCACCCCCAATTGACCCGGTTGGAACATGATTGGTCTATTTTGACGAATAGATAGGCGAAAAGCGAGTATCATAAAATCAATTGAAACAATTCTTTTTCGGATGACTAGTGCCTTCACATATTTGGCAGACATGCCAAGAGGAAGACTGCTGATGGTTGGTGGAGTCACCAAAGGAGTCATAGGAGAGACCCTGCCCTGTCCTCAACCACGGTCACCACAACCACTGGAGAAGGAGTCTGACCGAGGCTAAGTGTGACTAGAGATAGAGTTGGCGACGAGGGAAGCCAGGGAGTCAGCGGCTGGTGGCGGAGGCACAGTGACAGTGCTGGTGCCATTAAGGGGATCGGCTTCATCACAAGGCCTTTTTTCCTTCATGGAGAAGGAGGCCAGTTAACTCATCAGGCAAGACGAGCTCAACACGAACATTGATTTATGCACGGAGAGTGCCATAGGACGCATCAAGACCATGGAGCAGTGAAGCGACAAGATCGTTGTCTTGACAAAATATTGGCATTTAGCGAGTGCATCAACAATGGATCTTTTCTTCTTGATATAGTTGAGCATAGATAGAGATACTTTTGAGAGTATCTGAAGTTGACACTTCAGATTCATCAGGGGAACACGAGTTTGAGACTGAAACATAGAGGCGATCATTGTCCAGACATCATAGGACCTAGATGCATTGGCAACATAGTAGAGGAGCTTGTCAGAAAGAATGGAACGGGGCCAGACTAGGACAAAACGATCAGCTTTTCGTCAAGTAGTGTACTAAATAGAGGGTTCGGTGTCGTCTTTTATAGAAGGTTTGGGCTTTTGGAGAACATAGGACTCAAAGCCATAGGCTTCAAGGGTCAATAGGACGACACTATGGCATGAGTAGTAGTTGGTATGATGAAGTTTGATCAAAAGGTTGGGAAACTTCATGTTTGTGGTTCTACCAGTGGAGAAAAGAATGTTATTATTGGATTGAGAAGTCGCCATGGTGATCGGCTTGGAGAAGAGTGAGGGCTGAGGAATCGGTGGAAGAAAATGGAAGCCATTTTTTAAAAAAACCCTATGCTTTGGAAACCTTGTACGAATGTATAATTGTGTGTATTGATTCATATGATTTGGTTACAATATATAAGGATATTAGAAGATAAGATGAGTGATAATGCATATTTTGTATAGGCGTTCTAGGTAATTTTAGGTTGCATTTTTTATGTTTTTATAGTTAAGCCGAGTCTTTATCATTTTATTTTCTTAATTCAGAATCTACGTTTTTTTATGGTTAATTATGCAGATTAACGAATCCGGACTTGAGATATGGTGCACGAGAGCAATGTGGGATCCCTAAGGACATTAAGGGCCTAAGATGGCTTGAAGATGAAGAAAAGGAGTGAATAAGAAGAAGCTAAGACGAATCCAAGAGAAGACATGAAGAAAACACGAAGAATGTAGAGGCGGTACCCGCGGGTACAAGAGCGGCGCCCTCCGCTACTGGAGCTTACGAATACATAACAGGCACCTGTTGAGAGCGGCACCTATCGATGATGGAGCGGCAACCCTTGATGTAGATAACTACGAATATTTAGATGCTTATCTGAAGGAGATTTTAGCATATCTTTTACGTAATCCCTAAGGCTCAAACTCTAGGGTTTCCAATCTATTTGGAGGCCTATAAATACCCATGTAATCTAGGGGTTTTATCATCCCCAAATCCAACAACAACACAACAATCTCAACGTTGTTTTCATCTTCTCTTAGTTTTTTCGAGGTAAACCATGATCGGCTAATCTCATAATAGTTTTGCTTACATTTTAGACATGGTTAAGGATATGTCAGGGCCATTTTGCTATTTTATGAGTTATGCATTATGATTATTTCAATTCTCTTTGTTCCGATATTGCTTATATATTGTGGATTTATCTTAATTGGCCACTAGGATAGATTTGTATGATGCTAAATGTTATAGCTTCATTCCTTTATTGCAGGCCTTAATCCATTATTGTAGCCAGCACATGTTGTAGGAACGGGTAGGGAATATTGATGTTGTAGGAGAATTGACAGGTAAAGGTGTGGAAGCGATGCTTGAGTTGACAACCAAATGCAAAGTCGACGAGACGGGATATATGATGTTTATGTGCTAGGTGTTAGGGACTTATTGCTATTCGCCCCCAATGTTAGATTTTAGGGATTTAAATAGTGTTATTAGCAAGTTCGGTCTATCTATGTATGTGCTTAAAACGACCCTAGAGTAATCTACATAACAAATTGCATTATGTTAACAACGTACCCAATGATAATGGAATTACCATTGTTGTGAACCAATTTGGGAACTAAGAAATAGTATTATCTTGAACAAAAGAAAAAACATATCAATGGCTCAATCGTTTACAATACAATGACGAATGTGAAAAATTAGACTCGGTTACAGATAAAATGTACATCGATCACGATGAGGCTTTCTACAATAGAGAAAAGAAAGACTTTCTAATTGGGAACGATCACGATGAGGCTTCTACAAATAAAATGTACATCGATCTGTCAAACCCTTATGGGATTGCAGCATCAGAGGAATCATTCAGAATAGTAATGGTTATATTATTAATATATTTCAGTCTACAATCCCGTCAGGATCTGTGTTATAAATAGAAGCAATCGCCTTCTATACTGGGATAAAGGTAGCACTTGAAAGAGGGATAAGGAACATCATAGTTGAAGGGGATAGTCTTGGAGTTATAGCCATTGAAGATAACACACAAATTCCATGGGAGATCCTCCAAACGATCGAAAAGATTTACATTCCAAGAAGTAGCATCATCGGCATCTATTTTAGGCAGTGCTTCAGAGAAGCAAATACTAGTGCTGATTATATTGCTACAGCTAGGAAGACTTGTAATATCCTCTCTTTGAATAATGAGCTATGTACCATCATCCCTAGAGATGATCTTTGCTAGTAAAGGACGTCCTACTTTTTGCCTACTATAAAAAGATGTTGTTATAATTGTCAATTAGGATTTTATAATCAAGCCATCTAATACACTAGGAAATTACCATAATGCCCTCATTTCCTCTACTTAACGTGCTCCTTCAAGATGGATTTGTTGAAGCAGTAAAACCAAGCTTGGTAGTTAAGAAAAGATCCTCTCCCAACTACTTAGTTAGAAATAGGGTTTTCATCTATTTGGATAGCTTCACTAACTCACTAGAGCTCTTGGACATACTTCGTAGAAATAGTACGTAGTTTGCTTTTTTTTTTCTTCTAGGAAACTAAAGCAATGCCCATGAACACATATAAACTAGTCAACGAACGCCTACTGAAAAGACAATTCCCCTAATCAGCATCACAAAATGTAGTAAGATCTGCTTGCTTTGCTACAGAGTACATCAGCCCATGGTTGACACTACAAAAAAAAAATTCCTTTTGCTACACCAGTTAGCAACGGCAAGGGTTTCCCGTGACAAATGATAGGCTTTTGCCACTGCTTTGCTACGGCGTTGGTCCCGTCACAACACTTTAAGAGGACACCCCTCAGCATTAGCAACGGCAAAGGTGTGCCGTTACTAGCAATTGCGGAAAAAAATAGCTACCCCAAATCGCCACGGCTTTGATTTCCCGTTGCCAATGTCTTATTTTTTTGTATTTTCCTATAAAATAACCCAACCCTAATTGAACCCGTATAAAAAGGGTTTTCTCTTCAACCCAGCGCCGCCCCTCATTTTTCAGACCCCTCAACCTCTTGACGTGCTTCTCGCCCTCTGGTCTCCTCTCTTTCGAAAACCTCCGTGGCTCCGTCACACCCCTTCTCTCCCCTCCAAGATTCCATGGCTACCTCTCTTCCTTCCCCACCCAAGTCCTTCACCCCGTCTCGCCTTGTCTGTCGTTGCCGGGAGCCAGGAGCGCTGCGAAGAATTCCCTCACTGTGGTGCCCAGATCCAAAGCTCGGACGTCGAAGAGCTGCCTAGGTCCAACGATTTTTCTTCTCGTGTTGCCCAGATCCAAAGCTCGGCTCTTCTACCGGTACATCCCCCCTCCCCCTTTTCCTGGCCTTACTCATCTACTCTGACTCCAACAATAAAACACGCTTGTTCAATCTTTGCTTCATTTTCCGTTGGATCTAGGGTTTTATTTCTTTATCTATCTTCAAATGGTCACATTCGATTTCCCTTTTCTTTATGAATTCCGCCCCCTTTTTTTGATTATTTTCACCTAAATTCGCGCACTGTCAATTCGAGGAAGTTTGGGAATGAGTTTTGTTATGAGCTGAAGTTTCTCTCTTTGGGAAATCTTGCTATCTTGCCACTGCTGCTAGTTTTAACTGACTTAGCTTTTGTCTTAGATGCTAAAATCTCATTACTACTAAAATTCGAGATACAGTAGTAATTTTCCATGTCTGATTGATTTTTGGATAGGAATTTTGTGATTGAGCTAATTTGACTTGTATTTTGAAGCTTATACTGCATGCTTTTTTTAAGGAAATTGCTCTAAATGTTTCTAGTTGCCATAAGAACTTGAAATTGACTTGTATTTATCGGAATAAGTTAACCAAATTAATTTCGTTGTTGTGAGTTTAGATTTTAGGGTTTTAACTGATTTGGTCGTGTTAGGATTTTATTTCTCTTTTTTAATTGCTTTTTTGGATGTGTGCAGAGATGGTGGAAAGGAGAGCCGCTCACTGATGCTCGATTTGATTTTCTTCCCCATTGTCTCCAAGTTTTGAGTTTTGTTATTCAGGTATGTCCTATGTCGAATTCTTTCTAAATTTCATGCTAGAATATGTATTTGTGTTGTATTTAAAAGGAATGACCTTGGAGTATAATTGTCTATATTTACGTGTTGATGTTAGGTTCTTCTGTGTTTCTGTTGTGTAGAGGGTATCCCTGCTGATACTTACCTTCGTAGAACGTCGAGAGTACTTGCTTTCACAGCTAGAAATGAGATGTTGTTTGTTCACAATCAAATAAAAATTCTTCTTTAATGACTGGAGTGGCCAGAAGTTCGTGATTTATATAAAAATGATGGCTTGATAAGTAACTTTATAAATAGAGTTTAATCATTTTATTATGGTGGATGGGTGAGAGATAATCAAATATAGCAATAAAAAAGAAAACTGGGTCATGAAGTCCTTATAGAGAACTTTTCATTCCTTATAAAGAAAATTGGTTCATGTTCCTCAACAACATCCATGGGGTGGAGCCGATTGCCTATTTGATAGTCTTGAAGGGAAAGGGTATATTGATACATTGTAATGACTTTGAATCTAGTTTTGAGTTTGTGTTTGAATACAATCTTATAAGTTTTCTAGAGAATTTAGATATTCGATATCTAGAAAGTTTTTTTTTACCTTCATTCATTAGTAAAATTGGACTTACGTACTCTATTTAATTGTTGAAATACCATCTTTTCAATTCTGATTTTCAGTGAATTATCAGACTTATCTTGAAACACAAATGTGTCAATCACTCCTCCTCATGGCTCAAGTTTCCCTTTATCAATCTTAGTGATTTAGCTTTTGTATTCCCATGTTCAGTTTTGTCTTATTGATGTAACCATTCTGCATGTTTGTCTCAAAATGGGTTCAATGCTTTCAAGACCATTCATGATGAAGATGGATATAAGGTTGCTTGTTTGTCTCAAGCAGTATCTGCTAGAAAAGATGGATATAGGGTTGCTTGTTCTTGTACCTGCTATCGAGTGAATTAGTTTTGTTTGTTTAGAGTACATATATCCATTGTTTTCATGTTTATCAGCTATACTGCTTAAGCGAGCTTCATTAACACAAACGCTTGCATAATGGTCTTTTCAATTGCTTGGTTGGACTGCTTTGCTTGCATGAATACTAGATATTTTTAAGGCATTCTAGTAACATGTGCTAGTTGCTTGCATGAATGCCAGATTACAGTCACTTTTTTCATGGGCATTTTACATAATTCTCAGCACTTGCTCTTTCTTTCTCTATATATCAGGTGTGTGCAACGCATTGTGCAAGCTACATCACATGTTCATCGCAAGTAGAGTCAATTGGAGATGAGGTATTCTTATGGCAAGTCCCGTCGAATGAGGAAGTTTACACAAATTGGTGAAGAACTCGCCTAGAGATTTGGACAAGTTAATAGCTTAATCTTAGCATGCAAATACATGTTTTTGGTAATCCGAATCATCACTTGTATGTTGTGTACTCAATGTTCTCATTGAACTTGAGGATTATTCGAACTCATGACTTGAAAGCTTAATTTTGTATATCATAATGTAATGATAGGTGATCCAACCTGGTATTCAGTTAGGTGTTTGATTGTTTATACCCCGATCTAGCAAGTGAACATTTCAGGTAGGCAAATGTCAACAATGGCAACGGCAAAATTGTCGTCGCAAAAGGGCGGGAGTAATTTGCTACGGCAAGTGCCGTCGCAAAAAATGGAGGGAAATCTAATTTTTGGTGCGAAATGGTGGATTATTTTGCGACGGCATGTGGGGTCGCCAAAAAACTTGGGGGTGGGGGCATGTACCGTCGCATAGCCGTCGCTAATCACTATTTGCTACCCTAGGGCTAGCTACCCCTGATTTCCCGTCACTTAGCCGTCGCCAATTTTATTTTTCGACGACAAACCTACTTTTTGCAACGGTTTTAAGCCGTTTCTAATTCAATTTTTTTTGTATTGTGATGATGCCTCAAGTAATGAAAAATGTGTGCATAACGGCTTGCTAATGAGGGAGGTCATAGAACTCATAAACTGACTCAAATGCTGGATGAAATAGGAAATGTTCGGCCGCTTCATGTTTAAAAATAACTATCGTCTAACTAGTTGCATGTACTTCTCTAGATCAGCAAGTATTTCACTTGTGTTAATAAACAATTTTAAACCTTGACGTAGTGGGAATGGTGAGCTCTTGCAATCCTTCACCTGGGTATATACAGATGTCCAACACATATACTTGCGGTTGTTCAACAAGGTCCATGTACCGTTGCAAGAAAGTTCAATGCTAATGAAGTAGCGATCTTCTTTCGAATCCTTGATAGTGAAGGTTGTATAAACAGTAGTTTTTATATTCTCCATATACGTACTAATAATGAATTATAGTTCATCAAATAATTGACCAACTCAGTAACACTTATAACCAAAATTTGACACATAAGTTTGAATAATGAATCAAATTATGCATATCTAAAACTCTACATTAAATTCGACTAAATTTGACACATAATAATGCGGGAATCACACGTTGATGAAAAAAATCTGCCTTCAAATCCATTGTCTCCGTCCCACCTCCTGCCTCCATCGCCCCCACTGTCCAGATCTGCCTACATCACCACCATTCCGCCTCCACCATCTCTCTCATCCCCATCACTGACATCTAGATTTGTTACCGCCGCCACCATCGTCTATCTGTCTCCGGCTTGCCACCATCGTCCATTCGCCCTCCGTCATTGCCATTGACCATCTGTCCCTCCTGAAGTGATCTAGACTTATAGATTTTTCTTATCATTTTCTATTTAAAAAGTATCCCACATCGGTTGTAAACACATAGGAGGCTAGAGTTTCTCCTACATATTGTGTAAGGTTTCCCATATTTTAATACAAGTTGAATTTTTGAGTGAAAAGTTGAGCACATTTGCTTCCTTTGATTCCGGGTTAAGGATCATGTTTTTGGTAAGATGCTAAAAACAAAACCTTTGGTGTGATGCCAAGGGAGACACCCTAGTGAGAGGCGAAGGTGTCGAAGGTTCGAGATCCCCAGAGTGCGATTCCGAGAGTATTGAGATTAAGTGTGAGAGATTCAAGGGTGAGAGGCCTGCGGATCTTGCCATACATATCCGGTTACTAGTAGAAGGTTTATCCCTTCAAATAAAGGAGGAACCTCGTCGTCGATCCTGGCGGCTCGGAGTGTTCCCGAGCACATCAAGTGGTATCAGATCTTCCGGCTAGTTTTCCTCAATCTTTTTGTGTTGTTGTCACAAGCATCCACAACCATCCGTTGGAGTTTTGTGCAAGACCAACCATGGAAGTGCATTACGCAGATCCAACTTACAAGGGTGTAATGTACCATTTGGAAGGGCCTTATGGATTCGAGAGCTTTTGCATGAACGACCATCGATACCTTACACAGATCCAACGTACAGGGGCGTATCGTATTTTTCGGAAGGGCAACGCAAGATTCGAGGACGAATCTTTTTCAATGGAGGGGAGAATGATGTGATCTAGACTTATAGATTTTTTTTATCTTTTTCTATTTAAAAAGTATCCCACATTGCTTGTAAACACATAGGAGGCTGGAGTTTCTCCTATATATTGTGTAAGGTTTCCCATTTTTTAATACAAGTTGAATTTGAGAAAAAACTAAGCTTTGTGCTTCCTTCGTTTCGGGTTAAGAAACAAAATCTATCTTGGTGAGATACCAGATAAAACCTCTTGGTGAGATGCTAAAAGCGATTCCCTAGTGAGAGAGAACGGAATCAAATGGTAGGAAACACTCGGAGTGCGAGGCCGAGAGTGCGGACGATCGAGTGTTGGAGAGAGCTCGGAGTGCGAGGTCGAGAGTGATCTTGCATCACATATCCCTCAACCCCCATCCCCTACTTTACCTCCATTCTTAGGTTTTACACAGCATCATCATCACCCTCAAATCACCCCAAAAACGTCACTCCAAAACAGCCCCTCAAGCCCTCTCAAACGAGCCCCATTAATTCGGAATCGTCTCTACACAGGCGACGTCTCGGTAAAACGTTGTTTTCTGCTTCGTCTGACCTCCGATTGACAAGATATGCCCCAATACGCGACCGCGACTTCAAGATCTACAAAACTAGTACTCGCATGCCCCCAAAAGTCAAGCCAATCGACGAGAAATCGACATTCTTTGCTGACTGATCTGCTGCTCCAGAAATTGCCAACAACTTCCCGACTTCTTGGAACTCTCGTCGCCGGTCCTTTTGCTCGACCCCGGGCCCGAGCACGTCACCTCCGCCATCATTTTTTATTTTAAAAAAATCATGAAATCCAAATTAATCTTGTCATTTTATTTCATTTCATTCAATGATCCAGATTTGCATACATGATACATTGTATTTTTCGAGGGCTCCACCCAATTATTATGTTAATATATATATACAATTTAAAATATATTATCATGTTGTCGTTTTCTATAAAAAATATCTGAGAATATCTCTTCAATATATATCTTCCCACGTTCATGTATATATAAATAATGTTTTTCGTCGATCAAATATATTATTATTATAATATATTCCATTCAAATTGGAGCCTTTTTTAGCACCCAAAAAAGTAGAGCTTTTTGCAATTTAAAATTGTAATCACAATTATTCTTCATGGGCACCCAGCTGCAAATTACTCCGTATAGTTTTTCTTTTCCTGCAAAAAATCGTTTCATATATATAATTTATATATTTTTTCGGGTAAGGGCAGATATGGTCCCAGAAACTATTGCATGATTGAGAAGTATTTCAGGAAGAATTAATAATTTATGCTGTATATTCTTACTCTACTTTTTTTTTAATGTACAGGAAATTTCTATAACAATAACTCTTTGATATATTCTAAAATTTAAAACAATACTAATTTTGATCTCAAAAAGCAATATTAGTTTTAAAAAAATTCACTAGCTAGTAGCTTTGATTGCCAAGTTTGAGAGATTAGAGCATAATTATGTTGATTAAACTAATTGTTTACAAAAAAATCCTGATTTTTTTTTAAAAAAAATCTTCAATATTATATATGAATGCGTACACGCGCGTATAACTAGCTGAAACAAAAATATAAGTCGCGCATAACTTATAAAACGATTTAAAAATATTTTTTTTTAATATACCTTAATGATTTGAAGTTCTTGGGTTTAATTATAGTATGAAGACATAACTATAATATTGAATTTAAACTTATAATATATCAAATCGAAATTATCAACGAAAGGAACATATAATATTGAATTTGAACTTATAAATTTTGTTTTCAAAAACTAGCTAGAAAGTAGTACAATATTCACAATTCATTTGGCTTAACGTTACAATCGAAACAAAAACACAGTATATATATAACAAGCTAAGTATCAAACAATCTACCACATGCCTTACCAACCATACAACTTAATTAACTCATTTGGCTTGATATATGCACTATTTTATATTAATAAATAATCGTGTATTTGACGAAAATTTGACCATACTTATAATAGCCCTTAAACTGATTGGCTCGTGCTAATCAGTTGTTGGGCCCACTGGAAGCATAGCTATTGACCAAGGCAAGGGCGTTGCTAGTAAGATGAGCAATCTTGGCAATCTTATCACTAACCTCCACCTTCACCTCTCCCTCCATCGCCTCCCCGTCGAACCCATCGGTGCAGGTGAAGTCGTTCGTCAGGGCTGCACTCACCCACGTCTGCACATTACTCATATGGAAGGCGAAGCCAGGGCCACGCAGGTGGGCCATCTGGGCTATGGACTCCCTGAGCTCCTCAACCGAGTCCCCCAAGACCTCCAGGCAGTCGCGCATGGCGCCTGCCTGGCGAGGGGTCATCTGCGAGCGGGCGAGCTGGGACATGGCAGAGGAGGTGGTCCGAGTGGTTGCGAGGGCTACTGTTAGGGCGGCGTTGGCGAGGAGGCGGGGGCTGGCTTGGATGGCGGTGGCGTGGGCGGAGAGGGAGGAGAGGCATAGCTTAGGGTAGGTGGTCTTGGTGCATGAGGTTTTGATGAAGTCCGTGTAGGCTTGTGGGGTGGGACGTGGCTGATCCTGGGCCGTCGATTTCGTTGCGACGAGGGTCAGGAGGAGGATGGAGATTGTGGCGACATGGAAATAATGGTTTTGTTGTGATTTCTGCTCCATTTTTTGAGCAAGTGTTTTGTTTGGACTTAATTTGTTAAAAATTTGGGAATTAGGAGGCTTTATATAGTTGGATGTATGGGAGTGTGTGGGGTCTATATGATGATGCATCATGTATAATGTATGTATGAGTTTGTTTTTTTTATTATTTAGTAAAAATTCGAGTTTAGATAATGTTGAAGCTTGAGAGACCGACAAGTTGACTAATGACAAATCGTTAAATATACAATATAAATACGAAAAAAGATGCAAAAGACCATGCAATACAAATAAGGAAAGCTGAAAGCAGACCTAAAACTAGCAGGTTGGGGACGTAAACTACGGATTAAGTCAACCACCATCGTGGAATATCGTTGGCCAACGATATTTCAGGCATCTTTGTGGACATTGAAGACGAACTTCTAAGGAATCTATTTATATACGGAATCGCCCCGTACACACTCACGATCTCAGCCAATCCCGACTCCGAATGTTAGAATTCCAATAAAACAATATATCATCAAGACACACTAAACGAAGCCGTATAGTATGTATGAGTGGATATATGATGAGTTTCGAACCATAAAATAAAATATTTTATTTTGATTAAAAATATATGTGTGATGGGAGTAAAAATGTATGGTCCCGTATTTGTTTGCTGTACTATTTTTGTATTATATCTATGATTGATGGGTTAATATTAAAGACAAAAATGAAACAAATAAAATATGTATCGACGTTATCGCACCGATATTACTGTTTTAGGGTCCGTTTGGTACGGCCAAACTACATGTGACTAAATTAATTGTGTTCTTGTATTTATTTTATTTTAGTTTTATTACATTTGAGGACGAGGCATAACTTCGAGATGCCATAAAGTTGACAAACACCGAACAGTCAAACATAGAAACGAATGATACAATGGTGCAAAACAAACGGTAGCTAGCAAACAAATTCGGACTAATCAGAGAACCTAATCCTAACACGTTGGGGACAACATAGATTACAAATCCAAGCCAAGCACATCCAAGCAGCGGTCCGCTGGTCAGTGGTACATCAGGAGTCCCCGAAGGCAGTGAAGATGATCCTCCAATGAAATATCCCAAATACGGAGTCGCCTCGATACACACCGCATCGACCCCAACCAGATCCGATTCCGAAATGCCAGATCCCGAACAAAGAAGAGGGACGTCACTACCAACCTGAATCACAGCCGAGAGCCACCCTTTCCTTTCTCTCTTCTTTCTATAATTTTTTCCTCTCAAATCTCGCACTCCTCCCATTCGCCGTTGACACCAAGGAGGGAGAGGAGTAGAGGTGTTATATCGGAATCGAAGCAATGCCAGATCAGTTTAAGTTGGAAACCACCGATTTCAATTGCAGGTCATCGAGGATGACCTCTTCAACCTGATCTCCTCCAGCACCGGATACGCCACAACCAGCACCTTAATGCACGACAGAGCATGATCCCCCTAGCCATCCAATACATAGCCTCCATCAACAACGTAGGGCTCCCCCTTGATGGTGATGGAGTGGACGTCGGTGAAGCATAAGGTCAATATTAGAGGGATGATAATGTATCGGTTTTTTAAGAAGACGTGGTGCGCGGCGATGTCGTTCGATTTCGTACCAAGTCTTGCAGACCAATGAGACATAGTTGCAGTCGGAGTGGGAGGAGATGAAGAAGAGCTCCGCCTCAAGCGGGCACCTCCTTTGGGTATGACGAGTGACTCCACCACGATCGCTTCTCCATCTTCACTGCACTTTCTGACTCTCCCACATTGTTACATAAACAAGGGAAATTCACTACCACAGCACACCCATGATCACCTAACAAATCGAGAGAAAGAGAGCATGATTGTTCTTCTGTAACACACAGAAGAGAATACCACAATTCAATAACAGCCTTACCCCTTAATTCATTCAAAAACTGTCTTACATACTCCACAATATGTTAACTGCTACACACACCCACTACTCCACTAACATGCTAACATAACTTCCTAGATAGTGGTTCTTCTAACACAAAAGAAACTAACCTTCAACTGCAGTGCACACATCAACTGCATTACATAAACATAACTAACATCAACTAACTTAAGCTAACATGAACCTAGCTTAGGAATCTTAAATTACATTCTAACACCTCCTCTTAATTTAAGTTCCTCCATGCCAATCTTCTCCATGAAATAGTAATGCTTAGCACCATTCAAAGACTTGGTAAACAAGTCTGCATTTTGATTGTTTGTTCCACAAAACCTGAGCACCACCTTACCTTCTGCCACCAGTACACGAATAAAATGATGCTGCACCTCTATGTGCTTGGTTCTGGCATGAAACACTAGATTCTTTGTCATAGCAATAGTTGACTTGTTATCACACCAGATCTCAATTGCATCTGTGTGATCACATCCCAAGTTCAGCAGCAGCTTCTTCAACCACATTGCCTGTCTTGCTGCTGCTCCAGCTGCCACATACTCAGCTTCAGAGGATGATAATGCAACTGTATCCTGTTTCTTTGAGCTCCAAGTTATTGCTCCTGAACCCAGATCAAATACAGAGCCTGAAGTGCTCTTTCTATTATCCAAACATCCAGCCCAGTCACTATCTGTGTGACCTCTGAGCTTGAACTCATTCACATGCTCATACCATATCCCATGCTTAACAGTGCCAGCAACATATCTCAAAATTCTTCTTGCTGCTCCCAAGTGTTGTTTTGTAGGGCTGTGCATATACCTTGATACAACACTAACACTATAAGCAATATCAGGCCTGCTGTGAGTGAGGTAATTCAAACCTCCAACCAAACTCCTGTACACTTTCTCATCTGCCTTTGCAGTTCCATCTTCCTTTCTCAATTTCTCATTTGTGTTCATAGGAGTCTGAGCCACATCACAATTCTCCATGTTGAACTTCTTGAGCATGTCAGTAGCATACTTCTCTTGGCAAAGAAAAATACCTTCACTGCTCTGCCTCACTTCCAGCCCAAGAAAATATTGCATTAACCCCAAGTTTGTCATTTCAAACACTGATGTCATAGCCTCCTTGAACTGTCCCAACATCACAGGTGAGGTGCTGAAGTATACAATATCATCCACATACAGACAAACCACAATAAAATCTCCTGTGCTCTTCTTCTTTCTCACATATAAGGTTGGCTCACTCTCACTTCTTACAAACTGATGTTGAAGAAAGAAAGCATCTATCCTGCTGTACCAGGCTCTTGGAGCCTGCTTTAGGCCATACAAAGCCTTTCTCAACTTGTACACTTTCTCCTCTTCTCCACTCTTGACAAATCCTAGAGGTTGCTCTACAAAAACCTCTTCTTGTAGTTCTCCATTTAAGAAAGCTGATTTGACATCTAATTGATAGATTGGTAGCTTCCATTGAGCTGCTAAGGCTAACACAACTCTTACAGTCTCGAGCCTAGCCACTGGAGAGAAAGTCTCTTCATAATCTATCCCCTCCTTCTGTGCATACCCTTTAGCCACCAATCTTGCTTTGAACTTCTGGACACTCCCATCAGTCTTGTACTTAGTCCTGAAAACACACTTCAAGCCTATAACATTCTTTTCTTGTGGCCTGTCAACCAACTCCCAAGTTTCATTTTTCTGAATGGTCTTCGTCTCTTCTTTCCTAACCATTTGCCAGCTACTAATATCCTTAGCCTCATCAAAGCTCTCAGGATCTGTAACAGTGAGAGCAAAGCCACAGTCATTGTAGATCTCAACAAGAGATCTGAACTTCCTTGGAGGAGTTTCACTTGAGGAGCTTGGAGGTGATGAATTTCCACTGCTAGAGGAGCTTTGTTGATGCATTGGTGTTGCTGGAGAGTTGTTTCCATGATGATCATCATCATCAAACATATCATCATCTTCAGCTTCCTCATTTGAACTATCAGCTGGCACACTTCTACTTGTCATTTGATCACCTCCTGCCTTCTCCCACTCCCAGCTTACACCTTCATCAAAGACCACATTTCTACTCACAATAGTTCTCTTGCTCACAGGATTGTATAATTTATATGCCTTTGACTGAGCTGCGTATCCAATAAAGACACACTTTTCAGCTTTCTCATCCAACTTTGATCTCAAGTTTTTCAGTGTATAAGCCACACAACCAAATACTCTTAAGTGGCTCACTGATGGTTTCTTCTTTCTCCACACTTCAAATGGTGTCTTGCCCAACACAGCTCGAGTAGTAGAGACATTCAAAATGTAGACTGCAGTAGCCACAGCTTCACACCAAAGCTGATTTGGAACTCCTCTAGCCTTTAACATACTTCTTGCCATCTCCACCACAGTCCTATTTTTTCTCTCTGCTAAACCATTTTGCTCTGGTGTATAGGGAGCTGTCAACTTCCTCCTTATCCCATTCTCTTCACAAAAATTCATGAACTCATAGGACATGAATTCTCCTCCTCTGTCAGTTCTTAGTGCCTTCACCATCAATCCAGATTGCTTTTCTGCTAGACCTTTGAACTTCTTGAAGCAATCAAATGCTTCTGACTTCAGTCTCAGAAAGTAGACCCAACTCATCCTGCTATGATCATATGTGAGGAGGAAAAAATACTTGCTTCCACCAAGAGACTCAGTTTGCATTGGTCCACACAAGTCTGCATGAATTAATTCCAAGCATTCTCCAGCTCTCCATGCATCTCTATTTGAGAATGATCCTCTCATTTGCTTGCCATAGATGCATCCTTCACACAACTCTAGCTCTCCAATCTTAGGCACACCTTCAACCATTTCATCAGAATTCAACATCTTCAAACTTTGGACATTTAGATGCCCATACCTTTGATGCCAAAGCATAGTGCTTTCATCACTCTTAGCTGTTATCACCTTACCAACATTAGTTGATAAATCCAGAGGGAATAGCATGTTCTTGGTCATTGAGACATTTGCAATCACATGGCCAGTCTTCTTTTCTCTGATCACACACACATCTTCATCAAACAAAAGAGAGTAGCCTGATCCCTGAAGCTACCCAACACTTAGCAGGTTATGAGCAAGCTTTGGCACATACTGCACATCATAGAGAAGTTTTTCTGATCCTTGCACACTTCTCACAGCCAAAGTGCCTCTTCCTTCCACCTCAAGAACCTTGTTGTCACCAAGTCTAACTCTTCCTTTCTTGGCTTCATCCAGTTCCTTGAACATTTTCTTTGAACTAGACATATGATTTGAGCATCCACTGTCCAAATACCACAAGCTACTGACGTCTTCCTCAACTGATGACAATGCCATGAACAGCCTGTCATCTTTCTCACAATTCTCTGAGTAATTTGCACCCTTCTGTTCATGCTCTTGCTTCTCCCAACAGAATGCCTCCTTGTGACCAAATTTCTTACAATAATAACACTTTATGTTACTCTTGTAAGACCTTGACTCACTGCCTTGATTCTTAGATGAATCTTTCCACTGATCTCTTCCCTGATCACTGCTGTTCCCTCTTCCTGAGCCACTACCTTGTGACCTTCCTTGACCTCTACCTCCTCGGCCTCTATAGCCTCCTCTTTGACCACCTCTTCCTCTGTAACCACCTCTGAAACCTCCTCTACTTGATGAACTTTCAGGCTTTCCCTTTGAAGTCTCATCCTCCACTTGAAATACTTTTTCCTCTTTGTGATTACTTGTTCTTGTCAGCCTATCCTCATGAGCTTGCAAGGAGCTTGCTAGCTCTTCAAAACTGTACACAGACAGATCTTTAGACTCCTCTATAGCTGCAACTACATGGTCAAACCTCTTGGTTAGACTCCTTAACACTTTGCTTACAACAACTTCACTGCCCATGCTCTCACCATAAGATCTCATATGGTTTACAATGGCTGACACCCTAGACAAGTACACTTGAACTGTCTCTTTCTCTTGCATCACCAGAGTTTCAAACTCTCTTCTCAGTGACTGCAGTTTGACAGTGATCACATGCCTATCTCCCATGTACTCTTGCTTGAGAACCTCCCAAGCCCCATGAGCTGTAGTTGATGCACCTATTCTTGGGAAAACCTCATCATCTAAGGCCGATTGTATCATATACAATGCCTTAGAATCCTTCTTTCTCTTCTCTCTTAATGCCTGGTCTGGCTCTGGAGGATTTGCATCTTCAAACCCCTGATCAATAAGATTCCAGACCTCTTGTGACTGGAACAAGGTGGTCATCTTTAGGCTCCAAAAATGGTAGTTAATTCCCTTGAAAATAGGCAACTGAGGGCTGCTCGAATTCCCATTACTATTGTTCTGCATCTTGATTCAAACAGAACTTCACTCAAGTGTTTCCCTTTGTGTTTTAATCTCACACTCTCACACCCAAATTCGAACCCAGAAACACAGATTTGTGTTTTGCTCTGATACCAAATGTTACATAAACAAGGGAAATTCACTACCATAGCACACCTATGATCACCTAACAAATCGAGAGAAAGAGAGCCTGATTGTTCTTCTGTAACACACAGAAGAGAACACCACAATTCAATAACAGCCTTACCCCTTAATTCATTCGAAAACTGTCTTACATACTCCATAATATGTTAACTGCTACACACACCCACTACTCCACTAATATGCTAACATAACTTCCTAGATAGTGGTTCTTCTAACACAAAAGAAACTAACCTTCAACTGCAGTGCACACGGCAACTGCATTACATAAACATAACTAACATCAACTAACTTAAGCTAACATGAACCTATCTTAGGAATCTTAAATTACATTCTAACACACACCAGCCACACTACAGAATCTTTAAAGGTTTCAATTTTTTTATTATATAAATGTTGTTCTTGAATTTGAAACAGCTAAATTGATCTATGCTTTCTTATTGAACTGATCGAATTAGTGAATTATTTGGTAAATTTAAAGTATTGAAAATATTCTTGTGGTGGATATTGAAACTTTCAAGTACTTTAGATTATCAGTATTGGTACACAAGATTGTAGTCTAGATTTCATTAACTAATTGAAAGGTGAAAGTATAAGGCTTTAGCAGTTACAGTCTAGTGTTGTTTTAAGTAATTGAAAGGTGAAAGTTGTAGGATTTTTTTTCTTAAGATTGGTGATAGACTGATAGTCAATCAAATTTGTTTTTGGTGACATTAAGTCATATCTTTTTTGTGACAGTTGTAGGAATCTAGAATTGATGTAAAGTCCTCCTTGAGGGTTTCATTCATTAGACAATCATATATATATGTTACAAGATATTGGGCCCAAAGGCCCACTATACAATATGACATCTATGTAATCTATCAAACCCCCGCAGTTGAAAGTGGAGGGTCCCGTACTGTGAGACTGGACTGAAAATCGAGGAAAAACTGCCGAGGTAAACCCTTGGTGAAGATATCAGCGTACTGATAGGAGGACGGGACATGAAGAACACGAATATGTCCAAGAGCAACCTTGTCCCGAAAGAAGTGTAGATCGAGCTAAATGTGCTTCGTTCGCTGATACTGGACTGAGTTGCTGGCCAGATAGATGGCGGAGATGTTGTCGGTGTAGACCAGGGTGACCTTCTGAAGAGGGCAGCGGAGCTCAAAAAGGAGATTGTGTAGCCGTGAGCACTCGGAGACAACGTTGGCGACACCTCTGTACTCAGCCTCGCCGCTAGAGCGAGACACCACAGACTGACGCTTCGCGGACCACGATACAAAGGTGTCGTTGAGGAAGACACAGTAGCCAGACGTGGAGCGACACATGTCAGGACAACCACCCCAATCCGCATCAGTGGAAGCGACGAGGTCATGTCGAGAGGAAGGGGTGATCGTGGTGCCCAGGTCGAGGGTACCACTGATGTACCGGATGATCCACTTCAAGGCCTGAAAAGTGTGGTTCCCTGGGCGCATGCATAAATAGGCAGATCTGCTGAACGGCGTAACTGATGTCTGGCCGAGTAAACGTAAGATACTACAACACACCGGCGAGATTCCGGTACAGCGTCGGATCATCAAACAGAGGATCAGAGTGAGCACTGAGTTTGTTGGAGGTATCCACTAGAGTGACGACCGGCTTGCAGTTACTTATCTTGGCCCGAGCAACAATTTCGGCAGCATACTTACTCTGAGAAAGAAACAACCCAAATGCATGATGCTGCACAACGACGCCCAAGAAGTAAGACAACGGACCCAGATCTGACATGGTGAACTCGGCACTCAATTGGGAAATAATAGACGTCCGAAGAGCATCAGAAGAGGCGGTGAGGATGTTGTCGTCGACATATAGTAAAAGAAAGGCCATGTATGTGCCTCTACGATAGATAAACAGAGACGTATCCGAGCGGCTGCCAACAAAGCCCAAGCGAAGCAGATGAGAAGCAAAGCGTTGGAACCATGCCCGCGGAGCTTGTTTCAGACCATACAGAGAGCGCTTCAGGAGATAAACGTGCTTGGGACGATCAGCATCAGCGAACCCCGACGGTTAAAACATGTAAATTGTCTCATTCAGATGTCCATGCAGCAAGGCATTCTTGACATCCAGCTGATGAATAGCCCAATGTCGCGATAACGCTAAGCTCAACACCACTCGGATAGTGGCAGGCTTGACCACGGGGTTGAATGTCTCATCACAATTAATACCTGCCTGCTGAGATCGAAAGTTAACCACAAGACGAGCTTTGTATCATTCCAACGACCCATCAGAGCGGAACTTGTGGCGGAAGAGCCACATGCAGCGAATGACGTTCGCCTCAGGAGGGCGAGGAACTAGAACCCATGTACCATTCCTTGTAAGGGTCATGTATTCGTCGAGCATAGCCGCCTGCCAATTCGGGTCGAGGAGGGTTGTTTTGTGGGAGGTGGGGATGGGCCGATGGGGGGAAGGGATGTCGGGTTTGAGGCAGGAGGGATTTGGGAATCGGTGGGGGTGGGAGTAGGCGGGGCGGCGGGCGCGGCAAAAGGTTGCGGCCACGGCAAGGAAGCCGCGACAAGTTGATATGCTGCGGGCGCAGCATATTGCTGCGGCCGCGGCATCTGGTGTGATTAGGGGGGGTCGGGAGCACTCGAGAGATGTTTTGGCGGGCTGATGGGTGGCGTTGATAGAGACGATCTAAAGAGGTCTGAATACACCGGAGATGGTATGGGTGTGCGGTCTGGTGGTAAGAGGAGGAGGTGGCGGTGGGGGCGATGTAGGGGGAGAGGCAGGAGCACCGGTAGAGCTCTGGGAAGGAGAAAGTACGTGTGGGAAGGAAGACTCTAACTCAGACTGGGACATAGGAGGTGTGGAAGATGGGAGAGTAGGAGAAGAAAAGGGAAAGCGAGACTCATCAAAAGTGACATGATGTGACAGAATAAGCTTATGGGTCTTCACATCAAGGTAAAGGTAACCGTGATGATCAGACGGATAGCCAAGGAAGACACATGGAGTGGAGCGCGGGTGAAGCTTGTGAGGGGCGGTGGAGGACTGGTTTGGGAAGCACAAGCATCCGAAAGTACGAAGGTGATCATACCTAGGCATGATGCAATAAAGTGCCTTAGTTGGCGAGCGATGGTGTAGGGTCGTAGATGGGAGAATGTTGAGGAGATAGCATGTGGTTGATAAGGCGTGAGGCCAATAGGTAAGGGGAATAGATGCGTGAAAGAGGAGAGAGAGCATCATATATGTTGGTTATGGTTCTAATGATTCGTTCAGACTTGCCATTCTGCTGGGAAGTATAGGGGCAAGATAACCGATAGGAAATCCCATTTGTGGTGAAGAAAGTGTGAAAATCTTTATTATCGAATTCACGGCCATTGTCACATTGGAAACATTTGATAGATGTTTGAAATTGTGTTTTGATTTAAGCATGGAATTTGACAAAGATATGAAACACTTGAGACTTGAAATGCAACGGGAAAACCCATAAGAAATGACTATAATAATCCAGAAACAAGAGGTAGTACGTGTGACCCTCCTTGCTAGGCACAAGAGAGGTCCAAATGTCACTATGAATTATATCAAATGGTGCAAAAGTAGTGGTAAAAGACCGCTGAAATGGTAGTCTGACATGGTTGCCTAACTGGCATGAAGAACATAAACTAGAGCGAGGCTCTTTATTATATTTGACTAGACTCTTAAAACGAAGCAAATCTAAAACGGCAGCACTGGGATGGCCAAGGCGTGCATGCCACAGACTGGATGACGATGCCGAGAGGGCGACTGGACACGATGGACGGGACGGTGAGGGCGACGACACAGGATAGAGCTCCCCGGTGCTGTTACATCTCAGGCGAGTAACCCCCGTAGTAAGATCCTTCACAGAGAAACCAAACGAATCAAACACAAGAGAACATTGTTGAGGTGGAGTGGAAGGGCGGCATTGTAGGGGGAGCGTCCTCATTGCCCCCAAACATCTCAAGGATGATGGGGATGCATTTTTTTATGTTGGAGATCGTGAGAGTGGAGTGGAAGGGCGGCATGGTAGGGGGAGCGTCGGCCATTGTGAGATGTGGGGGAGGGAGAGACCGGTGGGGCTAGAGGGGGGTGCCGAGGGGGGGAGGTCGGCGGCTGCGGGTGGGGCGGGCCGAGGAGGCGAGGTCGAGAGGAGGAGATCGGCGGCTAGGGGAGAGAGAGAGGGAGGCCGGCGGCTGGTGGGGGGCGGGGAAGAAAAATTAGGGTTTTGGCTGTGATACCATGTAGGAATCTAGAATTGATGTAAAGTCTTCCTTGAGGGTTTCATTCATTAGACAATCATATATATATGTTACAAGATATTGGGCCTTTGGACCCACTATACAATTTGACATCTATGTAATCTATCAACAGTGTTATATACTTTGTGATTTTGATGACAATTCTTTAAGCAAGTGTGGGATTTAAGGAAAAAAAATTGGTGATATTATGCTTCGATGACATTATATGATTTTTGTAGGTGCCAATAGTACGGTGGCACATTTCGATGATTACATGAGCATTTGTTGGTAACATTTTTCACGATTACACACGGCTGATTTCACAACATCACAAACTTGGTCAAATCACGATGAGTTGCTCCAACATTTTCGTTACATCGCTCAAAACCAAAATATGGTGCTCACTATTAAGCGATCTTGAAGGAGAACTGCTAATAGACGTAGCAGTGTGTTGCTCGTGTGTGAGAAGTACAAGGTGTACACGCCCCGGAAGAGGCTGAGAGTTGTTTGAGATGTGGCCCGTCATCGATATCGCAAGGCAATTTCGAAGCTAGAAGAGTGTCCATTCGCCTTGTCCGACATGGAGTTCAAACGGGGTGAATAGAGATTGGACATTCTTCATGGAAGGCACAACCATGACCTTCCAACGAAGTTGGAAGGTCACGCATACATGGGTCGGCTAGATAAAGAGCAGGTGGAGATGACATTAGCGCTGACCGTTTTTTAGACTTCATCGAAGTCGATTTTGTCATGCTTACATCAAACACCTACTAAATGGAAGAAGGGGTTCGTCACATCGCGGCGATAACTATATAATGCAAGGGAGAAGTTGAAGGCTAAAGCGAGAGAAGAGAGACTAGTCACGCATGAAGCACTTCAACTATTGGGAGACAAGGGCTACTTCTACGCAGCAAGGAGAGTTGTTGGCTATGCGAACACGCTACAAGGCTATTCATGGAACATCCAAAATATCGACACCTTTTAACATCTTCCCATATGTCGTTGTAATTGACATCACGTACAGGACGAACGTGTAAGTTTCTCTTTCTGGAAATCTTGCATTATTGGCACGCGTTATGTTAATACTAATATATGCGATGTGCATGTATGGGATACTATTGGGTGAGTTCGTTGGCTTCACTTATACGAAAAAGAATTTCATCATTGGCTTCTGCTTTATATCTTCCGAGAACACTAATACATACGGGAGTTGGGGCTCAAAACAACACTATGGGAGGTGCTTCCCAATGTGAGACATATGTTATGCACAATCCAAATCCTACCTAAATGTGTAGAAGCTACTTTCAAGAAGTCGAAGAACCTCGATGTGGCGCATAGGTTTCAGAGTGCATGTTATGGCCTCTTCGAATCTAGATCAGCGGACACGTTCAATGCTTGAAGAAGGGTGGTGGTCTATGAACATTGTTAGCTTTCGCTTCGCCCAAATAATAATAATATCTTAACTCAATGTTCAAACCAATAGATTAATAAACCAATAAATTAGTATAGCGATGAAGTCCGGAGTCGAACCCATAGAGAAAGAATGGTTGCAAATATAATATCCCTAACAATGATTCCTTAAGACAATAGCAATAGTTTATAGCAAATTGATAACAAAGTAAAGTGAATAGAGTAATGATTGCAAAGTATTAATAATAAGATAGAAAAGCATTTCACCTATAATTCTCGACAATGGTTGAGGTTCAAGATCCTAGGATTGATTCAATAGTATTTATAAAGCATATGTCGACTTGACTAAGGTTGATTAATCCACAAAGATACAATCTTCTTATTCAATATCACTAAAGAATAGCATTAAGGACTCAAGTTCTAAGACCAATTGGCATATCAATTCAATGCAAATAGAAGACAAGGGAGCAACCCTCTCGGCCCTATGCGCACATACTCGACATAGATCAATCGAAATCATCAACTACAAAAACATAGAAATATCACTAAATCAATGACTTCGTTCCCTATCTAGAAAACAATGTATCAGTAACTTCGCCACCCCTATCAATTACTTTGCCACCCTTGTCAAACGAATCCTTTGTCATTGGAACGGGAGTATGCTCGGGCCCAAGCACAAGCAGATAGAGAGGGGAACAACGTATCAGGCAGAGGACGAGGTTGAGGTCGATCATCATCAGATGATGCAGCTGCAACTAAAGGGAATGAAGAGGCCACTGGGTCAAATGCAGTTAACATCAAAGATTCTGCAAGTGAGCATGGAAGGAGACGAGGAAGAGGTTATGCTCGGGGCCGTGGTCGAGGGCGAGTCCGATCAGGGCCAACTCCTAGGGTTAAAATTCCCTCTGCACCAGAAACTACACTTCCAACTGAGGATGTCACGCACCTTAGTTTCAATTGGGGCACTTGCAACGTCGACCACTTTATGATAGGGTTCATCCGAGTTGTAATGTTGAAGGTGGTGGCCAGTGCGGATACAGTTCCCTTGCTTGTCTCTTGAACTTGGGGTAAGACACATGGCTATAGGTTCGCTGACCGTTGCTCACTGAGTTGCTGGTGCATGCAGATCGCTGTCATTACTATCCAGCATTAGATGAGCTCATCATGAGGGTCAACTACTTCAGAGAGTGTCATGATGCTACTTATTGGATGAAGAATCCGATCATGGAAAAGTGCTTGCGACGGTTCACCAACGTCTGGTTGTGATACTGCCACATATGATGTCAATGTTGTGCCTCCCATTGTATGCCACCAGTGGCCTGACATTATCGTCATACGAAGAGTTAGATGGGATAGGTTTAATCGATAACAACAACCACTTCGTACCGGTACATTTCCTATTTCATATACATTTCGTAGGTAAACTTTCATTTTTCCCTTCTAATTCTGATGCACATGTTATGCGCAGATTTGATTGTTGCATGGATCGCCTTTACCATCGATATACACTACATGGACGATGCACCACAACCCCAGTGTCAATGGGTAGGACGACTAGTAGGGCTGTTACTTGAGCCGAGTAGCTCGAGCTCGGCTCGGGCTCGGCTCGGAAAAAGCTCGACTCGGGCTCGCTCGAATTAAATATGAGCCAAGCTTGAGCAGAATTCTGAGCTCGAGCTCGGCTCGAGTAGCTCGTATAGCTCATTTTATGGGTGAAATTACAGTTCTCCCCCTATGTTTTATTTAACCCCATGTAAATAGGTTTTATTTAACCCCTTGTAAATAGGGCGTATATCTCGTTTCGTAGGTGAAATTACAATTCTGTCCCTAGGTTTTATTTAACCTCTTCTTCTAAAGAGTCTGTCAGCCGCTTTGCCTTTTGGACTCCATTCACTTTGAATCACAGATCTACATTTTGTGAGTAGCTCGAGCTCGACTCGGCTCGGCTCGAGAAAATGAGGCTCGAGCTCGAGCTCGGCTCGTTTGTAAACGGACCAAGCTTGAACACCCACTACTCGAGCTCGTTAGCTCGTATATCAGCCCTAACGACTAGTTCGCGTTAAGGATTGCACGATATATAGCATATCATCGGCGGAATGGTGTTCGTCAGTTGCGCTAATAGCATTTTACGTTTCACTTTCATTTGTAGCTTTGTACGTGTTATTCCTGTATTCCAACTCATGTTCCGAACAATGTTTCTGTTAATTTTTTTTTTACTTTCATTCGCGGCTTTGTACATTGTCTCTTTTAATGTTGCAGTGTCGCTGCAAAATTCCTGGGCAAACCCACCGCAACATGCTGCGATGGGATTCAACTGGCTTGGACCCTACTAATCGCACTTTTCTACTACCAAACCCACCGCGTCTTGATGCGGTAGGGTTCAAAAGGAACGGTACACATCACTGCACCATATTGTGGTGGGTTTCTTCATGCATCACTAACCCATCGCATTGTAGTGCGACAGATGAGATAATCATCATTAACCTCATCGTATCATGATGCGATAATTAGCGATGGATATAGTAAAAATTCACGGGGAAGATAACAACTTCAATCCAAATGTATGATTTGAGGGCAAATTTTAATCATGATTTTATGGTACTCTTTAGCTTCTATGTTCGGACTTCGGATGGAAGCAATATGACAAATTTACGAAAGCGAAAGCCCATTGGGCTATCAGTGGGCCCATAGGGGACCCAAAATAGTAAATAATAAAATCCACTAGCTTTGACATGATGTTGAATTATGTCGAGCTAAATGATCGGGTCATAAGCCAACTCTGTTAAATTCGGGAAACTCCGATCATGCCATATGAAAGGGAACTTGTATCGGATTTTTATTTTTATTTTTTATTATAAGGATTGATTTTTTTTTTTTATCGCAAAAACTTAAACCATTATATAATAAATTCACTATTTTTATTGGTGGATCTCCTTGTTCGGGGTGGCGTTAGCCCTCTAACCCGAAAGAAAAACTAAATATTTTTTTTTACATTTGTTAACAATTTTTATTAATTTTAAGAATAAAAAAGTTTATAAAGAATAAAAAATCGCAAAAATAGCTTATTTTAGTTGGTAAGAAGAAATGTTTATTGTTTTGAGGTCATGCGTTCAAACTTCTTTAACCTCACTTTTTTTTTAATAACTTTTTCCTATTAGTTTTCTTCTACTAAAGTCTAAAATGCTTACTTAAATAAAAAAAATTTAGATTTTTTCAATTTATCTAAACAAAAAAATTCTTTTTAAAATATACATACTAATAACTTTTATATATAAACATATATAAATCACTTATATATATATATATATAAACAAAATTTAATTCATTACATATATAAACAAAAAATAATAACTTTTATATATAAATGCAAAAAAAAAATCTTCGAAAAAATATCCCCCTTCCCCTAAAAAAAAATTTAGATACGCCACTAACCATATTAATTCCTTATATTTTAATATTTGTCACAATAAGCTCCCAAGTCCCATCTATTTACCTCATTTTAAGGAGCAGGTTCATATTGTCTCAATCTTGTCACTTTCTTTTCGCGAATGCTTCCACAATTGATCGATTTGTTGCCTAAGCGGTGTCATATGTTTATTGGAACAATATTTGATTAATTTTTATTATCTTTTTTTTTAACCAATTATATATTTGATCATGTGGTGTTACCAAGGTTATTAGGATCGGGATTCTAGGATCGAATCACAATAGGGTCCGTGGATCGGATCGTAAGATCCCATTAGAGGATCGTAAGATCCTAGAAATATAATTAAATAATAAAATAAAAATATAGATAACAAAGTTGCTTAATTTAAAGTTTTAGAATGAGGGGAAAAAATGTTAGTTACACAATATATTTTGATTTTAAGACATAAAAATCTACATTTACGACCTTAGACATTGTCATATTGGTTAAAAGACTCGAAAACAATTGTCTCTAAGCTATTTTTCACGTTCCTTACCTGAATGTGTATATTTAAACACCCTTAAATCAACAAAGGAAACAAAACAATTGTTTAAAAAATACATATTGTTAATAAAAATAGGATCTTTAGGATCGTGTGGGATCGTAAGATCCTATCGATCCATTAAGATTATAAAGATCCCATTGTAGATCCTACACAAAAAAGATCCTATGCATAGATCCGGATCGGGCCCCTAAGTAGGATCGTAGGATCTTAAGATTCTAAAGATCCGGATCGGGATTACGATCCCACACGATCCATTAAAATTATAAAGATCCCATTGTAGATCCTACACAAAAAAGATCCTATGCATAGATCCGGATCGGGCCCCTAAGTAGGATCGTAGGATCTTAAGATTCTAAAGATCCGGATCGGGATTCTAATAACAATGGGTGTTACCTTCAATCCATCATGAAGTCGAGCCACTTTGTTGATTGAAAGACATGAGAAGATACTGCAAGTTTATTTATTTATTTTTTTCCCCAAACATCAAAAACCTCCTCCAAAGTCCCCACTCCCCACCAAACAGGCCCTAAGCCTCCAAGATTACCATCTCAATTTCTTATAGATAATTTCAAAGACATTTAATGAAAGTGATATAACAACATGGCTATTTCCCTCCACTTCGATCTATCTTAGTCCCAACTCCTTAGCACAACCATGTTAAAGATCAGGACAATCACAATCTTAAAAATTAACACACTGACAAAAAATAAGTAAAGATAATCAAGTTTTGCATAAAGGCAATATACTGATGGATAAGGTTGTACACTATAGTTACTATGAGATGTGGATAATGTTTTCGTAGAGGTAATCCAGTGGCGTATAAAATTGCACATCTTAGTTACTATGAGATCTGAACTATGTTTAAAACCACACAGATCTACTTAATCTTATCCATAAAGAAGCTTATAAAAAAAACTGTCTTTTTATCCTATGCCCTTAGAGCATAGGATAAGCAATCTATATTAGAAAATATTCCCTATATTTGGATTCATAGACCATAGCTAGGAAAACATTATTAAAAAAAAGCCACTATCTTCAAATTAACTCACTTTCTTCTAATAAAAACCAATAAATATCATAGTAGATATAAATATAAGTACATATATGATATTACAAATGGGAAATTGAGATGCAGGGTACTTTATTTATAAAATATTATCCGCCTCTTGAGTCACACGTCTGTCACTTAAGAGGAACATGGTCTAGTTTAAAAAAAAATGGAATGTGTGGTGTATATAGTAAAATTTTGGGTGTAAATAACATTGGCTTTATTTTTTAGACTGTAATTATTAATCAAGTTTTTCATAAAGTCGTTTGGTGACATATAAGGTTGCACACCTCGGTTACCAATGGAGATCACCTACAGGCTACAACACACCGTGTATCACTCGGTGTGTCACAAAATTAGTTTCTATGAAAATTATTGTTAAAAAAATTCCAAAAATTATAATAATATTTTATTTGATAATTCTTACACATTTGTGAAAAATTATTTTGAAAAATCATAAAAATATTTTCCTAAAAAATACATATGTGTAAAAGTCACAAAATAACAACATTTTTGCAAAATATAATAATTTTACTATGATTTTTCAAAATATTTTTTTTACAAATGTATATGAATTATCAAATACAATATTGTTATAATTTTTTATAATTTTTTTAACAATAATTTTCATATAAACTAATTTTGTGACACATCAAGTGATACATAGTGTGTTGTAGGCGATCTTTACTGGTAAGTTACTATGAGATGTGGACAATATTTAGAACCACGTAGATCAACTTGACACTATCCATAATGATGTTTATAATGAAAATGTAGCTAAAGGATTTGAACCCTTTATCTTAAGGTTTAAAAAGTCACTTCGTATAAACTAAGCTAAATTGTTTATGCAATATATATTAATTCTTTTTTGTATTCTTTTACTCCTAAAATTAGTAAAAAAAAATTAGGGGCTTTAGCTATCCCAAATCTCATCCCCCTGCTCATAAGTATAAAAAGAAAACAGGATGGGTTTCTTAAAGATTTAATTTTGTCTGGACCAAAAAAAAAAAAGATTTAATTTTGTGAATTGGGAAACTTTCCACTGACCTTTTCTAAATTTCTTTTTATTCTCTTCTCTGTTTTTTTAAGTTAAAGAAACTCTCGGAGTTTTACGTTGCTGTCGTTTTATTTTTTCAATCAAAATGTAGTGATGACCATCTCAAAGTACGCTATAGACTATTCTAACTATTTGTCACGTTGGGTTTCACTACCTCAATTAAATTCCTTCGGTCAGATAACGTAATTGAGATCCGTTTTTCTTTTCTTGACGCAATGTGTAAATATGTTACCTAGCTTTTTTTTTATTAAGTAAAAATTCGAGTTCGAACAAGCCTTAAACTCAAGAGACCGACAAGTTATTAGACGGCACAGTGTCAACCATACAACAAATACATAAAAGGTGCAAAAAAAAAGGCTATACAACAACAAAAGATAAAACACAACAAACCAAAAGAGTAACTGGCCAACTGTGTTACCCAGTTGGGGCCAGTTACTCTTATAGTCCCTTTTAAGTTTTAAATTTTATTTTATTAGATAAGAATTTGAAATATAAGATGTAAGTTTGGTAAATCACGAGGGTGTAAAGAGCGTCAGACGGACAAACCGTCAAGATATAATTAACAAATCAAAATCTCAACATCCTAAATTTCGAAAAATTAAAAGGAAAAATAGGACAAATACCTACTCGATCGTGTGAACTAACGTCTCTTGTTTCCCCTACTTTGTTTTTTTATCAGGTAATAATTCAGGTGGAATAATCCTACCCGATAACATTTTTGCACATGAGGTCTTAAAGACTTGTATCAATGTAAATGCCGAAATCCCTAGCAGATCGGCAAATGTGTGCAACTTTATCAGCCACTCTATTGCCATTTCAGGGCACGTGAGAGAATGAAATTTCTCTCACACTCGACAGCAATGTTTTGACATCGGACATCACCAGTTCAATTTCTCATGGGCATGTAGCATTTATTTTTAAATGATTTATGAGTATAAGGGAGTCCACTTCAATTTACAACTTGTTTATACCAAACGCAAGTATTTGGATTATTTCATGTCTTAATGTCAACGCCTCAACTTTCAGTAGAGTTTGGTTGTCAATTCTGTCGGAGGCAATGTGGTGTTTCCTCTACTTTGTGCTCTACTTCAAATCTCCTCTAGGAAGAATCAGATATGTCTTAAAAAAAAAGCTATTAGGATGTGCTAGGAATCCAGTCCGGATCACCTATTTCCTACTATATAATGTAACTTTCCCGGTTGCATCATTTCTATTGGTCTAGATGTACATCTAATATCTAATATAATACTAAAACACTTGCATTTCTGGGACATGTGGCGGCCATACACGTAAAGTTGGAAATTTAGGATAAATCCTCAATTATTTCTCAAATTGTTTAAAATTCTTTTCACGTTTAAGGTTTTTTTGAAAACAAATATGAATGAATGCAGCATCTAATATGCTTAAAAATGTTAAATATAAATTTTAAAAATGTTAAATTCATATGCAAATTATTCTCATGTTAACTAAAATAATATGGTTTTAAAATTCGGTTAAAAATCCCGCAATACTTGGACGTGGCAATCGAAAAGGTCTTTGAAAATCAAAATTTTTGTTGATATTTTTTCGGTTGTCAATTCAAGATTCATTTACTACAAGATTAATTTAAAAATATCCTAATATGCTTAAATATTTAATTGTTTGAAGATAAATTATGATCACACCTTAAATTATTGATTACACTAATTTATTGCTATTTCATTTGATTTTTTTTTAAAAAACTACGACTTATTTAAAATAATTTGGTGAAGAAATTGTTTGATATGTAAAAAATTTATGTTGGTTCATCCAATATAGATACCCACCTAAATCATCATATTAGTATTTTAAACCATTTTCTTAATAAAATCTAAATAAAGTCAAAGGTTTTTTCTTATAGTAACTAACATTACTTCAGTTATCATCATATTACTAAGATAAGATCCATTTTCCAAACGTTTATTTATATTATAATTTATTTTTCACATGATTAGGTTTGAAATCTTATCTAATAGATATTATAAAACTACTTAAACCATGTTATCAATTTTTACAAACACTTCGATTTGCTTTTTTTTTTCATTTAAAAAAATGTTATGTTAGGCTATAAAAGTGATAAGTAGAGCTTTTAATCCTCGGGACCCTCGTTTATAATTAGGTTGCAAAGTATATTTTCAACCAAATATATAAATAAACATCATCCGTCACGATGATCAAGAATGATATTTGTTTAAAGACATTCTAATGGTTGCTTACTGTAAAAAAAAAAAAAAAAAAAAACCAAATATATAAATAAATAAATACATAAATAAAAGGAAACATCTAGAATATTCGATTGAAATCAAATATTTTATCCAAGAGGTTACATGGAATTTTATTTTTATCATGACATTTTGAATCTTGATTTTTTTTTATTCTTATTAAGTTTTAGAGTACGTAATTTTTAGATATGATCTTAACGAATGAAAATAAGTAAAAATACGATCATTTCCTTCTTTCTTGAAACTGATTATTTAACCTACTTTTTTTTTAAAAAAAGCTCTATTTATTAGATAGTTTTTGCTCATTTATTTTTAATCATATTCTCTACAAATTTGACATGCTAATTTTTCAGTTCTTTCTATGTCTCATGTGAAACTTCCCACAGAGGTAAGAGATTTATATCTATAATCTATCTATCCAATATCTAATATCTAATATAATACCAAAGCAGTTGTTTTAGATGCCACATGGTAGTAGATCCTTAAAAATAGGCTATGTGGTGGTTTTAGATTTAACATGACCCCACTTTTCATTAATTGATAAATTAATTATTTATTCTCCCTAATTGTCAAATATTCTTATTTTTTGAAAGTTATTTATGTGTTAAATTAATCAATTATCGATAATTGTTAAACATTAAAAAAATTAAAAATTTCTTTTCATTCTAATATTTTTTAAATTTGTTTAATCTTCCCTAAGAAGCTTTTCATCCAAATAGGTATGCTTACATTTTTTTTAAATCAAATAATGTATTTTATGAGTGTATTTGAAAAAAAAAATTGATGTTATGGGAGGGTGTCTTTGGATTCCAATATACTTTAATTATAATGCATAAATGCTTGAATAGTGTTTGGTTAACAATTTTTAAATTTTTTGAAATAATGTAAACTTTATATTAAATAAATAATAAATTATGTTTATATAATGTAATTAAAAATTTTACACAATAGTGATTTTTTTAAATCATATGAAGTAAAAGATATTATAGGAAATATAAACAAGTTCAAATATAAATACCGAATTAATTCAAAGCTAAAGATAAAAATAATTTTTTAGTACTTTAACATATTATAATAAAATATTGATCTAATTAAACTTTAACATCTATATTGTCCCTTCAAGGCACGGGAATTAAAATTTGAATCCAATTTCAAGATTTTCATTATCAATAGGTTGAAAGCTCGGTTCCCAATCCCCATTTTGTTTAATGGTTTTTCTCCACTTCTTCTTCTTCTTCTTTTACAAATGAATTGAAAGTACAAGCTTGAGATCCAAAAGATTTTCATTCATTTTTTTATTTGTCATATGTTTTATGACACTATGCTAACTATCCATGCTTTGGACGAATATATAATAATAAAGCTTCTATTTAGACATTGCAAATCATATAACATGCTCAAAGAAACCTAATAAAAAGATAATATTTGATAAGAGTTTTTATCTTCTTAAAAAACATATCAAAAAAATAAAATGCCCTATATTTTGAGACGAAAAGATTTTTTTTTGCTTTTAAGTTTATTAATATAATATATCTTTTTTTTTATGTGTTCTCCATCCCAAAGTTCTAAAAATTTCATTCACCAGTGTTTGTGGAATGTGTAGTCCATCTACCATCTTCAAACCCATTACCACAACAAATGTGTATTTAATGCTCAAAGTAATTAATCAACTTACTAAAGAACCTTAGAAGGCTAAAAAAAAACTCATTCTCAAACAACAGGGGTGACTCTAAACTTTGTACTACCTCTGCCTCAAAATATCGGTTGTTTTGCTTTTTAGCACGTTTTATAATGAGCTAAAAACTTTATAAAATATTCACTTTTTTTTATTAGTTTTTAAAAATAATAATATACTTATTATTAAGAAGCACAATATTATTTTTAAAAACCAATAAAAATATAATATTTTACAAAGTTTTTAGCTTCTTAAAAAACATGCCAACAAAATAAAACGACCTATATTTTGAGACAGGTGAAGCATTTTTTTTTGCTTTTAAGCTTATTACAAGAATATTTATTCTCTCATTTTTGTGTGCTCTCCATCCAAAAGTTCTTAAAACTCCTTTCAATCCATTAACACAACAAAAAAAAATAGTAGAGGGCCACATTTTTATATCCTGCCTCAGACATTTCAAATATCAAACCCGACCCTGCTAGGAAGGTGAGACATTGGTTTTTTGGCACATTTATTATATATTGATATAATATAAGCATTATTATTTTTATCCAAATTTATATTATTTGGTCATATCGTTTTCATATTATTATAATAGTATAATACATCTAATATATAATGTAAATAAATTGGTAATATCTTCTATAGAATATAATATACTTTACAAATCCTGTGCGTTACGCACGGGTACTACGCTAGTTATTTACCCAATCGAAAATAATAAAATTATTGGTTAAAAAAATAATTAAAAAGAAAATTTAATTTTCAAAATTAAAAATAAAATTTGCCTTACGTGTTGCAGATCTAGATTGCTGCACAGCATACACCCACCCCTTCTTCTTCAGTTCTTCATTTGGGAATTGGGGAATATTACGGTGTAGTGTGTGCTTTGTTCAAGAATTAACCCAAAATACTATCCGGCTAAGTATCCATGTCTCTGAATCTTTTTACCGATCAATCCTTTGAAAATCCCCTCATTAACCTTTCGTCATCCAATTTCACATGAGTGTTCAATTCAATTCCAAACCCTAACCCCACCTGAACCGCAATCTCATTCAGATTCGATTTGAACACATTTGCCATAGATTCCACACCTTTCTCCATCCCATTCTCGATTGTAATGGTGCATCGACGGAGTTGAGCAATCAACTATGCTCAACAACATTCAGAAATTCCAGCTAAATCAAGATCAATGCAAAATTAAGTTAGACATATTGGGACCTTTAATTTGTTTTAATGCATAGAATTAGAATGTCAATGAACAACAATAGAAGAGAAAAAAAAATATACTGGGAAGAATTTGACCTAATATATATTTTTTTATTAGGTAAAAATTCGAAGGTCAGACAAGCCTTACTCATCGAGAGACCGACAAAGTCGGCAGACGGCGAACCGTCAAACAGAACAACCTAAAAACAGGAATACAAATAACAAGCGAAAGGAACCAAGCAGAAATAAACTTTACAACAAAACGTTCCAAGAAGACCAAACACCCAAAAAGTTGAGGAAGCCGTCGAAGAACGCAGCCAAGCACCACCGAGCAGTAGCACCGCGGGCCAGTAGTACAATAGGACTCTAACTCATGTGGGTAGTGCAAACGATCTCCAAGGAAATTAACTCTATCCCGGATACGGAGTCGCCCTGAGCGCACCACCTCGACCCCAGAGACCCGACTACAGACTCTAACTCATGTGGGTAGTGCAAAAGATCTCCTAGAAACATCGGAAGCAGAGCCGCACACTGCTCGAACAAAACGCCAACATGCTTTCACCTACAAAATTATTGACAAGCCCTTGCGGGATTTTCTCAAAACCCTTTTGGGTGGTTATACTCAAAACCCTTTGGGAAGACCTTTTGGGTAGGCATGTCAAGACCCTTTTGGGTTTTTTTTTTCTTTCCTGGCTTGGTGTGCAAGGCCAAATTGGCAACTTGCACACCAAGGATTTGTCGTACAATTTTCAGAAACAGCAGGCGTGTCAGACAACCCAAAAACACCCATGCACAGCACGGTAAGGAAGGACCTCGACGGAGAGAGGAAACCAGGAATTTGGCCGACGACTGCAGCTAACGCCAAGGCCATAGACAACATCCAATCTCCAATGTCCAAGGAGGCATGAACTCAGGCAACACGAACCAGAGGCCAAAGGCTAACCGAGTAGAAGAGAAAGACAAGAGGAAGAGCACCCCCCCCCCCAACCCCAACCCCACCACCGCAGCGAGCCCAGAGGTCAACAAGGAGGTGATCGGAGACGGCAACCGAAAGCGGAAGCCACCTAGACGAAAAGCCCTAAATCAATTAACCAAACGAAGGAGATCCGAATCGCCCACCCAAAAACAAATTGAAGGCAAGACCGAGGGGACGACGAAGCCACCACCAAACCGAACCTAAACCGGACGAAAAAAGGAAGCAATCCACCCAGACAAGACCAATTTGAGCGACAATTGCACAACCCGCGAAGGAGGAGCGCAAGAGGAATGTGGACGAGACCGGCAACGGGTAAAGCCGACATGTTTTGGGAGAGAAGAGTCAAAGCTGGCAAAAGGGAGGCCAGCAAGAGCGACCTAACAACGAAGGAGTAAGACTGCCATGGCTAAAGGGGTGGTGTCGGAAGGTGAAGCTTGGGGATGATGGCCTGAAAATGTGAACGAGAATTCTAGAGAGAAGGGAGAACCTTCTCTCTAGAATCGAGTCCCCTTTCTTCCCATTTTATGGAATTTGACCTAATAACCTGAGAAGAGGATGAGGTAACTAGGCAATTTTTTTTTTCTATAATTAAGGAAATAAGTTTGACATTTTAATTAAGATTTGCTTACTTTTTAAAAAAAAATCTAATTAGATAAATGATTAATAGGTGGATCAATAGAAATAAGGTAATAGGAAGGGTTACATAGTGGGTTATAGGTGATCCTAATCGCTAAGAATCGCATCTTTCGTGAGAGAAAAAGTGGTAAGCTTTTACATTTTTTTCCCTTTGAATTTCTTTTATTTATTTTTATTTAACAAATAATTTAACAGTTTGGTAGTGGGGCGGAGGGGTATGCGGCGAAACAAAATAAAAGTCCAGAGGTATTAGATAAAATATGACAAACTTTAATGCACCATGCGAAATACCAGGACCCCATACCTTAAGGGTAATACGTGACAATACGTAGTGACAATACGTGGCAAGCCACCACTACCAATCTCCAAACCCAGGCGCAGATGTAGTGACAATACGTTCCAAGCTAGAACGAAGTGCCACATCGAATGAGAGTTGGGCCGGCCCAAAGACACGCGGAGAACAAGTACGCAAAGTAAAGTTTAGAAATACCCATACAATCCCGAAGCAGAAGCAACTCACATTTTGGATCATCAATCCTCGCGACAGAATTCATAAGCTCTATGGTCTTAGTCACTCTCTTCGCCACAAGGTCGTTGCTGAAAATAGGGCACGTGCTGATAGGCCCGCCCAAAACTTTGACACCACGTGAAGGCCGAGAAATAGAGGGGGGGGGGGGGACACCAGGAAGCTGATTCCTAGCTAGGGTCTTCTGTAGGCAAAAAAAAACATCAGTCTTCTCCACATTAAGATGAAGGCCAAAGCGGGGACCATCCGTCATAATCAGATCCAAGACCTTCCCCACAACCAAAGTGTCCCCAACAACAGTGCCATCACACCAAATATTACATTTGCTTGATAAATCGAGAGGTTAACACACCGACTGACAAACAATACTTTCATGATACAAGACCAAACACTTACATAAACAACAAAAAAGCAAAATCCATGCACTAGAAACATGGAACCAAGCAGAACGACCTAGCTATATGGAAGGCGGGAATGGCGTTGGAATGGGGGTGAATGCTTATAAATTATAATATGTGTAAACCCAAAGATTAATGTTGCACTTTTTTATGCCGGAAAAATGGGAGTAGAAACCCACGTACCATGGTAGTAGACACTACCGCGATCATCTTGGACAATAGTGTCCGAAACTACAACATCATCCTAAACTGAGCACACCCACACCAACACACGACTCCATCCAAGCATGAAAATTAGTAAACCACAATCATGGTATGCAGTTTCTCTCTTTCCCTTGTGATTTGTATTAATTGATGGTTTATCCAAAGCTAGAAAGCTTGAGTATGCTATGATGATTTGGAAGCATATGAGATTCTGTTGATTATAGTTCATTGATTCATGGTTTTCGCAAAGCTGGGTTGGTGGAGGAAGGTTTGAAATTCTTTTATTAGGTGCAAAGTGAAGGGACCAAATCCCAGCCTGATGGAGTGACTTATAACGTACTTTTTGATGGGTTATGTGATAATAATAGAATAGTGTGGAAGGCACATCTGTACATCTAATGCCGCATCTGAAAACATAGAAGGAATTTTAAATTTTTCATTATCATCATTCAATTTCTGAAGTTGTGGATTTGTTGTGCTAATGTACACTATTATTGTGATTTTGTAGCCTCATGATTGTTAAACAAGAACGGAAATTTGAGTGATGAGACTCTGTAGTCTGGTCAAAATCATTGCATGAAATAAAACTCTACTTGATTTTAAAACAGTGATAACTTGTACATTGTGATAATTTGAGTGATGAGACTTTGTAGTGGGTCTAGCTGCTTTCAGGCTATCTACAAGATCCATTCCCTTCACATGTTTGTTTTATAAAGCTCCATGCATAGTTGCTTCTTTTTTTTTTCTATATGTTTGTTACTGAGTTAAGTGTCTTGAGAGATTCTATTCTGTATGGTTAAGGAAATGCATATCAGTTTTACTTTCTGAAGCTTCTATCATAGTGTTTTCTGAAGCTTCTATCATTTAGAATGCATAGATTAATGTGCTTATTTATATGATGCTAAACCTGTTCACATATCTCACTATAATGTTTTACTTTTTTTCTTCCCCCTTCTTTTGGCAAGCAAGTTGACTGTGACTGTTTTGCCTAATATCCTCTTTCTCTAAAATTGTTTCTTTTATTTTTTCTTTGCAGGAAAGTAGTTATCCAGGGTTAAAATGGAGAAGTTGAAGCATGTACTAAGCCACCCTCAGGTTGGATAATCTTCTGTCATGGCTTCATAGTGTTTCTGATTGCAAAGTTTCCAAAAAAAATTCTTGTTGTCCAGAAATCATGACGCATCCTTACCTGCAGGCATAAGCGTTTGCTTGAGTGAATCAACTACCTCTTTAGAACATTCGAAAAGGTATTGACTTTGTGTAATATCAGTACATGCTATTTTGCCTTGAACTCTTAGCATTAAGATAATGTCATTGCTGTAACGCAGGGGTTGTTGCTTTTTCCATCACCTATGGTGTAATACAACTACCCTATGTGGTATATTTATGCTGCAGTTTCTCAGCTCTTGGGTGTCTCCTTTGTAATTTCACCAGGTAACTTTTTACCATGCACATAAGATGAAACAACAGTCTTAAGTTTTGAAATCTCGCTTGATGCTGCTGCTGTTAGCGCTTGTGCGAGTATGTGTTGTGTGGCTAATAAAAAAGCATGATAAACTTTGCACATATATGCATTCCCGTATCAGCAATATTGTAAATGTTCTAATATCCGGATATCGTGTTTCTTGGCCTTGTCAAATGTTTGGTTTAACTTAAATAGTTGATATTCTTAGTCCTTTGTTTGGCATCCAAATGAGCTTTGATATAACATGCAAAAAGGGTTTCATTGTGTTGTTAAATACAATTACATTCTTTACTATTATAGGAGCCCTATGGATGGTTCTACAAATGAATTGATCGTGTCTAATTCGAATGGAAAGATGTTTACACTTAAATACAACCGGTAAGTATAAATCTATTGGATACCAGTGACTTTTTGGTGAGTTTTTATACTTGAACTGTGGTGATTCAGTTAAAATCACAAGGTGGGACTACTGTTCCTCTAGAGCAATGATGTGATCGATATATTGATAACTTTAGGTCAGGTCACAGAGGGGCAGCATCAACAGAGTATTCACCTCAACCTTGTAATGGAATAACATGATGCATTTAGCATTTTTTGTGGACATATGGGGAAATAAATTGGATTCGATTATTACAGGTACTTTTTACAAGTTGGATATGCAGTCGTGTTCTTATATCGGAGGTCATTTTCATACCCTTCGTTCTCTGTCTACTATAATTCAGTAACATTTACATCTGACATAATGGTTTTATGTTTATTGTTTTACTTTGGTTTCTTGTTGAATTGAATTTATGATGTGATTTTATACAGAGGGGCATGTCAGCTTTACTATATGGCACTTTCTGATGATCCTTTACTTGAATGTTTTGAATCTGTGAAGAACTCTGATATCAAAGGTTCGCTGTTTCTTCTTTGCTGTCAATAGCGAAGGCCTTGAATCTTGATAGCTAAATAGTATACCTGGAAATGAGAGCTCACATAACTACCAGAATGTCATGCATTAAAACTTTTCATTTTTAGAGAGTTTATTTATTTATTTATAAGTCGACTGCTTCATTTGATCAGTTAGTATGTCATGAATTGTCATAATTTTGCAGTGGCACAGTCTTATTCTGTGGCTATAAATGCAGCTATCAGCAGCCATCATACTTTTCAAATAAATCATGCTGATTAATGAAATCTCTATGAAGAAATATGAAAGGCAAAGATATTTATAAGAATACATTATTTCTTGGATGCTTAGAAGAACATGCTATAGGCTTGGAGCTGCAACAATTTATGCATTTTTGTTCTGCTAACTATTTTATGATGTTTATGCTGTGCTCTTAGGCTATTTCTCTTCTACTAGCATTTATTCCGAATCTTTTTGGCATTTGGACTTCAAGGATAAGAGAAAAGGTATGTAACTCCAAATTTTCTTCTTTCTGCACCTTCTACAAGCATGACCATCCCCATGGAACCCATCGAAGCCTATATATTCTGTTGTGCTCTTAGGCAATTTATGCATTGTGCGCTTTTTTTTCTTTTTTTTTTCCTGTTACTGCAGTGTGATAAAGAAGTACCAATCTAGGCGATTTTAGACCAATTGGTCTAAAATCAGCTTGTTGGCACCTACGAATAAGAAGTACCAATCTAGGCCTCACGCCATCGAATGTTGTCATGAGGCCCAACCCTGATCGACATGCTCTTGCTTTCAAGAGAGAGGATAGCTGGACTGGACTGATCTGGAGCACTACAAGGAAATAGGTGAGTAAACACAGAAGAAAATACCTTCAAAAGAGGAAAACAGAGTGAAAAATACATCTATCTATCATCATATAGTGTTGCATTTTCATGTACTTCTTTGCAGTTAGACTTGGTGTTATCTTAGAAGAAAACAGAGTGAAAACAAGGTGATGCATGCTTGGTCTTTCTTGAGTTTATGTGTTGAAGCTTAATAAATGTCTTTGTTAAGTTTCACATGCTATTTTTGCTATTATGTAAGAACATTCTATCTAATTTAAAGCCTATTAGCTCAAACGGTAGAGCATTGCATTCAAATGCAAAGATGCGGGTTCAAATCCCGCATAGGCTATGATAATTTAAAAAAAACCCGCAAATATGTCATTTCACATCGGGTAATAGCCGATGTCTTTCAAAAAAAATCGATGTCCATGTGGGGGATGTAAAAAGTCAAAAGTTTTTAACATCGGGTAATAGCCGATGTCTTTGTATGTTATAACATCGGTTATATTTTGTAATCGATGTTATAGGATAACAAAGACATCGGATTTAAAATATAAATGATGTTATAACATACAAAGACATCGGGTTCTGACCGATGTGAAAAACTTTTGACTTTTTACATCCCCCACATAGACATCGATTTTTTTTTTGAAAGACATCGGCTATTACCTGATGTTAAATAACAAATTTCTAGTAGTGATAATTGTATAAATCATGTTAAGGTATGAATCTTACTAAATTAATAAAAAGACTTATTCATACATTATATCACTATTCTTAACTTGAAAAATTAGTATAAGAAGTTTAATATTAAACTAAATGAGATGAATTTAACTTGGTTACTAGGCTCAAAATAAAATAATATAGAAAAACTATGTCCCTAGAAAAAAGACTCAAATGTCATTTCTTTAATATCTTTGCATGTAGAGGATTATTGTTACAAATCTCATGACAACTTAGGAAAATACGATTTGGTTAATCGTGCATTAATAAGGTAATATGCTAACAAAGTTGTTGGAAAGAGCCAAATTGCTTACACTCTATTGGTATAAGCAAAACAAATAAAAGAAAGATAAAATTTGCGGCGCATGCCATTTTTCCGGACCAATTTAAAAAACTGTCCACAACTTTATTTTATTAGTAAAAAGTCCACCGGGTCAAATTGGTTCCCCCTATTCTCCCAAATGTCATATCTTCTCTCTCTCTCTCTCTCTCTCTCTCTCTCTCTCTCTCTCTCTCTTTCTTCCTGCTCGATCTAATCGACGCCGCCTCCATCATTCTCCAGCAAAGAAAGAGGTGACGTCGCGAGCTGACCATCGCCGTGGCGGTGGAGTCCTCCTAGCTGATGTCGAAGGCGATGTTGGTGTTGCTGAGGCAGTGAAGGAAGGGATAGATGGCGGAGTGGAGGCGGAGGTCGGAGACGGAGGCGATGATGATGCCGATCTGGATCTGGAGGCAAAGACGATGCCGATGAAGATCCGAGGCGAAGACGACTAATAATCCGGCGCTCAGATCCGAATGAGACAAACGAGAATCTGGACGCCGATCTGGCGTCTCAAATGGAGTCTCCAATGGCGAACGATGCTGAAATCCTTGTCATGTGACTCCAATGGCGCGTGCTTTTTATCCGACGATGCTGTTGCAGCGGGATTCCTCTTAGCCCGTCTATGACACCTCTTAATCGACCTCTCGCAGCCATCGATCTCGGATCCGATGAGCCACCGTGGACCCAGATCTGTCCGACGGCGTCGCCACTAGAGCCAGATCAATTGCAACCTCAATTTGCCTCAATTTCATCCATAATTAAACAAATCTCAACACTAGATGCTGATGAAGAAGGGAGTTTCGCCGATGCTGTTATTCTCGACGTCGATTGAGTCTCCGGCGCGGATTTGGTGGGGCTCCGACCCGACACCGTTTGCTGTCATACTTGGAGCGTTCTGATTTCAGCGCGGATCTTGTGGTGCGGATAGTTGCGTTCTGGTGGAGCGCTCTGATTTCAGCCGGATTTGAAGAGCTTATTAGCTTCTTGATTTTTTGTGCAATCTGAAATGCTGAAATTAATTCTTTATTAGCAAAATTCGTATGTTGAAATTAATTCTTATAAAATTATATGAGCTACTATTTCAGCATTTTTGAAACAAAAAACTCCGTTTTCAGCAACTCCGGTGTCGAAGTGGTGACGCGAAAAAAAAGCAACTCTGGTTTCAGCAACTCCGGTATCAAAGTGGTGATGCGGAAAAAAAAGGAAAAAGAAAAAAAAAAGCAACTCCAGTTTTAGCAACTCCGATTTCAGCAACTCCGGTGTCAAAGTGGTGACGCGAAAAGAAAAAAAAGAAGAAAAGAAAAAAAAAGCAACTCCGGTTTCAACAACTTCGATTTCAGCAAATCCGGTGTCGAAGTGGTGACGCGGAAAAAAAAGAAAAAAAACAACCCCGATTTCAGCAACACCGATTTCAACAACTTCGATTTCAGCAACGTGAAAAAAAAAACTGTTAAAACAAAGGGGGGCACAAGGGGCACACGTGAGGGGGCACAAGGGCACACGGGGCGGTGGACATTTTGCTAATTTGGAACCCTTGGAGGACATTTTCTCAATAAATCTCTTAAATATGGACATTCTAGAAATCAACCCTAAAAGAAATTTTAAAAAGACAGAGTTAATAATGCAAGTTTATACTCCCTCCGTAACAAAATAATTGGCCATTTGGGGGTTTTCACACTTCTTAAGAAAGCTACAATTAGAAAATAGAATAGTTAAAAATTTAGCAAATAAATAATGTGGGAAAAAAATGGACCAATGAAAAAAAAATAGTATTGAAAGTTGGAGTATTAATAAAATTTATTGGAAATCAAATAAAATTAATGAGATGAATTAATAAAATTATAAATTATTGTCATTAATTAGGTTTAAAGGGACAAATATTTGGTTACAAGAAAAAGTGGCCAAAAGACCAATTATTTCGTTACGGAGGGAGTATTTTTTTTAGACCCTTTTGAACAAGAAAACACCTAGAAAATAGAAACTAGAGATAGAAAAGGAGAAATATGTTAGTTATGTTAAATTATACGGAGTATTATTTATATACTAGCCTCTTTTTTATAATAATCGAGTGGACTAATGAGTGGTTAAGCGGGTCGGGTAATAGGTGGAAATTATATCACCCATCAACCAACCCATCATCCATTTCACCCGACCCACCACCCATCCGTCACCCGGTTTTTTTTTTCTTCAGATTTTCACCCTATTAATCGGGTCGGGTGAGTCGGTCACCCACAAACGATTTTATACTACCTCCGTTCAACAATATAGGTCCTTTTATATTTTGCTCGTTTTGTAAGAACCTAAAAATTATAGTAAAATATTTAATTTTTGGGAAATTCCGTTTGGTACCCCCGAGTTTTTGACAATTCCAGATGGTGTCCCACACTTTTTTTTTGTCCGGATGGTACCCCTGAGTTTTGTCAAAAGTCCGGCTCATGCCCAAAACTCATAGTTTCTTCTTTTTAATGAATAAAACCACCCATTATTTTTATTTTTTCATAAATATGCCCATTTACTTTTAACATTAAACAAAACTACTTATCATTTAACTAAATTCAAAACAAAATTGACAAAATCACCTTTATTTTTTAAAATTAATAAGATCACACATTATTGCCAAAGTTGTAGCAAAAAAATACCCATTCTTTCCAAAAATTTTTTTGAAGAAAATCAACTATTATTTTTGACATTACACAAAAGATCCGTTACATATTTTTCATATTTTATAAAAAATAAATCTCATTATTTGTCAAATATTGCATGTACATAATCACCCATTATTTACAAAATTTTGCACAAATCCACTATCTTATTATGTGAACAAAAATAGTTAACCTATACATTATAAAAAAAATACTTTGTAAAACCATACTTTGTGTAAAACCATCCTTTATGCTTTAAAAAATGCACAAAATCATTTCTTGTGTAATAAAAGAAGGTGTTATTCATTTCTTTTGTTTGGAATACATAAAACCTAATAAAATAAGAATGATTAATCTCTTATTATATTTTTCTTTTACAAGAAGGAAAATAAATAAATAAAATTTACTTTTCTTTTTCAAAAAAATTATAATCAAGCATTTGGTTAAATTGATCAATCACATTTACAAATGTTTAAAGTTAATGAGATATAAGTTACATATTGTTTTGAAAAATAATATGTGTTAAAAATATTGCAATAAAAAATTTTGGAAATATTGCAATAAAAATTTTGGAAATATTGATCAATCACATTTACAAATATTGCAATAAAAATTTTGGAAATAATATGTGATTTTGTAAAATTTTAAAAAATAAAGTTAGTTTTGTCACTTTTGTGTTGAATTTTGTTAATTAATATGTAGTTTTGTTCAATGTTAAAAGTAAATGGGCATATTTATGAAAAAATAAAAATAATGGGTGGTTTTATTCATTAAAAAGAAGAAACTATGAATTTTGGGCATGGTCCGGACTTTTGACAAAACTCAAGGGTACCATCCGGACAAAAAAAAAGTGTGGGACACCATCCGGAATTGTCAAAAACTCGGAGGTACCAAACGGAATTTCCCTTAATTTTTTATCAAATTTTTTTTTAACAATTCTATACTTCTTACTAATAAGTATTAAATTATTAAAAAAAAATTTGATAAAAAATTAATATTTTACCATCTTTTTTAAGTTTTGAAAAAAACGTGCAAAATTAAAAGGACTTGTATTGTTGAACGGAGGTAGTAATACGGAAAAAATATCTAAGTTGCCATAATCATAGATTAGATGATCGTCACAGTCAAATTAAACGATGGAGTGGTAGGGGGAAAAGGACACCTGAAGACCCATGCATGAATCGAGTGATGGGCACAACATGGTCCAATGAGAAATCACTATAATCCAAGAATTAGTTAAGAAATACCCTCTATAATTATGAAGAGATTAGAGACAAGAGATAGTCACTTGCAGGTTGCAGCCAACTAAGTTGGAATTAGGGAAAGAAATTAAAGAAGAAGATCAATATACTCGTATTATATATATGTGGAGTTGATTTATTAATTAAGTAGTGGTTCATATGTATGAAATGGACAAATTAGATGATTGCTATCGTTCATAAACGTGAGGATTAGAGATTTGACGACTACGTTATATCATATCCTGATGTTGAATGCTTCATTATAAGTTGGCGTTGCCATTGCGTGGCGGCTTCTATTTGCAACCTTATCCACTTGGATATACCTTGACAAATCAATCAATTGTTTACTAACTGAACCAAAATTTATACTCATATACATGCATAGAGTAAATTGCTTAACAATGTTGGTAATGTATTATCGAATCATTTCCACAAAGTTGGTTGGTAATTAATGGTAATAAATTTAGCTAAAGTTGATATTATCTTTCATAACAGTAGTATTGTATAGGCTAATGGGTCTAAGGGCCTCGTTGTAATTATTCACCCGTGTAACCTATATATATTTTTTTTTTTTTTTGATCAGTTGTAACCTATATATATTCTATCTAATGAAAAGCAAACTGCAAGGGAGAATTTATCCAATCTGACATGGTATCTGAGCCTCTAGGGTTTCATCAAAATCAACCCTAATTTTTTCGATCCCTCATCTGCATCCTCTCCTACCACCGCCGGCCTCCCCCCTCCCCCACTAATTTTTTCGATCCCTCCTCTGCATACTCTCCTACCACCGCCGGCCTCCCCCCTCCCCCCCCCCCCCCCTCCGGGTCTCCTTCCCTCCTGCCACCGGCTGGTCATCCCCTTCCTCTATCTCTCTCGCCTATCCATTCCCTCGCTGCCCAGATCCGGCCTACTCAGCGCCGCCGGTCACCCACAGACAGCCGCCGCCCCTTCCCCTCTCCCTGTCCAGTCCCGTTCGTCCCGAAACCCCGGCTTCCTCCGCCTCCCGAGAGTCGTCGCCTCTCCCCTCTCTCCCTTTCGCCGACCCCATCCCGCCGCCATCACCCACAAATACCCATAGATACACGTCGGTCACAAAAAAAAACCTCTTACCATGGCTGATGCCCCCAAGCCTACCACTTTCCACTCTGCTCTAGCCGTATCCAATGTCAAAAACATTATCCCCATCATCATTGATGCTGAAAAAGGTCCTTATCCCTCCTGGAAAGAGCTGTTTTGTGTCGTCGCTCGTGCTCACAATGTCCTGGACCACATTGACGACTCTGTCAAACGTTCGGAAGGCATTACTGATGCTCTCTGGAATCAAGTTGATGTTGTCCTCTTGCAATGGATCTATGGCACTGTCACCCAAGATCTCCTTCTCACCATTTTGGAGCCGAATATGAGTGCCAAAACCTCCTGGTCGAAGATTGAAAATATCTTCAACGACAACAAGAACTCACGAGCGGTCTATCTTGAGCAACAACTAACGAACGCCCGCCTCGAGTCCTTTTCTTCTGTCTCCTCCTACTGCAAGCACATGAAGGAACTCTCTGACCAATTGTCGAATGTTGCCTCTCTTGTCACCAATGCTCGCCTAGTCCTTTGCACTATCTGTGGCTTGCTTGCTGAGTACAACCCCGTCGCCACCATGATTCAACAGACGGATCCTCTCCCCGACTTCAGCAAGGCTCGATCCCAATTGATCCTTGAAGAGACTCGCCTTGCGGGTCAATCGACGCTCCTTAAGGCGCCTCCGACATAGGCCCTAGTCTCGTCCGGCGATCTGGGTGTCGCTTCATACACCCCAAGGCCGCCGTCCCCTTCCTCCAGCCGCGGCAGCAGCAACCCTCGAGGTCGTGGTCGAGGCCGCGATGGCCTCTTCCGGGGTCGTGGTCGTGGCTATTACCAGCATCACGCTCCTTGGGCTCCGCAGTCGGACGTGTCGGGTCCTCCGCCCCGCTATCCAGGCCCCAACGGATACTCTCCCCCCGGCTGGACTCCTCCGCTGAGCCCGTACCCTGGCTCCCAGGGCTTACTCGGCCCGGCTCCACACCATCGCCAGGATCATCGGGCCATGATTGCCGTTCTATCCTACCAACCGACTGATCTGGCGTAGGTGTTCAGTTCTCTCGGCCTCACTCCGCCCGACCCCAACTGGTACATGGATTCAGGAGCGACATCTCACATGTCTCACAACCCAGGTATACTCTCTTCGTCTACTTCTAAGAACATGTCTTCGTCAATAATTGTCGGAAACGGTGCTTGGATTCCAGCTTTGGGTTTAGGGCAAACCACTCTCCCCACCCACAGTAGCCCTATTCACCTAAACAATGTCCTTGTCTCTCCTAAACTTATTAAAAACCTTGTGTCTGCTAGGCGCCTTGTTACTGATAATCAAGATGTAATAACATAGGAGAACTATACCCGGTCACTCTCCCCACGTCCGCCCATCTATCCCTGGTTGATCTATCAGCGTCCGTCTGGCATGCCCGACTTGGCCATCCAGGATCACCTGCTTTTGATATTCTTAGGTCTAAGTTTTTGCATTGTAATAAAGAGCTCCCGCTCTCCTCTATGTCGAACTTGTCAACTCGGCAAGCACACTAGATTACCATTTGTTAGTTCTTTGAATCGTCCCCTAGCGCCATTTGATGTTATTCATAGTGACTTGTGGACCTCTCCGGTCGTTAGCAATGAAGGTTTTCGATTTATTCTTGTTTTTTTAGATGCTTTCTCTCATTACTTATGGGTGTTCTCTCTCAAATACAAGTCTCAAGTTTACGCTCACTTTGTTGCGTTTCATGCCTATGTTCGCACTCAATTTCAATGCACCATTAAGTCTTTCCAATGTGACATGGGAGGTGAATTCAACAACACCGCCCTCCACACCTTCTTCAACAATAATGGCATCCAATTTCGCTTCTCCTGCCCTCATACATCATCTCAGAATGGCAAAGCTGAGCGCATCATTCGCACCATTACCAATTCCATGCGCACACTTCTCCTTCATGGTCACGTCCCCTCCCTATATTGTCCATATGCAGTCGAATAGCGTGCTACCTCCTCAATATAACACCCACCACCACCGTTCAAAATCTATGTCTGTCACAAGTCTTATTTCGATTTACCACGTCCTATTCTAATTTTCAAGTATTTGGTTGCTTGTGTTATCCGAATCAAGCGTCGGTTCCCCTCACAAGCTTGCTCCTCGCTCTACCCCGTATGTCTTTCTTGGGTATCCTTCTCAACATAGGGGGTATCGCTATCTCGATATTAGTTGGAATCGCGTCATCATCTCGCGTCATGTCTCCTTTGACGAATCTACCTTTCCTTTCTCTCGCCCCTTGGCTTCTGATGCTCCCTCTCCTGACGACGCATCCCCTCTCCACACTATACCTTTCCTCTCTACCTCTCCTAGTCCTATTACACATCATGTCCCTCCCGATAGCCCTCCGAGTACCCCGCCTTCCCCGCCACACCACCCCGCCACCCCTCGCAGCTGACACCTCCCCCCCCCCCCCTCTGCCCAACCCGGTTCCTCTCCACCAACTGTCGAACCAGGCTCCTACAGCCCTCCCGCCACCGGCGCCGGTGCCTGTCCCTAACCCACCACCCGCCCCTACATCTAGCACCATTCAGACTCGTAGCAAGAGTGGAATTTTTCGCCCTAATAAAATCTTTGACCTATCTATCTCTCACCTGTCTTCCATCCCCACCTCCCACAAAAAAGGCCGCCCTTGACCCCAACTGGAGTGCATCAATGTCTGACGAATATCATGCTCTTATTAGTAATGACACCTGGGTTCTTGTTCCTCGTCCGTCCCGAGCCAATATCGCCCGTTGTATGTAGTTGTTTCTCCATAAGCTGCGCTCGGATGGCAGCCTTGAGCGTTACAAGGCCAGATTAGTGGCCAATGGCAATTCTCAGTAGGTTGGGATTGATTGTACAAACACCTTCAGCCCTGTGGTTAAGCTAGCCACCATTCGCACTGTGCTACATCTTGATGTCTCGAGATCTTGGCCTATTCATCAACTCGACGTGAAGAATGCTTTTCTTAACGACCATCTGCATGAGACAATCTACATGTATCAACCTCCCGACTTTGTTGATAGAACCAGACTGCATCATGTGTGTCTGCTAAAGAAATCTATGTATGGCCTCAAGCAAGCTCCTCGAGCCTGATATCTTCGCTTTGCTACGTTCCTTCTTCATATTGGATTTGTCAGTAGCAAGAGTTACTCCTCCCTCTTCATCTACCGTCGAGATAATCACCTGGCTTATCTATTATTTTATGTTGATGACATCATTCTCACAGCATCGACGTAGCATCTCCGGTCTACTATCATTCAGCGTCTGAGCAGGGAGTTTGCTATGACTGATCTTGGCCCTCTCAGTTTCTTCTTGGGGGTTTATGGCACTCGCTCTACGTTGGGTCTGTTCCTCTCTCAGGAAAATATGCTAAGGAGATTGTTTCCAAAGCAAATATGATGAACTGCAAGCCGGTTTCCACTCCGGTTGATACCTCTGCTAAGCTGGTCCAGGCTTCGGGTCCCTCCGTCTCTGACCCGACCCTCTACAGGAGCCTGGCGGATGCTCTGCAGTACTTGACGTTCACCCACCCGGACATCAGTTATGTCGTGCAATAGGTATGTCTCTTTATGCATGATCCCCGCAAGTCGCATTTTGCTGCTCTGAAGCGCATCATCTGGTACATTCACGGCACATCAGCCCTCGACATCACAATCTCCCCATCATCGTCACAGGTCTCCTTGGTTGCCTATACCAATGCAGATTGGGCAGGTTGTCCTGACACCCGTCGCTCCACATCCGGGTACTGTGTCTTTATGAATGACTCTCTGATCTCCTGGTCTTCTAAGCGATAACCGGTGGTATCCCGCTCCAGCGCAGAGGCTGAATACCGCGGTGTGGCCAACGTCGTTGCTGAGTGTGCCTAGCTGCGGAACCTCCTTCTTGAGCTTCATTGTCCCTTGTCTTGTGCCTCCGTTGTTTACACGGAAAATGTCAGCCCCACGTACCTTGCTCACAATCCAGTCCATCATCAGCGGACCAAACATGTGAAGATTGACATCCATTTTGTTCGTGAGAAGGTTGCTTTGGGCCACGTCTGTGTCCTCCATGTGCCTTCGGCCTATCAGTATGTCGACATATTCACAAAGGGTTTTCCACGTCAACTGTTCTTGGATTTCAGATCCAGTCTCACTCTTCGGTCCCCTTGTATTTCGACTGAGGGGGTATGATAACAGTAGTATTGTATAGGCTAATGGGCCTAAGGGCCTCGTTGTAATTATTCACCCGTGTAACCTATATATATTCTATCTAATAAAAGTCAAACCTCAAGGGGGAATTTATCCAATCTGACAATCATTACTAACCAATTATATTATATATGTATACACATAATTAATACCTTGGCCTCTGTTAAAAAAACATGTCGTTTTAAGAGTAAAATCTACATAAGAAAAACATGTCGTTTTAGGTATTATGGTGTTCACTTTTCAAAATTACCCTTGTAATGATTAGAGATTTGTTAGTTGTAGGTTTCTTGAATTTGGTAAATAAAAAGCGGTCATCCGGGGTTCGAACCGGAGACCTTTGGGTATTATCCGCAAGTCCTTTCCGGTTAAACCATTCTGGAATGGTTAGTTAGTTAGTTGTAGGTTTCAATAAAGTGAAAAAGGTAAATTAATAATTAGGGGTATAAGTGTTAATTTTTTCTTTTATTTGCTTTCTTAAAAATGTGCAAATGTTTAAAATGACATTTTTAATTAACGGAGGAAGTATTATAAATATTGAAAATTGAAGTCTAGAAAATCAAAAGAGGGATAAAATATATGTCAATCTTAAAAGTTACTGTATGTTGTAAGCATAAGCTTATCCAAATGAACATGTTTTAAAGTTTCATTTAATTTTTATTTTGTACTATTGGGCAATGTTCTAAAAGGCGCTAGGCGGTCGCTTGGCGGTCTCTAGGCGCTGGGTGGCCGCTTAGCGTCTAGACGGAATTAGAACAAACATGATTATTTCTTTATATTTTAACACATAACACATATCAATAATTCATATAATGTAATAATAATCTATAATATCACTTATAAACCCAAATTTGTGGTACTTAACTATTACTAAAGTAAATAAATGCAAAAATATGTGTCCGACTAGCGACTTTAAGCCTCCTAAAGTCCAAAACCATAGATTCCACTCAAAAGCAAATACATCCCGACTTATGGGATAAAAAAACCCTAAGTTGACTAATCACATGTCTAGAAGCTAAAATTGAATAATCGTCGGGCTAGGCGGGACTAGGCAGTGTCTAGGCGGAAATCCACCTAGAGGCCCGCCTAAGCGTAAAAATTCCTAGGGGGCCTCCCGCCTAGGCGCGATTTTTAGAACACTGCTATTGGGTAATTGGTTCTTACTATGCCATATTTAAATATGTAAATTTATAGTTTCACATATATTGTATTAACTATTAGTATTGATATGTTATTCGGTAAGAGTTTTTATTGGTAGGTAATTTTTATTTAAATCAAATTTTTTCACTTTCAATTTTAAGTTTAATTTCATTGATATTGAAACTTGATATTTTATCATTACCTATAATTATCAACCGATTATATTGATTACCAAATAAATTGGTATAAGTGTTTTTATGGTTGATAATGGTATTAGATTTAAACATTACCAGTTATAATTGATTGATATATATATATAGTATAAATAAAAATTGATTGATATTATATCTTCCATCATAGTTCTCCAATCTATACTGAGGTCACTATTCGCGGGGTGTGGTTGTTGCTTGCTCAAGTAAATTTTGCACATTTTTTTTTACAGTAGGCAAGAATTAGGAGCGATTACACAAGTCGTAATATGGCTCCTTGATCATCCTTAAGGATGATGGTACAAAGTTCCCTATTAAAAAGGATAGTAGAGCTATTACTAATGATACCCTTCCGAGCTGTAAAGTCGGCTACTTGATTCGCTTCTCGGTAGTAGTGTCTGTATTGAACAAGGTCAAAAGCAGATTCCAGTTGCTTGACCTTTCCAATGTGATGTATAATCTCCCATATGACATTATTTCTGTTAGTGATGACTTTGTTGAGCTGTAGATTATCTCCTTCTATTATTACTCTTTGAAGTCCTTTCCTAATTGCTTGCTCCATACCTGTCTGAATAGCAATAGCTTCAGTTTGAATGACTGAGCCTTTGACAGTTTCCTTGTAAAACATATCAATGGCATGGCCTCAGGAGTCCTGAGCAACCTCTCTCACATGGCAAGCGCCTGTGGGATTAACAGAGCCATCCACATTGATTTTGTAGATAACCCCTGGTGGTCTGCACCATTTAGCTTTAGATCTCTTATTTGTAGTTTTATTCCTATGGTTATCTTTTTTAATTTGGGTCCAATCATAGATGTTTGCAATGATTCTTTGAATGATATTTTGTACTGGGGCCGGAGCTTTATTCCTAAAGATAAGTTCATTTCTGATTTCCCAAATAGTTTGCCAAATGAAAACTAGTTCCTCAAAGTTTTTGTTTCTAAGTCGAATGCCATCTATATTAAAAGGGTGGGATTCATTTATATTCATATGTTAGAAGTATTTTCATGTTTGTAGCTCAAAGTGGTCAATTATTTTCCTGGTGAATAAACAACTTCTCATTAAGTGTTTCGTATCTTCTTCCGCTTGATTGCAAAGACTACACTGGTTGGGAACTCGGTTAACGTATTTATTAAGGCTTTGAGTGGTAGGAAGACCATCTACCATTATTTTCCACATAAAGCTTCTTATTCTAGGAGGTAGATTTAGCTTCCAAATCCAATTATGATCTTTTAAAGCTTGAGTTACGTTATTTGTCATGTGTTTGACCGATTTGGTAGTGAAATTTCCACTTGAGTCTAGCTTCCATATAAGTTTGTCCGGTGTATCCCAATTTGGTATTTGTATATCTAGAATTTTACAAGAGACTTCCGGGGGGGAATAGGCTATTTACTAGTGGAGTATTCCAACATTTTTGTGAGTTAAAAAGCTGATTTACTTTTATTTTCGGATCATGGTTCCCTCTAAATTATTCAAGATCTTGATTTGGGCCCCATGGGTGAGACCATACATTTATGTTATTTCCATTCCCAATTAACCAAAGGAGACCTTGCTCAAATTTATTTCTTAAGGAAAGAAGTCGACCGAATTGCCATGATGTAAAATGATTGGAGCAGTTTCTAATATTTTTCTTTTGAAGGTACTTTTCATTTATAACATGAACCCATATATATTGTTCTCGTTTGTGTAGAGCTTCCAAAGTAAATTTTGCACTTGAAAGCAATAAAACGTACACTAGACATCCTGCTAAATATATAGATTAAAAAAGACAAATAGGTATATTAAATCACCCTCTAAAAGTTGGGCATTTTATGATTTGACAGACATATATCCATTTTTTTTACATTATATAGTCAAATGAACGAGAGTTAAATAAAGATTTAATTATTTAAAAATATATAAAAATATGTTTATTAACAAAAATCGAACGATATGATGCCCAATGAGGCAAAAAAGGTTAATTTGTCCCTTAATATACCTTGAATTGGTAAATAGATAGATGAAAAGGTAACCCAAAATACAAAAAGGTAAGATCATACAACGGGTCTTACCCAAAATACAAAAAGGTAAGATCATACAACGGGTCTTACGTAAAACCAAAATGCACTCTATACCAAAAGAAAACCCCTCCTGTATCCTCCAATGACACCCGACTCCTCATACTTCACACACTCCTCTACTTCCTACCTCTAACCGGTGTTCCCCTTTGGTCTCGGATTCCCGCGAAGGCATTGCACTTCCACATCGTGGCAAACCGGGACCGACAACTGTTAATGATAATCGTAACATATACAAAAGCATCAAAAGTCTCATTACAAAAAATGCATTTGTTTCTAGCTAGCCAAGTAAAATATATGATAGCTTGAAGAACTAGCAGCTTGGCTTGGAACATCTGTATCTTCTGTATTGCCCTAGGTTCGCTGGTGAACCAGGCCATCCATTCCTCTAAGGATTCAAAGCGCCGACCAACCCCCATCAATTGCAGAACTGCATTATGCACTTGAGCCACAGCCGCACAAGAGAACCACAAATGTTCTTCAGTTTCAATTCCATTTCGGCATAACACACACTCTGCTGTCGACTCTCCTTTCTAGTGCCACACTCTACTCCCTGTCTGTAACCTTCTGTGCAACGCCAGCAAGGTGATGAACGTCCACTTCTTGCATTGCAATCGGCCCCAGATCAGTTCACCCCAGTTGACATCTGGGCCCCTTTGTCGGATTTGGTGATATACCTTCTGGAAAGATATGGATCCATTGTCATTTATAAGAGACAGAATGTCATAGTTTGCGGAGCCCCCATCGTTCGCTAGGTGCTGGAGTTGGTCTCTGACCGTCAAGACACTTCTCCAAAGCCAAGAGTCATCATATTTCAGAGTCACTGGCCACATATTTTCTCCTCTGATGTGATTCTAGTTACACCATTTTGTCCAAATTGAGGGGTTTTGGAGACTCATATCGCCAACAAGCTTAGTGAAGATGCTTCTGTTCCATGAGCCGAGCTCCCTGATTCCCAACCCTCCTTCCCTATCCGGTTTCGTGACAACATCCCAAGCCACTAGATGTTTTTTTCCCTTCTATGTTCCCACTCCATAGATATTTTTTAAACATGCTTTCTATATGATCAATCGCTCCCTTTGGCAGAAGAACAATCTGACTCCAAAAAGAGTGCATGCCCCCCCCCCCCCACACAGATTTAATAAGCTGTAGTCTGTATGCGTAAGAAATTTTTCGAGCAGCCCACGACTGGATACGATTGCTAACTTTGTCAAACAGTGGCCCATACTCGGCCACCTTGATTCTCCTAGAATGCAAAGGCATTCCCAGGTATCGGACTGGAAGTATTGCAGCTGCAAATCCCAGCACTTCAAATATTTCTAAAGGAGCAGTATCCCCACAGCCAGCCAGAAACACTGAACTCTTTTCTATATTCAATCGCATCCCAAAAAGGGTAAAAAAAACTCGTCAAGGCATTCTTTAAGGATCCTAACCGATTGTACATTATCTCTGCAGAAGAGCAGCAGATCGTCAGCAAACGCCAAGTTTGTCAACTTCAACTGTTTACATTTTGGGTGGTATTTGAATCCTGGATTCTCGGTAGCTCTGTGAAGCATACGACTTAGTATCTCCATACAAAGCCCAAAGATGTAGGGAGACAGTGGATCTCCTTGTCTGAGACCCCATTTACCCTTGAAGAACCCCTCCGGAGCCCCATTTATATTCACCGAGAAGCTAGTTGTAGAGATGCACTCCATAATGAGATCCATTAACTTCTGGGGGAGTTTTAGATTTCTCAATGTGAACCGGATGAAGTCCCATCTGATGAACTCATAAGCCTTCTATAATTCTACTTTGATTGTGCATATGGGAGATACTCTTTATGTATTGTACCCATTGACAATTTTCGTTGTCACTGCTGAGTTGTGAGCCATAGATCTGCTCGGAATAAAACCCCTTGGCAATCGGAGATGACATCATTCAACATCCCCTTGATTCTACCAGCAACAATTTTAGAAACCGCCTTCAGCAAGATATTACAACAAGAAATCGGACGGAGGTCTTTGACATAGGTTCGATTAGGGACTTTGGGTATAAGAGAGATGAAAGTGGCGTTAAGCTGCTTAAGAAGTCTCCAATGGCGGAAAATTTCTCGGACAGCTTAGCAAGTATAATTTCCCACAATCCCCCAAGCATCACGAAAGAACTGACTCCCGAACCCGTCCGGTCCCGGGGATTTGTTGGCCCCTATCGACCATAAGGCTTTCCTGATCTCATCGTAACTAGGAAGTACAACCAAATGCTCCTCATAATCTGCATTAATCTCAGGTCCCGTAATCTGTCTAAACTCAGCCTGCCTCACTTCTTCAGATGATAGGAGCTCTTTAAAATATTGCACAATGTGTTGGCTGACCTCCTTTTCATTTTCTGTCCCTTAATATACCAATTTGTCCACAATAGCACTTTTAATATACCTATTTGTCTTGAGTCTTTTAATATATCAATACTTCTTAGGGGGGTCATTTAGTATACCTATTTGTCTTTTCGGCCTATATTTTCCATGTAAATAGAGTGGATGATTGGGTTATTGGAAAAAATCAATCGAACAAATAAACCAAGGAGTGACGAAACCAGACTCGCATATGCAATTTTTTTTTAAAAAAAATCAACAAAAAATGGGAGCGTGCTACAAAATTTTGGATTTTTTTGTTTATCATAAACAAAAGTGTTTGAAAAAGTATTGCAAAAAAAAACTATAAAATTATAATTTAAATGTTTAATATCTCTATAAGAAAATGGAAAATATGAAAATTGAAGGCACACTAAAAATTCCTTCAAAAAAAAATATTTTGTTTATTATCAAAAAAGTTTTGGAAAGAAAATTATAAAATCTATAGCTATATCTATCTATGTTTTTATATAAACTCTTAAAATAGAAAAGTTTTCGTCTATGTGTCACACCCACTTGAAACTATCATTTTAAACCAATCACCTTTTCTTTTCTTTCTTTTACAGTAGAATGTTTTGTCAAGGCAAGGTTCATTCTTGATTATCCCAACGGATGATCAATATTATATAAATCCCCATGCAAGGGGAGAGTCGACATGTTACATATACCCCTAAATCTAGCAATGTAATCAGATGCTGCATTAGATTCTCTGAAGCAATGTCGGAATTTAATCTTGTCAAAATTCTCCTTCATCGGATTGATCTTTTCAATTGTTCTGTAGATCTCCCAATCGACATTGGTGTTATCATTAATTGATTCCACTACTTTCAAGCTATCACCTTCAATATATAATCACCTTCGTCAATCCTTTCTCTATAGTTTATTGTATCCCTAAGAAGAAGAAGACAACTTCTGTCTAAAAGATGGATCCCGATATTCCTCTTTGCTAAAAGATATCGATCACCTATCCCGTATTGTCCCTAATAATGCCTCCAGATTAGCAATCATTAGGGGTTCTAACCGAGCCATCTACGTTAATTTTGTAGATGACACGTGGTGGCTTAACCCACCTAGAGTTCTTTCTCTTATCTTTCCTGTTTATTGTTGTTCCTTTGGAAGCAGCACAGTTTCAATCCTTGATATTATGGCATATTTGGTGGATTATAGATGTATATGAGATCCTATCTTGCAGTTGTTGGAAATGATTTTATTTCTCAATTCCCATATGATATGCCATATAAAGCATAGTTGCTCAAAATTGGAATTATTGTGGTTAATGGAGTTGAGATCTTCCTGAATTAATGGATTGTTCTACTATCAAGTTAATAAAGTATCTTCCTGTTATATATTCATAGTTTGTTATGATTGTTTTCGAGAGAGGACATTCTAGGAGTAGATGATGTACATCTTCATTGGCGTTTTGACAAAGCACACACTAGGCTGGACTCTGTTGAAGTGTCTGTTAAGCGATAATTGATTTCCGACTTCAACAACCTTCATAACCTCAGCTATGATACCACTATTGGAAAATCGAGTACTAGCAAACATTATATTTGAAGTACAAAAGGATTTTGAACGACCCTCACCTCACTCTCACCATCTGACTTTTAATAGACACACTACATGTGTTATCGAGATGCCTCCGCTTAATTGAACACACGCTAACTACTCCCTTCGTTTCAAAATAAATGTTGTTTGTCTTTTTCTATACACTTTTTGAGGAGGTAAAAACACTATAAAATATTATTTTTTAATCAATTTTTTTGAATAATTTCATATTTGATAGTCATAAGTATAAACTTATCAAAACAAATTCATTAAAAAATAATATTTTATATGGTTTTACCTCCTTAAATGCGTGGAAAAAAATCAAACGACTTTTATTTTGAAATAGAGAAAATAACTCATAACTCATCCCTCACTTGAGAAACACACTCAACTCACTCACTTGGGTTATCTCTTGCTTGAATGAATACAAAATCCTCCCATGTCCCTATTTATAGGACTCTTATATCATCCTAATAACAATTAATTTTAATCCCTCCACTACTTTTGAATTTCAATTCACCATTGTGCTTAATGGGTTGACCTATCTCCTGATTAAATTTTTCAATCTTTTGGATAATTGAAAAATATGAATTTTCTCTACAGTTATGGGCTATGGAATGTTGTTTGGATCGGTGTTTGACATCACAAAGCTACACCGGATTCATTCACTATCCAGTTTGTTTCAAGAGTGCCGATGGATTGATTGTCTTAACAAACCTAATCAGATTGCTCATTTTCTAGCTTGCTTGTTATTACTTATTAGACATTCATTTAAGCTAATAAAGGGTTATGTTGGTTGGCTATTAAAAAACAATGTGCTTATAGTAGTCGAATCTACTATATAAAGTTAACGGATTACTTCTCATACTGTTAATTGGTCTTAAAACGCCATTGCCTCATCAACTCGATACCTTCATTTTATTCCATTACCATATCAAGTGAGACGAACTATAGACAGACTTGGTAGCTAAACTCATAGATCCCACACTATCCATTCCGAAACGGTTGCTTCGGACACACCTCATATCAGCTATCAACCTCGCAGCATACAACTCAATCCCCGCATCCGGCCTCGGTACGAAAACCTCCCCATCTCCATACCCATCACACCCAAACCTCGACGAAACCACTCCCTCGCATCCGATCCCAATGCGTTTCCGGTGCCTTCTCCACGCGGCCTGGATGAAGCAGGCCGCCCAAGTCCTCCACTGCTGCGAGTAAAACCTCATCCGGTGCCTGAATTCCTTGCTCCGCAGCCTCCGGTGGAACTGCTTGCACACGAACTTGAGGTCCTCTGCACCAAGTGTGAACCCCTCCACGTTGGAAACTGCCTTGACGGTGCGTGTTGACGAAGGGAGGGTGTCGGTTTGGCGCCTCTCCAAGGCCCAAGAAAGCAGCTCCTCGCCACAGAAGTCGTTTGGGCCGATCCTTGAGCTGTTGTAGAACCCCTTGCGGCTTCCATCGGTTGTGTGCGAGCAGAGGTGGCCTCGGATTATGAAGAGCATTTCGGTTACTTGCTCGCCTTCGTAAATGATGTGCATTTCCTTGGTGTATAACCCTGGCTTTAGTCGCTCGCATATCGCATCCAATGTCCTCTCATCCAATCTTTCAAACAGCGGTACCTGTTTAGATAAAAACAACATAAACATTCATAACATATAAGGGAGGAGGAAGCCGCTACACAACAGCTCAACTAGACTTACTCGTCGAACAAGACTGAAGCAAAGATACCGCTTTGTCTGTCTCTGAAGGCTGCTAGGGAGATATCTGAGGATAGCCTCTTCTTCCACTCCTCTTGTAGCTATCCATTTATACTTTCGGTACTTCCTTATCGTTGTCTTAAGCTCTTTCGGTAGTTGTCTATGGTGCATCCATTGCTCCAAGTCATTTTGCTTCACTCTCCACTCCTCCAAACTTACATTTGTGGTTTGGAGGTACATCTGAATTTAACACATCATTTGCAAATTGTTGAGCTAAAATTATCTATATCATGTACTATTCGAGTTCTTGGGGTGCCTTACCTGCATGTTTCCTAGGAAGAACACAAATAGTATGAGCCCAAGAGCGCCGATCACATAAGCAAATATGTTTTCTAAAGCGTCGATGCTGGTGATGAAGTTTTGTCCCTGAGAACTGCATAACACAAGGAATAGTTAGTTATAAGACAATCCCACATTACTACATCAGTAGTATGACTTTGTTGTTCACCTTATATTTCTGATTCCCCACCAAAGACAGTAGAAGAACTTGTTGGAAAAGCCACCTGAAGATAAGTTCTCTGTGACCACAAAACTGAAGATCCCATATTGGTAGATTTGGTTATTTGGGTCACAGTCAGTCATTAAATTTGTAGAGTTTAACCAAGTAGATCTGCTAGAATCCCCAAGGGAACTACAGCTGAAGTATCTATATACGCAAACCGGGCTTTCGTTATCACAGACTGCCTTCCAACATCTTAATTGTCGCTGAACCGCTAGCAGGTACCACCAGCATCCCGAAACCTGCACTTAATTGAACACAGGCTTGGTCAGGAAATTGAAACTAACACTCCCTGACTTGACTCTTAAGTCTTAATGAGATGAAAACTTACAATGCAGGCGAGTAAGTAGAACATGAGATTGTAAGCAGTAGCACACCAGGCCTTTTCGGTTATGATACCCGAAGCCTTGGCTAGTCTTATGGACAGAGGGTACACCAGACAGAATCTATGAAGCATCTGAACAAGTATGATTTGAAGCATGTAGAATTTGAAGTTGGATAATATTAAGCTCTTATGGTTGTCTGTCATCACCCAAACTAACACCTGAATCAACACATAGATAGATATTCGACACAAAGGTTATACAAAGAGTTCAATGAAAGGATGGATAAGTGAATTAGTTGAGCACCTGAGGGAGGGGAAGTGCAGCCATTAGGTCATTCAGGAATCCACATTTGATGTATCTTATTGCGATTTTCCGTGGATCCACGACAAGCTCTCCTTTGCCAATTGCGCGGGAGCAAGGCGCAACATAAGCTGTCCTAAACCGGACAACAATACGAGTGACATAGAACATGTCGAGTGAAGACCTTAGAAACAGGATGACAGTTTTAAGGACTGATTCAAACTGAATGCAAATATGGAGTGGATTAACCATAGGCAACAAGAAGACTAAAGGGTCGACGAGAAGAGAAACCGCGCTGGCCATCAAGTACACCATCTTCCATCTTTGTATGAATCTCCCTCCAGGATCTAGTGCAAAGGATTTCAGCTCATTGTCATGGATGGAAGAGGATTTGGTTGGTTCAGATTCAGCCTTAGGTAAGGGACTTTCAATGTTAGTTATGTCATCTTGAATTCTGATTTTCAATCAAGAATAAGCTCTTGTTAACTTGAGAATCAAAGAAAAAAAAAATTGATTTCTTGATCAGTGGAGAGATGCTAATCAAAGAAATAAGACAAACCTGTTGGGTCTCAGAAGCCTGAATCCCATAGCTTGAATTGATAACACACAAAACTAAGAAAAATAGAATGTCTTTTAGTTTCTGCTACCTGTTTTAATTATATATATCAAGCAAATATAGCAAATGATTTAATTTAAACTTGTTTTTAAGGTTTGAACACCTTTCCAATACACTTCAGCTCAGTAAATATACTTGCAAATGATTTAATTAAACTTGAAAAAAGTATTATTTTACCATGTGTTTAAGATGAATGAGACAGATTAATGTGAAAGTAATGCACACCCATTGCAACTTTTTGTGATTATATTACAATTTTTTTTAACGTTATCTAACCATTACAATCTGAGGTAGGTATTTAACTATTTGAAGGGTCGGTTATTATATGATTATTTTATCTTATTATATGTAGTATACTATTGCTTGTTTCAAATAAAGTGTGTCAATTTTAGTTCTTTTTTGTTTGGTTAACATCTGATCAACCCATTGCTTTTCTGTTGATGACAACATTAGGTGATTCCCATGCCACTAATCAATCTGATCAATCATACCTACAAAAAGACTTGGTCAGTTATAAGTTAACAAATCAGATTTAAAAAAAAAAAAAAGTTTACAAATGTATGTTACTTTTGTTCAATAGTAAAAGTATTAGGTGAATTTTAATTCCCTCTTTTGTCTGACACGCAATTCATTACACATAACTTAACCATCATTTCATCCAAAATGAATGACTCAACCTACATCAGGGCCAATTTAGAGGATGGATCAATTTACCAATCAATCTGAATTTCCAAATTCCAATCCCCAACCTGAATTCACATATCAGTCAAACAAACAAAAACCTAGCTAACCCCAAATATGCATAGCACTACACTTCAAAATCAACTAAAAAAAAATCTAAATTTCCAACAATTCAAATCCCCAACCTGAAATTTTATATCAGACAAACATACACAAACTCTAAATATTCATAGCATTGCACTTCAAAATCAACCAAAAAAATCTAAATTTCCAACAATGCCAACCTCCAAACTGAATTCAGATATTCAAAGCACTGCACTACTCAGACAAATTTATTGGAAGAGTAAGGGCTAATGAAACTGATGAATTTAGGTCCTAAGCTAAGCCTTCAAACCCCAAGGGAACTGCAACTGAAGTATTTATGTATGCGAACTGGCCTTTTGTTATCACAGACTGTTTTCCAACATCTTAGTTGCCGTTGAACCACCAGCTGCAGGGTAAAACCAACATCCCGGAACCTGCAGTTAATTGAACACATGGTTGGTCAGTAAATTGAAAGTAACACTCCCTTGACTTGATTCTTGATGAGATGAAAGCTTACAATGCAGGCGAGTAAGGAGAACATGAGACAGAATCTATGAAGCATCAGAACAAGTATAATTTGAAGCATGTAGAATTTGAAGTTGGATACTACTGATCAGCTCTTATGGTTGTCTGTCATCACCCAAACTAAAACCTGAATCAACACATGGTGTGAATTTCGGTATGGGATTTAACACGATCTGAGAAACACGGAGAACCACCCGCACAAAGTATTGAGATGGGATGCCCATCTCAGATAGGTTATACAGATAAAAACAATCAAACACTAAAATGCAGGATGTTCCATCAAAGGATGGATAAGTTAATTAGTTAAGCATATATATATATATATATATATATATATATATATAGGGTGTGGTTCGGGTGTGCACACCTCTTAGGGTGTGCATTGTGCACAAATATTATTCGGTGAAATGTGAAACATTATTCGGTGAAATTTGAAGCATTATTCGGTGAAATGTGAATCATTCTACCGAATACTGTTATGTTTTTTTTTCCGTTCAGTTCAGATGAAAACGTACCAATTCTACTGAATAATTTATAACATTCTACCGAATAATGTTTAGTTTTTTTATTTATGCATTTCAAATAAAAGAAACCTCAATTCTCTAAACAATAGTTACAATTTATATGAAATGCCTCAAATTTCACCAAATGATGTTTCACATTCCCCTAAACAATACTCACATTTCACCGAATAATGCTTCAAATTTCACTGAATAATGTTTCACATTTCACCGAATAATATTTTGTGCACAATGCACATCCTAAGCCTTGTGCACAAGTTACCCATTCTCTCTCTCTCTCTCTCTCTCTCTCTCTCTCTCTCTCTCTCTCTCTCTCTCTCTCTCTCTCTCTCTCTCTCTCTCTCTCTATATATATATATATATATATATATATATATATATATATATATATAACAGTTTTAAGGATTGATTCAAACTGAATCCAAACCTATAGTGGATTCAAACTTTGAATAATAAACCAAACTTGGAAGATCTGTTCCAGAGAACATAAGATAGATTGATCAAAGTAGAAAATCATCATATTTCCAGTAATCGTTGTGTTTTTGGTATCAATGCATTCTAGAACATAGGAGACTTGGGTGATTTCTTCTAGTGATTCCAGTAACATAGCTGATAGCTCCAATGGAAGGCGAAATCCGGGATACTCTCAACAGTCCTGCTCTGCTCGCCGACGAAGATGGAGGATAAGAATAAGAAGGAAGAGAAAGAGAGACAGTGGTGAGTTGTTGTCCTGCTCAGTGCCTCTTCCTCCTCTTCTTCTTCTTATTTCGCATCCCGCCTGAATCTATGGCTTCCCTACCTCTTCCCTAATAAATAGAGTGAGTTCGGTACCAGACTGTACCTTTTTACAGAAAATCCGGTACCGGAATCTGGTACCGGACTGTACCACTTTTACAGAAAATCTGGTACCCAACTGTACTAAGACACACATAAGCACACCCATCTCACGTGATAGCTGAGCTATGCTCCTTCCCATTGTGATGTTATTATGCTTATTTAATACTTTCTCCGTTCGGCAAAACATGTCATTTTATAGTGTTATTTTTGTTCAAAAAAATTTGTCATTGTAGGTATTTTGCACATCATTTTACAAAAATTCCCTTGACATGATTGATGGTTTGTTAGTTATATAGTTTTCGATAAAATAAAAAAAAAGAACGTAATAATTGAGGATAAATTAGTACATTTGTTAATTGACTTAAAACTTGTGAAATAAGCTAAAATGATAAGTTTTGCCGAACGGAGAGAGTAGTGATGTATGCACTCTACGGTTGCTCAAAACCTCTATATTGTAATGCCAACTTAATCATGGTTCTAGGACTTTAAAAAAGAGACTAAAATTTAAAAACAATTGAAATTAAAAAATTGTGTAAAATAATGGTTGAAAGATTATGAAATAATATACACACCGTATGTGACGAAAAAGAGTTTATTTGGTTGTTATTATGGGTATTATGGTAATTTCAAACCAAATAAACACAAAAAAAAAGCTTGTTGGTTTAGCTTTTTTTTTACCTCCTTTTTTAACTATAAACTAACCAAAATGTGAACTCATACGCAATTTAAATATAAACTAGCTAATTCTACTTCTTTTTTAGCTGTTTATGCCTATCTATTTGGCACCAAGTCAAGCTATGAGCATTAATGGAGCTGGTGGAGATTAAGGGCGTGTTTGGGAACGGGATGGATTTTTGGGGATTTGGTGGATTTGAGGGGATGTGGTAGATGGGATTGGATTTTTGGGATGTAAAAGATGAAAAGTCAACACCCAATTTTTTGGGTTTTGTGTTTGGTTGTATTTTGATTTTTTCGTGGATGGAGTGAGGAGAAAAGACCGAATTACCCCCATTACCCACATGAAAAGACCAAAATGCCCCAACTTCATACCCTTCATACCCCTCCACCTCCCTGTACGGAGGGAGAAGGCGAGATCGGAGGAGTCGCCGGCGGCGACGGCGGAGAGGAAGGGGAGGCCGACGACGGTGACCGGAATCTTGGCCCGGAGGAGGGGGCTCTGGTCGGTGTCGTCCCGGAACTTGAGTGAGAGCGGAATCTTGGCCCGGAGGAGGGGGCTCTTGGCTCGGAGGAGGGGGCTCTGGTCAGCACCACGTCAAGGCGGTCGACGAAGGAGAACAGCTTGTGGATCGGGATCGTCTCTGCCTTGCTCGCCGGGTCGGCGAAGGGGAACAACTTGTAGAACAGGATCGTTAGTGCCTTCCTCGCCGAATGCCACCAGGACCTCTGTTCGGCTGCAGAAATTGCCGCCTTTCCCGATTCCGGTCCGCCGCCCCTCCCGATATCTTCCATTGCCGATCAATTTGATTTCCGACTCGCTCACTGAAATCTCCTAGTTCTAACAATCAACAACGAACGCTGGAGAAAACTGGATTTCCGGTAGGCGTGTATCGCCTAGTATCGTTGTCGTCAGATTCCGACGCCGTCCGCCGCTGCAGTTCCGGTGTAGGCCGACGGTCTCAATCAGAGCTTTCGCCGCTTCCGCTTCCGATGGCGGCGTCCGAGAGGCGGTGGCGGAGAGTGTAAAGAATAAGCCCTCGGCGTTAATGGAGGACCAAGGAACCCAAGGGTAAAAAAGAGCATCTCCCTTTTCCCATCCACCAAACCTTGGTGGAGGAGGGGGGAAAACCCATCCGCCACCATCCAGCAAACCTCCGATTCCAAACCCCCCAAACCCCTTAAACACCAACACCCAAACATGGAGGCACAGAAACCGAGGCGGAAAACCCATCTTCCAAATCCCCTAAACACTACACCCAAACACGCCCTAAGTTGTTTATGGTCGACAACACATGGGTGAAGCCCACAGGGATTATGGATAATGTCCCCGTTAAGGTGGGGAAGTTCTTCGTCCCAACCGACTTCATTGTGCTAGATATGGAACCGGGTCCCGTTGTGCCGATCATCTTGGGTAGACCTTTCTTGGCCACAACGGATGCGAACATTTGCGTCAAGAATGACCTACTTACTTTCACCATAGTCGATAACGTAATTGAGTTTCGCTTTAATCCGACTATGAGGGAGGTAAGAAGGATGGAGGTAAACGTCCTATATGCACGAATGGACGCCATTCCGTGTGAGGAGCTTACAAAGGAGATGATAGCCAAGGAGCCAACACCCATGGAGGATCAAATCAACAACATATTGGCTACTTTGGAGAATGAAGAAGCAGAAATCAAGAGCACATCAACGGCTAAGTATGGGGTCATCGACGTCGACCCACCTCTATCGACGTCGACCCCACATAAGTCGGCATCGACCCCCGTCCTGTCAACATCGATAGCTCCCTCCAAAGAAGAATATGGATGGGCTAACATGGAAGGAAGAGTTGACGAGAAAGGAAAAAGTTGGGCCGAAGACCACCCTATCGGTCCCGACAAGGGAAGTCAAGGTAAGGATTTCTCTTCCTCTATTTCGATTAAGAATTTATCAATTACAAATGGAAGAGGTTTCCCTTGGTATGTGAGATTATGTAGGGGATGCAATGAAGATCCAAAAGCTTATGAGGTAGGAGTTACGGTGTATATCTCCAAGGCCAAGAGTCATTGGATCCCTAGCAAATTCAAAGAGAGGAAGGTTTGGGCCATTCAAAATTTACAAGATTCAACCCGGCGCAATGGAGTTAAAGGACAATGAAGGAGTCCTATTCAAGGTTGAACTAGATTAGCGACATAAAAATCTAGAGCTTGTACATAGACTATGATTATTTAAGATTTTATATTTGTTGGTTTTGGTTTTGGATTTTATTTTGGTTTTGTTTTAAACTTTGTTTTTGGAGGTTTTGGTTTTGATTGCTAACGTCGGCGTCTAAGGTGCTAAGGATGATGAAAGGACATCCAAGGGAAGTTGATGTTCTAGGATGTACTCGACATCGACTAGGCCAAGTCGGCGTCGACCATACCTAAGCCGAGCCACACCCTAGAGCTGCGAAGAAGTAGAGAAGTTATCGACATCGATGAGACCCCATCGATGTCGACCACATGGGGAAGGCTACCCCACATCGACCAACCTTGAAGCATGAAGCCTGTCAACGTTGACTACCAATGATCGATGTCGACTCCTGGGCACGAAAGTGGCACCTATTTCCGGTCAAAATGAGCTCCAATTCTATCTTGTAAGTCTTTGTTTACACCCATCTCTTATTTTTGAGCTTATACTTTGAGGACAAAGTAATTTTTTTTAAGAATGTGGTGGGGGTAACAACTTACTATATGCTTATGGTTTGAGGTTTGTTTTTGGTGGTATTGTTTTGCATTATTTTGTATTTTTGCATATTTTGCATTTTTATTGAGTTCATACAAAAAATATTTAAAAAAAAATACAAAAAATAAAATAAAATTAATTATACAATGTCGAAAAAAAGAAGAAAAAAATGCATGTTTATTTATTGTTTTAGTCTTTATTTTAGTTTTTAGTTTAGTTCTAAACACCTAACTTTGATGTCTTATGATGATGCCTAATAAGTAATAATCGACTTGATCATGTAAACCATATGATATGTTTGGATGGTTTAGCCTAAGTCTCCTGAAAAGCTTGATTTTTATGTGGGAATTTGACTTGCAATTATAATTGAGCACATTTGATTTTAGGTAGAACCGTAGAAGTGATTGAAATCTAAATCTATGTCCTAGTGAGATATTTTTGGCCTTATAGGGAATGTTCTTCATATTTTTGATGTGGTTATCTATTTCTTGAGACTGATTATGAAATACTAGTTCATTACTTATTAAAATTAGATGATGGAGGACTTATATTTTCTTAGCCGTATTTTATCCATTCTTTCATCTACCTTGCATATTATCTTTGCTTGAAGCCCTTTGAGCCTTGACCTATTCTTTGTTAGCTCTACAAAATTGATTCATAGCCGATTATAAGCTTGACCCTTTATTCGGGAATTAGGATTTAGAGTTGGTTTGAATTTGATTGATCGAGTTGAGTTTGATGGAGAAGAAGCTAAGTTGTTGAGCTTTGTTCTTTGAGCGAAATTATGTAAGGTTGTGCATTATTCCTCATATCGTTCTTATATTTTAGAGGCATATATATATATGTATTATTGTCGAAAGAAAGAAAAAAAATGTCGGTGGAAAAAAAAGGAGAAAAGAGATGAAGAAAAAAGTGTTTATTAAGAGCTTAGTTTATTATAGGTGAGAGTTGGATGAAATTGTTGGTTTATAAGTATTTTCATGGGTTGGTGATCTTGATTGTTGATGAGCATTGGTTATGTGTTGAGATGAGTTGTTTGGTTGAGTTGAGTTGGAAGTTTAGGAGTCTTGATTCCCAGATTTTTAGCACCACTTTGCCTAAATAATTCCATACCTTTTATTTCTTACCAAGTCATATTACAACCCGACCGAATGAAGTCTTCTTTAAAGTCTTTCATTGAGCCATAAGTTCTATTGATGATTTTGATTGCTTTGACATTTCCGGTGGAGAGATTGGTAATATAAATAACAATGTATATGTAGCTTTTTTGCATTAAGGATTGAGTTGAGGGATGTTATTCAAAGCCTAAACACATTGAGAGTTGAGAGAAACACATATATCCTTGTGAGGTTCGATTTCAATTGCTTTTGCTTAGAGTTACCTAAATATGTGTGATGACGTTTGATTGCTTGATTCTTTTAGTCCACTTGCGCTTATGATGTTGCTTTTTGGCGAAGGCAAAGACTTGAAGGATGTGTTATAGGTAGTGGTTATAGTTCAATTATTGCTTGAGGACAAGCAAGCCTGAGTATGGGGTGTTTTGATGTCCGCATTTTTAGTCATATATTTTTGCATCATGTTTTCATTTCATTCAAGTTCTTTTATTAGCTTTTGTGTTGGGAAAGTAAGGAAAATGTGTAGTTATGCTTAATATTGCAAGGTATGGACGCACTTTAGAGCTTAATGAAAAAACATGAAGGCAATGGAGAAGCCAAGCAAAAGGAAAAAGTGGTGCATCTTGAGAAAAGCCTTATTTTTGCCAGCCATCACTTCAAGTCAAGTTCGGGAGCCTTCCTGAGAGTTGTAGTCCTTGAAAAGAGCTTTCCAACACATATTCATATGCGTGAATCGGATGAACAAGGACTCGGAAAAGTGCGATTGAAGTCAGAGTAAAAAAGCTGGAGAAAAACAGAGGCTACTACATTCAAACAGATGCCTTGGCGCCAACCCTTGCCTCCTCGACGCCGATACCTTGATTCTCATACACTAATCTAATTATTTTTGTTATTTGCTTATAATATAATGTTATTTTTATTTTTCATCTAATGCAATAAAAAATATTTATATCAAACACTTTTTAATTTTATTTATAAATAAAACTATTGAGATGAAAAAAGTGATGGAATAAGGTTACTCCATAGTTGTAAGGTAAACCTCTTAGGAAGAGGTAGAAAACATACAAAATTATTTAAAGAAAAAAATAAATAAAATATCAAATGATGATAAGTAGATAAAAATTTGAAAGGGAAAGAGGTTACTTTATGATTGCTCATGCACGGAGGGGGGAGAGAGGTGAGGTATTTGCTTTTTGCTTTTGTCCGAAAGAGTTCGGGTTTTAAAAAAAAATAGGGAGAGTCGTTTGTCGTATGTATTTTTTTTTCGTCGTCATTATTTGGAACGACGACTTATATATTATATTTTTTTAAAACTTGGGGTAAAGTTGTTTGACTTTATTCAATTTTGACTAAATCTCGAAATAGTTTGGGATTTTAGCAATGTCGGTATTTTTTTATTTTATTGACTAATTTTAAAAAATATTCAGTTAAATACTACTCCACTGTATAAGATTGAATTACATTTATTGCTAGGAACAGTACTTTTTTTAAGCACGGGTAGGAACAGTACTTTTTTTTAGACACTAAGAACAGTACTCACAGTTAGACCTGTCAAACGGGACATTCGGGTCGGGTTTGGATCGGATCACTTTGGGTCTTGGGTAAAACGGGTTCTGGGTATTTCCGGGTTAACTAGAAGCCGGGTTTGACCGAGTTTCGGGTCATTTCGGATCGATTTCGGATTTGTCAATTTTTTCCTTTTTAAATTAAAAAAATCATGATTTGATAATTTTGCAATAAATTTTAATTATATATAAAAAAAATAATTATATTTAATTAAAAATCAACCGGGTTACCGGGTCAATCGGGTAAAATCGGATCAAAATTACCGGCTCAATCGGGTCACTGGGTCGAAACCCAGATGACCCAGAAAATTTCCGGTTTTTCGGGTTCGAGTCGAAAAAAATTCCGGGTCAAAATTTCCGGATTCGGGTCGAAAATTTTCCGGGCGGTCGGGTCGGATCGACCGGATCGGGTTGTGTTTTGACAGGTCTACTCACACTTCATTACTCATAGGGCTGTTACTTGAGCCGAGTAACTCGAGCTCGGCTCAGAAAAAGCTCGACTCGAGCTCGCTCGAATTAAATATGAGCCAAGCTTGAGCAGAATTCTGAGCTCGAGCTCGGCTCGAGTAGCTCGTATAGCTCATTTTATGTGTGAAATTACAGTTCTCCCCCTATGTTTTATTTAATCCCATGTAAATAGGTTTTATTTAACCCCTTGTAAATAGGGCGTATATCTCATTTCGTAGGTGAAATTACAGTTCTGTCTCTAGGTTTTATTTAACCTCTTCTTCTAAAGAGTCTGTCAGCCGCTTTGCCTTTTGGACTCCATTCACTTTGAATCACAGATCTACATTTTGTGAGATCGAGCTCGGCTCGGCTCTAAAAAATGAGGCTTGAGATCGAGCTCGGCTCATTTGTAAACGAGCCAAGCTTGAACACCCACTACTCGAGCTCGTTAGCTCGTATATCAGCCCTAGCTATTTTTGATAATTAATACAGTGTATATATAAATATAAAATCCTGGTTGGGAATTAAATCCCAAATTTCGCGAAGTAACCACATTTGTTACAAGAAAAACAAAAAACTATAAAAACAAATAAAAATTATTAATTCATTAAATAAAAAGTCCAGCGAATCACAAGGTGTTGCCGTACTGAGTAATGAGGGCGAGGGCGTTGCTAGTACAGTGCACCGCCTCCAGCACCTGGGCCCGCACGGCGTCCTTCACCTTCCCATTGTAGGCCCGACCCGCAAACCCGTCCAAGCAAGTGTTCTCATCCGTAAGCCCGGCGCTGACCCACGTCTCCACATTACTTATCCTCCACAGCCTCTCCTGATGCCCGGCCCGCCCGGCCCGCTGCAGCTCCCTCGTTGACTTCCCCAGGCGGTCAACCATATCCCCCATCTCCTCCATGCAGTCCTGCAGCGCCGCCGCCTCCTTCGGCCTCACCGCCGCGCCCTTGCACAGCCCCGACACGCCCGTTTTAGCGGCCCGGGCCCTCGATAGGCTCACGGCCAGGGCCGTCTGGGCCAGCTGCCGCGGGCTTTGTTGGATTTTGGTGGCGTAGGCTGTTAGGGATTCGACGCAGAGGTCCGGGAAGCTCGTCGAGCTGCATTTGTCCTTTATGAAGCTCGTGGAGGCGGCTGTCGAGTCGTCTCCGATGGTGGCTGCCGCGGTTGTGAAGAGGGCGGCCGCGGCTAGGAGGAGGAGGAGGAGGGATGGGTTGGCCATGAGTTGGGTTTTTTTTTTTTGAGTTTCTACACTTTTCAATTTTGTATGGGTTGGCAAGATTTGGAGGGATTTATATAGGGATAAATTATTGGAAACCGCCTTTAAAGTGTGATTTTTTTAAATCAATCAACAGTAACCTTGATTTCCTCTCCAATGTTGGCTGATTTGCTACTGATTTGCTAAACTAGGCGATAGTTAAATAAAGTCAGACATCATCTAAACTGTTTTAAAGTTTCTATAATTCCATCATGAATAAATGTTTTTTAACGAATAAAATTTATATAAAATATTTATTTTTATATAAAATATTTTAATAATTTCGTAGTTACTGTTAATAAGTACGAAATTATTTTTAAAAAAAAATAAATATTTTTATGTAGTTTTTATAATCTTAAAAATCGTGCATAAATAGTAAACGACATGTTTTGCTCAACAGATAAGTAAAAAAATCAATAGTATATTTGAAAACTATATTAAAAAAACTTATAAATTTGGATTTCTTTAATTAAAATCATGTGTGACATTTTTATATAGAAAATGGTAAGCATCTTCAAGATATTTTTGATAAAATAAATATCTATAATTTTTTAATTTGCAGATGATTTTGTGAAAAGAATATTACTACCTCCGATCCACAAAGGGTGTCATTTGACTTTTTAACACGTATTTTAAGGAGGTAAAAACTATATAAAATATCAACTTTTTAAAAATTATTTTTTTACTACTTAATATTTGTTGGTAATAAGTATTAGATTATAAAAAAATAAAAAGTTAATATATTATATAGTTTTTAGCTCCTTAAAATACATGTTAAAAAATCAAACGACATCCTTTGTGGATCGGAGGGAGTATAATTTAGGGATGATTTTCTTAAGGGAAATTCCGTCTGGTACTCCTGTGTTTTGTGCAATTCCGGATGGTGTCCCAAATGTTTTTTTTTTTTCGTTTGGTACCCCCGAGCTTTTGTTAAATTCCAGCCCCTGACCAAAGTTGAATGTAAAATGTTTAGAACCTTCGACTTGCCGTTAAGTGTGATGATTTTAAACCAAATTAACCCATTAACCTCTTTTAAATCTAATTCAACCCAATTTAACCCAATATAATATTTTACAAGTCGATTCAACCCAATTATAATATTCAACCCAATTATTTTTTTCCTCAAAAAAAATTTCAACCCAATTTAAACTATTATTCCAATTGAAATATTTATTTAAACAATATAATATTTAACAAGTGGATTAGTACATCTTATTCCCAAAAAAAATTAAAATAAAACTTGTGTTTCAAAGGTGGCCTTAAATTTAAGGTCACCTTTGAAGGTAAATTTAAGGCCTTAATGGGTTAATTTGGTTTAAGGCCTTAAATTTACTCTTAGTATTTTAAATTTATTCTTTTTTTGTGTTTCAAAGTATTTTAAAATTTTTTAGGAATAAGATTTACTAATCCACTTGTTAAATATTATATTGTTTAAATAAATATTTCAATTGGAATAATAGGTTAAATTGGGTTGAATTTTTTTTTTAGGAAAAAAAATTGGTTTGAATATTATATTGAGTTGAATCCAACTTGTAAAATATTATATTGGGTTAAATTGGGTTGAATTAGATTTAAAAGAGGTTAATGGGTTAATTTGGTTTAAAATCATCACACTTAACGTCAAGTTGAAGGTTCTAAACATTTTACATTCAACTTTGGTCACGAGCCGGAATTTTACAAAAGCTCGGGGGTACCAAACGGAAAAAAAAAAAAAAAACCTTTGAAACACCATCCGCAATTGCATAAAATACAGGGGTACCAGACGGAATTTCCCTTTTATTAATTTACTCTTTGGAAATTTCACGAGGTGCCCTTGGGGTATTGCAATTTTCGCGAGGTATACAACTCTTTTACATATTTCGCGTGGTACCCCTAGGGTTTTGAATCATTCCGCCTTGTGCCCTTCCATGTTAAATTTAACGGATTTGGTAGATCTCCGTTAGTTTTCAATTAAAAAGAGAAAAAAAAAAAGAAAGCACAGAGAAAGAGAAAGAAGCAAGGCCTAGGGGGATGGACGCACATAATTGAAGAAGGCGATGAGCTATCAGAGAATGAACATTACTGGACTACTAGAGACGCTGAACAGCCATGGCGGTTTCCGGCAGTAGACAACATGTGGCAGGACTGCGTGTGGTGCGGGTACAGATCTGCGGATTGGGGAGAGAAGGTTACACAGAAGAGATTAATTGGATGCCTCGAGTTGAGTTTTTCCGCTGGTAACAAGAGCAGACATGCCGTGGAGAGACCACCTCTGACGTTCTCCGACGGTCATGCCCTCTTTGAGGGTGCCCAATTGCAGATGCCATGGAGGAGCAAGAAGATGAGGAGCAAGATGGGAAGTCGAATTGAATCGGCCGTTTCGGATTCGAACAATTAGAGCTTCTTGCTCCTCCGTCGATTGAGGGCTCCGTTGACACCCTGAAAGCGGGCTTCAGGTGTCCTCCATCGAACTAAAAGTGGGCTTTGATTGGCTCCTCGGGTTGCGAGTGCAAACCCCAAATCTCCCACCTCCGGCTCCTCCGATGCGGTGGAGGGCTGATTAGGCCTTCTTCAATAGCTGCGGCGGTGTCCACTTCCAGGGAGGTGCAGAAGTCGACGGCAGTGAGCAGGCGGCGTTGGCGAGGATCTCTCCTGGTGGAGACGGAGGAGGAGGAAGCCCTAATCTCTCCCTCCTGGTGTTGGCGTCTTCGCTTCTTTCTTTCTTTCTATTGTCCGTGCTTTCTTTCTTTCCTTTTTTTTTAATTGAAAAAAGAAAACTAACGGAGATCACCAAATCTGTTAAATTTAACTAAGGAAGGGCACGGGACAAAATGATTCAAAACCCTAGGGGCACCACGCAAAATATGTAAAAGAGTTGTATACCTCACGAAAATTGCAATACCACTGGGGCGCCTCGCGAAATTTCTGTTTACTCTTCTAGACGGGGATGGGAGAGTTGAGTAGGGAGCATGTCACGTGACTTAGGGCAATGGGACCCAGTTTCCACTTGGATTCACGTGATGTGTTAAGGTGGGGTTGGGATGGATGCAATAATTATGTGTGTATATATAATCTAAAATAGTGTGAATATATGACAAGAAAATTAATATTCTACAAATATTGGAAACTGTTAAAGATAGATAATGGCAGATGCAGTTAAGAAAGCACAAAGTGGGACATCACATATAATGTGTGTGTGAGTGAAGTAATTGGGGTTGGGATAAATTATCGGAAATTGAGGAGCCTATGTTTTAGAATTATTGGATTTCTGACCTCACCAGTGTTGAATGTGGAAATATGACTCCTAAAGTCGGCCCGTTATTTGAAGGTTATCATATATTTTTACGGTCGACTCCCGTCTAAAATAGCATAAAAGTCGACCCCCAATTGTTATATGTACCTCATTCACTTTCTAATTTATTCATTCGGAAATTTCGCCTGATATTCGCCTAATTTGCGTGATAAATAAAAATTTTAGATATTTTACCTGGTAATCCTGGGGTTTTGAATTGTTTTACCTCGTGCCCACAACTTTGACTTTGTCCAATAATTGTATTTTAAAGTTATATGCGGGTGAGTATTGTAATACTAACAACTTTTGTGGAGATATTTCACAAATGCTAACCTTTTCACCCTTCCTGAGCGAGAGGCGAAGATGGAGTGGCGATAGCAGACGGAGGGAGGTCGGGGAGAGAGGGGTGGTGACGGGCAACTGGTAACTCCAGAGGACCACATTCTATGTAAAGTAAATCCTTTTGCATATATTTAATCACTGGTTATAGATAGATTAAAGAGATTCTTTTTCCTTCCAGTTTGATATAATAATACGTCATCGTATAAATGGGACCACAAAAGCCTTACTAAGATTGGTCAGATTGTAATCTCATCTGGACCTGATATGCCTGAAAGTGGGTGAACTTGATATTGCCAAGCGAATTTTTGCTTCGATGAGGACTAGAGATGTTGTCTCTTAGACTGTTATCCTTGATATGTATGTTGAGCTTAGAGACTTGCAAAAGGCAAGGGGGATCTTTGAGAAGATGCCCGAGAGGAATGAGGTTTTATGGAACGCCATGATTGTGAGGTATCCTGATGAAGCTTTGGAGCTTATTCGACTCATGAATTTTTTTTTTTTCTTCAGATTTTACTAAATTTTAGATTACACGGATGTTACCAAATTGAACTGAATTGATTTTCCAGAATTCTTACAGATTTGATAGCTTGTTACAGATTTTTTTTTTACAGATTCTTCATTCTTTTCAGATTTCACTAAACTTCAAATTGCACAATGTTACTAAACTGAACTGAATTGTTGTTGTTTTATGTGTGCTTTTAATGAAGTCTATATTAGCTCAAAGGGAGAGGAATGTGTGATTACACATGAAGTGGGTTCAAATCCCACACAGACTAAAGCAATTCTATTGTTACTAGAAATGATCGATCTTGTAGCTGTTCGTGCATCTTTAATTTTTTTTTTTTTTGTTATATATGAGTTGAGTTCTATCCATGTTGCCTTGAATTTTTGTTCTTTGTTTGCGATAATTTTGATGGAAAACTTGTTGCCAATCTAGAATTCAATGTGGAAGAATTGTAAACTGAAATACAACCTCAATTTCAGAATTGTAAACAACCCAATGTTAGGTCTCCTACATATAATAGAATGATTAATTCATTCTGTAGCTGCTCAATTTCAGACAAGTAAGCTACTGGTGTGTACTCTGATTTTTATGAGAGGGAGTTGAATGAATTCAGTATTAGCTGTTGGCACTGAAAGATTTCAAACACACAATAAGCCTTCTTTTGATCACGTGTCCATGTTGCTTGATCATTCTTATAGCACAACCATTAGCTTAGGAAGCGGTATGCTCAATTGATTAACAAATCTAAAATTTATAAACCTAATTTGTATGATTGTTTCTAGTCTTATACGGAGTAATTAATATTGATTCTTCCGTTTATCAAAAAAAATATTGATTCTTCCAGTGACTTTTTAGGCAAGAGGTATGAAATTAATCTCAGATGACATCCTACAACTTGTAAAAGATCAACCAATCAAAATTAACAAGTTGCGAACAAGCCAAAGGAAGGAATCGTACAAAGCCAATATGTTGCTAGCATACAAAGACAATTTAGAGCTCAAAGCAAATGTCATACTTTAATTGGAGAATAGCCTATGCAGGATTTGAACCAACATCATGTGCGCGTGCACACATTGCTCTATCATTTGAGCTAATAGGCTTACAATTAGTTTAAAAAAAATATTAAACATGATTTCATAACACTATCTAATTTATCATCCTAAAAAAGTATGAAGTAAAAACTAAGCAAGCAATCATTTTTATTCACCATCATCACATTCTTAAATAGGATTTGAAAAATCTGAAAACTCTAGGAAATCTGTATAATCTGAAAAATCTGTATCTACGGTATAATCTGAAAAATCTGCATCTACGGTATAATCTGAAAAATCTGCATAATCTGTATAATTTCCCTTGACTGAGTTGATTTCAAAAATCTCCCCTTCTGTGAAATCTATGTCCAATGCTTGTACAAAAGCTTCCGCTATGATGAGGAGGATGTTATGCAATCACAAACCTGAAGTTGGATGTTATGCAGGCACTATAACAGGCGGAGGGGTGGGCACAACGAACCGAAATTCATCACCTGGTCATCAACAACTGTAGGAGATGGTTCTGCAGATGCAGCGACAACTGGAGTAGAAGCAGCAGTTTCCGTATCAACCTTATTTACACCTGACAATCATACCAATATCAATGAATAATGATCCACCAGATCAAAAACTACTTCTTTGATTCAAAACCATTATAATCCACATTGAGGTTCCATCCAGCCAAAGATATTCAAGTAACCTTAATAAGGCATATCAAAAAATCACAGCTGAACCTCAATTACAAAGATAGGTGAAATTGCTAGCTCAACGCAAACAAATCAAAAGAAAGTGATCAATTGTGTTCTACAACAGAAATTATTTCAAAATATTGTTGGATTGGCACACTCCCGAGAGAACAAGGATTGATTCATGACAAGTAAAGCTACAAAGAAAACCCTAGCGCACAAATTCCCCTAATTTCAATTACCAACTTTACAAAAAAATAATTAACCCACCGAATAGAAACCTTAAAAGTAATTTTGCATCAATGGAATAAAGAAAATAAGAGAGTAGCTAACCTGGGGGTGCTTCACCGGCCATGGTGAAAAGTTGTTATTGGCTCCTTCAAATCAATTGCACACTGTACGCAGCAAAAACTTCCGAACTAATCAGAGACGGAGAGCAATCGAGAACAACCAACAGCGGCAGGGAGAGCGGAGGAAGAAATCAAGTTGCAACCAAAGGAGGTCCAGGCCGTGGAGGGAGGGACCCGACTGTACCCCTAACGCCGGCCGCCACCGCCCCTCTGACACCGGTCTCCACCCCTCAGGAATTACCACCGGCCACCGCCTGCCCTGCCTCTGCAATCGCTCGTCTCCCTCCCTCTGCTATATCGCGACTTAAGGTTGAAAATGCTAGTTTTTATGAAATGCCTCCGCAAAAGTTATTAATATTAAAATACTCACCCGCCTATAAATTTAAAACATAATTATTGGACAAATTCAAACTTAGGGGCGCGAGCCAAAACATTTCGAAACCCCAGGGTTATCAGGCGAAATATCTGAAACCTTTGTTTACCACGCGAAATACACCAAACCTCAGGGTTACTAGGCGAAATTTCCGTTATTCATTTTGATCCGCTGGGGTCATTGGCGGATCCCAAGGGCTTGGGATAGCTTCAACCTTCCCGCCGAAAGAAATTCATTTAAAAAATTATAATTTTTTACTAATTTTAGATGACAAAGTTTGTCGCGATCAACGAAATCAAATCAGAGCTTTATGAGAAAAAAAAAAGAAAAGCTCATGCTATTCCAAAAATCATTTTGGAACCAGCGAGCCAAATCCAAACATCTTAAACTGTCGGACTCCAACACAGCTTATTTCCACCGCACCACGATTAATAGAAGACATAGAAAACAAATTCGCAACATTATCACTTCCGAAGGAACATTGATTGTGGGTGAGGAAAATGTCAGAAATGAAATCAAAGACGATTTTGAGAAAAGATTCCGACAAGAGCCTATTGATGACAGGCATGTAGACGAAATGTTAGAATTAATCCAACCATCAATAACAATTGAGGAAAATGCTTTCCTTACTCGACATCCATCAAATGGGGAAATAAAAGATGTTGTCTTCAATTTGGGAAAAAATAAATCCCAGGGTCCTGATAGATTTATAGCTGAATTCTATAAAAAAAAATATTGGGATATAGTTGGTGCATTAGTAATTAGAGCTGTAAAAGGTTTTTTCTATTCCGGAAAAATACTATAACAAATAAATCACACATTTATTACCCTCCTTCCAAAAAGAGACAACCCGACTACCACCAGTCACTACCGTCCAATCAGTCTGTGCTCAAATATATATAAAATTATATCAAAAATCTTGACGGACAGAATTAAAACAATTATTGGGAAACTTATCCACCCCCTTCAGGGTGCATTTGTGTCAGACGGTGCTATTCAAGATAATGTTTTAATAGCTCATGAGATCTTCTACTCTTTCCGATCTTGTACGGGTCGTGAGGGATGACTTGCAATAAAACTAGATATGGAAAAAGCATATGATAGAGTTTATTGGAATTTCACAAAAAAGGTACTAGAAAAAATTGGGTTCCATTCTACGTTTATTTCATGGGTCATGGAATGTGTAACTTCGGTATCCTTCTCAGTGCTAGTTAACAACGGCCCTACGAATCTGTTCTTTCCATCCAGGGGTCACCGTCAGGGGGACCCGATATCCCCTTTCCTATTTATCTTAGGGGCCGAAATCCTGGCACGAAAACTTCCAACTGAAGCAAACTTGGACAAAACCCCCAATGGGTTTCCTTTTGGGAGAAATGGACCTAGAATCCCGTTCCTCTCCTTTGCTGATGATATCATTATCTTCTCAAAAGACAACGCGGAGGCCGGCCTCAAAGTAAAATCAATAATTGACTCTTACTATAAAATTTCTGCGCAAAAAGTAAATTATCATAAATCAAGCTTCCAAGCTACGAAAGGCATATTGAACCATAGGATTCTAGAATTACACAACTGCTTAAATATTACTAATGAAAATTCTTTGGAAAAATATCTGGGTTGTCTGATAATCAATGGTAGAGTGAACAAAAACACGTTTGAGGACATCATCTATAAGTCTAAAGACCAACTGAGCAAATGGCGTGCCAATGCCTTATCACAACAGGGGCGCGCAATCTTAATCAACTCCAATCTGTCAGCAAAGCTGCTATATATTATGCAAAATTTCATGCTCCTAGCGGCAATGCACAAAGAACTTGACCAAATGAATCGCACTTTCTTTTGGAATAAGGATCTTCAACATCGACCGCTTATAAGCGGGGATAGGATTTGTAGGCCTAAAAAGTGTGGGGGTTTAGGGATTCGGAAAGAAAAAGAAATGAATGAAGCCCTCCAGATGAAACTGTTACGGAAAATTCTAACTGAACCAAATAATGTTTGGGTCACTCTGATTAGATACAAATACCTTCGCTCTGCCACCATTCTTGAATACACAAAAACCGGATCCGTCTCTTGGCAATGGTTGATGTCCATGTTTTGTGCCATGTTTTATATCTACTTTTATATCGATTTCTGCATGCATTTCATGCATTTGGGTTAGATTAATACAGAATCTATGTAGTTTATGCTTATTAGCCAAATTATGGAATCTACACCAGTTTCTGATTAATTTCGCAGAAATCAAGGCAATATACAGTAGTTCAGAGAAAGGAGGAAAAGCTCGAAGTCAAATACAAAAAGTCCGAGGTCAAGGAATAGCGAAACCAGGATAAATCGAGCTGGAAGCAAGAAAATCGAGTCGAAACAGACAAGTCGATATCGAGCACCCTAAGTCGATATCGAGAAAGCCAAGCCGATTTTCACCCAGAAAGCCAAGAATCGAGCAAAGCTGAAGACGTTGGTCGATATCGAGTTACTGTACTCGATATCGAGTAACCCGAAAATCGAGCAGGGATCCGGAATCGACCAAGCCAGCTGAAGAAGAAAGGAAGAAGTCAATATCGACTAAGTCAAGTCGATATCGAGTTGAAGCTGATAGATGTTCACTCCTGGAAGCCGAGATCGAGTTGCTGAAGCTGAAGCCAAGAAATGTTGGTCGATATCGAGTTGACCACCAGTGGCCGATTTCTAGCTAGTCCGAGTCTTGTTAAGGTTCTATCCCGAATCCAATGGAGATATTTGCGAGAGAAGATTTCCAACACATGAAGATTTTAGATTTTTATCTTTTTATCTTTTTATTTATCCTAAGGGTTGAACAATTAATTACCCTAGGATTTATCTAGTTTTACTTGTTTAGATTTATTTAATTCCAAATTAGATTTATATCTTCTAGTTAGATAGAGATATAGATAGAATTTTCTTCCTTGATTAGCAAGGATTGGAAGCCTATAAATAAAGCCCATGGGGCTAGTTTTTATTCATTCCAAGCTAGAGAGGAGAGAGAGAGAGAGAGAGAGAGAGAGAGAGAGAGAGAGAGAGAGTGGAGGCCGAGTGGAGCAAGGGAGCGAAAGTGATCTGGCTTTGTTCGGTTTGTACTTTCTTCAGTTTGGTTTAATGCAAGTTGTTTCTTTTCAATCAATGATATATGCGATTGCGATGAAGAGCGAGTAGTCCACACACTTCTAGGGTCGGGGCGAGCCCGACGATAGCCAAGCGTGTTTGAGGTAAAGGTTCGATCTTTATTATGTTTTGAGCATCTACTACCTTTTATGTGTTTATTACCTATTCAATAGAGATTCAGGTTAACCACTTGGATTATAAACATAAAATCAGTAGATACAATTAGGGTTTCTTGAAAGAGTTGTCTAATTGTTGGAAAAGGTGAAAGCTTAATCCTTCGATGCGATTGCATGATTATCTCCTTATCTTACCTTATGCATGTTTGGTTATCGTTGTTGCAAACCCTGATCTTGGAAGTTTTCTTTTACATAAAGTTTATTCCGAAATCCGAAAAGCTTTTTTCTTTATTTTAAGTTTCTGTTACTGCTCGATTTCGACTAACCTTGGCCGACGTCGACTATTGATTCTCAATCAAGCAAAGATCGTTGTTGCTTCTGTCTCTGTAGGTTACTCGAGATCGACGAGCTTACTCGACTACGACCAGTTCCTCGACATCGAGCAGTTTCCTCGAGATCGACCAAAACTTCAGTGACCTTCGCTTGCTCGGATTCGACTGTGCTTGACCCCCTGTCGACTAACCTTAGTCGAGGTCGAGTACTTCTGAAGTCGACAACCACTTGTGAGATTCTTCCGCTGCCTAGGATCCGCTGACCAGCTTCCTCGATGATCGATCCTGACTTCCTGTTGCTACATCGGGAGGGAGTCTTGTAATCATTTGCGTGGGCACGAATCTGGTTTGATTTATTTTATTATAATTTGAACTCGATTCCCTCCCTACAACAATGGTCCAAGCTGACAACTTTAACTGATAAATTTAAGACGGGGCTTATATGATCCGTAGGAAATGAAAAATCAATCAAATTCTGGACTGATAATTGGATTACGACCTCTTCACTGCTATCTAGAGATAATTGCCCCCAAATCAATAATATGGAAGAAACTGTTAGTGACTACATTATGGGGGCAGATGGTGGTTGGAAAAGTTACAAAATGCGCTACCTAATTGCATAGTAAAGGAAATTCTAGACATCCCGCTACCCGCTTCTCACTTTGAGGATTGACTCTACTGGTGGCCTGATCGAGAGGGCTGGTTTTCCACTACAAGCGCATACAAATTAATAACAGCTCAATCATCCTTACACTTGGACAACAACGCCTGGATATGGAAGATGAACGTTCCGCCTAAGGTTAAAAATTTCCTTTGGAAGGTTTCTCAGGATGGGCTCCCAACTGCTTCTAGGCTTTCCTGTAGGGGTGTCTCTATCCCTTCCATGTGCAGTTTATGCAACGGTACTGTGGAAGATGAGGTCCATCTCTTGCTTCAATGTCCCTTCGTACATTCTATCTATCAATTCCCTTCTCGGGTACAATCAACTATTACAAGCTTGATAGTTCAGTCACGCGACATTAAACCTATCCTGTCGTACATTGGGAACGATCTCAATTCTTCTGCCAAGGAGGTGCTTGCCTTTTCTTGGTGGTCGATCTGGTATATTCGGAATAATCATTTGTTTCAGCAGGAACCCCTTCCGCAGAAAGCAAACAATTTTACGCATAATCAAATCTCATATCGATAACTCGAGGAAAACAACATGTTTAGAGGCTGGCCTAGATGAGGATTTTCTCAAAGTCCCACATAACTTTAACCCCCTGAAAAGAAAAAAGAACCAAAGAAGAATTGAACGGCTTAAACCACCAAGGGGCATGCTTAAGCTAAATTTTGATGGATCAACGCTAATAAACAATGAAAGTACGGCAATCGCCATAATCCGGGATTGAAAAGGTCAACCAATACGACTCTGTTATCAAAAGTTTGGCAAATAAAACTCTCTCAAAGCGGAAGCTCTTGCTCTTAAAATGGGAATCCAACACGTCCTTCAACTACATATTGACAAAATCCACATCGAATGTGACTCTAGTATAATCATTGACCACTTAAAACAGAAAAACTAAATGTCCTTGGGAAATTGAACTAATTTTATCTGATGTACAACTTCTTCTACAGACTTTGAAAGAAGTCTCTTTCTTTCATGTGCCCCATTTGGGTAATAGAGTGGTTGATAAGGTTGCACACCTTTGTCACTCTACCCGGGGAGCCGATATTCACAACGATTCATGTCTTCTTGACCTCATCCGCAAGGATGCTGTCGGGCAAAGCCTCCTCGCTCGAATCCTTTCCTAATAAATAAAAAAACAAAATCAAATCAGAGCAACAAGATGAAGGAGTAGCTCAATTGCAGAGCTTCATCGAGCACCAGGAAACAGAGTAAGAAATGAGGAAGTTCAGATTGGTTATGTGAGAAGTAATCACATACAAGTGTGGTCCATAGCTTCATGTGTGACCTCAGCTAAACTATGATTCAAAATTAGGGATAATAGAGTGTAAAAACATTAAAGATACATAAAGATAGTTTCGCTTAGTTGGTAAGGAGGGATAATATTTAATTTCAAACTCGAAACAACAACACAATAGGTTGAAAAAAAAAGATTAAAAATAGTATAAAATAAGAGAGAATTGCACAAGTATCTAAACTAATTAAAAGCACACAAGTAGTATCCAAAGTAATTAAAAGCAAGATGTTGTAATTTCAAACCTTATTGTTTACCTTGTTGTCAATACTTTTCATTTCTAGCAATGTCTTCAATATAAAAATTACACATTTCATCAAATTTTATGGTTTTGATGTCATAATATGATGGTGCACCTATGATCATTAGTGTATGCACAGTAAATGAAATTCTAGACATTCTGCTACCCACTTCATATTTTGAGTATCGGCTTTACTGGTGGCCTGAAAGAGCTGGCTGTTTTACTACTACAAGCGCATACAAATTAATCACAGCTCAAATATCCCTACACTTAGACAACAACATCTAGATATGGAAAGTGAACATTCCGCCTAAGGTTAAAAATTTCCTTTGGAAGGTTTCTCAGGACGGTCTCCCAACTGTCTCTAGGCTCTCTAGTAGGGGAGCGTCTATCTCTTCCACTTGTTGTCTATGCAACGGTGCGGTTGAAGATGAAGTTCACCTCCTGTTGAAATGTCCCTTTGTACGCTCTATCTATCAATTTCCTTTTCGTGTACACTCAACTATTATCAGCGTGATATTTCATTTTCGTGACATTAAACCTATCTTGTCGTTCATTGGGAACAATCTAAATCCGTCGGCCAATGAGGTGCTTGCCTTTTCTTGGTGGTCTGTCTGGTATATTCGAAACCAACATTTGTTTCAGCAGGTTCTTATCTCGTGGAAAGATATAGCTTTACGCTTGATTAAATCCCACATCGATAATTGGAGTAAAACTGCCATGCTAGAGGCTAGTCTAGACGAGGAACTTCCATTACTCACACATAACTCCAACCTCCCGAAAAAGAAAAAAAAAATGTAGTAGGATTTTATGGCGCAAACCCCCAATGAGAACGCTTAAGCTTAATTTTGATGGATCAACATTAACAAATAATGAAAGTGGACGGGCGCCATAATTCGGGACTGGAATGGTCATCCAATACGGATGTGTTACCAAAAACTTGGTAAACAAAGCTCTCTCAAAGCGGAAACACTTGCTCTTAAAATGGGAATCCAACACGTTATTCATCTCAATATTGACAAAATCCACATCGAAGGCGATTCTAGTATAATCATTGACCACACTTAAACAGAAAATCTAAATGTCCTTGGAAAATTGAGCTAATTATGTCTGAGGTTAAACTTCTTCTATCAACTTTGAAAGAAGATTCCTTCTTTCGTGTGCCACATTTGGGCAATAGAATGGCTGATAAGGTTGCACATCTTTGTCACTCATCCGCAAGAATACTGTCAGGTAGAGCTTGCTCTCCCGAATCATTTCCTAATTAAAAATAAAATAGTGTGTATGCACTGTAGGAGATTAGAACCCTTGTAATTGAATCAAGTCACCCTTATAAAAGGGTTGAACTACCTTGATCTGTAATTGAAGCTTTTCCAGTTAATCAATGGCGGAATCTCCTTGATTCACTTAAAGCTCAATTTCCTCTCTTCCTCATTCTATTCGTTCAACCAAATACAAAACTGCACTCTGTTTTGGTTTGTCATCAGGTTTTCTTTCAATAGTTTTCTAAATAATATTCATCATACTACAAATATATATTTCCGAAACAAATTAAGATTCTACCCCCTAGCCTCAACAAAATCCTACGACTTTCTAAACCACTCATAAATAATTAACCTACCACAATAAATGAACTCGGTCTAATATATATGGTCGGAATTGTTCATGGTTTGCAAATATATGTTACTTCTTTTTCTTAGTCCAGTTCGATCAGGTTTGATCATTGTATACCTCATTTAAGAGGTTATCCCTCCCACACACAAATACCTACATTTAAAAAAAAATAACTTTACAATCATTACACAAACTTGTGATTGACTAACTAGCTATGACGACTCCGACCGCCCGACGAATGGGTGTTCACACAAACACAAAGAGCTAGATCGAGAAATGTAGATGGCACAAGATCTGCTTTGCTTGTTGGAGGAAGGCATTCCCATCCATCCACAACTCACACCGGGCCCTACAACTTAAACTACATCGTTATAGACTAAAACTACATCGTTTTATTCGTTTAAAGAGAAAATACATACAACAATCATTCCGGAATGGCTCAATCGGAAAGAACTTGTGGGTAGTACCCATAGGTTCCCGGTTCGAACCCCGAATGACCGCTCTTTATTTACCAAATTCAAGAAAATATATACAACAATTAATGACACAATGTTGAACTAAAATATTATCATTTTGAACTAAAACATTATAGTTTCGAGCAAAAATGTCATTGCTTTAAACTAAAACAATTATTGTTTTGAACTAAAATATAGTCGTTTAAATTAAAATATCATAGTTTTGATGTGCTAAACTTAGAAAAAAAATCTATCACAAATGAACTGAACAATTTGTACAAAATTACACCCCCTTCGATAAGTTTCTGGCTCCATCCTGGAGAAATGTAAATGCCACAAGATCTGCTATGCTTGTGGGATGAAGGCATTCCCATCCATCCACAACCCACACCGGGCCCTACAACTTAATTGGTGGCCCATGTTAACATGTGCACCACTCTTATCGGGTTTATTATTTGTATCAAGACACCAAATTGAGGAAGTGTTACAGTACGTTTCAAGTATTGTCGTTTGCGTACATATGTAACCACACAAATTTGAGAATTAAATTAATTGTGGCTACTTCTCAACCTTGCTTCATCGACAATTAATGGTAGTTCCTTAATTTCATAACTAGGAGACTAGCTACTGTAGCACATGGTTTTACAACGAACCAACGATTGAATAATACCGGCTTAGCTTAAGTCTAACATGATTCCAACAAAATCAAACTAAAACGCGCGCCCATCATATTTATATAATCGGTTTTTTATCTTATATTTTTAAAATATATGATAAGACCCTAAATTGAAAAAGATTATCTATTAAAAGGCAAGCGATCCTAAAAATCTATTTAAAAAAAGCTAAAATAATTTAAAAATTTTCAAATTTAAGGTCTTATTTTATGCCCAAATGACATAAGATAGAAAAATCGTTATATAATGTATATTATGCTAAATATTTTCCATCCTCAACGACATGATAGTTTTATGGAAAGTGCTAAATTGCCTACTTAGAGTATATAGTACTGTAACAAACAGTACAAGAGGTGAAGTCAAGTAAGTTCGGTCTCAAATCCATTAATTATTAATTATAAGATTTTAAATGAGAAAAAGGTGAGGCATTACTTAGTACAACCGGAAATCACCAGAAAACTCCGGTAAAGGTTTGTTCAATATCTTGAAAGGGTTTGAATAAAATCCCAAAATGATTTGATAAAATTTCTGTAAGAGATTAATAAAAATCTCAAAAGGGTTGGACCAAAATTCTGATAGGGCTTGATTAAGTTCCGAAAGGGCTACGATAAAATCCAGAAAGGGTTTTCAGGTGCGTTTGTACTTGGGTGGTTCTCGACTGCTTTTTTGGTTGGCCTCGACGATCCTTTTCTTAGTTGAGGGTCTGGTGTCTCGAAGTCAGGTCTATCCGGTCCTCCCTGTCACACCACCACCTGTCCCTGCACCTAACACCATCCAAATCCATAGTAAGAGTGGTATTTGTGAGATCACGAGATTGATTGTAATGTTCTCCTTGAGAGTTTCCATTTATTGATAAACATATATATAGGTTACAAAGGTATTGGGCCTTATTGGGCCTTTGGGCCCACTATACATGAGGAGACCTATGTAATCTATCAAACCCCCGCAGTCGAAACTAGAGGGGGCCGTACAATGAGACTGGAACGAAAATCAATGAACAACTGTCTAGGTAAATCCCTGGTGAATATATCAGCGTACTGATAAGAGGACGGGACATGTAGAACGCGGACATGTCCAATGGCAATCTTGTCCCTGACGAAGTGGAGATCAAGCTCAATGTGCTTCGTGCGTTGATGCTGGACTGGGTTGCTAGCCAGATAGACGGCGGATACGTTGTCAGTGTAGACTAGAGTGGCCTTCTGAAGAGGGCAACGGATCTCAAGCAGGAGATTGCGAAGCCAAGAGCACTCGGAGACAACGTTGGCAACACCTCTGTATTCTGTCTTAGCGCTGGAGCGAGACACGACAGACTTACGCTTGGCTGGCCATGACAAAAGGGTGTCGTTGAGGAAGACACAGTAACCAGACGTGGAACGACGTGTGTCAGGACAACCACCACAATCCGCATCAGTGTAAGCAACAAGATCAAGCTTAGAGGAAGGAGTGATCGTGGTGCCGAGCTCAAAGGTTCCGCTGATGTACCGAATGATCCGCTTCAAGGCCTGAAAGTGGAGTGACGAATCATGTATGTGTTCCTAAGAAAAGGAATTTGTCCATTTTTCGGGGTCTGGGTTCCCTGGGTGCATGCATGAACAAGCAGACCTGCTGAACGGCGTAACTGATATCAGGCCTGGTGAAAGTGAGATACTGAAGAGCACCAGCGAGGCTCCTATACAATGTCGGATCATCAACCAAAGGACCAGAATGAGCACTGAGCTTGTTGGATGTATCGACAGGGGTGGCGACTGGATTACAGTTGACCATCTTAGCCCGAGCGACAATCTCAGCAGCATACTTACTCTGTGAGAGAAACAGACCAGACGCATGAAGCTGAACAGCAACTCCGAAAAGTAGGACAACGGACCTAGATCAGACATGGCGAACTCCGCACTCAACTGTGAAATAATAGATATCCGAAGAGCATCAGAAGAGGCGGTGAGAATGATGTCATCGACATATAGTAACAGGAAGGCCAAGTCTGAGCCTCTACGATAGATAAACAGAGATGTATCCGAACGACTGCCTATGAAACCCAATCGTAGCAGATGAGAAGCAAAGCGCTGGAACCAAGCCTGCGGAGCATGTTTCAGACCATACAGAGAGCGCTTGAGGAGACAGACGTGCTTTGGACGATCAGTATCAGCAAACCCCGGCGGCTGAAACATGTAGACTGTCTCATTCAGATGGCCATGCAGAAAGGCGTTCTTGACATCTAACTGATGGATGGCCTAGTTGCGCGACAAAGCTAGACTCAATACCACTCGGATAGTGACAGGCTTGACCACAGCGCTGAACGTCTCATCACAATCAATACCTGTCTGCTGAGATCGACCGTTGACCACAAGACGGGCTTTGTAGCGCTCCAACGTCCCATCAGAGCGGAACTTGTGTCGGAAGATCCACATACAGCGAATGACGTTCGCCTCAGGAGGGCGAGGGACAAGAACCCAAGTACCATTCTTTGTAAGGGCCCTGTATTCGTCGAGCATAGCCGCCTGCCAATTCAGGTCAAGGAGGGCTGTTTTGTGGGAGGTGGGTATGGGGGAAAGGGAGGTCGGGGAGGCAGGGGGGATGGGGAGTCAGAAGGGACAGACGCAAGGGGGGCTGTGAGGCGGCGGGGAATGCCGCGGGCGCAGCAAGCCCGCAGCTCGTTGCATGGCCGCGGCCGCGGCATGATGTTGCGGCCGCCGCCAATAGGTTGGGCAATGGGAAGGGTGGGGTGCTTTGATGGGCTACGGCCGCAGCATCTTGCTGCGGCCGCGGCATAACAGCCTGGGGAGGGGTGGGCATATCGGATGTGAGGTTTTGGATGGCGGGACGATGGGTGGTGGTCATGGAGACAATCTGACGGGGTCGGAAGACACCGGAGACGCTGCGGGTGTGTGGTCTGGTAGGAGTTGGTGGTGGTGGTGGTGGCGGAGGTGGAGAGGCAGGAACACCGGGAGAGCTCGGGGGAAGAACAAAATAAGGGAATGATGACTCAGACTCTGACGGGGACACATGAGGTGTGGGAGATGCAAAGCGGAATCGCGATTCATCAAAAGTGACAGGACGAGATAGAATGATCTTGTGGGTCTTTATATCAAGGCAGAGGTAGCCACGATGATCAGACCGATAGCCAAGAAAGACACAAGGTGTGGAGCGTGGGTGAAGCTTGTGTGGGGCTGTAGATGACTGATTTGGGAAGCACAGGCACCCAAAGGTACGAAGGTGATCATACCTGGGCAACGTGCGATAAAGAGCCTGAGTTGGTGAGCGATGTTGGAGGGTGGTGGAAGGGAGAATGTTTAGGAGGTAGCACGTGGTGGCTAAGGCGTAAGGCCAATATAGAAGGGAAATGGATGCGTGGAAGAGGAGAGAGCGCATCATATTGGTAATGGTTCGGATGATTCGTTCGGCCTTGCCATTCTGTTGGGAGGTATAGGGGCAAGACAAGCGATAGGAGATCCCATTGGTATTGAAGAAAGTGTGAAATTCTTTGTTGTCAAATTCGCGATCATTGTCACATTGGAAACACTTGATAGAGGTGTGAAATTGTGTTTTGATGTAAGCATGGAATTTGTCAAAGATAGGAAACACTTGAGATTTAAAGTGAAAAGGGAAAACCCATAAGAAATGTGTATAATCATCCAGAAACAAAAGCTAATACTTATGACCCTCCATTCTAGGCACAGGAGATGTCCAAATATCACTATGAATAATATCAAAAGGCCGTTGAAAAAGAAGTCTGGCATTCTTGCCTAACTGACAAGAAGAACATAAACTAGAGCGAGGCTCTTTATTACATTGGACAAGACTCTTAGAACGAAGTAAATCTAAAACTGCAGGACTGGGATGACCAAGGCGTGCATGCCAAAGACTGGATGATGATGCCGAGAGGGCGGCTGGACTTGACGGGTTGGATGGTGAGGGCGACGACACAGGATAGAGCTCCCCAGTGCTATTACATCTCAGGCGAGTGACCCCCGTAGTAAGATCCTTCACAGAGAAACCAAACGGATCAAACACAAGAGAAACATTATTGTCAGTGGTGAACCGACGGACAGAGATAAGGTTTTTGACAAGTTTGGGGGCAACGAGGACGTTGTTGAGGTGTAATGGGTTGGTTGGGGTTGATAATGTGGTGTGGTCAATGCCCGAAGTAGCAAGGCGACCACCATTGCCGACGATAATAGAATGGGCAGGACCCTTAAAAGAAAGAGAAGAGAGAGTATTCGTCATATGAGAAGTGGCGCCAGTGTCCATGTGCCAAATGGAGTCAGGAGGTTCCAGCTGCATCGAAGAGAAGGCGTGATGCACATCAGTTGGAGTGTATGCCGGATCAGACGACGACGGGTAGGCCTGATACTCTGCGGGTCGAGGAGCAGGACCCAACAAGCCCGCTCTCTGCTGACGGTTTGGATACGGGGCTGGTGGGCGATACGACGGATGAGGGTAGCCGAAGGGCATCCAAGGAGGATACCCGGGGTTGGGGTACCAAGAGGGGCAAGAGAACTCGTGCTGCTGCGGCCGCCGCGTCCCCTGCCGCGGCCGCCGCCTCTCGCAGCTGGTTCTCTCGCAGCAGGTTGGTCGTTGTGGCGGTTGGTTTGCGGGGCATAGTATTCGTCGATGTCGCTTGACAAGACCAATGCCGTCTTGTCCTTGGAGGCTTCGGTGGTCTGATGGTGAAGGCGAGTCTCCTCCAGGATCAATTGAGACCAGGTCTTTTCGAATGTAGGGAGAGGTTCCGTCTGCTGGATATGAGTTGCAGCAGCATTGTATTCAGAGGGAAGACCCGAAAGTACCTGGAGGACCAGGCGGGTGGTGCTGGGTTTGGAGTCAACGGCGTCTAGTTGATCAGACAGGGTCTTGATGTATTGACAATAGGCGGAGATGGACGGAAAAGAGGAAAGCTTGCAACTTGAAAAGTCATGCTCAAGATAGACAGCACGGGTGGACTTGTTGTCTTGAAAGAGATTCTTTAGTTTCGTCCAAGCATCCAAGGCGGTGTCTTTGGGGTTGAGGTTGGTGGTCAATAGATCTTTTGAGATGGTGTTGAAGATCCATTGAAGGACAATGGTGTCGAGTTGAGCGAAGAGATCGTTGTCTTCACTTTCGGGGCGATTGACGGAGGAGTCAATGTGATGGAGGACTTTATGAGCCTTAACATGGGTCGTGAAGAGGTGCGACCACATGGTGTAGGAACTGGATTCGTGATCAATGATGACAGAGATGCAGTTTTTGATGTTGGAGATCATGAGGGCGGAGTGGAAGGGCGATTTGGTGGTAGGTGGGTCGGCCATTGCGACGAGAGGGAGAGAGAGTGTCGGCGGAAAAGAGGGGGAGGTGGGCGGCGCCGGTAGGGTGGCGGCAAGGGGGAGGGGCGGCAGCAAGGGGGGGAGGGTGGCGGCTAGGGTTTAGGGTTAGGAGAAAAAGAAGAATTAGGTTGTGAGGATTTTAGGCTATGATATCATGTGAGATCACAAGATTGATTGTAATATCCTCCTTGAGGGTTTCCATTCATTGATAAACATATATATAGGTTACAAAGGTATTGGGCCTTATTGGGCCTTTGAGCCCACTATACATGAGGAGACCTATGTAATCTATCATTCCGCCCAAACAAAAATTTTGACCTCTATGTCTCATCTCTCTCCCATTCCCACATCCCATAAAAAGTCCTCCCTTGACCCCAACCGGAGTGCGTCCATGTGTGACAAATATCATGCTCTTATTAGTAACGATATTTGGGTTCTTGTACCCCGCCCTCCCCAAGCCAACATAGTCTGTTGTATGTGGCTATTTCGCCATAAAATTCGTTTGGATGGCAACCTTGAGTGATACAAGGCCAGACTGGTTGCCAATGGAAACTCCCATTAGGTTGGGAATCATGGGATTGATCGCAATGACACCTGCAGCCCCATGGTTAAGCCAGCTACTATTCGAACTGTGTTACACCTTATTGTTTCGAGATCATGGCCCATCCATCAGCTCGACGTGAAGAACGCCTTTCTTTATGGCAATCTGAATGAGACAGTATACATGTTTTAGCCTCTGGATTTCGTTGATAGCACTAGACCATATCATGTGTGCCTCTTCAAGAAGTCATTGTATGGCCTCAAGCATGCTCATCAAGCGTGGTATCTTCGCTTTGCTACTTTCCTACTTCATATTGGATTTAGTAGTAGCAAGAGTGAATCTTCCCTCTTTATCTACCAACAAGGTAACCATCTGTTTATTTGTTGTTGTATGTTGATGATATCATTCTCACTGCGTCTACAGAGAGTGTCCATTCTTCTACCATTTAGAAACTACACAGGGAATTCGCCATGACTGATCTTGACCCTCTTAGCTATTTCCTGGGGATTAATGTCACCAGTTCTGCCTATGGTATGTTTTTTTTCTCAGGAGACATATGCTAAGGAGATTGTTTCCAAAGCCAATATGATGAACTGTAAGCTTGTCTCTGCTCCGGTTGACACCTCATCTAAGCTTGTTTAGGCGTCTCCGACCCCTCCTTCTCCGACCCCACTCTCTATTCCTCTAGCGGGTGTTTTACAATACTTGACATTTACCCGCCTTGACATTACCTATGCCGTTCAACAGGTGTGTCTATTTATGAAAGACCCGCGGGAATCACACTTTGCTGCTCTGAAGCGCATTATCAGATACATCCATGGCACCTCTGCTCTTGGCATTACTATCTAATCGTCATCCTCGTCGATCTTCATGATTGCCTACACAGATGTTGATTGGGGGGCTCCCTAGACAATCGTCGTTCCACATTCGGGTATTGTGTCTTTCTGAATGACTCTCTTTTTTCCTAGTCCTCTAAGCGAAAACAGGTTGTGTCCCAGTCTAGTTCTAAGGTTGAATACCTTGGAGTCGCCAATGTGGTTGCTGAATGCTTCTGGTTGTGGAACCTACTCCTTGAGCTCCACAGTCCATTACCTTGTGCTTCTATTGTTTACACAGAAAACGTCAGCGCGACATACCTGGCTCACAATCCTGTTCACTATCAGCGGACTAAACATGTGAAGATTGACACCCACTTTGTTCGTGAGAAGGTTGGGTTAGGCCAGGTTCGTGTCCTATATGTGCCATCGGCATACCAGTATGTCTGACATCTTCACAAAGGGTTTGCCACGTCTTTTGTTTTTAGATTCCGGATCAAGTCTCACTCTTTGGAACCCTTCTGTTTCAACTAAGGGGATATGATAACAACCATATATGTATATGTATGGACCCAAGTGCCTCGATGTAATTTACCATCTATGTAACCTATATATATTCAAATAAGATAAGTGGCAACCCTCAAGGGGGATTTATCCAATCTGACAGTTGGGGCTGTCAGAAGATGTCCAATACATTGGTGTACTCAAGCTTACGGTTACTGCTGTGGTGACTGGTTCTAGCACTTATTACAGGTCATGTTGGATCGGATTCGGAGGGTGGGAACTACTTGATCATGTCCATGAATAATAAAATCAAGAATGTGAAAATTGTGTGTCGCGTGGATATAGAATGATCTTTGGGAGATTTTGGAAGCCAAAAGTTAAGGAGAAGCTTGACCGTTGCTGTCCTTAATTGGAGGTGGCGACCAACGTGTGGAGTCCGGCGACGACGGGAGACAATAATAGCAAGACCATTGAACTTTAGTAGTATCAGTTAGATAACAATAGCAAGACCATACAGGCTAGGTCATAGATAAAACCAGAAACTTAAAGGCAATAGCAACAACAACTTTTTTCTTTACAAGATTCAACTCAGTTTAATTGGTCTATTATTGGAAAGGGCTTGCTAGTTGTTTATGTCGGTAAAGTGTTAGAACTAACGTGAGATTCGAACCCACATATCTCTGTCGAGACACATTTCTCTGTCAATTGATCTAAATGGCAAAATTTTAGATGAAAAAAATTCATATTAATATACTCCATCTGTTATAGATGCTCACAAGACAACAAATGTAACAAATTACTCTAAAAGTACATTATGCCTTTGCTTTAGCGCATTTCCTTTTCTTTTTTTTGCTATTTATTTGTGATGTTCTTATCTTATGGCCTGTTAGTGACTGAATATATTGTATCATTCATACATTGAAACACAAAACTGATTTTAGATGTGATCTAATATGGGATACACTTCTGTTGAACTTGAACATCATCAGCAACTTTTACCCAATCTTGCTAATTCAATTGTTGGTTTTTATACATCACTAATATACATTAAAATTTATTTCCTTAAATCCAATCAAACACCCTAAATCCATTCACAAAAATCTCAAATCACAATTTTATACTAGAAATCAGTAGATACACCCATATTGCACTCGATTCTAGTTAAATCCCAATCCAATCACAAAATCCTCAAAACCAAATCCCTGATCCCTAAATTTCATAAATTTAACGAAAAATAGAACGTGCACCATCTCATGAGAACCATCAATAGTTCCCATCGCCCACACTTGTTGATTTTATTGTTCACTCCTATTGTCACTCTGTCTCCTCTCTACATCTGATCGTCTCTTCTTATCATTCTCTGTGATATGCTACTATGGAGTATCGAGGGTGCCTGGGTGGGACAGTATAAGAGAGAAAAAGATTGAATTTTAATTTTGTTTAAACAAATTCCCTTTTGCTCGCTTGATTTAATGGAAACGAATTGATATAACGAGCAAGGGTACGAAGCAAAATCCTTATAAACTTCAAGGATACCACACGAAATAGGTCAAAGTTATGTACAATGCATGAATTATAACAAGGTATCTCGTGAAATTTCCGTCAAAAAAAAAAGGATTTGATTGCAACTAAAGTGTTTTTTATAGTTTCAAACTTTTCAATGCATTGAAACTAACTTCTTTTTTTTTTTGACCTAAGAATTCACAGTAGCAAACAAAGGATGATTTTTCGAATTCATTATAAAGTTGAACCTTTAATAATTTAGATTTCCCCAGATTCAGCAGTTCATCCACCAGGTATGTATTAATGTGATCTGAGTGGTTGGACTGAGACTTCTTTCTAAACTGATTTGCTTGGCGCTATTCTTAAAAGTTGGAAATCTCAAAAAATAACCAACAGTTTGTATAATACATCTCCATTTATCGGGTCAGAATTTCACAACTCCGCCAAAAATGAACGTCATAAACATTCAGATAGATGCCAGTAAACGTAATGAAAAATGAAGTGGTGGCATTAAATGATTCCAGTAAAATATCTCAAACAACATCTGGTACTCAGTAACTCATAATCCCTCCGATACAAAAGTGTCAAAAACTAATTCATGACGCAAAACCATGACCATAACACATCTGGCCACTTCAAAAACTGCAAGGTTACAACAGTAACAAACCAACCTACAAGTCTTGAAGCACGACATCGAGAATATAGGGACATCTACGAGTCTGCAATTGTGACCTCAACCTCAACACCAGGTTCAATGGTGATGGAGGTGATCTGCTTTACCACATCCGGGGAAGAGAAGAGATCAATCACCCTTTTGTGAACACGCAGCTCAAATCTATCCCAGGTGTTGGTTCCTGTAAAACACAAGGTAGTTTAGTAGATATTCCACTGTGCTTGATGGACATAATTCAGACATCAGAAGTTCAATTGAATACTATTCTCAGCCACATAATTAAGTTCCTTTAGTCCACCTAAAAATGAATATATAAGCCAATGAATACATCTTTATAGTACCCTGTATCAGGAAACATGTAGGCCTAGACATGCCCCGCAGCTTGTTAATACTAAACCTACCCCCTTCTTTTTTTCCAAAATAAAAAACCAAGCAAATCTAGAGTTCGAGCCAACAAAGAGTGTTTCAAAATAAGGGTATGCTTGAAGAGCCAAGCATTATGGCTTATAATGCTTGGGTGTTTTGAGTGGTCTTAAAGGTTGCACGTCTGGTGTTGTGACTGATGGCATGTTTGGAGAGCCATACCATCTGTCACGAAACAGACGTGCAACCTTCAAGACCACGCTCAAACACCAAAGACTGCCCAATCATTTGTCAACTCAAAGGAATACATACTAACAGGCACTAATGCAGAAATGTAGAAAACTGCAAATCGGATACGAGAATAGTCAAAATTCTATCAAAGAGAAAAAAGTTCAAGGCAGAAAGAGCTTCATACCTTCACCACAGGGAGACTTCCTGGTGGTAATGTGAAGAACCTTGGTAGGCATTCTGACTGGTCCCTTGACCCTCAAGTGCTTTTCCTTTGCCCCACGAACCAAATCAGTACACACTATGATCAAACAAGCATCAAAGCAAATGAAGTTAACTTTTGGCTCCCAAGCTGTTTCAAATCGTTAAGACATCAGAAATGAACATAAAAAGCACACTGTGGGGATAGGAAGGTCCCTCTTACTATACCTATTTAAACAGACAGTTCAACACATGAAAATTACTATGAACAAAAGGTACATTCTCTTATATCCAAGAACAAGAGAATGGAAGTTCATATTTAAAAAATTTAGACCCTCCTTGATTTCATGTCCATAACCAATTTGAACAAATATATAAGCCTATCAATGATAAACTTCGTTGAGGGGGAAGGGGTATGCAAAATACCAAAATGACAATGAATGAACTATGAACTAATTAAGACAGAACAACAACAAATATGTTTCCACTATAACAACCTAATTTACAGGAGATCAAACAACTCTGCATCCATCCTGCATTTACATATTAAAAATCAATCATCCAGTCTACGACTAGAAAAGGTGTGACTGTAGCTCAAATTACCAGATCTACAATTTGACAACCTAAAATCTATCCGTAGCTGATCAAACAATAGAGAAAGAACATAAAAATAGAACTGAAAATACCTTTCTCGAGGTTCTTGACATGCTTGGAGGAGAGAGTGATCCTGATCTTGTGAATCTGCTCCTGCGACTCCTCAAGCCCCAACTTCGCCGGCTTCACTGCGTACGCCGCCATCGCTGATTAGGTCCCGAAATTCTACCTCTGGATTCACGGCGACAAAAGAAGAAGAATCAGAAACTATCGCAAATTACGTGAACGATAAACAAAATCAAATTTGAGCACGAAATCCATGAATAGAACATAGTCGAAATGAAGCGGTTGAAAAGGAGAAATGGAGAGACAGACGGAAGAGATAACAGTGGAGATCGGCGACGGGAGAGAAATGCAAATGCAATGGGAGCGACTTCGGCCTCAAAAGCATTCGCTAGGGTTCTTTTAGAGTGCGCGCATTCGCTAGGGTTTTAACGGAAACGGGTCACCCGGGTCGTGCAGATTCGGGTGGGCCAATACCAAAATTAAAGATTCAAATGGGCTAATTTCGCTACAACTTTTGCTGCTTAAATTTGCTTGTGTTTGAATTACAAGGTTTATGCTTAGAAGGTACAAATTTTGGAAAGGAAAAGAGAAAGAAAATAAATATAGTTCATTTATATATATTGTTAAAAAAAATTAAATTATTATCATCTTATTTCAACTTTTGATACAAAATTGGTTTTATTTCCTTCCTTTTCAATCCCTCATTTGAATAAGGGTAAATGGGTAATCGTATCCCCTATACTTCTCTAATCATTATTCCCTATTTTTTTCATACAAAAAATAGTATTATTTTCTCATTTAGATATATTTTCTCATACAAATTGTTTTTCCATTCCGTTTACCTTAGAGCATCTTTAACAATGATACTCAAAATGAGTATCATAACTTGCTTTTTGACATTTCTCTTTCATCCACCTCATTTTAATATTTGGTACTCCACAACCATGATACTTTATATGCGTATCTTATTTCACTTTTTGGATCAAAATTCTTTTTTTTTTTGCCAAAATTATAAACTTTTTGTATATAACTTACATTTTATTTTAAATATTTAATATTTAGTAAAATAATATAGGTAGGAAAAAATATTACGAACAAAAAAAACAACATTTTTTTTCAATAACTAACAAGAAATAACTAACAAAAAAACAACACTTTTTCAATAACTAAAAATTAAAATTAAAAAGTACACATTTTATCTCAGTTACCCGCTCCAAACCGTTGCCAAATATTCTCCACCAAATCAGACTTTAGACGATTATTTTTAGCTCTATCTTGAATACTAGTACGCTTTTCAATATATTTATTCATATCATTGTTTCTTAATCTTGAGTACCTCCACCTTACTAAATTCTCGGTAGTTCCCTCGATGTCATCCCATTGTGATGGATCATGATAATTTTGATACGTGTTGCGCTCATCTTCTATACTATCATGTTGTGCAATATGATACATGCTCTCATTATTTTTCCAATAAAAGAAGCATCCCATATGTTGCATGGGTCACGAACGATTGCAAATCGAGCTTGTAGAACACCAAAAGCTCGCTTCACATCTTTCCTTGCAGATTCTTGATGTTGAGCAAACAATTGTGACTTCGGATCTTGAGGGAGGCTGATTGATTGAATAAAGGTAGCCCACGGTGGGTATATTCCATCTGTAAGGTAATATCCCATATTATACTCACGATCGTTCACACTAAAATGAACCAGGGGGGGCTCTTTCTTCAAGCACATCATCGAATACATGAGATCGATTGCATGTGCCCGGTGTTCCGAAAAATGAATGCCAGAACCAAAGATCATATGATGCCACAGCTTCAGGGATAATTGTTGGTTTTTTCTTGTGCCTGCCAGCGAACTGTCCTTGCCAAGCAACTGGACAATTTTTCCACTCTCAATGCATGCAATCAATGCTCCCCAACATTCCAGGAAACCCTCTTTCCTCTCCAACATAGAGTAATCTTCGCAAATCTTCTTCAGTTGGACTTCGCAAATATGTTTCCCCAAAAATGGATATTATTCCGCACACGAACTCCTTCAAGCATTGCCTCGTTGTAGCTTCACCGATACGAAGGTACTCGTCAACGGTGTGAAATGCCACTCCATAGGATAACACGCGAAGAGAAGCAGTGCACTTCACCAATCCTAATATGCTTAGCCTCCCCGTAGCATCAGGCCTGGACTTGAAGTATGACACTTCATTTTGTAAACAATTCAGAATACGAAGAAAGACGTGTCTCCGCATTCTAAATCTCCGCCTGAACTGGACATCTGTATATGTTGGGCGGTCGCCAAAGTAATCTGCGAATAATTTATCATGCTCAATCTCTCGTTGTCTGTCCACGTACGTTCTCTTACAAGAATGTTGTGAACTTTCAACATGATTTTGGACATAAACTTGCTTCAATAAGCAAAGTTTTGCACTTCTACTACGTTGATGGGATTGTAGTACTAAAAGCTCCATGGATTTTTTTAATTGATCTTCACTCTCATCACTTGATATTTTTTCACTCTCATCACTCGACATTTTTTCACTATGATCACTCGATATTTTTCAACTCTGAAATTGTGTGTAGTGGAATGGTATGAATAAAACACAACTTCAATTCCTATATATATGGAGTAAGAACCTACCTCACCATAAATGTATAGCTTTATGCTAACCTATGCATGTCAAGCTTTGTGTCCACCCATGCATGTCAAGTGTTATGTCCACTTATGCATGTCAAGCTTTGTGTCCACCCATGCATGTCAAATGTTATATGTCCACTTATGCATGTCAAACTTTATGTCCACCCATGCATGTCATGTTTTATGTCCACTTATGCATGTCAAGCTTTGTGTCCACCCATGCATGCCAAGTTTTGTGTCCACCAATATGCATGCATCCTTACCTTGTATAAATGTAGTAGAGAGTAGTATTTGTACATACACCAACATCCCTCTCCTCCCTTTAATTCCATCATATTACTCTATTCCATCACACTAGCCATGAACCCCAACAACCGCCCTCTATTTGACAACCCATTTGACAACCCATTCGTTGGAAATAGGTCGTGGACCAATTTTATTGTCGGTAATTACAATAGAAATGATAATACGGGATATATTCCTATGCTTTATCCAAATTTCATACCCCCTAGACCATCCACTCCACAATCAATCCCTTTGTCCGTCCAATTGGTAAAAAGGCTGCAAAGTGTGTGAGTAAGACGAAGGGTAAGGGTAAAGCTAAAATGAATGATATGCATGTTCCACTTCTTCAAAAATTTGATGGACTTGAAGAATCTGAAAATCAAGCAAGGTTGTCGTTGAAATCGGTGGCAACGAAGAATGTGGATAATTCCATAATACAATTAGATATTAGACGAATTCGAATGCTTGAAAAGCTCATGAGCAAGAGTAATCAAACTCCCATTGAAGAAAAATATATGGAGAGCTTTATGAAGGCAGATCTTGAGAACTTGAATATGTCCGATGATTAGTATGTTGTATTACTCGTGGAATCTTATCTCTTTCGCATTTCTATATTACATTATGTGTGTTTTCATATTCTATGTATTTTTTTAATTTGTGTTTTTAAATCGGTGTGTAATGAATTTGAATCATATGTTCCCGTATTTCTATATATTACATTATGCATGTTTTTATACTCGTTGTTTAATACTCCGTATGTTGAATCGGTTTAACTACGACAAATTTTATAAAATGTCTAAGTTATTTTATTTTTTGCCGATACAAATTTTTTATATAAAAAAAAGATGAGCGGCATTCATCTGTCAACGCCAATTTTTCTAATAAAAAAAAGAGACAAGCAGTGTTTAATAAAAAAAAAACACTACATGCCTTCATTGTGTGGTATTCATCTCTTCAACCGGCATTTTCAACGACAATTTTTTTTTTGAAGTAAAAAATAAATGGGCCCACAATTAAAGTTGATTGGGTAAAATTGTATGGTATTTGTCAGATTGAGTATCATGTTCAAGATACTTTGACTACTTTTTTCTTTTGGGTTCTTTAAAAATTTTGACTTTTTCTTTATATTTAATTGCTATGGTACTCCAAGTACCACTAATAAAGATACTCTTATATGTTTATACCAAACGAGCCCACATAAACATAAACACTTTGAAAGTGTTTGTTTAACTAAATTTTTATGCATTTCAAATAATATGAATTTAAAATAAAATATTGTGTACATTGTATAAAGATTATATAAATCAAATACAGTACTTAATATTGTGTTAAGTTTGTAATTACCTTATAAACTTAATACAATTAATTTACACAATTAATAAGGTATTTTATTTTAAAATTACATTATTTAAAATATCTTATAACTTTTTTTTAACTAAACATTTTACAAGTTATTATGCTTATAAGTATAATGCATGGGAATCCAAATATATCGTAACTGCAATTACGAAATGGATTAAGACTAACTCCAATGGTATGGTGCAAATGCTTAAATATGCACATTTTAATGCAAACTGTGCTGCAATGATTATTTTTTATTTGCACACTCCATGCCTCTTTAAGTAAGTCGGAATTTTCTTTACTCGCTACAACATGGTGGTGTTCTTGGTAACGCCTCCGCCATAAGGGGGGATTGTCCCCTAGTAGCATTACCACCAATGCTGATGGGATCACCTTCCCAATTCTTGATGATGAAACCAAAAGCGTTGTTCGATGCTGATATGAATGATCCGTCAAAGTTTAGTTTGTATTTGCCGACAAACGACTTCCTCCAGCGGTAGGCCTTTTTAGTGGTTTTGGTGAGGCCCTTTTCCCGATTCTGTTTTGTCAAGCCCTCTTTTTAAGTTGCACTCCATCTGCTTTCTCTTTTCCAGTTTTCTATATTATCCATGATCATTTTCTTGAGGCCCTCTGACGAGGGGATTTTTTCATTTCTGAAAATGGTTTGATTCCTAACAAACCATATCGTCCACCATCTAATTGCTATGTTTTGTCTCCTCCATTGGAAGAGTAGATCCTAAGATGTGTAGAATTTGGTCCATGTCTCCGTTCTTGGATAGAATCATATGGACTCTTTAAGATATTTCTTCTGGGAATTGATGTTGGAAATTATTGACGGGGCATTCTACAAATAGGTGAATATCATCTTCCTTAAATTGATTGCAAAGGATACATGTGTTTGGCACAACAATCCCTCTTGGGATAAGCGGGTAGACGTGGCAAGCTCTTTTTGTTTTATTTTCCATATAAAATTTTTCACTTTTGGAGGCGCATCAGGTCTCCAAATCCACGATAATTCATCCGTTGTTCTTTTTGATGTATGTGAGATTAATTTGTATGCACTTGATGTAGTAAACCATCCTTTTTTGGCGGGCCACCAATATAGTTTGTCTTTGAAAAGGGTGATTGGAAGGGGGATTTTCAATATTTCCTCTGTTATAGGTCCTGGGAGAACGGATAGAAGCTTCTCCCTCCACCATTGCCCACCTATAATAAACTCTGAGAGTCTATTTTATTCAGAAGAGGTGTTGTTGTTACCCAATTGTCTGTCCAGAACTTAATTGATTTCCCATCCCTGACTAACCAAATGAGCCCCGATTTAAATTTTGGAATCAGAGTCCAAGATGCACTACCTTTTACAGAGTAGGTAAGTATTTGTATTGTATGATTTTGACCCAATAATTCTCCAGTTCTGCCAGAATTTTCCATATGAGTTTTAGTTTGAGTGCTTCGTTCATTTTTCTGGTTTTCCTTATTCCCAATCCTTCCTCCGCTTTTGATTTACATATTTTATCCCAGCCGCTTTTGATTTACATATTTTATCCCAGCCGATGAGCGGACTATGTTGTGCATCTTTGTTCCACAAGAAAGTTCTATTAATTTGATCTAGTTGATTATGGATTGACACCGGAAACATGAAACTCTGCATTGAGTATAAAGGTTTTTATAAAGAGTAAATAGCATGCAATATACCACTTTTCTTAGCCATTGGCAAAACTAACACCCCCTCTAAAAAATTGCAAAAGTAGCAAATGGTCCTTAAAAATTGCAAAATATAACCGGTTTTCACATGTTGTAGAAGGTAAAGAAGTTGTCAGGGAAGGCGCTAGAGGAGGCCGGTGGAGAAGACGATAGAGATGTCGAACGATCGAGGCCAGATGTAGGAGTCATCGCGAGTGAGCAGCTTGCGAAGGAGGATTGCGGACATAGCACGACCTTTCTGGTGGGGCGAGACTTGAAGAATATGAGAGAGTTTAAGAGAAAGAGAATCGGGATTGGTTTGCTTATAGAGATTGAAGAGCAATTCAGCCTCAGATCGAAGGTTATTGGAGGTGGACATCAAATGCAAAGTTAGGGTTTCGAAGGGGCCTGCATTGGGGCCGAGGATTGCAGCCAATTGCGCCTGTTGAATCTGAGTAGGAGGGGATGGCTCCATGGCTGCGACCGAGGGTGGGAAACTAGGGTTTTCAGGGAGGATGAAGAAGACGGTGATGATTGGGTTTTCTTCTTCAGAGCATCCACAACCCTCGCTACTGTAATGTGTGAGAGAGAGGGGTTGGATTTGCGAAGTTGCCGGAGCGGTTATCGCGATGCCCGAGGCTGAAGAAATTGGCGAGGGAGGTTGAAAATTTTGCAATGTCACGCAACTTTTACTGTCATACATTTTTTTTGTCACACATTTTTTCTTTACTAGCACACATTTTTTCTTTACCGGCACGGATTTTGTCTTTATTGGCACGTATTTTGCAGTTACTGAAACGTGTTTGAATAACATGTAACCTTTTAGTGTACACACTTGTATCTCAGGTATAAAAATAAGTGACCCATAGTTAGAACTAAAGGAGGGAAGGTCATGCCGACGCCGTCGAGCAAGCTTGGAAAAACCAACCGTTTCTCCAAGATTAGGAGGGTCAACCATTTTTCCAAGATGGTGCTCCTTCGCTATATGGACTACGCCCTTGCTGCTGCAGATTGGAAGAGGCTCCTAGATAGACCCCTTGGGGGAATGTGCTTGTTTGTTGATTGTTTTAGGTCTGCAGGTTTTTGGTTGTGGTAGAACTTGTACATTTGCTCGCTTTTGATGATTTTAGAACTCGTAAGAAACTCCATATTGTTGTTTTTATAACTATAGGAGTATGTTGGCTTTAGTTGATTTTATGACTCATAAAGATCTGGCCTTGATTGTTCAATTTGGACTTTGCTCGCTTTTTGTTGTTTTAGGACTACACTGTCATACATTTTTGGAATGAGGGAAATTGATATTGTCACGCAACTTTTACTGTCATACATTTTTTTTGTCACACATTTTTTCTTTCCTGGCACACATTTTTTCTTTATTGGCACGTATTTTTTCTTTATTGGCATGGATTTTGCAGTTACTGAAACTTATTTTAGCAACATGTAACCTTTAGTGTACACACTTGTATCTCCTGCATCTCCAACATGTAAACTTATTTTGCAGCTACTAAAACTTTCTTTACTGGCACGTATTTTTTTCTTTCCGGTTTTGCACCTCCTGCATCTCATCATCGGACGATATTTTCCAAAGCCCATTGATGATAAAATTAAGATAATAGTTATTGTTATATTCGGACTTGAGTTTATCTGTTAGAGTCAAAAGAGTTGGCACGAGATATCCCTATACTGGCACATAAATGGGCGTTAGTGGCACGAAGAACGTATTCACTAACACGTAAGTCCTGTATTTATCTTTCTGTCCATGAAATAATCTTACTTTGATTTTTTTTTCCATAAACATATATAAAGTGGGTGTCTATAGATAGATAAAATTAAATTAAGTTCAAAAATAATTTTATTTTTAAATTTTAACAAATAAAAATGGCTGAAAATTAGTTTAAACAATTAAAATTTAAAACTCCCTCCCCCCTCCCCCCTCTCTCTTCAACTTTCTGTATACTCCATGTCAGTGCTATTTTTGCCAAAGTTATCCAAAAGTGGTATATTTGTGCAATTTTTCCTTTTATAAATTTGAAAGTTATGTTGATTTTATACGAAACTAGATTAGTGCCCGCACGATTGTGCGGATTCTTTTTATATAATAATTTTATACATATGTAAAACTTTTATATAAGTTAAAAAACAATTATCAAGGATTCTTATCACTTTTATAAATTCATTTTAAAATTTAAATAAATTTCATATTAACACCCGTTCAACTAATGATTTTTCTTTACTATAGTTGCATTAATTGAATAATATATTATAAATTACAAAATCTATTATATATCTTTCACAACTAAACTAAAAAGAACTAATTATTTATATTCATAAATGTAATAAAGTAATTTATTACTTGACTTATTATTATCTATAGATTATACTACACACACATATATAACCTTCATTGTCATCATTTAAATGAGAATAATTGATTAAAGTAAATATAATCAAATTATAACAAAGTAATTTATCAAATAGATCTAATCGTTATTTATATATTATCCCATGAATCAAAACTATAAAAGATGAAAAGATTATTTGTTTTTATTGAAAAAAATAACTTAAAAAGAAAATCAATCGGTTAAGATTTAGAAAAATGAAATAATTAATTAATTACTTATTTAAATAAGTATTTTATAATAAATATTAATTTATTTAAATAATAAAAATATTTAATTAATTAACTAACAATCCTATATTAAAGGAGAAGCCGCCACATGTCGTAGACGACTTCTCCTTTAGTATTATACTATTGATATTGATACTATTAGCCTTGAAAGTAACAAAAATTTAAAGTGTTTTTATAAATTTGTGAAAAGGCGATTTCCTTGGTTGATAAGGCGTACTATAGCACTACGCTAGTCCCATCGCTTTTCATCACCTCTAGCTACTTAAACACTGGTCATAACCTTTAAATATAAAGTTTAGCATAATCTTCAAAGTTCAAATGTATTACCTGATAACAAATGCATAAGATTCAATTGGCATACTTCAGCAGGAACAGTAAATCTGATGGGAAATTTTTACTAGCCAACAAAACAAGCCAAACGGAATCATCATATGTAATTCGCAAAACAACATAAAACACCTAGCTTCAAAAACATGACATCCAACACAGCCTCATAGCAACCCACAATCTAACTTTGGCATAATTTAAGTTTGCTTGATCATCAGACTGATTGCCTTGTCTTATGCCACAAGAGTGCTCGCAGTTGTAGACTCGCTGCATCCATATTCAATCAAGTTACAAGCTACAAAATCAAGAATAATATTCAAACTGAAGGAGGCAGGGGAGATAAAGAAGACGTACTATTTCCAGACTGGTGGGAGTTTCTTGGTCTTCTTGTAGTAGCGGGCAAGGCGGTGGATCCTGCTCTCAACAAGAATCAACCTAAATTTGGAATCCTTGTCCTTCCTGTTCCTCTCCAAGTGCTTCCGGATGGCAACTGCCTTCTTGATAAGGTGGTAAAGGTCCTCGGGAATTTCAGGTGCAAGACCTAGATTTCAAGAAAGCAATTCATAAAATCAATGGAGCAGAACCGACAAATTCTCAATTTCTTAAAATACACATATATTACATTAGAGATGCCGAGTAAGTTTAAGCTTAGGAATCAAGAATCAATGGGGTTGCCGGGTTTTGCTTGAAAATAACTCAACACTGAGTCACTACAATATATCGAGCAAATGGGGCAAATATCAAGCATTACATTTATGCAGAATGCAAATAGCACCATTCCAACATCAAAGCCAATTTCATGTTATGCTTGAGGATAAGGCTTGATACTAAAAGAACCATAATTTAGGAACCTTTGAACAAGACCATACTTCGTAAAATCAATTGTTGCAAAAAAAGTCTTAAATCAGCAAAGGATATACAGAAGAAATGAGGACGCATCAGTGTTGAGTGGTCAAGTCAACCATTCAAATAATCAAATCTATCAGACAATGAAAAGCCTCTCTCTCTGTCAATTTATCCATAAGTAAATTACACAATTCTCCAAAATTAATGAAAAACGAATTGAAAACAATTTTCAATTTATAGTGATCAGCATAGGCACAATGGAAAGGATCAATTCCTTACAGAAGCACATTATATAAAAGTAAATTCCCTCAGAAAGGATAGACCATCAATGAACCATGTGACAATCTACAAGAATCTTTTCACTTACTAATTACAATCAACAAAGAACTGCAATCGACAAACTATCTTTAAACACCTAGTCTTGAAAATTGAAAAATATGCATAGCTCTTAACAATTGCCCACTAAATTCCAAGAGAGGTGTACACAACATGTGCAAACAACTCATTCCTCATTTAAATTCACTTGATCACTACACCATATAGATAATCAACAAAAGAATTGTAATCCACAAACTGTCTTCAAATATCTAACCATGAAAATTAAAAATTACGCTCAGCCATTAGCAATTTCCCACCAAATTGCAAGAGAGATGCTACCAGAACACATACAAACAGCTCAATCATCATTTAAATTACTTGATCACCACACTATTTAGGCATCCGTGCAACAAGCTGAAGCTCCATTTTTTGTGCAAAATAACAAGCCAAACTACCATTTTTCACGTAGCACATGCTCAGACGACATGTTCACAATTCAAATACAGTCGTTCACTTCAATTGTAAACTTCGCAATCTAAAAACAAACACACAAAGGGCGAGCAAATAAAAAAAGCATACCATGCGCCTTGAGGATGCGGAGGATCTTGTTACCAGTAACGCTCCTGACCTGAGCAATACCATGAGAGTCCCTCAGAATCACACCAATCTGAGACGGCGTAAGCCCCTTCTTCGCGAATTTGCAAATGTTGTCCTCAACCTGCAAATGTTTCAAATTATCAAAACCAAAAAGATCGATTCCAAAAGAAACCACCAATCCGCAAGGATATTAGAAAGAAAACAGCTATAAATTGAAACTCACATCTTGTGAAGAGATCTTCAACCAACTAGGTGGGGTGCGCTTGTAGGGAAGGGCGGAAGCCGAGATACCTTTTCTGAGATCAACAAATAAACAACTCTTTAGGTGAGAAATCGGTAGGAAGGGGAATGGAGAAAGAAAGAGACGTAGATAGGGGAGAGAGACCCTCTGCTGTGCATACGACCCATGGCGACGGCGGATTGGCTTCACTGTCTACCTCTGCCTGCGAGTGTGCAACGCAAAAGCCAGGAACCCTAGAAAGCGAACAACAACCTCTAGTTGGGGAAGATGATTAGGGTTTTATATTTTGGGTGGGTTTTGCAATTGCATCCTTAGGGTTTCCAGTTTGGACTTGGACTGGGCATCTTTTGCACTTCACCTCGTTACAAGCCCAAGGACAAATTAAATTTAGAGTATTTTTACTTCAATTTTTACCCTTTTTTTTCTTCATGTGGTGTTCCTAATCAACTTTTCAATGGGACCTGAAGCCTGGGAGATCGAGATTCTGATTTCGGATGCTCTACTTCTCCTCGGTTCCTTCGAGAGGGTCTCCGTTACTCACGTCTTCAGAGAGACCAACAGGGCGGTCGATCGACTTTCACACTTGGCTTTGTATTCTGTCTCGTCCTCTTGGAGCTCCGACCTAGAGTTTCGGACTCTCGTCCGCAAGGACGCTCTTGGGTGGTGGTACAACCGGTTTTGACACATCCCAAACTCTCGCCTTGTATAAAAAAAAAATCAAATTATCAATTTATGTGTCCTAATAAGGCTAATCCACAGAAATATATTAATATAATAGTATAAATTTATACTCCATCCGTTCGAAAATAAACGATGTTTGACTTTTGTGCACGTAGTCTTAGGAGCTAAAAACTATATAAAATCTTATTTATTTTAATTAACTTTTTTCATAATTTAATATTAATTCACAAACTGACTTTTGTCCAGTTTTTTTTCCATATGTGTTCCTCAATTTCTATACGGGTGATGATTTTGTTGTGATATGATGAGTTCACGTCGTTTCTCCTTGTTTAGTTTTTATTTTGTTGTCTTGTGATGTCTCATAACGGTCAGTCCGTCTACCCATCCATCGACATCTCGATTTACTAAGCAATGATTTGTCTAGTTATTTTGAAATTTTAACTTTTAAGTTAATTGGTTGAAAATCCTAAAATAACACCCAACAAAGATTTGAATAAATTGTTTAATAGGCCGATAACCCCTTTAATTAAGACAAAGCCTAAGCATTGAGGAATAGTAAGATCTCGATTGAAAGACTATTGACTTTTTTTTTTAATTAGGAAAAAATTCGGGCGAACGAGCTCTACCCGACAACATTCTTTTGGATGAGGTCTAAAATATCTATATCGTTGTGAATATCGACACCTCAAACAAAGTGGTAAAGGTGTACAATCTTATCAGCCACTCTATTGGCCGGCTAAACGGGGAACATGAAAAAAGGAAACTTCTTTCAAATTCGATAGTAGAATCATAAATATAATCTATATATAACTTTAATTTAGAAGACTTTGCTTACGTGTCAATCTTAGAGGAGTTTTAGGAATATTGACCAATTATGTTTTTTCCTTGATTTTTTTATTTCTCCTTTTCTCTTTTTTTCCATTAAAGTTTTTTAATCCTCCATTCTCTTTTATTCTTAACATATTTAATAACAATCTATATATAACCTTAATTTAGAAGACTTTGCTTACGTGTCAATCTTAGAGGAGTTTTAGGAATATTGACCAATTATGTTTTTTCCTTGATTTTTTTATTTCTCCTTTTCTCTTTTTTTCCATTAAAGTTTTTTAATCCTCCATTCTCTTTTTATTCTTAACATATTTAATAACAATTGGGCTTAATTCAAAACATTGAATTCAATCTAATATAACCATTAGGCTTAACTCACATTTATGTACTAACTATTGAGCTTAATTCAAAACATTGAATATAATTATTAGTTATGACACATCACATTTAAATGCATGATTCAGATTTCAAAATTTCTAACAAAGTTACAATGATATTGATATTATTATTACCGAGTGATTTAAAATATCTACATTTATGTATTATACTTTAGACGAGATATAAAAAAAAATTCAGAATTATAAGATACATTTATGGTAAAGTTTTTTTTATTTTAACTTTTATTAGTATTTTATTATATATTTATATATATTATTAATATTTTAGTTTTAAAAAACCGCGCCATGGCGCGGGAATTATACTAGTTTTTGTTTATTTAATAAATTATAGAGTCACGTCCATTGTGTATGTCACATGTGTGTCAAAATATTTATAGGGTAAATTACACATAACCACCCCTAAATTAGGTTAATTTTCACATAACCACCCATAAAATTATAAATTACATAAAACCACTCATAAATTATACTCCCTCCGTCTAGAAAAACAAGTCGTTTTAGACTAGTTGAGTTGTATCAAAATACATGTCGTTTTAGATTTTCTAGGTAGGGGTAGTAATGATTTGTATTGGTTTTTGTGTTGTTGACTTTTTAAAAGAGTTTGATTGGTTAAAAAATATAGTGGGTATTTAAAAACAATAAAATTAATTGAAAAAAGTTAGTGGAATGATGATGTTTATTGATGGGTGAGTGTTTTATTAAAACTAGTGTACAATGCTAAAATGACTTGTTTTTCGAGACGGAGGGAGTATTTGTTTTCAAAAGACCACCCATTTGTTAAATGTCCATTTGTAAAAAGGAAAATGCCCCCATATCTTAGTTTTTAAAAGTAATCATTTGGATTTTTAAAAGTAATAATTTGGGGTTTTCTAATTATTCCCTCCATTCGACATAAAATATTCATGCACGCTTTTTTAGGAAGATAAAAATTGCTTAAAATATTCATCTTTTTATCATTTTTTTTTATAATTTCATAGTTACAGTAAATAAGTATGAAATTGTTATTTTTTTATATATAAAAAATGGATCTTTTATACTCTCTCTGTTTCCAAATAAGTGACTTTTACAAGTCAAACACGTATTTCTAGGAGGGTAAAAATTGTAAAAATTATTAAAATTTTAATTATTTTTTAATAATATTATACTTATTATTAATAAGTATGCGTTTATCAAAAAATTATTAAAAAAAATTAATATTTTATATTTTTTTATCACCTTAAAATACGTGTATGAATATTGAATAGTAAAAAGTCACTTATTTAGAAACGGAGGAATTATAGTTTTATTTTCCTAAAAACGCGTGTAAATTTGATGCATATATATTTGTTCGGGAATTTACATATGTTGTAAAAAATTTAAATTCTTTTTTTTTCAAAGTGAAATGACAAATTAAATAGGAAAATACTTATCATTAAAAAGCCCCTTTTGACCAACTATTAGATAAGCACCCACCAATATGCTATCCATTTTCTTCCCAAACTCATCATTAAAAAGCCCCAAAAAACCTTAGCCTTCAAACACTGTCATCTCACCCTATATTGGGTTCCAATTTGTGAAATATATTGTCCAAAACTCAATTCTACTCCCAAATCTATCAAACTCACAACCAATCTCAATTCTACTCCCAAATTGCCTCCTTGCACTTGTCGCTCCTTACCCTCGGCGGTGTGGGTTTGGGCTAGTTCCGCCGTTGACTTGTCCACTCCAATCATCGAACCCTCTTCTTACACCGCCCTCTCCCTCACCGTCGGCGACCTCATGGTCCTCGATTGCACCTTCCTTGTCTAACCCTAAACCTCGGGCCCCTTTTGACCTTAATCGGTCTTAGTCGGCCTCGATTGAACTCAATCAGCCTCAATCCGAATCCACCCCCAAATTTAATCTCGGGCCCCTATCGGCCTCCTTGGTGGCTGTCCTGGGCGCCGAGACTGCCGTTCGGGGCGCTCCTTCCGCCGGAGTTGGCCTGCTCTCCATCACTGCATTCACATCCTCTCCCCTCGCATCGGCCTGGCCATTCCCTTGCCTTGGACTGACCATACCCTCGCCTCGGCCTTCACCGCTTCAATTTCGCCGTTGGCCGCTTCGACCCTTCCTGGGTTCTGCATGGCTGACTGCCTTTGGCGTGTAGGAGTCTTTTTTTCTCTTGCACGTCAAGATTGAGGTTAAAAAATAAAAAAATAAAAAATCATCTAAACCCAAATCGGAGTGTCAAGTTGTCAACCTCACAAACGGAGCCATTAAGCTTCAACCTCAATCACAACTCCTCGTTGGGCCCAAGTTCTTCTTTTTACATTTGTTTTGGGCCTAAAATCAGGTTTAATCCCCGTCAAAACCGAATAATGTTAATTTATAATCCTTTGATATAATGAATCTATTTACTAACCTTCTCAGAGATTTGCTCCGACTTTTTCTAGAGTTTATGTATGCTTATTGCTAGCGGTGGTATTTTATTGAGCTTTGTGGTCTTTCTTCTGCAACCGCGTGAGAGGTCGTGTACGTGATCGAGATCTGATGGCTCGTTATCGACCGAGTCCAAATCTGAGGTCTCCACTTTTGTTCCCCAGGGTGCCCCTGTGTTGCCTCTACCAACCGTCAGGAGTGTTGACGCACATTGTCCCGGTTCCAACACCGTTCGCCTTCGTTAGTTCTGGGCTTCTTACTCTAGTTTGTTTGTGATACTCGGTCTCTGTTGTTTGGTCTTGTATTTTTCGTTTCTTTTCATTACGGTTTGTCCGTAGCCGATCTTTCGGCCTCTCGACTCACCGGGCATGTCCGGTAGTCGAATTCTTTTCGGTTCAAAAAAAAAAAGGAAAATACTTACAATGACTTTCATTTAAAAAGAAATGACCTAGGGGTATTTTAGTCTTTTCAAACAAAACAAATGAAGATTTAATGGGTGGGTGGTCTTTTGAAAATAATTCTAATTTGTGGGTGATTTTCTGTGATTTATAATTTTATGGGTGGTTATGTAAAAACTTGCATAATTTATGGGTGGTTATGTGTAATTTACTCATATTTATATATGTGATTCCAAGATTTTGCTAACAACAACCTCCATGTTTTATATCTAAGGTGTTAATTTATACTCCGTATATATTTATTTATATACTCCGTATAGATTTTCATTTTGATATAATTGAACAAAAGGGTTTGATTATGAGTAAATCAACCCGAAAGAGTTTGAGTAAAATCCCGTAAGGGCTTGATGATATTTTTGTAGGTAAGGAAATTTCGAATTGGATTCATAGTGTTTGGCAGGTTGTCGAATTGCTTGGTGGTGTGATGGTGGGGCTTTCGAGGCTAGCAGTTTATGAGCGGTGTTTCTTCTTATTTGTCGACGTGCGAGAGGTCGTGGACGTGATCGAGACCTGATGGCTCATTGACAGAGTCCAAATCTGAGGTTTCCACTTAGTTCCCCAGGGATCCCCTGCGTTGCCTCTACCAACTGATGGATGAGTTGCCGCACACTGCTTCGGTTCTTTCATCTTTTACTAGTCTTTGCCTTTATTTGCACTCTTGTAGTTTGTCGGCTCTGCCTTATTGTTAGTTTATGTCTTTAGCTTATTTTAACGGTTTATCCGTCGCCGAGTTCCTCGGCCTATCGAACCCCGGGCAGGCCCGGGCGTCGAATTCTTACTTAATCAAAAAAAAAAAAAAAAAAAAAAAAACCTCCATGTTTTAGATCAGAACAACAATAAATCATGCATTAAAGTTCACCAATATCAATTTGGTGAAGTGTACATACCATTTTATGTACGATGTATCTCACATAGATTAGATCGTATACAATACAAATATATACTTATATGATAACGGTTGTAACATAAGGAAAATCTAAAGACATTTATCTCTCCTTGATGGAACCTCTTTCACCCTCCTCGACTTAACCCATAACCCCACAGAGTTAATACAGATACGAGAATGTGCAAGACATTAACCTAAAATCAAATGGCTCACAATGTCTTAACGACATCCTCATACCGGACCTTGCCGTCGGGGCCCACCTCGACATCTTGTATCCACTGATCGAACTCGGCGGAATCCAGCTTCTCCCCGGAAGTGGTGAGAAGCATCTTGAGATCTGAAACGGCGACGTATCCATCGGCATCGGAATCAAGCACCTCGAACGCCCGCTGGACCTCCCTGTCGGGATCCGTCTCGCCTAGGAAATACTTGCCCACCAAATGCACGAACCGGTCGAAGTCCATGGGCCCGTACAGCTTCTCTTTGGTCGTTATCTTGTCCAGCTCCGCCTGGGTGGGGTTGCCCCCGAGGGCTCGGATGAGCGAGCCCAGATCCCAAGGGTCGACCGTCCCGTCACGATCCGCATCGAACCGGGAGAAAACCTCTCTTAGTTTGGAATCCGAGTGAGCCAGCTGGCCGGTCTTGTGGGAGTTGGAGTCGCCCGTCTCGCCCTTCTTAGGCTTCGAATGCAGCTTGTATTTCATCTTGGAGAGGAGCAACAGAGGGTTGCTGTTGTGGTGGTGCTCGTGGTGGTGGCTGTGGTGGTGCTGATGGTGGGCATGGTGCTCGCCCTGGGCCTGGGCTTCGCCTCCTTCTGGTGGGGACTCGGTGGGATCATGGGTTTCGTCTTTGCTGGGCTTCCGGGATCGGATCTTCGGTAGGGAGATACGGGCTTTCACCTTTAACGGTTGCATCATGATGCAGCTATATACAGCCTATAGGTTTCTCTCCTTTGCAGTCCCGCCCGACCCCTGTATATCGTCGGAGAGGAGAAAGATGGAAAGAGGAGAGGATGGGATTTTTTTTTTTCAAAAAAATAATAGAAAAGTGTAAAATGCAAATTGAGTTTTCCTTTTAATAGTTTGTGGTAGTGTATATTTTTAGGATTATCTTGTTTGGTTGTTGTTGTTGTTTTTTTTTGTTTTTTTCCTCAAATCCTTAATTTTAGGGTAGGGTCACCGTAGGGAAAAAAAGGTCAAAAAGTTGAAACAATTAATGGATGTTTTAGCTAGGTTCATGTGGTTTTAGGTCGGTTATGATATATATACTATAAAGATTTGAGAACGCATGTAGGACAAATGAGATCATAATTTATTAAGAGGCAAATAAGGTTTTTGAATGATACAAAATATAAGATGTTTCAATAGTTTATATAGGCACTAGCTCTTGAAACCCTAATCAAACTATAACTACAGTTGACATCAGGTTCGAACTAGATGATAAAACCTATCTGATTCAAGGATATTTAACAAATTTTCACCTTGACTTGAATCATCCTAATACACTACAACTTCAGACTTGTCCTCTACCTCAAATTTCCCCTTAGGGCAATTAATAGCTTATGACATTGAGCAAGTCCAAAAAGTGTTGGAACCTACTTTGTGAAACCGACTTGGTAAAAATATCAACATGATTGTCAATGGTGCCTACTTTCTTCACCTCGATTCTCCTCCCACTTCTCAGAAAATCACTGACCAACCCTTTCAACAAGATCACCATCCTTAGCAGCTTTCGTTAAAGCCATATATATGTACTCTGCTTCGACAATGAACAAATTTCCTATGAACAAAAACCCAACCAAAGTAAACATATAACTAGTCATATATCGTTTGCTGACATTCTCAAAATAATTAGAATCTGAATAGCAGGTACAAAACACCGTGTATCACTCAAAGGTGTGCATAATCGGGTATTCGACACGACACGACACGGTTAACCATGTCGAATATCCAAAATCGTTTACCTTCAAAATATCAATTCGAACACGGCACGATTAGAGTCGAGTATCCAATATGAATACATGGATCGAATTTGTGTATCCGACATAATTCATTTAATCTTTCCAATCAATTGTGAGGTGTTAGATCTCAAATCAAACAATTGGGGTTGTTTCACAGTAGAGAGAGAAAAAATCACATAATAATCTAGGGTATTATTACCACAAATTCAAAATTGGGATTTCAATTAATAAAAACAAAAATCTTAATCAATCCATCCTAATCTAAGGTTGAATCGTTCTTTAGATATGCCTTCCGAGTTTTGGCAACTCAGAAGGAGGTGTGGCGGGAGGCTGAGGGAAGGGCATCGGAGTTGTTGAATCTAGGGAGGTCAGGGATGGTGGTGTAGTAGCTGGAGATGGCAAGCGCTATCCGGCGCTAATTTGTTACGATGGACTGCATGTTGAAAAAGCATCTTGATTTGCTAGAGACTTAAATTGTTCCTCCATGCGAACTTATTAGTCTTGATGTTTAAAGCAAACATCTTTCTCACATGATTACAAACCCCAAATTTATAGCTCGGGTGCTAATTTGTTGCGACGGACTGAAAAAATTTGAGAACAAAAACAATAAGAACATGCATATTTATGTGGTTTGTTGGCTACCTCCACGACAAAGGAGATAAGATTTTATAGTGATATGCAAATAGGGTTTACCTCAACCCAAACTAGATAAATAGATAGATAACAAAAACATATATGATTCCAGACATATTTAACAAGGACAGATAAAAAATTATTAGTATTCAAATGCAGATCGAGGGTTGAAGAATGTTTGGGTTTCAATCCAATGATTAGGTAATCCAAGTATAACTAGAAATCAAGCACAAATCACAATCCATTTGTATCTTCACATGAAGATAAAGCCAAAGCAAATGATCTCCATAATCCAAGTTCTATTGATGATGAAAAGTTTGCGATTTAGATTCTCATACAAGAGAACATGAAATGGCTAGAGTTTCACAGCCAAATTAAATTATACTCTCTCTGTTAATTAAAACTTGTCGTCTACTATTTATGCACTTTTTTTATAATGATAAAAAACTATGTGAAATATTAACTTTTTTTAAATTTTATTTTTATAAATTCATACTTAATAGTAACAAGTATAAAATTATTTAAAAAATATATTTAAAAAATTACAGTAATATTTTATATAGTTTTTAACACCTCAAAAAATGTGCATAAATAGTAAAACGTCAAGTTTTAATTAATAGAGAGAGTATTAGATATACTCAAGCAACCAAGTTTGCCATGTGAAAAAGATGAATCATAACTAGTAAGGCTCAACCGAGATGCATGCTCTGAATTTCACTCAAGCATGTGAAATTCAATGTGTTTTATAATAATAAGGGGAAACGCTCTTTTTTGGGTTGCCTCGGTTCTTCCGTCAATTTTCTCTGGGTTGGGTTTTCGGCTGCTTGATTCGATCTGGGGTTAATTGCCCTTGGCAATCTTCCCCCAGATTGGATCCTTCTCATCTTTCTGTTTCTCAAGATGTAACATTCAGATCCAACCTCATATCGATCTATAGCATTATCGCTAATTTCTTGTACAAATACTTACCTTTCACAATCAAACAGTTCCCCTACAACAACTTGGTTACTCAAAATTTATCTAGCACAACTCGGTGGAGTTTGGGCTTTCCTGAGCACGCCCGGTTAAAGGCTGTTTATGTTCCCAAACTCCCTCTCAGCATTAATCTACACCAAGGATTAATTGCTGTAATCAAGACCCATTTTGGTGAAACTCTTCGAGTTTCGCACTTCTGGGCACCAAACCTTCAACCTACCAACCATTTACTACTACAACAGATCTCTAAAAAGGGTATTATTAAGCCTAAACTTTTCACTAATGATAGTCCTAATCCTAGATTATGCAGGTATTATTACAAATCAGCAAAAAGGATTGGCCATCTGGTGACGGTGGATCAGAGGAAATCTCATCAAGTGGATATATTCATCTCGGCAAATGAAATTAACAGAGATACCGAAGCAAAAGGTAACTGTTTTATCCCTTCCAACAAGAAATCGAAGAGAAGGGGAATGTATCTAACCGGTTTAATTCAAATTTCCAAGATTTCCCACTGGCTAAATCTACACAAAGGTATGATTACCCCTACCCGCCCTTTCAAAAATCTCAATTTGTTAGTGTGGATTTCCAACACTAGGAGGCAGTCGAATTATCTTTGTTACCAGTGCTGTTGTAGATTTGAGATTATAAATACTGGGTATATTTCTCAATCTTCTTCACACCTTACTCACTTCTTCTTTCTCTATCATTCCTTGCTTAATTTGTTTCTCATCATGGATGCTCAACAGTCTTATGTTGATGCTCTAATCAACAATGTAAGGAATGCTATCCCTCTGGAAACCATGTCTATTCCCTCTCAGATCATTGTTGTGGCCACCTCTGAAAACATTGTTGAACCTTCCCTCTCTCTTGCACTTGATACCCATGGCTTTGTCTCACATCACTACTAGAATTCTGTTATTTAACATCGGTTGATTAACATCGGTCAGAAAAACCTGCCATGTAAAACGGTTTTTTAACATCGGTTAATAAATTGGTGATGTTAAAAAATAAAACAGACACCACATTATTTTTTGACTGATGTTAAAAAAAAGTTATTGGAAAAAAAATAAGCGCGGGATTATTCCCGCCCATATGAAATGCACGCGAAAATGCGAAATAATTCAACACTTAGAAAATTTTTAAGAAAATAGAAACACACCCCCAGTACGAAAACCCTTTTCATTCCCTCTTCCAAACCCTCTTCCCGCTCCAGCGAAATCCTCTAGATCTGAAAGAGTGAGAAACACTCTCCTCCATTCTTCATTCATACGCTCAGAAGGAAACCCGACTCCGACGTCCTTCACAGCTTCACTCACCCATGGAAGCCAGGAACTCTAACCTCTCCGTTGGCCAAATCCCATCTCCGGCTCCATTCTCTGGCAAACAACACTCTTTGCTCGATCTGCAACAGGTCCGTATCCTTCTTCTCTTCTCTTCTAGCCTCTTCTCTTTCTTTCATTCTCTTGTTTCTCTTCTCTTTTGCTTCGCTTGCTCGAATCTATGGCCAATTCCGATTTGGATATCTAGGATTCTTGGCTGTGCGATTGTTTTTTGGGAGATCTAGGGTTTGTTGTGTTTAAGGGTCAAACCGGTCCTTAGCTACTTAGCAGCTAGCCCTGCAAAAGACCGTTCTCGAGGAAGATGGGGGAGACCAGACACGCGACATCTGCAGAAGACCGAGCTCGAGAAGATGGAGGAGACCAGACCAGGCACGCGGCATCCCGATTCGCGCAAGACAAGTTTCAGTTTTCACTTCCTTTTATCAGGTAAACCACATTTGAAAACCTAGAAATCCTTCTTTCAATTCTAATCGAATTTCAATCCTCCTTTCAATCTTCTGCTTTCATATTTGTTTTTTTTTTAATATTTCATTGTTGATTTAATTTTCCTTGTCGAATCGAAATTGGATGGAGATGTTGAGCATCATGGATGCCTAAATTCCTGACTGTATTTCTTTATTTCATCGGAGATTGGCTGGTTGCACTTGCATATGTATAATAGATGGATGAAAATATTCTGATCCCTATATTGTGGTGCCTTTGTGCCATTTTCATCAATACTATAATGTACTATACGATCTTCACTGTTATATTGATTTCCTTACTTGCAGGCTCGCTTGGCAAAGCTTCCAAAAAGCCTTCTTGAAAAGACGGAAACTATCAAGAACACTGGACAAGTATGTAGCCTATTTCTGAGATTGGGATTACTCCTCTCCACCTTTGGTAAAATGATATCATTTTGAATTACAAGAGGTAATACTGATACATATATTAGAGCTTTCAGTGATATCATCCTTGGATGCTCATATGGAACTGGGGTTGCACAGGTTCTACACTATGCACTCCGTTTCTTTGTTCTTGTTGTTATATAATTAGATTACACCATTTCCTTTGCCTTTATATGCGTCATGAGAATTGGTTGAGCAGGAGGACTTCACTTTTTTTTATTGCTTGAATTTGCTCAAATGTTTGTAGTGTTCCTCACCTGAAAACGGTTACTCAGCTGCTTACAAACATGGAAAGCTGCCAGCTTAACCTCCTTATCTGATACTCAAGTCCATATTTCATCCAAGGTGCTCTCTCCCTCTCCCTGTAGAGCGTGTTGCCCTCAAATTCCAAATTACTGAAACAAAATGCTAAATTAATGATTACTCTGAAATCTCCACAAGCTTAGTGTCTACATTTTTCACTCTCTCAAGTGCTCTTTCTATTTATGCTTCAGGGAAAGCCTAAGATCAGCATGATGAAACATAGGGTTCAACTAGATAATATGATTTCATAGGCTAGTCCGAGTCTCTTTTACAAGATTAATAGCAAAGATATGCGATTTTCATAAGCCAATGATTTTGTTTTCATTCGTATTTAGGAATACAGCAGGATAATAGGCTTACCTCCCCTCAGACGCCACTTACATCGCAGAGACGACCTGGAGGCTAGCAGTTGGTTGTTTTCAGTGAATTACCATGATTTTTGATGGAGCTGCTTTCTTAGTTGACCACGGTAAGTCAATGTTCTGCTACTTCCCAACCCAGTGTGAGCCATTCGATTACCCTATAACCTATACAACTCCTTGTATCAAATTTTTCGGTTTCAAAAATCTATAATGAAGCTATCAATGTGAATACCAGTAAAAGGAAATGGGCAAGTAATTATTTGGTTTTGTATTGTTTTGATCTTTTTCTTTTGTGATTCCAATGGATTTAGTTATCTTTGTTTAGTTTAGTTTTTGTTGATGCTACCTCAGCTAGTTTGTATAAAGAAGGCTTCATATTAGCATTGTCTCTTGACGATGGCAACACAGGATATGACGATGTTTATTAAACAGAATTTGATGAAGAAATCAACATTTGGCTCTTGTAGAAGTAAAGTATACATATTCTGATTGATGATGATATTATAACATTTATGCTTTGTGGGTTTCTTGAATTAGGTTGCATCTTTTGATGCTAAAGAAGAAGACTTGCAGTATTTAGAAGACCAGCTGTAGTTTCTTATTTATGCATTGAAAGGAGTTGTAGTTAGTTATCACTTTTCTCTTCTTAGAGGTTCATTTTCTAGCTAGATGAAGAAAAGCTTAGGCTTTCCGGTAGGAGGTATTCAGACATCCCCATTTCTCATCATGCATCCTCTTAAGTGTTTTAGCTCCCCTGCATCTATCAGTAATATATACTCACCTTATATATTTTGCAGGTTCACTCGATCTCTGCAAGACTGCAAGTATTAGATGTGGACTTGAGATGGCTATATTAAATGCTATAGCTGCAAGGCAACACTCAAGCTTGTTTAGCATCCTCTGCCCCTATAACTACACTAAAAAGAATTTTGTAGAGCACACATCCAGCATTCGGATCTGTGCCCTCATTGATCACAAGGGGACCCCAAAAGAGGTTGCTGGTGTTGCTTATAAACTTGTTCAAGAAGGATTTTATGCACTAAAGCTCAAAGTAAGACTCCACACTATTTGGCATGTTCTATAAAAACATGCACCGCCATTTCAAATAGCATTTATGATCCTCTCTCTCCCCCTTCAACCTCACAAAAGGATTACTTATTAGTTATTATGTTCTGCAGGTAGCTCGTAGAGAAGATCCTAGAGAAGATGGTGCAGTTGTGCGGGAAATAACTTGTAGTATATTGAGGTACGATCTCCAGAGGGAAAAATGCTCTGAAAGATTAATTTGCAGTAATTGATACTTGAACGACGTTGTTTTCTCTATTATATAACTTGTATATGTTCTGTTGAGGAAGTAGCCTGGGTCATGAACAGATAGAGCATATTTGTTATAGTGTTAGTAGACCATCTAAACACCAAATGCTGAACTTTACAGGAGCCTGTTCGAAATGAAAATGATATCTTGATGTTTTGTGAAGAAACTGGATTACCTGTGGCACTGGATGAGACAGTAGACAATGTTCAAGGAGACACTCTTGAGAAACTGAGCAGATTCTGTCATCCAGGGATTGTGGCTGTTGTAAGTCAGCAAATTTTATGCTCCCATTATTGTATAGTCTTACTGTACCTATTTTATTGAGATGAGCTTGGTATGCTAATCAGTCACTTTACATTTTTTTATAATGTAAATCCCTCATTCATTGATACTATATACCTAGACCTTCCAAGTCGGCAATCTCAGTCTAGAAATAGGAAATAATGCAAGAATTTCCTGAGGAAACTTCATCTGAATATAGTTGTTGCTATCATCTGTACCTATCTTGCTTATAATTCCCAGTATAATTTCTTTGGCCCCTGTTCTGGCTTAGTTAGTTTTCTGGGTAGTCAATATTCAGGAATCACAAATAGATGATTTTCTAATGGATATTTTGAGTATTAGTAGGATATTTCCAATACAGTAGATTGTTTTTATTAGAATTCTTTGGTGCAAAGTTTAGGAGATTTCCTAGGAGAAAATTTTGGAGAAGATTTGGAGCAATGACAATTTTATTCTTGGAATTATTGTATGGTTCCTTGGATACGAGGAGTAGAAACAAAAGCAAGCAAAATTTGTCTCATAAAAATAATATTTTCTCTTTATGTGGATGAGATGGCAGTGGCCATGGCTGGGACAGGAGTTCCCAGTTCAATGTTTGACCCAAGTCACAGTCCAATGACATGAACCTGAATCTGCTACTCATAACATTTCTTTGTTCTTGTTGTTATATAATTAGTACTTTGAAGATTGCTCAATTTATATGAATGTCCAATTTCAGGTTATAAAGCCAAGCTTTGTTGGTGGCCTTGAAACTGCTGCATTAATTGCAAGATGGGCTCATTTGCATGGGAAAATGCCAATTTAGTGCTGCTTTTGAAAGCAATCTCAGTTTATCTTGCTATGTTCAGTTTGCACGTTATCTGGATTTGCAAAATGACGAGGTTTGCAGCATATTGAGTGGCAAAGTGGCTTCTTAGCACATGGTCTTGGAACTTATAATTGTGTATGTGTAAATATGTAGATGTATGTGTATATATATAGGTTCTCTTTGGTTGGTCAGGTCTATGTGTATATATAGACAGGTTATTGGGTTTATGTAATGAACTAAATTGCTTCGGTTCATAAGCTAGCACATCGGGTTTACGGGCAAAAGACATCGGTTATTGTAACGAAAGACATCGCATGTATGAACTAAACACATCAGTCTTACGTACTAAAAACATCAGTTTTACGAACTAAACACATCAGCTTTACGTACAACAAACATCAATTTTACGAACCAAACACATCACTTTTATGAACTAAAAATATCATTTTTACGACGTAAAAACATCAGATTCATTAATAATTTAGGATGTCTTTACTATATATAAATAACGGTTTTAAAACCAAAAATGATTTCAATATACGTAATAACATCGGTTTTGTGTATATTCCATATAACCAAATTTTGTGTGGAAAAATAACATTACAAATTATAGAGAGAAAATGAATATACATATGTAGGATTTCTTTACAATTGATGTTATAAAGTATTAAACATATCGTTTTTATAATCAGAAACGATGTTATAAATTAAAGCCCGATGTGAAAAACTTTTGACTTTTTATAACACCCACATAGACATCGATTTTTTTTTTAAAGACGTCGGCTATTACTCGATGTTAAATCACAAATTTCTAGTAGTGCATGCAACTGAACAGCTCCCCATCCATGCCACCCCCCGAACTCGGCGCCTCCCATGGATTCCAATCATCTGTTTGCCAACCAGATCACTGATCCTTACACTGTCCCTGGTGTAAAGGATCTGCACAACAAGCTCTCGGAGTTCAGCTTGGTTGGCCGATTTGTTCGAAATCCGGTGGACCTTAAACAAGTCTCAGGCAAGATGAAGATCGAATGGAAGGCTCTCAAAGGCAGCTGGGGGGTGGATACAATCGGAAATGATTGGTTCATCTTCCGGTTTGCTAACAGAGAAGATAGAGCAGTGGTTTGGAGCAACAGGCCTTACCATGTTCAAGGCTCTCTGATGGCAATCTACCCCTGGTCGGACTCTTTCAACCCCATGGATGAAGACACAACGCATGCTGATGTATGGATCAGAATCCCTGGTCTACCTCACCAGTTCTATACTATCGAGGCCATTGCATTCATCCTTGCTTCTGGAGGGGTGGGCTCATTGACCAGGATCGATCAGGTCTCAAACATCCGCAACAAACTCAGATTCGCTCGTGCCTGCATCAACGTTTCCTTGTTGACCAAGCTGGTTACCTGTGTTCACATTCGAAAGAATGAGAACGAAGCCATCAAGTTGCTTGTGGTTGCTGTGGAGGACTCAATCATGTTTATGACGATTGCCCTTTGAATGCGCCGCGCCCTCGCAAGTTTAATCTGGTACTGGAAGAGAACCCCAACGTTGATCTCTTGGCCCTTCCCCCGTCTCTTAACCCTAGCAGGCATGACCCTAAACTCTTCAATTTGTTCAGCACTTTTGCTCCCTTCTCCCAAGCCGAACTTGATCCCATTGTCTCTCAATCCATGCTTCCCCGTCAAGGTGATTATGGTCTCCTCCCTACCACTACCCCTATCAACACACTCCCTAGAAGCTCCCCTATTCCGAATCTCCCCTCTGTTTCTCCTAATGATCTCATCAATCATCTTATAGCTCTCAACAATGCCCATGTGGCTAAATTAGCTGGAGACTCAACCACCCCCCTTTTGTGATTGCCCCATCCATTCTCCACACCTTGATGGCCTCGGCGCCTCCTAGTGTTGCTAATCCTGCCAACCATCTCACTGAAGCTGATTATGAAGCTTTTCTGAAAGCTCAAGTCAAAGGCAAGATGATCGACACTGGTGTGGAATCGGAAGGCTCTCATCTGTCCCTCAGGGCTAACAATTCGGTGGTTAAAAGAATGGGTGGAATTGTAATTAGATCTCCTGAAGAAGTGGACATGATCAACGCCATGGAGCAGAGCAAGCGCAAAGAGGAAGAGGATCAAGATGAGGCCTCCTCTTCGGCTAACAAGAAGCCGAAAAAGAAGAAGAATTAATGATATTGATCCATAGGACTCAGGGCCTGGCCGTCGCTCGGTTTGCAGGATTAAGAAATCTATTAGGTTGGAGGTTTGCTGCTACTATATAAGCCTCTCTGTCAAATGGATCTGGTATCCTCCAGGGTGGTTTTTCTTTTTTTAGGTATGGATTTTCATCGCAAACAGCAGTTCCATGTATAGCATGTCTGACTGGATTGTCAAAAGCAATTGCATTAAGCTCCACACCAGATGGAGGTACATTTTTATGTGTATTCTCGAAGGTATGGTCTTCTGACTCCCCGTCTTCAAAACAATCTCGCTATCCTCCATCCATTTGCTTTTCTCTAGTGTGGAGGAGGCAAAAACAAAACCTAAACCAAAAACATTATGAACAACCCTACATGTCAAACAAGTTTTATAACCAGATTATGCAGATTACAAATTACTCGAGGTCGATTCACAAGCCAATGGAATCATGTGCAGAACCTCAGACTATTCGGTTGGACTAGAATCACAAGAGACATTAGAGGTATTTTCACTCTTTGGCTAAACTTGATTATTATGTATATTGTCAAGTGGGTAAGGAAAATCTTGGATCAGTTCACCATTTTGCCAAAACTGAATTCCTTCTTTGATAAATATAAAAAACCTATCAGACATGATATTAAATATGTCAGCTCTTATGGTTTCCACGAGTCATGTAGCATGACTATCCATTCTATTTTATGATTAGGGTTGGTTATTGGAACATCAGGGGCTCTAAGCGCCCCCTTCTTTGGCCTGAAATTACTCAGATCAGAAAGGATAATAACCTCGATATCCTTTCTCTTTCCGAAACCAAAACTACTGTCCCTCCTTTCGACAATCAGGTCCTTGCTGCTGGCTTTCATAAATTGATCTTCATTAGCTCCGTGGGTTCTAAGGGAGGTTTGTGGATTTTGTTAAAAAATAACTCGGTGTTATCCAAATCCAAAATTATGGTTCAGGGTCCTAGATTCTGTCTCCTTAAGGTATCACTTGAGCATTTTGAATTTGCTATATTATTTGTCTATGCTCCTTCTTCTGAACATGAGAAAACTGATTTCTGGCATGATATTAATAGCATTATCAACACTCACTCTTTACTTGTCCTCATCATGGGTGATTTAAATGATTTAGAGGAGATTTTTGATAAATTGGGAGGAAACTCTCCTACTATGGCTAGATTCAGAAGACTAAAGGATCTCAAGTCCGAGCTTAATCTCCATAATGTACCTTACATAGGTTCACCTTTCACTTGGCGAAAACACTCCCATGCCTACAATAACACTTATGAACGCTTGGACAGAGTGCTTGCTCACCAAGACATTATCACTAGGTACTTTGATCTCCGTGTTCAACACCACCCCTTTTCATCCTCTGATCATTGTCCGATCACTCTCCAGATTGGTAATAAGGAATTGTTGAAAGGTACCCCCTTTAGGTTCGAGATGGCGTGGACTTCTAATCCGATTTATGAACAAATAGTCAAGAGGGTGTGGCAAAATAAGTTTGTAGGTTCCTTTGCTTACAAGCTTATGCAGAAACAAAAGCTTCTTAAGAAAAACACCAAAATTTGGTGTAAATCACAACACAACAATGTTGCTAAACAGCTTACTGAGGTCAACACTAGAATCCAAGATCTTCACGCCAAGCTCCCCTGGGGTTTACTATCAGCCAGTGACAATGCAAAGCTTTCCAGATTGGAATAAAAACGCTGGGCTTTGTTGGAATTCAATTACAAATTCTGGAAGCAAAAAGCTAAGTCAAAGCACATTCAGTTGGGTGATAAGAATACCAGGTACTTCCAAACTCTAGTTAAGGTAAAGAAATTTAAAAACCATACCACTTCCTTTGTCACCAGAGAAGATGTAACTGTCACTGACAGTAAGGATATCTCATTTCACATCTCTAAAGAATTGAAGGAGAGATTCGTTCTGCCACCCTCCAATATGGTTACAAACGATGCTCTTAAGTTTATTTCCCCTCAAATTTTGACAGAAGATAACAACAACCTCCTCAGACCTCCTTCAAACAGTGAGATCAAATCTATGGTTTCTAGCATGGCAGAGGATAAAACTCCAAGTCCTGACGGATATCCCCCGGAATTCTACTCCAAATACTAGCACATAGTTGGTCAGAGCTTATGTAGGGCTGTCAAAGCCTTTTTCCATTCTGGAACGCTTCTTGCTGAAATAAATCAAACCTTCATAGCGTTAATTCCAAAAACTAACAACCCCACTAATATCAATCATTTCAGACCAATCAGTCTTTGCAATACCATATATAAAGTCATTACTAAACTAATTGCTAACAGACTCAAACCTATCCTTCCTAAACTCATTAACCCATTTCAAGGCACTTTTGTTGAAGGCCGCTCCATTCAAGACAACACTCTAATCGCCCATGAGATTTTTCACACTTTTCATAAGCAGAAGGGTAAAAAGGGTATGATGGCGCTTAAACTCGACATGAAGAAAGCCTACGACAAGGTTAAATGGGATTACATTAAAGCAAATTTGATCAAGTTTGGTTTTAATCAGAGATGGATAACTTGGGTTATCTCTTGCTTGACCACCACAACCTTTTCTGTCCTTGTCAATAACCGCCGAGCTGAGCAATTCAAACCACAAAGGGGCATTCGCCAAGGGGATCCACTAGCTCCTTACATTTTCATTCTATTATTGGAAAACTTAGTGAAGGTTCGATAATATAAAACAATGTAATATAGAAATACTCTAGAAGGGGGGTTGAATAGAGTATGCCCGTTTTTCGCAGAAAGTCTCAAGACTTTTGGAGCTCGTATCAAACCCTTTGAGATTAAACCTGAATCACAAAGTTAGATAATCGAACCAAGTGCGGAAATAAGGTAAAGCAATAGATAAAAGACACGAGTAATTGTTTACGAGGTTCGGCACGAACTTGGCCTACGTCCCCGCCTAGGGTTCTTCCACAACCCTAGGATTCAAAAGGCTTTATTGATTCGCTTAGCTTAGGATCCTAATAGCTCACCGAGAAGCCTCTCTCCTATACAATTGCAATCTAGTCAACTCACGTTCCCTTGGAGTCCTAGACCAATCTAGAAGAGCCCCACCTCTCTCAGCTATCTAGTACAATCCTCTTACTCTCACAAATCAATAGCCTAGTGCAACTTCCCGAGTTATAAACTCTCGAGTAACACTATAAATGAATATATCCTATAAGCTCACAGTGACTCTCAAAGGCTTTGAAATAAGCAACAAACTCTTGAGCGCTAGCAGAGAGTACACTTGGAAGACAGATCTTGCTTGAAAGAATGAAAGCTCGTGTAGCACTTATGTGTTCTGTCTTCTTCTTCCTTTCCTTTATAGAAGTAACATGGAGCATGTGGGTCTTCAACACCGGATCTTCAACAACGGCTAGTTTGGATCATGGCGCGCCCGGATCTTCTATTTTTGGACACTTCGAAGACATGATCTTTTTTGAATTGGATCTTCTTAATATGCACCATAAGGAAAGATATAATTTCGAAAATACTTCCTGAAAGATTAGTTACACATATATATAATATAAAGGAAGTATATAAAAATATTAAATAATATTCGGACTTATAAAACAGGTTTTGTATTTCATCAACTGTTAATGCTCCAAGACCTTTGACACAAACATCCTGTCAAGGCCTTTGAAACGTTATTCCGATTTTCATCAAGGGAGGGAGTTATCAATCTCCCCCTTGATGAAAGACAAAACCTGTGCATCCCTGCAGCTTAGTCAAGCATAAATAATATAAGAGAAATCGGACTAAGTACCTGCATGGGTTAGACACATGTTGGATCAAATTTTTTAAAGCATGCAAAAGCCATCCAACCGAAAACCAAAAAAACAAAAACCAAGGTCTTCCAAGACCTTCAAGCAGGTAGGTTTTCAAAGTCTAAACAACCACATATCATCTCCCCCTTTTTGTCTTTCAACAAAGGGAGGAGGTAAAACAGTCACCAAAAGTTTTGAAAATGTTTTCAAAAACCAGCAATGTATCAAGGATAGAGATAGGGTAGGGTAGGGTTTAGGCTTCGTCGTCCAGAGCATCATCAGTGAGCCTCGTCCACAGTCCTTGCAGCATCTTGGATATCCCGCTCATCTCCGTCATAACCTCCTTGTGCAGCTCCTTGATATCCAGGCGAACTTCCTCCAAGCCCAACTCTAGGTTGTCCATGCGTTCATCGAAAGCTGAAGCAGTGGGAAGAGCTTTTGAAGGAGTGGCAAGACTCAAGGTCCCTTGGGGAGACCGAGTGATGCCAATCTTTTCAAGGCCCTTAGAGTCGAACTTACCCATATGACGCTGCTGTTCTTCATTTTTGAAATCAATTCCAGAAGCTTTGAAGAGAGGGGTCAAAAGGGTAGCAAAGGGGAGGGGAGAGCCTTTTCTAGCTTTTCTAGCATGAGCCATGGTTCCAAGGATAGTGTTGGCCAGATCAAGGTCAAGGCCATTTAAGATGCGGTAAAGCAGGACCATGACATTGTCAGTAAGGAGTGAGCCAGAGTTAAGACGGGGTAAGAGGGATCGAACAATGATGTTGAAAATTATTTTTGCCTCAAGGGTTAGGGATGAGTGGGTGAGTTGCTTTGAGGTGCTGTTGGATGCTTCAGGTAGGAGGTACTTGGCTCGGCCAAGAATGATGCAGTTCTCTTTTGAGGGGTGTATTTCAGATGGTGGACATGGGCTAGGTAAGCCAAGGAAATCTGCAAAGTCATTGGAGTTGAAAGAAATTCTAACCCCTTTGACAACAGACTCCAAAGACCAACCATTGGTGTCGTGTTTGGCTTTTAGGTTAATGTAGAACAGGCGGGTAAGTTGGGGGTAGTAAACGGTTTCAAGATTGAGAAGGGTCCAGGCTGGGGATTTTTTGAGAAGATCAATACAGGGTAACTTCAAAGCTTCGAAGAACTCAAAATCCAAAAAATCAGAACAGCAAATCCTACGAGTTCGAAACTCATCTACCCACTTACCAGCAGTCTCAGCATCTTCAAACCAAGAAGAGGGCAATGATTGATTTACCTGGATATATGCAGGTGGGTTGGCATTCTTCCTGCGAGCAATTGTCGGAGCAGCTCTCTTGACAGGCGCTTCAAGACTCCTGAGGGTGCCCTTCCTGGTGCGCTTGGGAGATGGAGGCTTGACAACAACAGGGGCTTTCCGCTTCTTTGGAGACGGGGGAGGAGGAGAAGGAGAGGGAGATTCTTCCTCCTCTTCCTCAGACCCCGAGTCCTCACCGGACCCCACTTCATCTCCTTCAGCTTCCTCGTCATCTCCAGATCCCTCTTGCTCTTCTTCTTCTTCCTCATGCTCCTCCTCGGATGGAACCTCCTCGGCTTCGGCTTCCTTCCGAATCCTCTCAGCTTCCTCCTCTGCCAGTTTCCTTGCAAGCTCGGCCTCCTCATTGGCCTTTTTCTTCAAGGCTTCCTCCTCGGCTTCCTTGGGAGCATCTTTTCCAGGATGGCATCGAGGTCATCTTCCTCCTCTTCCTCGTCCACTTCCTCAGCCAAAATCTTCCTCTTCCCTTTCTGTTTGGCACTGAGAGGCTTCTTAGCAGAGCGCTTTTGAGAGCCCTTGGTAACAGTGGCCGTGCTCACAGCGATGGTGCTCGGGACAACAGTTGGGACAATGGCTTGAGGAGTGGGTTCAGGTGTGGGAGAGGTGGCAGTGGCCTGACGTCCCTTGGGGGTGGCGCCAAGTCTTTTGGGTGTGACAACTTTCTTTGTTTTGGGTGCCATGGAGGAAATCGGCTAGGGTTTCTTTAGAAAAGGTGAGAGGTTGAAGAAGGAGAAAGCAAAAGGGTTTGGATAATTTGAGAGTGTGATAGAATCGGGTACAGACTTGGGTATAAGTAGAGAGAGATGATGGAGTGATGGGACGGGTTTAGAGTTCCAAGGGAGGGTAATGATAACATTGCCAAGATTTGAAGAGTTTCCAATTCAAAATTCAAATGTTTCCATTAAAATAGGATTGAAAAACTGAAGGATTTAGTTTCAAAATTAAAAAATATCTAAACAGTTAAGAATATAACATAAATAGGCAATTTAGAAATCCGATAAAAATATAATTGATTAAATATCTAAAAAGATATTAACCAAAAATATGTGATCCGATATATGTAATCCACCATTTAGTTCACACACCTTGACATAGTTCTCAAGGGTCTTGACACTAAATAGATTTTATCTTTCGTAAAGGGAATGCTCCCTCTACGAAAGTGCATCCTTGTTAAGCATCCCAATTTCTCGTCTTATGAAGGTGAACCTGTCCTCTGCCAAAGGCTTAGTGAAAATGTCAGCCCATTGATAATCAGTTGAAATAAACGAAATGGACACATCACCTTTTTCAACATGATCTCTAATGAAATGATGCCTTACATCAATATGTTTGGTCCTTGAATGCTGAACAGGATTCTTAGTGATGGAGATGGCACTTGTATTATCACACTTAATTGGAATGCCTTTGAGGTTGATGCCAAGATCTCGCATTTGTTGAGCTATCCAAAGGATTTGGGAGCAACAGGCTCCAACTGCAATGTATTCGGCTTCTGCGGTGGATAGAGCAACTGAGTTTTGTTTCTTTGAGTGCCAACTAATTAAAGATGCTCCTAAGAATTGGCAACATCCTGATGTGCTCTTCCTATCCACCTTATAGCCTGCAAAATCTGCATTAGAATATCCAATTAATGTGAAATCCTTTTGCTTTGGGTACCAAAGTCCAAGCTCCTTAGTGCCATTGAGATATCGAAAGATCCTCTTCACAACCACGAGGTGAGATTATTTAGGATCAGCTTGAAACCTAGCACACATGCAAACACTAAACATGATGTCAGGTCTACTAGCCGTGAGATATAATAAAGATCCAATCATTCCTTGATACTCCTTTTGATTGACACTTATTCCAGTCTTGTCTTGATCTAGAGACGATGTTGAGCTCATGGGAGTCTTGGCTGCTTTGGATTGATCCATCTTGAACTTCTTCAAGAGATCCTTAGTGTACTTGCTTTGGTTGACAAAGATCCCTTTCTTGGATTGATGAACTTGTAATCCCAAAAAGAAGTTGAGTTCACCCATCAAGCTCATCTCAAATTCACTGCACATGATGTCAGAAAATTCCTTGCACAAAGATGTGTTAGTAGCACCAAATAGTATATCATCAACATAAATTTGAATAACCAAAATGTCCTTTCCTTTGGTTTTGATAAAAAGAGTCTTGTCGATCAACCCCCTTTTAAAATCATTTTCTAAAAGATATTTTGACAAGCGCTCATACCAAGCTCTTGGGGCTTGTTTCAAACCATAAAGTGCTTTGTCAAGTTTATAAACAGGATTGGGAAATTCTGAACTTTCAAAACCTGGGGGTTGAGCCACATATACTTCTTCCTCTAAGAAACCATTAAGAAAAGCACATTTGACATCCATTTGATATAACTTTATGCTCATAAAAGATGCCAATGCCAATAGAATGCGAATAGCTTCAAGCCTGGCTACGGGAGCAAAGGTCTCCTCGTAGTCAATACCTTCCTCTTGATTGTAGCCTTGAGCAACAAGCCTTGCCTTGTTCCTCACGATCTTACCATTCTCATCTAGCTTGTTTCGAAAGACCCATCGTGTGCCAATGACTGATTGATGCTTTGGCCTAGGCTTCAAGGTCCAGACTTTATTTCTTTCAAATTCGTTGAGCTCACTTTGCATAGCAATGATCCAGTCTGGCTCCTGAAGTGCCTCATCTACCTTCTTTGGCTCAATAAGAGAAAAAAACGCGTGAAAAGCACAAAGATCTTTAAGTTTAGAACGAGTTTGAACACTAGAAGTAGGGTCAGAAATGATATCCTTTAAAGAGTGTGATGAGGAGTATTTGAATTTCCTTTTGCTAGTCTCAGCTCCTTGAATTGTCACACTGGTAGGATTGACTTGTGGTACATCTGACTCCGTGGTCCTGTTAGGTTCAGTTACAGCAGTTTCTGACATCTCAACACTGTTGGATTGGACACCAAGGGCTTTGGACGAATCTTCAACACCTTGGGCCAATTCTTCAGTGTTAAGAATCTGTTCCTGCATGTTCCTCTTCTCTGTGTTCTTGGTAGCAGCATCATCACCTTCCTCGTTCTCTTCATGGATGTTAAGATCTATATCTGCAACACTTTCACTCAAAGCACCGTCATTGCATTCATAAAAAATAACATGTATACTTTCTTCAACTACCTGGGTCCTTTTATTGAAGATTCTATAAGCTTTGCTACTTGTGGAGTAGCCAAGAAATATACCTTAATCACTACGCACATCAAATTTCCCAAGGTTATCTTTTCCATTGTTATGAACAAAACAAGTACAGCCAAAGGGTTTAAAATAAGATATAGGTGGTTTGCGGCCTTTGAAAAGTTCATAAGGAGTTTTCTTTAAGATTGAACGAATAAGACAACGATTCAAAATGTGGTTAGTTGTGTTAACAGCTTCAGCCCAATAGGTTTTAGGTAATGCATTTTCTAAAAGCATAGTCCTGGCCATATCCTCTAAGGTGCGGTTCTTGCGTTCCACAACCCCGTTTTGTTGAGGTGTCCTAGGAGCAGAAAAGTTATGGGAGATGCCATATTTAGCACAAAACAAATCAAACTGAAGTTGATCAAACTCCCTACCATGATCACTCCGAATTGACACTATGGGCTCGTTTCTTAAAGTTTGCAACTCCTTACAAAGTTTTGAAAACTCAAATAAGGTCTCTGATTTTTCTTTCAAAAATGCAACCCAAGTATATCTAGAAAAATCATCAACAACAACTAGCATGTACTTTTTACCATTGGGAGATTTGACTCGCATAGGACCACATAAATCCATATGTAAAAGTTCAAGGGGTCTAGAAGAACTTACAACCTTTTTGGGTTTGAAAGAGCTACGTGTTTGTTTACCTCGTGTGCATGCATTGCACATATCAATACCTTTGAATTCCATCTCAGGTAGCCCTCTTACAATCCCTTTAGACACAAGCTTCTGTAGTGTATGTGGACTCACATGACCGAGTCTCCTGTGCCAGAGCTTTGGATCGTCCGTCAAAGCCTTTAGACAGGTTAGGCTTCCTTGTGCCACTTGATCAGCATTTACGGCGTATATATTGTTGTAGCGATATGCAGTCAAAATAACTTCACCTGTATCTTCTCTACACACTATACATCTTTTCTTGTTAAATCTGACATTGTTACCACTATCACATAATTGAGAGACACTAAGCAGATTATACTTCAAACCATTAACAAGATAGACATCTTTAATACTATGGCTGGAATCGCTTCCAACACTACCAATACCAACGATGTCGCATTTTCCTTTGTCACCAAGAGTGATTGTTCCCGTGGATTGCTCCTTTAGATCATGAAAGAGAGAACTCTTCCCACTCATATGCCTCGAGCATCCACTATCAATAATCCATTTGTGTTCTTTCACCTTGGTGATCTCCTGCAAAACAAACATCAACCTTTGTGGCTAGACCAATAAGCAAATTTGGATCCATTGTTGGGGTAAACCATATTTGGTAAAATAGTGCCTTTTGGAACCCAAACTTGTGTTATCCGTTCTTTTCTCAAATGAACAGGAAATGTATTGCGAATAATATATGGATCCTTTCTTCTATAGGGGCAGGTCTCTTTTACATGTCCCTTTCTAGCACAATGGTGACATATAGGAGAGGTTCTGCTTCCTTTTGCCTTTACAAAAGTGGTAATGTGTTGCTTCTTTAAAAACCTTGGATTGTAACCAATACCACTTTTGTTTAGAGAGCTTTGTTGCTCACCCAACATCCTATCGAGAGTACCTGTGGATTTGGTAAAACTTATGAGGGCTGTTTGTTGGTCTTGAATCTTATTATTCAGGGAGATCTTCTCGTTCTCTAAGTCATGATGCTCATTTCTTAGAGAGGAGAGATCTTGCTTGAGTTCAGATTTCTCTGAGTCAAGCGTCTTGACTTTAATGTCAAGACCTGAATAAGAAGCTTCAAGACTTTTGACCCTCATAGACAGATCCTCAATAGTTTTTTCCTGGTCCACAGTTCTCTTAATAAGAATGTTAGTTTGAGCAATAAGCTTCTCTTCATTGGCAATCATATTGGAAAGGAATTCCGATAATACCTCTTTTGGACTTGCCATAAGTTCTCTTACAATAGCTTCAAGCTTTTCATCATGGGATTCATCTTCTGAGGCCATAAGACAAATATTGGCCTTCTCATCATCGGAGTCAGAGTCGGAATCACTCCAAGTTGCCACCATGACTTTCTTCTTCCATTTGTCACCTTTCTTGGACTGACTCTTCGTCTTTTGAGGGCAGTCCTTCATAAGATGATCTGTTTCACCACATTCAAAACAAGACAACGGTTTATTCTTCTTTTCATACTTGTTGTATTGAGGTTTACCTCGAAATCTTGAAGACTCTGATCCATCCTTGTTGTTGAATTGCTTCTTCATTTTGAGAATTCGAGCAAGGCCTCTTGTGATAAGAGCAAAAGGATCATCCTCATCGTCATCCTCATCTTCGGAATCAGATCCATCTTTAGGCTCATCCTTCTTAGACTTGAGTGCCAAGTTCTTAGTGCTAGCTGGAAGTTCTCCATCGTCTTCATTAAGGATCATCTCATGCGTGATCAGTTTCCCTAGAAGGTCATCAAGGGGTAGAGTGGTGAGGTCCTGGGCTTCCTCTATAGCTGTTACTTTTGGACCCCATTTCTCTTTTGGAAGGCACCTCAGTATCTTCCTCACTTTCTCAACGTTGATAAAGCTCTTGCCGAGAGAGTCAAGGTTGTTGGTTATCTCTGTGAATCGTGTGAACATGGCCTTGATTGTCTCATCAGGCTTCATCTTGAAGAGCTCGTACTTTCGAAGGAAGATGCTGATCTTAGTGTCTTTTACTTGGCTCGTTCCTTCATAGGTGACGACCAGTTTGTCCCAAATCTCTTTAGCTGACCTACAAGATGAAATACGATTAAACTCATCAGTGTTAAGACCACAGTAAAGTAGGTTAATAGCCCTGTAGTTTTTGGAGACAAGTTCAAGATCTGCTTGGTTGTATTCGGACTCCTTTGCAACTTTGGTATCATTTGGTCCATCTTTCTCTGGAATCTTCGGACCATTCTCTATAATGTTCCAAAGCTCCAGATCTTGGTCTATGATGAACATTTTCATCAAGGATCTCCAGTGGACAAAGTTGTTTCCTACAAAGAGTGGCGGTCTGCTTGTGGACCTTCCCTGTGCAAATCCTCTGCTTGCTTCACCAGACATGATCGAAAACTCACAAGATTGTTAGATCAAAAACAGTGAGTAAAGCTCTGATACCAATTGAAGGTTCGATAATATAAAACAATGTAATATAGAAATACTCTAGAAGGGGGGTTGAATAGAGTATGCCCGTTTTTCGCAGAAAGTCTCAAGACTTTTGGAGCTCGTATCAAACCCTTTGAGATTAAACCTGAATCACAAAGTTAGATAATCGAACCAAGTGCGGAAATAAGGTAAAGCAATAGATAAAAGACACGAGTAATTGTTTACGAGGTTCGGCACGAACTTGGCCTACATCCCCGCCTAGGGTTCTTCCACAACCCTAGGATTCAAAAGGCTTTATTGATTCGCTTAGCTTAGGATCCTAATAGCTCACCGAGAAGCCTCTCTCCTATACAATTGCAATCTAGTCAACTCACGTTCCCTTGGAGTCCTAGACCAATCTAGAAGAGCCCCACCTCTCTCAGCTATCTAGTACAATCCTCTTACTCTCACAAATCAATAGCCTAGTGCAACTTCCCGAGTTATAAACTCTCGAGTAACACTATAAATGAATATATCCTATAAGCTCACAGTGACTCTCAAAGGCTTTGAAATAAGCAACAAACTCTTGAGCGCTAGCAGAGAGTACACTTGGAAGACAGATCTTGCTTGAAAGAATGAAAGCTCGTGTAGCACTTATGTGTTCTGTCTTCTTCTTCCTTTCCTTTATAGAAGTAACATGGAGCATGTGGGTCTTCAACACCGGATCTTCAACAACGGCTAGTTTGGATCATGGCGCGCCCGGATCTTCTATTTTTGGACACTTCGAAGACATGATCTTTTTTGAATTGGATCTTCTTAATATGCACCATAAGGAAAGATATAATTTCGAAAATACTTCCTGAAAGATTAGTTACACATATATATAATATAAAGGAAGTATATAAAAATATTAAATAATATTCGGACTTATAAAACAGGTTTTGTATTTCATCAACTGTTAATGCTCCAAGACCTTTGACACAAACATCCTGTCAAGGCCTTTAAAACGTTATTCCGATTTTCATCAAGGGAGGGAGTTATCACTCAGCTAGGGAATTACAAGCCGAAGAAAATCTGGATGACGGACTGGTGGGAGTTAAACTTACAAAAAATGGCAGTCCAATTCCTTTCTTAACCTTTGCTGACGACACTATCATTTTTGCACCGGCTTCTCACAAGAGCATCCACACCATTAAGAATATGCTTAATTATTTTTCTAATCTCTTTGGCCTTACAATCAATTACAGCAAAAGCTCGCTCCAGGTCTCGGAAAATGTTTCCTCCCCTTTAGCATCTTCCCTTGCGCAGGCGATGAACATCCCAATTGCAAGAAACCTCGAAAAATATCTGGGTATTCCTATTCTCAAGGGAAGAGTAAAGAATTGTATGTTCGAAGAAGCAACCCAAAGTCTTAAAAAACAACTGTCGAAATGGAAATCTTCTTCCTTATCGCAAGCGGGACGAACCACGCTTATTCAAGCCAACCTCTGCTCTAAAACAAATTATCCTATGCAGAATTTTCTACTCCCAAAAGGCGTGCTTCATCATATGGAGAAGATTCACAAAAACTTTTTCTGGAACAAACTGGAGTCGGAACGTTACAACCCTTTAATTAGCCGGGACAGGATTTGCCAACCTAAAGATCATGGAGGCCTTGGCCTCAGACTAGCTGAAGACATTAACATCAGTCTCCATATGAAGTTGTTATGGAAGCTACTCACATCCCCGGAGAACATTTGGGTAAAGGTTATCAAGGAAAAATACTTGCAAAACGAAGATATTTTTGATGCAAATCCTCTTCACCCGTCTTGGCAATTTGGTAGGCTACTACAGCTAAGAAATCAATTCAAGAAGGGATTACTATGGATTATAGGTAATGGCCAGAAAATAAAGGTTTGGAGAGATCCATGGTTGTTGTTGTGTGACTAATTTGCCATGTTTTACACTTACTTTTATATCGATTTCTGCATACATTGCATGCATTTGGGTTAGAATAATACAGAATCTATGTAGTTTACACTTATTTTCAATATATGTAGGTCTACACAAGTTTTTGTTATATTTCGCAGAAATCGGACGCACTTTGGAGCTTAAAAGAAACTCATGGAGAGGCTAAGAATGGTGCAGCTGGAGAAAAGGCCATTTTTCACCGTTCTTCGTTCTGAATCAAGCTTTGATGTCTTCATTAGAGTTGTAGCCCTCGGAAAGAGCTTTCCAACGCATGGTCATATGCGTCAATCCGACGAACGAGGACTCGGGAAAGTGCGTTTTAAGAACAGAGCAGAAAGCTGAGAAAATTTTACTCGAGATCGAGTACACTCTACTCGAGATCGACCAAAAGTGTTCCAGGAGGGCCTGGTCGAGGAAGAGCTGATCGAGAAGACGAAGACGAGGACAGACCGAATTACACCCTTCTCGAGATCGAGTAGACCTACTCGAGATCGAGTAGACCTACTCGAGATCGAGGAGCCCGGAAGCCATGTCCGAGCATGTCGAGCAGAGTCACCTGAGAAGACCTAGTCGAAAAGGCCAGTCTAGTCGAGATTGACAAGGGGTCCTCGAGATCGACTAGACCCGTGAGCCAAGTCCGAGTCACATCGAGGACCTGCTAGCCGATCCACACCAGTCGACCGACAATCCTACTCGAGATCGAGTAGACCTTTGTCGAGATCGAGGAGACTTCCAGAGACACGTCACGCGGTTTGATCAATTCTACTCGGTGTGGGATTACTTGGGCTCGAAGTTTGCCGAATTCTATCCGATTTATCAAGATACATCATAGGAAGAGAGTTCTATCCACTTGAAGACTTTAGATATATTTTCCTTATTTAGATTTAATTATGTTGTTACTTTTATTTATCTTTAAAGCCTTTAGATATAGTTTTAGATATAGATAGATATTTCTATCCTTGAATAGCAAGGTTTAGAAGCCTATAAATAAAGCCCATGGGGCTGGAGTTTTATTCATTCAATCACAGAATTCAATTTCGGAGAGAAGTAAGTAGGAGAAGTAGAAAGAGAGAGTGAGCGGCCGATTGGAGTTGTGAAGCGAGAGCGGAATTGGCTTCAAGCGGTTGTAAACTTTGGTTTATTTTAAATGCAATTAGTTTTCTTTCAATCGATGATGTCTGAGTTTGCGATGAAGCGCGAGTAGTCAACCCACTTCTAGGGCTGGGGTGAGCCCGACGGTGGCCATGTGAGGTGATGCGGTAAAGGTCAGATCTTTTTATGCAATTCGTCTTCTATCCCTATGAGCATGATTCTTTTGCGAGAGTTGAAGGTGATCCTTTTTTGTGTTATTGAAGCGAAAGTAATCTTAATGCAACTTGGATTAATTATGTGAAAAGGGTTAGTAACAATTAGGGTTTATGCGAAAGCCTCTATATGCCTATTTGTTAGTAACGAAAGTTATTTTGATGGAAAGCATGATCTTTTATGCCTTTATGTGTTACTTTGCATGGTTATCGTTGTGGTGTTAATACCCTGGTCTTGGGAGTCTTTTCATATATTGATTTATTTCATCGGAATTCTGAGTTTTGGGTTCGAGAATTTGCATCTTAAAGTTACCGTTTTCAGTCGACACAGAGGAGCTCTTGTCGATCTCGAGTAGCTTCTACTCGATATCGAGTTGGCTTGTCTACATCGAGTTGTCTGTTTGCCTTGCTGAGTTTCTGTTGTCGACTTGCTGTTGTCGATCTCGAGTGCTCTTTTGTCGAGATCGAGTACGTCTGTTGTCTTGCTTTATTCTTTACTTTCTTTCGCTATTGTCTGTCTTTGCTTTGTTTCTGTTTTGCTTTGTCTTTTCTGCTTTTATTTCTGTCTTTCTGTTGCTTGTCTGTGCGATCTGTTGCTACCTAAGAACTGCTGACGTGCTTCCTCGTGGATTCGATCCTGACAACCTTCTACTACAACGGGAGGAAGTCTTGTATTTATTTGCTGAGACAGGGAAGTCAGTCTGATCTATATTTTATATTTATTTCATACTTGACCATCCTCCTGCAACAACAGTTGCCGAATGTGGACTTGAAATCCTGACAGGCTCACCACGAACCAAATCTTCTTCTTAGCCACCTCATAACTGAAGATAAACAGTGGGATCTCCGAAAACTGGAAAATTTATTCCCAGATTCTATAGTTAGACGGATCAAGAAACTTCACATTCCTTCATGGAGCCCCGAAGATGAATTAATTTGGAGACTCAACCCGGATGGTGATTTCACCACCTCCTCTTGTAGGCAATTATATCATAACAATGTGACTAATATGTTGGGGGATGAATGGATTTGGAAGCTTAACATCCCCCTCACGAGTGAAAAACTTGGTCTGGAAAATTCTCCAGGATGCTGTGGCTACCAAGGAAAGACTCAATAGATATTTTATTAGAGTCCCTATGGAATGTGTTCTTTGTAATGACAATATAGAAAACGAGTCTCATCTATTCTTGAATTTTTCCTTCACTAGACGTGTGATATTGAACTATGAACAACTGTCAGGCACCGCTCTTGGGGCACCTTGGAATGAACAAATCTCGATCCAAGACTTCATCCATTCGAAACCAGTTTCATCCAATTTTGAACATCTTTGCCATATTTGGCAAAATCTTTAGGAAACTAGAAATAACTTGATTTTTAAGAATAAGAATTCTTATCCTGCTTCACAGGTGGCAACTAGGGCGTTTATCCAATTTAGAGAATGGCAGATGACCATGGATCAAGACAAAGGCAGATGGCCATGGATCAAGACAAAGGCAAGGGCTTCAATCAGGTTAGAAAAAATAAAAATGCTGGTTGGAAGAGGCCGATTAGAACCAACTACAAAATTAATGTAGATGGTTCGACTAAACCAACTGGCTTCTGTCAGGTGGGAGGGATCCTTAGGGATAGTGTAGGACGTGTTTTGGATATTTTTCAAAAGCAGATTCCTAGCAGCTCAGCCATTCAAACAGAAGCTGCTGCGTTTTGTGCAAGTGTCAAGGTAGCTCTATCAAAAGGTTTGAGGCGACTTGTAATTGAAGGGGATTGTTTGAAAGTGATCAGCAGCATTAATGATAGATCAAGAACAAGGTGGGAAATTTTCCGGGAGGTGGAATTCATCAGAAGTATGAAGGCAAAGTTTGAGTACATTGAGTTCAGACATTGTTTTAGAGAAGCAAATGTAGCTGCAGATTATTTAGCTAAGTCTACTGATATGTGTACTATGTCCAATATTCCTTTTAATAGGGAGTTCTGTAACATCATCCGTAAGGATGATTAGGGTGGCGTCCCTTTGGGGACTTCTGCCCCCTTTTTGCCTAATATATATATATATATATATAAGTGTTTTATAATAGTTAAAGGGGTCTTAGACCATCTTTAATGGTGGTACTAGACATGAGCAAGGGTTAAGGATTGACCCGGACCCGAAGGGTTCGACAAAGAAGATAAGATTTTATAATCAGCACGACCCTGATCCTAACCCTTAACCCGCCTAGACCCTAACCCTTATCGAACGGCTTATATTTTAATATTTGATGGGAAACTCTAGACCCTAGACCCCTGATCCAAAGGGTCGACCCGTCGGGCATGAGGTCAGCCCACCGGGTCATTTTTTTTTCTTCAAAAAATCAAGATGAAGAGGAAGAGGAATTCAACGTTATAGAATGGTAGAGTCGTACATAGAGATCCCAATTTCCTACTCTGTAGGCAATCGCTCATCAAATACTCGTTGTGCCTTACTCAACTGTAGCGGTGGAGCAACATTTTAGCCAATATGGTCAAATACTAAGCGAGAAGAGATTGAAGCTCTTGTCTGAGATGCAAGAAGGTCAAGTTTGGCTAAACGAATGGAAAAGGGCAGAGACGAGGATGCAAAAGAATGACCACTTAATCGAGTCAGACCCGGATGAGGAGCTCGACGATGGCATAACGGTCAGGAGCTCGATCAGATGCGAAGCAAGGTGAAGAGTCCTAGCATGAGATAAGGTAAGTGGGGATCAGAACGAAGGTAAAGAACTACGTTAACTTTTATTCCTCTTCCCCGAGATGATACGTAGACAACTAGAAAATCGGTCCAAGCTCTTCTTCTTTTTTCTTTATATTTTTTTAAACTTAAAAAACTTTTTTTAAAAGTTAAATGACATGTCATGACCCGACGAGTCAAAGGGTCGACCCTTGACCCGACGGGTCACCACAACCCGTCGACCCGTGGCTTGGAAGGGTCAGGGATATTTCGACCCTTGACCCGACGGGCCTGACCCGTGCTCATGTCTAGGTGGTACTATGAGTACCATAACTAATTTAGAAAGGAGAAAATAAAATAAAATACCAGATTTTTTTTATTAAACCAATGTAATTATGTGAGAGGGATATCATACATATGGTGCTCACTTTATTGATTCTCCTCCACTTTTATATTTTTTATTTTTTTAATAGGTCTGCAATGAAAGTGGTTCCTCAAACCTTACATCGATAGTCATGACACCCCATCTAGCATGTTTAGACATCTTGATTGCTTCAATACTTTATGTGAGAGTACCTATTTGATTAATATAACATATTAAAGTGGATAATTGAACTGTTGGGGTTGCATCAACACCCTCATATAGGCTTGGATCATTTGGCCAAGGAAGATGGAGTTGTCTTGAGCTTATTCTAGAAACTTCTTCAACTTGGTATATTTCAAGTTTCTTCCATTCTCTAGAAGCCTCATCAAATTTGGGGAATTCTAGAGCTTTCTTTAAATCCACCAATTTCTCCATTCTTCCATGGATCTACAAGCTTCTTACCTCTTCCAAGTTCTTCTCCAAGCTTCCACACTCCAAGAGGTCCCAATGCTTGATGGATATAAATAGGAAGTTCCTCCCCACATTTCAATCAATCAACAAACACTTGCCCATCAAAGACTACACACAAATTAGTCTCTTTTCACGCATCATATTCCACTTTGTTGTAAAGAGAGAGTCTTGCCTATTACCCCTTGTAATCCATACAAGGTTTGTTGTACGCTTTCTTATTTGAAAGTGAATTTGTTGGCTTTTGCCGCCCGTGGGTTTTCCTCCCGGTACTAGGGTTTTCCATGTTAAATTTGTGTGTTCTGTCTTGCCTTATTTCTCTCTATTCGTGATTCCGTTCTTTTCGTTGCGTGCTCGTGTTCTTATTACCACTAAATCCTAACAAGTGGTATCAGAGGGTTCTAAGATCATTTTTGGAATCACGTTCTCAATGTCGGCTGTTACCAAGTTCGATTTTGAGAAATTTGATGGCAAGAATAGCTTCTCTATCTGGCGAGTCCAGATGAAGGCCGTTCTTAACCAAAACGACTTGAAGAAAGCTTTGGATGGGAAATCCAAGAAGCCGTCTACTACGCCGGATGAGCAGTGGTATGAGTTGGATGAGAAAGCCTTGTCAACCATCCAACTTTGTTTATCTCGTGAAGTTTTGCGCGAGGTAATTCATGAGACTGCCGCTGCTGGTTTATGGTTGAAGCTGGAATCGCTTTATATGACAAAGAGTCTTGCCAACAAGTTGCGTCTGAAAGAGCGCCTTTATACTCTTCGTATGTCTGAAGGTACTCCGATTCAAACTCATCTCAGTGAGTTCTCTTCTATCTTTGTTGGTCTTGAGAATTTAGATGTTAAGATTGATGATGAGGATAAAGTTGTTTTATTGATTGTCTCTCTGCCCCCTTCTTACAAGCACTTTAAGGAAATCATGCTTTATGAGAATAATGTTGATAGTTTGTGCTTGGAAAATGTTAAGGCTAATCTTCTTGCTAAAGAAAAGTATGATGTTAATAACCGGTTTGATAAATTTGGAGAAGGTTTATTTGTTAGGGGCCATAGCACTGAAATTGGCACTATCAGTAATTCTTCTAAGTCTAAAGGCAACAAGACATGTAATTACTGCAAGAAATATGACCATTTTATTTTTGAATGTTATAAACTAAAGAATAAGGAAAAGGCTAAAGGGAAACAATATGATGATAAAATCCGCCAAAGCTGGTATTGTTGATGCTTGCTCTGATGGTGATGTTTTCTTGGTTGCTAACATTGGTGATATTAGTAGTCATGAGTGGATTCTTGATTCTGGATGCACTTTCCATGTATGTCCACGTAGAGACTGGTTCTCTTCTTATGAGGCTATTAATGGTGGATCTATCTTGCTTGGAAATAACACTCCTTGCAAGGTTGTCGGGAAAGGTACTATCAAGCTTAAAACTCATGATGGTACTATTCGATCATTGACTGGTGTTAGACACATCCCAATGATGAGACATAGCTTGATTTCATTAGGCACCCTTGAATCTCATGGGTACAAGTACTCAAGTGAAGGCGGAGTGTTGAAAGTTTCTTGTGGCTCTATGGTTTTTTTGAAAGCTAACAGTATTGGTAAATTATATGTTGGAAGGTGCTACTGTTGCAGGTTCAGCTTTTGCTGCCTCATCTTCTACCTCTCATCATGATGATACTCAAAGGTGGCGTGCACGTTCTAGCCACATTCGTGAGAAGGGCATGCATCCGCTCTTAAAGAGAGGTTCCTTGGATTATCATACTCGTTGCAAGATCAACTTATGTGGGCATTGTGTATTTGGCAAACAAAAGGAGGCCAACTTCTCCAAAGTTTCTCATTCACCTAAAGGCGTTTTGGATTATGCTCACTCTAATTTATGGGATCCTTCTCGTGTTAGTGCTGATTCCGGCCCGATTTTCGAGTCCAATTGTTGTTTGGACTTAGTTTGTGTTTCTCAGTATTAAGTGCCCTTCGGGGCTTTATGCGGCATGAGCTTATTCGGATATTGATGCAATGCGGAGTTTGTTGGGGTTGCATCAACACCCCCATTTAGGCTTGGATCATTGGGCCAAGGAAGATGGAGTTATCTTGAGCTTCTTCTATAAGCTTCTTTAACTTGGTAGATTTTAAGTTTATTCCATTATCTAGAAGCCTCCACAAACCTCATCAAATTTGGAGAATTCTAGAGCTTTCTTTGAATCTACCAATTTCTCCATTCTTACATGGATCTATAAGCTTCTTACCTCTTCCAAGTTCTTCTCTAAGCTTCCACACTCTAAGAGGTCCCAATGCTTGATGGTTATAAATGTTCCTCCCCACATTTCAGTCAATCCACAAACACTTGCCCATCAAAGCTTACACACAAATTAATTAGTCTCCTTCCAAACATCATATTCCAGTTTGTTGTAAAGAAAGAGTCTTGTCTATTACCTCTTGTAATCCATACAAGGTTCGTTGTACTCTTTCTTATTTGATAGTGGGTTTGTTGGCTCTTGACACCCGTGGGTTTTCCTCTCGATAGTCGGGGTTTCCACGTACGTTAAATTTATGTGTTCTATCTTGCCTTATTTTTATCTATTCGTGATTCCGTTCTTTTCGTTGCGTGCTCGTATTCTTATTACCACTAAATCCTAACATGAATTAAATTACCTATAGGCTAACAAAGCATTACTAACTTTACCCAAAAAAAAACAAAGCATTACTAAGGGTTATCAACTACTAATCATTCTATAACTTAAGTAATTTATATCATCAATATTCAGTTCTTAATAAGAGACATGCCTTCAATTGATAAGAGTGTATTGTAGGTCTTATTGGAGGTGAAATCTAGGAACAACACACGGTAGAAGTTTCTTAACATATGTGATAGATTTATTATAAATATTTTTTATCTAATAAAATTATTATCAGAATATAATATATCATTATCTTATTATACATTAGAGTATCAAAACCTGATTTATATACGTATAGGGATAGTTACCGTCATAAATAATAATTTGCATATTCTGTGCGTAACGCACGGGGTATTGTACTAGTTTACTTATTATCACAAGTTAAATATCTTTGACTCTAAGTATAAATTCTCCGTTGGTCTACCTACTTTACAAAATTAATTACTCATCCAATATTAAAATATACATCGTTTAATTTTTTAATCACGCTTTTTAAAAAACTAAAAACGCTATAACAAGTCCTTGTTTTAAGTTCTTTTTTTAAATGCGGCAAAAAAGTTCAACAACCTACTTTTTGAGACAGGAAAACATAAATCATTGAATCAATCAGCACATAAGTACATGAGTAAAAATTTGCTTAGTTATCTAAGAGTACACTTTTTTTTTTTATATAAGGTAAGGATTTGGATGAGGTCAGACCCTGCTGAACCACCATCCAGGATGCGAAGAGCAGAATCGTCGAGGAGGTCCGCAGTCGAGTTGACTTCCCGGAACACGTGGCCGAAATGCACCCTAGCAAAATTTTGGAGCGGGAGTAGGGTGTCGAAAATCAGTATCTTGATCTCCCACGGGCAGCACCAAGCAATTGATGACAATTAGGTTGTCGCCTTCAATCATAATGCTGGATAGCTGGAGCTTCTTCGCCCTAGCGATGCATGCTTTGATCGCCAGAGCCTCGGCAACCAAAGCTGATATGTGCCCACATTTGAAGCCGCCGCAGTCGATGATCGCCCTATTGTGGTTCCTGATAATGAAACCTGTTAAAGCTTCACCCGTAGGCAGCTTGGATCCGTCGAAATTAATTTTGAAAAATCTCTCATCTGGTTTGCTCCATCTCAAATTTCTTCTTCTCCGTGGCTGAGCTGTTCGAGTTTTCTAGTGGTGGTATGTGGGTTCTGTCAGAGTGAATAATCCCCATTGGGGTTGCCTTCGCTATCATTAGAATATATATATATATATATATATATATATAGGAGTACAAGATAGTTAACCCTAATTACAAATGGGTTGATGCGAGACCATCCAAGCCACCTCCGGACACACCTATGATTCGAGCTCGTGAGAATAATGTCATCCTCAAGAGGAAGAAGAAGGCTCCACCATGGGAGAAGGTCCAAAGGTGCAAGCTTGGTTAATGACGTTTTAGATTCGTTCAGAATATTTGACAGTTTTTTGACGTTTCAGTAAAATGAGGCGTACGGACTCAATATTAATCGGATTGAGGTGTGTCATACCTTGTTGGAACGAGGACGAAGAGATCTACAACTTTGCTGTTAAAGGTTTTTCCATATTCAGCCTCGACATTGGCCGAAAATCACCATCTTAGAGCTGTCACTGTTTTTAGACGAATTTACCCTATTTTTAGTAACTTTTCTACTTAAGTTATTTTAGGAAACTCTAGAGGTTATTTTATTAATTCCTTTAAATCATAGTTTTATATTCTTTTATCTTCTAGTTTACTAGAATCGGCCCAAAACAGCCTTTAAGGCCTATATAAGTCGATTCCTCCTTTGTAATTCAGTAGGAACATTATGAATAGAATTTAGTCTCTCAAACTTGTGTGAAACACATTGAGTGCTTGTCGATTCAATAGAGTTGTGCTCTTCAATTCACGAATTGGTATCTATCTCAGCTTGGTTTGCTTTGTGTTCATCAACTTCGCAAGACTTGGTGATCCTAGTATCCACAAGACCCCTCCTTGTGCCTCCAAGTTGTTCGCTTGGTTGTGTAGGGTTGCAGAGGCGGGTTATATAGTCATTGGTATTGGTTCCTACCTTCTACGGAAGCCTAGGGTCTCTATCTTGTTCTATATAGATCGACTCAATCCATATCAGGTCGTGTCTTTCAATTCTTGTCCATTATTTTCGAGTCTTTATTGTTCTTGTTGCTGTCTTGCGTCGTTCTTGGAGTTCTTGATTAATCTTGGTCGAGTTCTTGAAGTCTTGCTGCGTTCTTGAGTCGTTCTTGGTCAATCTTTTCCAAGATCTTTGCTTTCTTGTTCGTTTCTTGAAGCTATCTTTGCTGCGTCTTTAGTTCTTGATTCAGTTCTTGTTTATTTCCTTAGTTTCTTGCTTGTTGTCGAAGATCGGACCACCCTGCGGCTAACCCCGTATCAAATTGGTATCAGAGCTTTGGTTTCCGACATCAAGATTGAGTCTTTTCTTTTCCTAAACACAGAAACCACAAAAATAGAGTCAGTTCTTGTTTTGGTCTTTTACTTCTTGTTCTTTATTTGATTATTGCACTAATCTTGAGTTTGTGATTGTTTGTGGTTGCATAGCCTAAACACAAGCCTACCCGAGACCGTGGAGTCGACCAGATCAGTGCGCACACCCCTTGTATTCACTCTCCTAGCCGACGGCAAGCATCTTGTCCCCATAGTCGAGTAAGCTTTGGTCGACAGCCCCACATTCACACCCAAAGAAACCCTAGTTTGCTTTGTTCTATCTTTGGAATTTTGATTTATCTTTTATCTAATTCCATTTATCTATTGCCTATCAAAAATCAGATTTTTTTAAAGTTGTTAGATTTAATTCCATTATATCTATCAACTATCACAAAAAGGCTAAGATAGATCCACTTTCCTATTTTATCTCTAATGTGTCTATTTATTTATCTTTAGGGCTAAATTTGTTATCTTTTCACCTCTATCTCAGAATTTTCGAGTCCTTCTATTGTTGTTGAGTCTTTTCTTGCATTAGGTTAAAAAAAAAAAAAACAGTTTCGAATTCAGTCAAAAAAAAAGAGACATACATACTTGGACCTAGGAGGATAAAATTCACTAGGGGCAAAAGTAAGCCAAAAAAAAAAAGAAGTATTGTTGATTTAGTGCAAGAAAGCTCCCAAGGACATCTTTGGTGAACCTCTCCAGCCCTAATCGACATTACCTATCCTAAACACGTTACCTCCACAAAATCTAAATTTGAAACCCTACCCTGCAACTACAACATCCTAACTTAAGGTTTTCAATCAAAAAGAGGTAAATTTCCCAACTTTCCTTGTTTCTTTCTTCTATTTTCTTTTGTTTCTTCCATTGTCGAGCACTTTTCTCTTCTGGTCGAGTGCCTTTTGTACTGGTCGAGTGCCGTTTGTTCTGGTGGAGTGCCGCTCGAGTGCCAGGCTCTGTCGAGGTCTTTTGGTCGATTTCGACCTTGTTGTTCAGCAGCCTTTTGTCGAGTACTCCTTACTTGTGTTGTTTGTTCATTCTCTCATATATACTTTGATTGCTAGGTTCTTTGCTTGAGTGTTGATTCGCCCAAAGCAAATTGCCCCAACAAGCGTGACATACCAATTAGAGAGGGAGTGCGAGCGAAACACATTGCGAGTTGTTTATATTTTTACTAATCTTTCACATAGTTCTTTGTTTGTCTTTATTTGCAATGTCTAATAACCAGGGCAATGACTGGTACAATATCTTCATGGAGAACATAGCTAAGATGAATGCCAGCGTAGCTAAGATGGAAAGCAGCCTTGCGGCAATAGAGCTTCAGCGTTTTGGCTCTAATATGGTGTTTGGACAAGGAGTCCCACCTAGAGATGAAGTTCCACCAATTAAAAGGAAAGAAACTCATCCTATTCCTCCTACTAATGTTATTCAACATCATGTTTCTTCTAGCATAGATGCTTCTTTTATTGTTGAAAATGTAAATCATGTTGATAATAATGATCAAGATCTTAATTTACTTGCCTATGATCATGATAATGTTTGCATTGAATATGAGAATGAAGATTCTTTGATTGTTAGTAAGGTTTTAAGTGTTCAACCTAAGCCTTGTGATGATAATCAAAGAGAAGATTTATGTCATACTAAATGTTTAGAAAAAGGCAAAATTTGTAATATGATCATTGATGGTGAGAATAGTGGTAATATTGCTAGCCTTGAATTAATTGAAAATCCAGCTTTGAAAAAGGATGAAAACTTGCTAGCATTGGATGGAAACTTAGGGATTAATGACCAAGTCAAAGTGCATATTAAGTTAGAACATCATGGCATTGATATGGAATCTGAATTATGCACTCATAAAGTTTCTTTTCTTGATTTTGTAGATAAAGCTGAGACAATAACCATCAAGGAGTGGTCAATCCCTACAACAATCAGCCTTGAGAAGAGTTTCCATGGACATGAGGTATTCAATCCAGGAGCTCGTGTGGATGCATTTGAGGAATCTTATGCGACCTTGGATTCGAGGACGAATCCTTTTCAAGAAAGGGAGATTGATGCGGGACCATCCAAGACACCATCCAAGCCACCTCCGGACACACCTATGATTCGAGCTCGTGAGAATAATGTCATCCTCAAGAGGAAGAAGAAGGCTCCACCATGGGAGAAGGTCCAAAGGTGCAAGCTTGGTTAATGACGTTTTAGATTCGTTCAGAATATTTGACAGCTTTTTGACGTTTCAGTAAAATGAGGCGTACGGATTCAATATTAATCGTATTGAGGCGTGCCATGCCTTGTTGGAACGAGGACGAAGAGATCTACAACTTTGCTGTTAAAGGTTTTTCCAGATTCAACCTCGACATTGGCCGAAAATCACCATCTTAGAGCTGTCACTGTTTTTAGACGAATTTACCCTATTTTTAGTAACTTTTCTACTTAAGTTATTTTAGGAAACTCTAGAGGTTATTTTATTAATTCCTTTAAATCATATTTTTATCTTCTTTTATCTTCTAGTTTACTAGAATCGGCCCAAAACAGTCTTTAAGGCCTATATAAGTCGATTCCTCCTTTGTAATTCAGTAGGAACATTATGAATAGAATTTAGTCTCTCAAACTTGTGTGAAACACATTGAGTGCTTGTCGATTCAATAGAGCTGTGCTCTTCAATTCACGAATTGGTATCTATCTCAGCTTGGTTTGCTTTGTGTTCATCAACTTCGCAAGACTTGGTGATCCTAGTATCCACAACCCCCTCCTTGTGCCTCCAAGTTGTCCGCTTGGTTGTGTAGGGTTGCAGAGGCGGGTTATATAGTCATTGGTATTGGTTCCTACCTTCTACGGAAGCCTGGGGTCTCTATCTTGTTCTATATAGATCGACTCAGTCCATATCAGGTCGTGTATTTCAATTCTTGTCCATTATTTTCGAGTCTTTATTGTTCTTGTTGCTGTCTTGCGTCGTTCTTGGAGTTCTTGATCAATCTTGGTCGAGTTCTTGAAGTCTTGCTGCGTTCTTGAGTCGTTCTTGGTCAATCTTGTCCAAGATCTTTGTTTTCTTGTTCGTTTCTTGAAGCTATCTTTGCTGCGTCTTTAGTTGTTGATTCAGTTCTTGTTTATTTCCTTAGTTTCTTGCTTGTTGTCGAAGATCGGACCACCCTGCGGCTAACCCCGTATCATGGGTAAATAGTGGAGGGAGGGGCTTTATTGCAGGGAATAAGCCTGGACTTGAGAGACTCGAAAGCCGGGGAACCTGGGTGACCAAGACGGGCGTGCCAGAGAGATGCCGAACAAGCAACTGCTGATAGATTGGTTGCTGCGGGGAGGTGACAGGATGTATGTTGTTGGTGACAGGATATAGGTCTCCAGCGCTATTACATCTTATGAGCGGGGATCCAGTTGTGAAATCTTTGACAACAAACCCAAAACGGTCAAAATCAATGGAGATATTATTGTATATGGTGAGGCGACGAATGGATACAAGGTTCTTTGTTAAGCCAGGGGAGACGAGGATGTTGTTAAGGCTTAGGTTGGTGGTAGGAGTTGGTAATGTAGTGTGCCCAAGACCCAAGGTAGGAATGCGTTCACCATTACCGACAATAATGGAGGTAGAAAGACTCTTTGAAGCAGGGAGATAAATTATACCTGGGTTGTGCAACATGTGCGCAGTGGCTCCGCTATCCATGTACCAGTTCGGATCGGCAGGTGACACACCTATAGGTGTCATGATGACGGGTTGCCTGTGTCAGGACGATGACGATGATCCCGCTGCTAAGGCTTGATCCAGATGGTGCGAAGAGGGCCCAAGGAGTCTCTGTTGGCTCGAGTATGACCTCGTTGGAGAGGCCGGGTAGCCCTGAGGATGGGCTCCAATGGGGGATTACCCCCTCTGTAAATGACTTGAAGAGGCGGGATTACCCCTCTGTAAATGACTTGAAGAGGCGAAGGCCATGGTAATAGTTTTTTTTTACCACCTAACTTAATAAATAATTAACTCAGGACTAGAAACAAGAATAGTAAAACCCAAGGGAAGTTTCTGTAATTTCTTCAAAAGAGATTAAAAGTCTCTGCTTTCTTCTCTTTTGGAAGCACGTACAGAGACAGAGAGATGACAGAGCTCGAACGGTCGGCTATTCACGGGCGCGTCTCTCCTTTGCGTCGGCGACCAACGACTGGGGCGGCGGCTCGGTGGCGACGGGCAGCGGCAACCGGAGACGGCTCGAATCTGGCCGGATCTGGTAAGAATAGGGAACGAGTGCGATGGTGGTGGGTGAACGGAGGGTGTGCGATGGTGGTCAGGGGAAGAGGGGTTGACCAGCGTGTATGTGTGGGTGAAGGCGAGACTGGACAGGGAGAAGGGAAGGGGCGGCGAGGGAGTCTGTGGGTGACTGACGACGCTTGTGGAGGCCGGATCTGGGACGCACGAAACAAGGAGAGGGACAACGAGGGGATGGAGAGGCGAGAGAGGGAGCGAGACAGAGGAAGAGGATGACCGGCGCTTGTGGAGAGGACGGGGCTGCGGATCTAGGCGCTGTGGTGACCGGCGATGGTGAGCAGCTGGTGGTGGCGGCGGGATCTGGACATAGAGAAGGAGGAAGACGACGTGTGGCGGCGGAATGTTTTGAGAAAAAAATTAGGGTTGCTTTTAATGAAACCCTAGAGGCTCAGATACAATGTCAGAGTGAATAATCCCCGTTGGGGTTGCCTTCAATATCATTAGAATATATATAGGAGTAGAAGATACCTTAATTACAAATTGGTAATTAGGCCTATACATATATTCTATCCAACAGGGTCCTCTTCGAAAGTCAATTTAGAGGAGGCCTAGTTCTGTATTTGTTGTTTGGTATAATTCTCCATAGTTTGGATAGATGTTGTATTGAGGTTTTCAAATACTTCTCTATTCCTGCTTGTCCATAAGCTCCACCATGTCCTAACAAGTCTTCCTTTTTGCTCAGGGTTAAGCTTAGTAAAAATTTCGCATACAATGTTTTTGATTGAGGTGTTTCTCGTGTCGTCGTCTCGAATCACTTTTTCTAATTTTGGGTCAATTTTGTGAATCAGTTGTAGGGTTTGGCTACATTCAGTAAAGAAATGGATTAGGCTTTCATCCGTCCGATCACATAGAGCGCAAGTGAGTGGAACATAAATGCCTTTGTTTACTAACTTGGTCTTTGTCGGGATTCCATCTAGTGTAAGTTTCCAGAATTTCGAAAATGCGTCTAGAGTACACTGCTTATGCTTCATAAACCTGCTGCTTGAGCCTGCTTCTATAAGAAAACCGACGCGATCAATAATGAACACAACAGATATGAATGACGAATCCAGTTTCAACCGGGTAAGCCTACAAATTACTGTGGTAAAACTAGCTAATCTCCTAAGTAACGGGCAATGCAACCATACACGATGAACACACATGATAATGTCAAATCAAGAACCCTAAAAAACCACTACCAACATTCAGATTATCACTAAAAAAAACCGCGAAAAAAAGGTCATTTTAATCTGCTGAGGCAAGGGTGAAACTTGAAAATCATGGTACAAGGAAAAGAGAGCAATGACACAGTCAGCCGAAAATCTCGAATCCAGACGGGCTATCCTGGTCGGACTCTCCCTGTGGCGACAACGAAGAGGATAGGTTGTTATCGGTGTCTGCATCCTTGGAGTCTTGCGTGGAGTTGAACGAGGCCAAGGGGTCGTTGTGGGTTGACAGGGGAGAAGGGAAGCTCAATGGCTGCCCTCCGTATGCTGATCCGTTGGACGGAGAAACCAGGGTGGGGATCGGGGCAGGAGTAGGGGCCGGGGCAGGCTCTACTCGTTGCTTCTTTGGCTTCTTCTGCTCGAGCTGTTTTCCCTGTAGGAAACTTCCTACAACCACCTGGACCGGATTGGCAGCAATCAGCAGACCAGCCAGTCCTCCCCCGAGAACGCGGCCATTAGGACCCGCAAAGGAGACACTCATCCCACCTGATCTACTCTTCAGCATTCCATTCTCGGTTGGCATGAACGATCCAGACAACGAAAGTATCTCAAAGCGGCCCTGCAAAGGCATGTCGCACACAAGGAATCAGAACTGTCCTATCTTAGTTAATGGAAGGATCAGGCCTATCCTTCTTGGACATTATAATGGAACTGACCTCGTAGGTCAGGGTGCCCCCAGCGGAGTTGGGTTGGCGAAGAGTGACATTAGAAATTGAACCGCTAGCAGAAAGAATACATATAGCCCGAGACCCTTCTTGAGAGAAGGACAGAACCTTCATGGCAATATCCTACAGAAACGAGAGTAAAACTCAAATGCCGATATTGCCAGTAAGAAAATATCAAGTACATTAGCATAATCATTCACAGATTTGCATACAATCAACTATCGTTACGTAATTGTTGTCATATACAGGGGGAAAGATGAGAAAAAACGAATTATTCATAGAATCATAGCTTAATGGAATAATGGCAATTCACGAATCCTTCAACTTGGATAGCAGCAATGTAACAGACCACACTAAACTCGTTTAAAACAAGATGTAAATTACTCCATGCAGATCAGAAATATTACTAGATCAAATTGTGGTTATAAAATGGTCATATAAAAATAGGGACATCTGAAAACAGTTTGACAGAGCAGCATACCTCTCCGGCACTTACAGTGATCACATGAGATGTGAAATCTTCGCCAACAACAAATGGAAGGCGATCGCCTGGAAAAAAAAACAGTTGAGTGTTAACTTAAAAAGGCTGTGACAGCTACAAGCTAGAAAAATAGAAATGGAAGCAGAACCTGTGAATGGCTTAACGCTTCTAGTTTTAACAGTGATCGTACTAGGGATGATCTAGCGCAAAGCAACTAACCTCTGGATGATCCTAAAGCTCCCCATATGATCGACAACTAAATCAAGCAGTCCAGATAAATTTAAACCCAATGATGACCTTATTCAAATTGTTCTCGGGGGAAGCTTACAAGAAGTGCCCAAGAGATTTAGGCAAAAAGGCTTTGAATAACTATCGAAACTGAAAATGCAATGGCGTGTACACTCATATGGCCGACAACCACCATCAATACCAAGCAGAAGAAAAGTAAAAGCAAAGATGAGGTCTTGATTGGAGTAAGCAGAAAACAGGCGATCCATTCAAAATATCAGAGATTGAATAGCACAAAATTTGAAAGTTTGATCAATGAGAATTAAAAGATACCAAAGTACAATAAACAGTCAAGATATTGTGAAACGGATTATTCGAAGAAGATGGTGCTCATTTCCAAAGAGCAAAATATTTGTATGCCTGGTTAATTAGACTCAGACCTGGGTCAAATAAAGAAATTGACTAGTCTCAAGACGATATAAACCACTAAATATGTGATTCAACAACAACTAATACTAAATCAGCCATTCAGCCTAGTATACCTGGGCAGTCGAGGTGTACGCATCCATCCCCGAACAAGTCCAGAGAGTGCAGATCATAGTATAATAAACTAATAAAGACAACCATTATTTACATCCAAGCACTTCAAACAAATCCAGCAACTACCCGTACATCTAAGATATTATTCTTATCCCAGCATATGCTAGTATCATAATCAGATTCCTTCATGTCCAACCTCTAAAACTTCTGAAGAATTCAAATTGCAAGCAGCAAAATGATTACCAAAAACAGATATTCCATGAAGTTTACCCAACCCAACTAGCCTCTGGAATATAAATTTAGTGCACTTCAGACAGAAATACCAGCAGAAGAACAAATATTCCATATGGATATCGACAGGGCGAGTTTAAACAAGTATATACATGGTCATGTCAATCTGTAAACTATAACCTCAGATTCTATCCCCATTAATAACTATAAAAACAGTGCCACAACTCGAATAACTCAATAAGTATAGCTATATAAACAACTATAGGGCGTGTTTGATATGGCCTGGCTAAGGTATCGGGTTGGAATGGTTTTCGGAATGAACCAACCCAATGCCTGCATTTGGACGAACTCCGACTGTATCAGTTTGAAACTCACTCCAAACTCATACCCACCTACCCAATCTTGGTGGTGGGAGTTCCATACCGATACCACACAATGCCCATTTCTCATACTGATACATATTTTTATACTAATTCTAACCAAATCCCACCTAAAAGGAATCATAAATCAACATTATGCACTGAATTAAGCAGTTTATACCAACGTCTTGAAGCTCCAACTTTTGAGTCATTTCCTAACCCATACCATACTCATTCCTCCTACCGAGACCCATAAAAAGCACCATCAGTTAACATCATACACAGAAAGAAATCAAGCAGAAACGCATTTATTTAATTTATACCTATGCCTTGAAGCTCCAATTTGTGAGCCTTCTTAATGGGCTGATAGGGCTTGAGCTTTGTAGAAGTGGGTTGCTGTTTCCACCCAGAAAGAGGAATAGATGCTGAAATAGGCATTGGGGACAAAGCAGCAGTCACTGTAGCACCTCCTGGCCCATACTTCCTTGGCCTCCCCCTCTTCTTCCTTATTACCTCATCAGCTGCTGAGGTGGGCACTGCCACTATGGCTGTTGACTGTAAAGCTGCCATGGTTGGAGCTTCCAACTGGGTGGTGGTGTTGATGTTGGTGGGGTTGGTGGGGTTCATCTCTGTCACACCCACCTGATGATACCCTTCCTCACCTCTCACTGTTACTCCCCCTGAATTCATTTCATCCCTTTGCAGGAATCTTACAGTTTTACACCAACACGGATGAAGAATCTAAATTTACCCCCAAAACCCTAATTTTTGCTACTGTTGGGAGAAATTAGATTTACTAGACTTGCTGCTTTTAGAGGCAAAACTCTTTGGAATTATAAATCCTTATGAATTTAAACAAGAACACAAACAATCTCAAATTTGAGTTTTGACCCAGAAACTCAGAAAACTTCAATACCAATTAAAAAAAATAAAAATTGAGGCTCACAGAAATGAAATTTCAACCATGAGTTTTCTACACAATAAAGAGTAATAAATTAGAAATAAGAGACTAATTTTGTGGATTATTGCTGGGGGAAAATCTAATTTTGTGGATTATTGCTGGGGAAAAAATCAGTGGGGGAGCATACAAAAACTGGGTAATTTTTCTGAAAACTGTGGGTTTTGCAGAAAAAGAGAAAGAAAAGAGAGGAAGAAAAAGGAGAAGCAAAACTCCATGAAGAAAATAAATAAAGATTATAATCATAATAAATAATAAATGAATTGGAATTTTCAAAATTCATCCAACCAATTAGTAAAGAATCAATTATGGTTTAGAAAATGGTTCAAATCCGTCTAGAGATTTTAAAAAAAAGAGGAAGCATAATTAATGGCAATGGCATAAAAAAATTTAATACAAAAACGAAATTTTGGTTCAAAAGAAAATTGGTAGTATTTCTTTTTCTTTTTATATTTGGGCAATTAATAAATAAAAGATTTAAAGACCATAAAAGTAAGGTTGGAGGCTGGAGCCATTGATAAATTTCTGTCACAACCACTGACCAAGTTTCCTTTGTCTTTTTAGGTTGAGGCTGTGAACAAGTGAATTAGTCAAATTACCCCTCATTTTGGAAATAACTACTAATTTCCACTGTAAACTGTAAAGTATGAGCAAACCCCATGTGCTGATGTGCTAATCTTCATCACTACCGATGTATTATTATGTGTTTTTTTAAAAAAAAATCAAAGTAAATTTTGTGATGATTTACCTCAATTTTGATTTTGGGATGGCTCTTTTTGATTGGATAATTTTAATTTGGAATGGTATTTTACAATGAATGGTTGGTTACTTCTTGAGAAAATGAGTGAGAAAATGAGAGAGGTAGGTCTGTTCATGGGTCGGATCCACCGGGTCGATGGGTCGAACTTGGCGGGTGACAGATCGGAAAGTCATGACTCGAATCCGAACCTGTAGGTAGGATAGATGGGTCGACGGATCCACTGACCCGGCGGGTCACGGGTCGACCCGATTTTTTTAATCATTTTTTTTAATTTTACCCTCAAATACCGTTTTTCAAAACAAAAAAAATGTGTTGACCCGGGGGGTCATTTTCACAAAACTCTCGACCCTAACCCGAACCCGTGACCCGCCACGACCCTTGACCCGCCGGTTCTTTGACATGAATTTCTTTGTTTGGAAACCATATTAACATGAATAACATAATTTAAACACGGAGTTAATAGATTCAACATTTTTGCAACTCTATAAAAGGGGTGAATGATATAAATTTCTTTGTTTGGAAACCATATTAATATGAAAAATAAAAAAAAGTTAATCCTAACTTTAATCCTTTTTTTGTTGAATCTATAGTTAATCCTATTTTTTGTTTTATCAAGGTTTTCTGGCAACATGATGAATGTTCAAGGCTCATATCAAGGGAGAGGAAATTTCGAAGCCCATCCAAGAGTTCCAATGCAGACCAATCAACCACAACAAGATGAGGTCCTTCGCCTCATTCTAGACAAGTTCGCAGCCACAGAGAAGGTGGTTGTGCACAGTGGTGGCCGCAGGATCCTTCGAAAGGTGGGGCGAAATTTTTAGTGTGTACTGAGATATTGACCTTTAATAAACTCCTTTACCTAAGCTACGACTTTCAACTTTGCAGTGAATTGTAGAAAAGTAGACTTACATTTGGTTGGTTGTTATGATAGTGGTTTCTCGTCATTTATTGGAAATTTAGGCATTTGTCATATTTAGGAGTGTAAAATTATCGAAATTCAATCATGCTAAATTCAAGGCTTTTGCATATTAGCTAGGATTGTAAACTCATCAACTTTATAATATCTTTTGGTTCTCAAAGACATGATAAAAATTGTGATTTGAATATGTAGGGTACCAAAATACAAATATTGCATAAAACTTCACAAACTCTAAATACCAATGACCCCTTACCCTAGTGGTAATGGAGAGGCGACCCTTGCTAGAGGTCAAGGGTTCAAATCTCACTCCTTACACAATTTGTGTAATTAGTGGGTGCTCAGACCTTCATTGGCTTGGGTGAGCCTGCCTGGTGGCTTGCCGCCTGGCTAACTGGCTTGCATTCTTTGCAGGTTAGGGCTCGGACTCGTGGAGGACTAGTCGATAACCTCGGAACTCCCACGTTACCAAAAAAAAATCACAAACCCTAAATTCAATTTATAATTTCATTCTCAAAATCACATATACACAATAATTAAAACACAAAATTTATTCTCAAAATCACAAACTCTAATGAAAATTTCATAAAATTTATTCTCATAATCAAATCTTAATTTCACCAATTTTATGGGGTTAATTAGTTTATAGCTAGATAATTTGTATATAATAGGGAGCTCGAGAAGTGGGAATATAATTAAATAAGGGAGTAGAAACATAGAGAGTGGGTGCAAGTTGAACAAAGAATAAAAAAAAACTTTTTTGAAGGAGGTGGAATTTTTTTTTTTTTTAAATGAGGCTAATTTCACCAATTTTATGAGGTTTAATTAGTTATAGCTAGATAGTTTGTATATAATGGGGAGTTCGGGAAGTGAGAATATAATTAAATAAGAGGGTAGGAACATAGAGAGGAAGTGAATTTTTTTTTTTTAAAAAAGGAGGCTAGTAGGAATTGAACCTCCCAACCTTTAGTTTCATTTTACTTAACTTCCTTCTCACCAACCAACTAAGCAAAGTAAATTAGTTGATTATATATTCATCTTAATTTTACTTATTACAACACTTCCATATATATAAATAATTTTTTTTTCAAACTCCAGGGGCGCGTGGGTCAAAGGGTGGGGCGGCCGCTTACGCCCGCCCCACCTTGGGCCCGTCCCTGGTTGTGCAAATGGATCAAAAGATATGAGAGCTCGAGGCACGCAATGCAGGAAAGTTATCATCTCAGGTAGTGGTGAATCCAAAAGAGAAGTTTGCAGAAGAGGCCCACTGAGGGTCACTATGTCGAGCCAACGACATTTAACCAAAATTACTTCTCGGGAGGCAACCCGAAGTTTATTTTCAAAGTTAATTGCATTTAATTTGCCCTTACTAGCATGTTTATTTTTGTCTTGCATTTAGGTTAGTTCCTTCATGAATAAATATTTAGTTTTCCAAAGAAATTGGGGTTTTGTGTGTTGTGTTGATCATCTACAGGTTATAGGCAATAAAGAAAAGAGGAAAAATAAGAAAAAAGAAGACATCTTCCAAAGCGGTGTCCGTCGTTTGAGGCCCGATACCCTCTGCATGAGCCTAGATGAAGAACATAAACATCAGTGGCTACTAGACAAGCCTCGACGCCCACCACTGCAACCTAGAAACATTGTTCATCTTCGGTGCCCGCCGATGGCACTTCGACGCCCGCCGCTGCACCAGGTTCTTTGAAATCTCGCGTGCATAAGTTTTCTAACCCTAGTTTCTGAGATTTCCACAACAATTCACAACCTTTTCCTGCTCAAAATTTATGCTTTTCATGAAGTTGCATTCAAGGTTTCATATTCAAAGGTCGGAATTAGACAAATTTCGAAGGCAACAGCGAAGAGAAGCAACATCAGCTCCAGCTGCACCCATAACGACGCTCGCCGACATAGCAGAAGAAGGTGCTTCTAGTGATTTTTGCTCAGAATCTTTGTGAGTTTTTTCCAATCTCCACTTTCTTTCTCCCTAAATCATGTCTAAGGTCTTGAATATGGTTATGCCAACTAATTTGACACATGATGAGAAGGCGATGTGGAATTGTTTGAGAGCCTAAATGCACTCTACAATTAAGCTTTTCGATCCTCGTGATTTACGTTCTTTAGGTTTGTTTGAGAGTGTGCAGGAACTGCTAAAGAAAGGAGAACTTGGATTATTCATCCACAAGGCTGCTCTCTTCTACCTCGATCTCACTCGAGAATTTTTTGCTACATTGGAGGTCCATGGAAGCTCAAATGTTAATTTCATGCTTCAAGAAGAAGGCTTTCATATTACAAAAGAGGATAATCGGAAGGCTTTTGGCATCACTACTACTTCTTCTGCCAACTGGCAGAGGGAATTGAGGAGTCTGAAATCTTACAAGACATGGAAGCTAGCAACAAAGAAGGATGTGAAGATCGGAACCAGGAATTGTGACTACATCATCATTCACCCACCGTTGAGACTTTCCCTCAAGGTGTTGAACAACACTTTCTTCGGGTGTGCTGACACCACCAGGTTCTCTATTATAACCCGGAGTCACCTCTATTGCTTAACCCCGGAGGAAATATGGTCCCGGATCGGCTAGAAATGTTCTTTGATGCTTGTATGGAGGCGATGTTTGAAGATGAAGCTCAGATCGTCGGCTTTGGAGACCCGATCACCTTGCTGCTTGATTGGTTATAAGTGGAATGTGATAACCTCATCCCTATAGACAACAGAGGTTTTCTCATGTCTATGTCATACTTGAAGAGTTCCACCCACCTGAAGGGCTCAAATGCACCATTTATCTGGAAAGTAGAGGTGGATCATTGTCTATACTTGCCTATGCACATATCAAAGGGTTGAAAGATTGCGGATTTCTATCTATCGCTAGTGCTAGAGCCAGCACTAATCCAAGAAGAGAAGGAGTATCACAATGGATAAGGAGTCTAAAAAAGAGGAAAAGAATAAAGATTAGCTTACTTTAGACTGCATAGAGAAGAAATTGCAAGAGTTGGAAGAGCTCCACAAGAAGCTACCACTAGAACTTAAGGAGGCTCGAAAGGAGAACCAACACAAAAGAAAGATCATGACAACATCCTAGTATAGCAAATTAGCAACACACTACGATGTGGAATGCCTAAATCAAATGCTTGTCACTCAGCCAATGCTGTTTCTGCACAAGTACTTCCAAAGATCGATGAGGCGGTTAGTTACATTTCTCCCCCTTGTTTGTTTTTATTTTTCTTTTAATTTTTTTTATTTCTCATTGTTTGTTCATTAAGTACAATGAAACGTTTAAATGTGTGGGAGGGGCTTAGGTTTAGTTTTCATTTTTATTTTTATTTTCAAGTTTTAGTTCGCGTTTTGTTTTCATTCAATTAGAGCATGTTTAATTGCATTGAATTCATGTAATTTATTGCCTCTTATTGAGTATTAGAAATCAAGAAAAAATGGAAAAATGTCAAAAATCCAACAAATTCATTCATTGCATAGAGTATATTATTGTCTAAACAATCATCTAGCCTAGTTGGTCCTCAAATTCTTTTTGAAACATAATTATATAAGTCTTGTGGCGTATTTGGATTGTTTAGAATTGTCCTGTACTTTTGGTTTTTATGTGAAACATATTAAGTGAATATAATTGAGCATATATGACCTAAATTCCTAGGCATGAGTGAAATCCAACAAAACTTTGTCCTAGTGAGATTCTTTGGCCTTATAGGGATATTCATATATTCCTCTACTTTTATTGTGTGATTTACTCTTCTTATGCAATTATCTCTGAGTATTGACATATTTAACTATTTTTGAGGCCGATTGTATACATGTTTATTGTTATGAGTTTCAAGTGATAGTGGCAACTATTTCCTAGCCACATATTCATCCACCCTACGTTATATCTTTTGCTTGAAGCCAAATTTTGATCCTTAGCCTTTTCTTTGAAGCTCCACATAAATATTGTATCCTTTGCCTTTTGAGTTGGTGGATGGATTGATCAATTGAGTAGAAAAGAGAAGGTTGTGGTTAATGCATAATGCGAAAGCTTCGAGAAGAGATTTTTTGTAGTATGGTCTTATTTCCTCACAATGTACTTCAAGTATATCGCTAAAAAAAGGAAAAAAATTGAAAATTGAAAAAAGAAAGAGAAAAGAAAACACACACACACACACACACACACACACACACACACACACACACACACACACACACACACACACACACACACACACACATTTCAAGAGGCATAGACAAAATAAGATAACCCTAATTGTCCAATAAAGATCCTTAGTTATCATTTTTATGTGAGAGTTGGATGAAATGTAATGGTTGAGATTTTGTGCTGAATTGCTTGAGAGTTTGATTTAAGCTTTTGAGTTCTTGGTTGATGTTGGAATTTTAGAAATCTTAGTTCCCGAGTTTTAAGCACCATATGACCAAATAAACTCTCTACCCTTATTTCCATACCAAGCCCCATTACAACCAAATAATTAAGAAAAACCTCTTGATGATTCTTATGTTATTTGACGTATCCAGTGGAGATTTTATGATATAAATGTCAATGTTTATGTAGCTTTTGTATATAAAATTGAGTTGAGAGTTGTACTTGAAAGCCTAAACACATGAAAGCGAGATAAACACGTATTGCCTTATGAGGTTGGATGAATGTATGCTTACAACATGATTGCTTAAATACATGCAAGGATGTTTGTTTGTCTTACTTATGTTTGCACTCACTTGTGATTTTGCTTTTGACAAGGTGGATGCATGAAGGGTTATGTTTGTGGGGTGAATGATTCATTAAAATGTTCTATTTTGGTCGAGGACTAACAAATTAAAGGTTAAGTATGATGGAGTTTGATAATGCATATTTTGTAGAGGCATTTCAGGTAGTTTTAGGTTGCATTTTATATGTTTTCATAACTAAGTCACATCTTTATCATTTTATATTCGAAGTTTGGAATCTACACTTTTTATGGTTAATTATACAGATTCATGAATCCAGACTCGAGAGATGGTTCGAAAGAAGAGAAGAAAGATCCAAGAAGAGCTAAGATGAAGCCAAGAGAAGACATGAAGAAAACACGAAGAACACAAAGGCAGCACCCGCATACACAAGTCCAGCGCTCGCGAACACAGAAGCAGCTCCCGTCGATGCAGGATAACTACGAATTTTCGAGTGTTTAGCCGAAGATGATTTTAATCTTCCTTTAGGTCAATGCTTGCACGCCAAGGCTAGGGTTTTCAACCACTTTTGAGGCCTATAAATACCCATCTATTCTAGGGTTTTTAAATCAACTCATCGATCAATCAAAACCAATCCACCAAAAAACACTTTCATAATTTGTATATTTTCTGAGTTTTCTGAGGTAAGTCACGCTCTACTAATCTCGCTATAGTTTTTCTTACATTTGAAGACATGGTTAAGGATATGTGAGGGTTGTTTTGTTTTGTTATGCATTATGATTATTTCAATTCTCTTTGTTCCGATATGATTTATGTGTTGTTGATTTATCTTACTTGCCCACTAGGATATATAGATTTGCATTATGCTAAAGGTTATAGTTTCATTATGCCATTGCGGGCCTTAAAGCTCACATCCGACCTCAGCGGTAGCATTTGCAACCGCTCTTGACTGTTCCTCACTTTGCGGTAAAGAACCCAAAGGCTCGTACGTCTCTGTCTCCGTCTAGTATAAAACTCCTTAACGATGAATGTAGGGTCGACTGCATCAACATCAATACTTCCACCATGATGAAAATCGACCTGACTACTTCCACCCGCATCACGATTAAGTAACATTGTAGTATCCCTATACGAATTCAGAGCATCGCCCGAACCCAGTCCCGAAGTAGGTGTCATATGAATGTGGCTGGGACTTTAAAGCAAATCCCACCACATCATCTAACCCAGATCTCCCCTGAGTAGACCCTATAGCGAAATCATTGCCTACTACCGGCGATGTACTCCGATCCTCTACTTCCTGCATACGGAAAGAAATAGACTCAGTCTGGTGACGGATTCCCAGCAAGGCTTGTCTCATCCTAACGGCAGCGCTACACGCACTCCGTAAAACCAGCCTATACGCTAATCCCCACGTAGGAGTCTGTATATCATACCTAAAAAATTCTAATTCTTTTCGACCGAGACAAGAAAATCTCTATTCTAATAATATAAAAAAATTTAAACTATCGTTCCCTAAAAATTTCATTCAGTACACTTCATCTAAAAAACTACGTAATAGCACCTATTGAATCTAAATTAAAATAGCACCTATTGGCTTTAACCCTTGCTTGCAGTAGGAGGAAAGAGAAGAAAAACGCTCTGTTCTCTCTCTTCAAATTGATTTTGAGTGGTTCTGGGTGTTCTTGAGTGTTCTTCGGATCCAGCATGTAGAGAGTCCATTAATGGACCTGATGTATGCTCGGATCAGGGATGGGTTAACAAATCCTTCAATCTAAACTTCACTTCTCCGTCTCCTCTCAATGAAACCAAATCTTTTTCAAAAAATATGTCCTTTGGCCTGATCAACAACTTATTTTACACAAAACAACCGTTTTCTGTATTGAATATGGCATTGTTGCATTCAATAGAGAAAAGGATTGTTTGTAAACTTTTTAGTGAGCTGTTGGAATTAATTCTAATTCCACAGTTTCAAGAAAACCTTCGGTTTCCTCTTCTGAGGAATGCCAACCCCAAACCTTTCAAAAGCAAATCTCAACTTAACAATAACACCTATATCACTAACCCTATAGTGTATTATGAGTTTGTATGCAGATTAAGACTTAACGATGGGCATGCAAGATCAGACATTGGACAATCCTGGGCGGGAAGGAGGTGTTTAGGCGCCTCCCTCTCTAATTATAGCCTAATCACTGTCTCGGGAGAGTATACAAGAAAAAAGAACTTTTGAGATTTCCCAAATTCAAGGGAGGAATGAATGCAAAACATTGAATCCATCCTTCAATCCTCAAGTTATCAAAGCATCGGGTGTGATTCTCCAGAGGAAAGGTATGATTACATCTCCTTTAATCCCTCCTATGAACTTCTAAAGATTATTTGTTTTGAAAGAAGTTATCGGTTCACTGTTCTATTGAAATATCTATAATAGGGTTTTATTCAGTTATGTCTGATCACACCCTCCTTCTTTGTCCTTCTCTTCCCTCTACTTCTCTGATTGTCTTGCTGCTGTGGATCAACAAATGTCCTTTGTGGATGCTTTGATCAGCACCACTAGGCAAGGAATTTCCCTTGAATCCTTGCCTCACCACACTCAACTTGTTGAGCCCACTCTCTCCTTGGCCTTAGAAAGCTCTACCATGCTTACCAGTGTCTCTGATCAGGTTTTTATTCAAGCCGTCCCTATTAGCTTTTCCCTCCCTAATGAGGCTAACTCCCCCACCATGCTTGTTGCTGATCCTTACCAAATCCCAGGTGTCAAAATTCTCCATCAAAAGCTCTCTGACTATAGCTTGGTTGGGCGATTTGTTCAAGCTCCAATTGAGATTAAACAAGTTGCTGGCAAAATGAAAACATAATGGAAGAATCTTAAGGGGAGCTGGGGTCTTGACACAATAGGAAATGACTGGTACATCTTTCGCTTTGCTTATAAAGAGGACAGAGCCATGGTTTGGTCCAATAGGCCTTATCATGCCCAGGGATCCCTCCTTGCTCTCTACCCTTGGATTGACTCCTTCAATCATATAGAGGAGGACACTCTTACAACGGATGTTTGGATCAGAATCCCCGGCCTACCTCATCAGTTTTACTCTACAGAGGCTATTGCTTTTATCCTGGAAGCTGGTGGGCCGGTGTTGGCACTCTCATCAAGATTGATAAGGTCTCCAACATAAGAAACAAAATGAGGTTTTCTTGTGTTTGTATTAAAGTCTATTTTCTCTCTAAGCTTACCACTTTTATCTGTATTAGAAAGAATGAAACTGAATCCATTAGGCTTCGTGTGTGGTATGATGACTTCTCTGATGGATGTGGCTGTTGTGGTGGCTATGATCACATCTATGAGGATTGCCCTCTAAATGCCCCTCGTCCTAGGAAATTCAGTCTCATTCTCGAAGAAAATCCCCAAATGGACCTTCTTGCTTACTCCCCCAATGCCAATGTCAATAGAAACCCCACTGAAAATAGACTCTTGGGTGGAGGCAGTGCCTTCGTTCCTTACACTCACATTGAGGATCCCATTGTTTTCCAAACCATGACTCCAAGAAAAGGGGATTTTGGTCTCCTTTCTTTGTCTACTATGGCCCCTGCCAATGCTAAGCTCCCACCTTTACCTACTTCAAATGCTAGTTTCTCTAATGACCTCATAAATCAATTGATTTCCTTAAACAATGTCCATGTGGCTAAGCTATCTACTGAGTGCAGTACCCCTCCCTTTGTCATAGCTCCTTCAATACTACATACCCTTCTTTCTACCAGTACTGCAGCCACAAGTAATAACAACTCTTTGATGGAAGGAACTTTGGATGACCTGATCAAGGCTCATTAGAAAGGCAAGATGGTTGTTACTACTGAAGAAACTGAAGAATCCAGGCACTCAATCAGATCTGATAGCTCTGTTGTTAGGAAGATGGGATGCATTGTCATCAGACAGAATGAGGAAGACATATCACAGAGTGAAGGTGAAGTGGTCAAACGCAAGGAAGAAGAAGATAGGAATGAAACCTCATTTCCAACCATGAAGAATTCTCGCGAAAAGAAGAACTGATGATTAGTGTCATCTACAGAACCTAGTGTGGGAGGAGCATATCAAAGATCGAATCTACAATCTAAATAATCCCCTCCCTTTTGTCTTTAAGAACTACGTTGTTTGGAAGAAACTTGTGTTGCTGGTTTGCCTGTGTAATCCCCTAAAAAATTATGATATGTGGATGGTTGATGGTCCATATTTTTCTCCTGGTATCCATCCCCTCCTGGATCTCTTAGAGGCTAACTATGATGTAGTCTTTGGTTATGTTTATGCTTATATGATTGACATAGCTATTATAACCTTTAATTGCTTCCTGATCTCCCCTGTGGAGAGCAAAACACTAACCAATCGTAGGTACTGTACAAAGAAAACTTGGAAGTATTACAAGGATACTACAGGTATATTCCTCTCCTCCTCTCTCACAACAAATCTCAACCAATACCCCACCGATTACTTAGATATTCAGGTGGTGGTTAGCTACTCCAAACTTCTGAACAAACCTTTGAAAACCAAACCTACTACCAAATTTTCTACTACAAATATGATATGTACAACAGGTCTTGAAGGCAATCATCTCATGTCTCAAGAAGCTTACATGTATGATTTGAAAGGCAAGAGAGATGAAGACAGAAACTTGAAGGGTAAGACAGTGATCTGTCTGGGCATCAGCATAGAGGAAGATTTTAGTGATATAGCTCCTTCCTCTTCTGTAATTGTAACCTTTAGGTTACAGGATCATATACTTTGTATCTCAGAAATTAGTGATCATTCAATACATAAACACTCGCTGGTGTGTTTCTATAAATTGTTTTATGATTACTATAGCCTATTGGAATGTGAGGGGTACTAGAAGGCCACTCTTGTGACAAGAAATCAATCATTTTAGGCACACTAACAATCTAGATATGTTAGTTCTTTCAGAAACCAAATCAGAGTCTCTATCCTTGGATGCTCAGCTTAAGATGTCTAGATTCCATAAGTCCATCTACATCAAATCTAACGGTAGGAAAGAGGGATTATGGATCCTACAGAAAGCTGACATTGCATAGGTTAGTCTTGTTCTTGAACAAAATCCTAGATATATTCTGATTAAATGCACTATAGAGAATCATCACCTTATTCTTGCCTCTGTCTACGCCCCATCTATTGAAAATGAAAAAGACTACTTTTGGCAACAATTTCTTAACTCCCTTAGCAAATTTAATACCCCTCTCATGATCATAGGTGACCTTAACGAGATTGAATCTAATACAGAAAAAGTTGGGGGTGCTACTCCCACCCTTAACAGATTTTGAAGATTAGCATTTGTGAAAGAAGAACTTGGCCTTCATACTCTTCCTTTCTCTGGCTCTCCCTTTACTTGGAGAAAAAGCAAATCTACTCAAAATAATACTTTTGAACGGCTTGACAAAATCCTGGTTCATCAACAAATCCTAAATTGGTTTCCTAATCTCTGTACTAAACACCACTCCTTTTATAATTCCGATCATTGTCCTATCTTCCTTGAACTAGGTCTCCATAGAAATAAGAAAGGCTCGCCTTTCAGATTTGAAATGGCGTGGACCTCAAATAAGATGACTGAAACCATGAATAGGAGAGTTTGGCCCTACAAGTTAAAAGGATCTAATGGCTATAAGCTTATGCAGAAACAAAGATTACTTAAGAGAAGGATAAAATCTTGGTGTAAAGCTCACCCTAACAATATCACTAAACAACTCTCCTATGTTGATAATCAAATTAAAACTCTTCAGGAATGTCTGTCATGGGGTTCTATCTCCATAGCTGATGAACTTAAGCTTAACAAATTAGAGCATAAAAGATCTCGTCTTCTAGAATTTAATTATAAATTCTGGAAACAAAGGGCTAAAGCCAATCATATTCAATTAGGTGATAGAAATACTTAATTCTTTCAAATAATAGCTAAACTTAGAAAATTCAAAAGATCTACTAGATCCTTTATCACCAAACATAACATGATCTTGACTGACCAAGCGCTTATTTTAGATCACATTTCTAATGAAATGGTTGAGAGCTTCATTGGTCATAACCAAAGGCGAATCTCCCCTAAAGAAGTTTGGAATATCCAACCTCAAATCTCACAATATGAAAATAGGAATCTTATTGCTCTTCCTTCTGACTCTGAAATTGAGTAAACGACTCTAAGTATGGCTGAAGATAAAACTTCGGGGCTGGATGGTTTCCCTCCTGAGTTTTATAACCATTACTGGAGCATCATTGGTACTTCCTTCTGTAAAGTGATCAAAGCCTTTTTTCATTCTGGTCAACTTCTCTCCAAAATTAATGAAACCTTTATAGCGCTGATTCCAAAAACTGAAAAACCCACAACTATTAATCATTATAGACCTATTAGTCTCTGTAATAGTGTCATAAGGTCATCTCTAATATTCTTGCAAATCGTCTTAAAAAGGTCCTCCCCAAACTCATAAACCCTTTCTAAGGTGCCTTTGTGAAAGGAAGATCGAGCCAGGACAACACCCTTATAGCTCACGAGATCTTTCATTCTTTTCATAAACAAAAAGGAAAACAAGGTTGGATGGCTCTAAAATTGGATATGGAAAAAGCCTATGAAAAAATAAATTGGTCCTACATTAAAGTTGTTCTCGAAAAATTTGGTTTTCATCCGACTTGGATTAATTGGGTTATGAAATGTATCACGACTACTTCTTTCTCAGTTTTAGTAAATAATACCCCTGGTCCTGTCTTCAAACCGAATAGAGGAATCAGACAAGGTCATCCTCTTGCTCCCTATCTCTTTGTCCTTGTTATGGAGGGATTGTCAAGAGAACTTCATAAAGAAGCCTTACTTTAAGATATCTTGGTTGGTTTTAAGATTAGGAAGAATGGTACGCTTATCCCTTTCTTAACTTTCGCATATTATACCATAATCTTTTCTAAGCCAGCTCACACTAGTCTGAATACGATACAAAATATTATAAACTGTAACACCCCCGTCCCACATCGGATATCATAAGGATGTTGGTAGTGGTTTATAAGTGATTCAAGCCCTACCCATGTCACAAGAGGTCTTCTTTTTCAGGCTCTAAGTGAGGACAACAGACCTGAGAGGGCTAGGTGGCATGGGTTGGTACCTCTTGAGACCCCGGGTCTTACAGATGGTATCAGAGCCGACTCTGGCACCGGAGGTACTCCGACAGTATGCTCGGGTACGCTCCACCCAAAGGGCAGCCCCTTGGGTTTGACGGGGTCGTCAGTGCTTTAAGTGGGGGAGATTGTAACACCTCCGTCCCATATCGGATATCATAAGGATGTTGGAAGTGTTTTATAAGTGATTCAAGCCCTACCCATGTCATAAGAGCTCTTCGTTTTCAGGCTCCAAGTGAGGACAATAGACCTGAGAGGGCTAGGTGGCATGGGCTGGCCTCTCTTGAGACCCCGAGTCTTACATAAACAATTTTTCAAATCTATCGGGACTCACAATCAATTATAATAAAAGCTTTCTGCAGTGCTCCGGGAATGTAAATCCAAATTTGGCGAGAGATCTTTCTGCCTATATGGGCATTCCTATTTCGGAAACTTTGGAAAAGTATCTGGGTATCCCTCTTGTGAGTGGTCGAAGAAAAAATAGTGTTTTCAATAAGGCGGTGGACAACCTTAAAAAACAGTTAGCTAGATGGAAAGCCTCGAGTCTTTCTCAGACTGGAAGAGTTATTCTCATCCAATCAAATTTGAGTTCCAAGACTAATTATCTTATGCAGAACTTCTTACTTCCAAAAGGTATTCTTAAACAAATTGACCAAGTCAATAGAAACTTCTTTGGAACAAAACTCAAAATGATAGATATACCCCCCTCATTGGCTGGGATCAAATCTGTAAACCAAAATCTCAAGGTGGCTTGGGTCTTAGAAAAGCAGAAGATTTGGATAGCTGTCTGCAAATGAAACTCTTGTGGAAACTTTATAACAATGAGGACAACCCTTGGGTGAGAATTATCAAAGAAAAGGACCTTAACCCGGAGGATATTAGTAATTTTAACAAAAAGGACAGCTCTTGGCAATTTCGTAGACTTCTCTCTCTTAGGCAGGAAATTTGAAGAAGGTATTCTTTGGATTGTGGGTGATGGCTCCAATATTAATGTATGGAAGGACCCCTAGATCCCATCTCATAGCCTTTTCCCTTTCTTGGGTAACAATGATCCTTCCTTAATGGTTAAAGACCTTATTACAGATAGAAATAAATGGAATGAAGATCTCCTAAGACTTATGTTTCCTACTGATGTCATTCAAAAGATCCTCTCGATTAGAGTTCCGGCTTATCAGGCCCATGATAAGTTGATTTGGAAACCCGATGCAGCTGGAAACTTCACCACCAAATTAGCAAGAAATTTAATTACACCTCCAACAAATAAATTTGATGCACATACTTGGATCTGGAAACTGAATCTGCCACCAAGAACAAAGAATTTTCTATGTAAATTAAGGATTGATAGGCTACCGAAGGGAGCTCGTCTTAACTGGTATGTCAACAGGGTCCCAAGCCAATGCTCGCGCTGCAATCCGGCTGAAGAGGACGCAACCCATCTTTTCACAAAATGCTCTTTTTCAAGAGAAGTTATTGCCCTTTTTGAGCAACAATCTGGTATGTTTTTCCCTGATCTAAATAATACGAACTTCCTCCACTCTGATCTAGATCATCTTAAAAAGGCAAACCACAAATTCAAACTAAGGCGTCAGCTATCCTGATGGGGCTAAAAAGAGCGAAGGAGAAAGGCTTTATGAAGATCATTGTGGAAAGTGACAACCAAGTCCTGGTTAATTCTTTGAAGCATCAGCAAAGTCCGAAGTGGGAAGTTATGAGACAAATTGAAGATATTTCTACTCTTCTTTCAAAGTTTGAAATGGCAGAGATCCATCATATTTACAGAGAAGCCAACATGTCGGCAGATTATATTGCTAGAAAAGGAATTATCTATAATTTACAGTTCATCCCCTACCATAAGGAGTTTGGTAACATCATCCTTCAGGATGATCCTGGAGTTACGCTACTTTTTCAGTAGCAGCTCCTACTGTTTGCCTATTGTAAAAAAAAAATAGGTAAATTCAAATATACGTAATAGCAACTACATAATCCTTATTACTAAATTTACCTTGACCGCAGGTAACATGCCTCGTCTCCCTCGTTCTATGCCACGAGCACCACGCCCACATCTACGCATGTTTGGGATACGATGGGTTGACAATTGAACGAGGATGACTTGATTATTTGTTTTATACTGACAAATTACGGGGTATGTAAATATTTTTTCAAACTATTATGGGTTGACAATTTCATCGGCACCATGTCAGGTACCACTATCACCAGTACCACCACGTCTACGAGTACACACCCATTTTCCTTCTTTTTTTTGGAGGGGGGAAATAACGAAAGATTTGAACGGAAAAAAGGGGACAAGATAATAAGAGTATGGGGTGGAGGAGGAGGGGCCAAGGCCGGTTCTATTGTTATATAGGCCCGGGGCAAACAAAATTTTTGGGCCCTAATAATTTAAACTTGAATTAATTATAAAAAATAAAAGCTACATTCTAGCAAACAAAAATATATTCAATCACTAAAAATACATTCATTTTCTACAATAGAATACTAACTTTCATCCATTAAGAAAAATATGTCATTTACGAGTTACACATGTTTTTTCAAGAAAATTGAAACTACTTAATATATAAAATATCAATTTATTTTATAAATAAAACACAATAAAAAAGGATCGATACAATAAGCAAGTACATATACACAACAACAACAAAACTAATTGACAATAATAATACTGCATGGCCAAAGACGTTATAATTTATATGTAGTTAATTAGAAAAGGGGTAAGGAAATAAAAATTAAAACCGAAATATATATTCACAATAATGGGTTTAATTTTGGAATAATTATTAAATAGTTTTATTAAATGTTATAAATTATATGAACCCAACATGAGTGTCTTGTTTCTATTTTTTTTTTTCAAATGACTGGTGAGTTGCTCTTGATTTCTTACTGCTCGTTGTCTTGTAGAGGTAAGATGAATCTTGATTATGTTTCTATACATTCTTAGTACTCGTTAATATACCACCACCACTAATTATGGACCTATTCTGTTTTTTTTTTAAAGGAAGAAGTTATGGGCCTAAAAAATATTTCGGCTTATTATCTAAAAGAAAAATGGACTTTAGGGATATTTGGACCTAAAAATGATAGATTAAATGTAATATATATACCCAGATTTTTTTTACTATTGGGCCCCAAATTTATCTGGGTCATGGGCCATCGCCCAGGCTGCCCTTACCTCTGGGCCGAGCCTGGGAGGGGCTCTCGGAAAATGGAAAGAGGTGCGGTGGATGAGGGCCCGCTCGGCCTATTATAAGTCTCAGACCTACCGCATCGGTCTATAGTAGGCTGAAGCCCAAACCAATCGTCGCATCAACGGACTGTTGTAGGCTCCAGTCCACCGCAAGCAGATGCAGTGAGTTTGAGACCTTTCAAAGAGTAACGGGTGACATTCACCGCATTGTGATGTAGTTGTGAGTTTGAAACCGTTCAAGTTTTGACGTTTGACATTCATCACATCATATTGAGGTGGGTTTGAAATGGTTCAAATACCGAATCACACCCACTGATCTATGTTGTGGTGTACATGATTAGAGGTTATTAACTCATCGCAATGTGTTGCGGTAGTTAGCAGTGTAAATAGTACGTACTCCTTCCATTGTAAATTACTTGACGTTTTAAGGTTTTTGAAAGTTTTGCTAAATACGCGTCGTTTAACACTTTCTAGCTAGCCCACTCAAGTACCTTTTAATATTTCTATAATTCAAGTTTCTCAACATTTATGCTCAATGAAAGTAACCACATCTTCCCCATAAATGTAATTCAAATACTCAGTAGAGATCGTTTGATATTGCCATAATTATGGTGGAATTTTCCTAATTTAATTTCTTAATTTGTGACTCTCCTTTAAACGTCAAGTAATTTAAAACGAAGGGAGTAAAAATTAGTGGGGAAAACACTTTTTTTTTAATTAGGAAAGATTTCGGGTGAGAAAAATCTACCCGAGAGAGCATCCTTTCGGACGAGGTCCTACAGACCTGAATTATTTGAAATGTCGGTACCCCGGGCAGAGTGACCAAAATGTGCAACCTTGTCAGCCACTCCGTTGCCCATGTGGGGAATGTGAAATAAAGAGACTTCTTTCACAACCAACAACAGAGTTTTGATATCAGCCAATCAGCCATGATCAATTCAATTTCTCAATGGCAGTTATGCTGATTTTTCAAATAGTTTATTATTATTACATTTAATTTGTACTTTGTCTATGTTCAATTGTCTAATTTTCTGTGCACCTAATTTCAGGGCAAGAGCTTCCGATTTAAGTAGAGTTTGGGAACCGAGTTGTCGAAACCCAATGTACAGCGGGGTTCCCCAAACAGTCCTGAATAATTATGCCCGCAGAGCTATTCGAGTTGGACAATGCCGAGCCATTAAAATTTAGCTTATAAAAACCTATAGGAGGCTTTCGCCAAGATGTGTTTTTCTTTTGATTTTGTTTGACTAGCAAAGAGTTAGCATGCTTAGTAGGAGAATCCACTGGATTCAGGTCGTCATCGAATGCTTTCTTTCAATTATCAATGTGAGTTTGTATAAGAAACGCCTGCGAAGATGGAGGATGATGATAACCGTCTGGAGAGGGACGGCCGGCAAGATGTCGGTATGGCTTCTGCTCAATGACTGCTTGGTCATTGTGGGTTGGAGTTACCATGAATTTTGTTTTTATGATGAATTGCATATTCTGGAATTGTTGTGGAGCCAGTCATGGCGGGTTTCGTAGGGCTATCAGATATTTGATTAAGAAACACAAGGTCTATGTGTGTGCTATTTTTGAACCAAACGTCTCGGGTTTGAGGGCTAAGCAAATATGTGATCGGATCAGGCTTCCTAATAGGTTTCTGGTGGAGGCGGAAGGTTTCAGAGGTGGTGTTTGGTTGCTTTGGGATGGCGAGAAGGTTAACCTTTCTGTGGTAAGCTCTCATGACAGATTCATTCTGGCGAAGATTCAGGTGGGGGCTAAAGTGTTGCACTTAATCGTCCTGTATGCTCAACCCAGAGGGGGTGAACGAAGAAAGTTGTGGGATACTTTGACGGAGACTATTTAGGGGATTGATGGGCCGGTTTTCATCGGGGGGCGACTCTAATTGCATTGTGCACAGCTGGGAAAGAAATGATCATGGGGCTCTTTCCTCGGATACGAGCCAATTTACGGAGTGGATCGATAGAAATAATATGATCAATATGGGTTTTCTTGGTCCCACCTTTACTTGGTCAAGGGGGTGATCGACGGATACTTATATAGCTAAAAGACTCGATCGAGTTATGTGCAACACCGATGGCAGATTGGGGTGGCCTGAGGCGCTGGTTAGGCACCTTCCCAATCACGGTTCGGATCACACCCCTCTCCTCCTTTTACTTGATGCTCCGGTCAAGCTAGATAGTAGAAGAAGGCCTTTTAGATTCCAGGCGGCCTGGATGTCCCATCCGGAGTTCAAGGAGTTGGTTAAAGGCTCTTGGAAGAGTGATTGCGATGCCGATGCTGCTCTTAGTTACTTGAGAAATTGTCTTGTGAGTTGGAACAAGGAGGTTTTCGGGAACATTTTCGAGAGGAAAGCCAAGCTGGAAGGAGAATTAAAGAATATTAAGAGGGCTATGGAGCGGAATATTAGTGATCAACTGATCAACAGGAGCTGAAAGTGCTGGATGAGTTAGACAAAACTCTCAAGCAGGAAGAGTTGCTCTGGTTTCAGAAATCCAGGGAATGCTGGTTGAGAGCGGGCGATAGGAATACGGCTTTCTTTCACATGTCTACTATAGTGCGCCGGAATAGAAATAGGATCAAGATGTTGAAAGGCAGCAATGGCGAGGAGATTGTGGACTGTAAGGAGATTGATAAAGAGGTTACAAGCTTCTTCAGGGAGTTGTACTCGCTGCTGATTTCTGAACACAACGCCATCAACTTGTGCAGGGGCGGATTCCCACATATTGAGGTTGAAGATTGGCGGAAAATTAGTAAACCGATCGCTGATTTGGAGATCCATCAAGCGATTAAAGACATGGGGGCCTTCAAAGCCCCAGGTATCGATGGCTTTCAAGCTATTTTCTTCCAAAATTTCTGGGATATTACTGGGCGTACGGTGATTGACTTCGTCAGGAAGTTTTTCAATACGGAGAAGCTGTCGGACGGTATTAGTGAGACGCTGATTGTCCTGCTCGCCAAATTGGCTCGGCCGGAGCTTGTCTCCTAATTTTAGCCTATTAGCTTATGTAATGTCTTGTATAAGACTATTACGAAGGTCATGGCTAACAGAGTTAGAGAGATTCTTCCGAGTTTGATCAGTCTGATGCAAGAAAGCTTTGTGCCTGGGAGACTCATCACGGATAATATAGTTATGATGCAAGAAGTGGTGCACACGATGAGGAAAAAACGAGGAAGGAGTGGGTGGATGATCTTGAAAATAGATCTTGAAAAGGGCTACGATAGACTTCGGTGGGACTTTATTGAGGACACCTTGAGTGATGCCGGATTCCCTCCTTGTTGGGTCAAATGGATTATGGAATGTGTGAGAACTGTGAATACAAGAATTCTGATTAATGGGGAGATGACAGATGCCTTTAAGCCGACTAGGGGGATCCGGCAGGGAGACCCGATCAGTCCTTACTTATTTGTCTTGTGCGTGGAGAGACTCACTCACTTGATTAATAGAGTTGTCGATAATGGGGATTGGAAGCCGATAAAGATCACTCGTAGAGGCCCCAATATTTCGCATATAATGTTTGCCGACGATATTATTCTTATGGCGGAAGCCTCGGTTGAGCAGCTGAGGATTATCCAGAGAATTATGGACGACTTTTGTGGGAATTCGGGACAGCAAATTAATATCGGAAAGTGTAAACTCCTTGTGTCGGCGAACGTCGGTGGAAGTGTTGTGGCGGATCTGCAGGCCGAGTGTGGGTTTGAGGTGATGACTAACCTTGGAAGCTACCTCTATATGTCTGTGCTTCACAACAGGGTGAATGGTGGTACGTTCGCGGGAGTGGTGGATAAGATTAATGGTCGGCTGGCCGGTTGGCTGGCTTGAAGGGAAGGCTGCTCAGTTTTTTCGGGCGTGTTACGCTCACGAAGTCTGTGCTCTCGTCTATTCCGCTGTACTCGATGGCTTTTATAACTCTCCTAAAGTCTATGTGTGACAAGATTGATAGGTTGTGTCGGAGTTTCATTTGGGGTGATACGAAGGCTCATCGGAAGATTCATCTTGTGGCGTGGGAAGACATGTGTAAACCAAAGAATGTTGGAGGCCTGGGCATCAAGTCTATGCAACACATGAATTTGGCGTTAATCGGAAAGCTCGCTTGGCGTTTTCTGGTAGACAAGAAGGAAAGCCCATGGTGCACAATCTTAAGGGCTAAGTATGTTCGACAGGAGGGCATGAGCACGTCTAATGGGTCGGCGGTCTGGGGTGCAATCAGAAAAGGTATCGAATCGGTGCTTGTGGATGGGACTAAGTGGGTGATCGGCGATGTCTGGGGGTCAGATTTTGGTCCGACTCTTGGATGGGGGATGAGCTGCTGCGACTAAGGACGTTGTTGAAGCTGATGAGAATAGGAGTGTTCGGACTTATTGGGAAGATGGGAGGGGCTGGAAGTGGGAGGAACTCACATATCAATTACCGGCTAATCTGCTCTTGTGCCTTGCTGCTTGTGCGGTGGATAGTGATGGGATCTCAGATTGCCTTTCTTGGAAGGGAATGTCGGACGACAACTATACGGTAAAGTCGGCCTATGATAGGATCGCTAACACTAATAAGTTGGTGTGTTTGGATGAGATTGTGTTCAACAGGATTTGGAAGCTTAGGGTATCAGAACGAGTTCGGTGCTTCATGTGGATGGTTCTCCGGGGCGTGATTCTCACCAATGAAGAAAGGTGCTGACGTCATTTGGCTCAAAAGCCTTGGTGCGCTGAGTGCCAAGGGGAACCGGAGACGATGACCCACATTTTCAGGGAGTGCCACCATGCTCAAACTGTTTGGAGGGCGATGCCGATTACCATGACGGATACTGATTTCTTGAATATTCCATTTGCAGGTTGGTTGAGGATGAACCTGATGGGGAGGGGCAAGGTGGAAGGAGAGCCCGAATGGGCATGTGTATTCGCAAACTTACTGTGGTGGTTATGGAGCTGGAGGAACTGCTGATCTTTTAACGAAGATATCCGGGTGGAGAACAAGAAAGAATTCATCATGAAGCAAAAAAAGGACTACATGGAAGCTTGGAATGGGAGACCGAACGCGGGAGCATGCAGACAGAAACTAGAGGTGCTTGTGAAGTGGGAGAAGTCACTGGAAGGGTGGGTGAAATTGAATGCAGATGGGGCGGTCGGCGGCGATGGGTTGACGACGGCAGGTGGTGCCATCCGGGATGCTCAAGGTGGCTGGATTGGTGGGATGGTCTATGCGATTGGTGCTGGATCCGTTGTCATGGCTGAACTGTGGGGGATTCTCGAAAGCTTGCGCTTGGTTTGGGACCTTGGGTTCCGAAAGGTTATTGTTGAGTCGGACTCACGTAGTGCAATCAGGCTCATACAAGACGGAACTGAGGATAATCACCCCCTTGCTAGCCTGGCTCGTCGTTGCCACGACTTTACTAAACGGAAATGGGAGATACGGTTTCAACATGTCTATAGGGAAGCGAACTTCGTCGCCGACTCCCTCGCTAGTGCGGGCTAGCAATTTTCCATTAGGAATGCATTTTATTTCTGAGCCTCTTTTGGATCTATTTTTCTTATTGAGGAGGATGCTAGGGGAAGGGCTACTCCCATCTCACCCATGTGTAGCCCATTTCATTCTGTCGTTTTATATATCAGAGGGCCTTAGCCCTCGTTTGTTGACCAAAAAGGAATTGATTTCTAATGTACCATGTAGTCCTTCAAGTACACGCAAGTTTGTTCTTATCCTTTATTGAGAAGATGTTGAGCGGGGAAAATATCTTTTCCGCTATTTTTTTTATTAGGAAATAATTCGAGGCCAGACAAACTTGGACCTCGAAGGTCGACAAGTCGGCAGATAGAGACCGTCAAAAAGAGAAAAAATACAACGAAGGTGCAAGAAACAAGTACAGAAGCTCTACAAAGAGAAACATGCCCAACTAAACCGGACGAGATGTGGATGTAGACGAACGGACGAAGCCAAGCGCTACCAGCAGCAACATCAGGAGACACATGTGGGCATTGAAGACGAACCTCCAAGGAAACAGTCTTCCGGGAAAAGGAGATGCTTCGATACACACTGCCACGACCCCATCCTAACCCGACTCCGAACAGCCAAAACCCCATCAACCGAAGAAGAAAAGTCAGTCCCCCCAAACCGCAGAGCAACACCACCTGAATCGAAACGCACCATAAATCCGAGCGGGAGATAAACTAGCCCAATCTGAGGATTATTTAAATATATATAAAATTGTATATATAGTTTTATTATGTGAAGTTTTTATTTATTATATATATTTTAATTATAATTTTACAGAGCAACAACGGGCCCAAGAAACTTGGCCCAAATCACACAACGAGTGTGAGACCACCAAGCCCGGGTCAACTTAGGGCCCAATGCAAGCCCGAAGCAAGACCCAAGAAGGAAGAAGACAACCTAGGGCTGGAGAAAGAGGAAGCCACAGAGAGCACTGTTGTTGGATCGAAAAGAGTCTGAACTGAACCCCCAGATCTGAGAGGGCGAAGGCCCTCAGGATCAAGAATCAACACAAGCCCCATGAAATTTGAGCAAAAAGGCCAATTAAATAGGCAGCGAAAGATGGGAGCGTCGAGCCCAAGTCGAACGACAAATCTCCGGTGAAAAAGCAAAGCGGGATAACTATCCGAGGACAAAGACAGGCCAACGGAGGCATCAACAGCAACCACCGCAGTCAAAGGCGGCGAGGAAGAGAGCAGAGATGGAGGCAGGGACGGACCTAGGGGTGGGCTGGGCTTTGCTGCAGCCCACCCCAACATTTCAGAAGTTATATAATTTGGAGTAGTAATCTATCACAATGTCTTTGTAGCCCAGTTGGTTAGTTATGAAAGAACAATATAAATGTGTCCTGAAGTACCATGGTTCGAACACTTGTCCATTTTTTTATTTTCATTTGAACGACTGATTTTGCCTACTGTATTGTGAATTTGTGATTCCCATCTACCCAACTCATTCATTAGTTGTTTTTTTTATGTGTTGCATATGTGATATTAAATAAAAATCTATTTATTGTATATTTTATATTTTATTTTATTAGTTTTTTTTCTAGGAGTGTATATTAATAACTCTTAAAATTTTGATAATTGTATAAGACATTTTTAGCCTACCCCGATTTTCATTCCTGATTTCGTGCCTGGATGGAGGGACGAAGGAGGCGCTTTGAAGTAATATCTTTTCAGCTATTTTTTTTTATTGGGAAAGAATTTGGGTAGCAGGCTACCCAAGAGCATCCTTACGGATGAGACCTTGGAGATCTGAGTTGAAAGGGTTGATTTCCCTCTGGGCCGAGTGACCAAGGTGTGCAACCTTGTCAGCCACTCTGTTGCCTAGGGTTGCTCAGAATGTGGCCCGGCCCGAAAACCGAGCCAAAACCGAACCGAAAAAGTCGGTTTCGGGCCGGCCCGATATTTTACTGTTTGGGCTTCGGGCCGGAGAATTCAAAATTTCGTTTTCGGGCTAAAAATCGAAACCGAACCGAAAATTTCGGTTCTAGCCCGAAAAACCGAATTTTTTTTTATTTAAAAAAACCCTAGTTTGCTTTGCTCCTGCTCCTCACACCGTCACATGTTTACAGTTACAGCCTCCCATTCTTCATTTTTCTGTCTTTCCACATTCTGCCCAGACTACAGGCGACTCGGACTCACAACTTGTCGCCGACTTCCTGCTGCCCTGCGCCCTTGCCCATCCGTAGCCCTGTCGTCAGTCACACTCGCCGCCGCCAGAATCGCCATCTCCCGCAGCCTCACTAACTCGCAGGAATAGCAGCAGCAGCAGCAGCGAGTCTCTCTCTAGCGCCTTGACAGCCTCCCGCAACCTCATGAACCCGCAGCCTCACGAACCCGCCGCTGGAATCGCCATCTCTCGCAGCCTCACGAGCCCGCCATCGGAATCGCCATCTCCCGCAGCCTCACGAACTCGCCATTTCCTCTTCGTCGTTGTTCGCTACTTCGGTGTCCGCCTTCATCTATTTGGTGTCGTTGTTCGGTGTTACTGACTCACTGCACCTCTTTGTCGCCTTCAGGCTTCATCTCTTGGCTCGAGTCTCTCTCTAGCGCATTAACGGCCTCCCGTCTCCTCTGTTGGTCGCCTCCCTCTCTGTGCCTGCATACATTTTTTTTCAATCTGAAGTTCAATTTGTTTCAATTTTTAGTTCAATTTTTTAATCCATAATTTGCACTTTGCAGTTCCTCTATTCCCCTCTCAAACTCTTTCATTTGATTTGATGAAGTCTGTTCTATTTTATCAATTTGTAGATGTTGATAATCGAGTTTTGATCCCTTTTTCCTTTACGGTATAAACTTACACAGCAATTCGGTTTTTCGGGTTTTTCGGGTCAAAAACCGAAAAAACCGTAACCGGATATTCGGTTTTCGGTTTGGGGGTTCGGGCCAACCCTCCAAAAAAACGGGCTGTCGGTTTTGGCCCGACCCGTTTGGGTCGGTTTGGTTCGGTTCGGGCCCGGCCGGTTGAGCCACCCTACTGTTGCTACTACGAGGGACATGAGAGAACGAAACCTCCCTCATGCGGGTTATGATGGTTTTGATATCGGACATTATTAGTTCGATGTCCCAAGGGCACGATGTTTTCCCTTGCAAGTGATCAATAATGATTTTCGAATCACCTTCTATTTGTAATTGATGTATCTGTAATTTACTTGCTTCGGAGACACCCAACCTTAGCGCGAGGGCCTCGGCCATTAACGGCTTTTTACGACCCAACCGCCTAAAGGCCATTTGTATAGGAGCCCCGTGCCAGTCCCTGATTATGATGCCAGCACAGCTGTCGGCATTTCGTAAGCAAGACCCGTCAAAGTTGAGTTTGAACATCCCATCTGGTAGCCTGGACCACTTGCATATTTTTTCGGGGTTTTCGCCCTTGTTTGTCTATGTTTATCGGGTAGTCAGGGCCATCATTATCGACCTCAACCTTGTTAGACCGGGCCCAACTGTTCATTTGATTAATATCTTTTCCGCTATTTTTTTTTATTAGGTAAAAATTCGAGGCCAGACATACCTGGACCTTGAAGGCCGACAAGTCGGCAGACAGATAACCGTCATACACAAACAAAAATACAACGAAGGTGCAAAAGGCAAGCAAAGCGCTCTACAAAGCGAAACTAAGCCTAGCTAAACCAGAAGAGATGAGGACGTAGACGAACGAACGAAGCCAAGCGCTACCCATAAACATCACCGCAGGCCAGAGGTACACCAGGAGTCACCTGTGGGCAGTGAAGACGATCCTCCAAGGAAACAGTCTTTCGGGAAAAGGAGACGCCTCGATACACTGCCACGACCCCGGCTTGACCCGTCAACGAACGGCAAGAACCCCATCAACCGGAGAAGAAAGCCCAATCCCCCAAAACGCAGAGCCACACATTACCAGCATCGAACGCACCAGAAACCCTAGCGGGATTTAAGCTAACCCAACCGGGATTTATTTATAATCGCTATTTATTATTTTCTGATATTAATATAATTTTTATTAACCTCTTATTTTACAATGGCCATAGCAATGGGCCAAATTCAAGGATTATGGCCCAAGAAAACCCAAAACAGGTTGAAAACAAACCCGGGTCGCCTTGGGGCCCAAGGCAAACCCGAAACCAACCCGACACAGGAAATCTGGGGAGGGACGGGGAGGAGAGTGCCATGTAACCCGATGCAAGGCATCTAACCACCAGGCCACCAGCGGTGAGGAGGCCCGCCACAAGCCAGCGCTAGCGCAGCCGATGCCACCCGCAGTAGGACTGACTGAGGACGGAAGGCCGACCGGACAGCCACAACCCTGACCCAGGGAGGGCGAACAGGGGGACGCCGGGAGTTTCAGTCCGAGTCGAGCTGCAATTCGGAGGCCGATTGTTCGAATAGGATTAGATCGATCAAGGAAAGCAGGGTCGTCTCGATGATTTTAAGGGCTCGGTTCAAAAATTGATATTAGGCCCTCTTAATTAAGGCGGCTAATTTTTTATTAGAAAAGTTAATGTGTCTATAATTAATTAGTTATAGGTTTATTTAGTTATATTTGTTCAATGAAAACATGTAATACTGAATATTAATATCTCTAAATTAATGTATACTTAAGTAAATAAATGTAATAAAAAGTGTCAATTGTGAAGTATTGAAAAAATGATAAGGAGTACTATTTTTTGGCAAATAAAAAATTTAACTACATAAAAAGTAAATAATACTGAATATTAATATCCCTAAATTTTAAAGTATGGAAAACTTATTATCAAATACTGTAATTTGAAGGGCCCAAAACATAATAAGAGAGTATAGAATTTGTGGAGAATCGAACACTAGACCCTTGGGAGAGAGGCCCCAAAACTAACCACTTGTGCTAGGAAATTTTCATGATACATTCTCACATTTATTTTTATATATATAGGCCCCCAAAATTTCCGGGCCCTGTGCGATCGAGCCTCTCGCGCCGCCCTATCACTGGCCCTGAAGGAAAGTATATCCTAGGTCACGAATCTACATAAGCCCCAAGGAATTAGAGCTTTTTAGTCGGAAATTAGTTGCAAAGGAAAGGGGATGCCGAGCCCCCAAGTACCAAGAATGTCGGAGACGGAGTACAAACCCACCGAGGCCGACAATTTGAACAGCACACCCAAGCGAGGAGGAAAAGGGGTGGCTGAGCGAGGATGAGAAGAGGAGGCCAAAGCCGGTTTTTTTGCGCCAACGAGGCGGACTGCTGGCTCCCGGATGAGGGACGTTGAGACTCTATATCTTTTCCGCTATGAATCGGTTTTGACCAATCCCATAATAATATTTTATTTTAATTTTTTTTTAGAAGTACTCTGAATATTCCGAGTATATAAATAGCGGATATTTTGAAAACGGAAACAAACGGCAACGCCAACCACCTGTATCTCTCCAGCTCGGCCGTCCAATTTCGCCGGGGAAAAAACCCCATACTTAGTAGAAACAGATGGAGAAGGCGGTGTCAACGGCAATTCGCAATTTCTAGATCTCCATCGGCGTTCCCTCCTTTGGAGTCTTCTTCCTCCTCTCGGGAATTGGCTTCACAGGAAGGACGCCGTTGGAGATTGACCCCTTGCCTCGAAGACGGTACTGGTTGGGAGACCTCGTCGACGGCGAAATGGGGGATGTTTACGACGAAGACCTAGAAATCCGATCGGATGATATGTCCAGGATTGATTCGGATTACGAGTACGACGCACCGAATTTCTTCGACTTCACCTCACCGGAGTTGCCGTCGGAGGCCGAGGTGGCCGAGCGGTGGTTCCGATTTACTCCCACCAACATGCCTTCGCGTAAGATTTCTCCTTCCCTTTTTAATTGCAATCAGATTGGCCTCTTCCTTTTGTCATGTCCCATTACACAAAAAGATTATTACTTTAGGACATTTGAGACAGGAAATGGAATATGGTGTAGGACAGACGATTTGGATGGGGTTATGTTCCCCTCATTCTTTTGTTATTGGATAGTTGTTTCTATTTGGATTCCAAACGAGAATTTGTTCAACTTTAAGGACACATGTGCATTCTTGATTTTTTTTTTTCCATATCAATGGTTTTGTTTGTGGAGTTGTTAGTGTAATATGTTTGTCTGAATCATCTGTCTCTGATCCTGTCCCATCGGAACAACAGGGCCGTTATACTCATTACTAAACTTGTTGAAGAGATGAAATAGAACCAAGGTATATCTTTTTAATCAGAGGTTGAATCGATCATCAAAAGAAGAATTAGGCCAAAAATTAGGATACATTATGGGAAAATAACCATTTTCCATTCGATTACAAAAGAAAATGGAGATGAATGTGTAGAAGAAACAGTATATTGATAACGATACTTTTTTTCCAAAATCAAAAGAGCGATTGTTGTATATTTCTTTCGATTCTATTCCCTAGAATAGAAAGAAAGATGATGCATAAAACACATACAAAATGTTCTTTGGGCATATTGGTATTTTAAAATTTTAGACAATATTAGGGTATCCAAGGAAATTCTAGCATAAACAAAGGATGAAAGCCAAAAAGGATCATTTTCTCGTTATATCTTGAATCTACATGTGTGTATACTTAATAGTCCGGTTTAAGCCAATCTAAACAATACATAAGGTTAATAATTCGGTTTAAGCCAATCTAAACAATTAAACACTCAATTAAGCTATGTCAAGAATGAAAAGTGAAAGAAACAAGCCCTTCAAAGTTCAAATTCAAATGCTTTACTGTGATTCTGTGAAGTATAGAAACTTTCAAAATTCCAAGTATTAAAATTTTCACTCCTGTTCTCATGATTGACATAAGCTTTTACTGTGATGTTGAAATGGATAATAGGTGAATTTTTTGATGGAGAGACTTCAATTTACAATTCAGTAGATTGTCAAAACAAGGACAGTTTGAATGGAGATCCTGATGTTAGGATGGTTTTTCAAGATTCCACTCCAAGTGAGAGGGACTGATTTGGCTATATCCTCTTTGAAACTCATGCAGTTTATTTTCCCTGCTTGGCATTGCTTATATGCTTCATATCTTCAATTGACAGATCGATTATTGCAAAAGTATAAACCCAAGTCCCCCAAACCATATTTACCTAGGAGCTCAACACTTTTGAAGCCCACAGCAAGTCATTTAGCCAAACTATGTCGACCAGATGATCATTCACCTCGGAGTACCGGAAGGTATAGTCATACATACACTTGTTTTTCTTTCTCATTGTCTTCCTTAACTTGTGCCTGATAGATTTATTTTCCTTAATTTTAGATCACCGAGATCTCCAAGTCCTCAGTATCACTCCTCCTGGGACATTGTTGCTACTAACAAACAGAAGCTAGAGTTTAGTAACTCGAAAAAGGTCAGAATTTCTGTCCTTGAATATTTTTTCATCCTTACTAATTATTTTAGGATTTTCTAGTTATTTGATCAAAAAGTCATGTGCAAGTACTCAAGTTATTTTCCATGGAAAAAATAAATTTATAAGAAAGGTCATATGGCTTCAATCTAAATCAGTGGAATGGTGAAGCTAAAATAATCAATACCTAAAATACGAACCCTGTATGAGAGAAACATTTTTGACATAGGATTTCGCCTTTTGCTTTTATGTATTTTCTCTCTTATGCGTTTCTTAGAAACTGTGTTTCATATGGTAAATAAGAGTGCACTTGTGATTTAGTGGCCTGTCTTACTGAATAAAAACTGTAATGCTTTATGTGATCCTTCATGATGTAGAAACAAGCTGCTCTTCTTAAAGGACAAAGTTCTTTCGGACAGAAGTCACCTAAAATGGTAAAGAAGAGTGTTCCGCGGCTCGTTAAGTTTCATACATATATAGAAGTATCATACGGAAGACTCCTGATACTTGTGAACCATGACGGTATCTAGGAAGATATATATGACAGTAAGTGACACCGAGCTAAGTATATGAATTGATTATAACAATCATTTGGTTGATTCTACAGGTCAGGACCAAAAGTCTGGACTTTACACATTTGAAATCAAAATTCACAACTCCAAAAGGTCCAGAACTGGAAACAACCCTAAGGGCTCAAAGACATAGGTTGATATTGACTTTCCGATCCTTGTAAATTTTTTAAGAAACCTTGCAAACTTTCCAAATAATATTTTCAGATATTTGAATGAGGATTTTATTTGGTTTCAGGGCTAAATTATAGTTTTATGGAATGATTTTCAGGTCCATAAAAGGCGAAGTTCAGGAGGACATTGAAAAATCAAAGCATTACAACTGTAAAGCACAACTTGTTAGCAGAAAAGTTTGTAACTTGTAACTCTGTTTCCCAATTTTGCTGTTAGGAGACTATAGATATACAAATATATTTTGCTCATGCATTTTTCCATCTAAAGTAATATGACATGACCTAATTGATAACAGATTATGGAGGGTCCTTTGCTGATTAATGGCAGGAAGAGTGCACCGTGTTTGGCCCAGCTTCAGGTAACTATATGTTTGATCATTTCCAAATCAATAACAACTTTATTAGATGAGAGTTAAATATAAGCATTAGTTTGGCAATGATGTTATTGTTTCATCTTCCAGGAATCTTATCTCCTTCCCTAAGATGTCGTCAATTGTGATGGTACATAGGCTGAGAATTTTAGTTTTTTTATAGTTTTCTTGTGTCTCACTTGAGTACCTTGAAGAGAGCCACACAAGTCATCTGATAAAGTATGAAGCAAATTTGGTTGTTTTTTTAAACATTTTTTTTTATAGATTTTATAGATTTCATTAAAAAGGATTTTTTGCTCTTCCCCTTCTTTTGTTGATAATTTGTTGTAGGCATTTCAGTATAGTCTCCTAATCAAGTGAAGCTCTCAAAGGTTTGTAGGTCTCCACATACTTTTGTCAATTTACACACATTTAATTTACAAATATGCACAAAACCATCATTACTTGATATGTTCAGTAGTTCTTAATCTTAATGTACATGTAAGGCTTGTTTGACTATAAATACTGTTGCTCATGTTATGATGATTGGATAGACCAAAACAAAGAATTCTCTTGAAAGAAGATTGAATTATCTTGATGAAACTCCTTACGTTCAAAAAAAATATCGTGATGAAACTTAGAATATAGAGTTCCACAGTCACTTTCTACGAATTTAGCTGATGTCAACTAATAATTTGTTTTATTTTCTTTCTGTAGGTATGAGTGAATTCAAATGCTTGGTGGGTATTCTCCGGATTGGCTTATCTAGCATCCGAAGCATTGTTTGCTTATTGCTTCCAGTTTGAGATATGTTACTGTGTCCATGCAGAAACCCAACTCTGTCCATTTCTGAAGACATATTGAGCGTAAATTGAAAACCAAAGCGCTCACATTTGTTGTGGGACAATGTCACAATGGGGGCTGTTCTTTGTTTCAGGAGGTAAAAATAAATGTCTTGGAAAGCACGTTGAGGGTTGTGATTTTAGTGCTGATGCAGCAGTTTCTCTTTTTTTTGTTTGTCCAAATTTGCATTTTTCTGCAGGGAAGAAGGAACAATCAATCAGTTAAATGTCTAACATGCAACAGCTTTTGAGACAGTACTCACAAGTTCCAACTTCTTGGATGCAGTAGATTTATGTTGATTGTGAGTTGAGTTAGTGCCAAGCTCAGTGGGTGAGTGAAAACCAGTGGAGGTACCTTCTCTGAGTCTTTTAAACCAATAATTACTTCTTAAATAATTGCAATATATAGAGAAGATTACAGTGTCTCTGGTGATTCTAAATCATAGAACCCAGAGCATGAAGAATTTAGGCCTTGTTTGTTTGAGTAGAAGAAAATAGAAGGGAAAGGAATCAAATTTTATATGTTAAATTTGTATAATTATCATTTTTTTTGTAAGTCTAGAAAAAGGGAGAGGGTAGTGGTTAGAGCATGAATGGTTACCCTATCCTCAAATTAGGTAATCAAATGGGGGGAAAGGAAATATATTTTGTATGGAAAATGAGGGAAGAACGCTAATGGTTTCGAAAGGTTAATCATTACCTTTCCTTACCTAAAAACAAACGAGGGGTTAGTATCTCTTTTTGCGAGGAGCTAGCAGTACTATATATGTATAGTCTTTATGCTGAACTGATCAGCTTGCAACCTTGAGTGTTTGGCCTTTCGTTTTTTCAATGATACTGCTGCACCTGCACCTGCCATGGATCGAATAATTTAACCTTTGCACTGCTATACAGGAATTCCTTGAATGGTTTGAGCACCAAGGTCATCCGCCCTAAGACTGATTACAAGGCCTGCTCTTATAGATCCTTCAACCGACTTGTAGAAGCGGCTAAGAAGAGTATTTACCCTTTTTGCAAGAGATTTGGAAGATAATGCATTTGTTAATAATGAGAATTTTTGTTGATTAGCCATGCCTGGAGTTGCTGGGCTTGTAGATAAAGGCTTATCTTTCGAGTTGAAAAGAGAAAAATCCGTTATTAATTGCAAATCTTAATATATGAATGCAGCAAGTTTTCTCAGCCTAAACACGTTGAGTCGTTGCACTAAGAGTTTTCCACCATGTTGTCGTTGCACACAATTTCCCGGGAATTTCCATTTGAAATTCATTCATCACACGAGTTTGTCGCTACTCGCTACCCTATGGATGCGCTCTTGATATACTCGTCTCATGCAAGCGTTAGTAAGATTCACAAGCCAAGTAAACCAACAAGTAACATTGCATTTGGGCATCAGCGGAGGAACCCTTGTGACAAACCACAACAAACATCATCAAGCTTATGCAGTAGTAACTAGTAACCCTGTTATACAGAATGAATTGATCGTCAACTTTCCACAGAAACATGGTAATCTGCAAAAACTGAAAGAAGGATTGCACTTGAACAAACTTCCAACTATGAAAATGTCAATACATTGTCCAATAACACACTGATGCTTCATTTCCTAGTCCTCTACATTTGTCATGGACAACCGATGTTCAATAGTGGTACTGTATCAGCATTCATAATTGCTTGCCAGTGTTTGATATGTACAGAAGGATATTCAAGCGGGGATGCAAAGAAGTACGAAGTACTTCCTCCGTTTCAAAAAAATATCAGGAAGACCAATGCTAGAAATCTATGTATACTTCATTGTATCAACATTCTTCTTCTGAGCGGTCCGACACAGCTCCAAGAATTATGTACTAATGTGAACTACAGCATCCTGTTATGCGTATCAATTATTGCTGCTTTCTCCTGCTGGTTGGAAGGCAAAAAAACACAAGCAAACAATCATGATTTCATGCAATAGTGTGTTTCTTGGCTTTCAGTCGAGAGAGTGAAATCGTTTTTTGCAGGGTGGATGTGGTGCCAATTTTGTAACCACCAAATTGGAATAGGAAATATAAGACAGTTAAAAGATTTAAATGGTATGAGATATAGGAGGAGGAACACAGACCTCATTCTGGATAATGCTTTCAGAAGGAAACCAATGCATCAGCACACCAAAATGCATCACTGCTGGCATTAATTTAAACAAAACCGGGGCTGTAACCTGCAGAAAAGATGAATTGGGTGTATGATTCACAGGGAATAGATTTCCATCCAGCAGGACGTGCTTCCGAAGAAGAAAAATGAAAAAAGCATACCAGACTAAAAGCAGTAGTTCCGAGGAGGAGAAGGTACATCTTTCCCTGCATATTTCCATTGATAAAACAGAATTTAAGAGCAGAAACAGTGAAGCACACTACATAAATTGATACTGTAAAACAACACGAGGCAAAATCAAGAAAAATAGAGGGTAAAAAGATGTCTAATTGATGAGCATCATGTTGACTTTAAACCAAACCAAGATCCAACATCTCAAATTTCACTCCTAACTCTGAAAATTGAGATATTTCCTCTGATGAGAAATAAAGGAATTCAAGAGAAAAACCAATCTTGTGCTGATAAGCATGTGACTTTGGTACAGGCATGGCACTTTGAATGGGTTTATTCCCTGGGTGCAAATTCTACTATTAAAGCACCAAACAATGTAAAATTTCAACACTGATCTTCTTCAGTAGAAGAAAGGAGATGTACCTCAACAAGGTGAAGAGTGGAAGCACGACTTAATAGAACAAAGGCGAATTCTCCAATTTGAGCAAGTGAAAGTCCAACCTGCATACAGCAAATACACGAAGAAATCAAGCGATGCTATTCCTGCCACTTTATGCTACTTTGTCGTTAGAAAAAATCTAGCAAGTCGACTTACAAGGAATGATGTTCTGATGCTATACCCAAAAGCCTTAGTTACCACTGCTGCAACAGTAGTCTTAAAGACTACTACCAATATCACAGATGCAAGCAATATGTCAACATGGTTCCAGATGAATTGCATATGAATCAGCATTCCAATGCTGGAGAGAAACAGAGCAGCAAATAAATTTCGAATGGGCTCCACCTGCAGGACAAAAAATTAATTGTACACAGTCGCAGAATGAATGTTCTTTTTAGCAGACAAAAAGAACAGTGATGAAGATACGAAAGCACAAACAATCTGTCATGCCCTTGTTCAGTAATGGAAAGACACGCATACATTTTTCCAGTTCCAGAAACATTTAAAGTGCAAGGATTAGAGAATATCTTTCAAAACAAATTTTTTTTTTGTCAATTTAGAATGGAACATCAACAAGTTGTGCAACTTGCAACTATCTTCTTCTACACATTCAAGTGTCTGATTAAAAACTTATGCTTGAAGCCTAATCAGTTCCCTACAAAATCAATGGTTTTGAAAAATATGAAAGACGCAGACACTTTCCCTCAATTTTGGGAGGATCCAAAATAAATAACTGAAGGCTAAAGAAATTAGTAGCCGTAACATAATTCCAGACTTGATGGTAAATGGTAGGATTTGATAAAAAAAAAAAATTCAATCCCGTCCCGTAAAAATTACGTGGGACGGGACGAAGAGTTCTCGTCCTGCAAATCCCGTCCCGTCCCGCATACATACATACATATATATATATATATTAAAAGTGGTGGGGGGGTTTGGCATGTGTGATTGGGGTTGTGCATGGTGAAACCCATAATTAAAAGGGGGTGAAGCTGCAGTGGTTTTGGGTTTTATAGCCGAGTTTGGTGGCTGGTGCTACTGCAGTAATCTACTAATGTGCCAAAAAAAAAAACACTAGCAGTAGGTGTGGTAGTGCAAAGTTGCTACTGGAAGTTTTTTTTTTTTGGTTTATTTGGTACTGGTGAATTGAAATGTTGAAGGTTGATTATTAGATATTTGGATTTGGATTATTTTGACTTTATATTTTTATGAGGGACAAGTCCCGTCCCGTTCCGATCTCGTCCCGTCCCGCAAGGGATAGGACCCCACCGGGATTCCAAAAAAAAAAAAACATAAGGCCCGTCCCGCTAAAAATACGCGGGACGGGACGCAGGATGACCCTAATCCCGTCCCGTTCCATGCCCACCCCCTAGTAAATGGTACTTCGACGAGCTCTCAAAGGAGTAGCTTATTCAATTAGCAGAAATACTTGACCTTGTGAAACAGAGGCCGCAAGCTCTACCAACAAATGGAATTAAGACAATACTATAAACAAATATATTTAATGAAGAAACGTGTTTGTGAGCATCTGTGATTAGCACAAAGTATTTCTTGAATAGTAAAACATCAACCCTAAGTTGACAAAGAATACCTGGTCCAAAGTGTGCTGTGCAAAGTCTGTGGTAGATATCATGACTCCAGCAACAAAGGAGCCCAGCTCAAGACTAAGGCCAAGCTTATCACTACACTGGAATGTACATGGACATTATAAAATTTTATCATTTGAAGAAAATAAGCATGCGTGTGATTAGTCCATTGACAAAGAAGATACAAGCAGAGAGAGTTTTTACCCAAGCAGATAACAAGCAGAAAGCCACTAATGCAAGTTGGTACAATTCATTTGTCTGAAGAGGGGAAAAGAAAACAGCAAGGGAAAAACAACAACGTCAATATCAGTCAGAAAAAAAGAAAAAAGAAAAAAAACTGATGCCAGTTGTGTAAAGTAGGGTTGCCCAAAAGCAAAATTGATCAAAATATCTGCTAAGTAGCAGATGTTGTCCTATTATGAGTATTATACTATTATCAATATATAAACAAAATGTATGACAAGAAGCATATCTTATCCTACTGTCAGACATTGCTCGCCGCTATTATCTTTCATCTCTTTCTTTTCTTCAAGGCACAAGGTAGCAAATCAAGAGAATTAGAGGCTTTGTTTTTATAAATTATTTAACATATTTCTGCATTTTGACAAAATTAGATTTGAAGGCCTGTATCACTTACCTGAGATGACAGCTGTATCATCAACTTTAAAAAGCGTGGAATGAATGACCAAGTCAGGAAGTATGCAACCGACAGATATAGAGACAAGACCACCAAACTGCAATTAATTAAAATATACAGCTCAATAAAGAAGAAATAAATCATATGAAAGAATTCCTTTCATAACAAGAGCCACTAATTAATAATGATATGATAACTATTTTCAACATTCAGCAAGATATCACATATCAGCATTATTGCACAGGGGCAAAGAGATTTGACAGCAAATTAAAAATAACGAGTCCATTTCCTGAAAATAATGACAACGTTTCAAACAGAGAAGTTCAGCAAAATGTACAGGAGCCTTCTAATTTCATAGATATTCCATTTTTAGCAATAGATATTTTGTTCTTGCAGAAGTGTTAGTCTTAAGATACATCAAGTTTATAGGTTAGCAATAGATCATATAACGGAATTCCATTCTTTCCACATTCAAGCATGGCATAGGTACTCAGGAATAACAGGCCATAGGCTGAATAAAACTTATTAGTTGCTAGCAGATTCCATTGCTACTTAACCATTTGAAAAGCATACGTTAGCAATAGATCATATGATGGAATTCAATCCTTTCCACATTCAGATGTTGGCATAATTCAAGCACAGTATAGCTACTCAAGAACAACAGGCCATAGGTTTAATAAAACTTATTAGTTGCTATCAGATTCGATTAACACTTAACCTTTGGGAAGGTAACATGAGTCATGACAACCCCCACATGCACCCAGGAACTTTATATATACAGATATTGGCATTGTCACAGACAGATCAAGGTTGGTGAAAAGCCAACAGCCAAACTGCCAAATTCAAAGGCAAACCTTAAGACAAAAGCAATGACAAGCATTTTGCAGAGTTTCAGAATGGATACACTGAGACAGACAGTGAGAGCAAGAGGCTTGTTCATGGAGATCAGTGCAATTAACTCAAGTGCACTGGTTCAGTGACTTGAGAGTAAGATGTAAGAATAACAAACAAGGTATGATCTTGACCTTGAGACTCTCATGATGCCATTTATAACTTCCAGCACAACAAAAGAAATTTTCTTTCACACATTCTAGAACATAGTATAAACAATGCCTGTGCATAGGAAGGGAAGTTCACAATCAAGAAAAACTCACAGTTTCCCCATGGAGACCAATCCTAGCAGAATGCCACTGCTCCCACCCAGAACTGGCAGAAGAGCAAAAAGCAAACCAACAGCACAATCCTATATTCACACGTACAAGGAAATCAATAATCAATAAATATAAATAAAGTTACCAAATTTGATAAGCTCACACCAAAAGTTTACCTGAAGTATAAGTGTCCCTATAGTAACTTGTCCATGAAGAGCATTGTTGTAATTTCGTTCTGCCAAATATTTAACTACCTACGTTTTGACAAAAATTAACAATTAGAGGAATCTGAACCCCAAATAATCAAATATGATTAAACTCATTAAACGATAAGGAAACAAACCACAGCTGTTGAAGACATAGAGAGAAAAGATCCAATAAATACGCCCTCTGACAATTTCCCTCCACAGATCTGCATCCATAGACAATTTCAGCATCACGTCGAAGCTAGAGCCTAAGTAACTAATTTTAAAGCTAATTAAGTACTTCTTGCCAAAGCCTGTACATACCATGGCAGTTATACCACACAAAAACATAAAGATGATGATTTGTAGAAGTCCTCCGAGGACAGCTACATGCCCCACTGCCCTTAACTGCAAAAATGAAAATCAAATCCACAAAGTAAACACGGAAGGATTAGAAAAAATCCTGTTTCCCATATCTTGGCATTATAATTGTACAGATATTTCCATTCAGTCCTGCAAATTTCAGAGCATTTTCATTCCTACAAATCAAATTCTTGAAATTATTATCCTGTCCAAAAAACTCTTTAAATTTCATGAAGACTGAATCGAAATACAACAATAACAATAATACTTTACCAATTTTTCTTTTTAAAATAGTTCATTCTTCTAAAACCAAAGCATTTGTAATTGAAAAACATACAACTTACTTTTTCTTACAAGTTTAAAACTGGCAGGTCCATAAAACCAACTATTTTTGTGTTGCCTTTTTAAACTTAGGAATGGAATCCAAGTGAAAATACTCATTTACGGAATAGCAATTAAATTTGGGGGAGAAATAATAAAAATCTGCTACAAGTCCGAAAAGATTCTTCACAAGGTTTGCTTTATTTTAGAATATTTTATTAAATTTACCAGTTGCTCATATAAAATATGTAACTATCTCATACTGCTAAGAGATTCACCTTTGTCATTGAAAATTCCAAACCCAAAGCAAAAAGAAGGAAGACAACACCAAATTGAGCAACCGTCTCAACCTGTAAAGGAAAAGATACAATACTAGTCAATACTCAATAACACCCATCCATGGAAACTGTGACAACAGTTACATTCTCAAGAAATACCTAACTGCAAGAAGTGAAAAAAGGAAGAAACCCTTTTTCACTGGGTGCTCAAATCTATACCAAATTAACTATTATGTGTTTGCAGCTTAGATTGATTACGCTTCTGCTTGTTTTTTCATGAAGTCAAAATTGTAAGGACTTAATAGATGTAATGTAGTTCCTTTTATGTATCCTTTGATGATACATATCAACTATTTATATTTAGACTTTAAAAGAACATAAAATTTATATTGCCGTCTCTCCAATATATCGTATCCAGTATTTTTTAGATTGCCATATCCCTGTGTCCGTATTGTGTAGTACCCATGTACCTGTATTTGTGTAATATAGCTAGTCCAAAGTACATAAAAAATACATTTTACTAAAAAATCAACACTCATTTCTTACATGGAATCTGCAGAATCTTGGACATAGAAGGAACCATAAGTTGTAACACATACTGAAGGAAAAGGCTGAAAAACAATCTTCTTATATTTCATGAGCTTATGACTGGTCAAAGAACTTACTAAAATGAAACAATAGGCTACACAGATCATATTTTCCTTTAGAAACTCTTGAAGAGGACACAGATAATTTTTTTCCTGCAGAACCTCAAGCACCTACTGATCAAAGAACTTACTATTACTAAAAGGGGAACTTCATAAGTTCAGCAAACAGATGATTTTTTTCCTGCAGAATCTCTTGTGGCTGCATCACATGCTATAAATCACATGATATTAAGATTATGGAATTTAATGGATGGATCATGGATCCAATTATCCAAGCCTTTCTTTTAGGAATTTTTTTTTTGTTTGGGGATTGGGGTGGGGTTGCGTTATATAGAAGACACATAAACCCCTGGTTCCCTGGTTAGGTAGAAACCAGATCTTGAATGACCAACAAAGATACAGAGCCAATAAATACTGAGTCAAAGGAAATTCACCAATCAACTAACAACTATTCATATTTACATACCTGGACCATCTCACTGATATATTTCAGACCCCCTGGTCCAATCATTGAACCGGCAAGAAGATAACCAACAATCACCTGCATTTCATGGCAGAGTTGGGTTATCAAGGATAAAATAAAATCAGTAGAGATGTCGTCTTATCAACGATAAATAAAGATAGATATCTGATATTAAAAGAATTAATTTTGGATGTAGAACAACTCATTAAGATATGAATTAAGCAAAAAGATTGCATAATAAAGCATGAACAACACACTAAAGGTTGGCAAATATATGGAAAAAATACCAACCGGTTGCCCCAAACAGGAAAACAGTATTCCACCAACAGCAGCAGAGACAGTTAGTACAACTAAGTCTGAAATCAACCTGTCCAACAAGAAAACGCGGCACAATCAGCAAGAATGAAAACGCTGGCAAATTGAATAAAAAACTAAAAACAGGTGCATATAATGCAGGGTTTGCCAATATTTAAAAGGGACATAACTTTATTGGATATGGAAAACAAACCTGAAATCTACTTGAAGTATGGGATACTTCGATTTTTTGTTAGACATAACAAACACATTATCCTGCCAAAACCATAAGGGAAATAATGAACAGGATAAAGAATCTCAAAGACAAATCCAACCTGAATAAAATTACAGATATGTGCACGTCAACATCTAAAACAATGTACCTTTTTATCTATCAAGGTAGTCATGTCATCTGATTCTTCATTTTCAAGGGAAAAAACATCTTGAAGGAGAAAAGATTTTGTGCCACTGCCATGGAATAAAGCATTTAGATTAGATAAATTGAATTCACAAGTGAATCCAAAATCTTAACACAAACTGAAGTAATTTTAAATGATAACATTACTTCAACATGCATTTAGGTGGATCCTAGGAAATTTGCAATTAACAACTTACAAAATTTCTGGTTTACTTACTTTGACTCTCCACTGTCATTCTTCTTGGTCTTCTCATGAGTGATTTTAGCAACAGTCTCTAGAACAGCCTGACATTGCAATACAAGAAAACTAAATGACTCTCCTAGCAGTCATCTGACTATTATATTTCACACTAAAATTTGAATCAGAATATTAAGATTCAAGTGGAATAACACTAAAATTAGCTTCTCAAACTCAAATGTGATTTATCATCCTACGTATTTCATTTAAAAGGTTTGTTAACACCAAAGTCAATAAACATTTCACACTACATATATGCGAGTCTGACGCAACATAACAGTTTTGATCTCAATATAGAGTATGCCCTTCAGAAATTTAACTTCTTGCTTCTACAAAAGCAGCTAATGTTCCTTTCAGAAGCTTCAAGGAAATGGAATATTGATAAAGTACATACTTTTTTTTTCCTTATCGGAAATGATAGAATCAATGTGCATAAATCTCCTATTCAACAATGACTGGTCAAAAAATGGCAACGCTTTTGTGTACATATATGTCACCATACATATACGATATATGTTTTAGGATTCTCTATAGTTCATTTCCAATGCACTAAGTTATCAGTACATTATATAAAATGGAACGGTCAACCATAAAATAGCCATGAGTTGGAAGAAAATGAACTTACTTGTTGATCAGCAACACTGCTATTAAAGCTGGCCCCATCAGATCCTGATATACAAATGTTTACCAAACATTCAGTAAGTGAAAAGAAATGGAAAAAATAAATCTGCACATCAATGTAGAATATTACTGCCCCCTAAGGTTGGTATAAACTATAGAGACAGGAGAGAATGGAGACTGAGTTTCACTACTGATTGAGCAAGGATAAAAGAAAAAAAAAATCCCCCAAAATGGAAGGCTGCCCTTCATATCTTTACTATAGATATGAGAGTGAATTTATTTACTAATATACTAGATTATCATTTCCAATTGACACAAAAAAAGCACCTCAACAATATTATTTAAAGGACAGGAACTAGAATGTGTCACCTGAAAAGGAGTACACAAGTTTTGGATCACATGTGGCAACAAAAATCAACACCCTTTTCATTATAGGAATGGAGAAGGTAACCCTTATTTACTCTACAATGTCGAATACCATGTGAGATATCAGGATGTGCAAAAGGAAATGGAACAACAAGCAAATTGATCATTATAGAAACAGAGAAGTTCTACCAAACTCGATTCACTAGTCTGAAAAAAGTTTATTGCTAGAATACAAGGAGATTAATAAAATAACTAGGACATGCGACAAAAAGGCAGGCCATTCTTGCACACAGACATCTAAACTGGAGCAGTCAAGATCCAAATAACTGGAGACATTTTACAGCAGAACAAAATAAAAGGCAGAAGCAACTAATCACCTGGTAACTCTAGTCAAATGGCCGAGACAACTAAAGACATTTCAAACCAGTCTAAGTCGTACTCACAGTTTCAAACTACATAATGCACTACTACTGCTGAAATACAATTTTCTCAAACCTATGACATTTTTAGTAACAGCAAAATACATAATCAACGATGAAGAGAAATGCACCTCCACTGAACTATAGAAATTAGTTGACATCCATAGCACTTCATAAATAAAGCCGTTATATACAATCCTTGATCATGAAACACTACCAAATCAATAACAGAAATAATCGTGACTAATGTAGGATCAAATTGGCTAATTTGTATATTTACACGAAAGAGTCAGAACTGACCAACCTATACACAAAATAAAAGAGACTTAAATACTTAATAATGTAATCTATATGAATAGGATTCCCTCCGAAACCCCTATTCATACCGCATATTACTATACTGTACAGAAGTTCAAAGCCAATGCTTACTCCATCACATGACTTCTGCTATAAGCTAGTTGCTAAACTAAACAAACTTTTTTCACAACAACAAAACAGCTTTCTTAAAACAACTAGGTCATTTGAAAAGGGGGAAATACAGCACTTGCTCACATCTAAGTTATCTAACATCCTAGAGTATCCCCCCAGGGCTACATTCAAACCTTATCACTCCCCCTACTACTTGACATCTAAGGATTCTGTAGTCGTAGAGAGCTTATTTACTTTAACATATAACGTATATCCTACTATCTTCAATCAGAAGGCTTAGTTTTGACTAATTCTACTTCTCAAATTAAAAAAAAATCGAATGATTCAGCCAGATCGATGCAAGTCATGCATCTGGGAGAAAGAAAACGCATGATAAAATCTGGTACAACAACCAAAACTTCCAAATCTAGCAAAGATACAGCCTCGAATATCACAATCATGCGCGAGAAACACCGCTCAATCAATCGATATCAAATGGAAGCACAGACAAGGGGCATCGGATATTCAATTCATACCTTCGGGCTGATCCTTCTCAGAGAACTCCTGCTCGAGCACATGATCAATCATCTTCGCAATGGATTCGGAACCATTATTCGGCGGCGCGGAGTTGTAAATATTGTTCCCGTAGAACCTCTCCCTGATATCCTGATCAGATCTAGCACCATGGCAGAGCTGGATCCCGAGTATCACCGTGAAAAGAAGCACACATAGCCAGAGGCGGATCTCTCGCGCCTTCCAAATCGAACTCGAATCCGCCATAGCGTCACGATTCGTAACGCTCGTGTTCAGTGCTGGGTGGTGGTGGTTGGGTTGCGCGGGGGAGTGGATACGAGAATCTTCGTGATGAGATTACGAAGAACAGGGGTGCGCGAAAATGGCTGCAGAAGTTGGTCAGTTAGGGCAGAGAGAGATCAGTGGTTGGTTTGTTTTTTCCCCTGTATTATCAAAAAAAAAAGATATTTAGATTTGATGAACGCAGTAGATATTACGGAGTATTATGAAAGTTTACTATTTTACACGTATCTATGTATAATAAATAATTTTTTTAAAATAAATCATTTTATTAAAATAAATCTTGCGTCTTTTTATACATACAGAGTATCTATTACTTATCTATCTATATAAACTCTTAATTCTTTTTTTTTCTTTTAATTCTCTTTTTTTTCTTTAATCTTACTAACTATTGAACTTAATTCAAAACATTAACTATTTGGCTTAACTCAAATTCATTTACTAACTATCTATATCTATATACTATACTAGTCTTATTACCCGCGACCTTCGCGGTTTCTTCATAAAATTTTATATTATTTTATTATATTTATTACAATTAAGTATTGAAATAAATTTGAATTAACATCTAGGGCATATGTAAACTTGAATCTTATAAGTTTAATTATTTTATAAAATTTATTTCTTTATGATATTTCATATTTTTTTCTAAATATTCATAGTAAAATAAAATTTTGACAAAAAATTCATTTCTATTTTAAATCTATATTTTCCCATTGACTTGACATCCCTTTTCGTGTTAATTTATGTATATTTAATCAATTTTTAGTACTTGGGGTATATAATTTAGTACGTGTTTGTTGATAATTTTTTTATAAAAAATCTTCTAACATTTTAAGATATCTTTTAAGATATGGTTAATAAACTTTTAAATATTTATATTATTTATTTATATATTTTAATAATAATTATGATAGTTATCAATTAAAGTTGTATTTCATTAGTTAATACGATTATCCTTATTGTTTCTATTAGTGTTTGAAAAGATTCAAAGTTTCATAAATTTTATCCCTTTAGTTCTACATAGTTAAAATAATAATTGTTGATTTAAATTATCTATTTCAGTTATGATTGATAAAATGATATTATTATAGGATTTTTTTTATAGTTTATTTTTTGTTTGATATTAGATTGAATATTATTAATTAATTATTCAAAAGGTAACGGATCAAAAGACTACCCCTCAAATTATTTTATATTAATTATTTTTTTTGGTTCATAGGTAGGATTCGAACTCATGACCTATCCTTACCAACTAATTTAGTAAGACTTGACATATTATATTAATTACTAATTCATATGAATTAAAAATTTTTAAGTAGTAGTAATACGTAGAGAGTCTGGTAGGATAAAAAAAATATGTAAAATTATTTAACATATACTACGTATCCTTTTATTTATATATAAAAATAATTAAGGCCATAACTACCATTTTATAAAATAAACATTAATTTATCAACTATAATGGTATGAAAATATTATATTAAAAATTTTAAGATTTTAAACTTAATGCTATTGTTGAAGTCACATTAATTATACTACGTATTATTTTCTAGTAATATATTGATTATTAAATGCAGATTATAAATCTCCTTATATATTAAATAAATACTTGGGAAAAAGTTATCATAAACTAACGCAACAAATCTTAATGACTAAAAGATAAGTAACTCAAGATAAAAATATTTATAAAATAACTTAAGGTAAAATGATAAGATTTGTAAGATATGAGGTTGAATATTTATATTAAAAATTAATTTAATCGTTAATTAAAATCGACACATAGGACGACATGTGTATAAATAGATGAGGTTATCATCTAACGTGGCTTAAATATATTGGATCATCATTAATTGACTTGTCAGAAAATCCGGCCCAGATCGCACCAGAGTACGACACGTAAGCGAATCGCACCAGAGCCCGCCACATAGGATTTCCACGCCTCTGTTTTAGTATTATACTAGTATTTGGTACCCGCGCTCTTGCGCGTTGTGTTAATAAATTATATTTTTATTCTTTTAATTTGTTTGAAATATTTTTACTAAACTTTATGCTTAAATTTTTTTTAATAAGACTTTAAGTTAGTCATAAAATAAATCAAAGTCATGTAAAATATTTCCCTAATTTAAAAAAACTTTTGTATGGTGTTTGCATTATATTTTAAGTTAATTAGTAATGATATTTTGTATTATTAAAAAGACTTTAAGTTAGTATTATATTTTAAATATTTTAGTAATGATATTGTATGTTTAGTAAAAAAGAAGTAGTGTTTGATTTCTACTTGATTTTACCAAACGTGTGATTTCTACTTGATATTGTACGTTGTTTAAATGTTTATATCATATTTTTATGATTTAACAAAGATGCATTTTTATTTAAACGAAATCTTTCAAATTAAGATGTAGATAAAATTATAAAAATTTAATTTATTATATTGAAAAGATTATTTCTTAGATATGAAGTATAAAAAGATAAGTTTTCTAACTAATTAAGATATAAGGTTGAATATTTATAAGAATAAATGAGACTATTATATTGGCTTATTAATTGATGTTATTTTATTATATATTTTTATTATTATAGTTATTTATAAAAAGCATAAAATTATAAAAAAAAATTATATATTTTTTTAAAAAATTAAAAAACCAAAATGACATATTTTTTTATTAAGGGGTGGAATATTAGACCATTCGAAATTATTGCCCCACAATATTATATATTAACATGTTAAAATTAATTTAAAATACTCATAAAGAATATTTTTTTTAATAATTTTGACATAAAAGCTAGGGTGATTATTCATATACATGTATTTAAATCCTCATTTATTTTTAAGATTAATCACTTTGATATTATATCTTGATTAATAAAATTATTTTATAGATGCTACAAAACAACGTTGTAAATGCTTTGATGGTATTTAAGATGATTTTCAAACATGAAAAATATTTTACAGAATATATTTAATGTAAGCAAACAGTAAATGAAAATAATTCAAAATTTTTTTTATATAAAAAAATATTGCACGCACAACTCTTATTGAGGGTGGATGTCTTTATAAAAAAATAAAAATTTAAAATCTATATTTATAAATTGTATCGGTTAAACATATAGTATATATGATTAAGATAAGATGAATTCAGTTATGATAGATTTAATAGAAAGGTTGTTGTTTGCTAATGAATATTTATATACTTAATTAAGATATAAGGTTATATTAAATAGATTAGTTGATCTAAAAAGAAAAAAAAATTTATCTAACTATATTGGCTTTATTAATTGATGTGGCTAAAAAAAATATCATTTAAATCCAGAATATGACACGCATGTAAAAATAACATCATTTTAATTAATTCATAAAATGCCACGTATTTTAGTATTTTAAATTAATGTATAGGTAGATATAGTAGATGTTTATAGATATTGAATGATTATGCTATACTTTTAAGAAGTTTTTTTCAAGAAATCTTAACATATGCCTCGGATAAAAATTAGACAATAAGTACGTATTACTATATGCTATGTTGATAAATGAGTTTATTTTTTTTAATTATTGTTTTTATTATTTTGGGGATTTGGTAACTTTGGTTAAATACTTTCAAGTTTTATTTAATGTAACATTACAAAAAGAAGATAACGTCCAAAACTAATTGACTAATTAAAAAGTGGATCTACATGATAGAATTTGTGTGTATACTGTAGAGCGTCGACTCCTAGTTTGTGCGTAGACTGCAAGCAAACTATACTCGGCAGGCTCCTAATTAAATCCATCATCCACCTCAAATTTGTGTGTAGACTGTAGAGTTAATGATTCGGCTAATGATATTGAAGGTTTCGTGTTTGGTGATGACTCAAAGATTAGAATATATATAGCAACTAAAATATTCTATCTTAAACCGTTAATTATTTATCTATTCAACACAAAATCTGATGAGATATATATCCATACAAATATATTCAATTTCATATAAAAAGATAAAATTTTCAACTAAGTATGATATAAGGTTGAATATTTTTTTATACACATATATTCAATTTTATCTAAAAAGATAGAATATTTGACAAAGATTGGTTATATTGAATATATTATTGATCTTTTTACTATTTATATTGGCTTATTAATTGGTGGGCCCAGAAATATACTACAACTTTAATTCAGAAAATGCCACATAAGCAAAAATAATCCCGTTTAATCCAGAAAATTCCGTGACAGCGAGGTCGCTTCAGCGGTCTCTGTTTTAGTATTTTATATAGAAGATATAGATATTGATTAATTTATGTCACATGTCCTCTCCATGTTCAAAGTTATTTGTGAAAATATTATTTACATAATATCATTTTATTATGGTAACTATATTTTCTAATATTATTTTTTTTGAAATTATTCTAATATTAATTACCCAATATTATTTGATGTTATATTTTTTAACCAATGGGATTAATTCAAAACTTTTATCTTTCACTATTTATTATTTATTTTTCTCTTTATCTCTTTAACCCAAGTGTATATTTTTTTTCTATTATTTTCAACACATTTACTAATCAATGGGTTTAATTAAAAATATTGAATTAAATATAATGTTTATGATTTATCTATATCTAAATATTATTTATAAAAAAATCGCGCCATGGCGCGCGGGTCGTACTAGTTATATATAATAGAGGAGAATCCGTTTGTACCAAATGATAACTTATTTTTAATATTAGTATTTTCAACTGATTGGAAAAAAAATGTTAATCAAGAAAATATAACAACATACGCTAAAGATAAGATTTTACCAAAATTTTATTCAGCACTACTTAATCAATATAGCAAGATATGCTTAAGAGTTAAGATAAGATTTTACCAATTTATTTAGATATCGATAAATTTTTATAAGATTTTACCCAATTTCGTTAAGTATAGATATATTAACTCTTTTATTCCTAGCCAATTAAAAAAATTATTTATGATATATTGACGCTCTAAATAATCTATTGAGGGAATTTGGTGAATTAGACCCCTAGAGATATTAAGATGAGTGATTAGCCCTTTAAATGTTTTTTTAGCCGCCCTAGACCCTTTTCAATTTTTATTAACTCCCTGTACCTATTCGTTCCTCCTCTCTCGTTCCTCTCCTTCTCTCCCGTACTTCTGCTGGTGAAACCCTCTTCCTCTCTCTCTCTCGCCCGCCATGGATCTCTCTCACATCCTCATTAAGCACAATGAATCTCGCCGCAAGGCCTCTTGGAAGGTTCCTGAAGGTCGCGTCATCTCTGCCACCACCAAGGACGCCGCAATCTCCCATCTTCAGTCCATCCGCGAAGATATGGTCTCCGTCATGGCCAAATTTGACGATGTCGCTTCTCGTGTCTCTGATTGTAGCTCCGCCAAACGCGGTGGCGATCTCGGTGAGGTTTCCCCCTTTTTTCCCTTTCTCTCCAGATTTGGTGGATTTTTTGGATGAGCGCTTGAATTTGTCGATCCGAAGCTCAGAAGAAGGTACTTCATAATTTCTTCAATTTACTTTCTTCAATCATACACAGTAAAGAATGAATATCAATTTCATTCAAATTCCGATCAAGTCATCCAAATTGCGACCAGTTTCATCAAATCATAACCAATTTCATCAATATCCAATTGTTGCTTGTGAAAATCAAGCTACCGAGGAGCTGTGAAAATGGATCTGAAACAGCAGAATCGGGCTTCCTAAACAGCGGAAATGTGCCACTGCGTTTGGATTGATGAAGATAGTCGATGACTCGAGGAGGTAAGAGCTGCCTCCATGGTGCTCGATGAAATGCCTAGATGAATTGATTCTATTTTTGTTGTTCCCTGGTAACTTTTAGTTGAAATAAACCATTCCTTGTTAATGGCTTTGCAAGTTTTTGAGTAAATTTGTATTGAAACATCTCTAATTGCATACCCTTTCATTTTAATTGATGAATGCCAACTGTATTTTTTCATGTCTATGTTACACAAAAATAGGTCTCTTTTTTAGGATTTCATATTGAAATCGGATTTGGAATGAACTGAAATTGGATCAGGCCACGCGTTAGTGATCAGGAAAATGATTGGTTCTTATTCTACCCTATTGCAGACTACTTGTTGATAGACTTGTGCAATTAAATTGAGGTTGTCTCCCTTTGATGATGACAACTTGATTCCTTGTTTTGGATTCGGATATGGTTAGCCTTTTCATTATGTTGTTAGGTGTAAAACATTGATAGCAGGCTAGACTACTATGTGATGGTGTGTTTTGCAGCTCCTACACTATTTGACTGCTTGTGTTTTCTTACTTAAAAACGGGTGATTCCCAAACCTATCCAGCTACAACACATGACCAACATGTGTTCAGCTTTTACCCGGATTACCAGCCCTGCAATAGTTTTGAGGAAGCCCTTGCATGATACATGGAGATCCTTCCCGGATCATCTCTCGTTGCTACCAGGTAAACCGACCTCTATATATATATGTTTCAATGGTTCTTGGGATTTTGAAGGTACATTTCTGATTTCTTTGTTATTTTCCGTTGTATGAGGAATTGGCGATTTCGTTGTTTATCAAGTTTGTTAAGGGTCTTAACTCTTAAGGCTTTCCTGCCGATCTTTCTTACTATGATTCCAGGTGTAAATGCTCTTCCTGCGGCCACTAAGGCAAATGTTGCTACTCCTGCTGCCAAGAAGATTGACAAGTTAAGGGCCACTAAGGCGATTTCTTTGTTTATCAAGTTTGTTAAGGGTTGCATTCGTGACAAAGAGCGAGGTTGATCACCTTGAAGATGGCTACAGATAGAGGAAGTGCGGCCAAAAAGCTGTCAAGAACAGTCCTTTTCCAAGGTATCAATCATACTATATACTGTACTCACTAGTCTCAGTTTTTGTGTCCATTTAATTGCTTTCCCTCTTTCAACCATTTACTTTCATCAATCCATCCCCAAAAAGGGGGGCTTTAAATTTGTTTCATGTGTTAATGCTATTGCAGGAGCTACTACCGTTGCACTGCAGCTGCATGTAATGTGAAGAAGAGGGTGGAGAGATGCACAATGACCCCTCCACTGTGATCACCACCTATGAAGGCTAACACATCCACCCTAGCCCGGTCACCGCCTGCGGAGGTGGCGCCTTTCTCACCGGACTCCTCCCCGATACCGCCTTCTCTCACAGTGGTGCTACCGTCTTGGGGCTCTTCAACTTGCCTATTCAAATGGGTGTTAATGCTACTAGCCATTTCTCTAGCTACCCATCTCATGTTAACAATGTCATTAATTGGCTCCTTGCCCACTTTGAATATGAACCAAATTACTTGTAATCCAACCGGTGGTGCTGCTTTACTAAGAGACAATGGACTTCCCCAAGACTGCATTCCCATGTGAGAGTCAATGAAGATGGACTAGGTATAAGTGAAGCTAAATGAAGAAGATGATGATATATGATGAATGAGAAGCTTAAGGTTCTCTCAACTTTTTCTTTGATATCTTTGTATATTAATATTGTTAAAGTACGTACTCCAATTTGATCTAACTAGTAGTGGTTTTTTTTTATTAGTAGCTAGAGACGGGTTTGTGTAATTTGTTCTTCTTATGCAGATTCATTCTCAAGGGGCCTGAGATAAGCTACGACGTGTTTGGCACGTCGATACAAACTAATAAGATTTTATAGAGCAACTGATATGACAAAGTTTTAGATGCCAAGCACACCATTATGTGCTTATATGTTATCAATAAAATGTTATCAACAAATAATGTCATTACAAATGATTGAGATTAATAAAGTGTAATTACAAATGTCATCAATGAATAAAAATGTAATAAACATGTCACCACAAGTGATTGCATGAATGAAGAGTAATCACAAACGTGTCATCAGTGAATAAAAGTATAATCGATGAAAATATATCGCTATACAATTGATTAAATTAAAAAAAAGTGGCATCGAACGATTTGATTAGAAAAGTGGCATCAAATAATTACATTAGAAAAATGGCATCAAAACACTACTTTGAAAAAGTTGCATCACATTAAAGAAAAAAATGACATCAAAACACTACTTTGAAAAAATATGGCATCATAGTAAAAAAATATCATCAAAAAATTGACATAAAAAAGTGTCATCAGTAGTCAACAGTAAAAAAAAATGGCATCAATGGTCAACGTGACATCATAGTAAACAAAAAATGTCATCAAGGTTTAAAAAAAGTGGCATTAAAAAAGTGTTATCCGATCATTTCATTAGAAAAGTGGCATCAAAGTGAAAGTCAAACAGTTGACCATCTACTCTATTTGGATGGGGTCTACCAAAACTAATTAAATTAGTTTGGGAGCTAGATACATAATTAAACATTCAAAATGGGTCAACTACCAAAATCACCCTAATCTATTGTAATGAAACTGCTAAATTTAATGTTTTATAATTCATTCTTTAATTAATGCATAGATAAGGATAATAATTAGTTTATTTTAATAATGGACAATAGAAAAAATAAAATGACAAGGAAAGAGAAAATCATTTCGCAAAATTATCATCATAATATCAATCACAGCAACCCAAAAAGTAACACGAAAAATGAGATTTCAACATATATAGCAAGACAAGGAAGCAAACAGAGGACAAGTGTTGACCAAACGTTTAAACCGGAGAAAATTAAGATCACTTGGGATGATAAGATTATAAATGTAAAAACCACAAAAATAATTAAAGAAAAAGGAATCCAATTACAAAACTCTCATCTTAGCAAAGCACATGTGTTGACCAAAATGAATCTAAAAAAGAGGACTCGATCGGAAATGTGTATCAATTGAAAAAATCTACAAAACAGAAATTCGAATAGTTAGACTGAAAAGTATAAGAAAATTAGTCCAAGATGAAAATTTGTATGTGAAATTGTTGCAGAATTGGAAAAAGAAACTTATAGGACGAGGTAGAAACCTTTTGCAAAATTGAAAATATCCAGATTATGGTTCTTATGGAAACAAAAACGGAAACCCAACCCCCATGAGGCAGTTTGAAAAAAAGTCGGGTTCGACTCGATTTGCTGGGCTCCAACGCGTGGTAGATCGGGTGGTATTTGTGTGTTATGGAAAGACTACCGGATAGTGAGCGGAAAAATTGCGATTTAGACAAAGGATGATCGATTCACCACACTTAAAATAGAAGATAACAATAAAGGAATCAAACTAGCGTGTTGTTTTGTTTATGCTCCCGCCTAAGAAAACGAAAAGATCGAGTTTTGGCCAAGACTCGTGAACCAAATTTAGAGGATTGACATCCCTTTTTTAGTAATGGGGGACCTTAATGAGATTCAATACTCCGCTGAAAAACCGTGGGGTTCTTATCCAAATCCCAACAAATTTAGCAGATTACTATATTTCAAGAACCAATATAACCTTCTGGACATTCCAATGATCGAAAACGGATTCACATGGAGGAAAAATAAAACCGACATAAACAAGAGTAAATACCATAATAGAAATCAATCCTTGCCTTTTTCCCTTTAGGGCATTTGGTCAATGAGAAACAAAATTATATTCGATGACAATGGCATTAGGAATATGGAAGAATGGATAAAAAAATATAAAATAATACATGATAAGTTGGAGAAAAGCACAATCGGAGAAACAAGAAGATGGCACGCCCACTAAAAAAGTAAATACCCACCAAAACAGAAAATTGTAAAATGGAAAAAGTCCGACGATGACTTTGTCAAGCTCAGTTTTGACGGTGCTATGGTTGGTTCGGGCATTGCTGCCTCTGGATTTGCTATTCGTGGTGTCCGGGGCCGCGGTAGGTGTCCACGAAGCAAGCAGAGTGTCTTGATCTTTTGTTTGGACTCTAGGAAGCTATGAAGAGGGGTTCGACTCGAGGTGGAGGGCGACTGCTTGATGCTGATCAATGTCATGAAGGGGATGTGGCTGTGTCCTTGGGAGATTGAGATGACGATCTCGGATGCCCACAGGTGCTGTCGTACTTTTAAGAGGGTCACCTTTTCGCACACCTTCCGCGAAGGGAATGTAAGGACCTTGGACTTTTGAAAATACTAGGTTATTAACCGCGCGCAAATGCGCGCGGTGTTTTCATCTTGTATATAATCCGGATGCACTTTCAACCAATCTAAAACTTCATAAGTTTAACAAACAAATATGTACAATAATATCTCACGTAAAGTAATTAAAAAAATATATAATAGCCTAAAATATTTGCATCTCCACATCCTATATTGAAATCTTATAGATAGTAAACAAAAGATTCATTATGAAACAACATCAAGCTCTCTAGTCTCACCTTCATGAATCCATCTCATTCAACTCAACCTCTTTTGTTCCTTTCACTGATTTAACCACAATTCAAAATGTAGATCAACCAAATAAATAACTGAGGAAGGATTCAGATAGCCTCTCTTGCGTACAATGTCATCAATTAGTGGAAATCATACAAGCAACATTTAAGAAAACCCACAACTCGAAAATTGAGTTATCATACTACAATACACATAAGATGCAGATTCTAGGTAACTCATGAAATTTACCCTCATAACCGAAAAAACAAATAAGAAGCAGACTTTAGAGTTTAGACAGAACATGCATTAATATAGATTCTTTAGGCATCTTGTCAAAGTTGTAACTTGATATTATTTTGAGTGGGCAACTATATTGAATTCCTTAACAATGTTTTATTGTTGTGATCATGGCATCAAGCCCAAATGAAGCACACTATAATTGAGAAACCTTGCCAGTTCAACCCCAAAACAAGTACACAAATTTCTCCACATTTTGGTAGAGTTGCACTTGTACCCCCCAAAAGAAACCTTTCAGATATCTTGTCGCCAAGTACCAACAATTGCATGCCCTACATTCTCAATTCTCAAATAGCCTTGCATGTAATCGTTGCTTTAGTACCTCATTGGAAATTAATGGACTGGACCTGAAGACAATCAGCAACCACAAACTGGAGTTAGTTTACAATAATTCTATATTCATTTTGCTATGTAGAGCGACAACCAATGGAGTTTTAAATTCCCTTATTTTCACACAAAATTACCGTTTCTCTTCGGGATTCCAAACTAAAAAGGAAAAATTATTAATCCTTTGTCTTGATAATTTCATCAAACAAAAGCAAGCCTTCCTTAACCTCCACTCCACACCCTCTTTCAACAACCTACATCCTATAATTTTATAACTTGAGAGCTCGACATTTCAAACTTAAAATCTAATTTTAGGGTACTATTTCTCTGAAGACTATTTACCTTGGCTTGTATATTGATTTTAATTGCTTATTTAAGAGAGTTCAACCATCAGATAAATTAATATTTTAAGACACACATATGAAGGAGGGAAAGCACCCAAGAAACAATCAAAATCTCTAACTAGCACGATAAAGAATAAGAAAGAAATTAAAGATATCCAAGATTAATACGAAACATGTAATAAATCTACCATTTGTATCACAAGGGTTAACAAATTTCTCACTATATCGGCTGATTTTTCAACAAATCTAATAAGTTATTAAATGCTAACATGTACATATATGATACTATTTTGGATTCTCTACAATGGTTTCCGGTCTTAAAATAAAAATCTTGTTTCTCCAATCTTTCCAATCTATCTTCATCAGCTTTATTATAACACCTATTCATGAATTTCAATTTAGGCTTATGTAAGCTAACATCTCATGGCTTTTTGAATGCTTAAAGCTAAAGCAACTCCAAAATATAGAAGCAATTTAATACAAGCAGATGAGTTGAGATTTTTGTTCTTAGTAAGATTTTTTTCTTTATCAATGAGCTTTTATCATCATCCCATAAATGAACTAAATGGCGAGGTGTTTGTTATAGGCATTTCATCAAACACGTTGAGTGCATCTTTAAATCATAAAGGTAACCTTTTATCAATCAATGAACTTTCTCTAAGACATTTCATCGAGCACATCTAAATACCAGTGTTCTAAAAATCGCGCCTAGGCGCCGCCTAGGCGCTAGGCGGGACGGGACCTAGGAATTTTTAAGCCTAGGCGGTCCTCTAGGCGGAAATTCGTCTAGGAACCACCTAGTCCCGCCTAGGCGCCGCCTGGACCCGCCTACTCCCGCCTAGGCGCCACCTGGGCCCGCCTAGGCACCGCCTAGTCTAATGATTATTCAATTTAAACTTCTAAGCATATGATTAGTTGACTTAGGGTCTTTTTATCCCCCATGTCGGGATGCATTTGCTTTTTAGTCGAACTTATAGTTTTGGATTTTATGAGGTTTAGAGTTGTTAGTCAGACATGTACTTTTGCATTTATTTACTTTAGTGTTAGTTAACTACTACAAATTTGGGTTTATGAGTGATATTATGGATTAATATTACATTATATGAATTATTGACAAGTGTTATTCGTCAAAATATAAGGAAATAATCAAGTTTATTCTAAGTCCGCCTAGGCACCCGCCTAGCGGCCGCCTAGCGTCTTTTAGAACGTTGCTACGTACTCGTCCGATCGTCCACCGGAAGGAAAGATCGAAAGTGAAGAAAAATTTTGACATTAATTATTTAATTTAATTATTTTTTGGTCTAAATTTAATTTAATTATTAATTAGTTATTATAGGTATCTAATCTTAGATATTGATTTAATTTAATTAATGAGTTAGATTGGTTCATTACGAAACTATAAGGAATAAAAAATCATGATCAACAAAGAATCCTGATTTGATATATAAAATTGGATTGTTTAGTCTTTTCCGAATTAAATTATTTTAGATCATCTCCAGCTATTTCTCTAAAAATTCTTTAAAATAGAGAAACAAATATCAAAATATCTAAAATTATAATTTAACTCCAACAACTACATATACACACTCTCTATTTAAAACAATATTAATTTTAACTATCTCTTGCAATTTCGGTTTTAACCTGAACTACTCCCTCCTGTAGGTTGGGGTACTCTCCATAGTTTGCCTCAAATCCTTCAACCTTCTAGTATGTAGTTTGCAGCAAAAAAAAATTCAGTATATCATTTTGCACAACCACAATGTATCAATCTTATAGGAGTTGACTTGTTGCACTCGATTACCAATCCTCCCGGATCGAAAACAAAACTCAAACCACCTACTTCCACAATCGCAACAGACATATAACTGGTGGAATCATCGAAAGCTCTTCCTCTATCAAATGGTAGTGACTGCAGCTCACTTCCACAATCGCAGCAAACATATAACTGGTGGAATCATCGAAAGCTCTTCCTCTATCAAATGGTAGTGACTGTAGCTCACTAATTTTAAACCAGATATCAACCATTCGAACAACAAGCATTTGGACATTTCGATTTGCATAATAGAAGAATCTTTTACCTCTATCATAAGGCCTAGTGAGTGCATTGTGCTCTAGTTCAATACCAAAACTAACAAGGTTTGAGGTCCATTTCACCAACTCTTAAACCAGCCATCACATGAACACTCTTTGTGGACATTTTGACAAACACCTTGTGTGCACTAAGTTTGCCCAGACTTTCAATCGAATCCCCTGCCAACCTTGAACGACTAATCTTCTTTGCATTGCCTAGCCTATTTCCATCCATTCAATTAAGAGCACAACCAATTCTCCTATTTTTTCAGTAGTGTAATCAATAGGGGATGTCTCGGAGGGATCAGAATTTACCTTTGATGGCTCAAGGATTTCTGGGTTTGGAGGTTTCTTGACATCATCCCTCTCTGATCCAAGCTGAATCCGAAATTCCAGATTCGCGTTTGCAATCGGAGCTCCGACATGATTCGCGTCTGCAACTGGGGCCTCAACCTCCACTTCCCAGTCTCGCAATTCAACAACACTTGCGAAATCTAGTGTATGCGTGCGTCGCTCCTCCTTTTTGAACTGTCTGATTTGGGTTTTCGATCTTGCTTACCCCGTTATCGATCACTTCGGCTCCTGAGTCACCAAGAACACTTTCCGAGGGTTCCTTGAACGTCCGATCGACGATCCTTGGTGAATCCTTAACGATTCGAGCTCCGATATTTGCCGGTTGTCCTCCATGGCCGCTGTTCTTGATGATTTGATTCTTGTCTTGCAATTCCTGATTTGAGGCGTCGATCCCTTCCAATTTGCTTTGCCGTTCTCCATCGTCGATTGAGAAGTGCTCGGCCACAATCGGAAATCCTATCTGATTCCCGTTGACAACACCAGAGCTCGCCTCCATTCCCCATGGCCAACGGTTCCCCATGGCCGAGATCGGAGCTTCTCCGAAATTGAATCGCCGATCTAGTTTCTGCGACAAGGCTCGCATCCCTTCCTTAATTTGTGTCATCGATTGATCTATCTGAGTCATTGACTGATCCATCCGAGTCTGCCATTCACCTGCCATTGTTGAAGCGTGCCGGGAATCTCAAGCAACTGATACCAATTGTTAGGACCCTTGATCTAACTACTAACGAGAGAGAGAGTATGAGAGAGTTTAGGATAGAATTCCATTTGATTGATTATGAATGAATCCCAAAATGTACATAGGACCTCTTATATACTATGTCCTAACACTATCCTTAAACTTTATGCAAACTGTGAAATAATTAATTTAATACATTATATGTCCATGAATTTTAAGCTAAATTTTTTAAAAATGTAGACAAGTTAATTTAAGTGAAACATGCAGTTTAAAATTTAAGCTTAATTATAATTTAAAAGATAAACTAGTGTAAGTTTAACATTTATGTATAACATGAGTTTTATGTACGTTTTAACATAACTTAAAACTAATGTGTTTAAATTAAACATCGAGTTAATTCTAACAAAACATATGATTTAATTTAATTAAAACAAAAACTCTTAACTTCCTTTTTGTATAAATAGAAATCTTGTCCAATTGTTAATGAATTCCAAGAATTTGCATTGGTACGGTATTGAGAAGAATTGAACTTTAAAGTGTTTTTGCTATCTTTCTCTAAATTTAGAGAGATTTTCTCTCTCTCCTAAGTTTTTTCTATTTAAGATATGAGTATAGAAGATCGGTTGGATCTAAAAAAACCTTATTTTATTTAAATTTTCAATATTTTCTATTTTATAAGAGCGGTTGGAGTTGCTCTTAGTTTTTCTAAAAATTATTTTTGTGCGGTCGATGCTATGTTTGGTAGAGAATCATTTTCAATTAAGTGTTTTTATCATAGGCTCCAAGAGCATAGGATATAAAGGCCGAATAAATAATAATTTTAAACATAACTCAACTATAACCCACTTCAAAATAATAATGTTAAGTAATAGAGATCTAGAGCAAAAGTTGAATATACTTGATAATAATCGACCCAAATTAATCTTATGACCTCTACCTATTTATAGTTATCAAGACCCGACACAAGAAATTAAACCTGATTCAAGAAACAATTTGTACAAGATCCAATTCATCCTTATAATTCATATAATTTTTTCAGTTTAAAAATCACCTACAACACGAAGTACATATAATTAAACCTAATATACCTAAATAAATAAGACGTGTTTACTAGAATGTCCATCTTTTCAGCTTTTATTAACATTTTGTCCACCAACCTATCCATATTAGCTAAATGTCCACTCGTGTTGCTGAAATCGGAGATTTTAACAATTTGCCCAATTTCAACACCAATTTCAGCAATTACAACAACAATTTCAGCAAATTAAGAGATTTCAGCATAGATCACAATTTGCCCTGTTTCAACACCAATTTCAGCAATTACAACAACAATTTCAACCAAAAATTTTTCATTCCAATCAACCAAACGATGAAAAAAAATTCAAACAAAAAGGTGACACTAATTTTACAATTACAACAACAATTTCAGCAAATTACGAGATTTCAGCAACGACAATTTCAGATCTGGCAGTAATTACAATTAAAATCAAAACAAAAAACAAGCAAATTTGCATAGTAGACATAGCTGGAAGAGAATATAAGCCTGATTTTTCAAGGCTGAATCCAAACTTTCATATTACCAGAAATATATTCATCGACAAAATTCAATTTCTAGGCAACTAAAATCCTAATTTCACAAAAGCACATGAGATTACTCCTTCTGCGTCTTCATCAGAGGATCGATCTTCCTCGTCATCATCTTCAAACGTTTCAGGAAATCCCGTTTCAGCAAATCCCGTCCGATAAGATTTTGAAGCGAGCATCGCTTGGCCATTGAAGTCGTTTCAGCAGATCCTAATTTCAGCATATGCCGGTGCGGAAACGCGGATGCAGGTGATGGTGAGGATGGCAACCATCGGAGCCGGCAAGAGGATCGGTCTACCTATGGAAATCGAAGAGAGGAAGGGGACGACGGTGCTCATCGGCGGTGCTCAGTCTCTTTGGGAGGGACCGAAGGAGGTGACGAGCCTCCATATATAGGAGCGAGCTTGCTTGAGTTCGGACCTTGGATTCGGCAAGGAAGGAAGAGGGAGCAAGGAATCGAAGTTCCATCATTGAATCAGAGTTCTCTCCGGCGCGACGATGGTGCAGCAGTGCAATTCGTTCGCAGATATGAGATCAGAGTTCCATCATTGGTGGTGCAGCAGGCCGAAAATGGTGGGGAGCGGAGGAACGAGGGCAAGGAAGGAAGAGAGAAAGAGAGAGAGAGGGGGGGAGGGGGTAGGGATGGCAACGGGGCGGGTTCGGGGCGGGGACTACCCTCCCCGTCCCCGTCCCCGTTTTCAAAAAGTCCCCCCGTCCCCGTCCCCGTCCCCGTCCCCGTGCGGGGATGAAAAATGTCCCCCGTCCCCATCCCCGTCGGGTCCCCGTCCCCATCGGGGAATCCCCGTCCCCGCTTAATTTTCCCCGTTTGCATTCCCCGCGGGTTTCCCCGTCGGGTTCCCCATTTAAAACTCACAGTTTTCCCCATTTAATGGAAAAATATAAGATATTATTAAATTTATGTAAAAAATATGATATGAATATTACATATAATATCTCATAAACGTAAATTATAAGGTAAAAATTTAAAAATAAAAGAAAAATTATTTAAAGTTATGTAAGATCTAAACACAAATGGGGATTTCATACTCCCCATCGGGGATCCCCGCGGGTTTCCCTAACGGGGGCGGGGCGGGGCGGGGAACGGGGTGGGGACTACTATCCCCGTCCCCATCCCCGTCCCCGCGCGGGGAATTACTTTGGCCCCCATCCCCGTCCCCGTCCCCATTTAATTTCCCCATCCCCGTCCCCGCGACGGGGATTCCCCGCGGGGATCGGGGAGTCCCCGCCCCATTGCCATCCCTAGGAGGGAGAGAGAGATGAGCAATGGTGAAACGGCGAGGAAGAGAGGGAGAGTTCGATTTGAGATTAGGTTTAGATGTTAGGAGAGTAATTTTGTCCAGAAAAATAGAGATGGACAAAACTTAATTTCATGGGCTTGGTGGACATTCCCTCAATAAAGCCCAAAAAATAGGCCGGTTTGGCAAATTTTCTCAATAAATAAAACTTAAATCAAAGTAATCAACAATTATGGCAGCGAAAAAAATCAATAAAATTAAGGGAAAATGTATTTTTTTGTAATGACGCTGCATCACATCGTGAAGCATTCAATGTATTTTTTTGTAAAAAATAAATAAATTTGAGTGCAAATTAGATGAATAAATTAACCTTATCATCCAGTTTATATTGATAGTTAGCTTTTACTTTCAAACATTATACATGCATTTAATAATATGATCTCACGTCATTAAATTTTTGAACATTTAGTTGACATGTTGAAAATTTAGCCGAAAATTTAATCGGATTTTTTTTTGTATTAAAATTGGTTAAATGAGAAATAGTTCGTATTATTTTTTGTAGTTTTTAAAGTTTATTTTTTTATAAGGTAAAAATTTGTAGGCCAAACAGATCTGGCTCATCGATAGGCCGTCAGAGTCGGCAGACGCCGAACTGTCAATGATACAATCATAAAATAAAAGGCGCAGTACAAAAGCGACAACCAAACAACCCTAGAAGAACAGACGAGCCTAATCCAAAAGAGTTAAGGACAACGAATACAGAACGGAGCCAAGCACCATCGAAGATAACACGGCTGACCAGCGGTACATCAAGAGATCTTGTAGGCAATGAAGACGAAACCCCAAGGAAATTTCCGAAAAGCGGAGCCATCTCGATGCACACCTCCACGACCCCAGCCAGACCCGACACCGGACGCAAGAGCCTCAACTCAGATCATGACCGCCAAGAACAACTAGAAACATCGTCGAGAACCACTTTCGCAAGGAGCTTACCTGCAATCCCTTTCGGGAGTTAATCAAGATCCTTTTGGGATTTAGTCTACCCTTTTGGGTGGGTTTTTATCATTATTTTTCCTCCTGAATTTATAAATTAAATTTTAGATTGACAAAACCTCAACCTAGGGCCCGAAGGACATGAAATTTGGGCCCGAAGGACCCGAAGGGCTCGAGGCAAGGGCCCAAGGACCCAGGGAGAGGGAAAGGCGCACAGTATAGCAGTCGGATAAGGGGATTAGTAAACACAACGCCAAACACACACCAGCAACGAAGTCACAACCGGTGGCGAGTGGTGCTGACGAGGCAGATGGACGGACTCGACCCACCCAAACAAGAACTGCAAGAGCGAGGCAAGACAGAACACCAGTAGGGGAAGACAAAAAGTAAGGTGAACATAAGAACAAAGGAGGGTAGGAGGGAGTGGAAAGCGATCCAAACCCAGATAGACACCACCACAACCCATCGATCGACGGCGAGGCCATAGAAACACGAAAGGTAGGAGCGGAATCCATCGGGCAGAAAAAGCCCCAAATCAATTTTGACAAGCGGATGACGAGACAGGAGCCCCACCCGGAACCACAAACCAGAGACAGGGTCGCCTGAAAGAAAGAATCACAAGGGAGAGGGAGACTAGGATCGGCGACGAAAACGGCCGGAGGAGAGCACCAAATCGAAAACCGACATGGGGCTGAAGGCCGAAAAAAAACGTTGAAACAGGCCACCAACACAAGAGGAAGTCGATTGGGAGCACAAGGATCCGCAAAATAGAGATTTCAGGGGTTGATTTGGCCAATGAAGGGGTTGAAATGGAAGAATATACACGATCGTTCCTCTCGAAACGGGTTTCACCGGAGAGAAATGATTTTTTAGTTTTTAAAGTTCATATTAATATTGGTTAATGGCTAATAGTTCGCATTATTTTTTACAGTTTTAAAAGTTCGTATTAATATTAGTTCATGTCTGATAGTTCGTATTATTTTGCTTAATTTCCTAAAATTAAATGTGATAGTTGACCCAACTCAACCTGATTCAACCATACCAAAGCTCAAAAAAACCCAAAATTCATTTTGTCTTCGAACTGAATCAAAACCGGAGCACCTAATCAATCCGACATATATATATTGACCCGACTCGAGGAAAAATCAAGAAGTTAGTTAATCTAAAGTCTAAACTACAACACTTGAATTAATAGTATAAATCAGTGGGAGGAGTGGAAAGGAACAATTAATTAGCAACTTCACCGATATAATAATATCAATAGTTTTGGAATTAAAACACATATAGAAGTGTAATTACCGAGATTATTGTAATCAGCAACGGTCTTATTGGATGTCAACCATTGCCACGGCGTATCTTCTTTGACCCCGAAGATCATCCGATTAGCATATCTCAGCGTGCACTGAATGTACCAAATCACCGCCTCTTTATTCCCGGGGCACATCTCCACCACCTTCGCCGTCGCCGCTTGAATGCACTCCCTACACTCCTCCGCGGTCTCCTCTCCGGTGCAGTAGTAGAGGGCCAAAACTTTGTTGACGCCGTCCCCCACGGTGGTGTTGTAAAAGGTCGCGGCGTTGGCGGAGACGGCTGCCCCAGTCAACGTGGCTAGGGCTTTCCCGAGGTTCTTTTGGTAGGCCCCGCCGGTGGTGTAGTTGTCGGCGCTTGGAATGCAGGAGGTGTACACCAGTCTTGGCGGCACTATTTGGGATGAAACGATGTCGTTTTGGTATAAGAGGGAGATGATTATGCCTAGGAGGGAGATGGTGATAGACATGTTTGTTTATTCGCGGCTCTTTGATTCTTTTGTAGTATGGTTTAATCATCAAGATATTATAAATGGCGCCCGGGGTGTGTGTGCTTATATGGATATTAAAGTCAACGGATGAATGTGTGCGTTGACTATCAGTTATTGCTTTTATATTTATTTCGTGCAATATATACTCCGGGGTAAGAAACAATGAGCGCGCGTATCCCTGACCAAAAATATACCTATGTACGCGTAACATATACTCCATCCGTATCGCAATTGTTTTAGCTCTATGCATACTTATTAATAAAATCTATTTTTACTTTACGTTTATAGCTTAAAATACCTAAAAAGACTAATTATTACCTATAAAAAGAGCTATCATTACCTATAAAGACAATAATTATAGCTAAAACAACAAGTTTTTTGATACAACTTTAACACTCTAAAACAACAAGTATTGCGATACGGAGGGAGTATATTTTTTAACCAAAAAGAATTCAACTACCGGACAAGCCCAATGAGTCGAGATGCCGAAAGATCGGCAACGAATAAACCGTTATAAAAGGAAATGAAAATTACAAGACCAAACAAAAGAGACATAAGCACCACAAACAAACTAGAGAAAGATGCCCATAACTAACGAAGGCGAACGGTGTTGGAACCAGGACAATGTACGTCGTCATCACTCCTGACGGTTGGTAGAGGCAACGCAAGGGCACCCTGAGGAACAAATGTGGAGACCTCAGATTCGGACTCACTCGACAACGAGCCATCAGATCTCGATCACGTCCACGACCTCTCGCGCGATTGCAGAAGAAAGACCACAAAGCTCAATGAGATACCACCGCTAGAAATAAGCAAACATAAACTCTTGAAAAGGTCGGGGCAAATCTCTGAAAATTTTCGGTCTATGATTTGAACTAGTTGTTAGAGAATAATAGAAAATGGGATTTTAAGGTAGATTGGATATTCCTTGAATTGGTAAATAAATAGCGGCCAAGTTTGGGCTCCAAGGTGTTGGTGGAATATCCAATCTACCATATAAATTGTGCTACTACGGCACAATTTATATGGTAGATTGGATATTCCACCAACACCTTGGAGCCCAAACTTGGCCAAAGGAGCAAATTCGAGGCTAAAGGTGAGTTAGAAAATTGTCAAACCTTGTAAAACCCGTACAACTCGTAGGTGAAGGGTGTTTTTTTTGGGTAATTTCGACCTTGGTGTGCAAGGATGAAATAGACCCTTGCACGCCAAGGGTTGTCAGGCACGCCGAGAGAGCCAGGGGAGGGTCAGCCCGAGACAAGCCCACCTACGAGAGGATGGGATCGAAAGCCGGCGAACCGAAGTGGATGGAGGCGGAAGGAGGCGAAAGAGAGTCGGGGAGGAGGAGAAGGGGCACGGCGAAGCCTTGGGCCGCCGCCCTAAACCAACCTCCCAGAATCGAAGCCACCAAGGGACAAGCCGTAACTCGGTGGATCTGAAAGCTATGGTGGTGGGGAGTCTTGTGGTGGCGGTGGCGCCGGGAGAACCCCAAGATCAGGCAATCAATTGGGAAGATCCCCGAAACATCAGGTTCTGGCCAGAATGCTCCTCTGTCTCGCAGTGGAGTCGTTATGTTTAAGGTGAGCATTTTAAATCGGCTTTGAAGGTTCAGAGCGGTGATTGTTCACAACCATATAGCCGGCGACGTGTTTTTTGTGGGTTTGAGGTCTGCTGTTGGATCCCAATCTTGATGATGGATAAACAACAACCCATTTACAACTACTGAAAGAAATGAAATGGGGTTATTTTTTTATTTTTATTTTTATTTGTTGGGAGTATGGGATGTGAACGAATGAATTTGAGGGAACGGAGGATTGAGGAAGGAATGTGAGTAGGCAGATTGAGGGAATGAAGACATCCCTTGGGTTATTCATCAAGAACAACACCCTAGATCTGAGAAATAGGGGCTCGCTGAGATGAATTGGATATGGAGATTGATGGAATAGAGGACTTAGACCATGGGTTGAGGGTATTTCATCGGATGAACTGGATCAGATTTTTGGAGACTTTGTGGTGGAGATCAAAATCTCCATTTTTGCCCATTATTGTTGTATATTGGGATCGAAAGAACTCCCAGGTTGTGTTCCGTGGTTGATAATGGTTAGTTGCTTGTAAATAGGATTATTCTCCTTCACTTTAGATTTGGGGTTGAGATTAGATCTCAGTTGTTCCCCATGTTGTTGGAGACTCGGGGTTGAGATCATATGATCTCCATTGTTCCCCTTGCATTTATGCAGTTGGTGTTGTGAGTTAAAAGGGTTTGTTGATTTCCCCTTGTTTGTGGTTTTTATTGTCATGAGTTGAGCAAGATTTCTGTTTTCACTTGTTTGTAGTAGGTGGTGTTGAGTAGAGGTGTTCATGGTGGATTGGTGATGGTGTTCATGGTGGTGGATCGGTTGTTCGTGATGTCTCCCTGCCGGGGGTTTCCCATTCCCTCTCTAGAGAGGTTTCTATAGAGAGGGCAGAGAGAATTCCGTATGAACGCATAACATTTGAAAATGAAATATATTTACATAACATTTGAAAATGAAATATATTTACATAAAATGAAAACGACTAACGGGCAACCGACAAGATACAACCAATGAGCAAACCCAACCTCACACATATCAGGAAGGATTCCAGCACCGCTCACAAGGCACTAAGCGCGCCGGTCAACGTGGAAGCATGGGATGATGGCATTGCGCTTCTCGAGAATATGGGTGAGCTTGAGACTGGCGTTGCGCTTCTCGACACCGGGAGACAGGAGCAGAAGCCCACCATGTGAAATACATCTCCGGGAATGTGTGAATTAGCAACGTTCCCCCCACTTAGATGAGGGATCTTTGAAAATTACAAACACAACCACCTCGATCAACAGTGTATGAGACTGCTGCTTCTACCGAAACTAAACACAACCACACCAGTAGGAGCTTCCACCAACACAAGACACTTCAAGACCAAAGAACGAGTGATCGAGTGAAAGCCATATTTAACACCTTGGAGGACAGTGAATTTCTAGTCATCATTTCTTCATATTCCGATCCAATTCTGACTCCAAAAATGAAGAGTGACTAGTTGAGCAAGAGCTTAAAAGATTTTAATTTTGTCTTTTACTCAAATTTTATTGTCTTTAATTTCAAATAATTTTCCAATTTTATTTTTAATAAAAGTTTCTCTTTGACTCCATGTACTTGATTAAAAAGCAAGATTTTCCCAAAACATGACCATAACATCATGGAAAGCTTATCTCTCTTAGGAGAGAGAAACTCTCTTAGTGGATTTCGTCCCTGAGACGTTTGAATACCCTTCTTCCTCCTTCAGCCTTCTCTTCCAAATCCAGGTTAATTATCTATGGCCTAATCCTCTCCTCCATCTACTCCTCTTAGGCTCCATCTCCTCCTATATTCACCATTTTCGAGGGTTTTGTGACCGGTTTCTTAAGTTTTCCGATCGCTGTCCTTAGGGTTTGTCTCTTGTTTCGAGGTTAGTTCATATATCTGTTTGGCTTTTAGGCCACCACCGCTAGCATCCTCTACCACGGAACACCCTTGCTTCTAGAAAGTCTTGGATCCCACCTTCTTTTTGGGCTCTCTCTCTCTCTCTCTCTCTCTCTCTTTGTGTGTGTGTGTGTGTCTGTGTATGTATGTGTGTGTGTGTGTGATATTACAAGGCTAGGATTTGGGGATGGTCAAACGCGGTTGACCCACCATCCAAGAGCTTCCAGATGAATGACGTCAACAATCTGGTTCCCTGTAACGGCTTGAGTTAATAAACCCGGGTTACGTTCCGAATGGTTGGATACTTTCGTTCGGATCTTGCAATCCAAGTACGGGTCGAATAATTTCAAAACAAATGTTAAGTGCAAAGGGGGATTTTGAACCCAAAACAACGTAAGGTCCGTTGGAGACCCGGTGTCAACACACATGTACCTGTCCTATAGTCTAAGTCGCGAAAAAACCATTGAAGTCTAAAAGCTAGCAATAATCATAAAACCCATACAAGAGTGCCACGACAGAGCCGAGCCAAAACCAAAATACGGACGAGTGAAATACTAAGTACCAACACATAATAAGAGTGTGAGTATAATGTCGGCCTCTCACATCGCCTGAAGAGTACCCTCGCTATAACAACAAGCAACAAGCATAATCAAAATGCATACATGATACCTACAAAAATAAAAGGGGAAAGGAGTCAATTCGAGCCACGCATGCGAGTCCTAGAGACCTCGCTAAAGCCACATAATACACGCTATACCTAATAAAGATGCTTCTAATGCGGTGCGATAAGGTAAACACTCAAGCATGGTAGCAGTTTATATATGCAGAAAGATTGTAAATTAGGATCCTGCATAGAATGTCAAGTGACATATTCCTCTCCTACCTCTGCACCCATTCTCGTTAGTGCAGACATCGGCCTAGTTCGTGCTAGCTCATCATGTAATATCATATCTCATGTTCATGCTCATTAATATATCATGCTCATCAGAAGCGGAGCTAGGGGGTCCTAGGGGGTCACGTGACCCCTTCCTCATCTGAAAAATTACCTAGGTGTATTCTCCTCGTCGATAGCTTCGTTTTGATATATAATACACCCTAATCCGACATCTGAGTAAAAAGTTATAAATGTTTGAAAATTACAGCAATATTAATCACTTTAGTTTTATTTCAATATACTATAATACTTTAATATTTTATACTTAAATTGACATTCACATATTATAATTCATCTCGAGAGCTTCGAAACCATAGGATATATTACTTATTTTGAAAATATGGTAAGAAGTTACGCAAGTTTAAATTTTTTATATATAGTTATACATTATTACATGTTAATATTGCAATATTTATTTATTGCGTTTTATATCTTTATTTTTTGTTTTTTATCCTTATTTTCGGTTTATATATTTGTAGTATTTTCGAAACCATAGGTTGACACTAGTTTGTACTATCGAACACGTTGTGTTTTACGATTTTTTTCTCGATCTTATTGTCGACTACTATGGTGACCCCCCACTCAAAACTTTCTGGCTCCGCCTCTGATGCTCATTTTATCTCATTTATCGAAATATAGTATCACGACCAATGACTCGAGAGGAACGAACCCGATGGGACTCGTTGTCCTATAACCCTAGCAAAAGACTCTAAGACTCATAATTAACAGTCGTTCTACCAAACACACAGAGTAAACAGATGCTTATTCAATAGTGCAAACCCTAAGCATGCTACTATATGATCCTGCTGGATGCAACACCTAGTATACTACATGACAATAGGCATGAGAGTCCAACATGAGTAAGCCCTCTAGGGAACTTACTTGGATGTGCAGAACAGTAAAAGGAAACATCCAGGAATATAGCAAGCCAATACATCACATATGATCACCTACCATGTATAAATAACATAAATGAGTCTACTTCTAAACTTACAAAAAGCATATAAGTATCGCACACACAAGTCCATATTACCACAAATCTTATCATAACAACTTCCATATCATCAACATTGGTTCATCTCATAACTCATCGCATAATATCAACATAACTCATCAAGTATCATCTCAATGTATCATCTCAATATCTCATCATGCTTTAACTCATCATCATATCATACTTTCATACTTAAGAACATATCAATAATCTTGCTTCACACTCAGCACCTAAGATTCATCAAGTCAAACCAAGTAGGAAATCTCCAAGTTTTCGAAACTCTTTAAATCTCAAGTTAGATGACTCATTATTCAAACAACTTTCTCAAATCATACTTGGTCAAAATCCATTTATAAAACATAACTCTTTAACTTGACTCATTATCTTATTTTATCAGAATAAATCCAACAAGCTAGGTTATGGCATTACCAAAATCTTCTTTTCAAGTAGTGAAATCAATTTCCAACTTTTGAAAACATTTTCCAAACTACCTTTTCAAATTCAAGTTCAAATAATATATATTTGAAATCTCAACAAGTTTAAAAGTCATAATATTATATAATATATAATCCATGCATTTAATAATATATTTCAACTAAATCGAAAATACATGTTTTAAGGGCTCGTTTGTTTATATAACTAGGGAATGGAAAGGTAGGGTATTAAATTTTACACATAAAATGTATATGATCATCATTTTTTGTGAGCTTGGAGGGGAGGATGGGGGAGATTATTATCCCATCCTAGAGGTATTAGTTACCTTCCTTCAAATTAGGGAATAGGAGGATAACAAATTTGTATGAAAAATGGGAAAAGAAAGGGAATGATTAAAATAGTGATCAATGAATCTTAACTTAAATATGGACTATATATATTCATATGGGTAATCATTACCTTTCCTTACCAAAAAACAAACGGGGGGTTAGTCTTAAAACTTCAGTATAAGTTATAACAATGCATATAATCTTCAAGAATTTAGTCCAAGAAATAGGTCCAAGTAAAATTAGGCCCAAACCGTTACCCAAGTTGAAATCTGTTTTTTTTTTTTTTTTGACAAAAACCGAACCGGCCTTTTTAATTAAACCAGGGGATGAACCGGACCAAATAAAAAAAAAAGAAAACAGAGAACCAGCCTGTGGCCACTGTTCATTATCCCCTCCAACAACTCTATTCGACAATCTGGGAAAAGGAAGAGGAAGGGAAGGGCTTCGCCGGCGAAAACTGTACTCCGACCACCAAAAATGACACCAAGAAGCAAGGATCGAGCAAGAAAGGGAAGAAGAAGGAGGTGCTCACCCAAGGCCTTCGATTCGCCGGAAAAAAATGCTCGGGGAGCTTCGTCTGTCCTGCATCGGGGCTAGATATTCAACGAGGTTGCCTAGGAAGGGTGTTAGGATGTTAAATTCGAGCCTTTACGCAGTTAGGAGGTGAAAGAAGTGGATAATGAGCCCTTACCATCTCAAAATGCGAAAACAGAGGAAGGGAAACAAGGGGCTGTTCTCGGCTCTCCGGGGATCTTCTGGCCGGATGCTGCTGCTGGTGGACATCAAGGAAGTTGTGGAGGAGCTCCCGGGTGCTGCCCGCAATGGGAGGATAAAGAACGAAGGTGAGGGAGGCTCGGTTCAAAGGGAAAAAATAATCTACTAAATCCACTAAGAAAAGAGATATTCTCATAGATGCAAAGTCATTATAAAAAATCATTTACTAAAACTAAACTTTTACCAGAGGGCATGAATGCATGATAATCTATCTAATGCAATGCTACTGTTTTCGTAAAACTGATCTTCTAGCTAGTGGCGGAAGGTGTTGGGGGCGGGGGAGGGCCATGGCCACCCCGACAAAAAAAAAAAAATCTAGTAATATATGTTTATATACAGTATACTTTGTATTAGTGGTATTACCGTAAATAAGAATGGAGTTGCCTAAATTATTTTTTAATTGAATAAAATGACCAAGACTACCCTTTTGGATGAAAAAAAAGTAAATAGGAATGAAGTATTACGGTTATATTTCCTTTTTTTTATACTCCGTAACATTTAGATTTTCTCAGGTTAATAGATTTTATTTAGTTGAACAAAAAGAATTATTTTCAACTTCCGTATTTTTAATATCTCAACTACTTAATATCTTATTTCCTAATTGTAAAGAATGTATATCTCCTAAATCCTAATTTAAACGGTCGAATACTAGAATATCTCAAAATCCTAATTTAGAATGAAGATGATGAAAACCATTGATCCTTTCTTCAAAAGAAAACAAGAAGAAACATCTTCAAATCCTCCAACAGAAGTCAATGGTGCTACTGCTACTGCTGGTCCATTAAACATGTGCGCATTCCCGTCGACGCTACCATTCTCTAACCTCTTGCTAATCATCCAAGAAGTGATATAGAAGTTGTAGCACCCGAGAATCCAGACATTCAAGTAGACTTGATTAAGCATTCCTATATGTGTATTATGTTTTTTTCGTATAAATGAAAAAGGCTTAGGGGTGAACCTCTTAGACCATGATCAACGGTGAGCGGCCTATGGGCTCTTAAGCCATCCACGTAGGAAAAGAAAAAAAAAAAAGGAAACTCATTTTATGTTAAGGGCCTTCGAATTTAATCGTTATATACGAGCCCAGGAAAGAGGAGCCCGTTGCGAGAGAATCGATGATGCCTGCTGATCACGTGCAACGTTTCAACCCATGAAGAAAGGAAACGACGTCGTTCGGTACTCCTTTGCTAAAAGTTGGTGGGCACAGGTTTTTAAGTTTGGGTTCAGGTTGATCAAAATGCCTTTAAAAATGTTTTTTACACATTTTTCATAAATAAAAAAAATAAAAAAATTATTTTCAAGTGTGAAATAATTTTATCCATCCATAGACACCTATTATAAATATGTTTTTTTTAAAATAATGGCAACAATACCCGTATACTATTATTTTTACTATATAAAAAGCTAATTTTTCCACCCATTTTGCATATATAAAAAAATTATTTTCAAGTTCAATGCTATGTTTTGTTTATTTTTTCTCCATTGCACAACTTAATAATAATAATAATAATAATAATAATAATAATAATAATAATAATAATAATAATAATAATAATAATAATAATAATAATAATAATAATAATAATAATAATTGAGTAATTGAAAAAGGTAAAATAGTAAAAAATAACTTAAGGGTCCGAGAGTTGGGCTCACGAATGAGGGTGCAAATAATAAAAATCTGGAATGAGGCCCTTAAGCTGACGTGGTAGATGAAAAATAAGTTAGGGCCCCGATTGTTAAGGGGCTCAAGGTTCACGAATGTTGATGCTCTTAGCTTGACTAGGTTCCAAACCCTAAAAAATAAATTTGTTTGGCCCCTCCAAAACTTTTGTCCAGGTTCCGCCACTGCTTCTAGCACTCATGCAAAGTCATCTAAGGTAGAAAGGTACAAAACAATAACAAAAAAAATGATGATCTAAGAAATTAAAAAGTAAAAACTAAGAATATAGTTAGAATTTAAGATTACCTATTGAAATCATTGATCTTGAAGAAACCATTGTAATGGTTGAATATGTTGAATTGATTTTCCTATATTAGGGTTTTTTTTCCTTTTCTGGTGGAATGAATACTGTTGAATGGTAGTGACGACAAAAAAAATTAATCGAAATCGGCTGCTGTCATTTTTTAGGGAAAAAAATCGGAATGGGCTGCTGGAATTTACTTGGAAAAAAACGAACTGCAAGGAAAAAAAACAAACTACATAAAAAAATTAAACGGGACTGTAGAGAAAAAAGAAAAGAAAAAGGGACTATTGTAAGCAATTACTACAGGAAAAAATAAAATAGATGGGACTGCAGAGAAAAAAAAAAAAGAAGAAAAAGGGAATGTTGTAAGCAATTACTACGTGGAGTATTGTTTTAGGAAAAAAATCCGGATGCTGCTACGGAGAATCGAACCCACTACAATTCGGAACAAACGATATTCCTTAATACACTTTGCAATTTATGTATACACGCGCGCGCGCACACACACACACACACATATATATATATATTATAATATTTATATGAGACCCCTAAAATTTTGAGGCACTGTGTGATTGCACTTTTCATACGGGCTATGGGTCGGCCCTGCTTGCGGCTATGGGTTCAATGGAGATGGAGGGAAGGACGACGATGAACTGGGTTGTGGAGGCGGAGTTGTAGTGTGGTGGTGGTATTGTTAAGCTGATCAAGGCAAGGAGGAGGTGTTGGTGGTTGGTGAGGCTCACGATAAGGAGGGAAGAAGGGGATGAAAAGATAAGGTTTGGGGTTTGTGTGTTAGGCTGATTTCGGATGTGTCCAAAGGTTGGCATGGAGCTTGTATCCTTTTCCATTTTAAGAGGGTGATAATGCATATTTCATATAGGCATTATAGGTGTTTCTTATCGCTTTTAGGTATTGGTTTTGTTATGTTTTGAGTCTAGTTCCGTTTATTACTTGTGGAGTATTCGAGTTCGGAATCTATGCGTTTTTAGTGTTTATTCGACAGATTTACATTCTGACCTTGGATGGACTTTGAAAAGAGCTTAAGAAGCATGTTTTGGAGCAAATGGAGGCTAAGGAAGAGCTAAGGAGGAGAAAATAGACACGACATTGGAATTCGTCGAAGGAATTTGAGGAACGTCGAGCACTGCAGGAACGGCGCCCGCCGCCCCTTGCATGGTGCCCGCCGTTAGCCCAGATCACGGGAACGCGGTTTTGGATCCGAAGACTATTATTTTATATTATTTCCCAATATTTCTTCTAGGGTTTTGCCGGCTCTTAAGAGACCTTTTAAGGTTGTTTTCAGTTTATTTCACAAAGTGTGTGGTTTTTGTGTGAGACGATGAACACCATTAGAGAGAGAGAGAGAGAGAATTGTCCTATGAGTTGCTAAACTCATAGTTTCGCCTATGATTCGAATACATGAATGTTTTGATTGTGATGATTTGATTCTATTTGATTATTCATGTTCTTAGTTATCATCTTGTGCTTAATTTATATTTGTGTTCCTTTTTATGTCTGATCAACATGTTAGGAATTGCATATCTAGCTATGAATTCGTTGTTGTTTTCTCGATAGCAAAGAAAGGTATTGATGATAGTGATGTCTCTTTCTCTTTGTAGTGGATGCTTTTAATTGATCTATGTTGAGGATATGCGATTAGGATTGAGTTCGGTATGCGCCTATCTATCTTGATTGTGTAGAGTCAATGTGCCACTTGGTCTTGATTACATGAGTTCTTAATGTTATTCTTTAGTGATATTGAATAAGGTGAGTGAATCTCTACGGATCTCTCAACTTTAGTCGAGTAGACCTAGGAATATGAATAATTAATAGATCAATCCGAGGACCATGAATTCCAACCATTGTCAGAGAATTACAGGTGAAATGTTCTTTCTACTTTGATATCAATTTGTTTTGTGATTTGCAATCTGATTACTTTTACATATTTACTATTTGTCCAAGACAATTGCTTTGCTTTAAGAGTGCTTGTCTAGAGTTATTGAATAGGAAACCGCTTTTCCCTGTGGGTTCGATACCGGACTTCATCGCTATACTAAAAGTTATTTGGTTTATCAAGTGATTGATTGTCTAACCTATTGGTTGTGCGTTTAAGTTTGGATATTATTACTATTTCACAAGGGCGAAAGTGTCAACGACGTTCGTCTCGCGTCAGGGGTCGGGGGGGTGGGTGGGGGAGTACAAGGCAAGGGAGGGAGAAAGTGGATTGTGGGTGTTTTGGTTGAAGAGGTAAGGAGAAAGGAGCTAGGAACGTTTCCTTGAATTCAAAAATCAGCTCAAAGAGGGGCAAATTGGCTAAGCATTTACGGATACACATGGGTGAAAGAGGACAAATTTTATAGAGGGGAAACAAGGGTGTGGTCTCGGAAGCACAAAATTCTAATTCTCGAAGTTAGTTTCAGAAAGTTTGTTTCCCGAATCTCGCTCTCTCGATCTCATCTCGTCTCGATCAATTTAAGTCTCCAAATCAAGAGGATATTGCCATCTGGTGATTAATCATCAAAAGTTCAAAATTAGGTCGGAATCCACTTTAAAATACGAATATTAAGGTGAGGACGAGGGTTTTCAAAATATCTGAATCTCCAACTTAAATCCATTATCATTACTATATAAAAGCCTAAGTTTAACCTTACTGTTCACTAATGCTAATTACAGTTTTATCCTTCTATCTACTTCTTGAATTGGTAAATAAAGAGCGGTCATCCGTGGTTCGAACCGAGGACCTTTAATTGGGTACTTTCCGCAAGGTGAATTGGAAATTTTGTTGATCTCTCTTCTCTCCGGACCCAATCCCTAGGTCCCCAACCCAATCTTCACCTCTCTCCAAATCCGACCTTCCCCTAGCTAGCTCCGGCGACCCTCCTCTATGGGTCAATGCTTTCTTCTTCCTATGTCCGTCAGCTCTCTCAAGCACATCCCGATGACCCGACCGCTACGAAAATGGATGGGAGTTGAAGAACCCTAAATCGCCGACTCCTTGGGTATCTGGCCTCCTTCTCAGCTCTATATTCTTCTAGCACCAGCTTCCTTCCTCCGACTCCGATCTCATTCTCTTGGCTTTGGTCTCGTCCTCCCTTCGCCGCCTCCATGCTTTTGTCACCGTTCTCAACCCTAATAGGCCGACATTCAACAGCTTGTTTGCTCCCGCACGTCGACAGATTACTGCCTCTGTTTTCTTAAGTCTCCCTATCGGGTAATCTCTTCCCTGCCGAATCTATTTTTGAATTTTGAATGCGTTTTGTTCTTTTTGCCCAATTTTGGGTTTTGAGTTTTTCTTTTTACAGGAATTCGGAGAAGGTTAAGGACGGGAAATTGACCAAGTGAGTGGTTTTAATTCATAATTTTGCTTTCATGGTTGCGTGTTTTAAACGAATTGTGGAATGGGGAATGGGATTCAGGGCAATTTTTGATGGTTGGGGAGTGCATGTGATATGGGCAGATGGTCGGCGAGGGGAATAAAGGCATTTGCAATGGGTGAATTGGAAGTTAGGAAGCTCAAGTACACCAATATTGGGACTGAATCCCTTCTTATGGGTATTCTTATTGAAGGTTTGTTTTTCTTTCTCTATGTTCCATTGTCAAGTATGTAACTTTTCCCTTAATTTGTTCCATCTATGACTTTTAACTTGTTCATTTAATATCTGCCTATAGAAATTGAATCCAGCATCAGTTATCTGAGTTGAAACCTAGAAAGTTGGATGGCAGGAGCTCTTGTGGGTTATTTGATCCATCTGACAACCCAATCAGCTGGCTGATTGATTGTGAACCTGGAGATTCTATAATAGGTTTGAGATGATTGGTCCTTGATTTAAAAATAAGTGTCATGGCTTTTTGAGATGACAAACAAGTCTTTAAGGCTTGGTAAACATTTTGGAATCCTTGATCATTGTTAATGTGATGTAGTTATTTATGTGTTTGTTCGTCATATTTGAACCATGGTTCCATTTCCAGGGACTAGCCATACTGTAAAGTTTTTGAGATCACTCGGAATTACACTCACAAAGCTAAAGGAGGAATTTTTAAATTTGCTTGGAAAATGTGAATTTTGTTCCTTCAGCCCGGAGCACCCACCTCTAACCGAAGCAGCCCAAAGAGCATTAGATTCGGTTGTTGACGAAAGGCTCAAATCAGGTAATATCCGGCATCTTACTATCGTTGAGGTTACTTTTTTCATGGACATTGTCTTTGTTGTTAAGGGGTAGTCTCTCGAGGTTCAATTGTGTTCGGGGAAATAAAGGGCGTTTAGGTAAATTACTTATTTACTTGGGCTGACTGCTTAGGACGAGAAGGGTTAATGAATGAACGAAGAAGAGTGCTTTACGCTGCTGCAATTTTTTATTCTTCGTGTTGACAATATATGTTCATAACAGATTCATTGCTAAACTGTGAGATCTTTTATGCATTTCCTTTCCAGGGCTCTAAAAAAACAAACCACAGCTTAAATATTTTGACCAAATTTCTATTTTTTTTTGTAGAAGTTGTGGTTTGGGTTGCTTGATTGGAAAATTGTTATCTTATAGGCTTGGAAATTTTTAGATTAAAAAATCTTGAAATTTAGTATTTACTATGTAGAAGGTGGTTGATCAAATCAATGGCCGGTTGGAACTTGGAAGAGGTCAAAAATAATTAAACCTTAATATATTGTAGTCTATTTGGGTCAACAGTTTGTTAATTTCATCTCGATCAGGTTATTAGATGATTCGGATGCGTTGAGTCGGATCAGGATCATCGGTTTCAATGAGTACAGGTGTCTTGGGTCGGGTCGGGTCGACTATTTTTGGTCGGGTCGGGCCGGCTATTTTTTTGGTCGGGTCGGCCTTTTTTTTTTTGGTCGGGTCGGCTATTGCAGGATTTAGTGTAATTTTTTTTTTATTTTTTTTAAATTAGCTAGCAAGTAAATACGTCAGTTTTGATAGTGATTTGACGTATGTACCAATGTACGTACAGCTCGAGTGATGAGCAACACGACAGTAGATGCGGTTGAAGCAGCAGCTCTCAACACCACCAGCGACCCTCCGAGCTACGCCTGGAGGGGGGCCGGGTTTTCATCGACGCAGACGCTGGTGGTGCTGGCACAGTGTCAGTCGGGCGTCTCCGGCGTCCCTTGCTACGAGTGTCTAGTCAAGGCCTCCAACAACCTCGACCATTGCTGCAACTTGTTCAGCTACGTTAACATGGCTTTCCTCCCCAGTTGCCGCCTTCTCTCCTTCGTCCAAACCTCTAACGTCTCTGCTTCAACGCCTCCCAGTAGCAACTTGCCGGTTTCGACTCCGCCATCAGGTTCTCCGTCCCATGCAGAACCCTCAACCTCCTCCAACACTTCCAACAACGGTATGTATACCACTATGGGTGTGTTTGGCAAAATGGTAGCTGTTGGAGGAGCTGAAGCTGTTGGGTAGCTGAAGCTGTTTGATTATTTGAGTTAAATATATGTTAATAAGCTAGTACAGTGTTTGGTAAATCTAGCTGTTAGGGTAGCTGTTAAAAACTTGTGAATAAAAAACTAAAAGCTCCGAAAAGCTTGGGTGAATAGCTGTTGAAAAACTTAGATTTCAAAAGCTAATTAAATTAAAATCTTATATTTATTTCATTTAAGACTATAGAATATCAAAACCAAAAGCTCCGAAAAGCTACTTGCTTTGCCAAACATACCCTATATATCTAATTTGAATATGCAATTCCTGCTTGAGTGTTCTTGAAGTGCTCAAATTAGATGGAATACTTTACTAGCTTAGCTTCAATGCATTTTTTTTTAAAGTAGGCAAGAATTAGGAGCGATTACATAAGTTGTAATCTAGCTCCTTGATCATCCTTAATGATGATGGTACAAAGCTCCCTATTAAAAGGGATAGTAGAGCTATTACAAATGATACCCTTCCAAGCTATAAAGTCGGCTACTTGATTCGCTTCTCGGTAACAGTGTCTATATTGAACAAGGTCAAAAGCAGATTCCAGTTGCTTGATCTTTTCAACGTGAAGTATAATCTCCCATCTCACATTATTACTGCTGGTGATGGCTTTGATGAGCTGTAGATTGTCCCCTTCTATTATTACTCTTCGTAGTCCTTTCCTAATTGCGTGCTCCATACCTGTCTGGATAGCAATAACTTCAGTTTGAATGAGTGAGTCTTTGACAGTTTCTTTGTAAAACATATCAATGACATGGCCCCGGGAGTCCCGAGCAACCCCTCCCATATGGCAAACACCTGTGGGATTAACAAAGCGCGCCATCCACATTGATTTTGTAGATAGCCTTAGGTGGTCTGCTTCATTTAGCTTTAATTTAGTTCTCTTGTTTGTCTTTTTATTCCTATTATTATCCTTTTCAATTTGATTCCAATCACAGATGTTTGCAATGATTCTTCAGATGATATTTTCTATTGGGGCCGGAGCTTTATTTCTAAAAATAAGTTCATTTCTGATTTCCCAAATAGTTTTTCAAATGAAGACTAGTTCCTCAAAAATTTTGTTTCCAAGTCGAATTTCATCTATATTAAAAGGGTGGGATTCATTTATATTCATATGTTGGAAGTATTTTCCAGTTTGTATCTCAAAGTGGTCAATTATTTTCCTGGTGAATAGACAGATTCTCATTAAATGTTCCGCATTTTCTTCCGCTTGATTGCAAAGGCTACATAGGCTGGGAACTCGGTTAACGTATTTATTAAGCCTTTGAATGGTAGGAAGGTCATCTACCATTATCTTCCACTTAAAGCTTCTTATTCTAGGGGTAGATTTAGCTTCCAAATCCAGTTAAGATCTTTTGGTGCTTGAGTTACGTTATTTGTCATGCGTTTGACTGATTTCGTAGTGAAATTTCCACTTGGGTCTAATTTCCATATAAGTTTGTCAGGCGTATTCCAGTTTGATATTTGTATATCTAGAAATTTACAAGATATTTCCGGGTGGAAGAGGCTATTTACTAGTGGGATATTCCAACGTTTTTTAGAGTTAAAAAGCTGATTTACTTTCATTTCCGGATCATTAAGTGACTTAGTGAGGGGGTTGGAGAGGTTATAAATGTAGTGATGTAGTGGGGGCAAACTGCTATTTAGAAAGTGGAGAATGTGGAAAATAATCATCGAAAAGTGGAGAAGTGAGAGATAACCGCTAGAAACAAACACAATAGAAGCCACATGGAAGGGTCACATGTAAGGGTCATGTAGGATTTATGAGACAGTGAATTAAAGAGGTAAATGAGGTGGTACATACTCTTTTGACGTTGCCACATGAAATGGAGTGCTATGATGATGTCACGTAGGACTCATATATATATATATATATATATATATATATATATATATATATATATATATATATATATATATATATATATATATATATATATATATATATATATATAGATAAAAATTTGATAAAATATTATATTTATCATAGGTATAAGATATTTAAAGAAATTGGGTAAAATGTTATGAAAATATATTGATATCTAATAAAATTGGGCAAAATCATATCTTATCTTAAGTATATATTCTTCTATATTATTATTAAACAGAAGCATATATATATATATATATATATATATATATATATATATATATATATATATATATATATATATATATATAATATTTTATCAAATTTTTATCTAATTCCACTTAATCAATATAACATTTTATGATTAAGAAAAGCTTTAAACCAATTTCGTTAAATATTGATATATAGTTATACCTTTCGACAATATAATTTAGTTGAATTTATTTTACTAAATATTTTTATTATAACTTTTGGTTTATTTTAGAATTTTAAAATTAGTAGAGCATGTTTTAATACAATTTTTTTAAATTAAAAAATATTTATTTTTTCTTCTCCTTTGATTGTTATTATCAAGTTTATAACAAGACAAAATTGTTTTAAAAAATAAAGTAGTTCAACGGGTTAGTATAAAATTTATTTAAATTTAAAAAATTAAAGTAATATATAATATATATATACAGTCGTAGTCATAGTTTAAGGGTTATTATAAAATTTTTATACATCATTTTTTCATATCAAACACATTAATATTGATGTTAAAAAAATCACACAATGTGTGGGTACTGAACAAGTTTCATCTTATAATCTTTAACCCCAACTCTAATTGTAAATCCCATAAACTAAAATATAGAACAAGAGTAAACATAATTTATCAATAAAAATTACATAATAATACAAAATATTCCCAAATTTAATAAAAAAATACTTATTTTTAAATTTATTCATTTACATGGAAATTTAAAAGATTGTCATTTCAAAAAAAAATTGATTTATCTTGATCGATTTACATATGAAATATGTACACATTGTGTATTGATTTTAACCGAATTTAATCTTTATTTAGTTTATGGTTATTGAAATATATCTAAAAAGATTTCAAATAAACTATTTTAGTTAACCATCAAAATTGAATAAAAAATATTTAAATATGCATGATCGATGTAATCAAATATAATTTATTAAGAAACCTTACTAGAGTGTGGGATAATAAGACTAGTTAATATAACATAAATTGATATGAAGAATTTTAAATGTTATATTTTATATTACATATATATTATTATTTCTACATGTCTATTAAAACATTTTATAGACATTGCACGAGTTGTCAATTTAAAATTTTCTCAAAAATACTAATTCAAATATGGTTTTTTAATTATTAATTAATTAATGCATTTTCAGGTACAATTGGCTCTGATGGGGAAATATTGAAATGCAGGAACAATGTTATTGCTGTTTTTGCACTTACACTTTTAGGCGTATTTATTTCTTGTCCATGGTGTAATATTGAGAGGTTCACCTTTATCTAGACATTTTGTGTTATTTCCTTGTCTGTAGGGATTCTTTGTTTTTGCAAATAAGTCCTTGCGAGGACATTTTAATAGCTTGCAAATTCTGTTTTCTTGGATCAGGAGTGAATGAAGGTTTCCTTTTTTAGGGTGAATGAGGGGCGGCTAAACCCGGCCTATTCCAAGCTAGCTCCTTTAAATGTTCTTCTTCATATTTACTCCTTTATTGTGAGGTTTGAGTCACTTATTTGAGTTATTGCAGCTCATTTCTAAGCTTCTCTCAACACTTTACATGGTATCAGAGCACAGGACGTGCATCCTTCGTTTCCACTATGCGTTGTTGGGTTGAAGCTCTGTTTGAAGTCGTCGTATTCAGGGGATCGTTCTGATGGCGAATACTAGAGGTAATGAGGGAAGTGACTCACAAGGTAACTTTGGTGTCCCATTTTTCTTAGCCAATTCTGATCATCCAGGATCTCAACTTGTTACCATTGTTTTTGATGGGTTGAATTACTTGCCATGGATGAGAGGAGTCATAATGGCTCTGGGTGCCAAGAACAAGCTTGGTTTTATAGATGGCTCGTGTGTTTGAGTTGGGGCAAAAGACTCAATGGAGTCATAGAAAAGGATGAGGGCCGACTTTATGGTCCGATGTTGGTTGTTGAACTTGTTGACAAGCTCCATCAAGGAGGGTTTCATTTATGTGTATTCAGCTAAGCAATTGTGTGATGAAATTAAGGAGAGATATGGTCAATCCAATGGGCCACTTATATTTCAACTGAAGAAGAAATTGAGCATGATTGTGTAAGATAATCCAACTGTTGCTGGTTATTTTAACAAGCTGAAGAAAATATGGGATCAGTTGTAGGTATTGGAAGAGCTCCTAGTGTGCACTTGTGGTGAAATTTCACAATGCATGTGTGATCTATACAAGAAGGTGAGTGATGTAGAGGCGAGGAATAGGTTGATGTAGTTTTTAATGGGTTTGGATGAGGTTTATGAAGGAGTAAAGAGTCAGATACTATCTACAGATCCTATTCCAAACATAAACAGAGCTTATTATTTAGTGACTCGGGCAGAAGCTTAGAAACCTGGAAGTGAATCGAGCCAGATCAGTCAAGACTTAAGGGTTTGGATGAGGTTTATGAAGGAGTAAAGAGTCAGATACTATCTACAGATCCTATTCCAAACATAAACAGAGCTTATTATTTAGTGACTCGGGCAGAAGCTTAGAAACCTGGAAGTGAATCGAGCCAGATCAGTCAAGACTTGAGTGCTTTAGCTATGAGCAAACAACTAAGTAGAGGCTTTCAGAAGAGTCCTCAACAAGGGGGCAACTACCAGGACAGAAGGGAGAATAGGAAGGAATACCAAGGGAGAGGTGACAGGGTTGAAAAGACAAACAACAAATGCCACTTTTGTCATCAAAGATGACATTTCATGGATCAATGCTTTAAGCTGCACGGGTATCCAGAGTGGCATCAAGGGCCAAGAGACTTTGTGAAGGCTTCAGTGCAGCAAGGATGTGTGATCATGATAATCCTCTTGAAAGATGAGAGATCACAGAAAAGAGGAACTGGGCAGGGAGTTGACAAAGCCTTGATTAATGATGTTTGTCATGAAGTCTTCAAGATGATGAAGGGAAAGGTTCCAGTTGAAAATACATTATCTGATAACTTTGCATGTAAATTTTATTTTACCACTACTAATCCTGTTGATAGGTTTGAAACTAAGAAGGAATGGATAGTAGACACGAGAGCAAGTGTGATCATATGGTCAATGTTGAGGTTGTGCTTCATGATAAGAAAGAGTTGCGACAACCTGTGTATATTGGGTTGCCTGATGGGCACATTGTCATTGTCACAAAGTTTAGAAAAGACCTGCTTATTTGATCAAATTGTGTTGAATGATATGCTCTTTGTTCCTGTTTTTAAGCACAATTCATTGTCAGTTGGAAGACTTGTTGAAAGATCTGGCATGAGGGCCATTTTTTACTTACATGGATGTACATTGTAGGGCCCTGGATGTGAAGAAAGGGTTTTAAATAAGGTTTCAGTTCCATCTATTTATGCTACTGCTAAGCTAAATCTATCTGTGCAGCATGCTAGACAGGCTTGGACACCTCGATTTCTAAGTTGAGACATTTGAAGTTTTGAGTAATTATGATGTTGATGACATGTTTTGTGAGACTTGCAACTTAGCAAAACATCACAGGCTGCCTTTTCAATTAAGTAGCTCTATTGCTTAAGGTTTGTTTGATTTGATACATGTTGATTTATGGGGACCATATAAGGTTCAAAATGTGACAGGGGCAAAGTACTTTCTTATTGTTATGGATGATCACAATAGAGCTACTTGGACCTTTTTGTTAAGGGACAAGTTAGAAATTTTCAAAATTGTTAGATATTTTTGTTCAGAAGAGATCATACGTACATCAAAGAAGTGCTCCATACACTCTACAACAGAATGGGAGAGTGGAGAGGAAGCATAGACATCTCATATAATCAACCAGAGCAATGAGAATACATGCTAATCTGCCATTAAAGTATTGGACATAGTGTGTATTAGCAGCAAATCATGTGATAAATAAGTTTGCGAACCTCAGTGTTGGGATGGAAAACACCATATGAAGTGTTGTTAAAAAAGAAGCCCTCTTATGATGAGATGAGGGTGATGGGGTGCCTATGTTATGCACATGTGAAGCATGCAGACAAGGATAAGATGTGTGAAAAAGAAGAAAATGTGTCTTCTTGGGATACCCACATGGGCAGAAGGCATACAAGTTGCTTGATTGGAACACTTGTGACATATTTATCAGCAGAGATGTCAATTTCTATGAAGACAAGTTTTCTTTCAAGGATAGATCCATTGAGGGACCAGTTCAATCAGTTCCAAGGATGGTAATTGATTGTTGGTGGTAATATGAGAATGGACCTACAATGTTGAGAGTTTAGTTGGTTTCTCCTGTATGTCTATCCAAGTTATTGTTTGGGGACAATCAAATTTAAGTATGGGGTGATTTGATGTGCGCATATTTGACCATATTTTGTGTTTACTTTTATTCCAATTTCTGTCATATATTTTATATTTTGGGTTGGGAATATTGAGAATTTGTGTAGTTGTTGATTATTTGCAAGATATGGAGGTCTACACAAGTTTTTGTGCAATTTTGCAGAATTTGGAACGTTTCAAAGCAATTGTAAGAAGAATTGGGACAAGCCAAAAAGAGCTCGACGTCGACTGGATGCTCTCGACGTCGACCAATGAAGATGGTGAAAATGGCTAAGTATTGAGAAGAGGAGCTACTGGAATCGAGTTGGGACTGGTCGATGTTCAGCCTAGATGTCGACCATGGCACTGATATTGACCCAACCTGTAGGGTACTCGACGTCGACCACTCCACTCGACGTCGACCTGAGGTTCACGTAGACAGCATGCACGTTCGAATTAGGCCGAATCTCTTAAGGACTTAACAAGCCACAAGATCTTTCACATCTTTCCTTATGAGATCAAACTCTTATTAGATAGATATTAGTTATGATAGAAGATTTATCTTTTCCATACTTTATATTATTTATATTATTTTATTTCCTTAGAGAGCAAGTCTAGGTTTTCTTTAAATAAAGGCATTAGGGTTAAGTTTTAACGATCCCGCACTTGAGCAATCAAGCATAGTTAGAGTAGAGAGAGGTAGCCGAGAGAGGTGGAGAAGAGACTGGTTTTAGTTGTAAGCTTTGGTTTAATTCAAGTTTATGTCTTTTATATTTATGATGATATTCATTGTGATCATGAGTGAGTAGTCGTCTTACTTTTAGGGTCGAGGTGAGCTCGACAACCATGTATGTATGCTTGAATTTATGATGCTTTTATGTGATGATCATCTTCTATCTTGTGCTTAATCCTTTGCGAAAGTTGAGGACGATTCCTTGTTTGCGATTATGAAGCGAAAGTGAATTAATTGTGAATTTGGATAGTAATTAGGATTGATTTACGAAAGTTGATTAGCTCTAATTATGAAAATATAGAAACAAATAGGTTTTTATGCGAGAGCCTCTATTATCTATTTGTTGATTGCCAAAGTTGTCTTTTTGATGATAAAAGCATGATCTTTCTATGATTCTTCTGTGTAGTATGCATGGTTATTGTCGTGGTAAATTCTAACCTTGGAAGATTTTAGTTATATTGTTTGAAACCCTTCTTTGAGCCGTTAGTTGTGTTTGAGAAACCCAACAAAAACCTTCGGATATTTCTGATCATCGCACCCTCGCCATATCCTTTTATTCTTCAACCAACTTTGTCGACAAAAGTTACTATTTTTATGCATTATGTGCTCGATATCGATTGACCCATAGTCGATATCGATTGACCTTGAGATTGTGTTTATGTTAGTCAATTGTTCTTTCTGTCGATAGCTTGCGGGACTTACTCGACGATGATTGCTCTAGTCAACGTTGATTGCTTGTTTTTGTTATTGCAGGTTGTGCTCGACACCGAGTATTCTGTGACCAGTTGTTGAGGAGAAGATCGACTGCCCTAATCGAGATCGACCCTCCTTGGTCGATATCAAGGACTTTTGGTCGATACAAAGAACGATTTTGTGGATTACTTTGGCGAGCGTTGACACGCTTCCTCGTGGATCAATCCTAATTCCCTTACACTATAGTGGGAGAGTCTTGTAATTTATATTTACGTGGATGAGTTGGTTTGCTTGTGATTATATTCTATATTTAGCAAGATACTAAACTCCCCTAATATACACCGGAGCTATTTCATCATCAATCTTTTTGTTAAAATGCCTTTTATCACGCCGATATGGGTACATGGTTCATTCTAAAAAATCTATGATGTCCTATATAACACATCTTTTACCACAAGTCAAATAGTGTGATCGAGTCTCGTAATGACAAGAAGGGCATGCCAATTTCCCTTTCGTGCTCCATCCAGATTGCAAAGCAAAGTCAGGAAAATCACTTATGGTAGTCATCAAGGCTGCGCGCATATTGAACATTCCGTTTCTTGAGGCATCATATGTTTCTATGCTAGCCACAAACAACTCTTTCAAATCCTTGATCAAAGGCTGCAAATACACATCAATGGCATTTCCCAGTGAAGAAGGACCTGGGGTGATTAACGCAAGAATTAAAAATTCAGACTTCATGGACGTCCAAGGTGGCAGGTTGTAAGGGGTCAGTATAACGGGTCATGTACTATGTACAATATTCATTGAGTTAAATGGGCTAAATCGATCACTAGCTAACCCTAATCTCACATTGCGCGAATCATTAGCAAATGATGGATACAATAACTTAAAGTGATGGATACAATAACTTAAAGTTCTTCCAAGATTCACCATCTACGAGATGTCTCAAACACCCATCCTTCGGACGCCCATCAGCATTTCATGTCATGTTCTATGCTAGGGCTAGAAATCACCCGTGGGTGACCGACTCACCCGACCCACCCGATCCGATTATACGGGTGAAAACCCGAAAAAATCCGGGTGATGGATGGGTGATGGGTGGGTGAAACGGGTGATGGGTCGGGTGATAGGTGATATGTTTTTCACCCATTACCCGACCCATCACCCAACCCATTACCCGACCCGCTTAACCACCCGCTAACCCACCCGATTTTTTTTTTTAAAATCATAGTTTAATAGCCTAACATAACTACATATTTTTCCTTTTTATAATTCTAGCTCTCTATTCTCTAATTGTTTTTGTGCAAAAAATTAACTCTAAAAGAATGTAAACTTATTTTATTTAACTCCTCATCACATCTTTTTAAAAAATCTATTTTATTTGTTTTGCTTACACTACTAGAATGTTAGCAATTTCGCTCATTTCAACGACTTAGCATTTAGTGTGTTAAGACATGATTTAGCCAAATTGTTTTTTCCTTTTTTTAACTACGAGTTTAGCAACGGACTAAAATTCATCTCATTTGATTTCATATTAAACTTTTAATGCTAACTTTGTAAGATGAGGATAATGATATAATGCATGAATAAACATTTTATACAATTAATAAGATTTCCACGTTGACGTGGTTTGTGAAATTATCAAATATGATCGATTTCTAAGTATGTCTTATGACTTTTTTTTCTTTTAATTTACTTCACCCGATTACCCACCCGACCCACCCGATTCACCCGACGGATCGGGTGATGGGTGAAATATTAGATGGACAGGTGATGGGTCGGGTGAATTTTTTTTGAAACGGGTCGGGTGGAAAAATGGCTCCACCCATCCATCACCCGACCCATTTCCACCCCTATTCTATGCAATCCCTCGACACATGAATAATCTTTGCAACCTCTTCTTAATTGGAAAGTATCTAAGTACTTTCGCGGGTGTTTGTGAAGCCTTGTCAGTTTCGTCATCGTTTTCACCTGATTTCCACCGAGAAGTCTTGCAAATAGGACAACTAGCTTGTTACTTCAACATTTTCTTCCCAATACAAGATACAATCGTTAAGACATGCATCGATCTTAGTGTAGTCAAGACCCAAAATCTTCAGGACTTTCTTCTCTTCATTATAAGAACTAGGAAACTTTGCACCAGGTTGCGTGGCTTTGATAATTTTCAACGGATCAGTGAAGGCACCATTGCTGAGTTTATGGTCTCGCTTGTGAACGGATAAGCGAATTAGAAAGGAAAGCTTAGAAATGAGTTGATTGATACTTATTAGTAATAAGTATTAAATTATGAAAAAAAAACTAAAATAAATAAGATTTTATATATATTTTTAGCTCCTAAAACTACGTGCCCAAAATCAAAACATCGTTTATTTTCGATCGAAGGGAGTATTATATATTGAGTTGACTGATTGATTGATGATTGAAATCCATAGGAGCTTCAATTCATGAGTTTTTTTTATCTACATACATATACTAAAACCGATGCATTGTTGTTTGCGTGGCGACGTGTGAGTGCATCTGCTTACGTTGCGGCACGTGAGTGCATCTCGCAAAACTTTCTCCCGTCAAAAAGAAAATCTAATAAAAATAATAAGATAGTTCCAATCTATATAATTAAAAATAATTATTTTATTTTACCATTAATTCATATAATTGAATAGAATAAAGAACCCTCCCCCGGGAGTCAAAGAACGCGCTTTGCACGCGCCCCCCTTTTTCTCATCGTCCTCAACCCTCCTATACTCTTCTCTGTGCAAACCCTCTCCGATTTGCCATCTCTGTATCTCTTCCGGCTAATCCCGTGTGGATTCGGCTTTGCGATGCCCTTCTCTGTATCGGGCTCTTTCGTGGGGGCTGTTTGGTCGCACTGGCAATCATTTTCCGGTGTGCTCTTTCCTTCGCCTCCGTCGTGTAATATATGTGCTTTGGTGCCGTTTTTGCTTTGGTCTTTCAATTCCGTCCATCTGCTTCTCCGCCTGGTGGTTTCGGAGACTCTGTCTGTTCTCTCAAACCCTAAAAATCGTCTGTCTTCTTTCCTCCTCACCCTTTTGTTGCCCTTGTTTTGGTGGTGGGGCGGTTGGAGACGCAATAATATGACTTCTTGGTGCAAAGCCTTGGACAAAAGGGGGAAGAATTTTAGAAAAAGAAAGAAGTTGCTATCCGGGGGTGTTGTGGGTTGTGTGTCGAATTTCCGATCGGTTGAAGGTATGTTGGTGACCGGGGGAGACTCTCCTTTGACTGGTGGGAGCGTGTGGCTGATAGTTCACAAACCCGGCTTCTCAAGCCATAGATTGGTTGGGATTGCTTCTCTGATGTTTACACCTATGGCTTTATCGCCTAGGTTCAGTCCGTTCTCTGGGGTTGGGATTCGCCGGTATGGTGACGGTGGGTGGTTCGTGCTCTACATCAGGAACCTCCTTAGCCCTCTGCGCGTTTGGAGCTTGCTGTCAGGTATGCTTGGTTGGGCCGTATCGCATATGAACAAGTTTGTTTTTGATCAATTCCCGCTGAATTTGCTTATTAACTTACTATGTAGCACTCTGGTGAGATACCTTTATTGGTTTGTTGAATTGATTAGTTGGCTGTGTTTGGTAAAAACTAACCCCCTCTCTTGGTGTCTGAATAAAACTGTGAAGGTGGCCTACGCCCCTTCACCCCTCAAATCCCGATTTTCGGGCCCTCAAGAAACATTGGACAAACTGTCATCTAAAGGGCTTGCATCCTTTTATGATGATGATGTGAATCCCATGTTTAATCCTACGGTGGCTTCTCCGATCATATCAATGCGACTTTGTACTATTAAATTTCTAAATAGTTATGTTATTTGGGTTGTAAGTATAGCCTTTAACACACTGCTGTCATGGTGTGTTGGTGCTATTAGTCATTTGTGTAAGATGATGGGTATTAATCGGCATTCTCAAAAAAATGGTGGAGTTTGCTGCTCTACCGCCGTTTGGACCTGGAACTATATTGTCAATTTCTGTCGAGGGCTCTGTGTTCTTGCGGTTCGGTCGTCGGGGCTTGTAGCAGATTCTCCGGGGCCGGATTCTGGTCTTGCCTTCTCGATTCGCCTATCATGTTTGGAGGTGGGGTTGCTGGCTCTCCTTCACCATTTCTCCCTCTCTCTCGGTATACTTTCTCCTTTCTCCATTTCTTCTAATAAAAACAAAGATAAAACCCCATTTGGTTTGGATGCTGCGGCTCCATTCTCGTACAAATCCCGCAAGGGCCCAAATCCTCTTTATGAGGCAAAACACTCAAAGGGAAGTTCACTTCCTGATGAGGACTATAATTACCAAAACATGGAAAAGAAAAAGGAAAAAACGAACATGGTGTTGATCAAAATAAAATGGCTGATGTGTCTTATTTCCCGAATTTCGGGCCTTGAAAAAACCTTGGTTATTGGGGTTGTTATGGTTCCTTTACCTAGATTGAATGAAGATTTGTTACGCATAAAATTCGATATCGAAAGTATGTTCTTGGCTTTGATAGTGGATATACAACTAATATGTTATGTTATCAGCATTTGCCTACCATTGAGATCCCACCCAAGGGGGATTGTTTGGTTCAATTTTATGTTTATACTTTGCGTCTTTAACACCTCTTTGAACTGGTTGTTGCACTCCTGTTGCCCTTGCTCAATGTTATCCTCCGGTGTTCAGCTCCTCAGCTGTACTCTGTCAACTGGAGCTGTGTTGATGCTCTCCATCGTTCAAGATTCCGTAACAAGGGACTGCGTTATCCTTTCGTTATGTGCTGTTACTTTGGTTTGTTGCAATTTTGAAGGAATGATATTAGTGTGTTCTCGTTTTTGCTACTCAAACTGTGTTCTGCAGCCTTGTCCCATGCTTTCGTCTGGGCCCTTGCTGATGCAGCTTGTTAAACAATGCAACAACGTTAGGGGTAATACGTGTCTTGCAAAAATCGATGTTTCTTCGGCTACCCTTTATGATCATCCTTGCTTCTTCATGCTTGCTCGCAAGCTGTTGTTATTTCCCAGTTTCAGAATGTTAATTCTCCCTTTGTTTATGCTAAAAACCCCAAGGCAGTTTAGTGGTGTATCTTGTTATGATTAACTTCCCATCCAAATCCATTCTGAAAAGCTTTTTGATATGAGGATTTTTACATCTTCTCCTCATATCTTATTAGGTTGCTCATGAAAATAGGTTATTGGAATTGTAGGGGCATTCGAAAGACAACGTTTTGGACTGAAATTGATGCTTTGTGCAGAAATGAACACATACAATTGTTGGCCCTCGCCGAAACTAAGTCGGAATCTTTGCCTGACGAAAAATTATGGAAACATGTAGGATTCGATATGGCTATCTGGTCTCCTAGCATTGGTCGTTCGGGTGGCTTAGGTGTTTTATGGAAAACCCACCAACTCTCAAATGAAACCTTATCAATTTCGTTTCATTTGCCTAGGATCATTGGACTACGTTATGAAAATATTAGTGACAATCTCGTGATCCTTCTTTTGTTCGTATACGCCCCTCCCGATCCTTGGGATAAGGAACCGTTCTGGACCGAATTAACAACAATTGTAAACGATTCTCCCATACCTTGCATTGTTATGGGGGATTTAAACGAAATCTTGTGTAGAGAGGATAAACTTGGCGGCGCTAACACTCTTCCGGCTAGGTTCACACGTCTCCTTCACTTCAAGAATACCTGTTCTTTGTTGGATTTGCCAACCTTCGGAAACCCTTTCACATGGAGAAAGTCTCATGAGGCCACGGACAACATCCACGAAAAATTGGATCGCGTACTTGTTCATCACCAAATTCTTCATAAATTACCCAATCTCATCACTAAAAACGGTGCGTTCTCGTCCTCTGACCATTGCACTATAACAATTACACTGGACTGTAGCGCCACATTTAAAGCACCTCCCTTCAAATTTGAGAACACCTGGCTTCAGCGCAAGGACTTCCGTAATATTGTTAAACAATCCTGGCGCGCTTCTTGCCCAGGATCTGCTATGTTTCAATTAATTTTCAAGCAAAAAATCCTCAAGCGAATAGTTAAAGATTGGAACAAGCACTCATTCGGAAACATCTTTCGTCAATTTCAGGAGGTGGAGAACGATTTACTACAAATGCAATCAGCTATTCCTGTTAGTAACCATCCTGCAAACAACAGTAAACAAAATCGCCTTTTACAGAAAAGGGAAAAACTGTTACTTTTTCAAAAAACATTTTGGAATCAAAGAGCTAAAACAAAACATCTTAAGCTTACAGATTCTAACACATCCTATTTTCATCGTGTCGCTTCTGGCCGAAGACACAGAAAACAAATACGTAACATTACTACTACAGAAGGTACCCTGATAATTGGAGAAGAAAATGTTAAGCAAGAAATTAAAAATGATTTTAAAAAACGCTTTTGTAAGGAAACAATTGACGATAACCTTCTTAATGAAATGACTAACATAATTCACCCTTCAATCTCCCCTGCTGAAAATGAATTCCTTACACGAGTTCCAACAAATGGTGAAATTAAGTTCGCCGTTTTCAGCCTTGGGAAAAATAAATCACCAGGTCCCGATGGGATGACGGCCGAATTCTACAAGCATTATTGGGACATTATAGGGAATTCGATTATCAAAGCCATTAAAGGTTTCTTCAACTCCGGGAAAATCCTTAAACAAATAAATCATACATTTATTTCCCTTCTACCAAAGCAAGATAACCCCTCGACTACTAACCATTACCGGCCTATAAGCTTGTGTTCCAACCTATATAAAATCATCTCAAAAATTCTTACAGAAAGACTTAAAGTAGTAATTGGTAAGCTCATTCATCCATTACAAGGGGCGTTTGTGTCAGATAGGTCAATTCAAGATAATGTCCTAATAGCTCACGAAATCTTCCATTCCTTTCGATCACGTTTGGGTCGTGAAGGGTGGCTGGCAATCAAACTGGACATGGAAAAAGCATATGACAGGGTTGATTGGAACTTCACCAAAAAGATTCTTGAAAAATTTGGGTTCCACCCCACTTTCATTTCCTGGGTTATGGAATGTGTAACAACAGTCTCGTATTCTATACTTGTAAATAACGGCCCTACAGATATGTTCTTTCCTTCGCGGGGCCTTCGGCAAGGGTATCCCCTTTCCCCATTTCTATTCATCCTAGGTGCAGAAATATTGGCACGCCACCTGTCGGCTGAGGCAAATAGTGATAGAAGCCCAATTGGTTTCACATTTGGGAGGAATGGACCGAGAATTCCATTTCTATCATTTGCTGATGATATTATCATCTTCTCGAAAGGCAGCATGGATGCCTGTAGTAGAGTCAAAACAATTATTGACTCCTATTGTAAAGTATCGGGTCAAAGAGTAAACTACCAAAAATCATGCTTCCAAGCTTCTAAAGGAATCACACAATCCAGACTTTTGGAACTCAATAGTTGCCTAACTATTTCCAACGTCAACTCCCTGGAAAAATATCTAGGATGTCCGATTATCAACGGCAGAGTAACTAAAGAAACCTTCGAAGATATTGTCTGTAAATCTAGAGAATAGCTTAGTAAATGGCGTGCTAACTCTCTTTCTCAACAAGGTCGAGCTATTCTTATAAACTCAAATCTATCAGCCAAACCCCTATATACGATGCAAAGCTTCTTACTGCCATCTTCAATTCATAAAGAACTTGATCAGATTAATAGAACATTTTTCTGGAATAAAGATCTGCAACACCGCCCGTTGATTAGCTGGGATCGGGTTTGTAGATCAAAGAAATGCGGGGGCATGGGGATTAGAAAATCCAAAGAAATGAATGAAGCACTACAAATGAAACTGCTATGGAAAACGCTGGCTGAACCGGATAATGTTTGGGTCCAAGTAATCAAATATAAATACCTTCGAGCGGATGATATTCTCCATTACAAGAAAAGTGGTGCCGCTTCCTGGCAATGGGCGAAACTTACAACTCTAATTGACAAGTTCAAAAAGGGGCTTATTTGGTCGGTTGGCACCGGAACCGCTATCAAATTCTGGTGTGATAACTGGATTACAACATCTGCTATTCAGTCTAGGGATGATTGCCCACAAATTGATAACATCGATGATAAAGTCAGTGACTATATCCTGGGAGGTAAATGGTGGGAGGAGAAACTCTCTGCTGTTCTCCCACACAACATTGTGGAGGAAATCCTTGACATTCCGCTCCCAGTCTCAAATTTTGTGGATAGATTATACTGGTGGCCGGACCGAGAGGGCTGGTTCACTACGTCAAGTGCATATAAATTGGTTTCCGCCGAATCCTCAACTCCCTTAGACAACAACTCCTGGATCTGGCGTCTCGACATCCCACCTAAGATAAAAAATTTCCTGTGGAAAATCTGTCAAAATGGCATTCCCACAGCTGATAGGCTCGCCCAATGGGGGGTCCCTATCCCCCATACATGCAATTTTTGTAACTGCTCTATCGAAGATGATGTTCATCTACTGTTCGAATGTCAATATTCGAGATCTCTCGTTCAATTCCCGGGACACATAAACTCCACAATAGGCAGCCAAATCACTCTCTCAAGGGATATAAACCCAATCATGTCATTAATTGGAAATAGCCTACCAAAGGCTGCTCTAGGTAAACTTGCTTTCACTTGGTGGACGATGTGGTATATTCGAAACCAACATGTGTTTAAGAAGGTATCAATCCCTCCTAGGGACGCCGCTTTGAAACTTATTACTACACACGAGATAAACTGGAGTAACACTCACCAATATGATAGTACATTAGATGATAACAACAACCCTCATTCACGAAGCGTCAGACATCCCGTAAAGAGGAACAAAGCCCGTCATATCAAGTGGCGCAAACCACCGACAGGTACATTAAAACTCAACTTTGACGGATCGACTCTCGCTGATAACCGTAGTACCGCTGGTGTGGTTATCAGGGACTGGAATGGACACCCAATACACATAAGCTACAAACAATTAGGTATTAAAAGCGCGCTTCAAGCGGAAGCCCTAGCACTCAAACTTGGGGTACAACTGGCCCTACAACTACATATTGACAAATCCATATTGAAGGAGATTCCAGCATAATTATTAACCATCTCAACAACAAGGCCAAATGCCCATGGGAAATCGAACTCATCTTGTCCGACGTACAATTTTTTCTATCGACTATGAAAGAAATTTCTTTCATTCATATACCCCGTCTTGGCAATAGAGTGACTGATAAGGTTGCACACCTTAGCCACTCTGCCAGGGGTATTGATATTTCTAACAATCTCGGTCTTACAGACCTCATAAGGATGCTTTCGGGTAGAGCGTGCTCACCCGAATTTTTTCCTAATAAAAATATATATATATATATATATAAAATTGAATAGATGAAATATCTTATACAAGATTAAATATTATATAAGGAAATAATTATATCTAACAACGGTTCTTTGATCGGACGGCTGAAAATGAAAGAAGCTAGGGCAGCGAGATTGGACGGTGCAAACACAGCGTAGAGGCCACCGCCGAAAATCATAAAATCCGCGAAACCCTAACCGACTTCCTCCTCTTTCCTTCGCTCCTGCAGCTGCTCCTTGAACGCTCACACTCTATCTCTAGCAGGAGAGAATCGCATCGGACCTCCCTCCCTCTCTCTATCTCAATCTTCGTTTCGATGCCTTCTGTAGCTATCTCTGATTCTCCGGACCTCAAGAAGATGAAGAAAGAGAAGAAAATCAAGTCCGAAAACGACGCCGCCATAGACGAATCGCAAGAGCTTAGTAAAAAGCATAAGAAGTCGAAGAAGTCTAAGTTGGATTCCGAAGAAGAAGGCACCGTAGCGGCCGAATCGGAGTCGAAGAAAAACAAGGAGGACAAGAAGAAGAAGAAGAAGAGGAAGGCCTTGGATTCGGACGAGTCGGATAAAAGCGAGACGAGCTCGGAATTAGGCGAGCCGGTTAATTCCAAGTCCAGTAAGAAGGCCAAATTGATGGCCTGCAGTGATGGCGAGGAGGAGGAAGAAGAGGAGGAGAATCCGAACGCCTTGTCCAATTTTCGCATATCAAAGCCACTCAAGGAGGCCTTGATTTCGAAAGGGATCAAAGCGTTGTTTCCCATTCAGGCTATGACCTTTAATGACGTCCTTGACGGTTCGGATTTGGTCGGCCGTGCCAGAACTGGTCAGGTGTGTCTGTTTTTCATTGTTTCAGATTTTTAATTGGTTAAATGCTATCACATTGTGACGTTCACGATCTCTTAATTCTTTTGGAGCATTTGAATTTGCGGCCAGGTGTTTAACTTAGAATCTTTGGCTTAGGAGTAGAAAATTAGTAAAGCAGTTGATTGATATGGAGGTTGATGTCAATGCACTGAATTGGTATTATGCAGGGTAAGACACTTGCATTTGTGTTACCCATACTCGAGTCATTGGTGAATGGGAGGACAAAAACATTGAGGAAGACGGGTTATGGTAGGGCACCAAGTGTTCTTGTGCTGCTGCCCACTAGAGAATTGGCCATTCAGGTATGTCTGTAGTCACTGCTCTAGTTTTGTTTGCCTGTTCTTTGATTTTGTAACAATCACTTACTTGTTCTTTGGTCTCTGGTATCTTGTTCAGGTGAATAATGATTTTGATTCCTATGGAGGAGCTGTAGGGCTTACATCTGTGTGTCTGTATGGTGGAGGAGGTGGTGGAAGTTCCGGTGGAGCTTCCTACTATATGCAGGATTCAAAACTGAGACTAGGAGTTGACATAATTGTTGGTACTCCTGGGCGTATTAAGGTACATTCATTGGTTTAAGATTTTAAGGACAAAATAACATGTTGGAGGAGTAAACTAATGTACTAAATTTGTTGTTGGTTAGCTCTGCTCCATCTGCTTCACTTTCTTGAATTTGTAAAAGCTTAGAAAATCATCCTGTATTCAATTTTCATTGTAATTGTAGGACCATATTGAGAGAGGCAATATAAACCTGAGCTACCTACAATTCCGTGTCCTTGATGAAGCTGATGAAATGCTAAAGATGGGTTTTGTTGATGATGTCGAGCTTATATTGGGTAAGCTATCCATTTCGACGTTTCTTTCTATTTTTAAGTAAATACCTATCATAATCCCAACTTATAGAGATAGTTTTTGTTGATTATGTTGTGCTTATATTGAGACGGTAAGGATGGAAGAAAAGTATGAACCCAACTTTTAGCGAATTTTAAAGACAACCTTAAAAGTACAACTTTTCCACCCTGTTGTATCATTCCCATTTACATTACCTACTAACCTTTTCTTCTTGTTTCTTGTTTCCATAATAATCATATGCCAGGTAAAGTAGAGGATGTGACCAAAGTTCAGACGCTACTTTTCAGTGCTACCCTGCCAAATTGGGTTAAACATGTTAGTACTCGAGACGTACTAGTTTTTATTTTGATTGAAATATATATAGACAGGCCAGAATATATATATATATATATATATATATATATATATATATATATATATATATATATATATATATATTTTAATGAATTAGTTCCTTGTATTGTTTGTCTTGCTCAAAGACTTATTTTCTCATTTTGTTGTCCAGCTTGCCTCCAAGTTTCTTAAAGCAGACAAGAAAACTGTTGATCTTGTCAGTGATCAAAAGATGAAGGCTAGCACAAATGTGAGACACATTGTTATTCCCTGCTCCGTCTCTTCCAGAGCACAACTTATCCCAGATGTTATTCGTTGTTACAGCAGGTTTGAATTTTGTTTTGTTTTCCTCTCATTCATTGTGCCTTATGTGCCCACTTCTTATGTTATTATTTTGCTTTAGTGGTGGCCGGACCATTATATTCACTGAAACAAAGGATTCTGCTTCACAACTTGCTGGCATACTTCCAGGAGCACGAGCTTTGCATGGAGACATACAACAAACTACTCGTGAGGTGATTGCTTCAAGCTACCCTAGCATGTGATATACTGATATTATACCTTAAATGATCTAATTAGATATATGCAGGCGACGCTTAAAGCATTCCGATCCGGCAAGTTTACAACTTTGGTTGCAACAAATGTTGCAGCTAGGGGTCTTGACATAAACGATGTGCAGTTGATCATCCAGGTTTGCTTGTTACATCTTGAAATATAAACCCTTCCCTTTACCATTCAGGTATTAACCCTTCTTTTGTATGGTTAGAGTGAGCCTCCTCGTGATGTTGAAGATTATATTCACCGATCTGGAAGGACAGGCAGAGCTGGTAAATTTCTTTATGTTTTTTTTAATAGAATCAATCTCTTTGTTATTTATGGCAATTGAAGTGCTGAAAAATGCTGGTTGGCAGGGAATAGTGGTGTTGCAGTAATGCTTTTTGATCCTAGGAAAGGGAATGTTTCAAGGATAGAAAGAGAGTCTGGGGTGAAATTCGAGCATATATCGGCACCCCAACCAGCTGATGTTGCAAAAGCAGCTGGTGTGGAGGCAGCTGAAGCCATCTGCCATATCTCTGATAGGTACCCATGTGTTGTAAAAACAACAGCAGCTTGTTTTTCTTCCTATGCATCCTAGATCCTGATATGTTCGCTTCCAATATTTCAGCGTCATTCCAGCATTTAAGGCTGCTGCTGAGGACTTACTGAATAATTCTGGGCTCTCTGCTGTGGATTTGCTCTCAAAAGCTCTTGCTAAGGCTGCTGTAAGGAAACTTTTGAACACTGTTTGCCATGGTGTATTGGTGTATCCTGTAATATCTTGTGAGTTGTGATGTTATATCTTGTGTTTTATTGTGATTGCAGGGTTATTCTGAGATAAAGAAAAGATCACTTTTAACATGCATGGAGAATTTTGTCACAGTGCTCCTTGAGGCTGGGAGGCCACTGTTCACACCTACGTAAGTTGCATTCCTCTAAAATTTAAGCAACTTCACATTGCCGTCTTATGATCCTAGAAAAAGAATGTCTAGTTTGTATGTCTTGTTAATCAAATGTCAAGTGGTTGTTGAGATTATGGAGCCTTTGGTTTTCCTGCTATCCCAGAGCTGCTTTTGGTGTGCTAAGAAGATTCTTACCCGAGGACAAAGTTGAAGCAGTGAAAGGACTAGCACTCACTGCTGATGGAAATGGAGCAGTTTTCGATGTGCCAGCAGAGGACCTAGACACATACCTTGCTGGTAATATATTCAATTTTGATTTGTCCCTTTTTTTTTGTTAGTGGATGCACTTGTATGTTGTTGGAGTGGGGTGATTTTTATGGATTGTTAAAGATGACCAGTTGAATACTTCCCAACTAAATTTCATCTAATGAAATGTGCTTTATTTGTGTTGCTAATCTTTATATTTATGATCACAGGCCAGGAGAACGCAGCTAACGTTAGCCTGGAGGTATTGGAAACAGTGCCTCCCTTGCAAGAAAGGGATAATAACTCGAGAGGTAGATTTGGTGGTGGTGGCCGTGGCGGCCGTTTTGGTGGTAGGGGTGGTGACAGGTTCTCAGGAGGTAGAGGTGGCCGATTTGGAGGTGGTAGGGGTGGCGACAGGTTTAGAGGCGGGAGAGGAGGTCGTGGATACAATCGTTGAAAGAGCTTGTGAGGTGTACATGTCTTCTGTTGTGGATTGAGCTCAGAGGTAAAGGCTCTAACCATTACTAACAGCACAGCACCGCACCAATTTTGCTCTTGCCCTGGACAACCAAATTAGTATTTTAGGCTGTTCTATACAAGTTTTTGTCTTGGATTTGTTTGCACTTGTTCTTCCCGAGGGACAAAAAGAGAGTTGACAACATTGTTCAAATTCTGGGTAAGTTTATAGTTGGACTTCAAACTGAATGATCAAACTCCACTACTTTAGATACACTATGGTATTTATGTCTTATGGAGATGAACTGTTGTATCTATGCTTCTACCTTCATTGGAGCCCATATATAAATCTGTTGTTGGAATTTTGCTGCTGGCTTTGTTCAAGTAGGCTAGGTTCCATAGGATTGCCACGGAGGGATTAATAGATCTTTGAGGATTTGTATCTGGATTGATTTGGGTAAGTGACTGGCTCTCATATTGAACACATATTGCCTTTTCGGTTGGCTCAAATCTTGTTCATAATCAGTTCACCTTACATTGAGAAGAAGGTTCAACCTTAAGATAAAAAAACAGTTCATAATATTAAGACCTTATTATATTAAGATATAGCCGTATTGGGCTTTGCCCCATCATAAAACTGGATCCCAAATTTGGCCCACTTATATAGAACCCCCACTTATTCGTTTATTGGCCCAAAGTAAAAATGCAACAACGTTTTTTCCCTTCACATTTTAAGTCCCATAGGCCAGTATGTTCTTTTTAGCTTGATGGATTAACATGGAAAGTTGGAAACATTTATTCTGTTTACTTTTGCTGAAGTTTTTAGAATAGAATAAGGTTTTAGAGCAACGGGTTTTTACAAAGGCATGGGCTAAGATTCTCTTGCTAGTAACTAAATCCATTTTCACAAAACTCCTTTGTAATGTGATTGGTTAATCAATTCTTGTTAAACATTACCTCTGTTTAATATTACACAAAATGGTACAAAATAGACTAATTTTTGGGCCTATTTGCAAAAAACACCTAGCAGGTCCAAAAATAGTAAAACTAAACCAGTCTACCCCATGCCAAAAAAAGGCCCGATTTCTAGGCATTGTTGGTGACCGGGGATCAAAGGTGAAGGAGGGGGAATCGATTGGGGGAGGCACTGTTGGCCTTCGACCTCCATTCTTCCATTTGTTCATCCGCCTCTCCCTTCCTCCGATTTGCCTTCGACCTCCATTCATCCTCCTCGTCCTAGCTACTGCTCTCGGTCGACCTCGCTGTCCTCCCTCCCGAATTCATCACCTTCGCCGCTCCTATTCAACACACCAAGATCCCTCTCCTCCCTCCCGAATCTCAGCAATCCGCCATGGATATGCAACTAGAGGAGCTCCAATTCCTCTCCCTAACCGACATAATCAGGGAATCGCAGTGTATATATCAACCTGGTTCCCGCTCCAATTTGTGATCATTTTCTTAACCCTAAATTCCTCTTCGATTGGATGCGTTCGTTCGTCTTCTTGCCTCCCTCAATCGATTTTCGCTCTAATTGATCTTCGCCTTCAATGCCCTGTCTCAATCGCATCTTTCCAACCTATTCAGGTAAAGCTGCGCCCTTTTTTTTTTCCAGTTATGTTTGATTGTTATGAAATTTGGTTATGTCGGTTGCTTCTGTCTTTCAATTCAACATGAATTTCGATTTTGAAATTTAAACCTATCCAGAGTTGAATCAATTTCCCCTCTTTTCTTCTTTATTCTATGTTGTTGATATTCAGTGTTGTAATTTGATGCTTAGGTTAGACGAGATTTGAAGCTCTTGCAATCGGCTGACTTGGAGGATCTTTTGGAATCATGCTTTCATGTTGTTACTGGCAGAAAACCTAAGCAAAAGGCTCATCTTCTCGAAAGGTGAATGCGGCCATGTAGATTTATTATTGTTGCAATGGGGCATAGGATATAAAAATCGTAATTCATTGTATGTATTAGATTATATTAGAATCGTAATTCTCTGAACGAGTTTCAGAGAGTTAAAATTAAAATCTCAAGTAATGAGTCAAGTTCACTGAACTTGGTGGGCTAACTTCCACATGAACTTTGATTACAAGGTTGTGAACCTTATAATTAGATTCCTTGTTTTGAATGGGTAGACAATTTCTGATTTGTAGCAAGGTCTCAGTATGAGTAAAATTATAACAATGTCCTTTAAGGAAGCTTTCTTCGTAATTTGCTATCAATTAATCTGTGTTTAAGAACTCTCTGAAACTCATTCATTGAGTACTTGAATGTTGACATTTCATCTGACTGGATTTAAACTGTCAAATTTCTTAGAGAAAAGAGTTAAACTATTGGATGCTTTGGTTAGTCAATATTCAACATTTATTGTTTAATTTGGCGAAATGTATGAGTATTATGTACGAGTTGAAGTTATGACCATGTCAGCACAGTCTGATTGGTATTCTCAATCTCTTCCCTTCAACTAGTGTCAAGTGTTTCATAAACTCTTCCATTTGCAGGAGAAGAAAGAGGTTATCATTGAGAAAGTAGTACGCAATAAACGCAAATGTATCACTACTGTGAAGGTCTTAGATTTATTATTATTACGATTTGTTATTGTTATTGTTATCCTACCACTAGAAATCTGTGAAAGTTAGCCCTATCTGTCATTCACTGTACGTATTTGATTCCACCATATTCGACTATGTTTACTTGGAATTGGTGATTGCATTTGGCAAAAGAAAACTTGGATGCAAAATAAACTACTCACATGGAGAGCACTTCAATGGTGTGAACCCCCTTGTAGTCTAGCCTCGATGTGAACCCCCTTGTAGTATGGTCAGTTTTATCTTTGTACTCCATACCTTAATATTCCTCAAAATGCTTTTTCAAGCCTCTCTTGTAATGCTACCATCCTTTATACACTATTTGTTTGTTGTGGTGGTGCAGTGACTAGTGTAGAGTGTATTAGTAGGTGACATCGGTAAGGTGTTGAAGGTCTCAGTTAGTTATAACTTAATGTATTTGTAAATAGCATATTAGCTCAATTGGTAGAGCATTGTGTATGCACACAAAGATGTGAGTTCGACTCTCACATAGGCTAATGCTGAGTATGTGTTCATGTATCTCTAGACTTATACGATTGAACATGGTAGGAAATATATACACTAGTGGCAGGACAAATTTGTGAATCTGGTAGGACAAATTTATAAATATCTCTGAACTTATAAAATTATAAACTGGTAAGAAATATATACACTAGTAGTAGGACAAATTTGTGAATCTGGTAGGACAAATTCATAGGCTTATAAAATGATGAACCTGGTAGGAAATATATATACTAGTGGTAGGACAAATTTGTGAACCTGGTAGGATAAATATTTTTTTTTGTGTGTTCTCGTCATCTTTGTGGCGGTTAAAGTGGAAATAGTTTGGAATTAAAAGGATGAACTAGTACATTAGTTTCAAAAGGATGAACTACTACATTCTTTCTCCCAGGAAGCCTGCAACTCACCTTTCATTTTTTATGACCATCAAACGAGTGTTTTTACTTCACTAGATTACTTCACTAGATTATTTATCACATATGCTAATGCGGAGTATGTGTTCATATCTCTCTGGACTTACACGATTATGAACATAGTAGGACATATTTGTGACATTGGTAGGAAATATACGATATTGGTATGATAATAATGTAATCACCGAAATTCCTAAGTGTAGAATTAAGTCAAAAAGTACCAGGAAACTTGCAAACTAATAGTAGGATAGATGGAAACTAATGGTAGGAGAAAATAACGATATTGGTAGGATCATAATAGAAACCCAGTAATTCCTGTATAACTTGATACTAATGGTAGGATAGATGCACACTGATGGTACGATATATTTATACTATTGGAAAAATGTAAATGCATAATTGACTTTACGAAAAAAATGAATGATGATGAATCTCAGAAAAGCAAAAGGAGAAGACAGGCTCCACAGGCAGAAGTTATATGAACCACATATGCAAAAACTATACATGGATATATCATGTGTGATGATAAATCTCAAGCTATGGTCCCTATCCTGGATAAAGTTAGTGCTGCACTAAAAGACAAGATCCAAGTAGTGAAGATTGACACTCAGAAGTACCCAGTCATCACTGACAAGTTCATGATCATCATTTGGAGAAAGAAAATTGAGTAAAACCTAAACTTCGAAAAGAAAAGGGGGAATTGTCCCTACCACATTCACAAATTTATCCTACCACTAATGTATATATTTCTTACCAAGTTTATAATTATACAAGTCTTGAGAGATTTATGAATTTGTCTTACAATGTTCACAGATTTGTCCTACCACCAGTGTATATATTTCCTGTCATGTTCATAATCGTATAAGTTCAGAGAGGTTAATGAATTTGTCCTAAAATGTTCATAAATTTGTCCTACCATTAGTATATATATTTTTTGCCAGGTTCATAATTGTATAAGTTCAGAGAGATTCATGAACACATACTCCGTATTAGCCTATTTGAGAGTCGAACTCACATCTTTGTGTGCAAACACAACACTCTACCAATTGAGCTAATAGACTATTTTCAATGGGTCCTTGATACGGGGTTAGCCGTAGGATGGCCCGATCTTCGACAACAAGCAAGAAACTAAAGAAATAAGCAAGAACTGAACAAGAACTAAAGACGCAGCAAAGAAAGCTTCAAGAAATGAACAAGAAAGCAAAGATCTTGGACAAGATTGACCAAGAACGACTCAAGAACAAGAATACGCAGCAAGAATTAAAGAAAGACTCGAAATTGATGCAAAGACACGACCGATAAGGACTGAGTCGATCTATATAGAACAAGATAATGACCCCAGGCCTCCTCAAAGGGTAGGAACCAATACCAATGACTATATAACCCGCCTCTACAACCCTACACAACCAAGCGGACAACTTGGAGGCACAAGGAGGGGGCTTGTGGATACTAGATTCACCAAGTCTTGCGAAGTTGATGAACACAAAGCAAACCAAGCTGAGATAGATACCAATTCGTGATCAACGAGCACAGCTCTAGTTGGATCAACATCACTCAATGTGTTTCACACAAGTTTGAGAGAACTAATTCTATTCATTGAAAGCTTAATGTTTACAATGTATGAAATCGAAATATATAAGCTATGCTAAGGCCTGATGGGCCGAGTTTAATGATAGAAAGATAATATCTAACATCTAATTAAAACACCTAAAATCATAAGTAAATAAGATCTCTAGAAATAACACTTAAAATAGCCCAATTTCGGCCCAATAGGAACACTAGGCGAAATGGGGTTCCAACACTTAGTAAAATCCCGTCAAAATAGTGACAGCTTGCAAAGATGTGCATTTTCGGCCAATTTCGAGGTTGAATCTGGAAAAACCTTCAACAGAAAAGTTGTATTTCTCTTCGTCCTCGTTCCAACAAGATATGGCACGCCTCAATCCGACAAATATTGAATCCGTACGACCCATTTTACAGAGACGTCGAAAAGCTGTCAAATGACTATGAACGAGCTAAACGTCAAGCTCCCACCTTTGGACCTTTTCCCATGGTGGAGCCTTCTTCTTCCTTTTTAGAAAGACATCATCCGAAGGTGTCTTGGATGTTCCCGCATCAATCTCCCTTTCTTGAAAAGGATTCGTCCTCGAATCCAAGGTCATATATGATTCCGCACATGCAGCCACACGAGCTCCTGGATCGAACACCATATGCCCATGGAAATCCATCTCAAGAACGATTGGTGTAGGGATTGACCACTCCTCGATGGTTATTGTCTCAGCTTCATCTACAAAATCAAAAAAAGAAACTTTATTAGTGCATAATTCATATTTCATGTCATCTTCATGATGTTCTAACTTAATATGCACTTGAGCTTGGTCATTAATCCCTAAGTTTCCATCCAAAACTAGCAAGTTTTCATCCTTTTCCAAGGCTGAATTTTCAATTAACTCAATGCTAGCAATAGTAGAAGAAGTTTCATCATCAATGATCATATTAGAAACTATGCCTTCTTCTAAGCATGTAGTTTGACACAAATCTTTGCCTTGATTATCAGCACAGGGTATAGGTTGAACATTTAAATCAATCAAAGAATCAACATGCTCATGTTCAAGGCAATCATCGTTAGAAGAAAGTAAACTAATATCTTGATCATTATGAACATGCTCATCATGTTTATCACTAGAATTTTCAGATTCATTATCGCCTAGGTGATTAATCATGAGAGTTTTCTTATTAGGGCAATCCTTCATAATATGTCCTCTACCTTGGCATATAAAGCAAGGAATGTACATAGGTTCAAGAGTAGAAGAGTTAGGATTACTCCCTTTAGGGCCAGTAGATACCCTAGACGATTCATGTCCATTCCAAGACGCTTCACCATTGTCGATGGGCTGTTGGGGTGTTCGGCCTTCACTACCCCCATGGGGTTGGTTTGCTTTCTCCCTTGAGCCGCCATAAAACCTCCCTTGGGGCTGCTGCACATGGCCTTGGTGCCACTCTTGGGGTTGCCCACTCGACATTCTACCACCTTGGCTCCTGTATCTAGCATTCCTTTCCACTTTCATAGCTAAATGTAAAATTTCAGTAGGCGTAGAATATGGAAAGTAATCAATTTCACGAGCTAAGGCGGGGTGCAATATTCTAAGAAACCTAGCATTTGTATCTTCATAGGACTCAACTACATTAGCTCTAGCCATGGTTTCTTGCATTGCATAAAAGGTGTCCTCAACAGTTTTGCTACCTTGCTTAAGATTTTCTAATCGTTGTCTAAGCTCGCTAGCATAATGTGGAGGAGCAAACCTACTTCTCATAAGTGCTTTTAATTGAATCCAAGAAGCAATAGGTGCATCAAGGAATCTTCTTCTTTCTTTAACTAGATTATCCCACCAAATTAAAGCGAAACTTTGAAATTCTAGGGAAGCTAGTTGCACCTTTTTATGTTCAGAGAAGTTATGACAAATCCATATTCGATCCATTTTAATTTCCCAATCAATGTAAGCATCTGGATCGTTGGTACCATAAAATTGAGGGATCTTTACCTTTACCATACCTATGCCATCTTGCGTAGGCTCTCTAGGTGCTCGATAGTGGTATTGACCTCCTCTATCATTTCGTCTAGGACGTTGCTCCCAATGATCATCCTCTTGGAAGTAGTCGTCGTCCTCTGAGAAGTAGTACTCATCTTGTTGCCATCGTCCTTTCCCTCGTCCCTGCATATTAGCAAACGCATTATTCCTACCATGTCTCTCCCTTTGTGGAGAGATATTCTTATCAAATAAAGGTTTAGCTAAATGAGGATTAGGATTAGGATTATGTACTTCCCTTTCATCATGAGGCGCTTCAGTACGCCGGGGATTACCTTGCCCAGCCATGTTGTTAGATCCGAATGGCCGAGCCTCTAATGCCGCCAATCCTTTATTTATCTTAGCTAAGGTCTCCATCATGGTGTTGAACATGGTGACCTGATTAGACATATCAAATAAAACAAACAAAGAACTAAGTAAAAGTTAGAAAAATATAAACACCTCACAATTGTGTTTCGCTCACACTCTTCTCTCCGATTGGTATATCACGCTTGCTGGGGCAATCCGCTTTGGGCGAACCAACAACCAAGCAAAGAACTAAGCAATCATAGTATATGAATCAAGAGAATGAATGAAACAACACACAAGAGTACTCAACAAGGGCTGTAGTACTCGACAAAGCAAGGAGAGCACTTGATCAAGGAAAATCAGTACTCGACACAACCAAAACAGTACTCGACGTGGCTTCTCAGGACCTGTTTCGACAAAAGAATACTCAATATAGAGGAAGAGTACTCGACACAAGGCAGAAACAAGCAAAAGCAACTCGATATGCAATAAAGAGAACTCGACAAGGCTGAGATCTTTTTGACACAACTCCAAAAGCAACTCGACAGTAGGAGAATTGCTCGACAACAGCCTCAAACAACTCGACAGAAGCTGTACATAAAAGAAAGACTAGGAAAGTATGGAAATTTACCTCTTTTGATTGAAAACCTTAAGTTATGATGTTGTAGTTGCAAGGTAGGGTTTCAATTTAGAATTTTGTAGGAGGTAATGTGTTTGGGTTTAGGGCTGTCGATTAGGCTAGGGAGTTCACCAAAAAGGTTAGTCCTTGGAGCTTTCTTGCACTAGATGGAACAACCAACAACAAACACTTCCTTTCTTCTTTTTTTTCTTTTTTTTTTTGTATTTTCGAACTGAATTTTTTTTTTTTTTTTTTTTTGTGACTAATGCAAGAAAGACACTAAGTAATGAAGGGGACTCGAAAATCTGCTGGAAATATGGTGAAAGATAAAAATTCTAGCCCTAATGAATAGATATAGACAACCTTTGGGTAAATATGGTAACAAGATCTATCTTTTGCCTATAGATATATTGGATAGATATAATTAAATTAAATCCACCAAAAATCAGAATTTTAATAGGCTATAGATAAAAGGAAATAGATAAAAGATAGATCAAAAGTTCCAAAGATAGAACAACTAAGCCAAAGATAGAAAGATAACAAACTAGGGTTTCTTGTGTTTATGTGATGTCGACCAAGCTGTGACTATGGGGACAAGGGTAATGCCGCCGGCTTAGGTGCTGCACAAGGGGAATTGCGCACCACTTTGGTCGACTCCACGGTCTCGGCTAGGCTTTGTGTTTAGGCTATGCAACCACAAACAATCACAAACTCAAGATTAGTGCAATAATCAATAAAGAAACAAGAAGTAAAAGACCAAAACAAGAAAAGGACTCTTTTTTTTTTGTGGTTTTTGTGTTTATGAAAAGAAAAGACTCAATCTTGATGTCGGAAACCAAGCTCTGATGCCAATTTGATACGGGGTTAGCCGTAGGATGGCCCGATCTTCGACAACAAGCAAGAAACTAAAGAAATAAGCAAGAACTGAACAAGAACTAAAGACGCAGCAAAGAAAGCTTCAAGAAATGAACAAGAAAGCAAAGATCTTGGACAAGATTGACCAAGAACGACTCAAGAACAAGAATACGCAGCAAGAATTAAAGAAAGACTCGAAATTGATGCAAAGACACGACCGATAAGGACTGAGTCGATCTATATAGAACAAGATAATGACCCCAGGCCTCCTCAAAGGGTAGGAACCAATACCAATGACTATATAACCCGCCTCTACAACCCTACACAACCAAGCGGACAACTTGGAGGCACAAGGAGGGGGCTTGTGGATACTAGATTCACCAAGTCTTGCGAAGTTGATGAACACAAAGCAAACCAAGCTGAGATAGATACCAATTCGTGATCAACGAGCACAGCTCTAGTTGGATCAACATCACTCAATGTGTTTCACACAAGTTTGAGAGAACTAATTCTATTCATTGAAAGCTTAATGTTTACAATGTATGAAATCGAAATATATAAGCTATGCTAAGGCCTGATGGGCCGAGTTTAATGATAGAAAGATAATATCTAACATCTAATTAAAACACCTAAAATCATAAGTAAATAAGATCTCTAGAAATAACACTTAAAATAGCCCAATTTCGGCCCAATAGGAACACTAGGCGAAATGGGGTTCCAACACTTAGTAAAATCCCGTCAAAATAGTGACAGCTTGCAAAGATGTGCATTTTCGGCCAATTTCGAGGTTGAATCTGGAAAAACCTTCAACAGAAAAGTTGTATTTCTCTTCGTCCTCGTTCCAACAAGATATGGCACGCCTCAATCCGACAAATATTGAATCCGTACGACCCATTTTACAGAGACGTCGAAAAGCTGTCAAATGACTATGAACGAGCTAAACGTCAAGCTCCCACCTTTGGACCTTTTCCCATGGTGGAGCCTTCTTCTTCCTTTTTAGAAAGACATCATCCGAAGGTGTCTTGGATGTTCCCGCATCAGTCCTTATGATCGTCTAGGCATCAAGAAGTGATAATTTCGCAGGAAGCAAAAATAGCGCTTGAATTTATAATCTTAATTTGCAAGTTCTGCAATTGATCAAAAAGAGAGAGTATAAATTTGTAATCTTAATTTGCAAGTTCTGCAATTGATCAAAAAGAGAGAGTATAAATTATGAACTCTTTGCAACTGGTCTCGTGAAACGGTCACCTGGGGGTAGTTCTGTTATAAGAAAAAGGAACAACTACAAATGATAGGTACAAGATCACTTACCCATCGCTGCCACATCCACCAGACAAACTTCTTGCACTTTTTCAGGTATGAAAGGACAGTTGTACACTATTGGTAGGACGGAAATATTCTATTGGTAGGTTGGGGACTGTATCGTTTCCTGGGATGAACGGGTAACTTTTCCCCGTCCTTTCCGCTTCTCTCCTACTCTACCTCACTTTTTGCAGAGCATGTTATGATGTTTAAGATCCTCCTCTTAAGCTTATATATGTTCTTGGGGGACACCCATCAATGCAATAATTGCATTTTCCCCTCATAAATGCTCCCCCTTTCCCCAAAGCCCATTTCACCAAAGGAGGAACCCAGTTTTGGCGCCAAAACTGCACTGACAGCCCGTCAAATCAGCTACAGTGAATCCCCTCCAGATTCTCTCCAAAATATCTCCAGGTATGGAAAGACAGGTTTAGCCTATTGGTAGCACCAATTCATTCTATTGCTAAGATGGGCAGTGTATAGTGTCCTGAAATGAATGGAGGATGCCTTTTGGTGCCAAATGTCACTAACAGCTACAGTGTCCCCTCTTCACCTGCTACTTTCTCATCCGGTTGCCCTAAAATTTTGCAAAACTAGACCATATTCTACCCTTAGCCAATTTCCAATGTTTTTTTTATCTATTTTTGCAAATTGGCCTTAATATTAACTTTTTTTTTAATATTTGTTTTACAAATTCATACTATACTTAATACTAGTAACTAGTATGAAATTATTTTAAAAAATTATTTAAAAAGTTAATATTTTATATAGTTTTTAACATTTGAAAAAGCGTTCATGAATAGTAATCAATTCTTGTTAAATATTACCTCTGTTTAATATTAACTTTTTTTAAATATTTGTTTTTACGGAATTTTTGCCAGGTGCCCCTGAGATATAGGCAATTTCGCCAGGTGTACAATAGTTTTGAATAATTCGCCAAATACCCTTGAGGTTTTCGATGTTTTTGTCAAATACCCCTCGGTTGGTTTGTTTAGCAGAAGCGTTATAACGGAGTTAAATTAAAACAGATTGAAAGAAATGAAAGAAAGAAGCGACTCATGACCTTCGACACCTTTGAAACCGAGAACGTCCTACGCTAGGAAGGAGAAGCCAGACCCGCCGATCTTAGGAGGGAGGAGGCACGAACATCAGCCCTTGCTCTTGAGGTAAGTCTCTCCTCTTAATTTCAGCTTTAGGGGTTTATAATTTCAGGATTTAGGGTTATCAATTTGGGATTTTTGGGGATTATCGCGGTAGGATCTTCGAATTATGGTTTGTTGATTGGTTTAATGGAACAGAAGGTATCTAATTTTGTGGCATGTGTTTGATTTCGAGTTCCTTCTAAAATATGGGATTTAGGGTTTGGGGATTTAGGGCTTGTCAGTTTTTGGAATTATGTTTTATCAGTAGCTTTACTCCCATAATAAGGATTTAGGTTCTAAATTTCAAAAAACTTGGATGTTGGTTCATTTGATTCAAATAAACTCCAAATCCATGCCATATACTACATTACTACTTCCTACATCCTACATCATTAAATTGGCATGAGCAGAAGAAAGTAGATTAGAAGCACCAAATTCTGAAGTTAGCAATCATTTATAACATTATACCCTTTTTAAAATTAATTCACACTTCAAGAAATCAGACGCATAGTTAGAACTAAGAAGTTGCCCAATATTATGGCATGCACCACATGCAGATTAACTATTGAAATGGGTTAAAAGATCCAAACACACAAACCTAACATGATAACAAAATTTTACACAGAACGAAAAAAAATTCAGAAGCATTTCAAAATTTCAGAATATACAAAATCTGAATTTCTATTTTAGCAGCTGTCAAAATTTCAAAAGTTGGGACAAAATCAATATAAGAAGCTGCACATAAAGTGGATGCAAATGGAACTGACCTGGGACAAAATCAATACTCCGTATCATTCAGGAAGTGCCGAAAATCATTGTTCAATAGAAATATTTTCTGGAAATCATGGTAATCTACCTTTTTATTAGAAAAAACTTTAACCTTGAAGATTCAATTGTGCATTGAGTTTTTGTATTCATCCATTCAGTTGTGCTTTTCTGTATTCAATTGTTCTTTTTTGCATTCAATTCTGTTTTTTTTTGTGTTCAAGTGTGTTTTTCTGTTTTCCTGATTTTAGTTTGATGTTTTTATATTTTGCCATGTTTATATTTTTTCAGTTTTATGTTTTTATATTTTTTTTTCAGTTTTAGTCTTTTGTATCAGCACTCCTTTTTTAGTTTATGCAAGGGGCTGTTTTTATATTAAGTTTCTGCATCATATGTTACTACTTATGTTGATATTTTAAGTTTGCTTGTTGTTTAAGGAGTTGAACCAGCCATTGCAGCTGTCATACAGTTTTAGAGCAGCTGAATCCCAATGTTACAGCAGCCAACACGACAATAGTACCCATTTTGCTGTCATGCAGCAGCTCAGAAAGTACCCATTTTTTTTCTTAACTCATGAGTCATGACCTTATGTTAAATTAGCCCTTTGCTGTCATACAACAGCTCATGTATCGTCACCCTATGTTAAATTAGCCTATTAGCTCAAAAGGTAGAGCAATGTGTTGCGCACATTGACGTGGGTTCGAATCCCACATAGGCTACAAATTGCAGATGTGATATCTTAAAATTTTCTTTCGCTTGTGCAAGCATTAATTTAAAGAATCTAGTTACATGAGCTTCATCAGAACTCAAACATGGAGATACAATGGAAGTGTAAGTATGCAACTAACAATTTGCAAAGTAAAACAATGGAAATGCTTGAAGCCTATGTGGGATTTGAACCCACATCTATGTGTATTGAACACATTGCTCTCCCATTTGAGCTAATAAGCTAAAAAGTGAAATATCTTGCTTTAGTAAATTCCATGATATTAGTTCTCTGATGAATTGAGGTTGTTCAAACAAAAATGAAAACGAAAAAATCTATCAGTAAATTGAGGTTGTTCAGGGATTTCAGATTTCAACTGAGTAAGTGCTTGAAACTGAATTGTTTTCATTTTTGATTTATTGAGTAAATTGAGGCTGTTCAAACAGCAGGAAGATGGATATGCAAATGAAGGAGCTTTAAGGTAAACAAAGAGAATGAAATGGCAAAGTTGGGGATCACCCTCTGCAATTCCATACAGATTTGTGGGCTTTTTTTTGCATGCTTGAGGAAGACCACTTGTTTGCCCTTTTTTCCAGTATACCATAAATGGTCTTATATGCTTGAGGAAGAACGATCTTACACCATTGCAAAATCCCCCAAGATTTGTAGAGTTATTAGAAATTAGTTGCAGCTAAATAGCTTCTTTGATCATTTATTCATTTCACATACCCCATTCTGACAACCATTTCTTTGAATAAATAACAAATTTACAATTACACACTCCAAAGTGCGAAGAAAATGATCAGTTCAGTAATATGACTGAAGTGAGAAGAAAATGATCAGTTGCAGCAGAGCGGGCACATTGATATACATTCCAGTAAAGAGCAATTCACATAGCAAGAACAATCAATCAATTACATAGCCCTAGAATCACATTTCGAGCATCATAACATGAAAACAAACAACTCCAAATCTCGAATCAAATGCAAATTCAGATCATGTAAACTAAAAAAACCCTAGAAATTGAGCGGAATTGAAAGGGGAGGATCACACACAAACACAAAAAAAAAATCTAGAAATTGCGCGAAAAGCTATGTTGGAGGGGAAGTGAAGTCAGTCGGGGAATTGAGAAAGACTAGCCTGTTGCATCCTCAAAATCGCAAAAAATGTCGAAATTGAGCGAGAAGGGGGCCAAATCCATCAACAACGAAGATGAAGACAACAAGAAATCGAACTTCGAAGCAAAGGTTTCCAAAGAACGAGATGAAAAGGAGGGACAAAGATCATACACCTAGTTCACGAAGGCGCTAGGTTCATAGAAATGGTGACTTCTCCTTGCTCCAGTCGGGGCTCCTGGTGGCGAGCAGTTGATGAAGAATCCATGGTGGTAGCCTGGTAGGTCTTTTCCTTTTATTTTGTTTTCATTTTTTTTTAACGAAAACGTGAAGAGAGTAAACGGAGGGGCACCAGGCGAAAAAAAATACAAACCTCAGGGGTATGTGGTGAAATATGCCAAACTTTTGGATACCCCGCGAAAAAGGCTTTACCTGAGGGGCACCGTGCGAATTTTCCGTTGTTTTTACAAATTCATACTTAATAGTAACTAGTATGAAATTATTTTAAAAAATTAACTAGTATGAAATTATTTTAAAAAATTATTTTAAAATTTAATATTTTATATAGTTTTTAACATCTGAAAAAGCGTTCATGAATAGTAAAATATCAAATTTTAATTAACAGAGGGAGTACTATTTACATCGCAGTTCCTATTGCGTCGACTTGACCTTTCATAAGTGGAGATAGAATAAAGCGTCCATAATAAAGATGTTTACTATATGTTCTTGATTCAACATAGCAACATGTACTTTACCTCCGCAGGGATGGAGCGACAGAAGTTTTGAGAATTCAAGAGAAGGTAACAGCGAGACTAGCCGTGGTATGTTTTTTTTTAGGATAATAAAAACTTTATAAAATAAACTTTAATTGTTTTTTTTATCATTTCATAAATCATATTTTTTTAATAAAAAATGAAGTATAATTTATATAGATTTTTCAAAATGGACACAATAAAAAAAACAATCTGAAAACAAATTATGGAATATTATTTTAATCCAAATAAACTCTTAGGCTCTATTTGGTCAAATGAGTATCTTTCCGAAGCTTTTAGTTTTAACATTATATAGTTTTGAAATAGTTAAAGCTAAGACTAAGCTTAATGAGTTTATGATTTAGGATTTTCAATAGATACTAATCTCAAACTTTATGATTTTTTTTAAATTCACAAATCTACCATCTTTCTTCTCTAATCTATCGATTTCAACCATCCCATCAACTTATAATTACATTGTTCTTAGACGATTATAAACCATTTCCAATGAGGCGAAATATTGTAAGCATGATTAACAACATATGAGTAAACATTTCTTCTTCTTCTTTTTTTTGGTTATCATCGTCGTCTCTGTCTCTGTCTCGACTAACATTTTACCATAAAAGGGTCTAAATTCAATCCGTGCTATCATTAGAAGTTTCATAAAAAAAACCATTAATTATACTATGATAGATAGAAACTAAGATAAGGTCGGCCATAAAATAAGATCTACGTACAACCTCTATTTTATATGTTTGCTACCTAAAAAAAGGTTGCATGTTAATGTTGATTTAATTTGGTCAAGTACGTGGTTTTGTTTATTGATCGGCCATTTCTTCTAATGCTATTTTTGTCTTCTTTTTCTTGTGCATTAGTAGTTATCTGTGTTTAGACATGAATGAAACATCTTAATTCATTCTAATCAAAGGAGCCTTTTTTGGACACTTGGACCACCTTTCCCACAAGCACATTTTTATAATGATTTTTTTCTTCCATTTTTCTTCTATTTTTTTAGTCCATAAAGTCATCTTTTTTTTGTTATATATTACATTTATATATATACACAAGCTACAAGTCTACAACCAAACAATGCCCATAAAAATCCTAAAATCAAAGCCTAAAGTATTCAAACTTTTTTTTTTTTAATATTTGGGTTACCCAAACTCAACCTCAATAATAATAATTAAAAAAATAAATCAATTTAGGTCTACATGACTACATTCCCAACTTGATTTAGTTTTGTCTAGATTCGTCTTTGTAGGATGCGTTTTTGTCTGTTTGTATTGCACATTTTTTGATTTCTATTGTATGTCTCGTCGATCTTCTGTCTGTCGACTTGTTGACCATTTGTATTTGTTCGAAATTCTACAAGTACAACATCACTTTAATTCAAAACAGTTTTGGTTGAGTTTTAATACTTAAAACGATACCTTCTTTTGTGATTTGTGACTAACAAAATTAATAACAAAATCATTTTTCATAAAAGGATCGGGGATGCACAACAAGTAACCCTTAAGCTCTTAATACGGTTAATATATCATATAGTTGAATTGGTATCTATATATAAAGATACATAGCTGAAAATGTTCAAAGAAAATTGGCTGACTTCAATTCGATCATTAATTTGTATGGGTGTTGAATGAAGTCAATGAGTGCCGTACGTGTGGATCAACCTTTAGCCTCCCTATAGTTAATTGTTTTTTAGCTTAATTTGAATTTTATGAAGTCAAAGATAAGAATTGTAAATTAAAGTGGAGGACAACACCAAAAGACAAAAACACCATTAATTAATCTCTAACCACAAAGGTCCTTATTTAACAAAGTCTTAATATATCAACCCCCAATCGCAAACTAATTTAAAATGTGAAATAAAAATGTGTATGGTTCTGACATTGGTTTTCAGAGTTGGTAACTATTTTCGCTTGAAAACAGCTAGTTTACACCAAATTCTCAATTCGAAAAGTTAATATTCATTAGTAAGCTATTTTTAGGCAAAAAAACGCTTACAGATTCTGGAAACACCGATATTATAACCGTGCATTTGACGAAAAATTGATCGTAGGAATATCAAACAAACAAGGCTTAAAACATAATTAATTAGAAGCAGAAAACGACACAATAATAAAAGTGGCAATTGAGATCAATATATACAATTGAAATCTACCGGAAGTAACTTTTAACTAATGGGATAAACATACAAAAATATATGAATGGGAGGGGTGATTTCCCACCAAACCGGCCAGGCCACAACAAAATGACATTGTCAGGTATCAACATTATCGTTTTATTTCATTTACGATTAATTAATTAATTAATTAAAATTAATTAAAAAGGAAGAAAGAAAGTGGGCAAGTAAGTAGATATGGCATGCCTACTAACAATAAGACAACAAAAGAGATTGAATCCAAAAAGAATTAGTTGGATTATAATTAGGTGATGGAACGGGCCACGTTTGCTCTTCAAAGGGTCGTTTTTGAGCTATTAAGGCTCCGTTTGACAAAAGCAAATAGTTTTTTCGGAACTTATGATTTTAATATTATATAGTGTTAAATGAAATAAATATAAGATTTTAATTTAATTAGCTTTTGAAATGTAAGCTTTTCAAAATCTACTCAACCTTTTTGGAGCGTTTGGTTTTTTATTCACAAGTTTTCATCAGCTACCTTAACAACTAGGGTTGCCAAACAATATACTAAGTTATTAACCTATATTTGACACAAATAATCCAACAACTTCAGCTACCCCATCAACGTACTTCAGCTTAGGAGTGTTATGTGAACACGAGTAGCTCGAATTCGACTCGTACTCGCTTGATAAAAACTCGACTCGAGCTTGTTCATTTTCTAAATGAGCCAAGTATGAGCACATTTTAAAGCCCGGCTTGTTCGAATTAAACTCAAATAGTTCAAATTTTATGGAACTTCTAAAATTTGCTTTAAGTTACTGTATAATGAGCAAGTAGAATTGCCTAAAGCTCGAGAATATATATGAGCACATTTTTAAGCTCGAGTCAAAATTTAGGCTCAGATCGAGCTCGGTCACATTCTAAATGAATTGAATATGAACAAACAATACTCGGCTCGTTCGGCTCGAATAACAACACTACTTCAGCTACTCCAACAACTACCATTTTGTCAAACGCACCCTAATTGTGTACTACGGACTATTATATTTACAATATATTTAGGGTTTTGAGTTTTGGAACACCCTTTTTTTATTTGGAAAGATTAAAAAAAAAAGTGTGATGCATTATTTAAAACACTTACATATATTACAATATATAAGGACTTGATATTTATGACATGGCGTCGAATCTAAATTTCTAAATTTTCTTTTCTTTTAACTAGTATAGTTCCCATATTGTTTATGAGATATTTCGAAACTCTACCCAAACTGCCCCCGAGATCTTTCCGTTGTAAGTTGAAATATAATTTCGATTAATATTATTTCAGAAAAATGAATATGGCACAATTAAATGTAAAAAAATTGCTTCAATCTTGATAACATTAAGGTAGATTCTTGGGTGATTTTGGTACTTGGCCTTTTTTAAATATTCAATTGGCCACTTAGGCCCTAAATCAATTTAATTAGTTTTGCCCTAGCCCCCTCCCCAATAGGGTGGGTTGGTCAATGGTCAACCGTTGACCGGTCAACGTTGACCAACCCATTTTGATGCCAACTTTTTTTTTTTTTTATATAATTTAGTGATGCCATATTTTACCGGTTTGATGCCAAAATTTTACTATATTTTATTTTCACTTTGATGCCACTTTTCTAATGTGACCAACCCATTTTGATGCCAATTTTTTTTTTTTTTTTTTTTTAGTGATGCCATATTTTACCGTTTTGATGCCAAAATTTTACTATATTTTATTTTCACTTTGATGCCACTTTTCTAATGAAATGATTGGATGACACTTTTTTAATGTCACTTTTTTTAAACCTTGATGACATTTTTTGTTTACTGTAATGTCACGTTGATCATTGATGCCATTTTTTTTACTGTTAACAACTGATGCCACTTTTTTTTTACCGTGATGCCATATTTTTGATGATATTTTTTCAAAGTAGTATTTTGATGACATTTTTTTTCCTTAATGTGATACAAATTTTTCAAAATGGTATTTGATGTCATTTTTATAATGTAATTATTTGATGCCATTTTTTTTAATCAAATCGATTGATGCCGCATGTTTTTAATTTAATCAATTGTATATCGATTTATTTTCATCCATTATACTTTCATTCACTGATGACACGTTTGTGATTACACTTCATTGATGCAATCACTTGTGGTGAGATATTCATTAAATTTTTATTCATGGATGACATTTGTTATTACGCTTCATTAATCACAATTATTTATGGTGAAAATTTTATATAATTGATGACATAAGAGCTTAAAACGTGGAATCAAAATATTGTCACCTTATTGCACATATAAAAATACAACGTCTTTGAAACTACGACATTAATATTGGTTGTATACGTAAAAACACCTATTATAACATGTCATCAACTAAAAAAAATGCATCAATGTAAGTAATATAATGCGGACTCAATAAAATATAGGGTCAACCACTTCGGGGGTTACATATCATCTTCAGGATATGTGAATACTTCACAGGGTAAAATATACATCCCTGAAAGTTTTAGGCCGCTTTCTGTAATTATATAAAATATAGGGCCAATCTGTAATTTTTAAAAACTTCGGGCCGGTTTCGTGATTTATTATGAATAACAACCCAACCCCTTCTTCCCCGTTGGAAACTTGCAGATATGGCGGCCACCCACACCAACGCCAGATCTGAGTCCCAACAGCAGCCCTCGCCGACCGCCGCCACCCCAGATCCGAGTCCCTCCGGCCACCCACACCACAGATCCGGCCACCGAAAGCCCGGATCCGCCGCCACCGAGCCTCGCTACAAACCCAGCCGCCATTCGAATTCGGTTTCCTCGATTCAGAATTTGGCAAACTCTCATTCGAATTCGGCTTCCTCACCATCGAATTCGGTTTCCTCGCTTCTGAATTCGGCGACCTCGCCTTTGATTTCGGTTTCTCCGCTTTAGAATTTGGCTTCCTCACCTTTGAATTCGACGTCTTCAGATCCGAATCTATGCGGCGGCGGCGGACTTGGCGAAGTCGGTGGTGGTGCTGGAGGTTCTGCGGTATGGCCATCTCCTGTTCGTCCTCTCCGATCATACATTGGCTTCCTCTAGTTAAGAAAGGGAGAGCGAGGAGGCAGGTGGAGGTAGGGTATAGGGGCTAACCAGCTAATTGTTTTTTGTAGGGGTAAGGCACGACTCATTGGTATTTTAAAGGGGTTGGATACCTAACAACAATCTCAAAAAGGTCTTTTGTACCAAATTCCCTCTAGATTCTTCGAATTATGATTTATATGAGATTTCCTCCTTATTAATTAATATTATGTTTTAAATTAAATCTATTGTAAGTGAAAATGTGGGAGATCTAATCTTGATTCGAAGATAAAAGTTTCATGTTCATGATTATCGATCCTTTATCTCAATGCACATATCTCTAAAGACCGAACCCTGAACTTGCGAATTGAGGCGTTTGAGTGTCATATCTACACATGCTCAAACTATTATCGTTGATGGACGTTGAATGCAGGCACGAAACCAGGATTGGATTTGCATATAATTTTATTTTATTTTCCTTCTGTGTCACTATGTCTATTGAGTTAAAAATTAGAGTTTTTTTTAATCTAAGAGGAAAAAAAATTAAAAATGATATTATAGAAAAATATAAGACAAAATTGATGAGGCACAAGATAGATACTCTAGGAGCCAGGATTAATATTCAAGTGAAGACGATATGAGCATCAACAACTTGGATAATTAATTTGGAGTAATTTTACACCTTGAATAATTACTTTGGAGTAATTTTAAATATATGATGTCGGTAAGCAATGAATTTGGAGTAATTTTACATCTTGAATAATTACTTTTGGAGTAATTTTAAATATATGATGACTGTAAGCAATCACACCACATGCTTTGTGTAGTGGTTGGAGGTGGATGAAGGTCGTCGGTGGTAGGAGTTGGTTATAACAGAAAGGGGAAGGAAGAATACAGAAGGGGATAGAGATAGAAGAGAGAGTTAGTTGGACAAGGAGGTAATCGAGAGAGAGATAGGAGATAGAAATGAGATTCATCATGTAATGGCTTGAGTTCTTCATACATCTTAGCCACTACTTATACCTCTCATATGGCTAATACATCTCTTACACTTAGCGTAAGGTATGGTAGTTACATGACATTACCCCCCCTCTATGGGAGCCTTGTCTCAAGGATTAAATTGAAATCCGGGGAATTGATGAATAATATGCCCTGCTGGCTCCCAAGTAGCCTTTTCCACACTCAAGTTGGTCCACTTGACAAGCCACTCAGTGACTGGATCACCATTGCCCAGGTAAGTGACTCTGCTGTCCAAGATGGCTTCGGGTTCCTGCACCAAACTGCCATCCTCATTCGTCACAGGTGGTGCCTGGCTCACCAAGTGATTCCTCCCCACACTTAACTTGAGTTGTGACACATGAAAAACCGGGTGTATAGCAGTAGTAGGAGGCAACTCTAATTTGTATGCCACAGAGCCCACACGATTGATGATCTTGAATGGCCCATAATATTTGGAAGAGAGCTTCAGATTCTTTCGAATGGCCAATGAAGTTTGCCTATAAGGTTGCAATTTGAGGTAGACCATGTCACCAACTTTGAATTCCCTGTCTGATCTATGTCTATCTGCAAACAATTTCATCCTGGCTTGAGCTTGCTGTAGGTGAAACTTTACACGAGCTAGCATGTGCTGTCTCTGTTGGAACCACTGTGTTACATCCCAGTTCTTCCCAGTGAAGAGGTTAATCCCCAACAACGGGGGATGATGTCCATAGAGTGCCTGTAATGGTGTGGTTTTCAGGGATGAGTGATAGTTGGTATTGTACCAAAACTCAGCTAGAAACAACCACTTGAACCATTGTCGAGGATGGTCTGAACACATACACCTTAGAAAGGTCTCAAGGCATCTATTCACCCTCTCAGTTTGGCCATCTGATGGTGGGTGATAAGCTGTACTCATGTGCAACTCAGTCCCCAAGGTTTTGAATAGCTGTTGCCAGAAGGAACTCAGAAAAATTTTGTCCCTGTCTGACACAATACTCTCTGGCAACCCATGCAATTTGTACACATTGTCCATGAAGATGGATGCAACCTTCTCTGCAGTGAAGGGATGGCTCAGCCCCAGAAAGTGTGCATACTTAGTGAGCCTGTCAACCAGCACCAGAATAGCATTCTTGCCTTGGCTCTTGGGCAATGCTTCAATAAAATCCATTGAGATATGAGACCAAGGACTAGAGGGAATGGGCAGAGGTTGGAGAAGGCCTGGTGAAGCAGTGTTCTCAGACTTGCTCTTTTGACATACTTCACAAGAGAGCACGAATTCAGCAATATCCTTCTTAAGCCCATACCAAAAAAATAGAGCTTTGATTATTTGGTAAGTACCATGAACTCCCGAGTGACCACCTATTGGTTCATCATGCAAAGCCTTGATGAGCCGGGCTTTCAAATCATTTGATGCACCAATAAACAGTCTGTGATCTACTCTTATCACTCCCTTGCTCACTGAATACTTCCCATCTGTATTCTTCACAGCATCCACTAGTAATTGCTGTGCAATAGGATCATTGACATAGCTTGCTGTAACCTCAGTCATCCAGGTTGGTTGAACCACAAACAGTGCAAAACAAGAGCTTTCTAGGCATTCATCTCGTCTGGATAAGGCATCAACAACCTTATTTTCAGATCCCTTCTTATAAGCAATGCAGTAGGATAGGCCAAGCAACTTCTTCATAGCTTTTCTCTGGAGATGAGTGGTAAGCTTCTGATCAAGGAGATGCTTGAGAGGTTGGTGGTCAGTACGAATCACAAATACCTGCTGCTCTAGATAATGCCTCCATTTGTCTACAGCTAGCAAAATGGCCAATAGCTCCTTCTCATAAGTGGAGAACAATAAGGATCTACCATGCAAGGCCTGACTCAAGAAAGCTAAAGGCTTGTTGTCTTGCAACAAAACAGCCCCAATGCCAATATTACAAGCATCAGTCTCTACCACAAATTGCTTATTAAAATCTGGCATTCCCAACACAGGTGGTTTGGTTAAGAGTGACTTGAGGTGTGCAAAAGCAGTAGCAGCACTCTCAGACCAATGAAAGGCATCTTTCTTTAGTAAGTATGTCAAAGGCTTAGCAATACCCCCATAGCCTTTTATGAATCGTCTGTAGTAACCAGATAACCCCAAAAATCCTCTCAAAGCGTTTAGAGATGTAGGAATAGGCCACTGTAAAATGGCCTCAATCTTCCTAGGATCAGTAGCCACTCCCTCTCCTGAGATTATATGGCCTAGGTATTCCACCTTAGCCTGACCAAAATCACATTTTGATCTTTTAGCAAACAACCTATGCTTCCTCATAGTCTATTATTCTATAGTACCCAATCCAAATGCTGCACAGGACTCTCCAGTGAACTGCTATACACCAGAATATCATCAAAAAATACCAAGACAAATTTCCTCAACACATCTTTGAATACAACGTTCATGTGAGCTTGAAATGTTGCAGGAGCATTGGTGAGACCAAATGGCATTACTTTGAATTCATAATGCCCATGGTGGGTTCTGAATGCAGTTTTCTCAACATCTCTATCCACCATCCTCACTTGATGATAGCCTGATCTTAAATCCAGTTTTGAGAAGATTGTGGCACCTCTCAATTCATCTAGTAAGTCTTCAATATAAGGAATGGGAAATTTATCTTTAATGGTAGCTTCATTAAGTCTCCTGTATTCAATGCACATTCTCCAACTGCCATCCTTTTTCTTGACCAAAAGTACAGGAGAAGCGAATGGACTATGGCTAGGTTGGACCACCCCAGTTTTAAGCATCTCAGCAATCTGTTTCTCAATCTCTTCCTTTTGGAAATGAGCATATCTGTAAGGTCTGCAAGCCAAAGGGGATGTACCTTCTTTAAGGGTGATTGAATGCTCGTGACCCCTGACTGGAGGTATGCCCTTAGGTTCCTCAAACACATCAGGAAAGTTGGACATCACCCTTTCTAGCTCTGGGATAATTTCCATGCCTGCAGAAGCACCATTACAGACCTGTGACACCTCTGCTATGACCAAATGATCCTCAAAGTTGATCAATTGAAATAATTCCTTCCCAGACAACAATCTAATGCAAGCCTCAGAGGGGTCATTATCCTCTCTAATGCCCTTAATCACCACTTTCTTGTCATTTCTTAAAAAGGAAATCTGCACTGCTAAGAAATCAAACAATACAGGATTGAATTTAGCCAACCAATCCGCCCCTAAAATCATTTCACTATCAGGCATATCAAGCAACCTGATATCAGATACATACTTGCTACCTTGCATCTCCCATTCACAACTTTTGCAAATTTTATCACTCATCATTTTACTAGTCATTGTATTGACAACCATTAATCCGGTTTTACCAATCTCAAACCCAGCAGCTTTAGCAATGCTAAGGTCCAAGAAACTGTGAGTAGCTCCACTATCAATCAAAATGGTTACCTCTCTGCCCACAATTGAACCCTTGACTCTAATAGCAGTGCCAGATTCGCCACCAGTCAAAGCATGAACAAAGATCTCCGGAACATCTTCACCTTGTTCGTTCCATTCCTCTGGCAACAAACTGTCAGCACCCTCATCCAAGGTTTCTTGGGCTATCAAGATATGGAGAGTTTGGGTTTTGCATTTACGACCCACAAAATACTTGTCACCACATTTAAAAGAAAGCCCCCTTTTCAAATCTTGACTCTTCTTGAGGCTTAATTCTGACATTTGGTTGGTGATGGAACTTAATGGACGAAGATTTTCCTAGGTGTCTCCTTTGTTGGTACCCTCTCTATTCCAAGAAGGTCGAAATGAGGAACCTCCATTGAATCCTTGTCTGCCTGGTGCTCTTGTAATCTTCATCAAAGCCTGCACATCCCTGTAGTGCAGTCGTGCTCGCTCAAATACCATCGTCATTGAGGAAGGTCGTCCCAATTGCACTAAGGACCTGATCTCAGCACCTAGCCCGCTAATGAAACTTGAGACAAAATAAGATTCGGTCAGGTGAGGATTGAACACAAGCATACCTGCTCTCAAATCTTCAAATTTCTCAATATATTCCTCAAGGTCCTCTCCCTGATCCAGTTCATTAAACTCAGCTACAATCTCTGTTTCCCGTCTCTCACCGAATCTTGCACACAGATCCTCGCAAAATTCGATCCATCTGACCCGGGGTTTGGGAACTAGGTAGCCTTGCAACCACACATCCGCTCGATCATTGAGGTACATAGCTGCAATTTCCACTTTCTGCAATTCAGAGATCGTAAAAATGGAGAAATTTTTTTTTCTGCCTTGCGAATCCAGCTCCCAGGCTTCTTCCCATCAAAGATCGGGAAATCAAGCTTTGGTAACCTGTTGCTTCTCACGCTGTCATTCAACCAAGATGACTGAGATCCCGAACTACCACTCGCCCCTTGGTAAGATCATCCATGGTTCTGTGATTGCCTACCGTGAATTTCCCTATCTAGAGGTCCTGATCCCATTAGTGAGTTGTCCATTCTCTGTTGATCTTTCTCTCGCGATGAAGGGGGACGCGAGTCCCCGGTTTGTTGATCCTTCTCGCGTATCGGAGGGTTACGTACCAATTCTGTCAATTGCGCCAGCTGAGCTTTCGTGAACTCCTTGAATTCTTCCAACTATTTCGCCTGTTGCTCGATCGACTTTGATTGTTCATGACACCTTGTCTGAGAATCTGCAATGGATTGCTGCGTCGACACTGCAAAGTCTCTCATTGCATCTCGGAGCTCAGCGAATTGCGTCTCCAGTGTCTTTGATCTTGTACCGTCTGCCATTGCGTGATCAAGGCCGCCGGAAAGTGGCTCTGATACCAATGTAGTGGTTGGAGGTGGATGAAGGTCGTCGGTGGTAGGAGGGGTTATAATAGAAAGGGGAAGGAAGAATATATAAGGGGATAGAGATAGAAGAGAGAGTTAGTTGGAGAAGGAGGTAATCGAGAGAGAGAGAGATAGGAGATAGAAATGAGATTCATCATGTAATGGCTTGAGTTCTCCATACATCTTAGTCACTACTTATACCTCTCATATGGCTAATACATCTCTTACACTTAGCCTAAGGTATGGTAGTTACATGACACTTTGTTTGTGAGGACCAAATTCACTTCCACAACATCACTGGGTTGAAGAAAAAAACAAATTGAGAAAGCCACAAAAAGCAACACCTTGCAGTGTTTTTCAAAGGGCCATAAAAAAATTGAAGAATTAGGTTTATTGGGACCAAGCGGATTCGAACCTACGTCAACTTTAATCACCTCTAAACGCCTTACCAACTATGCTAGTGGATCAATATGATTATTAGTATACCTATATTATATATTACTGGTAAAATAGGGTGGGCTGTAGCACACACCAACCCACCCCTAGATCCATCCCTGGTTGAATGTCGTGGCTCAAATTCTCAAATAATATTACCCAAATCTATTAACTAACTAATTAACTCTAATATAGTGAATAAGTACGAGGCTGGTCCCATAGAGAGCGCGTACGATTTCTAAATGTGATTGCAAGCAAAGGAATAGAATAGTGATACAATATGAAAGAAAGCAATAAAGAAACTAAACTAGCAATGGTTGACTGATAGATAGTAATAACGATGAATATAGTTTCACTCGCATTCGCAACAATGGTTATTGCATAATCATTGGACTGTTTATAATAAATGCAATTGGTTATGCAGACTATTGTAGGGTCGATTTAAGCGTAGAATTAGGCAGGCCGAACCTTTGCCAATAACACCATCCAACTCCCTAAACTTTATCATGGGAGCGAATAACAATAAGTCCCTAGCACCTAGCAAATAAGCATCATCTCTTCCGTCTCGTCGACTTCACACTTGGTTGTCAACCCAAGCATCGCTTCCACTAAAAGAGATAATATTTACATGTCAATTCTCCTACAAAATCAAGAGTCCCTACCTGTTTTCTACATGATGTGTGGTGGCTACTATAATGAATTAAGGCTCGCAATTGCGGAATGAAGCTATAACGTACTCTTAACATAATACAAATCTATCCTAGTGGCCAAGTAAGATAAATCAACATATAAACCATATCAGAACAAAGAGAATTGAAATAATCATAATGCATAACAACATATATATAACATAACAACCCTTACATATCCTTAACCATGTCTTGAAATGTAAGCAAAACAATAACGAGATTAGCCAAGCATGACTTACCTCAGAAAACTAACAAAAGATGCAAACTATGAAAGTGTTTTGTAGTGGATTGTATCCCTCTCAATTGTGTATGAAAAGCCCTAGAATAGGTAAGTATTTATAGGCCTCAAAATGGCTGAAAACCCTAGCATTGGCGTGCAAACATTGGCCTAAAGGATATGATATAATCTCCTTCGGATAAACTTCCAAGTATTCGTAGTTATCCTGCATCGGCGGGACCGCTCTTAGCGGGCGCTCCTATGTGTCCACGAGCGCCAATATCGGCTGCGCTAGACCTTCTTCCACGGGCACTTCCTCTGCATTCTTCGTTTTTTCTTCATTCCTTCTCTTGGATCCTCCTTGGCTTCTTCTTGGATCTTTCTTTCTCTTCTTTCCAATTATCCTAGTAGCTTAGGGCTCTACCATCACCCTCTTGCATCATCTCTCGATTCCGAATTCATAAATCAGCATAATTAGTCATAAAAAGCGTAGATTAATTCCGAATTATGAATATAAAATGATAAAGATCGATGGGACTTAACTATAAAAATATATAAAATGCAACTTAAAACTACCATAAAACTACTAAAATGCTTGTACAAAATATGCATCGCCTCGGTTCCTATATATGTCATATAGTACGGGCCACTGCGACCTTATTTCAGATGACTCCATTTCTGATATTATCTAACCTTGTATACTTGCACATCTATTATTATTAACGTCATTATCTTGGCGTGCTGCCATCAATCTTTACTCTTTCACCATTGTAATCTTATTAATTCATCTATTTTAAAGTGTGAAGTTTTGCTTTTAAAATTTTTTTATACCTTGGAAAATTCAAAGCTATCCTTTTAAACAATTTTGCTTTTAAGCAACTATCCTCAATTTTTTTTGAGAAGAACTATCCTCATTTTTCTTATTATGATTATAAGAGTAATATCTCACTTTAAAGGTATTAATTATAACTCTATTAATGTACTCCCTCAATTTCAAATTAAATGTCGTTTGTCTTTTTTTTCTGCACTTTTTTAGGAGGTGAAAACACTATAAAACATTGTTTTTTAATCAATTTTTTAAAAATAATTTCATACTTGGTAGTCATACGTATCATCTTATAAAAACAATTCAATAAAAAATAATATTTTATATAGTTTTTACCTCTTTAAAATGCGTGTAGAAAAGTCAAATGAATTTTATTTTGGAACAGAGGGAGTAATATACATTTAAAAATGTACGTAACTACCCAAATATGATAACAATTTAGTCACTAAAAAATATTCCTAAAATGTATGTAACTACTAACAATTTATTAATTAAAAATTTAATTAAGGTTTACACATGTTAAATGATATGATTAAAAGATAGAATCATTAATTGACGTGGGTAAAATAAGCAGGATCAAATTGAGTTAAAATATAACACAAGCAAATTCGACAAAGCCCGATACATAAGATTTCACGCATCTATTTTAGTATTAGACGAAGGCGCAAATTTTCTCCCCAATTTAGCTATTTTCCCCCAACTCCGTCATATTGGGCTTTTGTCCACGTAAATTTTTTTGGACAAAATTGCCCCCCCGTATATAAGGGTTTTTGCTGGAAACCGCCTTTCTCTCTCCCCACTCTGTTTGTCTCTTGGCTTCTCTCGGACGATTCGCTCTCTTTTCTCCATCCTCTTCCAAGCGACTTTTGCGGTTGAAACCGACGATTCTTCTTCGATTCTGCTCCAATGTCAGAGAACAAAGTCGCCGGCGACCTCGAGGGACCTGCTGTTGGTGCAATCGAGCATAAACATTCAAGCGATCCTTCAAATGGCGGTGTGTTATCTGTGTTTTTAATTTTGTACTTGTTTTGAAGTTGAAACTGACATTTCTTTTCAATTTTTGTCGATTTTTAGAGAACAAGGACTCCGATGAGAGGGAAGGAGTTGATGTTGCTGCGGTTGACAACAAAACTGGAAGTGATTCCGCACATGACGGTTTGTATTCTGTGTTTATGTCGTTTATGCATGTTTGTCGTTTTTCCCCCCTTATTACCATGTTTGATGTCGAATGTATCTGATTTGCAGTGAAGAAAAGCTCATCTGAGAAGGTTCCTTCAGTTGAAGGTAGCAGTTCATCCAATTCTTCAAGCAGAGGTGTGTCGTTTTTGTTCTAAAGTTTTGTATTTATGCTTTTCCAGGCCTTTGTTGTGTTTTGGTATGAAATGTATACATGCATGTGGTACTTTGTCTTTGATTTTAGCATAAATGCATATTTCAGCATAATATGTAAAAGACCTATTTCAGCAGTTGTCTCTATTCATGCTGAAACGGTTGTTGTGTATTCTTTGTCTGTGTTTTTTAGATGTTAATGCCTCTGCAAGTGATCTTCAAGAATATAAATGTCAATTCGATGTGAGTATATTTTTTTTCCATACCTTATCCCCCTTTGTGTGTGTTTTTATGTTTATTCATGTTTATGAATGTGTGTTTTTAACAGAGATTGCAGTATTGCATTCATGTGAAGGATAGATTTTGTGCAAAATCCAATGTTTACTGCGCCCCAGATGTCTGTGATGTTATAGAGAAACATCTGTCCAAATCTGATTTTGAGTTGCTGAGGAGAAGCTGCTTTGGATGGGTCTTTGTTCAAAGAGATAAGATGAAACTTAATTTTCAGTTGATTCATCAAATGATGCTACGTTTGATTAAGAGTGATAAGCTGCATGAATTGTGGTTCAAGGTTGATGGTCTAGTTGCTCGTTTCTCTCTGGTAGAGTTTCATGCAATTACAGGGCTTCCTGTCATTGATACTAAAGTTAAACCGCCTGCGAAATTTGAATGGTCTCATTTTCTGGGGGAGAAGCAGTCAAAGTGTACCTATGATGAGTTGTTGGAGGCATTTAAAACATGTAGAAAATCGTCTACAAAGAAGCTTCAGATGGCAAAGCTGTTGATTATCGAGAAGATGTTATTGTTCAAGCTGTCTAAAAGTGTTAAGAAAGATCATGCTGCTCTTGTATGCAATCCAGCGAAATGTGAACTGTATCCATGGGGGAGGTTGTCTTATTCTTTGGTTGTGAAGTATTTAAAGAAGGTCCTGGATTGCGATCGATCTGATCCGAGACTATCATATGAATTGTTTGGATATATTTATGCTTTTCAGGTAATTTAAGTCCATGCATATATGTTTCAGCATCTGTTTGTTTCAGCATTTATGTTTCAGCAATATTTGTGTTTCAGCAATTGTATGTTTCAGCATCTGCTTGTTTGGTTATATTTGTAGGCTTGGATATTGGAGGCTTTCCCGGTGATTTCTGATAAGTTCCTTTGCGATTTCAAAGTTCGTGTGGGTGATCCATATTCTCTTCGGTGGGAGTGTAAGTTACGACATACTTACATTGAAGCGCAAGAGTTGTTTGATGGCGATGTGGTATTATTCTTGTCTCAGATCTATCTTCATACAATCTTCTTTTTTTATTAATTTCATTTTTATAATTTCAGTTGTCTTATTGTGTGTTAATATTATTGGTTGTTTAGGCACCCATGTTCCCAACCTTTGGGGAGTTTGCAAGGTCCCTAGGAATGGTATTTGAAGATGAAGTTGCTCACCCCATTCTTGATCACATGACTGAACCTGTATTTTCCCAACCTGAGGAAGATAAGCTGTATGATTGTTGGAGACTTAGGACAAGAGCATACTGGAGACGGTTCAATTGCTATGCAAATGGTGATTTATCATTGGATATACCTTCTGCTGAAACCCAAGGTGAAGAACAACAAGAAGTGAATGAAGAGTCAGGTGGCAAGGAAAGTGGAGGTGCTGCAGGTTCGAAGAAGCGAAAGACTGTGAGTAAAGCGCCGCCATTGGTGAAGAAACAGAAGATTGAAACAAGCAAACCTACGCCAACGCGGAGAGGTCGGTCTGCTGGTTTAGTTTCAACAAAACAAGTTGATGAAATTGGTTCTATTAGAAAAAAGAAGACAAGGGGTAAGAAGATGTCAGCTGCAAAGAAACCACCAGCTGTTGAAGATGCAATTGCGAAACCTAGGTTTGTATTTCGTAAGAGAGGTAAATCTGTTTCTGAAGATTCCAGTGATTTGTTTATGCCAATTGAAGTTGCATGTCCATCCTTTCATCGAGTTGCTGAAACTGCATTGAGGCCGGCCATCGAAGCTGCACCTGCAAAGGAATCTTTATTATTTAAGGGTGGGAACGATGATGCTAATGACAGAGTAGCAGAGGGCCCCCAAGGGGGTGTGGCTCAAGGAGGGGACGATGCAATGAATGTTGAAACTGATGACTACATAAACAATGAAGGCACTGAGAACGTTGCCAGAGATGATCACTTGGAAGGAGCGGGGAAGAATGTGGATGGCGCTCAGACTGATGATTTCAGCAAACAAGGGGGACATCCTAGCTGGTTGAAAGAAATACAGATGAGGTTAGATAAGCTTGAAGAGTTGCCTCAAAGAGTCTCTGATTTAGCTGCGAGGGTGGAGATGCTTGAGGAACGTTTGTCGGGATGTTTAAAGTTGGTGAATGTTGTTGATAATCTGCTGAAGAAGGTAGATCCTTTAGAAAATAAGTTAACAATGCAAGAGTCAATGCAGTTTAAGACCCAGTCATCCAATGCTGCAACTTGTGATCCAGCAATTTCAAAGGCTGTGAAGGAGGTGTTGGATGAAATTCGGGAAGAGGTACCTACTGAGATTCTAGGTCAACCAATTGGTACCATTGTTTCAGCATCTGTTAATGAGATCATTCCTGTTACCCTTGTTGAAGGGCAGAGGTCATTAGACTCATCTTCAGGGCATGTATATGCGGTTGACTTAGGGCGCGACTCTGATTTCGAGTTGAAGGGTGGGGATCTGTGCTTAGATGATGGAGGTTCTGTTGGGGTGAGGAAGGTGGTTGGTGGTCCTAAAGTCAAGGCAGCTGGAATTGAAGTTGTTGAAACAAAGGTTGCTGAAAGTATGGTTGCTGAAACAAAGATTGCTGAAAATGAAGTTGCTGAAACCAACGTTAATGCTGAAGCAGCATCACCTCATGGGCAACTAGACAAAGATGCTGAAATGGGTGATGCTGAAGCAACAAAAGATGCTGCAAGCAAAGATGCTGCTGGTGACTTAATGCCCCCACCCCCTGGAAAAACAATACATTTAAGTGATGGTGAAAGTGACGATGAAGACTTGGTGAAGAAGCCATGCATTCAGTGGGATACAATTTCCAAAGACCCTAAATGTGTTGAAGAAATTGAAAATTTCAGGCGTTCAAAGCGTCTTCCAAAAGCAAGTAGTTTTCTGGTGAGCCCGTTTGTTGCTGAAAAGTTAAGGATCCCAAAGCATGTTGAAAAAAAATCATTGCTCAGCAAGGTTGACCATGACTTCATGTATCAATGTGTAAAAAGCTCAAGGTATGTCCATCTTAAAGTTCCATGTGTGTTTTCGAGTGCTCTAGCAATATATATATATATTTCGAGTGCTCTGACCCGATTTTTAAATCTTGTAATAATATGCGCAGGGATTTTTCAGTACTTTTAATGGGATCCAGAAAAGAGAAGTCATTTTTTAAGAGCATTATTAAGAAGGATGGTTGGCTTGACATAGATGTAAGTATGCTGAAACTGTTTTTCTTTACAGCATCCTTTTTCGGGTAAATGTAACTATGTATGTATTTTTGTTTATATGAATTTCAGCACCTTACACTGTTTACTGTTTCAGCACCTTGAAGCTGGACTGGTTCACATGAGGAAGAGAGTCAGTGAAGATCCTAGCAGTTTTGAAGGCATTGTCGTGATGGATCCTATTTTTCATCAAAAATATCTTCCAGAATGCACGTCATCTTACGAAGAAACAACACCTGTTGAAAATTTCACTGCTAGCTACTTCCTGGGCTTATATCCTAGTGATTATCCCAAGAGTTGGGAGTCTGCAAAACTGGTCTACACCCCTTTCAACATAGACAATGAGCACTGGATTGCATTGGAGATAAATCTTGCTGAAAAGGTTATAAATGCATATGACTTCAACCACTACATTGTGTCTGCTGAAAAGCTTGTTGATTATCTGCGCGGGATGGCTGAGTGGTTGCCAATTCACTTGGATAAGGCTGGTGTGATCCCAAATTTTCAACCGTCTACATTCCACATTAACAAGGTCCCCGATCTAGTGCACGATACAACGGGGTATGGAAACCTACATTTACAATGTCTTTAAAGCCTTATAGAAGCATTATGTTGTTGTGCTTGTTATCAATATGTTTTGTTTCATTTTTTGCAGCGCATCTTGTGGGGTCTTTGTACTGAAAGCAATCGAGGCGCTGGTGTTCGGGGGAGATGTCAGGAAGTTTACCAATGAAAGAATCTTTCGATACCGAGAACTTATGGTCTCAGATTTAATTCAAGAGAAATGGAGCTTTAAATTCTAGTTAATAGCATCTTGTGTGTAACACCGTCTATCAGATTTAGGGATTTCAAGACATTCTAACGTAGCTGTGGTTTAGATGTATTTCCGTGGGATATTCTGGACAACTGTTGGTATTTTGTATCATTTTGGATGCGTTTTCAATGGCACTCTTTGAAGCCATTGGAATTGACATTTTATCTAATGTTTTTAATGTAAATTATGTGTGCATTTCTGGTTCAGCATTGTTTTCTGCTAGTTTGTTTCAGCAAATATTCCAGCAAGGATTTCAGCAAATAATTCACCATATCTGTGTTGCTGAAACAGTGTATAAGTCAACCAAAAATCAGAAATATAATCTTTAAAGAGGGTACTTATTGCGTCTGTCAAGGTGCCATAGTTGTTCAAGTTATATTTTCAGCATTTTCCGCCAGGACATTTGTTTTCAGCACATTTTTCATGCTGAAACAGAGATGATTGCCTAGAACAAAGCTTAAGCATAGCAATAAATGGTAAACATAATGAACTAAAAACAATATGATATAGCAAAGCAATGACACAGAGTACAACTGATTAAAAAAAACACAAAGCATCTCGTAAAATTCATATCAAATTGCTGAAACGGTGTAAAATTGAACTAAAAATTAAAATCAGCACATTTTTCTGTAGCCAGCTTCATTGGTGTTGAGCTTTTGAACTCTGCCCGTGCTCCCTTTGAAGCCATTCCTTACTGTATTTTGCTCTTCTCACAAACTCTCCCTCGGAAAGTAATCTTTTCTGAGGAGGTCGACCACATCTTTTCCTTACATTGGGGGGGGGGGGTAACACTTAATCTGTTTAATATATTCAGGGAGGTTTATTTCATCATCAGGGAGGACTGGATATATGGTTTCAGCATGTGCTAAAATCCAAGCTTCATTTGTGTAGAAACCAGCAACAAAATCTGCAACATCAAGCCTTTTAGACACTATCGCCGACAGAGCATGTATGCATGGGATTTTTTGAATGTCAAACACCCTACAGGTGCATTGTTTTGCTGAAAGATCAACAACAGTCCGCGTACCTTCTCCAGTAACCTCAAATACAGACTCACTCAAGTGCTTTACAGTGTATGCACCGACATCCTTTTGCAATTCCTGGATCATTTTCATTATTGCAGGGGCGACTCTCTGTGTATTCAGTGCTGCAGACTTCCTTCTATCTTGAGACCACTCTGTGAACTTATCTCTCAAAAACTCCAACAGTGCAACAATGGGCAAATTTTTTTTACCACTCAAAACTGAGTTTAAGCTTTCAGCGTTGTTGGATGTCATCATGTTATACCGATTACCCTTTGCATGCGCTCTTGCCCACCTCTCCAGCCCCGCAGATATCAAATATTTTGCTAGGCTTGGGCATTCTTCTTTTATACGGTCAAATTGGTGTGCAAAATCACCAACAGTGTAGGTTTCAGCAGCCTGTTGGAACATGTCGGCAAGATGCCTTTTCTTGAAAGTTGATTGGATGTTCTGCTTCAAATGCCACATGCATACGCAATGGGTAGCATTAGGGTATATCTTTTTGATGGCCTTAGAAATGCTGGAATGCCTATCAGAAACAAACACCAAATCATCTGTAGGTTGTATAACTTTACTGAGTTGCTGGAAAAACCACTCCCAAGATGCATTATTTTCTGTGTCAACAATCCCAATAGCAAGCGGGTATAATTTCATATTTGCATATTGTGTAACTGCTCCAAGCAATGTACCCTTATATTCCCCTGTTAAGAATGTGCCATCTACTACAACAACCTGCAAATAAGACGGGAACAATTTAAATACTGAAATCACCATAATTTTTCTAAATTATAAATTATTATGTACATATACATACCTTTTTTAAGATGGGAAATGCTCTAATGGATTGTCCATAAGACAGGAATAAGTATTCGAACCTTTCATCACTGTCTGTTTTAATGAGAGCTACTGTTCCTGGATTTTTCTCCATAAGAATGTGACAATATGACGGTAAGGCAGCAAAATTTGATTCCGGCGACCCTTTTTCCCTCACTTGAGCTATTCGTGCTGACTTCCATGCCTTCCAATAAGTAATTGAGATCTTGTGGTCTGTTCTCATCTTATCAATAATTTGTTTTGGGGTGTATCCACTGTTGAAAACACAGAAATCAGTAACAATAAATATAGTGCTGAAATGAAAGCTGAAACTAAAATGCTGAAAACTAACTGCTGAAACAGTATACACCTTGACTGTATGAGGCCTACAATAACATTGGATGGCGCATGCCTGGAGTGTCTTGTTCTTGTATCCCATGTGCATGTGTGTATATCTCTATACAATATCACCTCATGATAAATAGCTGAAATTCTCTTTGTATGCAATCTCCAACGACAATTTCTGTCTATGCATGCTGCTCTATAATATTTTGGTGTTGATTTTTTAACCTCAAATCCAAATATGTCTGTCATAGACATAATGTATAGAGCATCCTTTACTGCTTGTCTAGATTCAAATGTTTTTCCAACATACATAACCCTTGGGCATTGAGTGACACGGGTGACAATACTGTCCGTGGTATAGCTTCCAGCACCCCTTTCATCAACTGTGTTCCCTTTTCTATTCATCATTTCATAGCGCTCATTCCAATACTCATCATCGGAGTTATCTGAAAATGATTCACTGTTTTCAGCATTAGAGGAATATGAAAATCTGTCAGCATCCATATCGTCTTGTGGCACATCCTGATTCTCATAAAAAATAGAGACATTTTCTATTATATCTAAATTGGTGCTATATCTCTCATTAGTTTCAGGAAGCTCAATAGTTTCAGCAGTAAATTAAAACTCATGGCCAACAATATCCAATGGCAAGGTGTTTGTGACACACAACTCTACAGAAAAATTCACTCCATCCAGCTTACTCAACAACAAGAATTCTTTTAAATCAGCATCAGAATCTACCTTAAGTGGCGCTCTCAATCTCTTGAAGGGGTGCAAATGGCTGAATTCCAATTCAACTGATTCATCAACATTGAATCTGCTGCAAACCTTGTCCCTCAAGGTTAATAAAGTGATTGTATCCTCTAGCACAAAAGCCTTTGAAGTAGTGTTTCCATCGAACAGTAATCCTGTTTCAGCAACTCTCCACTTGCCCCCATACACAACAGTTACAATGTTTGATGACATTTCTACCCCTGCAATTGATTGTTTGACAGTATTAAAGTACTTGAAATATAATTGGAATGCATTTCCGCAGAAACACTAAAAAACAGAGCTGTTGGAAGCAACTAAAAAACAGATAACTGCAATCCACATGAGATCAATATTCCACAGTTTCAGCAATCGAAAACGATAGTTTCATTCCACATGCTAATGTTATATAGAAAATCGAAACATATACTTGCAAAAACACTTTTAGTTGCAATTAAAAAAAACAATTCTGTTAGTTTCAGCAGATCTCGTATAAACTTTGCGCGCTCACAACAGATCACAGCAGAAAGTGTTGAACTATAATAAATTGATAAGTATTGATCTATAAGAAATCACAACTGAAACAATATAAACGATCATAACAGATCTGTTGGAACGTTACTTGTAGCAGAAAAATCGAAAATCCGTGTTTCAGCAAACCGAAAATCTGTTAGTTTCGATCACATCAGACCAGATCTGTAATCAATTAATAGCATAATCAAAATCTCGAAGAACATTGCTGAAGAATAGTCCAAAATTACAGGAAAAAACGAGCGACAACGCTTACCTTCTGCTGTGATCGCTTAATTTGTCGATATGCTTACGTAGTAGAAGTAATTCAGCAATTTACAGCAGCAATTCAACGTTACTTTGTCGATCGATGAATTTACAGCAGCAATTCAACGTTACTTTGTCGATCGATGAATTTACAGCAGCAAGGATGAAGAGGAGAATGCGTGTGCGGCAAGGTTTTCTGTGTGTTTCGGTTTCAGCATGATGAAAAATTTGGTGGACAAATCCCAAATATGGAAAGGGGGGATCCTGATTCCTAATATAGGCTAATTTCGTGGCCTGTATGGAAATTGCCCCATATTGAAATTGAATTGATTGATAGGACAAATGTTAAACCTAAATTCAATTAAAGAGCACAAAGGACCAAATAAACCCATAAGCTAAAAGTTGCCCAATCCATTAGATTTGGATGCACAACATTTTATAATCAAATTAATTACTATAAAATTCCACTTGCGGCTCTTTCAACAACTTCAAAAGGTAGGTCAATGACCGTTATTATGTGTGTTAAATGGACGAATCAATTTTATTTCTTCATCTACTAATCTACTATATTATACTCCGTATAAAACTATATACATATTTGGCTCATTCAAATTAAAATTAAAATCTAAGATTGAGTAACTATAGAATGATCCGACGTGGAAGTCCAAGTGGGATTTACATATGCCAAATTAAAGAATGGCTTGTGAGCTTTGTTGCTATATAGATGTATAATGGATTTCCACAAATCAAGTTTCACTATCGGCAGCAACTTTACCTTTAACAACCGAACCAAAACAATATTTCTTTAATTTTAATTAGGTTCCTTCTATGTATATATTATATAATATATATTTTAATACAAAGGTTTATCACTAGGATGTAGTGAATTGATTGGATATTCTCCTTCTTTAAACAAATATTCTTGTTCAAATCTTAGGAATAGAGGATTTTATTGTTTTTTTTATTAGGTAAAAATTCGAGTTCAGACAAACCTGAAACTCGAGGACCGATTAGGTCGGCAGACGGGAACCCTACTTATGAGATTCTTAGCGCTTGTATTAGGATTCGATGTATGAAGAAGATTTCCTTGGATAAAATACATGTTCCATTGATCCAATGAAATAAAATATCTTATTTCCTTTATTTACGAGATTCTTAGCGCTTGTATTAGGATTTAAATATGAAGCCGGGAAGAGTGTCAAGCTCACTAGAGAACACTTTGTGCACTGTGAAGGTTAGTCATTTTTTTGTTGTTTGATAGGTTGAGTCGTGGTTCTTGTTATTGGTACTTAATAGCCGTTTTTTTTGGTCGACTTAGTTCTCTAGTTTATACTAGCAAAGTCTTAGGTTTTTTGGTTAATAAGATAATTATATCTATTCAAAATCACAAGCTCTGATACCATTTGAATACTCGCAATTCAGGTTACACATATTCAATCAAGAATTAGGTGAAAAATCTCACACCCAATCTGTATTCACATTGCTCACACACATACACAGGTGTTTGTTACAACTGACTCCCGCTCTCCAACTGCCATTATATAGGCCTCACAAGCTCTCTTGAAATGACCATTTTGCCCTCACAGAATGTACAATATCACATATCCTACAGTTTTCACCATAAATCAACTTGTCTTTTATGTACCTTTTCCGCATAATTTAATTAGTAGGACTACAATATACTAACTCTTAAGGTATTTGGATTCTCTATTATAAAGTACTACATTAATTTAGTTTAATATACTAACTTCTAAGATGTAGATCGCATCTAATGCCATAAATTTATCATCAATTAGCATATCTAACAATTTAGTTTGAAATAAAATGGAAAAAAAACTCTAAAAATTAATGCTACCTCTGTTCATCAATAGATGTCATTTGTATTTTTGAAACATTTTTTTAAAAGTTAAAAACTATATCAAATATTAGCTGTTTTTATTAATTCTTTTACATAATTTTGTGCTTCTTATTATTAAGTATAGAATTATATAAAATATTAAATATCATCTTTTTTAAAAATATTTTTACATAATTTCAGATTTATTACTATTAAGTATGAAATTATATAAAAAATTAATATTTTATATAATTTTTATTAACTTAAAAAATATGCTAAAATGTCAAACATCATATATATTTTTAAGCAGAGATATTATTCAACTTTATACCAAGCATCTAATACTAAATCATGAGATACTCATACCTCGTTCATAAAGAGAGTTTACAATATAGTTGATCAAATGATTTTTTTAGATATACCGTAAATTCAGATTTTGTTAGTGTACATTTTAATGGTCATGAAAGGAGATAGTACATGAAATTGAAGGCAAATCAGGTTTTAAGGCACCACGTTCATATCGACGTTGTGCCCTAAACCCTAATTTACGGTGTATTTAGTTTTTGCGTAACGAAAGATTAATAATTTAATAAATTAAATTAAATTCGGATAGATATAATATCAAAACACTCCAAAGGTTTTAACCAAAAAAATAAATAAATAAAAAACACTCCAAAGGTATGATATTTTAAAGCAAGAAAAGGCATCTCCCTGTGTAGGAGGAAAACAGAAAAACAGAGCAGTATCTCAAACTTTTGTGCATGTTATTTTGTCGCCACATGATTAAATATTCGTATTAAACAAAAACTATAATTAGGCATTTTGTGTATTCTCTGCCAACATAATACACACAAAATTGATCAGAAACCACCCCCTCAGCATTACGTCATCTACTTTGTCTTACTTGATCATTCAAGTTTCATACTCGATACGGAGTATTTAATTTACCAATTCAATCATTAACAACTCGTCCTAATTCTGTTTAAGGCCAATTATATTAAATAGCACCAAATTTTGTGTTAATTGTAAAAATTAGCCTAAACTTTTTAAGTTACAAAAATGGTCGAACAAGGCGATAGTGCCGAGTTGGTGGAATGGTCGACAAGTGACGTCGAAAACTCAATGTCTTAAATTAGTGAGTGATTGAACAACACAATATCGACACATAATTTAATAACACAAAAGATTTTTTAAAAAAGAGTGAAGTAGCTAAGGGTAAAAAAAAAACAAAAACAAAAACAAAATAAGAATATAAAAAATCAGATCATAAAGGATATTAGTAAGATGTCAAAACGTCTATTGATAAGATGAATTTTACTAAATTGCATAAAAAATCCTTTCTATTATAAAAAAAATTACAATTGAGCTCGAGACCTTAGTACAAGGAGATCTCGTTGAAGTTCTCGTACTCCACTGTCTCATTGATTTATATCGAGCCTACAGTTGTATTCACAATTTTGAAGCAATTTCAACTAAAGCGATCTACAAATTACAAGCTATAATGATGATTCAACCATGAATTTAAGAGAGATTCATGTTGAATCAGATGAATGTGAATGAAGAGGAAAACGAAAAACGAAAGAGAGAGAGAGTGTGCAATCTTGTTCACATTCAATTGTAAAGCCGAAATCTTTTATTACAACATAAGGCTCAAATGGTTTATATTGCTTCAACTCTTATACACATGGCTCACTTATCACTCTTAATCTTCAATAACCTCTAACAACCAGTTGGCTTCCTCAACACTCTAACACTCCTCCTCAAGCTTTGAGTTATGTAAATTGATAACTTCGTGTGCTGCACTTGATTCACCACTTTGGTGAATATGTCAGCTGGTTGGTCTTTAGTATAGGTGTATTTCGTATCAATTTCATGACTCATCACCAAGTTCCTAACCAAGTGACAGACAACCTCTATGTGCTTGGCCCTTTCATAGATGTATTTCATATTAATTTCATGACTCATCACCAAGTTCCTAACCAAGTGACAAACAACCTCTATGTGCTTGGTCCTTTCATGGAGCGTACATGGGATTCCTTGATATGTGCAATTAATGCTGCTTAGTTGTCACAGAATAGATCAATAGCTTTATCTTGCCCAACTTTCAAATATCCGAGGACCCTGGCTAACCAAATCAACTCACAGCAAGTCATTGCCATGGGTCTGTACTCGACTTCTGTAGTGGACATTGCCACAAATGACTGCTTCTTTTTCCTCCAGTATATCAACGAACCCCAACAAGAAGCAATACCCTGTGAGAGACTTCCTGGTCATGGGACATGCTTGCCAGTCTGCATCACAAAACCCTTTTAACTTCATATAAGATTTGCTTGAGAGGAGGATTCCTTGTCCTGGAGCTTTCTTGATGTACCTTAGGAGGTGTTTTACTGCTTGCCAATGCATAATACATTAACACATGACCTTTGCATGAACATACTCAATATGTGAACTGAGTATGTAATGTCAGGATGTGTGACAGTTAGATAGATCAATTTACCTACTATCTTCCTGTACAACTTTAGTTTATCAAATACCATTCTTTCACTAGTCAGTTTGCAGTGCACATTCAAAGGTGTAGTTAATGGCTTTGTATTCTCCATTCCAGCATCTTTAAGTAGCTCCATAGCATATTTCCTCTGATTCAATCATATGCCTTCTTGAGTTTGATCTATTTCAATTCCCAGAAATACCTGGTGTGTCTCAAATCCTTGATCTGAAAGTGCTTGTGTAGATGAGCTTTTACCTTATTAATCTCTTCCTTGCTATTCCCTATGATGATCATATCATCTACATAGACTAGAATAGTTGTTAAGACCTCACCAGTTTGCTTAGTGAACAAAGCATGACCAGCTTTGAATTGCACAAAATTTGCTAATTTGATCACTTGAGCAAACTTATTGAACCACTGCCTGGGTGCTTGCTTTAGTCCATACAAAGACTTAATTATTCAATTTGCACACTAGATTGATCTTGTGCTCACTCTGACCATACTCCTCTTGAGCACTAGAATCAACAACTAGTAACTTTGTATGTTGCAAGGCCTTCGAACAAAATGAAGTCCCATGAGGCAAAAATGGCGATTTGTCCACTAAAGCTATTTAATACTCCAATTTATCCACAATAGAACTTTTAATATACATATTTGTCCTTTGAGTCTTTTAGTATACCAATGTGTCTCAAGGGGGTCTTTTAGTATATCTATTTGTGTTTTCGGCTCTAATAATGTGTCGAAGTATAATATGATTTAGATCTATAATATCAATGTGAAAATTAAATTTGTTGATATGTACGTATTCGAATCGATGCTTGATTCATGTGATATCCGGGAGAGACTTGCATTGCCGCTCTTCGTCCTCCTCTACTTCACATTGATATTTAGAGCCTTCGAGCCCTATCCCATAGAGATCCAGCATCCCTCCCGTTCTTCTATCTCCGCTTCTTGTCTTACACATACTTATTTACCTCCTCTCTCTATCGAACCTTCAATTATCCAGCCATCGGAACCCTAGCTTGCTGAGCCAATACGAGAAATTTGGGTTCTTTTGAACACCAGATGAACAAAGAAGAACACTTAAAACAGTGGAGAACAGAAAAGTTTCTTTAAGACATTTGTCTCCCTAAATTTTATGTTAATTTTGCCAAACCAACACTTTGAGAGGAGTTTTGATCGGAAACGTTGGTCGTATCAAACTTGGTTTACTATGTCATACTTCTTATATGAATTGGTATTTTTAAATTTCGTATTATTTTTGATAAATGGATGATTGTTTGTAGTATTTTTTTATTGATCATTTTCCAAAATTTTAACCAATAAAAATTGAAAATTAAATATAAAAAGTCCCACTTGATAAACTTTATTTAACATATATATTAGTCCTTAGGATCCCTATCAGAGGGTTGGTGCTCACCCTATAATATTAAGCCACTGATCAACCTCAATTTGTTATTTACGATAACACCAAAAAGGATGTGTCTCGATAATATATAATGATGGATGCTACTTTTGTTTATAGAATTGGTGGCGAATAGACATAAGAGACAAAAATGGCAAAGGTGGGAGTCTTATAGGGATGTTGATAGATCGATCGATCCAAACTTATTCAATCTATCCTATCTATCTCTTTTGCACGAATCAAATTTCACCGGTGGATTGCACTCTTAAAAGGCTTCTCGATCTATATATGTTATGCTTCTCTGATAGTTGAATTGGGATCGAGGAAATGCCTCAAACAAAATCAAATAATTAACGAAAGATAAATGAAATATAAATAATATAATGCATGCTGAAATTATTTTTAAATTTGTAGGTTATCAGATGAATTATGGATATGATTTGTAACTTTTTGTGTAGTAAGATGGCTGTACGAGAAAATAAAGATGTATATTAATTTTTAAATTACAAGGTCTAATTAATCCACCATCTAATATAAAATTTTGACTCATTATATAGACGGTGCTTCATTTTTTGTCTTTTATTTTCTCCTCAAAATAATGTCACTAAACCAGATTACATCTCGGGCAACAAATAACTTTTGTTTCGTCGCCTGATAAGTATTCAGGCGACGAACATACCAACTCATCGCTCAATTAGAATCTCCAACATGGACTCATACTGTATTTGCAATATTCATGCGATTGACATAGTCATTGCCTGGTGTTGCAAGCGACTGCCGCAATTCAATGTACACTCAAGTGACCAAACTATGTTCGTTGCCTGAGATAAAAATTGGCTTGGGTTATTAATAAACCCATTTAAAAGTAATTAGTTTGGCCTATTTGACATGAGTCAAATCTCAATATCTTTATATTATAACTTGCATAAAGACGGGTTAAGTATTCGATTCTTCTATAATTTGCCCAAATTAATACAAATCGGATTTAACATCTGAATCTCTTAATAGCGACAATGCTAGAGAAAATAATTTGTATACTCCTATGAATAAACTAAAAATAAAATTGAAAAGCCAAAAAAGGGAAAATGTGTTGTGTTCATCGGCTGTGAATCTTGTTGCAACTCCAATTGAGGATCAATTGCTTGTTGGTGCACACTCACAGACACCAGAACCCAAACACACACACAAAGCATAGAGAGAGATCAAAATTAACTGCCACTAACTCCACACATTCATTCATTTCGAAAACCCCTACAAAAGTACTTTCAAAGCTTGATAACTGTCCAAGTAACTGCATTCCACTACCCCACTAACTCGACTAACTAACCCTTACAAGAAACTGACATAAACCAACTAAAATGTACTCAATGTCGACTACAGTTCAGACACCTTACTCGCCCTCGAGTTCTACTAACAGAAAACAGAAATCAACACTTAACCTTAGAACATAGTTCACACATTTCACAAATGTGAATTGCAATTCAACACCCCCTCTTAATTCACATTGTCTTCATTCCAATCTTCTCTATAAAGAGTTGATGCTTTGCCCCATTTAATGCCTTAGTGAATAGATCTGCATCCTGCTAATTTGTTCCATAAAACCTCAACATCACCTTCTCATCTGCTACCAATCTTCTAATGAAGTGGTGCTGCACATCTATATGTTTAGTTCTGGCATGAAAAGCTGTATTTTTTGTCATTGCAATGGCAGACTTGTTGTCACACCACAATTTAATTGCCTCTGTATGATCACACCCCAGATCAAGTGGCAATTTCTTCAACCACAATGCTTGCTTAGCAGCTGAGCCGGCTGTCACATACTCTGCCTATGAAGATGAGAGAGCCAATGTGTCTTGTTTCTTTGAGCTCCAAGTCACAACACCTGAGCCTAGACCAAACACAAATCCAGATGTGCTTCTTTTGTCAACAAGGCAACCTGCCCAATCACTATCTGTATAGCCTCTGAGCTTGAAATCATCAACACGCTCATACCACATGCCATATCCCACAATTCGTGCTATGTACTTCAAAATTTTCTTGGCTGAACCAAGATGTTGTTGTGTAGGGCCATGCAGGTACCTTGAAATCACACTCACACTATAGGCAATGTCAGGCCTAGTGTGTGTGAGATAATTCAGACCACCAACTAGACTTCTGTATAACCTCTCATCTGCAGCAGGAGTGCCATCATCTCTTCTCAATTTCTCATTGGTGTTCATTGGTGTCTGAGCTACATCACATTGCTCCATGTTGAACTTCTTCAACATATCTCGGCTATACTTCTCTTGACACACAAAGATCCCTTCCTTGCTTTGCCTCACCTCCAACCCAAGTAAGTAATGTAACAGATGTAAATCTGTCATTTCAAACTTGCTCATCATAGCATACTTAAATTCTTTAAGCATCTCAGATGAAGGACTGAAGTATATTATATCATCCACATATAAACACACCACAATAAAATCATTTATCCCTTCTTCTTGACATACAGTGTTGGTTCATTGTCACTTCTTTCAAACTCATTCTCTAGGAAGAATGAATCTATCTTACTATACCAGGCTCTTGGAGCTTGCTTCAATCCATAGAGAGCCTTATTCAACTTGAAAACTTTGTGCTCTTCACCTTTTTTCACAAAGCCTTGAGGATGATTTACATACACTTCCTCTTGTAATTCTCCATTCAGAAAAGTAGACTTCACATCAAGTTGAAATATTGGCAGCTTCATTGTGCAGCAAGTGCTAGAACAATCCTCACTATTTCAAGCCTTGCCACAGGTGAGAATGTTTCCTCATAGTCAATTCCCTCTTGTTGAGCATAGCCCTTTGCCACAAGCCTTGCCTTGTGCTTCTGTACAGCCCCATCTGTGTTGTATTTGGTCCTAAAGACCCACTTCAAACCAATTGGCTTCTTTCCCAGAGGCAAATCCACTAACTCCCATGTCTCATTCTTTATGATGCAACTCATCCCCTCCTCCTTAGCAGCCTGCCATTTTCTCTCATCCCTAGCACCATCAAAGTTCTCAGGATCTGAGGCAATCAAGGCAAGCCCACATCTCTCATACACATCTGCTAAGGTTCTGAATTTTCTAGGAGGTGATTCATTTGATGAGCCCGAGGAGGGAGATCCTGCATTGCTAGAGGAATTGATTGGTGTTGAAGGAGTTGAAGGAGAGTTTGAGTTCAACTCGTTTATATCATCTGCATCATCTGTATCAATTCCTTCAGAGGAACTCTCAACTATGATGATTTCCTTTCTCACAGTCCCACACTTTTCTTTCATCCAGTCCCATTTAGCTTCCTCATCAAACGCCACATTTCTGCTTATGATGGTTCTTCCTTTCACTGGATCAAACAACTTGTATGCCTTGGATTGATTGGCATACCCAATGAACACACATTTCTCAGCCTTCTCATCTAGCTTTGATCTCACATTGATTAAAGCATAAGCAACACTTCCAAACACTCTCAAGTGTTGTACAAATGGCTTCTTTTCTCTCCATACTTCAAAGGGTGTCTTGTCTAACACAGCTCGTGTAGGAGATATGTTCAACACATACACAGTAGTAGCAACTGCTTCACCCCAAAACTTCTTTGGAACATTTCTAGCCTTTAGCATGCTCCTATCCATCTCAACCACTATCCTATTATTCCTCTCAGCCACTCCATTTTGTTCTGGAGTGTAAGGAGCTGTAAGCTCTCTTCTAATTCCATGTTCATCACAAAAGGAAGCAAATTCATTGGACATAAATTCTCCACCTCTATCTGTCCTTAAGGCCTTTACCATCTTGCCTGACTGTTTTTCAACCAGTGCCTTGAACTTTCTGAAATTATCAAATGCCTATGACTTGCACCTCAAAAAGTATACCCAACTCATTCTGCTAAAATCATCAGTGATAAGAAGAAAGTATCTACTTCCACCCACAGATTCTGTCTGTATAGGCCCACATATATCTGCATGGAGCAACTCCAAGCAATCACTAGCTCTCTGAGCTTCTCTATTTGTGAATGAGCCTTTACTTTGCTTCCCATACAAGCAGCCTTCACACAAGTCAATCTCTCCTATCTTAGGCAATCCCTGCACCATTGTCCTAGTGCTGAGCATCTTCAAACTCTGCAAATTTAGATGCCCATATCTCAGATGCCACAATCTTGTAGCATCATCTTCCTTTGCAGTCATGGCCTTACTTGCATTTGCTGACAAATCACAAGGGAACATCCTATTCTTTGTCATAGGCACCACAATCACAAGATGACTAATTTCTTTCTCCATGATCTTGCATTCATCTTCATCAAAGAGCAAAGAATATCCACTTCCTTGCAACTGTCCTACACTTAGGAAGTTGTGAGCTAAGCTTGGAACATATTGCACATCTGACAAAAATTTCACTCCACCCTGAACACTTCTGATGGTAATTACACCTCTACCTTCACACTAGGGCTGTTATTCGAGTCGAACTAGCCGAGTATTACTTGTTCATATTTAGTTCATTTAGAATATGAACGAGCTCGAGCCGAGCCTAAAATTTGACTCGAGCTTAAAAATGTGCTCATATTCGGCTCATTTAGGAAATGAGCGAGCTCGAGCCGAGCTTTTTTCGATCTTTAGGCAATTCTACTTGCTCATTATACAATAACTTTAAGAAAATTTTAGAAATTTCATAAAATTCGAGCTATTCGAGTTTAATTCGAACAAGCCGAGCTTTGGAACGAGCTTAAAAATGCGCTCATACTCGGCTTGTTTAGAAAATGAACGAGCTCGAGCCGAGTTTTATACGAGCCGAACTCGAGCCGATCACGAGTAGCTTGTCTCACATAACACCCCTACTTCACACTGCAGCACCTTGTTATCACCTAGCCTGACTTTTCCCTTCTTGGATTCATCAAGCTCAGTGAACATACTGCTTGCACTTGAGATGTGATTTGAGCATCCACTGTCAAGATACCAAATATCATTGGTATTCTCAGACACCAGGGTGAACGCCATGAACAACCTATCTCCTTTCTCACTACTCTATGAATAATTTGCATTTTTATGCTAATTTTCTTGTTTTTCCCAACAAAAAGCCTCCTTGTGCCCATATTTTTTTTACAATAGTAGCACTGAATATTGCCTCTATTAGATGTAGTCTCACTTCTCTGACTTCTGCTTGACTCTCTCTAGTGATCCTTTTCTTGATCACCACTATTTCCTCTTCTTGATCCACCTTGTGAGCTTCTACCACAACCTCTACCACCACGGCCTCTAGAGCTACCTCTGTAGCCCCCTCTTCCTTTGTGACCACCTCTGCCTGATGGATTTTCATGCATGGTTTTAGAGGTCTCTTCTTTCACTTGAAAGACCTTTTCATCCTTCTGCTCACTGGTTCTACTTAGCCTCTCTTCATGTGCTTGAAGAGAGCTTGTGAGTTCCTCAAACATGTACACAGACAGGTCTTTTGACTCTTCTATGGCTGCTACCACATGATCAAATTTCTTGGGAAGACTCCTCAACACCTTGCTCACCAGCGTCTGAGTACTCATCTTCTCACCATAAGCTTTCATATGGTTAACAATTCTTGAGACCCGTGACAAGTATACCTGCACAGACTCCTTGTCTTGCATTGACAGTGTCTCAAATTCTCTCCTTAGTGACTGCAGCTTGACTGTAAACACCTTCTTATGCCCCAAATATTCTTGCTTCAATACTTCCCAAGCTTCATGTGATATTGTTGCAGCATCAATCCTTGGAAAGATCTCATCGTCCAAGGCGCTTTGTATCATAAACAAAGCCTTAGAGTCTTTCTTTTTCTTCTCTCTCAGCTATTGATCAGGCTCTTCTGTACCATTGTCCTCAAAACCTTGATCAACCAAATTCTACACTTCTTGAGACTTGAAGAGAGTTGTCATCTTCAAGCTCCAGAAATGATAATTGATCCCCTTAAATATTGGCAATTAAGGATTGCCATTTCCACCATTGCTAGAGTTCTGCATATTTGATCAGAACTTCACTCAATGTGTTTCCCGTGTGTATAAACCTCACAATCACTCAAACCCAGAACTGAAACCCGATTGCAAACCTTAGTTTGCTCTGATACCAATTGTTGCAACTCCAATTGAGGATCAATTGCTTGCTGGTGCACACTCACAAACACCAGAACCCAAACACACACACAAAGCAAAGAGAGAGAGATCAAAATTAACTGCCAATTATAACTCCACACATTCATTCATTTCGAAAACCCCTACAAAAGTACTTACAAAGCTTGATAACTGTCCAAGTAACTGCATTCCACTACCCCACTAACTCGACTAACTAACCCTTACAAGAAACAGACATAAACCAACTAAACTGTACTCGATGTCGACTACAGTTCAGAAACCTTACTCGACCTCGAGTTCTACTAACAGAATCAACACTTAACCTTAGAACATAGTTCACACATTTTACAAATGTGAATTACAATTCAACAAATCTGTCTTCAGTTGATTTTAAGGGGTTCTTTTGGTTTCCAAACTTATTTCTTTCATTAGATGTAGATCACATATATATTACAAAAAAAATGTTAATGCATATATTATATACTATCCTCAATTATGAGTAGAAACAAAATCTAGGGCTGTTGCCCCTTTATTTTATTAATTTACACCCAAAAAGGAACAAGATTTTTGCTGGCCTCTGTTACAATTAATGCAAGTTAAGGGAGAGCTGCACGAAATATATATATAAGGTATTAAACTATAGGAGTATAAGATGATAGGTTCCTCCCCATGTGCTCATATTTTTTATCGTTTACTGTAGGTCCAATCCCACACATATGTATTTAATTATATTACCGAATAAAATCTTCCATAGACTAAGTTCGATATTTGGATTTTCTTCTCCTTAATTTGATTCATCATTAATTAAATTGGTGTCACATATATTTACAGTGGATACCACCATTTTAGCCAATTAATTAACCTGTAGGTCAGTTTGAGTATCAAAACCAACCATAATTACGGAGTATTACCACAAGTATCATGTCAAAGTCAATTGAATGGATTTGGTGTGGTTAAGATGTTGGAGAATAGTAATATACAGGTTCCTATATACATTATATATAGACAATTAGCCCCAACAAATAAGTTCATAGTGGTTCTAAGCTAAAACCACTATAAAATTAAAAGAATAATCCATCAAGCTTAATTCAACATCTTTCATAATTTTAGATATAGGATAGCCCTATATATTCTAACGCCCTGTCATGTTTAACAGCTTAGCAAGTGCTTGATCAATTGGGGTATAAGCCCAAGGCCACAACACGTCTTAAGCCAACGACCTATATATTAATATGAAAATTTTCATATTAAGTGACGGACGCAAAAACATGGGTTCATTTTTACATATAAAATCAAATTTCTGCTATAAACCAAAACAACATCGATCATTTTGTTCTAAAACACATTGTTTTGTTAATTTCAAGGGAACAAACGATCAACAACAAATGACTTCGTTTTGATTCGCTTAATGAGAGAACAAATTCGTTGAAGGATGATTGAACAACAAAAACAATGAATATTATCGAATAATGAAGCGATGAGAAATTATAACTAGCCGTATAGTTAACCGAAATTAAATATAATATAAAAGGAGTTCATATGTGTAAATTATTCTTGGGTAACTTGATATAATACCCTCAAACAGAGGTGATAATTCGGTTGTTTTAGTCGGGCTCGGGTATACCCATTCAGGTTCGGTCATATATCGGGTATACTGTATGTTCGGTCGGGTAGAGTCAGTTTTCGTGTCGGGTAAGTTCGGGTCAAATGGATTTCGAGTTCGGTTGGGTTCGGGTTGGGTCAAGTCGGGTCACATTAAGTTTTATTATAACATGATGAATATTTTTCGTTTATCTTAATTATTGACTATTAAAATTCATTTATTTACTATATTAGGTCGTCTTATATGTAATTCACGTTATTTGAGTATTTAAAAATAAGAAAATTAAAGTAATTATACAAGGAAGAGTCAGGTCTTGTTCGGGTCGGGTCAAGAACAGGTCGGGCCGTGTTTGTCTATGTTCGTGTCCATTCGGGTATCGGGTCAAAATAGGTTGGGCTCGGGATCGGGTTGTGCATGACACTAGATTTTTGGGTTTTGATCGGGTTTGGGTGGCTGAGGTTGGGTTTTCGGGTCGGGTCAGATTTTGCCAGCTCTACCCTCAAATGTTCCCAATTTCTAACTTAAATGTCGAAATGAGTGAGATAATATCTTGTTTTAAAGTTTTTGGGTTGAATTATATATAGAGAAGTTAAGCAAAATATAAATCATCCATCCCTATTTGAAAAACATGGGTTAACTTGAATCAAATCTTTAAACAATCATAACTTTTTGCTCGATTATCAGATTTAAGCTTATAATATAAAAAAAAATATTGATGAGACAAATGCATTTTAGGGTATCCCTTAGAGGCAAGGGGGGTTGTTGGACCCCTTGGACACCCTCCTTGTGGCCACCTTTACGGCTTTACCCATACTTGAACCTAACTAATGCCATACCAAAGTCCGGTGTTAACGTCGAGTACCTTTGAGTTTGGTGCTCGTAAAATCTCATAGGTTTGTTGTTTAGCGTCTTTGCAGATTCGACAGTTGATGAGAAGGTTGTGAAGAACCTCAACGTAATAAACTTTTGAGGATCAATACTACTCGTGAAAAGAGACACCATGGTGTGTGCTAAGTGGAGCGGGTTGATAATATGACATGGGTCACGTTGGATATTTGGTTGTTATGCATAAGGAAGATTTGTTTATGGTATATAGATATTGAATATAGAAGATCTCTCCCCTATGGACAATAGTTTAGAAGAATGGAAAATCAAGCTTAAAAGAAAGAACATTTGTTTTCTTACGCAGAGGATGTGTTGCCTTTAAGAAAGGCAGGCCGCGAGGCTATACAGGACCAGATGAAGAAGGAAAAGGCATGGAAGACGAGGAAAGGAAGACAACGATGAGGAAAATTGACATCGCAATGCCTTGTTGTTCAATGGTGTAATAACACTTGTGCTCTTTGTTGTGTTGTTGACATCATGAATGTAAGTGAAGCTATATTGTCATCATATTACTATTTTTTATTTTAATAATTGCTAGTTTAGCTTTCTATTATTTTCTATTTAATTTACTACTTTGCATTGTTACTTTGCTTATAAATGCATTAAAGAGTTGTATGTATTTTTCGTGGGATCGACCCCTTACTTTACCCTATACTACCTGTTAGTTGGTAAGTGGGTTTGGGTATTTTATTTTGGGATAATTAAACCACGGCACTTAATTGTCCACCATAATATGTGATTGTGTTAGGTTGAAGGACACTTGAATGAGGAAATGAGGAACTTGTGCTGCTATGCAGCTGCAATATTCATCGACACGGAACATCATGGAATTGCACTGATGATATTCGTAGAACTAATGTGCGGCTTGTGATGTTTTTGTAGCTCGTTAACTTGCATCCATTACAAAGTTCCTTTAAGAATATGACAATTTGAATATAAGAATGTAGGAAAACATCTTTGTCCATCATTGAAATGATTTAAATTTTAAGATATACAGTAAATAGTAACAATCATATGAACATCTAAATAAATGGGTTAGTACACCCCGTTGGAGAACTCATGAGTGGGCTGATAAAGCATCGATGGATACATGTATAATATGTCATGTTTTGCACAGTTGCTTGAGCCACATCATTAACCTACGAAGCGACTTGCATGAAATCTTCACGTTCATTCCACAAGTTTGTCTTGTCCTCGTGGACTTGAGCCCAATTGTATTGATGTTTCCCCCTACCATCTTGTGCAATGCCTCACCATAATGACACCCTTTAGGAAGCAATTGCACATCCTCAAATTGTCACATCATTCACTTCGGGTGATGACACTTGATAATGCACATTTTATATGGTCATTGTTTAATAAGCTTATTCATGTTCTTGGTCATTTGGTATTCAAAGTGCGGAATCTACAATTTCTTGTGTTTATTTTTAAGTTATAAGATCCAGCCTCAAAAGGTGGAGAAAGAATGGAGCAAGTGGACAAAGAAGAGATAAGGAACAAGAGCGGAAATGGAGAACATGGAGAAATCCCATCTTTAAGGTTCTGAGAAGTTGGAACTAGCTTCTGAGGTCTTGATGAGAATCGTAGTGCTTGGAAAGAGCTTTCCAACGCATATTCATATACATCAATTGGACAAATGATGACTCCAGAAAGTGCGTTACAAGTTCAGTGTGCCGAAGCTATCAGCATTGTGTTGGGACTTGGGACGGCGCCCGCCGCCTCGTCAGATCCCGGATTTGCGATACGCGGCCCAATCTATGCAATTTTATGGCTTCAAGCAAAGATATGAGGTCTTGATGAGAATCGTAGAGCATGTATGATTTAAGTTCCTAGGCATGATTGAAATCGAACAAATATTTGTCCTAGTGAGATATATTTGGCCTTATAGGGATCACATCTATATTCCCTCTTCTTTTGTTGTATGATTTACTCATCTTATGCAATTACCTCTTAGTATTGACATGATTATCTATTTTTGAGACCTATTATATACATTGTTCATTGCTTATAAGTTGCAAGTGATAGATGCACCTTTTAGCCACATTTTATCAATATCTACCCTACATCATATCTTTGCTTGAAGCCAATTTAAGCCTTCAACCTTTTTCTTTAAAGCTCCACAGAATTCATGTTTCCTAACCTATGATAAGCCTGACCCATCCGGGAACTAGGATTTGAGTTCGTTATGGATGTTATTTTGAGTTGAGAGAGAAAAGCTATGGTTTGTGCTTATATTGAGAGGCTTTGAGAGAGATGTAATGTTATGTGCTTATTTTCCTCATATTGTATGTCATGCATTTTGGCTCAAAGAAAAAAAAATAATCAAAAGCTTGGACCTAGGGAGGATAAAATTCACCAAGGGGCAAAAGTAAGCTAAAATAAAATGAAAATGAAAAAAATGCCGAAAAAAAAGAAAAAAAAGGAAAAATAAAATCGAAAAAAAAAAGTTATGAATAAGAGCCTTGTTATTTCTTGCATATGAGAGTTGGATAAATGTTTGGTTGAAAGTTTGATATTGAGAGTCATCATCTTTTCAGTGTTTTGAGAGTCTTATTTTATTTTGAGGGATGATACTTATGTTATGAGAGTTTATTGTTATGTGTTGGAGTTTTTGTATTGGAATGGTTTGCGAAGTGTGGAGGTTGGGGTGTTGTTCTGGTTGTTTGCTAACCCTTTTTCCCGGATTTTTAGCACCACAAGCCTATATAATACTTATGTTATGAGAGCATGAGTGAAACACATTTATCCCTGTCAGGTTGGATGAATAGGCATGCGGGTTACTTGGTCATTTATATACACTACTACATTAAGAGGCTATTGTGGCGCCCAAAAACCGCCACATAAAGCCCCAAATCCGCCCCTTAAAGTCTAAGGTAGCGGTTTTTTAATCGCTACATCAGCTCGCGCTACCTTAGCTCTAATGTGGCGGTTTTTTAAAGCAAATGTAGCGGAATATAGCCAATGTAATTAACCGCCACATTAGACTAAAAAACCGCTACCAAATGAGCTAATGTAGCGGTTTTCTACAAAATGTTGAATTTTTATAGGTGGCGGTTTAAAGGGCTTTTGTGGCGGTTTTGGTTCATTAGTGGCGGTTTTTAAGAGCTTTGGTGGCGGTTTTGGGAATCATATGTGGCAGCTTTTAAGAGCTTTGGTGGCGGTTTTGCTAGTCAGTAGTTTTCAAGAGCTTTAGTGGCGGTTTTTGGAGACATTGTGGTAATTTTCAAAGACATATGTGGCGGTTTTGAGAATTATAAACTATCCTTTTTTGCCATAGCTGGCGGTTTATTTGAGAATCACAAATGTCATTGCCCACTGCCCAGTTTGTAATATGTAGTTTATTTAATTTATTCATTATGACCAATCAATATGTGTTATTATCCCAAAATTACGTAAATATTAATACTTACATTCTTAAATAAATACAAAAGGTATTCATCCTTACAAAGTTTACCATCAACCATAAGATTTCATACAAAATTTACACTTGAATTGGCTAGATGTAAGTACTTGAAGCAGATCAAGAGCTGCCAAGTTCACTTAAGGCACAAAATAAACAGTTGGGCAAGTACTTGAAGCTATGCCAATCACCTAAAGCACAAACCAATTTGAAGCTAGGAGAAGAGCTGCCAAGTTCACCTAAAGCACAAAATAAACAGTTGGGCAAGTACTTGAAGCTATGCCAATCACCTAAAGCACAAACCAATCCTTTATTTATCTAACCAAATGGAGCCAAGTGCTTAAAGCACAAACTAGCTATATCTAGACAACTATATATTATATGTACTTACCCATGCCATATATGCAAACACCGTGCCGTTTTTGCAAATAACAAAATAGGTCGATCATATTCTTCAAAAGGGACTAAATGCACACTTGACCTTGATTGGTTGACCAAAATGCATTATCGATCTTCATTCCTGTCAAGAAAAAAATAAGTATATATATTATATTCAATTGACCAAAGAGCTAGAAGATTGTCTACTAATAATACACATACATAATTTTCATTTTCGGATAAAAATATAGCCACTTTTTCTGGATAATATAAGAACATGGATAAATCGAGATCCACTCCATTGGGATAGGTCGGTCGATTAGGTCAAGTTGTTGCTGCTACAAAGACCTTAAGCTAGATGAATGCAATAGTTGTTTATTGTTAGTCATAAGATGGAGTTAACTTGTTTTCTACTGATGTAACCACCCAGAAATTTTCGTACATGTTCAAGGAAGCAAGTGTACACAGTCCAGCAGAGAGCAACAAAAAAAAATTGAGTTGCATCAGAACAGATGCAATAAAACCATATCAAAACATAATGTGAGGATTCTACATTTTTCCTCTTTTCTAAAGTCATCTCTCGCAAGAATAGACATAATAAGTTTGGAAATAGATGACTACTTAAAATTAGGAAACATTTTCCTCTTTTCTACATTTTACTCTCTCTGATTACTCACCAAGTGAGTAATCAGAGAGAGTAAAATAATTAATTTGAACAGAAAAATTAGGAAACAGAGTGAAGGAAACAAACCATAAATGTTGAGAAGCATATTGATCATATCGTAGGGAAGAAAGATAGGATTGATTGCTGATGGTTGGTGTAAAACTGAAAATCGAACCTCTTCCTATTCACAAACAAGAGACCAATGTGAGTAAGGACATTGTGTGAATCTAAACAACTAGAATCTGTTTAAATGGAACCACCTTAAAGATATCAAGTGTATACACAGTCCAATAGAGAGCAACATAAAAAAATTGAGTTGCATCATAATGGATGCAATAAAAACAATATCAACATATACAACAAGTAAGAAAATAAATGAGTACTTAAACAAGAATTTCAAGACATAATGCAACTAAGTTTATTGATTCTGAGAGACTTTCTAGTTCTGTGATCTTTTTATCAACTTCAGAAACCTCTTTGTTAATTTTCTTCTTCTTCTCTATGTTTTCCCCTATGGACACAACACCATGTTCCATGGCACTGGAGGCCACGCAGCCCACATAAAAACCAGTTGCATCATATCGATGGGTTTTTTAGGGTTAGATAGTATCATCTTGGACAAGTCCATTTGCTAGAAGAATTCGCATCATACTTATTCTAGTTATTAAATCACTAAACATAGATTGGGAGGCAATTAAGATGAAACAGATGTATGAAAAAATATTATTAATCACTTCCTTAATCATAGTAGCTGTTGTTAGAGCAATTGCGTTCCTATCTGAAACAATCCTAAAAGTAAGCTCAGTGATAAACAATTTAATAAATTTAAGTTCATACATCCTAAAGTAAGCACAATGTCATTCACCTTGTGAGAAACTCAAAATTGAAGAAGCACATGTACACAGGCTAGGAAAAAATAAAGAGCAAGGAGCAAAATGCCCCGAGGGTACTGATCAAAGTTCATAACCATTCATATGAATGGCAGTCTTGAATTTCTTAGTGACAGCTAAAGCAAGAAGCAAGCCAAAACTTGTGGTGACTTGCTTTTAAATTTTCTGTTACTTCATCTCCTTCCTTTTAGATTTTCTGTTACTTCATCTGCTTTTCCTCTCTCCCTTTTTTTTTTAATTAAACTATCATTGCTGATTTCCTAAGATTTTTCATTCTTGAACATATATTTTTCTAATTTTAGTGATTTGTTGGTGTGTAAAGTGTGACAAGAGGTATATAGCTTCAGGTTTTTCCTTCTTGAACAAACCGCTTCTGAGTCTTTGTGAATGTATTAATTACTCTCTTATTAGTTGATATAAACTGCTTCAGAAAGTATATTTTTACTTCAATGTACACCTAAACATCTCTTATTAGTTGTTATAAACTGCTTCAGAAAGTATATTTTTACACTAAAGGTTTTTCTTTTTTCTTTTTTGGTTTGCCAAAAACTTCATGATACATTGATACCACATAAAACAATTATACCACCAAATGGAAATATCAGTAGAAATTTCATACAAACTTCTGACTAACCTTTCTCCGAGAGCCTGGTATTTGAAGTTTGCCCTTTATATGGAATCCATGACTGCAAATACAGGGAGCACAGAGAACAAATAAGCACAGTTTCCATAATCCCACATGATTAGATTGCTTATACAAGTAGAGAAAACCTCCGCCATATCCTTGCCAGCAGCAGGACCTCCCCCTGCTTACCCAACTTCAATTTTTCTCTGATCCTCTCATACAGGTACTGTGTGGGATGAAGCGAAACATTTTCCTTCACATAAAGCACATCCGCATCTTCAGGTTCGCTTCTTGTACAATGACACAAATATCAGATCAACGAAAGAGTAAGGATTGGTCATGATTAGAAAAAAACAATATGATACTCATCTAAATAAAGGATGAAACGAAAAATCGATGACCTCCAAGGCTGCAAGTAATATGAACATATTAATGAAAAATTGAATAAGTAACATAAGTAAAAATCCGAAGCAACCACACAAAGCAATAATGAAAAAAGAGGGCAACAAGATGAAGGGTCAGAAGGACTCGGCAAGGAAGATGAAGATCCATTGGCAGTGCGAGAGGGATTTTAAAAAAAATAGCTTGTACACTAGACAGTTCCAAGTTATGATAGAGCTTGAATTCTATGTGATAATCTCAAAGCTTGGTTATGAATTCCATGTTAATTATGATAGAGCTTGATAAAAAAAAAACAGATTGTACATAGCTATTCCTAGAAAATAAGTAATCTCTCAAACACTTGAGTAAATAAGTAATATCATAGCTATTCCTAGAAAATTCAGCCAGCTATACACCAATAATCCAACAAGTAATGTCAAGATTCAAACAACACATTCTAGCAAGGTTAGACTTGGAAATTCGTGTCTTAATATGCATAAGATAAATGGCCATAATGTCAAGGTTCATATCATAAAGTTTATCTATAAATGACCATTTTGCCACAGATAATGTGTTTTAGTATAAAACTTGACCCATAAATGACCACCTCTCTAAGCCATTAGTAACCATGATTTTTAAAGATTATGTTGTTTCCATGCTCTTAATCACTGTTTATTTTGTTGGTGGTCATTGCTGTCTTCAATTTTAAAACTAAAACTACTCATTTTATTCACAAAAGTAAATATAAACAAGCCTAAACATATCACCACCCTAGCTTCATATATCACTGTAATGATTTCATGATTTGGGATGTTAAGCCATTGAATAGATTATAAATGGGAATACAAGAAACTCATAAAAACCTCATAAACCTCATTGTTGTCTTCTTCTCTCTATCTTATTCTTCTCTTCTATTCCCTAATTCTAAGTTCCATGGCCTAATCTCAATGAAGGTCATGACAATCACCCAAACCTCATAAAACCCTTTTGCTCACCAACTATTAAATCGGACCTTAAAATAAATTGAAAAAAAAACAACGGATCGAGAGAAAGACAAGGACCATAGAAATGTCGAAGCACCAGAAGAAATGAAATTGAAGGTCGAATTGGCACCTAATTGGGTCGAAGGTCGAACTAGTTTGCAATCTCATCACTCGTAGCGAAGGGTGGTCGTAGATCTGCGCTTGGTCGGCTTCGTACTCTCCGTCGACGACCTGCACCAAAAGGGAATCAGGCCCCATGAGTGATTTTGGCACCGAATTGAGTGAAATCGAAGGTCGAATAGGGGATGGAAACTGATATCGGGGCTCCTCGGGTGAAATCTAGGGTTAATTCGAAAAGGGCGAAACCGGAGATAGTCGAGAGGGGATTTTGGTGAGGCAAAACTGGCATGGGGCTTGATGAAGCGGTGGAGTGGGGGAATGTTACTTTTCGATAATAATAAATTGTATAATTAAAAAATTTCACAAACATGAAGCGCGGAAATCTCCCGCCCAGATAACCGCTACCTATTATCTATTCATACCGCCACATTTTTTTTTATTTTTCAGCTTTTATAAAACCGCTACATTAAATATAGCTAACTGCCACCTTAGCTTTCAAAACGGAAAATGAATTTGAATCACGAAAATCCGCCACATAAACCGCCACATAAACTTAACCACTACATCAAACCGCTACATTAGTTCGTTAATATAGTAGTGATATATGCTATGATGTTTGTCTACCTTGTTCATGTTTGCTCACATTTGAGATGTTGTTTTTGATGAGGCGAATGCATGGTGAATATGTTTGTGGGATGTTTGGTTATTGCTATGTATTTTATTGCTTGAGGACAAGCAAAGGCTTAAGTGTGGGGGAGGTTGAGTTATGACAATTCGTTTATTACAATTTGTTTGTTTCTTTCATGTTTAAACTGCACTTTTTATGCTATATAAATTTTTTTGTTTAGACATGAAGAAGTCTCCATCTTTATGCTATAATCTAGTTTGCTAGAGGACTAGCGAAGCTTATGTGTGGGGGAGTTTGATAATGCACATTTTATATGGTCATTGTAGGTAGGTCTTAGGTGCATTAGGTAGTCTTATTGCGTGTTTAATAAGCTTATTCATATTCTTGGTCATTTGGTATTCGAAGTGCGAAATCTACGATTTCTATTGTTTATTTGTAGATTATAAGATCCGGCCTCAAAAGGTGGAGAAAGAATGGAGCAAGTGGACAAAGAAGAGGTAAGGAACAAGAGCGGAAATGGAGAACATGGAAAAATCCCATCTTTAAGGTTCTGAAAAGTTGGAATTAGCTTCTGAGGTCTTCATGAGAATCGTATTGCTTGGAAAGAGCTTTCCAACGCATATTCATATGCGTCAATTGGACAAAGAATGACTCCACAAAGTGCATTACAAGTTCAGTTTGCCAAAACTGTCAGCACTGTTGGGACGGCGCCCGTCGCCATTTCCACGACGCCCGCCGCCTCGTCAGATCCCGGATTTGCGATACGCGGCCCAATCTATCTTTATGAGAACTCTTATCTATCTTTCCTAGGGTTTTGGCCGATGCCTTTGAGCCCTATATTATACATATTTCAAGCATTCATTCAACCAACTAACTCAACTAATAAGTTCTATGCCCCATAAACTCATTACAATGAGAGGATTTAAGTTTAGGGATTCAAGGTTTGTTATGCTTGCCTAGAATTCTTGTGGTTTTGCTATGATTCAAGACTTGGTTGATTGATTGTGAGACTTGATTTCTATATTATTCATGAGTTTATTTATCATCTTGTTCTTCATTGTTTATATTTGTGATTCTTTCTATGACCGCGCATCTAGTTAGAGTTCACATCTATGCTATGAATCCGTTGTTGGTTTCTCGATAGCAAACGAAGTCATTGATTTAGTGATATTTCTACGCATTTGTAGTGGATGATAACTAGGGGTGTTATCTGAGCCGAACAGCTTGAGTTCGGCTCGGGATCGGCTCGAAAAAGCTCGAGCTCGGCTCGTTCGTATAGGGTAAAGAAGCTGAGCTTGAACATACTTTTGGGCTCGAACCGAGCCCGAGCCGAGCTTGAGCCGAGCCCGAGCCGAGCTCCGAAGCTCGATGCCTGAATTTACAGAAATGCCCCTAGGGTTATGAGAGGAGGGATTTTAGGGTTTGGTGGCATAGTGCGTGCGGCCGTCTCTCGCAGTCTCACTCACTTTCTCTGTTTCTCAGTTTCTCCTCCTCGGCGGTATCTCTTCTTCCTCGGCGCCCCAGTCGGCGGTATCTCGTCTTCATTCCGAGCTCGACTCAGGCGGCGGCGGCGCGGCGACGGTGAACAGGTTGTCCTCTTCTTCTACTGTCTTCTTCTTCTACTGTCTTCACTCTTCTTCTACTGTCCTCGCAAGTCGCAATATGTATGTTTCTTATTCTACTGTCTTCTTCGACGGTGAACAGGTCACTCGTCTTCATTCCGAGCTCGACTCAGGCGGCGGCGGCGCGGCGACGGTGAACAGGTTGTCCTCTTCTTCTACTGTCTTCTTCTTCTACTGTCTTCACTCTTCTTCTACTGTCCTCGCAAGTCGCAATATGTATGTTTCTTATTCTACTGTCTTCTTCGACGGTGAACAGGTCATTCCTCTCGTTACTTTGATTCTTCCTTGCAATATGTATGTTCTACTGTCTTCATTCCTCTTAATTACTTTGATTCGTCCTCTTCTTCTACTGTTTTCTGAATTTGTTATGATTCGTCCTCTTCTTCTACTGTATTTGTTAAGATTCGTCCTCTTCTTCTACTGTATTTGTTAAGATTTGTCCTCTTCTTCGACTGTATTTGTGAATCTACTTATACTCCAACTGATTGAATGTGAATCTTGTGTTAATTTGTTAATTGTTTAACTTTGATTAATCTCTCTTATTTATTAGACTATGTCGGCTCCACAACCGAGTGACTCCGTCAACAACTTAGGAGCTTCTGCCACTCAGGCTACACAACCCAGTGGTGAAGAGCAAACGGCTGAGACAGTAGCTCCTTCTGCTAGTGAAGCGCAAACTACGGGTACGGTTGACATTGAGGCCGAGAAAAAGAAAAAAAGGAAAGTTTCTGCTATTTGGAACGATGTTACCGAAGTTGAGGTAGATGGTGTAGCTTATGTGAAATGCAACCATTGTGATCAGAAAATGACAAAAACCAAGGGAGGGCCAACAACTATCTACAAAAGGCACATTGACCTTTGTGTGATTCGGAAAAGTAAGCTTTCGGGAAAAGGAAAAGGTGCCGGTGGAATGCAACAACTCCTTAGTTTTGATTCTAGTGGAAGTGGTTCACTTGTTCCTTACAAGTATGATAAGGAGGCAATTTTGAACATGATGGCGAAGATGATTATGGTGCATGAATACCCGTTCATGATGGTTGAGCATGAGTTGTTTAGGGCTTATAGTCAAATGCTTAACCCGAAGTTTGAGCCGATTGGTCGCCTTGCTATTAGAGATCGTGCAATGAAGTTATATAGGGAAGAGAAGGAAACAATGAAGGTGATGTTTACACAAGTTGGAAGGGTTAGCTTAACATCGGACTTGTGGACATCTAACCAAACGAAAGGATACATGTGCATCACCAGGCATTTTGTAGATTCAGATTGGAAGTTGCAAAATCGCATTTTGAATTTTTGTTTGTTGCCTCCACCGCACACGGGTATTGCTATTGTGGACAAGATGTTTGAGTGTTTGTCTGAATGGGGATTAGAAAAAAAGATCTCTACCATCACATTAGACAATGCTACTTCAAATGATGCCACCACCACATCTTTGCAAGAACAATTTGAGGCAAGAGATGCATTGATCTTTGGAAGGAAGATCTTCCGTGTTAGGTGTTGTGCGCATATCTTGAATTTATTGGTCCAAGATGGATTGATTCCTTTGAAGAGCGTTATTCAAAATGTCCGTGAGAGTGTGAAGTTCATACTTTTGAGTCCCTCACGCCTTCACAAATGGAATGAGCTTGTCAAGAGTCTAGGATTGCCCACAAACAACAAGTTAATTCTTGATGTTTCTACTCGGTGGAACTCAACCTATCATATGTTGGAAAGAGCTCTAATATTCAAGGATGCTTTTCCTAGGTACTGATTTTTTGATTTAGCTACTGTTTTTTATTTGTTTAGCTACTGATTTTTATTTGTTGATATAGCTACTGATTTTTTGATATATTTAGCTACTGATTTTTTGATTTAGTTAATTCTTGATATAGCTACTGATTTTTTGATATATTTAGCTACTGATTTTTATTTGTTTAGCTACTGATTTTTTTATTTAGTTAATTCTTGATATAGCTACTGATTTCTTGATATATTTAACTACTGATTTTTATTTGTTTAGCTACTGATTTTTTGATTTAGTTGTTTCTTGAATTACATGTCTAATATATGAATTCTTGATATAGTTGTTTCTTACAACTGATTTTTTGATTTATTTAGCTACTGATTTTTTTACATTTTTGATATGTCTACTAATTTTTTGATATAGCTACTGATTTTTATTTGTCTACTGATTTCTTGAATTTAGGTATGCAAGTAGAGAGCCTTCTTACAAAACCGTTCCATCCGAAGAAGAGTGGGAAAGAGCTCGTGATGTGTGCAAGTTTTTGAAGACTTTTGATAAGGTAACTAATGTCTTCTTTGGGCGAGATTACACAACTGCCAATCTTTATTTCCCCGAGGTTTGTGAGATTAGGAAGGTCTTGGATGAGATGGCCAATGACCCAAGGGAATTCATGAAACTTATGGTTCAAAGCATGAAACTAAAGTTTGACAAGTATTGGAAGGAGTCCTCTCTTTTGATGATAGTTGCATGTGTGTTAGATCCTCGAAGCAAGATTCAGGCGATTAGGTACATTTTTAGAACCCTATATCCACCGGAAGAGGTTGAAAATAGGATATTTGACATTAAGGATGAAATGCAAATTTTGTATGACAACTACGCATCCAAGGAGGATGGTTCTTTTAGATACAATATGCAGACTAGCTCGGGTGGTGGGAGTGAAAAACGTTCCAATGACTGGAGGTTGGGCTTCGAATCTTGGGTAAAAGTAAGTGATTCAGAAAAGCCAAGTAGAAAGGAGCTTGATGTTTATCTTGAAGAAGCTGTGTTGACCGGGGAAGACGACGACTTTGATGTCTTGGGATGGTGGAGGTTAAACATATCGATGTTCCCTATCTTATGTAGGATGGCTCGAGATATTCTTTCTATTCCGATAACCACTATACCTTCTGAGTCAGCGTTCAGTGCCGGCCGTTGAGTTATTGAGGATGATCGTTGTTCATTGGGTGATGACACGGTTGAAGGACTTCTTTGTGCATCAAATTGGTTCCGAGTTGAGTACAAAGATTTGATCAAAGATATGGACCCTATGGTCATTGATTGATGTAAGTATATTAATATACTATCTTCAATGTTTGTATACATTTTAATTTTATACCACAACCTCATTTGAACTCATTTTATATTTCTATCTAGGTTATGGAGGAAGCAAGGCAAGAAGCAATTCAACTACGAGAAGCTTCGACTTTTATTTTTCTATTTGTAGTGTACTTGCGGTTAGCTTATTTCGAAGTTGTTGTGGACCTTGAGACATTGAACTTGGGTTTGTATTAAGTATTTGGTCATGAACTATTGAACTTATGTTGTATTCGGAGCCAAGCTTGAGACATTGAACCTCATTTGAACTCGTTTTTATGCTTGCACAGCTACTGTATACACTTGCAATTTCATTTAAGCTCAGCTCTGAACGAGCTTGAACGAGCCGAACGAGCCCATACCATGAGCTCGAACGAGCCTGAGCTCGTTCGTTCGGCTTGACCGAGCCTTGACAAGCCGAGCTCGAACTTACCCTTGGGCTCCCGAGCCGAGCTTGAACACAAACAAAAGCTCGAATAGATTTTAGGCTCGGCTCGGGCTCGGCTCGTATACCATTCGAGCCAAGCTTGAACAAGTGAAGCTCGGCTCGTTCGGCTCGTATATCACCCCTAATGATAACAATTGATCTATGTTGTGTAGATTCGATTAGGGATGAGTTCGGTATGTGCCTATCTATCTTAATTGCATTGAATCAATGTGCCAATTGGTCTAAGTACTTGAATTCTTAATGCTATTCTTTAGTGATATTGAATAAGGTGATTGTATCTCTGCAGATCCTTCAACTTTAGGCAAGTCGACCTAGGCTTGGGAATAATATTGCAATCATCTCAAGGATCAATAAATCAACAAATGTTGCGAATTGTAGGCAAACCACACTCTTCTCTTTGTTCCTATCCACATCTTTGTCTTAGTTTATTTGTGTTGTCTTTCCTTATTCGTGTTCCTAGTCCTTTGTTAGTGTCATAATTGATAAACACATATTGCATTAAAACACTTGTTTCTCCGTGGGTTCGACCCCTTACTTATCTGATATACTAGGTTGCTAGTTTAGTTTATTAGTTTGGGTTATTTCTTTGGCGAGGTGAAATCTAACGACGTTTCCCTTCCATCACCACTCTACTCTCTCAAAGCTTGTGAGAGGGGATATTGTTCTCCATATGTCACCACCATGCGGAAAAATGGGGGAAAGACAACCTAACACATCACTAGTATATGTCTCCCACACAAATTGGAACGGAAATTAGGCAATTTAGGTGAAGATGCCAAGATGGTATTGCTTACATGTGTTTAATTTGTGAGAGATATGTCTAACCTAACCCTCTCATTGTCAGTCCAATGAATCTCAATTGTACTTTAGAGCCTTGGGTGTTGTTCCACATGAATACAAATAGTGTAACCATCTCATCGCAAGAGAATCTTCCCATTCTTCAAAATGTACGCCAAACATATATCAGAGGTTGGGAGCCTTGACCTTTCTTCTTGATAAGAGTTATTTGGTCGCCTTACCCTTATCAGAGATGTATGAACTCTAACAAGAGTAGCGTGGTAAGTAAGAGTTAATTGCACAGAGACCTGTGTAATTGTGTGGTTAAGTGTGCACTAATATTGTTAGAGATGTGAATGAGACCAAAGTGTCCCACATCGGAAAGTTGAACATATCAAGCCTAGTATATGAGTCGGTGTGCTACTCCTTCTATTGCCAATTGGTTTTAGAATGGAACCTCACTCGGCTTGTGTTCTAGGCTATCAGCGCATGTGCGCCCGTGCACACGACCCCCAGTCATCGGTCCGAGTCGGACTTTGATATGGTATCAGAGCGGTTAGCCTAACGGCCCGTGTCGATCCTGTTCTGGGTTATCCAGTTGTCCAAGTCTCAACTAGATGGTCATTCCTAGTTGGACTTGCGGGGGCGTGTTAGAGATGTGAATGAGACCAAAGTGTCCCACATCGGAAAGTTGAACATATCAAGCCTACACTAGTAGAAAAATGACCTTTGGCCACACTTAATTTACCACGGTTCCGTGTTTTCGTGTGGTAAATTATCAAGGTTTACGCGTTTACCACGGTTCCAAGGAGAACCGAAGTAAATTATCATTAAATTTACCACGGTTCCGTTTAATGTCGGGGTAAATCTTCAAAGTCAACAACTTTACCACGGTTCCTCGGAGAACCGAAGTAAACTAGCATCATATTTACCACGATTCTTTTTCTTATCGTGGTAAATTCCAAGATTAATCAATAAAGCCCTTAACCGACCCTTCTCCCGCTCCTAGACCCCTTCTCCATCGCTCGCCTCCCCATCTCCTCCGAGCTCTCTCCATGACTCTTCCTCTCTTCCTCCGGCAGTTCCTCCTCCTCTCCTTCTTTGTTGCCCCTGTCGCCGATTGTGGTGCGCTCATGCGCCATCGAGTCTCCTCGCCGTTAATCAACCACCGCAGCTCCATATATCGCCATCGCCCTTGTTCTTGATATCTTCCCCCGACTTCTCTCTATCGCCATCGGCCTCTCTCCATCGCCATCGACCTTCGATTCCGCTTGTTTCAGAGCTCGCCTTGATTGCGCCTGAATGCGTCTCCACTCGACGTGGGCGCCTCTGTGTGCTGCTGGTCCGCGCTCGAGAATAGGGACTCTCTTTCTCATATCTCTGGTGTTCTCTCCAACTTTATTTTTAGGTAACCTCAAACATCTTTCTCTTCAATTTAGGAACTTGATAGTGTTTGGCTAGGGTTTTATTTGGGGAAATAGGGATCGGAATTGGGAAGAGCTAGAGCGGGATTAGGGTTTGATTTTACGAAAATGGGAAAGTCTATTTTTTTGGTTGAATTTATTGATTAGATCGTCTAAACTACTTAGCCTAGCTATGTGTTTCTCTCTTCTTCATTTTTGGTCAAAATCTGATCGTTGAACAATTTGTGAGACATAGTTGATGAACAAATCTGTGAAACCTGATATCAAGTGAATTGAACAAACTGCAAAGCCTTTGGTTTACTTATTGTTCAATTCACTTGCGTTGATGGATTTTTTTTAATGATTCATATAATCTACTTTTGAAGCTGTGACTTTTTAATGATTCATATAATCTACATTTGAAGCTGATATCATGTTAGTTCATTTGTTTTTTTTAATGATGCAAAAAAAAACAAATGAAATCACATCTCACTTTCCTCCTTCCAATTCTGCTTCCATACAATAATTAAAGGAAACAGGGCGTATTTCTGGGTGAAATTCTATCAATTTCAGGTTGTATAATAGTGCTACTAAGATCTAACACTTGCTTTGTCCTTCTCACATTTCTCTTTCTTCCTCCTAATTACTTTCATATCATAAAACATAAAAGCATTGACAACAAGAAAGATTTGATATTCATTTTGCAATCAGATCTCAGTTGCTGCTAACAAATTCCTCTAGGTGTCTACTTTTTGTAACTTGCCAGGATTAACAAGATTATTAATCAGTTCTCAGCTGCTGCTACTGCGTGAAGATCTCAGTTGTGCAACTGCTGTAATGCCTAGAGGAACTTACAGCTGCTAAAAAAATTTACCATTATCTTAGCTGCTGTAATGAATTCCAGCAACTTTTAATTTAAATTAAAAAACTTGTATCTTTTATTGTAGTTTTTTTTTGGCCTTTTGCCCTCTTCCTTTGATCTTACTTCACTTTCTTTTAGCATTGGCGGGTAACTAACTTAGATTAAGGGTGAGTTAAGCCTTAAAAGCCTTTATGGCTAAAAAAATCAGCAGCTTGAGTTCACCAACACTAACTTGATATTCATTCTCACCTGATGTAGGCATGGCAAGCTGTGTATGAGTTTACATGAGTGAAAGAAAGAAATCTGAGTGACTCGGGTATTTTCCATTGCTATTCATTCTCACCTAATGTATTCATGCATTCTTGGTTATAGGTACTTTGCTTTTTCTTTCTGTTGCTGCCTTTTTTTTTTGTCTCACACATGTATTATTAGATTTGGAGATGCTTCCTTGCCTCAAATCACTCTTTGCAGTTGGAGGACAAGACGACAACAAATTATTGAGTTTCTCTAGTGGTAGCTTTCCGCAGGTGACTGAACTTATATTCAGAGGGCAAATGAAATGGGAGGAATGGGAGGTCGGGAAAGGAGCACTTGCTAATCTCCAAAGCTTGGAGTTAGGTGCTCAAATTTGTTGATTAGGTCATGTAGACTACTTAGCCTAGCTACTGTGTTTCTTTTATTATTATTTGCGCTTCCTTCAAAATCTGATCGTTGAACAATTTGTCAGCTCCCTTCTGGATGTATTGCTTCTGAAGAAAGACATAAAGTACAGGTAGGCCTCTCAACAGAATAGTACTATAATTTTCTGCTTCTAAGATGAGGGGCATTGTGAATACGGATACTCCTTTATGGTATCTGGTTGTGTCTCTTTTATTTGTGTAGCACAAAGTGTCTTGAGAGCTATGTCAAGTATGTTGGGTTTGGATCGCTTGAGATTTAAAGTGTCTTTTATTGGGTTTGAGTGACCTACTAATCAAACTTTGTTTTATTAATATATATAGAATTTGAGTGTTTTACATAGGTCATAGCTATTTATTTATCCAGGCATCCTTGTAAAGTGTCATTGTATACTCCCCATTATTGAGATTCCTATAGATTTGTGGTGATGAGCAAAAAAATTGATAAATGTCCTTGATTTTTTTTCGATTCACAGGTTGGAAAGGGCTTTTCTGCCCATGTGTTCTGTTTGGTGAGAATATTGAAAGGCTGAGAGATGACAACCCATGGACTACACTCATTTGCCATGCTATTTGTATTGAAGGTGGCATGGCCACATCAATCTTTTATGGTGTGGATCCAAGTACATCATGTTTGATCTGTGAGAGCCTGTTCTTTGCCTGGTGGATGTGTGGAATTTACACCGGTCTTGCACGTCAAAACTTACAGAAAAAATATCATGTTAAGGTTAGTTCTTTTACAGGAATATCATTATAAAGAAATTCATTATCTTTTGCCTCAATATTATATTTTTTCTGTTTATATATATTAGTTTTTTACAAATAAGGATACTATTGGAGTATTGTTGTTATACACATAGCTTAAGGAAAAAAATAGATAGAAATATTTTCTGCTCCTGCAAAACAGGGACTGGCTGAAATTAGATCTTCTTCTATAACTTAAGCTAGCTCTTTCAATTTAACCAGAAAACAAGGCTTTTATCAGATTTGCTTATCTTAGACTAACGTTTGTCAATGATGACAACTTGTTCCTCTGAAAGGCTCTAAATAGTCTACATGGAGATATGTTAGTTTCCTAGAAGTAGAAAATTTTGAAGTTCAAAACTGCTGCAACACTAGAAGCCAATAGAATTATACATTAAACAAACTTTTTAGTAAGTGGGATTAGTGTGGTTTGATAAGTATGTTGCTTGATCCTATGATTAACCAAGAGAAAAACGATTTATAAGAATATCCTGCATATCTTATACAGTTTCGCTGAGAAATGCGAGAGTCTCTTTTACAACTGGCTTTTGTGTTTTATTTTCCTCTGGATATAACTCTCAAGGTATATATGAAATGCTCAAGTAGGTAGCGTGTAAGAATCCTGGAAATGAGACGAATCTGGTGTTGATACACTGCCTCTGTATCAATCAAAAGTTCACAACTTGCTCTAGTGCTATGTTAATTTTATACTTCTGCAGGTTTTGGTTCACTACAAGGGAGAAACTCCGATCAGATTCCTCTGTATATAACTTCGCTGATGGACTCATATTCAGCAAGCGCGAGAGGCTTTATGTGTAGTTAATGTTTCAAGTTACTTGCTGGATAAGGGGTGTTAAGCATCATCATAGCCATCACCGATGAAGATTAGGAAATGCCATGAAAGAGTTATCTTGCCCAAGTGGCTCCCTGAGTTGGCTACTTTGCTTATCGTTAGAGGACCATTTTTTAGGTTTGGCTTTTGCCCAAGTTCAAGATTGCTCGATGGAGAGTATTCATGAATAAGAGGTACCATAGATGCGAAATGGCTGCAGGTACATGTTTGTAGTATTTTTGGTTTTTTATCATAAGATGTTTGCAGTATAAATGGCTTTAGATTAACAAGTATGTCACTTGCTTTTGCTTGACAGGATCTGTAAATAGCTACTGTATTATTTTTTTAACATTGAAAAATACAATGAAGGGTCAAGATAAAGCATGCAATCCACGCATATTTGGAGCACCATCATGTTGATGCCCCATACCGAAAGAAATGTCACAAAGAAGGTAAAATTCTACCATGGATTCCATAAAAAAAATTGTGAACATTATACCAATTAAATTTTGTTAATATATTTTAGTATGACAGTACTGATATAGGCAATGTAATTTTGTGGTATGACAGTCTTGTATTGTGTTTGTTTCTACCAAAACAAACACAACAACCATGCATGGTACGAAGATCAGAGAGAGAGCGCTCAAAGTTTAACTATAATATTGCTCATCTCTTTGAGCTCTCTCTCTCTGATCTCCATACCATGCATGGTTGTTGTGTTTGTTTTGGCTACTTATTCAATGAGAGATGAAAGTCATGAAACTGATATTGCTCATCTCTTTCAAATTTCCACAGCATTATAACATTTGAGTTATAAGTGTTTTCTGCCTTGTTTTTTTTTTCTATATAGTGTTGTATGTTCTTCTTCATGCAATTATCTTATTTATTTGTTAGTTTCCTTTTTAAGGTAGAAAATTATAATATTGTATTATTTAAGCCTATTAGCTCAAATGGTAGAGCGATGTGTTTATGCACAAAGATGTGGGTTCAAATCCCGCATAGGCTACTATAATAATGAAGTAACAGTTACCACAATACATATTTACTTCGGTTGAAAACATAATTACCACGGTTCAAAACGTTTACCACGCGACCTATTTACCACGGTTCTCACATTTACCACGGTTCCACAAGCCTAGCACTACGAACAAATTTACCACGGGTGTGTTGTTTTACCACGGTTCAACATATTTACCACGCGACATATTTACCACGGTTCTCATATTTACCACGGTTCCAAAAGCCTACCACTTCGACCAAATTTACCACGGGTGGCTGTTTTACCACGGTTATGCTCACGTGGTAAACAGATTTACTATAGCCACTTTTACCTCGGTTTAGAACCGTGGTAAAGCTTGCACACGGAACCGAGGTAAAACCGGCTTTCTCTACTAGTGCTAGTATATGAGTCGGTGTGCTACTCCTTCTATTGCCAATTGGTTTTAGAATGGAACCTCACTCGGCTTGTGTGCTAGGCTATCAGCGCATGTGCGCCCGTGCACACGACCCCCAGTCATCGGTCCGAGTCGGACTTTGATAAATATGATGGAAATATAGAGAAAGAGGGTTTTAGAGTATAAATATTAAATGTAAAAGAGAAAAAGAATGCAATGATTATAAGTTGTAATTATATGGGTGAAATACATTCGATTAATTAATGTCCACTTTTAACATCTAATCCCGATCATTGAAATTCCTTAACTTTAAAAACCTTGAGCAACTCATGATGGAAATTGATAGTAGCACTATAATTCCCAGTCCAATAAATATATCAATCATAATCAATAAGCACATAGAATTGAAATCACTTAAGAATAAATAAAGGTAAAGAAAATCTCATAGAATTGAGAAGTCGAAAGCTTATATCAATCAATCAAACGATTGAAGAGTTTAGTTTGCGATAGGAACAATAGCTCTCCTCTATTGTGTCTCGAAAGCAAAGTTATCTAAAATCTAACCCTAAAAGGTCTTTAAATAGACGTCTAAAGTAGGATAAAATAATATAAAAAAAATATAGAAAATCCAGCAATTTTGAGTTTCAGGGTTAGCAGCGGAAGCGGACCAACACTTGGACAATATTCCTCTCACCTCCCTAGCGACGGGTGCAACTTCCTTCGTCGCAGGCACAACCGCTGCTTCACTTTACTCTTTGCCCCTGTGTCCACATCTTATTATGCAATTCCACTTCAGTGATTGTGTTCCACTCATTTCGGATCTACATCTCCTACAAGTATTAAGAAATATGCAAATATGTGTAGATTTTAATTGACTCTACTACCACAATAAAATTATTTGCAAGTACATATTAAACCATGCATTATTTACACCTAAACTATGTAAATGAGTCCTATTATAACTACCAAAATGTGTGCTATCAAATCCTCCACATATAAACCTTACTTGTCCTCAAGTAATGAAAACATAACTGAATCAACACACCACAGAGAAACAATTCATGCATCCACTTTTAAAACAAATTAAGCAAAAATATTGGGGGGCACAGCTCAACAAGTAACATCATAATATATATCATGTGTAATCAATGGAATAAGACAAATATATCCATCCAATCTCACTAGGGCAAATGTGTTTTACTCTCATTCATGTGTTTAGGTTTAAATGATCACACTCAAACTCAATCCTTCAAGTTAGCTGCAATAAAATTGTGATAGTGGTCTAAATCTTTACAACTAGTGACTTCACAAGCAACCAAAATCATAAGTATATGGTTATAATGGGGCTATGGTAGAAACGATAAGCAGGAAAATTTTAAGTCCATGTGGTGCTAAAATTCAGAAACTAAGAAATAATTCACCAAATAATCACCAACCCCATAAGAGATACATGCTAAAACATTTCCAACACTCACACAAAACAACCAACTTATCAATCATAAATTACCCAAGCATCAACTATTTTTCATCTTCTTTTCATAATGATGGTCTTCCTTCCTCTTTTTTTCCCCAACCCCATTGGGGCCACAAGCGCGATTTATTGGCTATGGGTGCGACCTCTGCTTGGCCTTTAGTCCTTATTCACGAAAAGGTTAATATTTTCCAAACAAAACCCCTAAATGACCATAATAATGTTGGAAAGAAAAGAAAGGAAAAAGAAAGAAAAGCTAGAGCTTACTTACCTTGGGTTGCCTCATGAGCAGTGCCTTTGTTTTATGTCGTTGGCTCCCAACATCATCGCTCTTTAATGACTGGCTCTTCGAGATTCTTTTCCTCTACTGCATCTCGTGCAAAATCCTCATTGTATCGCTTCAACCTCTAGCCATTCACTTTGAACGTCTTATTGGTTCAGGCATCAGAAATATCGAATGCTCCGCATGGGTACGCTAGCTCCAACTACCACAAATGATCTAATCAATCTAGATCTCAAGTTTCTTGGAAATCAGTGAAGGCAGGATTGGAACAAGAGAACCTTGTCCCATATTTTGTATTCTCTCCACACTATTTCCCTGTTGTGCCCTGCTTTATCTCTTCCTTGTAGACCTTCACATTGTCATAAGCCTCCAACTCAAGCTACTCCAACTCTTGTAGTTGTAAATTTCGGTGCTTCATCTATCCTCACGTTGCATTGCTTCACCACCCAATAAGCTCGTTGCCCATTCTACACAGGAAGGTGATTATATATATTACCAAACACTACTCGGTAGGGCAACATTTTGATAGGTGTCTTATAAGCCATTCTATGAGTCCATAGAGCATCCTCTAACCGAAGACTCCAATCCCTCCTACTTGGGGCTACTGTTTTCTCCCAAATAGACTTAATATCCCTATTGGCCTCCTTAGCTTGACCATTGGCTTGAGGATGATATGTTGTAGACACATTGTGATTGACATGGTATTTCTTCAATAGGGTACTCACTGCTGTGTTGCAAAAATGAGTTCCCATGTTGCTAATGATTTCTCTTGCTTCCCAAAAATAAAGAAAATTTAAGCCTTTAAGAAATATGTCACAACTTTAGAATCATCAGTCCTAGTGGCCTTCGTAAATCCACTTTGAAATGTAGTCCACCACAAGTTATATGTAAAAATTACCACCTGAATTTGGGAATGGCCCCATAAAGTCAATGTCCCAAATATAAAAAAATTCACAAAATATGAGGGGAGATTGAGATCTCATTTTTTTGGGATACGTTCCCAATTCATTGACAATTATCATAGACCTTACAAAAAACATATGCACCCTGAAATATGTGGGGTTAATAAAAACCAGCTTTTAGGACTTTCTTGATCGTCTTCTTTTGTCCAAAGTGCACCCTACGTACATAAGAATGACAACAAAAATAAAGGTAGACTGTACCTCATCTTTGGGAAGACATCGACAAATCACTTGGTCAATACAATGCTTCCATAAGTATGGATCATCCTAAAGATAAAATCTTTCCTTGTGCTTGATCTTTTCCTTCTGTGCCTTGGAGAGGTTGGGAGAGAATTCCCCCGACACAAATAAATTGACCAAGTTTGCAAACCAAGGCCGGTGGGTAAATAGAGCTAAGACCACCCCTGTTGGAACAATGTTGAGGAAGGAGCTAGGTTTGGGTCGCTTGCACTGTAAGAGGGTTCGTGGGCACAACATTGCTGGTGGGGCTACAAGTGCGACTCCTCTATACTAAAAACTGCGAAGATCTCTTTGACGACGAAGTTTCCATGGATCGTTGGTTTTGTCCCCCGCTTGTCTTCCCCCCCCCCCCCCCCCCCCCGACCTCGTACTATCATACTCAAGTGGCATGCTACAAAATTATCGGTGCTTTTTTTTTTGTCCCTGATTTCGATGTCGTACTTGCTCAAGAGCAAGATACATCGAATTCGTCTAGGCTTGGCCTCTTTCTTCGTCAACAAATAACAAACCGTTGCACGGTCAGTATAAAGAATTACTTTTGTATCAATTAAGTAGGATAGGAACTTCTCTAGGGCAAACACCACAACTATGAGTTTTTTCTTAGTGGTCGAGTAATTCCTTTGCGCTCTATTCAACGTTATAGAGGGTATGCATATCACATGGGAGGCTTTGCCTTTCTTTTGGCCTAACACTGCTCCTACAATATAGTTTATCTGTTTTCTTTTGTAGTGTATAGATAGATTTATATTTTTATTAAATAAATTGTCTATATATAAAATGGCTTAACTTGTGTGGTGCTTTTCAGAAATTACAGCTATAGTATTTTTTTTTTGAAGAGTCTGCTAGGTTTTAATCATTTATGTCAGTGGATCATATTGTTTGATTTTCCTAGTATCCTAAATCGAAGACACAACACATAACTATGAAAATTAAAGCATAATAAAGACTAACACACATTTTTATGCAGTGTTAAAAAAATCGCGTTTAGGCGGTGTCTAAGCACTAGACTAGAGGTTATAACACTAGACTGTAGGACAGCTAGAAATTTTTAAGCCTAGATGGGTTTATAGGCAAAAATCCGCTTAGGCGCCGCCTAGTCTCGCATAGTCCCGCTCAGGCCCTTCTAGATATGTGATTATTTAGTTTTAGTGTCTTAGCAGGTGATTAGTCGACTTAGGGTTTTTTTTAATACCCTAAGTTGGGATGTATTAAGTTGATCCTATGATTTTGGATTCTAGAAGATTCAAAGTCGCCATACAGATGTGTACTTTAACATTTATGTACTTTAGTATTAGTTAAGCATTGCAAATTTGGGTATGGGAGTAATATTACGGATTATTATTCAATTATATGAATTATTGACATATGTTATACGTTAAAATATAAAGAAATAATCAAGTTTGTTCTAAGTCCGCCTAAAGACCACTTAGATACCTTGAATTTTGTAAATAAAGAGCGGTTATCCGGGGTTCGACTGAGAACCTTTGAGTACTACCTGCAAGTCCTTTTTAGTTGAGTTATTTCGGAATAGTTAGACCACCTAGATACCCACTTAACCGTCTAGACGCTAGGCAGCCACCCGTTACCTAACAACCGCCTAGCACCTTTGACAACATGAAAATTATAAACATGTCGAATAAACTTAGTTTTAAAGAGTGAAATGGATATTAATTTCCTTTTCAATTGTGTGTGTTAGTTTTGCAAATATCACGAAAATTGGCTGTGTTTGCAAAATCCTCTAAAGTAAGATCACTTTGTGCGAAATATCCATAAAAACGACCCTTAGAAATATAATTTGGTGTTAATGGTCAACTTTCGGTCTAATGGAAAGGTTACAAATCACTGAACAAGATAAGAAGGGGAAAAACGTGGGGAGAAAAAAAAAATTAAAATCAAACAATGTATGTGAGAGTGTGACAGCTGCCGCTTTAATTTGCCTCCTTCCTTTAATATAAGCACACGGGGCAGATTATTTGCATTGGTTCTTTTTATGCAATTACCTAATTTATGCACCTTTGTTGGCCTTTTGGCACATATTATTTCCAAATTAATACTTTATATTATAATTAATACTTTACATTATACTTTGTCTCATGCACACATTTAGATAATTATATGCATATCTTCATCTTTGTCTTATAGGTAAAAGATTTCAGGGGATGATTAGGACATGCATATATTGGGGTTTTATTAGCAAACTAATCAAAATCTTAGAAGGACCCTCATGGTCATGTTATGTGTTAACACCTTCAACTATTTACAATCTTTATTTCTTTTCTCGACCACCCGATATGGGCCCGATAATTTATTTTTATTTTTTATTTTGTCAAACTAGGCTCGGGCAAGAATTATTCCGGGAAAAGAATCAATTCATGTTTATTAATAAATACCCGAAAGAGTTTGAGAAAATCCCATAAGGGCTTGTCGTTACTTTTGTAGGTGAAAGCTGGATGGCGTTTTGTTCGAGCAGTTTGCGGCTCTGCTTCCGATGTTTTTAGGAGATCTTTTGCTTGGTTGAGGGGCGTGGAGTCTGTAGTCGGGTCTGGTTGTGGTCGAGGAGGTGCGCTCAAGGCGACTCCGTATTCGGGATAGAGTTTCCTTGGAGTTCGTTTGCACTACCCAGAGGAGTTAGTGTCCTGCTGTACTACTTGTCCGCGATGCTACTGTTCGGTGGTGCTTGGCAGCGTTCTTCGGTGGCTTCCTCAGCTTTTCGGGTGTTTGGTCTTCTTGGAACGTTTGTTGTAGAGTTTATTTCTGTTTTGTTCATTACGCCTGCTATTTGTATTTCTGTTTTTTAGGTTGCTCTATAAGACGGTTCGTCGTCTGCCTACTTCGGTCGGCCTCTCGATGAGTAAAGCCTGTCTGACCTTCGAATTTTTACCCTTTAAAAAAATGTTTATTAATAAATATTAAAGGTGTTTGGTTAGCAATGTGTCAAGTGGTGGAGCCAGGAATCTCGGCCAGGGGGTGCTAAAAAAATTTCGCAAAATATTTTTTTTGATGTATAATTATTCAGAAGATTTTTTTTAAAATATTGAAAAAACACTAAAATTGTGATTTTTTAAAATGTAAATCACGAAGAATTACTTTTAAAACAATATTGAAAGAAAAGTTTAAATATATAATTTAAACATAAATATGACATTTTTTAATGAAATAGTTTATAGAAACAAAAAATATAGATAGAATTTTTTAATGAAATAGTTGATAGAAACATAAAATATAGAGAGAAATAAAAAAAGAATTAATAATATAGTAAAAAAACAAAAAGTAAAGGAGTTGGGAATTAAACCCAAGACCTTTTGATTTTGATTCTCATCCCCTCCTTCTCTTACCACTTGAGCTAGATAACACTTTTGTTTCAAATATCCTTCAAAGATGTTATATTACCATAAAAATGCTAAATAAATGCAAAAAAAAATATTTTTATTTTTTATTTTTTTTTTCCGCCAGGGGGTGCTCTAGCACCCCCAAGCACCCTCCTGGCTCCGCCCCTGAATGTGTCATTCTCCCCAAAATTTCACATCTTATGCGACATAATATATATATTTTATTAGGAAAAAGTTCGGGTGAGCATGCTCTACCCGAAAGCATCCTAGCAGATGAGATCTGTAAGACCGGAGTTGTTATAAATATCAATACCCCTGGTAGAGTAGCAAATGTATGTAACCTTATCAGCCACTCTATTGCCAAGACGGGGTACATGAATGAAAGAAATTTCTTTCATAGTTGATAGAAGAACTTGTACGTCAGACAAGATGAGTTCGATTTCCCATGGGCATCTGGACTTGCTGTTGAGATGGTTAATAATTATGCTGGAATATCCTTCAATATGGATTTTGTCGATGTGCAGCTGAAGGGCTAGTTGTACCCCAAGTTTGAGTGCTAGGGCTTTAGCTTGAAACGCGCATTTAGTACCTAATTTTTTTTATAGCCTATGTGTATTGGGTGTCCATATTCCAGTTATGCGACCTAATATTATTTCACCAAGCCTACATGTTAACTTATGAATTTTTGAATTTTTTCTTCTTCAAATAAGAAATTAATTAATACTCCCTCTATTAATTAAAACTTGTCGTTTATTATTCATGTACACCTTTTTGGAATGATAAAAATTATATAAAATATTAATATTTTTTTACATTTGTTTTTATAAATGCATACTTAATTTTAATAAGAATGAAATTATTTTAAAAAAAATATTAAAAAAGTTATTATTTTATATAGTTTTTAACAGCTAAAAAACGTACGTGAATAGTAAAACATCATGTTTTAATTAACGGAGGGAGTAGTTAAATCCCGGATGACTGTTCTTTATTTACCAAATTCAAGGAGGGAGTAGTTAAATAAATATATAATAATTAATTAATTTCAGTTGTTAGATAACGATAAGTATTTCTTCTAGTGAGACCGATATGTATTTGATTAAATGAGTATTGAGTTATTTTTCTATAGCAAATTATTTTCATCCAAAAAAAAAATATGATGTGAAATTTGCATAAACATTATTTTGCAATTAAGTGTAATTAGAGGCGGGAATAATGATGACGACGCTGAGGCTACATATGCTACTTTAATTGATATGGAGTGTCGACTTGCTGATTTTGTGGCAAGCACTGCTGATAAGCTTGCCAAACTTGCGGATAAGCTCTCTAGTCTTCAAAACGCCGTGTTGATATCCCTTGAGCATCAATCAGCGGTCTGGAACCCAGACCTTGCCTTCACAGTAATTGGTCAGTCATTTGCTTCTTTCAAACCCTTAGTTGTTATATTTTCATTGTTCCTTTTTGTGTTTTATGCATTGAGGACAATGTAACATGTAAGTGTGTGTGTGTGTGTGGGGGGGGGGGGGGGGGGGGGGAGATTGAAGTTAATTAGTTAGGTTAGTGCATGTTTGAATTTCTGTTTGTTTTTGAGTTTTTGTGTTTGAGTCGTTGTTATTTCCTTTATGTTATTTCTTTTATGTTATAAAATGTCAAAAAGAAAAAGAAAAAAAATTAGAAAATATCGAAAATAAGAAAAAAAAAGGTGAGTTTTGTTTGTTTTGCATATTGTGTTGTCAAGGATACCCATCTTGATTTGAGTTTGTCCTGGCATGCATGATCTTATAAATCCCATGGAATTATGGAATGATTTGATCTTATCTTGAAAATTGGTTTTTATGTGAAATATGATTAAGCATATACAATTGAGCATGTATGATCTGTGTTTGGGAGTATGCTTGAAATTCAACAAAAATTTGTCCCAGTGAGATATTTTTGGCCTTACAAGGGATACATCTTTATTCCCTTTTGCTTTTCTTGTGTGATATACTCTTCCTATGCATTTATCATTTAGTATTGCCATGGTTATCTATTTTCAAGGCCGATTATATACATGTTCAATGCTTGATAAGTTCAAAGGATAGAGGCAAACTTTAAGCCACGTATTTATCCATATCTACTCTATGTTATGTCTTGCTTTGAAGCCAATTTGAGCATTTAGCCTTTTTATTATTAGCTCCTGGTATTGCAGGAGGATGTGTCAAGTATGAAATATAAATAAATATAAAAGCAAACTGACTCCTTGTCTCAAAAAATAAATACAAGACTTTCTCCCGTTGTAGCAGAAGGTAGTCAGGATCGTATCCACGAGGAAGCGCATCAGCGCCCGCCTTTTTAGTTCCAGAACTCGCTGATTTCGACCAGAAGAATGCTCGATATCGACTACCTACCTCGATATCGACCAAACTGTCAACAACTTGTAGAACGCAGAAAACAGAAACGAAAACAGAAAACCGACCGGTCGATTTCGACCTAATACCCCTCGATATATCGACTATAAATTTCGACCACAGTAACTCAATATCGACTGGAAACAGAAACGTTTCACAGAACAAAACTCAAAACTTGTGAAATAAATCAATAAACTAAAATACTTCCAAGATAAGGGTTTCAACACCACAACGATAACCATGTAAAATAACACATAAAGGCATAAAAGATCATGCTTTTCCATCAAATAACTTCCGTTATTAAAAAATAGGAAGATAGAGGCTTTCACATAAACCCTAATTGTTACTTACCCTTTTTCACATAATTAATCCAAGTTGTATTAAGATCACTTTCGCTTAATAACACAAACAAGGATCACCTTCAACTTTCGCAAAAGTATCATGCTCGTAGGGATAGAAGATGAATTCACATCAAAAGATTGTACCTTTACCGCATCACCTTACACGGTACCGTCGGGCTCACCCCGACCCTAGAAGTTTGGTGACTACTCGCTCTTCATCATCAAGAAAGACATTAATAATAAAAGGGAACTAAATTGCATTAAATTAAATAAAAGAAAGCTTACAACCAATCGAAGCAAAATCCCGCTCTCGCCAAACTCCACTCCAATCGGCCTCTCTCTCTTAACTCTCTATGTAACTAATTGTAACTGAAATTGAATGAATAAAACTCAGCCCCTAAGGCCTTATTTATAGTGTTCATTCCCTAGGAAATTAGGAAAGAACAACTATATCTCTATCTAAATCTATCTATCTAATACTTAAAGATTAAATTATGGAAATAAAAGAAATAAATCAACATGGAATCTATATCTAATGTAGATAAATCCCTTCCATCTTGATAAAACTTGATAAATCTCCTCTTGAGTTGATAGAATATCTCTTGCTTAATGTGGAAGAAAGCCAGCTCAAATTCTGCACTCGGATTCACTCGATTTCGCCTACTGTGTACTGGTCGATATCGACCAACATAGGTCGATATTGACCTCGTCTTCTCAGCTTTGCTTCCTGACACTCGATATTGGCTCCAGGAGAATTTTCGACCAGATTTTGACTCGATATCGACCAGTCTAGATCGATATCGACCCGTGCCTTCCCGTTCCAGCTTCCTGGGTCGATTTCTGGCATCCAGGAGAATTTTCGACCAAAAGCAGGTCGATATCGACCAAGTCTGGTCAAAATCGACCTCTTCTGTATTTTCCAGCACGCTGCTCTATTCTTGAAACGCACTTTTCCGAGTCCTCGTTCGTCGAATTGACGCATATGAGCATGCGTTGGAAAGCTCTTTTTGAGGGCTACAACTCTCATGAAGACATCAAAGCTTGATTCAAAATGATGTGAAGGTTCGATAATGTATAACAAAGTAATATAAAGATACTCTAGAAGGGGGGGTTGAATAGAGTATGCCGGTTTTTCGCAAATAATCTCAAGACTTTTGAAGCTCGTGCAAAACCCTTTGAGATTAGACTTAATCTTTTCTCTGAAAACCTGAATCACAAACAAGTTATACAATTCGAAAAAGTGCGGAAATATGGTAAAGCAATAAGTAAAGGACGCAACGAATTGTTAACGAGGTTCGGCATGAACTTGGCCTATGTCCCAGCCTAGGGTTCTTCCACAACCCTAGGATTCAACCGGCTTTTATTGATTCACAAGACTTATGATCCTAATAGCTCACCGAGAAGCCTCTCTCCTATACAATTGCAATCTAGTCAACTCACGTTCCCTTAGAGTCCTAGACCAATCTAGAAGAGCCCCACCTCTCTCAGTTATCTAGTACAATCCTCTTACACTTCATGAATCAATCGCCTAATGTCCACTTCCTGAGTTATAAACTCTCGAGTATAACACTCTCTCAGAATATATCCTATAAGCTCACTGTGTATCTCTCAAATGCTTTGAAACAAAATAAAAGACTCTTAAGAACAAGCAGAGAGAATACGCTGAAGAGAGAAGTATGCTTGAAGACTGAGTGCGATGTAGAACGTTGATGTTGTAAGAGTTTGTCAGTCTTCCATCTCTTCTTCATCTTCTTTATATAGTGAAGATCATCGGCGCCACTTGAGGAAGGAATCTTCTCCAACGGCTAACTTGGATTATGGCTTGCGGGTGGATCTTTGATATCATCTAAACCGGGAAACTCTGAAGCCACAATCTTTCCGATTTGATCTTCTAATCTTTTCGTCTTTGGAAGGAGATATCTGGAAGCATATAATAACATATAATAACATTCGGACATAATATAATAAAGTACAGGTTTTGTGTTTCATCAACACAGTTGTAGCTTCAAGACCTTTGACACAAACTGTGTGTCAAAGCCTTTGAAACATTTTTCCGATTTTCATCAAAGGAGTGGAGTTATCAATCTCCCCCTTGATGAAAGACAAAACATGTGCATCCCTGTAACCTAGTCAAGCAAAATATATCATAAGCAAAATCGGACTAAATACCTGCATGGGTTAGACGAATGTTGGATCATAAGTTTTTAAAGCCAAAGAAAAACATCCAACAAAGTAAAACAAAACAAGGTCTTCCATGACCCTTGTTCAAAGTAGTTTCAAAGTCTAAACCATCATCAAATCATCTCCCCCTTTTTGTCTTTCAACAAAGGGAAGAGGGTAAACCAGTAACCAAAAGTTCAAATTTTAAAAAGATCATTTCAATTCTTAAAGGCAAGAAAAGATTTATCTGATTTTAAAATAATTTCCACAAATAAACTATACTCGAATAAAATAAAAGGATTTTTCCAAAAATAAAATAGGTAATATATAAAGAAGGTTTAAAATCCATTAAAACCATATTTGATCAAATATCTAATAAGATATCAACCAAATATCTGATCCGTTATATGTACTCTACTGTTCAGTTCACAACCTTTGAAATGAGGTTCAAGGATCTTGACACACCGAGTAGAATTTATCTTTCGTAAAGGGAAAGCTCCCCCTACGAAAGTGCATTCCTGTTAAGCATTCCGATCTCACGTCTAATGAAGGTGAACATGTGCTCTGCAAAAGACTTAGGATCCTAATAGCTCACCGAGAAGCCTCTCTCCTATACAATTGCAATCTAGTCAACTCACGTTCCCTTGGAGTCCTAGACCAATCTAGAAGAGCCACACCTCTCTATGCTATCTAGTACAATCCTCTTACACTTAGTGAATCAATCGCCTAGTGTTCACTTCCTGAGTTACAAACTCTTGAGTATAACACTCTCTTGAAATATATCCTATAAGCTCACTGTGTAGCTCTCAAATGCTTTGAAGTGAAATAACAGACTCTTAAGAACTAGCAGAGAGCACACGAAGAAGACAGATCTCGCTTGAGGGCTTGAGTGTATGAAAGCTCATGTTCAATGAATGTGTCTTGTCTTCTCTTCTTCCTTTCCTTTATAGAGAACAAATCGGCTCCTCCAAAGATTAATCTTTCTCTTCAACGGCTAGGCTTGATCTTGGCAATCTTCGAGATCTTCTATTCTTGGAAACTTGGACGCCATGATCTTCCAATTTGAATTCTCTCAATTTTGAACGCTTAAGGAAGGATATAAAATTCAAATAGCTTCCTCAAAGGTTAGTGAATATATAATAATATACGAGTAATATAATATAGAGAACAGGTTTTGTGTTTCATCAACACTGCTTAAAGCTTCAAGACCTTTGACACAAACAGACTGTCAAAGCCTTAGAAACTTATTCCGATTTTCATCAAGGGAGGGAGTTATCAAATTGATATGCCAATTGGTCTTAAGTACTTGATGAAGAGATTGTATCTTTGCGACACGATCAATTAAGGGTAGTTGACATAGGCTTAGGAATAATATTGAAATCACCTCAAGGATCAAGTGAATCAACAAATGTTGCGAATCGTATGCGAAGCCATATGCTCTACTCTTCTATCTTTTATTCGCTCTTGCTAACATCTTTATCTTAGTCTATTTGCATTATCTATCTTCATTCACATTCCTATTCCATCTTTATTGTCATAATTGATAAACACACATTGCATTGAAGTACTTGTTTCTCTATGGGTTCGACCCCTTACTTATCTGCTATATTAGTTTACTAGTTATTTTGTTAGTTTGGGTTATTATTACTTTTGGTGTGGTGGAAACCTAACAACATTCCTCCTATCAGTTTCAATCTCCTCAATTTCTTCAGCTTCACTCTCTACTTCATCTTTGCTCTCATCTTCATCATCGCTCTCTTCTTCATTGTTGAATAGTTGGAGATCAACGATAAGGTTTAAAGGCCCAGTAATGACCGGAGCATGCTTTTGATAGGCTTCCTCTTCGCATGAAATGATATCACCTTCAGTTGTCCCCAATGTGCTAGCATCTTAGATGTTCCTATGTGACATTACATTAACCACTTTCCATCCATCACCTATCTTTGGGTCATCAACATAGAACACTTGTATTGTTATGGTTGCGAGATAGAATGGAGAATCCTCATACCAACTGCTATTTGTATTAATAGATAACAACCCATGATCGAACATATGCGTGGTATTGAGATTTTGGGATCAGTGTCATACCATTTGCACTTGAATAGCACAATTGGCATTGTATTGGCATACAACAGTTTGAGCACAAATTCAAGGATCCCATAGTATGCGCTGTCCTTAGTCGACGTCGAGTACTTCCTGAGTCGATTTCGAGAGTTATCTAGACTAAAAAGGCGAGCGCTGACATGCTTCCTCGTGGATTGATCCTGACTGCCTTTTACTAAAATGGGAGGAAGTCTTGTATTTATTTGCTTTGACAGAAGTTGGTTTGCTTTTATTAGTTTTATCTACTTTAATACTTGACATATCATCCTGCAACAACGGAATCGATTGAAACACAAGGCTTTAGGCAGTCGGATTGGATTCCAGTAGGCTTTCGGTATTCTTGAGATTCCGCTTGAGCAAGTTTAATTGATCCACAAACAAGGAGAGATATTATATGGTAAGTTGGAAGGAAATCTATCAAAAGGAAAAAGGAAAATATTAGATATAGATATAATAGAATAGAAATAGATAAAACTCTAATCCTAGGAAATAAAAAAACTAATCTTAAAAAAAATCTAATCCTAAAACAAAGTAGAAAATAAATAAAAGATAAAATACTAATCCTAAGATAGAAAAAATAATCTAACCTAAAGTAAATAGGAAATAATCTAGTCCTAAAACCAAAAATAGAAGAAAATAATCTAGTCCTAAGAAAAATAAAATAACTCAGAAAATAATTAAAACAAAGATAGAATTTCCCTTTCCAAAATTTACCAAAATTTGAATTCGTCAGGCGGCGGGCGCCGTGGTAGCGGCGGCGGGCGCCGTGTTCACAGAATGCACTCCGTCTTTGCAATCGATCAAAACTTAAACCCAACATCGGTTTCACTTACCGTAACTTCCAAAATCCGTTGACACGGTTGATCCTACTTTATTGAATTGAAAAACAAATTCAAAAGAAATAGAAATACTACCTAACTACCTTGAGTTACCTCCCAAGGTAGCATCCTTTGATTCCTTCTTGACATAAGTAACTCCGGGAAGAGAGAAGTATGCAATCTTGATCAAATTATTCCACCAAGATCCCCCACACTTGTCCTTTTCAGAACGAGGGGTGGAACTTTAGGAACATTTTCGACATAGCCATCAATAGCATCCTTTGATTCCTTCTTGACATAAGTAACTCCGGGAGGTTGTCCTGCAATTGCAAAAACCTCAGTAGTATTAGGAAACGCATTTTCACAGGGAATAGCGATAGAATCATTTGAATGAGGCACATTTTCATGCGACTTAAACAAATTCTCAATTTTCTTTTCAATCTTTTTCCCTAATCCATTTTCATCTTTGTTAGAAAATTCAAGATTCATCGATTCATTTTTAGCAGAAGCATCTAACAAAGTCTTTGATTCATTCATGTGATTAATTTCATTAGAGTCAAGAACATCTATAGAATCATCTGCAGAAGAAAAAATAGGCTCAAATATAGAAAATTCAATCTTTCTACCCTCAAATTCCATAGTTAGTGAACCTTCAAAACAATCAATCTTAGTTTTAGCCGTTCGTAAGAATGGCCTTCCCAAAATGATCGGGGTTTCAGGCGTACCTTGTTCCATGTCTAGAATGAAGAAATCAGTTGGAAAAATCAAATCATTTACCTTTACACCCACATCTTCAACAACTCATCTAGGCTTAATACGTACTAGAGCGATCAGCGAGTTGTATAGTAACACCAGTTTCAGATAATGAATTGAGACCCAAAAACATATATAATTTATTAGACATAACATTAATTGAAGCACCTAGGTCTAACATAGGTTTGGTGAAGCTAGCGTTACCTATCGCACATGGTATAGTAAACATACCTGGATCTCCGCATTTTTCAGGCAATCGTTTCTGAAGCAAAGCAAAAACATTTTCGCTTAAACTTACCTTTTCCTTCTTTCACATCCTTTGCTTGCGCTTCATCGTGCATAACTCTTTCAAAAATTTCGCTAGGCGAGGCACAATCTTGATTAAATTAAAGAGTGGAATATTTACCTCACAATGAGCAAAGGTCTCGTAAAGAATTTGTTTATCTTCCCACTTACGATCAGATCCTAAGGCATGAGGAAAGGGTGGTGCAGGTCTTGAAACCTCATGAGACCACTCTTTGGAAGCTTTCTTCGGGGATTGAACAACGTCAGAAGTTGGATCTGTCAAAGGAGATGGTGGCGGGCGTCGTGGCTAGGGGCGGCGGGCGCCGTTTTCGCAGTGTGTCTCCAATTCCGTCTCTTCGTCCTTTTTGCCAAAATCAACTTGCTCTCTAAACCTCTCTTCAACATTCCTAGTGGGTGTATTCACTTGTTTACCTCCTCTAAGGATCATGGCGCTTACATTTTCCTTCAGATTCACTATCACTTGTGATGGCAACTTTCCCGAATCTTTCGCTTTCAATTCACCAATCTCCTTAGCCATTTGACTCAGCAACTTCTCTTGAACACTCATCTTGTCCAATAGCAACTTCAATGTCCCATCTTTGTCTTCTTGTTTAGTGTTTCTAGGACGATTCTCATATTGTCCTCTTTGAAAAGGAACTTGTTGCTGCTGGCCTCTCCCGTAGAATCCACTTTGGTAGTTTGAATTGTAGCCTTGATTGTAATTGTTGCCAAAGTTGCGGCGAGGTGCATAATCCATAGCATTTACTTCAGTTGTGCCCTCCTGAATCAAGGGACACTTATCATTCGGATGAGTTGGACTCCACAAACTCCACAAGGTCTAGGCTGATGGGGTTGATTAATTTGCATAGCCATCTTGTTCACGATGTCCATAAGCCTATCGATATCATCCTTGTGTCCATCTTTTGAACTATCCAACTTATGAACTCCTCTAACTCCTTGGTGTCTCCCATATTGTTGCGATGCATTAGCCAACCCTTCAAAAATCTGCATTGCTTCCTGAGGTGTTTTATCCAAAATATCTCATCCGCTAGTAGCATTGATAAAACTATTGTCGGTGTCAAGCAAGCCTTCATAAAGATATAGCACTAGATCATCCTCGGATATACCGTGTTGCGGGAAACTACCGTTAAACTTCTTGAACCGCTCAACATACTCATAAAGACTCTTCGTAGGTGATTACTCAATACTGGACAACTCCTTCTTAAGTTTGTTGAGGCGAGTCGCAGGAAAGTACTTTTGCAGGAAAGCTTTTTCAATCGCACTCAAGTAATAATGCTCTCTGGGGGTAGGTAGTAAAGCCAATCACTTGCAGTATCTTTTAAAGTAAAAGGGAACACTCTCAGCATCAATTGGTCGCCAGACAGGCCTTGGGGTCTCAGTCTATCACATACGCTTGCAAAAGTGGAAAGGTGCTTGTTTGGCTCCTCCCCAAGCAATCCATGAAAGTAAGGCAAAATAGATGACCAATTTGACTTGAACTCAAATCTTGAACCCTTAGGGAGATCAGGAAGGATAATTGCAAGTGGTTGAGCATTCAAATCAGGTTCCTTTAAGTTTCTCAGGGTCCTTCTTCGAGGATTAACAACAACGTCTGCCATCACTTCATCCGTCTCAAACTCGAGCCTCCTCTTCAATCGGAAAGATCTTTCAACCTCGGGATCAAAAGACAAAGACGGTGAATTAGAAGATCTAGTTTGAAACATGCAAAGACAACACAGACTCAAAATAAAGAGTAACTGATAGAGTTAAAGAAAAGAAAACTCCTTTCTTCTCCCCGGCAACAGCGCCAAGAAGTTTGATGCGGGACGAATGTCGTTGGCAATTTTGCCCTTCCCAAACTAGTGATAAAAATCCAAACTTAAACACACAACCAATAGATTAGGCAATCAATCAATTGATAAACCAAATAACTACTAGTATAGCAAGAAAGTCCGGTGTCGAACCCACAGGGAGAAGCGATTTCCTATTCAATAACTCTAGACAAGACTCTTTAAAGCAAAAGCAATAACCTTTAGACAGATAGCAAATATAAAAGTAACTAAATTGCAAATCACAAAGCAGATTGATATCAAGATAGAAATAACATTTCACCTATAATTCTCTGACAATGGTTGGAATTCATGGTCATCGGATTGATTTATCAATTATTCATATTCTTAGGTCTACCTGACTAAAGTTGAGAGATCCGCAGAGATTCACTTATATTATTCGATATCACTAAAGAATAGCATTAATAACTTAAGTAATCAAGACCAACTGGCACATTGACTCTATTCAATCAAGACAGATAGACGCATACTGAACTCAATCCCAATTAAATATCCTCAACATAGATCAAATGAAATCATCCACTACAAAGACAAAGAGACATCACCATCATCAATACCTTTGTTTGCTATCAAGAAAAAAACAACGAATTCATAGCTAGAGATGCAATTCCTAACATGTTGATCAGGCATAGAAAGGAACACAAATATAAATTAAGCACAAGATGATAACTAAGAAAATGAATAATCAAATAAACTCAAATCCTCACAATCCAAACAACCATGTCTTCGAATCATAGGCGAAACTATGAGTTTAGCAACTCATAGGCCAATTCTCTCTCTCTAATGGTGTTCATAGTTTCACACAATAGCGACACCCGGTTGAATAAAATCAAAATAACGTAAATAGAGTCCTCAAGGGTCGGCAAAAACCCTAGGATAATTAATAGAAAATAATATAAATTAATAGTCTTCGGGATCCAAAACCGCATATTCGGGATCTGGGGCAACGGCGGGCATCGTGCATGGGGCGACGAGCGCCGTTCCTGCAGTGCTCGATTCCTCATTTTCCTTCAACGAATTCCGACGGCGTGCCTCCTTACTCCTCCTTAGCTCCCATGTGCTCCAAAACATGCTTCTTAAGCTCTTTCCAAAGTCCATCCAAGGTCGGAATGCAATTCTGCAGAATAAACACTGAAAACGCATAGATTCCAAACTCGAATACTTCACAAGTAATAAATAGAACTAGACTCAAAACATAGCAAAACCAATACCTAATAGCAATAAGAAACACCTATAATGCCTATATGAAATATGCATTATCACACACTTATATAACAAAGTGTAGATTAGTACATAAAATCCTCAACAAGTCCATCATTCAAACAAGAAAAGAAAAGTCAAGAACAACCTAAGGGATTCCAATGCTACAGGAAACTAAACATGTAGTGAAGACGCATAAATAGTGACTATTTTAATAGATAATTCCACCTGCTCAGCATAAGCAAATATCATTAAGCACACAAAAGAACATTCCCTCTAGAAATAGAGTGCACAAACAGCCAACCCAATAATATAACCACTTCAATCATGAATGAAATTCATCTCCAATAAAATCATGTCTAGAAGTTCATGTCCAACAAAATACAAAAAAAAAACAGAAATAAAGAAGGCCAATAAATTCATCTCCAACAAAATTAAATACCATATACAATCAGTTCAATCATGAATGAATTAAATTCCCTCTAGAAATAGAGTGGACAAATAAATCCAACCATGAATGAATTCAGCTCCAACAAAAAAAAGGACCAACAAACTGCGATTGCAAACACTAATGGAAAACAGAAACACCAACTTTTGTCAATTTTATTAACCAATTTAATCATGTCTAGAAGTATATACATTACCTTTTATAAAAAAGAAATAAGTATATACATTACTAGATAAAGCATGATTACAATTATTCAAAAGAACACAATCCTCCATCTGAAGCAAGAAACAAACAATCAAGGAACCGCAACAACACCACTTCTCCTACTGGATTTTGTTGCACTTCTTGCCTTCATTAAACAGAAAACTAAAAGCATGTTGCTTACCTCCGCGTCGTATGGCTCATCCCCTCCAATCCAAGGGTACTTTTTGGGAAACCACTCGGCCAAATACCGGAAGTGTTTGACATGACTGTGGACGGAACAGTAGGGAGTATAAGAAACACCAGATAATTCAACAACAACAAAATTATAGCTATTAGTCGACACTGTTAAGTTCTATCATCAACAAAAAAAAAACATAGCTATTAGACACGGTCAGTTCTATCATCAACACACAATCCTTGACAAAAATAACCATAAAATCGAAACCTTATCGATTTGAGGATATTCCAGTTTCCCCCCAATCAAATCTCTTTCGATTTGAAGATATTCGATCCTCTGTTAATCCCTTTCTATGATAATTCCAGATTTCCCCTAATGGAAACCTTTCTACCTCTATTAACCCTAATTAACCCTTTCGATTTGAGATTTATTTTACAGATCTGGACGAGAGAAATGGAGGCTAAGGTGAATTCATTTTGAGATTTCTTTTACAGATATTAGATTCCTTTTTACAGATCTGGAGACGAAGGAAAAGAAGAAGGATGACAGCGATGGAGGGCAAGTGGAGAAGAAAGGAGAAGAGGCGTACGTACCTGAGCGTGAGGGCAAACGAAGAACGAGGGAGATCGAGGACGATGCCAAAATTACCCTAACTATCCGGAAGAAGATGATTCCAAACACGAAGAATCACATGTTTTATTTAAAATTAAAGTTGATTGAAGGGACGAACATACATATCTTCGTCCCTTGAATGATGGTGCCATTTGACAATCCTTATTGAATCATCATGTTTGTCGACGGTCAACAGTGTGGTCAACTTTCACTTCTTATTCAGGCGATGGACTTCGTAAATACTCATCGCCTGATAACGTAAGTCTATGTTCTTCGATTGTCACTGATAGCTTCACTTGTCTTTCTCTTCTTGAATCTTTCTTCATTGACGAGCTTCCTCATTCTTAATCGGATCCCCATTTATCTAAAATAACCAATAAAAACTCATAGATTTCGACTCTACCAACATAACGAGTATAAATGCAAATATGCATCAAAACATACAATATGGACATCTAAATTACGCTAAATGCATCCTAATATACCTACCAAAATGTGTGCTATCCCTACCCTTGTCTAGTATGGGGCTTCCATCGCCTTCGTGCATATTGGCCACTGGTGTTCTCGATCCTTCTCCGACGATTAATCGGCATCCAGATCCACATCCCATGACTCCTGATTTTTGTTTCTATGGGCTTATATCCCCCAAACAACTGTGTTGGTGTTGCGGGTGGCGCCACTCACCATCCTCCTCCTATTTTGGGCCCCTGACTGCATTGGTGGTGCTTCTTGTCGCCTTCGTTTTTGTTGTCGTGTCCTTATAAACCCGAAATCATTTCCATTCACCTCCATTTTGCTTTGATTGGGCTTGGTTTGCTCGTCGTCGTCATCTTTTTGACCTGGTCGGGGTGTCGCTAGTCTGTGTTGCTTTGTCAGCGGGTCGTCGGCCTTACCTACCTACGCTGGCCTCTACCTCTTCTTTGATGTGGAAGGTACACTGGTGGTGCTTACACCCCTATGTTTCTACATGTTGGTCTGGCTTCTTTTTTGGCGTGGAAGGCTTACTTTGGGCCTGACATGCCAAAGATTGTAAAACAAAACTTGAAAGAGCTTGAATAAAATCCCGAAAGAGCCATTTTACAATCCTGCAAGAGCTTGAAAAATCTCAAAAGAACTTGGAAAACTATATTGAAAAATAAAATATATAATACAAACCTTTTGGAAATAAAGACGCTTAACCACTTACTTTACAAGGTTTGAAAACCCTTCGTTTTTTACGAGCTCTAAAATCCGGGTCTTTTTAGGCCGGTTCTTATGGGTACGTTTGCTTGAACGAGATGCGGCTTTGCTTCCAGTATGTCTTGTCAATATTCTTCTTTTTAGGGGTTCTGGCATAAGGAGTCGGGGACTAGCTGGGATCGAGTTGGTGTGTACGAAGTAACTCTGTATTCGGGAAAGAGTTTCCTTGGAGGTTTGTCTTCATTGCACAGATGTGATTCTTGATGTATCGCTGGTCAGCGGTGTTGCTTCATGGTTGTTCGTGGCTTCATTCTTAGTCTACATCTCCAACTTGCTATTTTTAGATTTTTTGGGATTGGTGCTATACTTTAGTGCGTGTTGCATAGTTTATTGCGCCGTTTTTATGGTTTTCTATTTGTATTTTCGATGGTTTTCCGTCTGCCGACTTGTCGGCCTATCAAGATTCAACCCTGCCTGATCTCGAATTCTTACGTCATAAATATCTTAATGTAACTAATGTGCAGGATTGGGAGGCGCATAGGAGGGACTCCCCACTTATCAAAGACATCATTGAGGCTAAGAACATGGTGTCCTCCCTTGGTGATAACTTGGAGGATGGGCTGAATGAGTGGTGCTTGGGCGACAAATTCAAAGTGTCAAAGGCATATGAGGCTATTAGCTAGAAGAAATGAGTCAAAGGTTAGGTGGCATAAGGAGGTTTGGGTTGCTGACAACACTCCAAAGCACTCATTCGTCCTATGGCTTGCCACCCTTGAAAAACTCTCAACTAAAGATAGACTCTTTTATCTTGACATTGACTCTGCTTTCAAGTTTTGTAGCAATGACACTCTAGAGACCCACGAGCACCTTTTCTTCCAAGCCCCCTTCACTATGGTCATTTGGGAGAGAGTTAGAAGCAAGTTCAGGATCCCGTGCGAGGTTGATAGCATCCATAGGGCTTTGCGATGACTCCGGAGATTCGCTAAAGCCAAGACGTGTCTTAACCTTAGCCGACGACATGCTCTTTCCACCACCGTCTATCTCTTTTGGCATGCCCGAAATGCACTTGTCATGGATGGCAAAAGAATCCATGAAGATGCCATTGTAAAGCTCATCCTCACCCATGTATACAGCCTTACCTATGATTCCTTCCCCGCCCTTGATGTCGAGAATATGTTGGCTCAAGTATGATTTGAGATGCAAAGTGATTAGGGTTGTGTCCTATGGCCTGCATGCCTTCGGAGCCTGCGTGCTCCTGGGAGCAACCCTCCCTTGATTTAGGGTTTGAGCTCATGTGTCCGATTGGGGCTGCGTCCCATTGGAACATGACTCTTTTTGTGTTTTTATGGCATGGTTCCTGGGGTTGCGTGCCCGAAACATGCCCTTGTTTGTTTTATTTTGCTTTTGTATGTGCCCTGAAGGCCTACGTGCTGGAAGAGACATACGCTTTGAGACTTATTTTGCTACTAATCCTTGGAAAGCTTAGGCTGCGTCCTTGCTTTTAAGAATTGTAGTTTGATGTAAGGCCCTTGGGCCCCCCTTTCTCTATTCTTCGAATTTACGCGCATCCCAAACCCGGACTTAGTGCCGGGTGGGTTTGTTTGAGAATTCTTACATTATACTCCTTCTGTTAATTAAAACTTGACGTTTTACTATTTATGCACGCTTTTTGAGGTGTTAAAAACTATATAAATATTAACTTATTTATTTAATTTTTTCAATAATTTCATACTTATTATTATTAAGTATGAATTTATAAAAATAAATATGAAAAAATTTAATATTATATATATATATATAATTTTTATCATTCTAAAAAATCGTGCATGAATAATAAATAACAAATTTTAATTAACATAGAGTATAAAAAAAGAATGGAATTAATAGAAGATTCAGATTCAAATTCTAAAGTAAAACTTGACATTTTAGATTCTCAAGTAAAATTCTTAATTAAAGTCTATGTTAGAGAAAAAAAAAATCTTAGATTTAAGATTTCAAAAATTCTTTTTTTTTTTTAATCTAATAGAAACTAGTTTTGTTTGGCTACAATTCTATGTCAGAGTTAAGGTTAACATTAGGGGTTAAGTGTCCTAGGTAGGTCAGACTATCCGCAAAGCTGTTAACTTCCGTAAATACGTGACGAATGTGGACTGAGAAAAATTTCAAAATTATCACAAATATGAAAGCATTAACAAAAGAATACGAGAAACAGGAAAGAAAGAATAAACCCACAACGTACTTGAGAATTTTAATTACGATTATGCATATACACAAGAATTTTATTGTGAACATTTTTAGCAATTTTATAGCACTTAAGAATTTTACATCCAGTAACATTTTATTTCTGATTATGCATATACATCGTTGCATTTTACAACACTTAATTTTAAGAATTTTACATTGCATTTTACTTGAGATTGTGCATATACATCCAGTCGCATTTTATAGCAGTTAAGAATTTGTGGAATTTTACATCCATTTGCATCTTAGGGATTTTAGGAATCAAATGCAAACTAATTACTTAAGAATGTTATTTTGAATTTTAGCAATTTTAGATTGAATAAATATTTGACAGCAATTAGGAATTTTACTAAAATGCAACTGGTTGTAGGAATTCAAATGGATGTAAATTTTAGCCAGAGTCTTTTATTTTGTAATAAAGCTTATTTCTAGTTTGCATTTTTTAGTTGGTAGTAATGAATATCAAGTAACCACAACATTTTCAGATCCCATAAACTTGGTGATCTAAACATATATAAACTTTAACTTGGCTTATGTATTTAAAACTAGTTTGAATGGGCTGGTGAAACTTGGCGGGTCTTAGGGAGGAGTTGGCATAAGGTGCTAGTTTTTGGTAATTTTCTTATGCTATGTTGGGATTTAACATTGGTGAACCAATCCTACGAGTGCATAGGAGTGCATTTGTGTGAATATTGAATTGTGAGTATTTTTGAATGTAAGTATTTTTGGACATCAGTTTGTGCATGTGCATTTTGTGCTTGTGAATTTGGATGGTTGTGCATTTTGTGCTCGTTCGTTTGATATATGGTTATGTATGTTTTGTTGTACAATTAGTGAAATGTAAAATAGACTCAAGTGACGAACATGTAAGCAACCAAAGTAGTAACTTAATAGCTCATGCCGTGCTTAATAACTCGATCATGCCGTGAACAATTTTAACACAATATGGTCGCCTGAACCAATTCTAATTTATAGAGAAGGACTCATAGACGGATTTAAGGAGGAAACGGGGTGCGTTCGCCCTTCCTTTTATCCAGGGCCGGACCTGAGGCGAGGCCCAACAGGCGCTCGCCTCAGGCCCAACATGCATAGGGGCCCAAGTCATTATTAAAATGTAGTATATAGGATAAAGTGTTGGTAGTGAACATATTGTGAATTTGGCTCAGTTGGCAAAGGGTACTTATATGGGAGATTTGTGTGCGTCTGCATTTGTGCATGGTTTGATTCTCACTCACCTCTATTTTTAAAATTTCCCATCTTATTGATTCGTTTTTTTCTCACTCTTTTATTTATTTTTATTGCCAAATTTTTTTTATTTACTGATTCGTTTCTTTTTTTTTTTCATCTTTATTCTATTTACAAAATAAAAATAATTGGTTAATCCCTTTTAAAATTTCCCATCTTATTGATTCGTTTCTTTCTCATTCTTTTATTTATTTTTATTGCCAACTTTTTTTTTTGATTTACTGATTCGTTTCTTTACTTTTTTCATCTTTATTCTATTTATAAAATAAAAATAATTGGTTAATCCCTAAACATTTAAAGGAAAAATTATTATCTTTCATAGGTAATTAATTCTATTATTGATAATTTAAATATACATAAACAAAATTGATTCATATTTCTTAACTAAAGGAAAAATTATTATCTTTCATAGGTAATTAATTCTATTATTGGTAATTTAAATATAGATAAAAAAAATTGATTCATAGTTTTTAACTAAATAGATATAATGACCTATAGAGAAAAAAAAAAAATTATATGCAAATCCAACCAACCCAAAATTATAATCTTGAATCTGTGTCTGGTAACTTGTGTGTTCGGATTTTGAAAGTGTGATAATTTATTTTCTTATACAATATAGTACATTAGTGCGTTAGTATTAGATGACATATTTGATCGATCAACAATATTTTTTTAACTATAGTAGAGGGCTCCACATTTATAATTCGCCTCAGGTATTATAAATCTCAGGTCCGGCCCTACTTTTATCCGATGAATTACCTATATTTGTTCTACTCGTTGATAGCTTCGTTTTGATATATTATAAACCTCAATCCGATAACAGAGTAAAGAGTTATGATCGAATGTTTGAAAGTTAAACACAGATTAATTATTTCAAATGTCTTTTAATAAATCACGATGCTTTTATATTTTACTTAATTTGATATTTTGGTAATATAATTCAACCAAAGAGCTTCGAAACAAGAGGTTATATTACTAAATTCGATAACTATATAAGAAATTATGCAAGTTTAAAGTTTGTATATCTTGATACATGTTATTGCATGCTTGGAGAACAACAAGTTACATATTAGCTTTGTAGGTTTCAATTGACATATTTTTAGATAGAAAAAATGTTGTTATAGATTAAAAGGCTAAAATGACATCATTATTTTTTCGTTTAATTAAAGAGAGAAAAATATATAACAATTAATGATACGGTTTCAAAATAAAACACCGGCATTTTTTAACTAAAAAATGTTGTCTTAAACTAAAATATCATTGTTGAATAAAAAATATCATAGTTTTGATTCGCTAAACTATAGAAAAATCTACCAAAGAGTGAATCAACAATTTGTACATGACAAAACTTCTCCCCCCTCCAATAAAGCTCTGGCTCCGTCCCTGGAAGGACTAATGTATAGACCTAAATTACTTGCTTCATTCAATTTGGGTGACCACCAACAATCAAGCCATGAACTTAAATAATATATGCTCGTCGCTTGAACACGCAAACTAGAAACCTATACAATACTTAGGGGATATACACACAAAGGTGTCTTCCCCATCGCTTCAAAATGTTAGTCATTCGATCACCTCAAATCTTAAGTGATGAATGTATATGATCGCTAACTACTCGTGGTCAGGTTTCAAGGGACTCATAAAATCTGAAGCGATGAAAACTCTGTCGTCTCTAAACATGCATAAGTTCGATGCGTGAGTTCTCTGGGGACGATGTACAAGTTACGACATCTCAATGAAGAAATTTCATCTCCTGATCTCTTAGGCGATTATATGTATATCAAGCCACGAGTTAGGTTAGTAATAAGAAGAAACTTTTTGGTTGAATGAGAATTTTGTGTCTTGTGCTTTTATTGGGTTGCAGTCTTAGGTAGGTTACTTTACTTGTGTAGGATTGTTTATGAAATGAGATTTTAGAAAGTTGGACTCTTGTTTGTAACCCAAAAGACAATTACCCCTCGTTTGTTTTTATGTAAGGAAAGGTAATTGTTACTCTTCCAAATCTAGTCCATTTTTAATCTAAGATTCATTGATCATTAATTTTTCTAATCATTACCCTCCTTTCCTCATTTTACATACAAAATCTATTTTCTTCCACCCCCCCCCCCCCCCCATTTGATTACCTACTTTAAACCATAGGGTAACCATATCCCCTAAGATGTTCTAACTATTACCCTCTCCCCTTCCCTAGACTCACAAAGAAGCGTTGATCATACAAATTTTCCATATAAAATTTGATTCCTTTCCCTTCTATTCCTTTCTACTCAAACAAACAAGGCCTTACCCCTCGTTTGTTTTTAGGTAAGGAAAGGTATACCGTATACGTAATGGTTACCATTCCGAATCTAATCCATTTTTAATTTACGATTCATTGATCATTATTCTAATCATTAACCTCCTTCCCTCATTTACATACAAAATATATTTCCTTCCCCCCCCCCCCCTCCCTGCCCCCCCGCCCCACCCCATTTGATTACCTACTTTGAGCATAAGGTAACCATATCCCCTAGGATGCTCTAGCTATTACCCTTTCTCCTTCCCTAGACTCACAAAAAAGCGTTGATCATAAAAAATTTTCATATAAAATTTGATTCCTTTCCCTTCTATTCCTTTCTACTCAAACAAACAAGGCCTTAAAAAGTGAAGTAGATAAGTTTGAAATCCTCCCCAAGGCAAATGAGTTCTTATTTTCATGCCTTACTACATGTTTGTATGGAGATCCAACAATCTCCATATAGGTTAGGAAAAAAGAAAGGTTATGAAGGTCTTGTAATATACTTAAGGTCGACATGATCGAGCAACAACATTAGTCATCGGTAGAAGAGATTAGCAACGACACACTCCAAAAACAAAGATGCAGCCTTGATAATGCATATTTTATATGGTCATTAATAGGTAGTCTTAGGTGCATTAATTATTCATATTGCATGTTTAATAAGCTTATTCATATTCTTGATAATTTGGTATTCATAGTGAGAAATCTACGGTTTTTACTGATTATTTGTAAGTTATTAAATCCGGCCTCGATAGGGGAAGAAAACATGGAGCAAATGGACAAAGAAGAGCTAAGGAACAAGAGCGGAAATGGAGAACATGGAGAAATCTCATCTTTAAGGTTCTGAGATGTTGGAACCGGCTTTTGAGGTCTTCATTAGAATCGTAGTGCTTGGAAACAGATTTCCAACGTATATTCATATGCATCAATCGGACGAAGGATGACTCCAAAAGGTTTGTTGCAAGTTCATTCGGTAGAAGCTGTTAGCACGGTATATAGCGGCACCCGCCGCTAAAATAATGGCCCCCGCCCTTCTCGTCAGACCCGGATTTGCGATACGCGACCCAATTCTATCTTTACGGGAACTTTTATCTTCACTTATTCTAGGATTTTGCCGACGAAAGAAGGCCTATATTAGGTCATTTTCAGTAGGTTTTATTCATTCAATCATTTCTTCTAATCCCCATAAACTCATAAAGAGATGAGAAGATTTAAGTTTAGGGATTCAAGGTACGTTATGCTTGCCTAGAATTCTTGTGGTTTTGCTATAATTCAAGACTTGATTAGATGATTTGTGAGACTTTATTTCTATCTATTCTATGTTTGATTGATTCAATATCTGTCGGAGGGAAAACCTGTCGTTGATCCGCCAAAGAAAACTCAAACCTATAGCAAGTGTAGCGATAAGCAAGAGGTCGATCCACAAGGAAAATTATAACTCAAGTATGATTTTAATGCCAATTAAAGTAACCAAAGAGGGGGGTTTTGAGTGTGAAAGTTTCGCCTTTTATCAAAGCAAAGTAAAGAAAGCAAAGCAAACGAATTTGGTTTTTAGACAATTTGGAGAATCAATTCTACCTACAATTTTCCACTTTATTGGATTGAAGCGATCCTTGTAACTTCTTCTCATCCTATTACGTTTCCTTAAATGCCCTTGTCCCGACCTAACATAGTTACTAGTCCAACCAGTCCTAGCAACCCTTATCAATCTAACAGTCCCTAAAGAAGGATTTAACCCAATTGATAGCTTTAAGTTCAGAGATTAGCCAAGGTATTTGCAGTCCCTAAAGAAAGATTTAACAACACATTCAACTTCCTACTCATTCAATTAGTTCAATCAGCCCTAAAGGAACAAGTTTGCCTCTTAGGTTAAGGTTCACAATCAGGAATCTACAAAACCTTAACAATTGAATTGATCTAACAAGTTGGCCAGACAAGATAGAACAAAACAATAATCAATCAAGCACAAAGAAGTTGAAGCATTCAAATATAGGAAACAAGGAACGAGAATTAGAAACTCACAATCAATTCGAATAAAGTTTCAAATTGCAGGCAGAATAGATGAGTTTAGTTCCTCATGGAAAACATCGCTCAAAATTTCTAAAGCGTCTAATGAATGAATAGAATAGAAGTAATGAAAATAACATAAAACTTGGCCTTTTAAAACATCCAAAGTCGGCCACAAAATAAACAATTAGATCTAGGGTTTTTTAATTCTTCAAAACGCCGCGCAGAAACACTGACGACCAATGCTGCGGGCGCAGCATATATGCTGCGGCCGCAGCACTCTGTTCCTTCGTACCCCGCTGCAGCGGGCCCTGCTACGGTCGCGGCACGCATGCTGCGGCCGCGGCAAGCTGTTTGCCGATTCCTCTTGTCTTCCTTTGCGGGTTTTACCTCTTGTCTTGCATCTTTCCTTCCTTGTTCCTTCCAATGTTTCTTGTGTTCCTCTTCGAGATATTGCATCTCCCAAATGTGTTCCGATTCAATCTGTAAGGTAAACAAAAAATTGCGCAGAATCCGAACTCTTCTAAAATAATCACAAGATGCAATTTAGCAACAAAGCATGAAAGAAATGCAACCTAACTAAGCTAAAATTGCCTATAATGCCTATCTAAGATATGCATTATCAAATTCCCCCACACTTAACCTTTGCTTGTCCTCAAGCAATGATAGAATGAACATGAATCAATGTATCCCACAGGAAATCCCTTCAAGTTTCAACTTTATCAAAAAACAACATCATAGTAGGTGAAAACATAAATCAAGCAAACAAACGTCATAGCATGTATTATAGTGATCAAAAGCTTAGAAGTAGACATTATCCAACATCACCAGAAGTATGTGTTTCACTCATGTGTTTAGGCTTTAAGGTACAACTCTCAACTCAAACCAATCATGCACTAAGCTCATAGACATTGACCACCATATCACCTATTCTCTACCGAAATGTCATTACTTGCGGGGCACAATAAAGAAAATAAAATGCGACACTTTTTTTTTCTTTTTTCTTTTGTTTTCTTTTCTCTTCTTTTTTTTTCTTTTTCTTTTTTCTTGTCTTGGTGCTTTCCTTACGCGAAGCGCAAACATGGGTGTCATGAAAGGCCCCGGTCTATCAACACCTCAACCTACTAATATGAAGTCCACTTGAACATCTTTTGACACAAGTTGCAAACATGGGTGTCATGAATGAACCTGGTTACTCAATGATCAAGCTTTCTTTCCTAGTGGGTAGTTTTCAACACCTTTTTGCGCGAATCATATCCATGGGTGTCATGAATAGATCTGTTTACTAAGTGCATCAACCATTGCCACCTTATTCACTAAATATGTACGAATTCAAACAAAATACTCAAAATATAACATAAACTCTGCAAGCAATCAAACATGTGCATCGGTCTTTAAAAATAGATACTGCAGTCAATGTCAAGAGGTAGCAACACTAAGAGAGTAATTCACACAACTGAGCAAAAGAATTCAAATAAGGCCAAACATTCTCACAGGGTCATGTTTTTAGGACTTCAATCATACTTTAGCTCAATCATACATGCTCAATTATATTTGCTAGCTCATGTTCCACAAAAATCAAATAAAGACAATAATCAAAACATCCAAAACTCCATGGAATTTTTATGACTCATGCTTGAAATTTAAAATAGAGGACAAACTAAGCCAGATGGGTATTTGAATAACACATATGTATGCAATGCATGCTCTATTTTTGGATTTTCGGATTTTTTTTAAACTTCGAAAAAATGCAAAAAAATAAACTTAACAGAAAAATAAACTTAATAGAAATTAAACTTAACAGAAATTAAATAAACTAACTATTACAGAACTTAAACATGTTGTGCAGAAATTTAAACATGGTCCTAGAAATGACAGAATTGACATAATATACATATAATTCTCCTCCCCCACACTGAAAGTTTTTTAGTGTCCTCACTGAAACAGTACAGACAACCAAAATAAAACATAAAGATTCAGGGTGAAGGAGGTAGAACTAACCACTCACTGAGGCGGCGGCTGGTATGGTGGCGACTGGTACGGCGGGATATGAGGGTACTGCTGACGGAAATAGTAAGCATGCTCTCTCTGCAACTCCTCCAAGTGATAGTTTGTTTAATGCACATCGTGGCCGATGTCGTGGAGAGTGAACTCGAAGGAGTCCTGGCGCAAGGATATCCGGTGGAACTCGGTAAGTATGTGGTCCCGCCAGAAGTCATCCTCAGCAGAAAAGAAGCGAGGTCCCTTAGAAGATCCAGCGGCGTGCTGTGCATCCCCCATATGATAATCTGTCTGTGCAGGGGCATTCTCCTTAGCCTCGTCCTCATCATCCTCATCATCATCCTCCTCAGCCTGCGCCTGGTCAGCTGCGATGTATAGGGTGTTGTTGGAAGGGCCATAAGGTAAGGGTCTAGGAAGGCTCAGTTGGTGCTCCCCACGCTTCCCTGACTTCCAAATCCAGCCCCCATCATCAGTGCCCTCAAGCACGAAAGCCCTCCGGAGCTTCTCTGTTGTATAGGTGCATGGTTATCAGAATCGCGATCCGGATCGGTAGGATCGTACGATCCTACGATCCTAGGGAGAGTTCTGATCCGGATCGATGGTACATAGTCGTTTATACTAGAATCAGGACTAGGATCGCTAGGATCGGTTAGGATCCTTAGGATCTTACGATCCTAACGATCCTAGCCGATCCTAGTAAATTCTGATGTTTATGAAATTAGGCCCATTTGTATAAAGCCTATATCGTTTTTTTGATGAAATTAGGCCCATTTCTATTTTTTGTAATTGTGTTTTAATTTTTTGGGGAAATTTAACCCTAAAATCCCTAATTTCGATTGTTTTTTAAGTCTGAAGCGGTGAACGAGTGAACTGGTGAAGTGAAGCTTGAACCCTAAAAACAATCCGGCGACAACAGTCACTCCGGTGGTTGGTTCTAGACGTAATCACTATTTCCCATATACTTTTCTCATTTCTCCTTTACGTTTATTTAAACTTACAAATTTACAATACATAAGTATTTATATATTTATGTTTTTCTTATTTGAATTTGCATAGGTGATAATGTTGAGAGTGGCACCCATGAATCAACCCATGGAAGTGGTATTGGTGGTGGTAGTGGTGAACCTATAATAACTTGTAGTGAAGATGAAGCTATCGAGATAAATGATGGTGATGATGTTGATGATTTCGTTGAGAGAGATGCTGAAATTGGTTATGATGACATTACAAACTAGAGATGGGAGGAGGAATTTCTAATGTCTACGAGTGTTAGCACCTATCACATATCACATATGACATTCCAGAACAATCATGTGATGTAGGATGTAGGGTTTTTTTTTTTGTTAATCTTGTTTCTTAGACCCTTTTTAGTTTGGTTTATGGATGTTAAGTGACTTATTTAAACATTTTAAGTATCGTATTATCCCTTTTGACATATTATCCTTGACCAATTATGAATGGTAAGGAGTTATTATTGGCATATGTTAGTTAGTTAGTTTATTTAAAGGAGGAAATGACTAGTTTTGTTTAAAAATTAAGGTATTTGTTTGGTATGACTTATTTATATTTGATTTTTTAGTTGATTTTCACTTTTTGCTAGGATCTTACGATCCTACGATCCGATCCTAGACCCTTGCATCGATCCTATATTAGGATCTCGATCCTAAAAACCATGTATAGGTGTACCCACCAGACATGGGTGCATCGCACTGTTCAGGCTGTAGATAACGGTAGGCTATGAGGCTAATCATGCCTCCCAAGCCAAACCTCCCCAACTTCTTCCCCTGAATCTTCACGCAGCTCTCCACAAAGATCTCAACCCAGTCTGGCGTACCACGGGACTGGGGAGCAAAGCTCCACAACCAGGATAGATCTCCAGTAGGCACTTTGTTCACGTCGCCTTGGCCGCTGAAAGATATGGCCAAGACTTTGTGAACTAGACGGAGGCAAGGGTGGACAAAATTATAGTTATACTCGCCCTTGTGGTCGTCAAATCGAGTTACAGTCGCTTTGAACCATACATCATGGCGCTGCTGCTCTATCGCCATGAAATACCAATCTGGGGTGGGCGCCCAAGAGATCCCAAAAATCTGTCTCAGCTCGTCATGTGTGCAAACGTGAGGCTGATCCAACAAGTTGAACCTAATCCTCGAGTTATCCACCTGCTGCAACGTAGCCAGGAACTCCCATGCCAGCTCAGGGTACGTAGGGGCACTGCGGTCTATAAATCCCCCCAAACCGCCATGGCTAAGCATCTGCCGTGTAACATCTAACATGCCCAATGTCTGTAAGGCTGGGATATGGAAAAACTTCATCTGAACGAATCGCTTCGTATCGAAGACCTTGAATATCTTCCTCTGTTCGTCAGACGCATTCCTCAATCGGCGCGCCATATTTATCAAATCTCAGTAGTGATATCACCCCAAAAACAGATCTAAAAGTCCACCTCAAGCTCAACAAACTCAAGCAATCCACCAAAACCAAATCAACTCACCACAAACCTCAAGCTAATAACTACAACCAAATCAGCCCACTAACACAATTATTTTCTCAAACCAACCACAAATCAAGGCTTCAATCAACATCCCAAAAGCAGAACATCCAAATCCACCCAAGCACAAATATAACCACTCTTCAATCAACCACACAAAAGCTCAATAGATTTCAAGAGTTCAACACCAAACAACACCAAGAATATAGATCCCACACCTCAAACAAACAATTTCACCTTAACAATGAGAATCAATAGTCCAAAACACCAACCTTGTTCGCAATGACCAAAGGCCAAATCTCTCGGCGAGTAGACGGGCAGCAGGCGAAGCACGGTCGCGGCGGCCGCAGCAGGGACCTCGGCGGCGGGATGGCGTCGGTACAGCAACAGATTCGGTGAGATGGCGGCGCAGATCCGGCGGTGCTGTGGCTGCGAGACGTCGGATCCGGGGGCTCGAGCTTCCGGCTAGGGGGTGGTCGGTGGGAGGCGAAGAAGGAGATGAAAGAGAAGGCTTGGGGGATGGTTATGGTGGTTTTCCAAAGGTTGAAGGAGAAGGGGGAAGACAATAATGGAGGTTGGGGCTCTTGAAGATGGCGGCAATGGTTGAGAGGAAAGAGGTAGGGTTGAAGGAAAAAGAGCTCCCATGATCTATCTAACTTATATATTATTTTTATTATTATTATTATTTTTTTTTTTTAAAGAAAAGACTGGGTCACGGAATTGATGTGCGGCGGGCGCAGCATATGCTGCGGCCGCCGCATCTGCCCCCCGCCGCTGATTGATGTGCGGCGGCTGCCACATGGATGCTGCGGCCGCCGCCATTGAGGTGGCCTTTCTATACTTCGTTTCGTTTTTTTTTTAAATTTCTTAATTACTACCTATGTCAACTAATCCTAAAGTAATTAACTAATGAAACTACCTAAAAAAAATAAAGATGAGAAAGAAAAGAGAACTTACCTCGGGTTGCCTCCCGAGAAGCGCCTTTGTTTCAAGTCGTTGGCTCGACGTGATGGCCCTTGAGTGGGCTAGTCGGTTGGTTCAGTCAGCACCAACTCCTCTTCTTCATTATGTGAGATGTTTTCAAGATATGGCTTAACCCTATGACCATTGACCTTGAAGAGATCATTAGACTTAGGGTCATAAAGTTCAATTGCTCCATGAGGGAATATCTTTGAGATGGTGTAGGGTCCTTCCCACCTTGATCTAAGCTTTCCTGGAAAGAGTTTCAAACGTGATTGGTATAGGAGAACCTTGTCTCCTACATTGAGTTCCTTCCGTAGGATATGTTTGTCATGCCAAGCCCTTGTCTTCTCCTTGTAGATCATTGCATTATCGTAGGCATCCAGACGCAGTTCCTCCAGCTCTTGCAATTGAAGTTTCCTGAATTCTCCCACTTCATTTATTGCCATATTGCAGTTCTTTACAGCCCAGTATGCGTTATGCTGAAGTTCCACAGGAAGATGACAAGCCTTCCCAAACACAATTCGATAAGGAGACATACCAATGGGAGTCTTATAGGCCGTTCGATAGGCCCAAAGAGCATCATTCAGCCTTAGACTCCAGTCCTTCCTGTTAGGAGCCACTGTTTTCTCCAAAATACTCTTAATCTCCCTATTCGATACCTCCGCTTGACCATTGGTCTGAGGATGATAAGCAGTGGACACTCGATGCGTGACATGATACCTCTTTAGCAGGGCAGTGATGATCCTATTGCAGAAATGTGTCCCCCTGTCGCTTACTAGAGCTTTAGGCACCCCAAATCTTGCGAAAATTGTATCTTTTAGGAATTCTGAAACTACTTTAGAATAATCAGTTCTGGTGGCCTTTGCCTCCACCCACTTGGAGACATAGTCCACCGCAAGCAAAATATAAACAATCCAAAAAGAACTAGGAAAGGGACCCATAAAATCAATACCCCAAACATCGAAAATTTCACAAAATATGATTTTAGTTTGTGGCATTTCGTTTCGAGCTGATATGTTCCCAATCCTTTGGCATCTATCGCAAGATTTACAGAAAGCATTAGCATCCCTAAACAAGTGAGGCCAAAAGAAACCTGCTTCTAAAACTTTTCTAGCAGTCTTTTGAGGACCAAAGTGGCCTCCACATTCATGAGCATGACAAAAATTAAGGACAGATTGTACCTCATTGTCCGGTAGACACCTCCTAATTACCTGATCAGCACAATGTTTCCAAAGGTAGGGGTCATCCCAAACTTAGAAGCGAGAGTCATGTCGAATCTTGTCCTTCTGAGCTTTTGTAAAGTTCGGTGGAAATTCTCCCGTGACCATGAAATTCACCATATTGGCAAACCAAGGTCGAGGAGTATGGACACCCATCAACAATTCAGGAATATTAGGACTTACCTCGTCGGATAGGAGGGAAAAGGAGTGAACGGGGGCCTGATTACTATGCGGCGGGCGCAGCATCAATGCTGCGGACACATCACAATTGTTTGGCCGCGGGCGCCACAAGGTTGCTGCGGGCGCAGCATCCTCCGTTTTGGCCCTTTCCTGCAACTGCGAAGAGAGGGTGTGAGTTAGGTAAAACAATGTATCGTCAGGAAACTCACCATGAATGGGTCTTTGATCTTCTGCTTGTCATCTCCTTGGACAAGTCTGCTGAGGTGGTCCGCTACTAAGTTTTCTGCACCTTTCTTATCTTTGATTTCAATGTCAAATTCACTTAAAAGTAAAATCCAACGAATCAATCTTGGTTTCGCTTCTTTCTTAGTCAATAAATAGCGAAGAGCAGCGTGATCAGTGAAGACAATTACCTTAGCTCCTAGGAGATAGGAGCGAAACTTCTCCAGTGCAAAGACCACAGCCAGGAGCTCTTTCTCAGTGGTTGAGTAGTTCTTTTGCGCTCCATTCAGAGTCATGGAGGCATAGTAGATGACATGAGAGCTCCTTCCTTCCTTTTGTCCCAAAACAGCCCCCATTGCATAGTCGCTAGCGTCACACACAATCTCAAAAGGTTGAGACCATATGGGTGCTTGAATTATAGGAGCGCTAGTCAGGCGACCTTTAAGCTCATCAAAGGATGCTCTACACCTGTCATCAAACTCAAAAGCTACTTCCTTTTTCAGTAAATCACAAAGAGGTGCAGAAATCTTAGAAAAATCCTTAATAAACCTGCGATAGAACTTTGCATGGCCTAAAAAGGAGCGAATTTCGCGCACATTGGTGGGGTAAGGTAGAGACTGAATAACATCAATCTTAGCCTTATCCATTTCAAGACCCCTGCTAGAGACAATATGACCCAAAACAATGCCTTGCTCAACCATAAAATGACACTTTTCAGAATTAAGAACTAAGTTGGTGTCTACACACCGCCTAAGCACAAGTGACAAATGATGCAAGCAAATATCAAAATCATCTACATGCACAGTGAAGTCATCCATAAATACTTCAATAAATCGCTCTACATACTCAGAAAATATGCTTACCATACACCGTTGGAAGGTCCCAGGTGCGTTACATAGCCCAAAAGGCATTCTGCGATATGCAAAAGTGCCAAAGGGGCATGTAAATATCGTTTTTTCTTGATCCTCCGGTGCTATTGGTACCTGAAAATATCCTGAGTAGCCATCTAAAAAGCAATAAAAGGAGCGGCCGGCAAGGTGCTCAAGCATTTGATCAATAAAGGGAAGGGGGAAGTGGTCCTTGCGAGTAACTGCATTCAATTTTCGATAATCAATACAGACTCTCCATCCAGTTTGCACCCTGCTAGGGACCAATTCACCATCCTGATTCTCAACAACAGTAATACCTCCCTTCTTAGGGACAGCCTTAGTAGGACTCACCCATTTGCTGTCAGATATGAGAAAGATCATACCTGCCTGAAGGAGCTTCAGCACCTCCTTCTTTACTACTTTCATCATTGGTGGGTTGAGTCGCCACTGAGGTTGTCTAGATGGCTTGGCATCATCCTCCAATAGTATCCTATGCATGCAGAGGGTAGGAGTGATACCTTTAATGTCTGCTATCGTCCATCCTAACGCCTCCTTGTTCTCCTTTAGAACAGTCACCAATCGCTCCTCCTGCCCAAAGGTCAATTTGTTAGAAGTAATGACAGGCAGAGTATCATTTTCACCAAGAAAAGCATATTTAAGGTGATTAGGAAGTTGTTTCAATTCAACATCGGGCGCTTGGATAATAGATGGAAGAAGCTTTTCAGTAGGAATGGTCAGCTCGATGCGGTCTCCCCTTGGTTGCACATAGGTGGAAGATCGATGGTCTAAAGCTACTATAGCCTCCTGCAAATCAGATGACAATACATAATCTCTAGCAATTTCATCTATAGGAGCCTGCAAAGCCACTTCCATCTCATCAACACACTCCAAATCAAAGCAATCTTGTGCCATAGTATCAATAACATCCACAAAGCACAGAGAAGGATCATGAGATGGGAATTTCATGGAATCATAAATGTTATATTCAACTCTTTGACCATCAAATTCCATAGTAAGGGATCCTGAATAGACATCTATCTTAGTCCTAGCAGTTTTCAAAAAAGGTCTACCCAACAGAATAGGGCCTTCATTGTTATCAGGACCCATGTCAATCACAAAGAAATCAGCAGGGAATATCAAATTGTCGACCATTACCAAGACATCTTCAACATTCCCTTTCGGGTAGATAGTAGATCGATCAGCAAGTTGAATTACTACCCGAGTGTCATTCAGCGGTCCCAACCCCAAAGCATGATAAACATTAGAAGGCAAAACATTAATAGATACTCCTAAATCTAACATGGCTTTGTCAAATTTAGTATCACCTATCACACATGGAATAGAAAACATACCAGGATCACTACACTTTTTAGGCATACGCTTTTGAAAGACAACAGTGACATGTTCGCTTACCTTCACCTTTTGCTTACCTTTTAGCTTCTGGTTCCGCTTGATCGTGCAAAGTTCCTTCAAGAATTTAGCATATCTAAGAATGCTTTTGATTAAATTAAGCAAAGGAATTTTACCTCACACTTACTGAATGTCTCGAAGATTTCCTTGTCATTCTCATACCTTCTTGTATCCTTTGAAGCTTCCGGGAAGGGCGGAATTGGCTTTTGAGTCTCAATGGGCAAAGAGGAAGAAGGAGGAGAAGGAGAATAAAGAGGAAGAGGGGAGGAAGAGAAAAGAGAGAAGGAAGGTGGGTTATGCGTACCTGACGCTGAAGGCTCGGCGGGCGCCGCAATATGCTGCGGGCGCAACTCTTTTGATTGGTTGCGGGTGCCGCAAGGGTGCTTCGGGCGCCGCACAGTAACCTGTCCGTCTTCTCCTTCTATCACATCTATCTCCTCATCCATTATTTCCTCATCGTCCTTTTGAGGTGTGACAACCAGTTTCTTGCCACTCCTAAGCGTTACATCATTGACATTCTCCTTCGTTGGATTCTCGATGGTCTGTGATGGAAGCTTTCCTGAATTGTTTGCCTCTTTAGCACTTAAGATTTGAATGAGCTGACTCATTTGATTCTCAAGATTTGTCATCCGATCGCATTGCTGCTTCTCTAGATTTGTCATCCGCTCTGATTGTTGTTTATCATTTTTCATGACCAATCGTGACAGTTTTTGCAGTGGATCCTCATCATCCTCATTTGATTGCTGCTGACCTCCCTGTTGAGGTTCATATTGTTGTTGAGGCCTTGCCTGTTGCCCCCCTTGCTGATTGAAAGAGGCTTGGTAGTTCCCATAGCCTTGCTGATAGCCTTTGTTGTAATTGATGTTGCTGAAATACCCAAGATTTCCATAATTGCCTTGCCTAGGCCTTTGTTGAGCGAAATTCCCAATGGCATTCAAATGAAAATTAGGATCTTGTAGAAGCGGGCACATGTCCATAGGATGAGTGTATTGATTGCAAAGACCACATGCCTTCAGTTGTTGAGGAGTTCTATCAATGACCAACTGTTTCATCATCTCCTTTACCTCTTCCATATCAGTCTGAAGTGCAGCCACATGAGCATCAACAACGAGTACACCCCTAGCACGAGGGCTCTTATTGAAATGTCTGGAGCCCTCAGATAGCTCCTTAAACACATCCCAAGTTGCGGCATACATCTTGTTCAGCATGTTTCCTCCACAAGCAGAATTCACTGTTTTGCTCTCCATATCAGTTAACCCATTAAAGAGAAGAGCACTAGATCCTTTTGAGAGTACCCACGGCATGGGCTGCTGGCGCAGAGCTTCTTGAAGCGCTCAAAGTACTCATGTATAGACTCCGTCGCTTACTGCTCAATGCTGCTGATAGACCTTTTCAAAGCATTGAGCTTTGTTGCAGGGAAGTACATCTCCAGGAAGACTCTCTTCATCTCATCCCAAGTAGTAATAGATCCAGGTGGCAGATAGAAGAACCATTCATTTGCCTCATCCTTCAAAGAGAAGGGAAAAGCTCCTAACTTGATTTGATCTTCAGTTACATTCTCTGGTTTCATCCCAACAACCACCGTATGGAACTCAGACAGATGCTTGTGGGGGTCCTCCCCACTCAACCCATGGAATTTGGATAGAAGATGAACTACCCCTGATTTCAGCTCAAAGTTGACTCCTTCCCCTAGCGCAGGAAATTGGATTGCCAAGGGTTGTTGTGCCAGATCAGGAGCAGAAAGCTCCTTAAGAGTGCGGTTCACGTCATTAGGCATCTCTGTTGGAGGTTCTTCTTGATCAAAAGGGAGCTCGCGAAAGCGATCACGAGTTTCTCGCCTTAGAGCGGCAAGAGTCCTTTCAATCTCTAAATCAAACGGCAACAAAGAAGAATTAGCAGCACGGGTATGGACCATATAAGACGGTCCACACCAAGATCAACACTAAAAACACACAAGAATTAAATAAAAGTCTCCGGCAACGGCGCCAAATTTGACGGAGGGAAAACCTGTCGTTGATCCGCCAAAGAAAACTCAAACCTATAGCAAGTGTAGCGATAAGCAAGAGGTCGATCCACAAGGAAATTATAACTCAAGTATGATTTTAATGCCAGACAAGATAGAACAAAACAATAAACAATCAAGCACAAAGAAGTTGAAGCATTCAAATATAGGAAACAAGGAACGAGAATTAGAAACTCACAATCAATCCGAATAAAGCTTCAAATTGCAGGCAGAATAGATGAATTTAGTTCCTCATGGAAAACATCGCTCAAAATCTCTAAAGCGTCTAATGAATGAATATAATAGAAGTAATGAAAATAACATAAAACTTGGCCTTTTAAAACATCCAACGTCGGCCACAAAATAAACAAATAGATCTAGGGTTTTTTAATTCTTCAAAATGCCGCGCAAAAACACTGACGACCAATGCTGCGGGCGCAGCATATATGCTGCGGCCGCATCACTCTTTTCCTTCGTACCCCGCTGCAGCGGGCCCTGCTGCGGCCGCGGCAAGCTGTTTGCCGATTCCTCTTGTCTTCCTTTACGGGTATCACCTCTTGTCTTGCATCTTTCCTTCCTTGTTCCTTCCAATGTTTCTTGTGTTCCTCTTCGAGATATTGCATCTCTCAAATGTGTTCCGATTCAATCTGTAAGGTAAACACAAAATTGCGCAGAATCCGAACTCTTCTAAAATAATCACAAGATGCAATTTAGCAACAAAGCATTAAAGAAATGCAACCTAACTAAGCTAAAATTGCCTATAATGCCTATCTAAGATATGCATTATCAATATCTTTGTTCTTCAATTGATTGATTGCATATATTCCTATTGATTAGCTACCTTGACAGAATTTGCTCTCTTGCTAAGTTTGATTACTTCTTGCGATTTGATTGAATAAGTAGCAAACATAATCAATCGATCCTGTGAAAGCAACGATTGGGTGTGTAGGGGATATTGACAATTACGCTCTATCAATTGCATCGATTAAAGTTAGTGAGTAGCAAACATAATCAACTGCATCGGTTAGAGTTATTGATATTATTTAATTGCCGACGCTTTGGAGTGATCCAAGGTCGGATGAATAAAATAAGGATATATAGAATAGAGTCAGGATCAATGACCTAACCAACATTGTGAATTATATGCAAAACTACACTCTACTCTTCTATCTTTTATTCGCTCTACTAATTAACCTTTCTCTTCACCTATTTGCTTTCCTTATTGTTTATCTTTATTCATATCATACCCTATCTTTAGTGTCATAATTGATAATACACATTGCATTGGAGCACTTTGTTTCTCTGTGGGTTCTGACCCATTACTTATCCGCTATACTAGGTTGCTAGTTAGTTTGTTAGTTTGGGTTATTTCTTTGACGAGGTAAAATCTAACGACGTTTCTCCTCCGGCAAGCCTCCCTGATGCGAGCAATTAAGAAGTGACACCCTAAAGGTGAGCACAAGGAACCATGCACCTCCGTGGATCTTTTGCACTATTGGTTGCAGGTAGACCTGTCAAAACACAACCCGACCCGAACGCCCGAAAAATTTTTGACCCGAACCCGAAAAACCAGAAATTTTCCGGGTAATCTGGATTTCAACCCGGTGACCCGATTGACCAGGTAATTTTGACCCGATTTTACCCGATTGACCCGGTTGATTTATAATTAAATATAATTAAATTTTTTATATATAATTAAAATTTATTGCAAAATTATCAAATTCATGATTTTTTTAACTTAAAAAAACAAAAAATTGACAAACCCGAAATCGACCTGAAATGACCCGAAACCCGGTCAAACCCGGGTTCTAGTCAACCCGGAAATATCCGGAACCGGTTTTACCCGAGATCCGAAGTGACCCGACCCGAACCCGACCCGAATGACCCGTTTGACAGGTCTAGTTGCAGGCAATCAGTGCGATCGACACCGGCCGTAGTGACCCGGCCTCCCCCATATATGAGGTCGGTACCGAAGCATCACAGTTCAACTTATATTAGTTAAAGTTACCAACTCCCCCATCAATCGCAAACTCGAGTTTGTGATTGATCGTATTTTATAGAAAAGAATGTGAACGTATATTAGGTGACTAATATACGGAGTACTTTGCTAAAAAAAAACAAAAAAACAACCCATCACAAACCCGACTAGTGTTGAGTTTGTGGGTAGAGTCTCACATTAAAAAATGGGTGAAAATCAAATCAAAATATAAGAGGATGTCAGGCCCCTACACAATGACTTAATCTTTTGTTTTAGGAGGGTGGATTCCAATCTTATAACCATAAACAAAATAAATGTTAAAACAAATATGCTTGTGATAGATGTGCTTAATCGTCTTAATTACAGCTGGCTTAATTAGTTATTACAGGGTGGTAATTAACCCCAATAAAATCACAACTGTTTTTGTGATAGTTTTATACAAGCCTTATTCATATGGGATCCCCATTTCCTAAAATCTGAACCACCAACAGCTTAAGCCCCACAACCCCAAAAAATCAGTACTACAACTATACCCTATCCAGCCAACAATCCCAAAGATTGAATTGAAAGTGAAACATAAATATTTGTAAGCCTGGTTATATGTTTACTTGTAATAAAAAGTGTTATATAAATCAAAACAAGTCAATCAACATAACTGAATAAAATTGAAACATAAATGTACAACAGCTAAGAATTTAATATCATTTAAATTGTAACATAAAAGATTTGGACGGAAGTAGCATAAAATAACTATTAATTAATATATAGGGGAAGGAACAAGCCATTAAATGTTGATTGGTTGATAGCGAAAATGAGGCTGTAGTACAGGTAACTTTTGGAGGTGGCATAGCAGGTCCCCGTTGCTTGCTAAACTCCAACCATTATATCTTCAAAGATCAAATACATGGCTCTTTGTGGATCCATATATGCATATATTTATATGCTACGCGGATAACCGACTAATTCACTTATATATATATATATATATACTTCAAATGTAAAAACTGCTTAACGTGTAAAATTTGCTTATCGCGTAAAATTAGCTAATGGGCCTAATTTAATTACTAATGGGCCTAATTTCATTAGTAGAATGTCTGCCCATGCGTGTGCCCCCTTCTCGGACCCGATTTTTTTATTTTTATTTTTTTTTTAAAAAAAAAAATTTTTTTTTTTTTAATTTTTTTGCCCAGAATTTTTTTTTTCGTGATAACACTTCCTGCTTTGCAAGTATAACTTGCTTTTGTGCACATATAACATCTTATTGTGCAAATATAAGTTTATTTTGTGCAGACAAATAATTCATTATGGGGTAAATAGGTAAATGTGCCTATTTCAATTATAAAAATTTATAATTGAAATATGTTTAATTTATGGGTAAATTGGTAAATATGTCTAATTTTATGGGTAAATGCACTTTTTCCCGTTTTCGATACCTTTTGTGCAACTGTGATGTGCATTTGTGGAACTGTGGAGTGCATTTGTGCAACTGTGAAGTGCATTTGTGCAGCTGTAAAGTGCATTTGTGCAACTTTAATTGTGCAAATTTAAAGTATGATACAATTGTGCAAATTTAAACTACAATTGTGCAAAAGTAAGATACAATTGTGCAGATTAAGAATACAATTGTGCAAATGTAAGATCATAATGCGCATTAATAAGTCAAAAGATGTGCTTTTGAAATCGATGTTTTAATTTTGTTTTTTTTTTACTTTTGAGAGTTTGGGTTCACCTCTCGGATAATTTAGGTTGATAGATGTAAGTTTGAAATCGATTTTTTTACGTATAAGCTTTTAAAATTAAAGTGCATAAATAAGATTAAAATGTGCATAATTAAGGTTAAAAAGTGCATAACTTAGATTATAATGTGCATGATTAACAATTTGCGATTGTTGCGCTCTTGTCTATTATGTAACCTATGTGGGATTTGAACCCACATCTTTTGTGCAAACACACATTGCTCTACCAATTGAGCTAATAGGCTAAATTATGATTTTTATGATAAAATAGAAGAACCTAATCGACCTAAAGCATATTGCAATAAAATTCTAAAATTCAATTAGCTCATGATTCACAAACAATTTGACAATGCTATAAACATGAAATTAGCTCCAAATCAACCCAACAACACAACCTTATCATCAATTTCAGTCAATTTGGCTGTTGGCAAAACCCCCCAAATTCTAAAGCAAATCGCAATATAAAATTCCAAACTTCAATTAGATCATGATCCATAAACAATTTGACAATGCTATGAACATGAAATTAGCTCCAAATCAACCCAACAACACAACCATATCATCAATTTAAGTCAATTTTGCTTTTGGCAAAATGCCCCAAATTCTAAAACATATCGCAATATAAAATTCTAAAATTCAATTAGCTCATGATCCATAAACAATTTGACAATGATATGAACATGAAATTAGCTCAAAATCAACCCAACAACACAACCATATCATCAATTTCAATCAATTTGGCTTTTGGCAAAAAGCCCTAAATTCTAAAACATATCGCAATCTAAAATTCTAAAATTCAATTAGCTCATGATCCATAAACAATTTGACAATGATATGAACATGAAATTAGCTCAAAATCAACCCAACAACACAACCATATCATCAATTTCAATCAATTTGGATTTTGGCAAAAAGCCCTAAATTCTAAAACATATCGCAATCTAAAATTCTAAAATTCAATTAGCTCATGATCCATAAATAATTTGACAAAAATCAAACCCTAGATTTTCAATCTCAACTTAAATAATTCAAACAATCTAAATAATTGTAATAAAAAAGTTTAGGGTTAATAATCATACCAAATTCGAGTTGAAACAAAGAGGCGAGGACCTAACTTTCATTGTCGACAACATCTCAGCAGCCGCCATTGAAGGGGCTCGTAACAGAGGAGGGTGGCGCCGGAACAGAGGAGGGTGAGAGGGAGAGGATGGAGAACGTCGGGCTTCAGGTGGCTTCGGATTCGCCATCAACGTCGGCTGCAAGTCCGGCCAGCCTAAGCAACAAGGGAGACGAGAGCGAGTGAATCCGAAGACGACGTTCGAGGACAGGGGGGAGGTGGCAGACATTGAAGGGGCTCGTAGAAGAAGTTGGAGGACAGGAGGAGGCGGCAGCTGGGCTCGGAGAGGAGAATCAGATGACGCGAAAGGAGGACAGAGGGAGGCGGCGGCCATTGAAGAGAACCAGATGAGAGCTTGAGGGGAGGACGCAGAAGGAGGAAGAGCGTCAGTTTTGTTTTGTTTTGTTTTGTTTTTTAATTTCAATCAGGCGCGTGTCCGGTTTTAAAAATTTTTACACGTTAAGCATATTTTACACGTTAAGGAGTTTTTACATTTTAAAGCTTCCCTATATATATATATATATAATGCGAATTAATCGGTTATCACCAAAATGGTAAGGAGGATTGTAACCCCGTTAAAATAGTATGCTATGTTTTCTGTTAACGAAGCTTATCGTGATTCAGTTCATCTGTTCATGAACGTAGGTAAATAAATCGTTCTCGTTAAAATACATGTTTTCGTTTGGCTTCTTGATGTTTGAATATGCTGGCAATGAGTATCCTTCTTACATATTCAATATTTTAGCCCTTGGTTTGATTTGGGTTATTGTTGTTTGAATATGCTGACCATGAGTTGTGTGGTTTGTTGTTTGAATATGCTGACAATGAGAATTGATGTTTTAAATATGCTTATTTATCTTCCTCATGTCAGCATTTCCTTATCACTATAGCAACAAGAGAACAACCTAAGAGATATCACCAATTCCGCCTAAGGAACCACACAAAAACACAACATCTTTCATATGTATTATTGCTGAAATCTAGGCTCTGCAGGTTTATTTGGAAGCTGATTTTCAGAAACCATGAATTCAAGATCTGTATGCATTTGTTTATGGTCTAATTTGCGAATTCTTGTTGAATTCTTCATGTCTAAAATTTTCTTGATGATCCTCTATATGCTATATATGAGTTTCTTCATTTTTAGACTTGATTGTGTTGTCTTTTAGAAGTATAAATGGACTTATATATATGTTGTTGTCCGGAAATTTATTTGAGACATTGAACAATTGGTGAATTTAGCGTTTCATGAGTTGTACACGACAAGTCTAATGGTGTTGATATGCCTTCTCTAGGATGCAGATTCTATCAAACAATGGGTGGAGGAAGTTGTTTGGTCCTTGGAGAAACACCATAGAGCTCGTCATCATATATAGAAGAAAAAATGGAATCAAGCACAAATCGATGGCTGACAATCGACAAGGTGACAGTCAGAATCGGTGGATGGCATGAGTTGATTGTTGATGGCAGGACATTGGAAGCAATCAAAATTGTTTTTGAGCATATATTTGGCTAGAGAAATGGCGGAAAGAGGAATGCCTTTGATGCGACATCTTTAGGTAATTTCTGTATGGCTGATTTTCATCCCACACCCTTAAATTTATGTTGTTAATGAGCATTTCTTTATGGATGATATATTTTCATCCCACACCTTTAAATTTATCTTCAGGTAATTTCTTTATGGCTGATTTTCATCCCACATCCTGGAATGGCGGAAAGAAGGAATGCCTTTGATACAACTTATATAGCCTCCACTCCTTCGATGTGCTGACAAGCAAAGGTAAGATCCATGGGGGTTGACAATGGAGACCTGCGAGAGTGAACACTAAGACCGGCAGAATTCCATGTTGACAAGGTTCTGCTGCCGTTTGATGGAACCAAATTCAACTTCTTGAAGTAGGGCAGGAAGAGGTGTTATTCCTGTTTGAAGGAGGCAACATTGATGAACTCCAGTTCATTCCTGGTGCTTGTATTGATGTGGAAAACTCCCCTAGTGTCGTTGCTATCACTGTATTTACCTCTCTCGATCAAGCTTGTTTTGTAAATTTTAGCTTTCAGTAACAAGCTATCGTCACGTGCTCCAACAATGTGGTTCATAATGAATATGTTATTAAATGTAGTTCGTTTGTATAAGTTATCTATCATAGTTCCGTTTGTCAACTCTCTGTCATAGATCCGTCTGTCAGCTGTCCGTCATAGACTCGTTTGTCAGTTGTCTATCATAGACTCGTTTGTCAGTTGTCTTCCATAGATCCATTTTCCAGCTACCGTTTGTTAGCTGTCTGCCATAGTTAGAAGCGGGCAGCTGGTTGGGGCTGACCGGTGGATATTTAACTAATAAATCTTGGATGATAGATATTTAATTAATTATAACTTATTATATGAACAATTACTTTTTTATCTCTACATCTTTGGTGTTAAATAAATTGAACGAGAGATATGGAGAGAGAAAATAATTGATTTTTGAAAAATGTTTTTAGTATATTATCAAAGTTTTTTTTTTTTTTTTTTTTTTGCGAGATTGTTAATACTTAATACAAACACACAAACTTCATCGGCACATGCGAGGAGAGAAGTGAACCAACCAAAATTCATCGGCACTTGCGTTGCGTAGTATAGAGGGAGTAAATACAAACACACAAACTTGTTGAAATTAAAGCTCTATGGACAATTCAAAGTGCTTATTCTTTTTGGTGTGTAGCGTTTTTTGGGGGGTACTTGTACATGTAAAGCGCTAGAGGGCCAAAAAAGCCACGTGATTTCCACGTGAACTCATCTGCTCTTTATCATATAAATGCATGCGGCTTAATTAATTAATTTTGCATTCATCGATCTATCTGTATTTCTCTATATCTGTAATTAATTCGAAATAGATAGAGTGGGAGAGGGATTGGTTGATTGGGACGATAATTGGACGCAGCAGTTAAAGACATCCATCAGCTTGTGATAACCATCATCGTCAACTGATCGAGATTGCCACTTTCCTGGAGTTTGTCGTTGATCAACATTATATTCCATCTCTCGATCTCCAGGTTTTTTTTTTTAAATAATTTTCAATATTCATCCATGTTTTTTAAAAAATTACATAAAATATTTATTTTTAATACTTTTTTTATAAAGAATTTCATACATATTATTAAGTATAAAATTAAAAAGAAAATTAATAATTTTTTTTTATTAATATCTTTTATTATCTTCATAAAAATGTATATAAATACTATAAGGGTCATTTAAAAGTAAATGGTCTGCAAAAAAAAAATTTAAAAGTAAATGAAGGGAGTATTTAATTTGACATTTATTGGAGAAAATGGTAGTAGATATTAAAAAAAAAAAAGGGTTGCAGACTTGTAGATGTGTCTAGACCTGTCAAACAGATCATTTGGGTCGGGTTCGGGTCGGGTCACTTTGGGTCCCATATAAAACGGATCCTGGGTATATCCGGGTTAACTCAAACCCGAGTTTGGCCGGATTTCGGGTCATTTAGGGTCGATTTTAGATTTGTTAATTTTTTCTGTTTTAAATTAAAAAAATCACAATTTGATAATTTTGCGATAATTTTAAAATTCTAAAATTAACACTACAACTGAAAAGCCTTTTAGCGACCAAAATTTTAGCGATGAATTATTTTTCTTCGGTAAATGTGGGTTTTGGTGATGAATATATTCGCTCCTCATAAAATGACACATGAACTTTAGCAAGAACCCTATATTCCTCGTTAAAAGTGGTATTCAACGACAAATTTTTTGACTCGTCGCTAATTGTTAGTATAATGTGGTCGCATAAACGATAAAGAAAATAGCGACGAATTTGGAGCTTTTATCAAGAAATGTTTTCATCGCTAAAAATAATTTCATCGAGTAATTTTTAATTTTATCGTTATTTGTTTGGTGGGAATTATGTAAAACCCGCCAAATTTATTAGCGACAAAGATTCTAGTTCCTCACTAAAAGTGTGTGTTTTTCGAGGAAATATTTTCTCGCTAAACCTATTAATCAATGAGGAAGTTTCATTTTCATCGTTATTAGTTTGGGTGAAATATGAAAAATGGCGGAATGACCGCTCTTTATTTACCAATTCAAGAAATATGAAAAATGGATCAAATTTATTGAGGAGAAATTTTATTTTTACCATACCCTTTTTTTTTTTTTACCATACCCTCTCTTAACCCTTGCCAGTTGCCACTGGCGGTCGCTCCAGCCCTGCCTCCGCTATCAATCTCTATTCTCCTCTCTCTGTTCCTGCTCATCCCTCCCTTGCTGCCTGAGATCTGCTCGTCGTCGGCGTCGCCCCTCGTCGCTCTCTCGGCCCGGATTGGCTCCCTCCTTCCCCAAATTGAAAGCAAAGCGACTCCAAATCCGGCGCCCCTCTTCGTTCCCCTGCTTACCTCAACTATGTGTATAAACCGAAATGGGAATAAGAGAAAGAAGCCCAAGGATCGAGAAATCAACCATGTTGCGATGAGCGGGTGAAACTATCCACACACTCACATCTCTTTTTTTCGTTATTTCTTTGTTACTTTACTTTTATCAACTTTCTGCATCTTTATTCTGATTGTTAGTGAGAGAACCACTAATCACATGCTCTCTTTGGGAGGATACTCGACTTACTTGTTATACTAGTATTTGAGTTTAGGGATTTCTTTGGCAACATCCAACGATCGATTTCCCTACTCTTCAGTGCCCAACTGGACTAGGTTATTCCTGGATGCATACTGGGAGATGCTAGGGTGCAAACCAAGGGACACCCGACCCATCCGATTTAGAGGCTTAATAAAGTGATCTCTCAGAAGGCAGGAGTATCATTGGACAGTCTCAAACCCCTGATAGAGACGTCTTATAGGTTTGATTTGGCGGCCTTAGAGAGGGCTATGCACCTGGACAGAAAGCCATCCCCTTTATCTTGGGTGGCCAATACTCACATGACCATCCTTCCTAGGCACATCCCAGGCCAAATGGTCCCACAAATGCGGATTTTTACATACCACGATCAAAGGAATCTAGTGATGAGCTTGTATATAAAGAAGAAGAGAGCGATTCAATGGAAGATCTCAAGGATGCAAGAGAGCTTGACAAGTATGTTGAGAGTCAGGTAGAAAATTCAGAAGAAGTGGACATGGATTACACTCCATCGATAGATCCAAAGGCTGGTTGACAACACATGAAAGAGATCGATGCAAGGCTGCAAATCATAGATTCATCGGTGGATAAAAGAAAATGAGAGTCGTCGACATCGAGAAAAATAAGCTAAGACATTAGCGGATTCGACCGGCATTGTCAAGTAATGGGTCCGAGTCTCACACCAGCAGGATCAATACTTCCATTCATAAAGATGATGCGGTTAGTTACCTTTTCCCCCCTTGAGTTTTTTATATTATTTTGTTGTTATTCGTTGAGTTTTCATTGGGGACAATGAAAACTTTAAGTGTGTGTGGAGGGGGGGGGGGGGGGGGTTAGTAGTTTTATTTTTTCTTTCTGGTTTTGATTGCAAACAACATCATAAGGACTTTTCTAAAGTTTGTAATGTGGCTTGGTGTGAAAATAAGGGCAAGGAGTTCATTTGGTCAAGTGGTGCTTAAAATTCGAGAACTAAGATCCTAACATCAAACATCATCAACGAAACTCTCTCAAAATAGAGCATTTTGGATAGAGAATTTTAGATTGACTCAAGAGTTTGCATTTAAAGCCTAAACACATTGAGAGGAAAAGAAACACATTTTCCCCTGTGAGGTTCGATAAATGTTTGCTTACAATTTGATCGTTCAAATACATGTTATGACGTTTGTTTGTCTTACTTATATTTACACTTGATTATGATTTTTCTTTTGATGTGCCTATTGCATGAAGAATGGTGTTTGTGGGATGAATGATTCAATCCAATGTTCTATTTTGCTCGAGGACTAGCAAAGATTGAGTGTGGGAGAATTTGATAATGTATATTTTATAGAGCCATTCTAGGTGGTTTTAGGGTAGTTTTAGACTGCATTTCAAGTATTTTTCTAGTCAATTCTTATCTCTATCATTTTGTATTTGAAGTTCAAAATCTACGCTTTTTATGGTTCGAGAGGTAGATGCTAGAGCCCTAAAGATGCTGAAGCTACTTAGGATGACTGAGAAGACGAGAAGAAATGTCTAAGAAGAAGCTACAAGGAAGCTAAGACAAGTGCTCAACAGAAGACATGGAGGACATGCGAAGAGATCCAACGAATAGAGGATCGGCGCTCGCAGAAGCTAAGTCAGCGCCCCCCCCCCCCCCCCCCCCCCCCCCGATCGACACCCAATGTTGGAGGATAAACTTAGATGAGCGAAAGCTTACATGATAGAGAATTATTTCTATATCTTGAAGATTCAATATCAACCCTTTTGGGCCGACATATTAAGGGTTTCTAGGTCAGCCATAACCCTATAAATAGCCTATTTTTCTAGATATTTGATCATCATTCAAATACAAATCAAAACCACAATTTCTAGCATCTTTCAATTCATTCGTTAGAGTTTCGAGGTAAGTCATGCTCGGGTAATCGCGTAGTTAGTTTTTCTTGCATTTTAAGACACGATTGATAACATGTGAGGGCTGTTTTAAGGTTTATTTTATTTGATTATTTCAATTCCCTTTGTTCCGATATTGCATATGTTGTTGATTTGTCTTAATTGGCCACTAAGATATATGCACACTGCGCTAAAGGTTATAGCTTCATTACGCTATCGCGGGCCTTAATCCATATAGCAATAAGCACACCTTGCAGGAACGATTCAAGAATCTTGATGTTGTAAGAGAATTGATATGTAAAGATTGTCTGTTTTAGTGGAAGCGATGACTGTGTTGACAACCAATTGAGAAGTCGACAATACGGGAGAGATGATATTTATGTGCTAGGTGTTCGAGACCTATTTGTTACTGCTCCCCACCCCCATGCTATAGTAAGAGAGTTTGATAATGATCGGAAAGGGCAACCTATCTAATTATGTACACAAACCAAACCATTTAGATTAATCAATATAAATCAATTTAACTAGAATACAACTCAAGGATCATGAAATCATCATTGTTGCGAATGTGAGTGAAACTATATTTCATTGCTATTGCTCTCTTACCATCAATCATTGCTACTTTACTATTTATTGCTTTCATACAATTGCTTCTCTCTATTTTATTACTACTGGCAATCACCTTTATAAAGTCGCATGCACTCCATGTGGGATCAACCTCTACTCTACCACTAATACTAGTTGTTTGAGTTTGAGATTTACTTTTGGGGAACTGAACCACGGTTCACATCCACAATACCCAACCTCTTATGCCTTGATTCATTTCTCCATTGCATTTTAAGTTAGCTCGCCGTGCGGACAGCTTTTGCGGCTCACTGTCGTTTCAGCTCTTATGCCTTTATTCATTTCTCCATTGCTCCTCGATCGGCTTGTCTTGGCTCTTTCTTGGCTTGTCCCTTAGCTCCATGATTTCTTAACATTTCAAGCTCGGATCTTATGATCTACAAATAAGCACTAAAAACAGTAGATTCTAAACTTCGAATAACAAATGATCAAAAATTCAAATCAACTAATAAAACCTATCTAATGCACCTAAAACTACGTTAACACTACCTAGATTGCCTATACGAAATATACGTTATCAAGTAGGAAAGGGTGTAAAGGGCATGAACACGTACGTTGTCATTATCGGTTTGTAAGGAGATAATATTTGTAGAAAAATTATAATTAAAAATAAGTTTAATAAAATTTTGAACTATATATGACACCTCATGTTTTTGAGTAAAAAGGAAAAAGACAAGTGAACTTGGTAAAGTCGTCTAAATTAGAGACATATAGTACTTGTTACCAAACAGATGCTTATATAGCTGGTCCCAGATGTTCAGTAAGTTCTCAAAAGGCTTGCTAGATCGATCGATCGGGATGGGTTTGGATGGATCGAGGGGAAGACAGTGGATTTTGGGCATGTGAATAAATGCCTAACAAGTATAACTAGAGTGTTTGCAGACGACGGAGGATAGAGAAATTCAAGAAACAATAGAGGAACGCTGGAAAGGTGGTCAGGGGAGTTGATGGGCGGTGTACATGGCGGTGAAGTTGATGGCGGCATTGAACGGAGGTGTCCCTAGCATGACATACAAGTCCGATCTCGCGAGGAGGACTTCTCGAGTCTTCAGTTTCTTCACATCAAAAGACCAAGGAAAGAATCAAAAGGAGACTAAGTTATCCACACAAAATTGATGAACGGAAAGACCTAGAAAAATAATTTCTCCATTTGGTTAAAAAGTTTGATATTTAAAATAGATTATAAGGTTCACAAATTTATATTTAAAAAAATAATATTTTAATTTGGTTTCTTATCGTATGCTTTAAAAACATATGTTTGACAAACTGATAATTTAATTATGTACGTGTGAATATTGAACAAATCTTATACGAGAGGTTTTTAAACCTACATGATGATTTCCATTTGTAAATCTTTAGCCTATATATACTTTATAGTGCATTGATTAACAAGTCATTAATCGAATAAATTATATATTAGAAAATAATTATCAAATCTTAGGGTATGAAACTGATCGAAAACATTGATCGGTTTTTCTATTCTACGCCCTTATGACATAAGATAAGATTTTAAATTGGGAAAGATTCTCTAAAAAAAAAAGCGATTCTAAAAATCTAATTTAAAAAAAAACTAAACTAATTAAATTTTTTTAAAATTTTCCAAATTTAGAGTTTATAGGGCATATGATAGAAAAATCGAAAAATAAAGTAGATGTTATAATATGTGTAAGAATAAGAGAGTATAGAGAGGAAGAGAAAAGAGATAATAGATCTATTGCTTGTGTGTCTCTCAAAGGAGATGTAGATGGCCTTATATAGGCATATGAATACATAGAGATAAAGACCTCATAAAGTCATCAACCCTTTGTTTTCCACCATGTGGGAGTTAGAGTAGATGAATGGGTAGTAAGGTGAAACATCCACAATTATGGTTTCATAACACTCCCCCTTGGATGTACATCTCTAACATTACAAACTGTCTCATCAAAAACCTCGCCTAGAAAAAAACTCAATGGGACAAAAACTAGGACTAAGGGAAAAAGAGTACATATGTCATTAATTTGATACGCTTTGGTGATACTGCCTCGTTAAAAACCTTGTCAGGAAAACCCAGTGGGACAAAACCTAATCGAAAGGAAAAAGAGTGCAGTGCGTATATTCTCCCCCTGAATTCAACATTCTTCTTACAACTTTCGCATTCCTATAAGCTCATCGAATTTCTCGATAATTCTGACTTCATGAGCTTCATGGTCGAGTCTGAACATTGTCTTTGATGTGTACAAGCCGAAATGTCTTCATATATTGTAATTGACATCGACGCGCTTGACCTATATATCTTGTTGTTAAGCTGCTTTCAATGCACAATAAGGTACTTCAGGACCCAATGTGCCATTTGATCATGGGGGGGGATCTAGTGTATTAAACGGTGTCTAAGTTGTCTCGTTAAAACCCTCAACTTGGAAAAACCCAATGGGATAAAAACCAAGATCAAGGAAAAGAGTACAACATTGTATGGCACTTCGGGACCTAGTACAATATCACCACTTACACAATTATATGTACTTCTGGTACTCTTATAAGGATCTTTAATCAACTGTATGTAACGGGGCTTTGATATTAATGCTTCAGGCATTTTCAATCGATCTTTTTCATTTATATGCGTATGCAAGTAACATGTCCGTCATTTACATTTAGATCCAAAATTATATTCACTTCTGGTGAATAGATTCTACATATAACCTTTGATAGGTCAGCTTTTGTGCAATCAAGTTGGCTTTATATTTTATTTTGTATCAACACCCACTTAAAACCAATTGATGTTGCACTTTTCGGTGTTGGAACTACAGGTCCAATGCCATCATGCTTAAAGAATCCACCTTTGCATGAATTGCTTCTTTCTAGCTCTTTTATTATGATTTCGATGTCGACATCCATTTGTTTGATGATCATCATATTCTCATAGGCTCTTTCCACTTCTTGGGAATCATATACAAAGAGCCTAGTGATCTCCAATACTTCTGGTGTACTTGAGAATCACTTGATATTTATTGAGTTGAAGCTACTCTGAAACTTCCAAATGAGCTAGTATATGTGACTTTGGCACTTTCTTGGCCTTTAGTAAATGCTTTCAATGACATATTTGCTAAACCTTATAATCATTTCATTTATTGAACTTCTGGTTCACTTGTATTTATCCGCGGATATGAAATGATAGAGAAGTTGCTTCTGTGCAATCTCTTTCTTAATATTTAGTCTCATTTCCTCTCCCCCTAAATACCGAGCATTTGATCACCATTATAAAGCTCTAGGTATTTGATATCAATAGGGACTCAAACCCCATGTATCATTCAACTTCTTTGTGGTCTCATTGTAGTTCATTTGGAGGAGTTACGTCTCGGAACATATGTTGCTCATTCAAGATCTTTGAATGGCATGTTCTCTTCTAGAGATAATCAGGGAGATGTTATTATGTCAAATTCGAAATGCAAACATGCATGGGCCCATTTGACCAACAACTCTTTTGGGTCGTCGTGAGCTACCTTATGCTCAACAATGTGGTTGATAACATTCTCTACCTTATGTTTCATATGACCAAAGTGTTAAGGCATCTATAATATTGGAATTACACTGGTCTATATGATAATGTTCCGTAGTTGTCTCATTGAATCCAATCAATAGACATTAGAGACTTTGCCTTTACTCTCAATATAGATGGTCTTATTGTTGATTTTGCCAAGATGATAGACCATATATGTTCGGTCACCCTTATTGAGGATCTTCAGCTCCTAGGGTCTTCTAGTCCCTCTTAGTGGGTGTCTATGTGAATTTCAATGATCCCGTACATCATCGATTCACATGAGTGACCGGATGCCACAAAGAAAAAATATTTTATCATTAACTAACTTCTAGTTAGTGATAAGTTTCAATGGGATAAATGAGTGTCAAATAAACCATATATATATATACATTCTCATTTCTGTAAGACTTGCTTCTGGCTAGTCATATGAGATATTGGTGTTCAATACCATATCAATTCACATGTATATGTCATTGTTACTTCAGGTAACAAGATCAATGCTCTTTTGGAGCTATATGGTATTCATCTTGGTTTTTCCATTCAATATTGTTTGAGAAAACTTCAGATTTTCAAAATTGTTTGACACTTATAAAAACCATAATATTCAACCATTGAACTTTGTATATGGTGATCCATTATTTAATTTAGATGTCATTCAATGGGTATTGTCAGAACTTTCGTTGGTGTCATACTTTAGGTATGAGTTATTTATAATGTTCTTCAAGACATTTATAATTAACCGTATAACAGCGACCTAGTTATAAGCCACAACAATAACATCGGTTGCGCGCTTAACCTTGACCTCTTTTGTACCCTCTACTGGCGAGGGGCATGCTTCAGGCTATGCGTAGAGGGTTGTCAGGAAGTGTCCTTGTTCACTAGATTGTGCTTTGTGGTTGCTATGACCATGAAAAAATAATTTCGAATAACCCATATTCCATGTACTTCTTCAAGAGTACAAATGATAAAATTAGGACCATATACTCTTCCGGAGTTTATAAGAATGATATACTCTTCTAGAGTTTATAAGAATCATTCACTCTTCTGGAGTTTAATAAAAATCCACTAGTAGAGTCTTCAGGCTCTTAGGTTGGTGTCGAAAAACTTCACAATCTACAGGATTGTGGTAAACCTTTCTCCCAAATGTTCATTTGCCAAACTTGTCCACTTCAGAAATTTGTATTTGTCCACTTCAGGTGGAACCATGAGAAAACTTGTCAATTTATCATTTTCTTCAAGAAATGATTTTATTCATAAAATGATTCATTTGTCATCTTCGAGTGACAATTAGTCTCTATTATGTATATTTCGATCATATACTCAAAAAAATTATAAGTTGCAATTCAAAAATATAGTAAGTTGTCATATAAACATTGACCATATTATTCAAGAAATGGTACGTTTGATTATTACTCACTTCAGGGAGAAGACAACTTTTATACAACCACTTCAAGGGAAATATATATCTTTACTTACACATCGCTTCATGGATTATATGTGCAACTTTAAAATAAAGCTCATACACTTCAGGGTATGATTTTAATTCATCTTTCGAAGATTATACAAACTTATCATCAATTTAGCTCAAAAAATGAATATTGTCACTTCAGGGACAAATATGTATTGATGAGATAGTGAGACATTTTATGAATTTCCTTTTCATATATCTCTTCAGGAGATTATTATCGTTACTGCAGGAATGATTTATTAGCATAATATGTTCATCCTCTTCAGGGGATGAGTCTATTTCTTTTGAGAGATTATCATAAAAAAAAATAGTTGATATAGGTAATAAAACTATAAAACCATAAATAAATGTAATAAAATTAGCATATTGTCAACTTCTGGTGACAAGAAAGTAAACATCCCCATAAATCCAATGTCGTCTACTTCCGGAGACCTTTAGAGATCAAAACCATCTACTACAGGAGATAAGTTTCATCATGATATATAAGCTAAAATATTTTATCTTCTTCAGGAGATAAATAAGAATCTCATCTTCTTCAAGAGATGTGATACATAAATTGTGTTTACTTTATCTACTTCAGGAGATAAACTACCACTTTTGGGATGATATGCAAATTAACAATTTATATCTACTTCCGGAGATAATGTTTGTCTACTTCTGGAGACAAAATGAACAATACAAATTGATATGAATAATAAAACTGAAATAAATAAATAAATAATAAGTTCATCACTGCGGGGATGATATTTATCATTTCATCGCTACGGGATGAGATTTATCGTTTCATCACTTCAGGGATGAGATTTACCTTATCCGCTTCAGGGGATATCACAACTTCGATTGATTCAATCACTTCAGGGATTGAGATTACTTTATATTATAATTTCGATTGATTCATTCACTCCAGAGATTGAGATTATTTTATCCGCTTCAGGTGATATTACAACTTCGATTGATTTACCGCTTTAGGGGATATTACAATTTCGATCGATTCAATCACTTCAGAGATTGAGATTACTTTATCCGCTTCTAAGGATTAATCATCACTGAAACAAATTATAATTTCTATCCACCATCCACTTCAGGGGAGGTAATCGATCATCCCTACGGGGATACTTAATATTACATGTATATCCACTTCGGGAGATGATAAATATTTTTGTCTCTTCAAGGACAATTATTTTCCTCAAATATATATAGTATATCCTCTTCGGGGAATAACTCATTACTCGTTAATCTCTTCAAGAGATATAACAAAAAAAAATAACAACAATATATAGATCATCATATACTCCACACGATAATATAAGAGAATAACGAAGCAAATTAAATAAGATCATGTCATAAAATCTAATCGGATAAACAAAACCGAAGATTGAACTTCTGCACATCAAGAAATTACAAATAATACTAGTGCATGCAGTCATAGTTTAACAAACAAACAAAATTTATAATATATATATATATATATATATATATATATATATATATATATATATATATATATATATATATATATATATATATATATATATATATATATATATATATATATATATATATATATATATATATATGCACACGATGAAGATCATGGATATGTTAAAGATGATACTATTGCATGCATTCACATTATGCAAATTAGTCAAAGTGCATGGCCGATTCATTCCAAAAATTAAAATGCAGGCATATGTATATATAAATTTAGGTGAGTGCATGCCGTGGGAGAAACGATCAATATATAAGAAACAAAACTGCATTGGTCGAGCATATGTATGTATATCCGTGAACCCTTACCGATATATCCGTGAACTCTTACCGAGCGAATCGTGCTGATAACGTGTTATAATATGTGTAAGAATAAGAGAGTATAGAGAGGAAGAGAAAAGAGAGAATATATCTATTGCTTGTGTGTCTCTCAAAGGAGATGTAGATGGCCTTATATAGGCATATGAATACATAGAGATAAAGACCTCATAAAGTCATCAACCCTTTGTTTTCCACCATGTGGGAGTTAGAATAGATGAATGGGTAGTAAGGTGAAACATCCACAATTATGGTTTCATAACAGTATATACCTTTTTTTTTAAAAAAAATTCAGAATTGTTTCTTTGTACAGTTCTTCCCCACTCTTTGGATCTGTGTTAAATAAAACAGAAGAATATTATTGCGCTTAGAAGGCATAGACAAACAACAAGACAAATGCTGCTCTTATTTGATCCTTTACATTTTAAATTTCACATTCTTCCAAAACTCCTACGAGTTTAATGTTAAATTAATTAATGCAATGAAAGTTACCCCTTAGGATAAAACAAAAAAAAACAATAGAAACACAAGGTAGAGATATCTAATTGTAAATTTGCAATATGAGTTATTTGGAAGGAGATGACGTACTCCGTTAATCAAGGCATCTTTTCTGCAATTGATAGGAGCTGAGACGAAAACATACGATGGGCAAATAACATATATTTTAAATTAAATATTTTAATATTCTTCTGTTAATTTGCAATATGAGTTATTTGGATTTGAATATATTTTAATTATATATGGTTAGCATTTTTTACATTATATCTAAATTAACATATATTTTAAATAAAATATCTTATAAATTATGACTATCAATTATATTAATTTTATAATGTAATTATAAATTTTACACAATAATAAGTATTTTATTGTCACCCTTTACATATTATTTTGTTTAAAATTTATATTATTTTAAATACATTACAAAATATATTGATCAAACATGCACTATTTAACCAAGTGTTTACACATTATAATCAAAATGAATTGGAATCCAAACAAATCCAGTTCGATTCTTCAGATGAAACATTTTCATAAATTGAAAAGTTTAAGAGAATTAATGTAAATTAGAGAACTTTAATTAATCGAATCTAACATGACAAGATCATTCCCACCTCGCAAAAAAAAAAAAAAAGAGAACCATATTGGCTCCATACTTTAGCAGGTAATCTTTGCATGGATTAGATGTAAATATTATATGTTTTAGTATTCATTTCATACTTTATCATTCTGGTGGTCAAGGTCGGAATCTAGGCGTTTTTAGTGTTTATTTGTAGATCGTAAATTCGAGCTTGGATAGCGAAGCAATCACAGAAAGATGGAAGCTGACGAGGACAAAGAGAGACTTGAGAGAGCTTGGCGAAGGAGTCCCGAGGAGTGTGGAGCAAGCTAAATAGCAAAGGATCACGGAATCACGACCTAAAAGCTGAAATGACAGCGAGCGGTAAATATTGTCCATGCGACAAGCTGAACTTAAAATGCAGTTTTCGGAGGCCTTGGAAGTCTGATCGACTATTATGACCATGCATTGAAAAGCTTTCGATGATCTCTACGTCGATATTCTCCCAGGATAAATCAATGTCTGCCGATACCAAGCGATGCCAGCCAATCTTTCAGAAGCCGAATTCATACTGGATCTTCCGAATTAATTCTATATTTGGACATTGTTCTTATCCTTTAAAGGATTGTTCTTCATGATCAAATATCCAATATTCTATCCAACTAGATGTTATTTTATCCATTTAGATTAGAGTTTACCCATTTAGGTTTATATTCTATCCATTAGGATAAAACTCTATCCTTCATAGATTCTAGTCTATCTTATCTAGCTTGGTCAACTACGGTTTTGTAAAGGCTTGTATAAAGCCTTAAAGGATGTCGAGTATTGCATCAGACACACCACATTCCATTCGCCAATTTCTCTTTCAATACAAGTTCTCTTTAGTTTTACGAAGCTTTTGAAGATCGGAAGATTAGAGGTTTGATAAGTTCATGAATTACTAACTCTCTTTGGTTTCATCCTCAATTCAAGACATGGTTGGTTGAGTTTGGAGTTTACACTTCTAGTTCTTTTTATGTTTATTTCAATCTTCCTTTTTCTGCATTGCTAATGTTGTTGATGATATCATAATTAGCTGCGTTCATAGAGTCACATTGCGCTAGGATAATAGCTACCTCTACTTGCGGGCCTTAATCTCTAAGTAGCCAGTGCGTCTTCCATGAATGATACGGTAATCTTGATGGTGAAGGAAGGTTGAAATATGAGTTATATCTTTTTGTTGGAAGTGATGGCTGAGCTGACAGAGAGGTGAGAAGATTGAAGATATAGGAGTGATAGTACCTAGATGTTAGGAGTTTGGGACTTAGTGTTACTACCCCCATGCTAGAGTAAGATACTTAAGTGGTGATTGAATAGGCAGCCTACTAAAATCTGGACACAAATCAAAACCTTGAATAACTATGTAGAAACCAATTAACTAGAAGTAGATTCGATGAGAGAGGAAACCTACCATTGTTGAGAACTCGAGGGTAAACCGCTCTTCTATCTTCTTAGCGCTTTTGTACATATTATTTCCTTTTGCATTTACTTTTATCTACTTAAATCCCATATCTATATTTCTAATCAATAATTGCATAATTCGGAAGTACTTGTCTATCCATTGGATCGACTCCGTACTTGCTCACTATATTTATTTTGTAGGTTGGGATTTACTGTTGGAGAGGTGAAAAATGACATTTACCTCTACCGAATGTTGGGACCATTTCCGAGGACTACAGCTACAACATCAACCATCCACCGTTGATCCCATGTCTTAAGATGTTTTTTTCGACGCGGTGTTGTATGGAGAAGACAAGTAGACAACCACCCCATTTGGTCGATTCAGCGAGGTTACGGTCGTTGGATGGTCCGAGGACACCCTTCCTTTAGAGGGCTAGCGCAGGACATCGGTTGCATTTTATCATGTGCATATCGATATGGATCCTGCGATTTTGGATGTCTATGTACCACTAGTGGAGGAGGTTGTGCCTGAAGAGGAGGAGGAGTGTGACCCTACTGACAAATAGACCGGGTTTGAGTACAGGAGAATGGAGGAGGAAAAGAGGTCGAAGCTAAAGACCGGCCATTTGATGTCAACGAGGAAAAGAGGTTTAGTATTTGCATTCATATTAACATATGCACTCATGTTTAAATTTCAGTTTTTATAAGTTAGGTCAGGTTTAAATTTCTGTTTAGTTTATATTAAAATCAGAAAAAGAAAAAAATCGAAAAATGTCAAAAATCTAAAAATATGATGCTCTTATTTTTTGTGCTCTTATTTTTTTTAGCATGACCGTATAAATTTCATCACCTATTTGGAGGGTTTAGCCTTCCTAAAATTTTGATTTGATGTGGGAATTTGATGTGTGAATTCAATTGAGCATGTATGATCTTTAGTTTAGGGTTGATTGAAATCCAACAAAATATAACCCTTGTGAGTTTTTTTGGCGTTGTTGGGAATATCTTATATTTCCCTTCTGCTTGATTGTGTGTGATTACTCTCCGTATGTGTTTCTGCCTCTTGGGATTGACTTTTTTTTTTAATCTATTTTCAGGACCGGCTATACATGTTTGTTGCTTAATTGTGAGTATACGTAGCACATGATTGAGGCATGTTTTCTTAGCCACTTACAACTCTATCCACCCATTGTATTATCCTTTGTTTGAAGCCATTTGAGCCATTGGATGGCGGAGCAATCATAGAATGATGGAAGCTGGGGAGGACAAGGAGAGACTTTGGGAGAGCTTAAGAAAGAAGTCTCAAGTAAGATAAGGAGAAAAAGAGCCTGAAATCAAGGTCTAAGAGCTTAAACGACAAGGAGCCGCAAAAGTTGTCCATGCGATGAGCTAAACTTGAAATGCAGTTTTCGGAGGCGTCGAATGTCTGATCGCCTGTTATGAATATGCATTGGAAATCTCTCGATGAACTCTACCTCTTCATGTTCTCAGAAGAAACTGTCCTTTAGAGATTCTATTCTATCCTTATTTTAGCTAACTAGGATTTTGTAAAGGCATATACAAAGCTTTAGGGGAGGTCGAGTATTGGACCAAATGCACAACATTCCAATCGGTATTTCCACTCTCATTACAAGTTCTTTTTAGTTTTATGAAGCATTGAAGATTGGAAGATTAGAGATTTGGTAAGTTCATGAATTGCTAACTCTATTTGGTTTCATCCTCGATTCAAGAAATAGTTGGTTGAGTCGGAAGTTTCCCTTCTAGTTCTTTCTATGTTTATTTCAATCTTCGTTTTTATGCATTGTTATTGTTGTTGATGATATCATGATTAATTAGCTACCTTGATAGAGTCACATCGCATTAGAATTATAACTACCTCCGCTTGCAAGCCTTAATCCCTATGTAGCAGCCAACACGTCCTGCGTGAACGATTAGAGAATCTTGACGGTGTAGGAATGTTGACATCTAGGAGTTATATCTTTAAGGGGAAGCGATGACTAGGCTGACAAATCAAGTGAGAAGATCGACCATACATGAGTGGTATTGCCTAGATGCTAGGAGTTTGGGACCTAGTGCTAATCGCCCCTCATGCTAGAGTAAGTGACTTAATTGGTGATCAAAATAGGCATCCTACTAAAATCTATACACACACCAAACCCTAGAATAACTAAGTAGAAACCAACTAACTAGAGGTAGATTCGATGAGCGAGGAAGCTTACCAATATTAAGAACTCGAGGGTGAACTACTCTTCTATCATCAAAGCGCTTTTGTACATATTATTTCCTTTTGCATTTACTTTTATCTACTTAAATCCCATATCTAAATTTTTAATCAATAAATGCATAATTCGGAAGTACTTGTCTCTATGTGGAATTGACCCCGTACTTGCTCACTATACTTGGTAGGTTTCGGATTTACTTTTGGAGAGGTGAACTAAGATATTTAACACCTAATAAATGTTTGGAGGGGATTGGTTGCTTAATTACCATTTTTAAAAGGTATATTCAAGTTATCTCAAGAGAAAAGATGATATTTGAGTTTCTTTTTTATTTTAGATTAATTTTAGGGGTGTGTATTAGTGTTTATATACATTGCCTAGGTATTGTTTTTTAGTGGGGAGTCATGCCTGAAAAAAAAAAAGAATAATTGCGTGCTTCTGAGGTTTGTTGCCTAGTTTGTGTAATAGGTGTATTTGAGGTTTTAATTGGTGGTTAACGGTTAATAACTAGTGCTATGGTTTATACTAGTGTGTTTTAGGTTTTCTAAGAGCATCTCCCACCATAGGCCATAAATGTTATTTTAGTCTATTTTCTCTTTCACCATAGGCCATTTTCTATTTTGGCCAAAATTTTGGTAGGCTATTTCTAAATCAAAGGCCAAATGTGGCTTGGAATTTTGGAAGGCCAAATATGGATTCCACTTTTTTTTTATTATTTAAAATTTATATAATTATATAAACATTATAATTATATATATTATCAAATTCTTTTTTTGGTCAGATATTATCGAATTCATATTTTATATTTGGATTATTTTTGTATCAATAATATTTTAATAAATTCACATTATTTTTCAGTATAACATCATCAAAATTATACATTGGATCGAAATAAATACTAGTTTGTGGCCATTCTTAAATTTTAAAGTATAAAACCTAAGAATAAATAACAAGTATAAAATGAAACTACAAACAACTCAAACACATTAAAACTTAAAATTATCTAATATTTTATAGACCAACATCTCCCTCTTTATAAACATTCCTTATTCCGAAGACACCACTTAGATTGATTTTAAATACAAATTTATTATGGTTTGTTCTAAATTTATTGGCTAAAAATTGAAAATTGTGAATTTCAAATTTTCATAATCCATATAGCTTATAATCCACCCTGACACTTATCAATATTATATTCTCAATCACTATAAATGGTAATGTGAGGAACTCCCTTCTCCGTCTTAATTGAGCATCATCCTCTTCATTTTACTATGTTTTGCTACGAATAAATTGTTATTTGCATACCATTAAAGTAACAAATCTTGATGGATTCATTGTAGTAAACTAAAATTGAAATATGAGGATAAGTGAGAAATGAGGTATATAATCAATCAATGGTAATATATACATTGATTCATAGAGAATTTTCATGTTTTAGCCTAAAATATTTGGCTTACGGGGGAAACCACAATTTTTCATTATAAGCCATTTAAGAATATTCTATAGAATATTCTATTGTGGTAGGCTATTTTCCTTAGCTATTATAGCATACGGGGGAAGATGCTCTAATCAATAAAATAAGTATACCTATTGAAAATATTTCTCAGGTAAAGGGAGGTAGTAGTTTTCATCTCACATTGTCTATGTGTAGTTTGAGGGTTTCCAACATAAGCAACTTATCTTTTTGGTGTTTACTTAACTTCCGCCTAAATTAATTATAAATATTAGCATACCCTAAAGGGTTCTTATATGATCAGTGACGGATCCAAGGGAGGCTCGGGGTAGCTGATGCCCCCTACTTTCTCAGAAGAAAAACATATGAAAATTTTTTTATGTGTTTTTTGGTAATTTTTACTAATTTTAGAGATAAATTAGTGAAATGAGTAATGCATTACAAAGATAGCTTAGACTAGTTGGGAATAAGAGATATTTATTAGCTTGATGTCATGAGTTCAAATACCGATAGCGTCACTTTTTCATAATTTTTATTTCTCTTCATTTTCTTCTACTAAAAATGACTAATTAAATAACAAATTTATGGTTTTCTCTAATGTATTTTAATAAAAACATTATTTCTATATATACATATAATAAAATCTCATTTTTTTAATAATTTTTTATTTTCTATAATTTTTTCCTATAAAAATGACTATTTATATCATAAATTTAATATTTGTTCTTATATATTTAAACAAAAAAATTTTATTTTAATATATGCATGAAAAAAATATTTAAAAAAAATTAGTTTCTCCTAAAAAAATTTATAAATCCATCACTGCACATGATGACTCCAATTTGATCTAATTATAACAAAAGCTCTTTACAATTCTTACAAGTCTCGAAAAATGTAAACAACCATCTAGCTAGATCCTTGGCGCAACACATGAATATCCCCATCACAAAAACGCTTGAAAAATATCTAGGGATCCCGATCATCCAAGGAAGGGTTAAACATGTGTATTCGATGAAGCAATCCAGAGCCTAAATAAACAACTGTCAAAATGGAAAGCCACTACTTTATCTGAGGCAGGTAGAACAATACTGATAAAAGCAAACCTTAATTCTATAAAAAAAATTACTTAATTCAAAACTTCCTCTTCCCTGAAAGAATCCATCACCAGATAGACCAAATTAATAAGAATTTCTTCTGGAATAAATTAACCACTCAACGATATACTCCGCACATTAGCTGGGACAACATCTGTAAACCTAAATGTAAAGGGGGACTAGGTATAAGGAAGGCTGAAGATATGAGGGAATCATAGCAAATAACCCTTGCCCCGGAAATGTTTGCTACCCTAACCCACTATCCACAACATTTGCAAAGGTTAATCCCCCCCCCCCCCCCCCCCACCAAAAAATTGCATATTTGCCGGTTGGAAATAACCGGGACAGAGGAGAGAGAAGGTAAAGGAGGAGAGAGAGAGAGAGAGGAAGCGGGGTGGAGAGAGAGATGCAAGGGGAAGTTATTGTGGAAAGAGAGAGTGGAAGAGTGAGAGAGGAAGCAGTTTGATTTGAAAACTGTCGACCCCCAACTGCCTCTCACGGCTTACAAAAGATGAAGAGAGAGAGAGAGAGAGAGGGCAACAGTTGCACATGCAAACCTGAGGAAAACAAGAAGAGAAGGAAGAAGAAGAGGAAGAAGATGACAGAGCGAGAAAGGAAAAGAAGAAGAGGAAGACGACGTCAGTGCAGGAGAGGAGACGAAGAGGCCGATATTGAAGTAATTAAACCCTCACAATGTCGATTACATTCGTTTTGCTTTGATTCGTAGGGGAGGAACCGATTTGAAGAACTGAAACTGGTTTTGATTGTGTGAAAATGCGAAGAAGGGGGCGAATGGGTTGACAGTAGGCAATATCGCCCTGTCATGTAGGAAGTAACCAGCGTCAAGTGATAAACAAAGGGTGGAAAGTTTGGGTACTGGGTTTTGCGCGTCTAGGAGAGAAGGGAATTTTTGGAAATGGGGAAATTGGGTAACTGTCTTGTCGAATCCAACTTATCAGGAGCATGGTGAGTCTAGATCCGTTCAGTTTAGGGGGGAATTGGGCGAAATGGGGCGTATGACTGTAGATGCATTCAGGTTTGGGGGAAATTGGATGAAATACGGCGCATTAGGGTTAGGGAAAATGTTAGAAAGGGTGAAAAGTTTATGTGGAATCGACATTATCTAGAATAGGGTGACTTGTGTGCAAATGGAGATGGACAGATTGAATAAGTATGCTGTCATGTATTCACAACCATGTGTCATGTACTGTATCTGTTTGTGTGTCATGTGTACTTGTGTTTGTGTCATGTTAAATTTGATATTGGTATGAAGGGAACCGTGGGTTGGGGGAGAAGAATTGATGTGTAGAATACTGAATTTGGGTCTTCCACTATGCAGGATATCTGGTGAATATTAAAAATGTCGCAGCGAAGTGTAAAGAAGATTGTAGACCGTAGAGCTCAAACCTCTGGCGCGGTAATATGGCTTTCGTTCGAGTAATGTAAGTTGTGAGTGTTGTGCTGCAGTGTGGCTGACATGTTGAAGTATGTGCAGGTTGTGTACGCCATCGAGGAAGACAGACACTTCAAAGCAAAAATTAACCAACACTCCCGGATGGCGCTCCTGGTAAACATTGACAACCGGTTGAGCGAGTCCAATTGGAAGCGCCTGACGGACAGCCCGTTGGGGGGCGTTGCAAGACTGGGCACAAGGGTCAAGTTCTCGGGACAGCTTGTACACTACGTTCTCCAACGACAATTGAAGACGAAGAAGGAGAATGAGACGTGGTACAAGATCCATGATGCGGTCGTGAGGTTCTCAATAGCTGAGTTCGCCCTTGTCACCGGTCTCAACTGTGGATATGGTGAAGAGCCCGAGGACGACGATCCGGCGTTCGAGAAGGCAGTGTTTGATTTCTTTAGAGTTTCAAAGATGAGGATGTCCGAGTTCGAAGTGCAGTTCCGTGTGGCAATGGCATCTGAGAAATCGTCAACCAGAAAGTTAAGATTTATCCTGCTGATGCTGGTCGAGGGAGTATTGTTCGGGAAGGAACCCAAAAACTACATTCACGGGTGGGTGGTCGATCTTGTCGGCGACATTGACAGGTTCCTGGCGTTTCCGTGGGGTCGGCTTTGCTACGAGCGAACGAACGAGTTCTTGAACCGTGCAATCGAGAGGAAGCTCCAACGGGATGAGGGCAGCTCCAGTCCACGCCCGGCCTATTGCCTGCTGGGTTTCCCTCTCGCCTTCCAGGTTCGTACATAGATCTCACTGGACACCGTATACACGTTGACTAGGCGTCCAATATTTATTGACTGGACAGGGAGTGAATATTTACTGGACAACCTTTATTTGCAGCTATGGGTGTACGAAGCCCTCACTCCAATGGCCGACCAATTCACGAATGTCATAGATGAGAAGCTGTACCCCAGGTGTCTGCGATACGAGTTTAGAGACACGGACGTCGAGTATGCCTCAATCGAAACCCGACTGCAGGAGGCGAAGGAGCTCGGGCACTTCAATGACCCTGCAGTCGTGAGGCCTATTCTACTCCCCGATGAAGTGGAGGGAGCTACCCGTTTATACCGTGATGCCCGAAACACTCACGACAAGCGGGACAACTTCTTCGACGACATAGTCCGGGAGTTCGTATTAGCAAATGTCAAACCCCACACAAAGAAACAACCAAAGGGAGCATGTGGGTCAACGCAAGAATCAGGGGAGGGCACGGTGACAGAAGCTACCCTATTAGAGATAGAGTCACGGTTAGTGGAAAAGATGGACGACATGCTGAGGAGTATATCCGCGGAGGTAGCCTCGAAGATGGCCACGCTTGAGGAGGCGATTGAAAACATGAAGAGGGAACTGAGGTGGAAGGGGAATAGGGAGTCGGAGGAGCAAGAGGAAGTTCTGGGAAAGGAGGTAAGGTTCTCCTGCTATCCGATCAGAGTCGTCATGTCATTTCATCTAACTGTCATGTATTTCATAATAGATGTCCTGTTAATATCACTGAATGTCATGTCAATTCCAGTATATGTCAATTTACTGAGGGGTCATGTGCTTAGGTTCAGGGATCAGTGAAGGACAAGGATAAGGGCAAGGAGGAGGAGGACAAGGACAAGGAAGTTCTGGAAAAGGAGGTAAGGTTCTCCCGGAATCAGATCAGGATCGTCATGTCATTTCATCTGACTGTCATGTTGTTCATAATAGATGTCATGTTATTTTACTGAGAGGTCATGTGCTTAGGTTCAAGGGTCAGTGAAGGACAAGGATAAGGGCACGGAGGAGGAGGACAAGGACAAGGACGAGAGCAAGGACAAGAGAAAGGAGGACAAATTGAAGGGCAAGGCCAAGTTGAAGGAGGACAAGTTGAAGGACAATGACAAGGTTTGCGCATGAGACTGTCATGTTAATATATATCTGCTGTCATGTTAATTTTGTTTACTGTCAAGTTAAACGCAATGGGCTTCAAGTTGCAGGAGGAGTTGGTGGCACCCGGTGCCTCCGATGTTGAGGCTGAGGCTGAGGTGCCCCTCATACGACCGAGAAGAAGCACCCGTCAACATCCTGATACGTTGTCCTAGGCGGACGAAACTCAGCCAGCGAAGAAGCCGCGTGTGGGCTAAAAGCCAATGGATGTCGTCGAGCTAGGCATGGCGACCAGGGCAGATGTTGATGCGTTTGCTGCGTGGATGAAGGACGGAAGTGACCCCGTCCGGTCGGTCGAAGGCACCCTACTGGCGAAGCAGTTCTTTGGGACACTTCAATCACCGACCAACTGGGTGTCATCCGAGGTTATTTACGTTCCCACATTGTGGTTCGAGTCATCACCTTTTTCCTCATATAGTCTTTCAAATTAATGATTTTTCCTTGCGTCCAGCATATTGAGCAAGCTTGCGCCCTACTGCGGAAGGACATCAACGCAGGTGACAAGTACGAAGGGGTTGTCGTTCTGGATTTCTTCTGGGGTATCTCCTGCAGAAGAAACTGGCGGACGCGAAGGGGGACCTTGAGGTGGTGAAGGGGGACGACACGGTGACCCAATACTTCGACGGCAAGTTGCCGGAGATGTTTCCGACGGGTTGGGCCGATGTCGACCGGTTGTTGGCACCTTGGAATCTGAAGAACGAGCACTGGGTGGCCCTTGACATCAACTTTGCGGACTGGACATTGGACGTCTACGATCCCGACATAAGCCACATCGCTGAGCGCCATATGTCGGGCCTCTTGAAGCTGGTGACCCACCTCCTCCCCATTTTGATGAACGGCCACCCCAAACTCCGAGTCAAATGGGTCGGCAAAGTCCCGAAACCCTTGGCGTACAAAAGGGTGAAGGGGATTCCCCAAAACAAACAATCGTAAGTCATTATTGCCTCTTCATTTAGAAAACATTGGCACAGGTTGTGTGAGCATTTTTCGTTATTGTGATGTAGGGGCGACTGTGGTCCATATGTCATCCGTTACCTGCAGCTCCTCGCGACCGGCGACACCAAGTTCCGTGGCCTGGACAATTCATTCATTGCGGCGTACCGCCAATCCCTTTGTGTTGTCATATTTCACGGACGTCTTACAACCCCATCCGATCCTTAAAAAAACTCCCCCACATCTTTTATATACATTGTTGGTTTGTGTAGACTTGTTAGTTGGTTTAGACCGCATATTGGCTGGTATGCCGGCGGTTGTTGCTTTATTTGAACCTGATGTTTGTTGGTTTTAGACATTTGGATATGCACTTATTGCTGGATTGTTGTATTCGTTGGTTTTTAATTAGGACATGTCAATCAAGAGACATGTCATGTCAATATGAAACTAATGTCATGCCAAAATCCGATAGTGTCATGTCAAAAGGGGGTAATGTCATATGACATTCCGTTAACATAATAGAACAAACTAGAACTAGAACAAACTAGAACAAAACCCCCCATACGAAGTTGCAGAAAGGCAACATAATTCTTTGCGAATGGCGTCTAACCAAAATGGGCTGACTATCTACTTCATTGCGAAAGGCCCCGCAAACTGGACCCTTGTACGCAAACTGTACCCTAACCACTAGGAGGTCGAATATGTGACCCTCCTACGCAACAACAGAAGAGAGCTGCTGAGGGAGGTCATCCCGGTGCAACGAATTCGTCCACGGCCGCCTCGTATTTCTTACGACGCCTATATGCCCGAAGACCGTGTCGACTGTCGCGACAACGATGGGTTTTAGGTCGGGAGGGTCCTTGGTGTGTCCGGTTATGGGAGTGACCGAACTTTCACGGTCTACTTCCCACTCAGTGAAGAGACGTCTGATCATCGTGCCCGCAATATGCGCCCACACTTTGATTGGGATGGATACAGATTCACCACGCAGCCTCAATTTCGCGGCTTGTTACCGTGAATTTCGTTTTCACTGTCTTCTATGTTGCTACTCTCTCCTACTATCTTTTAAATGTTTGCTCCTGTGTCGTATTTGATTTTCGCGGCTTGTTATCTTTTAAATGTCTCCGACATATTGTGTCTAGTATATTGCAATATCTGTCATGTCGTATTCATGTTGTGTCCAGTGACAACTACGCGATTACCAGTCGACCCACGAATTCACCTCCACCCACTTTATTGTTATTCCATGGTTTTTCTCTTCAACTTACCATGTCATTATAAGTATGTTTATGTCCCCTCACTGTCACTCTTATCCATTCGATTCCAATATGGGTAAAGCATGCTAGTGACGGCCGGAGATAACGAAATCATGGCATCCAAATATGGGTAAATATTATAATTGGGCACACATAAAACAATATGTCATTATAGAGAATCTGCTTCTCCCATAAATCTTCTCCATTCGATAATGGTAGTTAATGACCTGTGTTTTTCATAGTTACAATCGTGTCCAGTGAAATACAATATGTGACATGTTAATCTCATATAGATGTCCAGTTACAACTTACTGCTTACACGTGATCCTTAAAATAAACCCCCCGGACCCTTCCTTCTTCAATTGGTTTTCTCTTAAAACTTATAATTTAGTTGAAAGAATATTTTTCCCCCTCACTGACACTCTCACTGATCTATCTGTCCTCTCAGCCTGCACTTTTATATTTAACCCCTCTCTCTCTCTCTCTCCCTCTCCCTCTCTCTTCGTCTCTCTGTCTCTCTCTTCTGTCCTCTGCCACTGCAGCAGCTGCTTTTTCCCTCCTCTCTCACTGGTCCTTGCTTTTCAGGAGTAAAGATGCCTCCCTCCCACTTTCTCTCACTGTACATAAAACCGAGAGATGAGTCCAGCTGTACCCCACAGGGTGACCTGCTACCGGCTCCCCTTGTCAAGCGGATATCCGCTTTTGTGCAAATTTTTTCCGGATTGGGTTACTCATGCAAACCTTTCGGATAAGAGGGTCATTTTAGCAAATTTGCCCTGAAGATATTAACATTAGTCTTCAAATGAAACTATTATGGAAACTTTACATGGATGATAACAATATTTGGACTAAAGAAATTAAGGAAAAATACTTGCAAACAACCCCGATAACTCGAAGATCTAATCTCCACACATCATGGCAATTTGGTAGACTCTTATCGCTAAGAAATACATTCCAAACAGGACTATTATGGCTAATAGGAGATGGAAATTCGGTAAATGTTTGGTTTGATAACTAGCTACCAGACACGAACCTTCTCCCATGGTTAAACCAACATGATCCAAAAATGTGTGTCTCGAATCTTCTCAATGCAAACAAACAGTGGAATATTAACCGATTAAATGAATTCTTCCCACCTGACATTGTTAACAAAATTCGGAATATCAATCTACCGAGCTGGGAGACAAAGGATAAACTAATATGGAGGCATAATCCAAACGGAGTTTTCTCAACAAAATCCACACATGAACTAATTATTTCAAACAACAACAGGACCATAGATAACAAGTGGGTATGGAAACTAAACACTCCACCCAGAATTCAAAATCTAATTTGGAAGATAACAATAGATGGTATACCAACTACGGAGAAGCTAAATAGATTTGTGAATAAGGTTCCCTCACTATGTAGCTTATGTGAACAAGAAAATGAGGATACCCAACATATATTCGTAGACTGCAGTTTCACCAAAAGAATTATTGCAGCCTATGAAAATAAATCAGGGACTAAAATCTTTAACTCAAGCCAACTAAATATAAATACAAATGAATTACAAAACTCCAGGGCAAAAATAAACAATCTGAATGATCTATCCTTTATATGGCAATCCATTTGGGAAATAAGAAATAATATTATCTTTAAAAAAAAAGATACTATATATAGATGAAATGATAAATAAAATCACAAATGATATTAAAAGTTGGAAACAAATCAAGATAAAACAGGACCCGATTAATAAAAAGAGAAAAGGGAAAAGTAGGAGGAGCTAGCCAGAACTCTAAATGGACGAAACCAGCAAGAAATAGTTATAAAATTAATGTAGATGGCTCGGTCAGCACCATGGGCCATTGTCAGGTAGGTGGAGTCATCAGGGACTCAAATGGAAGGGTTATTGATATTTTTAAGCAAAAGAAATAGTTCGATAGAGTTGAATTCAAGCACTGCTATCGAGAGGCTAACCAAGAGGCAGACTTCATAGCTAGAGATAGATCTATATGTAATTTGTATAACCTCCCTACCAAACGGGATCTAAGTAACATTATCCGGATGGATGATGAAGGTGGCACTCTATACCCTGGTTAAAGTCCGCCTATTGTTCAAACACTGACAAAAAAAAAAAAAAATTGATCTAATTCTAATGTACGTGATTTTGGTCCCATGAAAACTTTCGTGTCTTTTAGTTTTCCGAGTGTAACTGGAACCACTTGAACGCTACGGAGTGTATTTTGTTAAATTTTTGTTATAACTTGAAAACATATCGAGGAAAACCATTTGATGGGTTTTGATTGGGGGTAGGTTGTAGCGAATTCGAATTGACATGCACCTAAGAAAGTTTGGAAGTATACAAAATACATGTGTGCAAAAAAAAGTCCAAACTAACCTATAGGCTATAACATTAGGGGGTGGATTGTCTTTTTGGTTGCAAGAGAGGGCCTGTCTCCCTCCACCTGCGATCCACTCGACAAACCATATATTTTCTCACTACCCCAAAATTTGGACCATTCCACCTGCTCGTTTTCCCTAAATTAATTAAAACTTGTCATTTTAAAAATCTATACGTTTATTAAGAAAACAAATAAAATTATACTCAAACTTCTAATTATTATTTACTTTTTTTTACTTTCTCATAAACTACACTAAAAACTATCTAATCATTACAAGTTTCTATTAATAAAATTTAATTCGTAAGACAACAAGTTTTAATTAACGGAGGGTCTGTTAACTTCGTCCTTTTTTTCTGAATTTAAAATATTAGGTAAATTATTGATTGAAAAATATAGATATCAACAACTAGATTGATTATTATAAAATGAAATAAAAAACAAAATAAAAGAGAAAATGACTCAGACACAAAATATTACAATAATAATTAGTCTGGTTAACATAAAACCAAGTACCTTTAAAAAGATTGAGAATGTCGAGAATACAATCCGTTTAAATACAATTTTTTTTTACAGTAGGCAAGAAGTAGATTGACAAAGCGATCTTGAAGTCATTAAAAGATGGTTTAGAACACCCTACGTAGAGGGTCGCTAGTCAAAAAAGAAAAAAAAAATGTCTAATATTATAGTTATATAAATTTATAATTAAAATATCTAAAGAAATTAGAACCCCTAGGCTTAGACGACTGGTTTGAAGGCTTAGACAGCTTGATCCAATGGTTGGGTTATGAATTTGGGGCCATGGAAGTGTAGATCTTGGAGGATAGCAGAGCCAAAGGCAGTGGTGGAGGAAATGAGGAAGAGAGCACCAAATCAGGACAAGGAAGCTCGAGCAGCCAGGAGATCGAGGGGATCATCTCGTTGGGGCCGCCGGAGAAGGCTGGTGAAGGTAGGATGGGAGGGAGCTGCCGCACAAGGCCGATGGAGGACATGAACAACGGCGGTCGCTGATTGAGTTGAAGAGGGTTGGTGACGGAGATCTGGGCGTTCAGGCCACCACAAGCAGAGATGGAGGACAGCGGGGGTGGTGGGGGTAGTCGCACTAGGATGCTAGAGAAGGGAGAATCGGCGAAAGCAAGAGCTTGGACTGGTGACTCTGTGGAGGAGGAGGATTGAAGGTGGAGGGCTGTCGCGCAGACCGACGGGGAGGAGATCGAGAGGCTGCGGTGGCATCATCGGCGGGAGCTTGGATAGGGCGCCGCTTAGGAGATAGAAGGTCGCGACCGGTGGGCTGTCGCACAGGCCGTCGAAGCAGAGGCCTAGAGGAAGAGGTGGTGGAATGGTTGAGATTTAGGGTTAAGTTTGGTGGTTTGGGGAGATTCGGGACTCTCCTTGAGTGGAGAAACAGATGTTTCAGCCTCTGAAAGAGGCCAGAGAGTGGAGGTTGGAGGTCCGATTGCCGATTGTTATAGCTGAAGGGGATGAACAGGAGAGGAGAAGGCAATGACTAGGTTTTTTTGGGGGGAGGGGGCTACATTTCTCTCTCTCTCTTTCAGGGGAGGAAGTCCTCGTACTAATAATTCCGTTTAAATACAATATATCATCCCTTTCTTATGTATCTACACACCTTAAGTTTAATTTACAAATGTATAAATACTTGAAATTTATATGTCTTTGTATTATGTCTGATATTTGTATCAATTGGCCAGCAAAAAAAATGCAAGGAAAAACTTGTCAAGAATACAATAGCCTAGTATCTTAAAATAAAATCATTTATTGTCGTATTATATATATAAAAAAATTATGTTGTTTTAATCTAAAACAAAACCGCACATATATAATTGGCAAGGGGTTAATATGTTTGTGGAATTGAACAAGTTGTATGAAAATGTTAAGTGGTGACATGGAGAATGTAATGTGTGACATCGACATGAAGATTTCAAGGGTTGACATTGAGAATGTATTGGGTGACAAGGAAGAAAATGTAAGAAGTAGGATGGGAAAACCAATGAGTAACATGGTTAGAGTAGGGGGTGACATGGGTAATTAAGTTTTCAAGTAGGGTGGCGCAAACGGTCCCGAACCGACTCAAGCGGTTCAAATAGGGGGTGTCATGGGTAATTAAGTCGTCGCCTTAATGGTGGTCACCTGGACGCCATCCCCTGAGCATTCAGTTGAGGACTATATCAAACAAAGTTGGTCACTGAAATTGATTCAAGCGACGAAAAACCTTCTCATCACATGGAATGTCTAGGCCCGTCAAAATCCGGCACAAAGGATTCAGGCGACCAAGTTTTCGTCGCATAAATGATAGCAAACATTGTCAAGAGTCGACATTCAGGTGAACAAAAGATTCTGTCGCTTGATCAAACAAGTGACGTAAATGTTCGTCACTTCAAACTGTGAACGAGATGGATTGAATTGTAAAATTCGTCACCTGATCCATCAAGTAACGAACATAGAATTCGTCACTTCAGACTGTGTTCGTACTGCTACTTCTTATTGGGATAATAGTTCAATGTGATATGAACCGCTTTGCACCTTCATGCCCAAATTTCAATTAATAGGCCAAGTACTTAATTAACACATGTTCGCCTCGTCGTCAGCCTCTCTGGCATGCTCGCCTTGGGCATCCTAGTGCCACCGTCTTAGACAATGTCAACCAGTTTTTTAGTTCACCATTCAATAAGGAGTTGCACTCCTGTGTTTGTCATTCTTGTCAATTAGGGAAACATTCTCGCTTGCCTTTCGTTTCATCTCAGACACCTACCTTGGCTCTTTTTGATATTGTTCACAGTGACTTATGGACATCTCCTATTGTTGATCATTTGGGACATCGTTATTATTTACTTCTATTGGATGACTTTACTCGTTTCCTATGGGTTTTTTCTTTAAAGTATAAGTCTCAAGTGTTTGACATATTCAGCAGATTTCACAATTTTGTCAAAACAAAATTTTAAATCTCCATCAAATCGTTTCAATGTGACAATGGCAAAGAGTTTGACAATCATGCCTTTCACTCCTTTTTCTCCACCAATGGAATCTCCTTCCGGTTCTCATGTCCCCATACATCTTCACAAAATGGTAAAGTCGAACGAACTATTCGCACCGTTAACAACACCATTCGGATATTGCTTATTCATGCGTCGATGCCTCCATCTAAGTGGTCTCACGCATTAGCAGTGGCTTGCTACTTATTCAACATCTTGCCCACCAAAACCCTTCAAAATCGCTCTCCTACTCAAGCCATCTACCGCACCACCCCTGCTTATGATCACCTTCGGGTGTTTGGGTGCTTGTGCTATCCGAATCAAACCGCCACTACTCACCATAAACTCCAACCCCGATCGGTCGCTTGTGTCTTCATCGGCTACCCGTCACAACACCGTGGCTACATGTGCCTCAACCCTGTCTCCCACAAAATTTTCGTCTCCCGACATGTCGTCTTCGATGAACATGTCTTCCCAATCTCCACATTTTCATCACCGTCTCGTTCATATGAGGGCTTCGGCTCTGATGACCCGGTGTCCCCACAATTTCAATACCCCATCCTTGAGTCTCCGACACCACCCCCACCCACTCTCCCACCGCCAGCACCTCCCACCGCGCCACTCCCTCGCACCATTCAGACTAGGAGCCGCAGCGGCATTGTCCGACCTAAGGCCATTTTTTATCTTCACGCCTCTAGCTCCACAAAACCAACCCTCTCCCCCATCCCAACGTCCCACAAATCAGCCATCCAGGACCCAAATTAGACAGCCGCTATGCATGACCAATATCGTGCTCTTATTAGTAATAACACTTGAGTTTTGGTCCCTCGCCCTCCACGGGAAAATATTGTGCATTGTGCTTGGCTTTTCAAGCATAAGTTCCGCTCTGATGGATCTCTCGAGTGCTACAAGGCTCACCTCGTTACTAATGGGAGCTCTCAACAGGTTGGCATAGACTGTGATGGGGCTTTCAGTCCGGTTGTAATTAAAGTCGGCGACTATTCGAACAGTCCTCACCCTCGCTGTTACCCGCTCTTTGCCTATTCGTCAGCTGGATGTAAAGAACGCATTTCTGCATGGGAACTTACATGAGACCGTCTATATGTTCCAACCCTCTGGGTTTGTCGATGAGTCCTGCCGTGATCATGTTTGCTTGTTGAAACGGTTTCTTTACGGCCTCAAACAGGCGCCTAGGGCCTAGTATCAGCGGTTCGCCAGTTACCTTCTTCGCATTGGTTTCGTCATCAACAGGTCGGACACCTCTTTATTCATCTACAAAAAGGGACCAGCAGTTGCATATCTCCTCCTTTATGTCGATGATATTGTGTTGACCGCCTCGTCTGATTCTGTTTTTCAGACCATCATTGCTCAATTGAGCTCTGAATTCTCTATGACCGACCTTGGCCCGCTCTCTTATTTTCTGGGCATCTCTGCAACCCGGTCGACATCTGGCATCTTCTTGACTCAAGTCAAGTATGCCCGTGAGATAGTTTATCGTGCAGGCATGTCCAACTGCAAGCCTGCTCAAACTCCTGAAGACACGGACACCAAGCTCAGTGCTTCATCTGGCCCTCCTATCGCCGACCCCACGTTATATAGGAGCCTCGCTGGGGCCCTTCAGTACCTCACCTTCACTCGTCCTGACATCAGCTATGTTGTGTAGCAGGTATGTTTGCTCATGCATGATCCGCGAGAGCCCCGCTTCCATGCTCTCAAACGGATTATTCGTTACATTCATGGCACACCCAATCTTGGTATCACCATTCATCCAGCTACTGACATCGGATTAGTGGCCTATACTCATGCCGATTGGGCCGGTTGTCCAGACACGAGGCGCTCCACTTCTGGCTATTGTGTCTTCCTCAATGACACCCTCATCTCCTGGTCCTCCAAGCGTCAACAGGTATGTTCTCGTTCCAACGCCGAGGCTGAATACAAGGGTGTCGCTAATGTCGTCGTTGAGTGCTCTTGGCTCCGCAACCTTTTGCTCGAGCTTCATTGCCCTTTGTAGACCGCCAGCGTGGTCTTCACGGACAATGTCTCCGCCCCCTATCTCGCAACCAATCCAGTGCAGCATCAACGTACCAAGCACATTGAGATCGATATTCACTTTGTGCGCGATAAGGTTGCGCTTGGCCATGTTAAGGTTCTTCACGTACCCTCCTCCTATCAGTATGCTGACATCTTCACCAAGGGCTTGTCGTGTCAACTTTTCTTAGACTTTAAAGACAGTCTCACTGTCCGACTTCCTCTCGTTTCTACTGCGGGGGAGTATTAGAATATATGTGTATTAAATATATTATGTAAATTAGATAGCTTATGAGGCAAGCCAAGATGTAACATATATATTGATAGAATGAATACAAATGAGGTAATGGGAGAATTATCCAAATCTCACAATTTATTTATTTTTATATTTTTTTACTAAGCAAATTATATGATGGGGTGCTCGTTAGGCGGGGGTCGGCGAGGGGAAGAGACGAGATACATAAAATAAAAATAATTTAAAGAAAAAAATTAAAGAGATGTAAAATTATTGTGAGGCAAAGAAATAAAAAAGAATTGAAAAAGAGATTTCTTTATGGTTGTGGATGGTCTAATATTGAACCGCTTACACCACCTTGACATCTCGTGAGCTAGGCTCCTTGATAAATGGTAACTCTTTCAATTATATTATTCGTATTTGTATTTAAAAAAAATAAGAAGAATTAATTTAATAAATACACCATTATTAATCATTTATAAAGTATGTACTCAAAATCTTATCTTTATCCGATGAGATGGATGTTGAGTTGAGAGATGTTTTGAAGAGGATAAAACCTTTAATAGTAAACATTTAAGAGGTGAGTGTTACGTTATAGGTGTCAAATTGCTTTGTTGGAAGTTAATTTTGATTTCTCTTCGTCTTTAGTAATTTGTTTTATTGCTGGCCTTCTATCATGTTCGCCCCTGTTTTTTCCCTTTCCAAGAAATTAGTTTAGCTTATCCTCTTCTCAAAAAACAAGTAGTATTAGATACAACAACAAAACGGTCGAAACGGATTTATATGAAAATGACAACTCCACTAGTTGATATCAAATTTGGAGGAGTCAATTTGAACTTGATCCATCTGTACATCATAAGTACAGTATATATATATATATAATGCATCTACTAGTACTCAAACTTTCTCAGCCTCTCTAGCTACTTATTTAACTAATTAATTAAACCCCCCCCCCCCCCCCCCCCCCCCCAAAAAAAATAATAAATAATTAAAATTAACCCAAAATTGCTTCCTTAGTACAGATTTATTGATGGTGGGTTTGTTGGACCCATTGGGAGAAGACATTAAGGGTGTTCATGTCAGCCCTGTAGTGTCTCTGGGTGAACTCCAAAAGAGTCGGCCATGTAAAATCAGGGTATGCTCTTGGGTGCTCCCCATCCACCAGCTCTTCCGGCGGTCTCACCACCTTATCCCCCTTCGGACACAAGAAGAACGCTATCGATTTCCTCGGCTTCTCCCTATTCACCACCGCCCTGTGGAGGCAGCTCCGGTACCTCCCATTCGACAAAGCCTACACACGAACATATTATATAAGAAACTGAACAACATACTATATTTTACAATAGTGAGTTTGTAGCTAATTACCATGAAGGTGTCGCCAATGTTGACGACAAAGGTGTCAAACCGAGGGGGTATGGAGCGCCACTCATCGTCGACCAAGACTTGGAGGCCACCGACTTGGTCTTGGTGGAGGATGGTGAGGGAGGTTGGGTCACAATGGGGGCCGGTTCCGAGGGTTTGTTCCGGCATTTGGCATGGAGGATAGTAGTTGAGCCTCGCCACGGAGTCGTTCCCTTCGAAGAACTCCCGAAAGTAACGCCTTCCGATCCCTAAGCTTAGGCCTAGAAGCTCCATTATTCTTAGTGATAGTTTGTTCATCGCATCACAATACTCTTGGTATAGCCTCCTGCACACGCCCATGCAATCTCTATTAATTTTAATTCATTAATTAATAATTCCTACTTAGAAATGGGAAGTTAGGTACATGGTCAAACAAAACTACTTTTATGCATTAGGATTAATTGTGAAAAGAAATATAATTAACGATATGGTTTCAAATCACCTTCACAAATTTTATTTTCAAAAAAAAAACTAAACTATAATAAGGTTAAAAAATCGATCAAAGATTTTTTTTGAAAAAAAGTTTTTTAATTATCTAGGATAGGATAGGAATTAATTAATAACCATAAATAAGAGTTGATAAATAGCTATGTGCGACAAATATACACTAGTTACTGCTAGAAACGACAATAGATCAATTATAAAAATTATAAATTTATAGTAGTTGTATTTAAATATATCACATTCCACATGTCACCTGCGGGCCGGAATATATACATACTATTTTGTATTTACCCTCGCCAAAGGAACCCAACTTTTTTTTCTTCCAAAAAGTTAACCTTGGGGAGGAAAATAGTTGGTAATGATTTGTATTTGTATTATATACTAAAAGAAAACAAAAATGCTAATTTAATATATAAATAGATAGATTAGTTAAATCATCATGCTGATGAATCGGAATTTGAAGATCTCGATCGATCTCAATCAACCGAATCTAATTAATTTTAATTGGATTAATGAGTTAATTTCGGTAGATATATATGGTATTTGTTATATATGCTCACCCCAAATGCTCAAAATCTTGGCCCATTTTGTGGACAAAGTACTCCTCAACAACACCGACGTTGCTGTCGTCGACGTTGCTGTTCTCGTCGGGGGTGTAGCGGAACGAGAGCGTCTCCTTCCAAGGCAGCTTGGAGGAGAAGCGACCGGTGAAGCTACTGGCGTAGCCGCAATGCTCGCCGAGCCTTCGCTGGACCCGCTGCTTCTCGGCCAAGGGGAGCTCGAAGAACTCGTCCATGTGGCCGTGAGCGAACCCGACCAAGTCCGGGCTCACGCCATGGTTCGCGATGAGGAAGAAACCGTGCTTCCTACATGCCTCGCCAACGAGCCTCACGGCTTCGTTGGTGGAGGCCTCGTCCCCGTCGAGGAATCCCTTCAGGTCGATGACCGGGACCTCAAGGTCCCGGGGGCAGGACGACGAGGGCTTCTCCTCGTCGGGCCAGATGAACTGGCTCGGAATCTTGGCTTGGTTTCGAAGGATTGATGAATCGAAAACTAGGGAATTGGTCGTCGTGGTCGATGGAGATGGCATTCGAGTCATGCAACCCGTGGCCATTTTAACATGTAAGTAAGTATTACGGATTGATTGAGTTGTGAGAGTAGAAGGAAGGAAGGAAGGAAGAAAGCAGAGTAGATTAGGAGTTTGGAAGAGTGAGAGAGATTGAAGAAAAAAGGGCCACAAAATTGGAATCTTATAGGCCAACAGGTTTGCAGAAAAGGGCCTCAAGAATCATATATTTGCAAAAAGGGAACCGAAGAAGAGGACAAAACAAGGAATGGGCCAAGCGATTGGTGTCTTTGAGCTGAGGGGGGAGAGCTAATTGCCAGAAAAGCGTTTCCCAATGGAATTTTTGGCGTCTCCTTTTGAGGAGGATATCACTTTTCTTTATTTAATTATTACTCCTAATATTTATGCTTAATTAAACAAAATCGCTCTTCAAATATTAACTATCCTTAGAATAATTTTTTTTTATACAAAAATCACCCATAAATTTGTTTTCTTTTAAGAAACTATCTAACTTAATTATTGAAAAATCATTAGCTTTCATTTTAAATATCAAAGTGTGCCTTGTTATAAAAAAATAAATCAAGTTTAGCGTGATAATGTAATTTTATATTTTGAACATATTTTTTTACACTTAAATCTTAGGTAAATCTTGAAAAGAAATCCAAGTTGTTGGTGATAAGTGTAAGGGACTCCATTATCTTAATCATATTTTTGAATTTAAACTCTAATTATGAATTATTTTTCGAATTTATACAGTAAGAGATAATTCCACTTACGATCGCATAGTGGACAATCATAAATTTCGGGGGTAAAATATATTTATATATAATTACTTATTTTAGATTTCTTTTTTCGGTCCGTTTGTTTTTGTTTTTGCTTTTATTTTTTATTTTGGGGGAGGAGTCTGTTTGTTTTTGGTGCTTAGTGGCAAATTGACACCTTGTCACTTGTCAGGCGTACCGAAATTTTAATTTGGCTAAAAATCCAGCCATTTTCGTACGGACAAAACCTTGAGAATCACCCCATGCAATTTAATTTCCAACACTACACGGTGAGTTTTACTTATAATAAATTTATAAATATAAATATTTGAATAATACGGAGAATTCAATTAATACTCCCTCGTTCATGAAAACTTGTCACTTTAACTTCGTATACAATATTTAAGAAATATTTAAACTATCTAAATTGCACATAGTTTTGTGTTAACTATCTCAAAGCAAACATTTTTCAAGGTAATTTAAATTTCAAATAAATGAGGGTAAATTTGAAAATATATAAAGTGACAAGTTTTTTTGAACAAAATCAAAACTCTAAAATGAAAAGTTTTTGCGAACGGATGAAGTATTATTACTCCCTTCGACAAGACATGTTATTTACTATTCACAAGATTATATTTAAAAGTTACTCTGGCTTTCTCTTGACGATGCATTTAGACAAAGAAACAAAATTTTATTTGAAAGCCACAATTTATGAACAAAAGACGAACTGACGGCAATAATCGAAAACCACATGAAAAACTTGAAAAGAACTAAATAAGATGACCTATATAAAGATGATGAAAATAAAACAACAACAATCAAACCCAGGAGCAACCTTCGCCAATATCCTTAGATGGAGAAAACCTAAGGATGGAGTTTTCAAGCTCAATTTTGATGGTATTAAATCTTCGTCTGGTTATGCTTCTGCAAGTTTCGTGATTAGAGATGATGACGGAGGGCTAATCGCTTGAGATGCCAGAAGATGTGTGAAGCTCTCGGTGTTTCAGGATGAGGTTGTTGGTCTACAGCTCGGGCTTGTGGAAACTCATAAGAGGGGGATTCGAGGGCTTGTTGTGGAATTGTATCGCTATCGTCAATGCGATCAAAGAAGCATGAACGATCCCCTAGGAGATCGAAATTCTTATTTCAGATCATCTCCTTCTATTTGGTTCCTTTGAGAAGACCTCCGTTTCTCATATCTTTAGGGAGGCAACCAGGGAGGTTAGCAGTCTTACCCACCTGATTCGCCTTCTTGGAGTTCTGATCTATAGTTTCAAATTCTCATCGGTAAGGACGCTCTTAGGTGGTGGTACAACCGTGGTAGACACACCCCAAATTTTCGTTTTGTATAAAAAAACATATTTTTTCTAACGGATGGAGTATAATATATTTAAAATAATGTAATTTAAAATAAAATACTACCTCCGTTCAACAATATAAGTTCTTTTTAGACATTTGCATACAAATTAAGGAAATCATAAACTTATTACCTTTATACCCCTAAAAATTATCCAAAACTCTCATCAACCAATAAATTTTGAGGGAAAAAAAAGTAAAAAAATAACAATTCTTGTATCTCAATGCCTAGAAAAGTTAAAAAGACTTATATTTTCAAACAAATAAGCCTAAAAAGACTTATATTTTTTAACGAAATGAGTATATTGCAAATTAACTATTAATTATATTAAATAATTTTATAATATATTCATAAACTTTATTCAATATTAGATATTAAATTAACTAAATATTTATTAGTACCTTCTCCGCGCCATTGCATGGTTTAAAAAAATCATAATAATATGAAAAATTATAAAATTAGATAAAATATTAATGAAAGTTACCGTAATATTAGAAATGTATAATTTGATTGGTTAAAAAAATACAATTAATGTGGTGATAACCAGTGGCGGTCGCAGGATTTGCCAGAGGGGGGGGGGGGCGAAATTGTTTGTTGGGAAAAAAATTCCTTGGTATATATAATGAAGAATTTGTATAAAATATATTGAAAGAAAATCGTAAATTGTGGTATAAATATGATAATTTATTACAAAAATTCATACAATAATTTAATAATTTATATGTATGTGTTGCATGATTAAGATTTTTTTTAATATTGAACGAAAATTATAAATGTTTTAAAGAATTTGTCATTTGTAAATAAAAAAATTTGATAGGATTGAAAACTATGAAAAACAAAGTCATAAATTGTGGTTTAACTATGACATTGATAGTAAAAAAATTTCATAGGAATAAAAATTAGAAGAATTTTTTAAAATATATTTGTAACATAATGAACAATCTTATGAAAATATTAAAAGAAAAATATATAATTTGTTTTAAATATGACATTTATAATAGAAAATTTATTTTTTAAAATATTTGTGTAACATAATGAATAATCTTATGAAAATATTAAAAGAAAAACATAAATTTGATTTAAATATGACATTTATAATAGGGAAAATTTGGTTGGAATAAAAAATAGTGAAAAGGGGTAAAGAATGAGGTTTGAACTCATGCCCTCTTGCATCCCTTTTCCTTCCTTCCCTTTTTTTCACCAAGCTATACAACTTTAGTGTCTTTTTTCACATTTTCTAATTTTTTTACCTTATTTTTTTAATTTTTTTAAAAATACACTTACGAAATTCCGTTGTCAGAGGGGGGCGGTCGCCCCCCACGCCCCCTCCCTCCCGTGGCCACCCCTGGTTATTACACCTCATTAAAAATGTCTTTTAAAGAAGTATACAGATATAGATATATAGATATAGGTGTTTTCAAATAATCTTATTGGAATGAAAAAAAAAATACTATCATAGTAACATCATTTAAAAGATTTAATATATTAAAGATAATTTTATAAAAATCACTTAGATGAAAGAGAGAATATATAAGATGTGATTTTTTCATGCTTTTAATTTATTAGAAATGGATTATATAATGAATTAAAAAAATGATCAAAACTATATTTGCGTAAGGAGGTGACATGTGACGGTAAAATTATGAAATGAAATGAAATTACCAAAAATATCTATATAATTTGCTAATTAAATAATAAAATGAAAAAAATTTAAAAATATCGGTGTAGGAAGAGACGACACGTGATGATAATGGAACGTGCTTTATATATTGGGATGATTTGCAAACTACACAAATAAGGTGGCCAAATTAGCAAAGTATACAAAGTTTGGGAAAAATTAGCAAAGTATACAACCCTTGTGCCCCTCCTCCGTGCCCCCCTCCCCTCTTGCGTGCCCCCCTGCCGCGGCAGCATTTATTTATTTATTTTTTTTTTTGCGCGTCAATGCTGACGCCGTTTACAGAGATGCTGACGCCAACTCATTTTTTTTCCGCGCGTCGGTGCTGACTCCGACGTCAAGAATGTTGACGTCAGCATTGCTGACACTGCATACTCTGACAACGTTGATGCTGAGGACATCGACGATGCTAACATCGGGGATGTCGACGATGCTGGCGCCAACTATGCTGACGTCGGTGTCGGAGATGCTAACACCGGGGATGTCAACGATGCTGACACCGTTTGAGGGATGCTGACACCGACGTCGGGAATGCTGACGGCGTCTACGAGGATGCTGACTCCGAAGGCGATGACATCGGAAATGCTGACGTCAGCATTGCTGACGCCCTCTACGAGGATGCTGATGCTGACGGTGATGGCATCGAAGATCAATATATTTGACGTATTAAGTCATTACCAATTATTTGGATTTCACAAATCAAATAACATTAAAAATTTTATATAAAATATAAAAGGGAGAGAACAAAGAGACAAAGGAGTGTTCTACCAAAAAAAAAGAAACGAATATTTTATTTTATTTTTGGTGGTTAGAAACAAAGAATAACGGTAAACAATTAAAACAAAGAATTTTTCGACGCCGACGATGCTGACCTCTTTCCTCATCATCTCTTATATTGCAAAAGCGATGTCAGCAAATATATACCTACATAAAAATATGCATAAAAACGATGTCAGCACTAAAAAATACGTATAAAAACGATGTTAGCACTAAGAAATAAACCAATTTTTAAGGACTCCAGCATACATATATACTTACATATATAATATCAAATTAAAAACGATGTCAACACTAAAAAATACGAATAAAAACTATGTCAGCACTAAAAAATACTCATAAAAACGACGTGAGCACTAAAAACAACCCAATTTCTAAGGATTCAAGCATACATATGTACCTACATATATAATATCTAATTAAAAACGATGTCAGCACTAAAATAAATTAAAGACAAATTGCATTACTCACACAAAAAAGAGGGATTTAAACTATATGACCCTTGCCCCGGTTTGGTTTGCACGCCTAACCCCATATCCGGTTCAATTTGCAAGGGTTAACCCTCCCCCCTTAAAAAATTACATCCCAGGCGGTAAACGTTACCTGGAGTAACCGGTCTCCAGAAGAGAGAAAGAGAGAGCCAGCGCGAGAGAAGGGGAAGGGAGAAGGAATGGGATTGGAGGCGGGCGCGGTCTCCGGCTCGGCGGAAGGGCTCGAGCGCAAAGGAGGTTACTCCTTCGTCTTCTGATTTTAGGTTTTCCGACAAAGGAGGTTGGGCGTGCAAACCACCAGTCATAGTGCCCTCGTCGGAGACGCTGCCTTTATGCCTTTATCACACCGTTCTTCATTTAATCTCCCGCGGTCTGCAGATCCCGACATCCCATCGGTCGTCACGCCGCCTCCAGCCTCAATGCCTCGTCGGATTCGCCACCTTCAAGCTTAGGTTCGCTCTAATTTCTTCATCTGTTGTCCTCTTCTCCTTCTTATCTGAATACCCTAATTTCTTAATTGAGGTGCTCTAAATCCCTTAATTTTGTAGTCGAGTTATCTTCCTTGTCTCTTTATGAATTTCATGTTACCTGAAGGCCTGAATCCCCTAATTTCTGAATTGAGAATCTGAGATATCTTCCTCACCTTTTTCTTTCTTTTTCGAATTGATTTTTTTTTGTGTGAATTGATTGTCATATATGAGAGCTGTTGTTGCTATTCACACCCTTGAAGCAACTTATAAGTCAATTGCAATGAAAATCTGTTTAGATTCTTTAAGAGGGATGATAACAAAAAATGGGATTGAGTAATGAAAATCTGTTTAGATCATATTCAATTCATGTGTAGTTTGGTTTACTGTCATGTCCGTATTGCCATCCGTCATGTATAAAGATATGCGCGTCATGTTAATATATGGGCATGTGAAATTCATGTACTGAAACTGGGTTCTTCTATGTGATCAATCATGTACTGAAACTGGCATACGAATAGGCATGAGTTTCTGTTTCTGATCCTGGTATTGAGCTGAGCAACTGCATAAGATTAATTCTGGTCATGAGTTTTTGTTTCTATCATTCAGTTTCTTTATGGAAATGATAGCATGGATCCAGCTCAAATGGAAGGAGCCGAAGGATTTCCTTTGGACATTGGAAGGTTGCTTTTGAAAGCCCAAGTATGACCATTATCTAAATGCGGTTGAGTTCTCATTCAAGTTTCATCAGGTTCCAAGCAAATTTTGGTGTTGTTGAATCTTGTGTACAGGCAACTTGTCCTGATGTAAAATAAACTGAGCCAAATTAAACTATTTAACCCCTTGAAGTTCAACCCATAATCCAACCTAGAATGATACTTCTTTTTTACATTTAACCTGAACTACAGAATTTATCAATAGCACAGATTCAAAAAGGAATGGATTATTGGGCGTCATGTAAAACTAAAGTAAGTGTCATGTAAAACTAAAGTAAGCGTCATGTGAAAGAACACTTGATCTATGTGTTACTTTTTTCTGTTAATTGTTTGCTCATGTTATTGTTGTTTTGATGACAGATTTCTGTTTCAGCTTTGTTGAATTTGATTCCTCTAGTTCTGCTACAGAAAGCACTTGAGGTAAATTTGAATCCTTTTAGATGATGGGGGTAGCTTTTTATACTTGCATTAATGAATGAATACAAATAGTTTATCATGAGAGTTTTGGGCTGCAATTTGTGAACAAAGTTGCAATCTTTGGGGTGCTATGGAAAAGGATATGACTTTTCTATGAGTTAAAAAAATTCAAATCTGGATTAGTGACTTGGACTAGAAGTTAAAAAGATTCAAATCTGGATTAGTTACATGGGTGCGGAGATTTATATAATGAAACACTCTTCACCTGTGACTGATTTGACAAATGTTAAACGAGTTGAAGTAGGTATTCTCAGTTTTTCATTCTTTCTGTTGCTATATGGTTTCTAAGCTGAAGCTTTGGTTTAGTGCAAGGATGTGTTTATCTCCTTTTCAAGGTTTTCAGGACTCCAACGAGGTAAGTAGGTAGAAAGAATTCACTGAATTTTGCTTCTCTTATTTCTTTCTGCCATCTTACCTGTAAGGTGAAATTCTGGATACCAAATGAAGATGTCCATGAACTGTTTCGATCATTGAACCATTGCAGTAATATGAAATATCCTTATTGCTAGATTTTTGCCTTTTTAGCTGAAAGTACCAACTTCTAACCATAGTATGCACTCTTTTCCTTAATGCCTTCATGACAGAATTTTGTGTTTTGTCAACTGTCACTTAGCTACACATTTGGGCGCAGTTAATCGCCGAAATGCTGATTTTGATCATATTTTTCGAACAATGGTCTTCACTCGGTAGTCTAACCTCCTTAATGTTCCTGCTGGTATGCTGCGATGCCTGGTTTTCTGTTGCTCTCTTGCCTTGTCAACATATTTATTTTGGAAACTTTATTCTTCTGGCTTGCTATTGGTCATCTCTCTTGTAGCTGGTCTATCCACTGCAACTCAAGCATTGCGTAACACAAATGTATGTCAATCTTGATGGGTATTAGAAAAATGATTGAACATCTTTTTCAACCATTTACATTTTAAATCTGTGGATTCAGCTTAAACAATAAAAATTAATCTAGTCATATACAGGATGAGTGCTTGTGCAGAAATCCGACATTTTTTCAAAGTTAACCTCATTTATGTAGGAGCATTGTCTCTGATGGCAAACAAAGATGCCTTTTTTCTATTTTGAAGTTTTTGCTTACTTTGATCGCTCGATGTTCATAGGTTGTTTTGAATAATGCCACTGTGGAGACTGATAATAAGGCTACAATGTCGAATGGACAGACGGGGGTGCACTCTGACAGAGGAAGCTGCTGTTTGTGCTACCGCTGCTATAATTTGCAATGTGTTTTCTGCTGTTGGTGAGCTACCGGATATAGGAAAATCTGATCTCACCTTAGTAGCTACGACAGGTGCTTCAAAGGAGATAGCTGAAGAGCCTGAAAATAAAAATAAAGGGGATCAAGGAGAGAGTATGACATCAACTCAACATGCTGTTTTTTTGTGCAGTAGATAGTGTTAATGTAATTGCGAACGGATGCAAGCTTGATTGTTTTGGGGACACGAGGAAAGTACACTTGGAAGCTAATTTTTAATCTTCGTTCATTCGTTTTTTTCATCTCTAATCAGCCTATTGTACTTTCTAGAGAGGCAATAAGTGAATTGTTTTACAAATCCCCGGCCTTCTGTATGTGTTACAACTTTCCAAAGAAAATAAAGATGTTGTACTCTTTCATTAATAGATTTACTTTCTATTTCATCATTCTAGCCTCAAAGAAGTAACTGAAAAATCAGTTAACGAACATAATATATATTGCTTTCAATTTGATCTTAATTTACTCATCACTTCGCTAATAAAGATAACAAACTTAATATAACTCAATCAAAATAGGGACTAGTTCGAAGTTCGAATCCCCTTTAAAACATTGTGTCATGTAAATCTGGTATGAATGACATGTAAATTTAATATGGGTGACGGGTAATTATATGATAATCGGTCAGTTAGACGTGATTTGAATAAGATTAACGTAGATTCTATATAATAGAATATTTTAATAAAAATAAGAAATGGAGGTCATTAGACCAGTGAATAACACATAAGATAGGAAACAACCAAAATGTGTCCGGTAGACAACCATAGGGTGTCCAGTACGGAATCATAGACTAGGCTGTTGATTTTTACTATTGTCATGTTAGATCAATCTCATACAAATCAAATTTACCTGCCACCCATCCATTTCATCATTCCAGCCTCAGTGTTTGTACATGACACCAGTTAATATTTACATGACGCTGTGTTGTAAAGGGTGACCATGCCAATAGTAAATATTAACTGTACACCTAATGGTTTCCTACTGGACACCAATTGACTGTTTACTGGACACGTTTTAGATTTTTACACAATTTTCTATCGAAACCAGACACTTTTTCCTCTCTTTTCTATGACAGCAGCACCAAAAATAACCGATAACCCATACTGAATTTAAATGTCACCCATACTGAATTTGGGATGTCGCCAATGTTCAATTCTGGATTCATCCTTACAACTTGTGTTGCCGGTGCCCAGCTATCTAGCTATGCGAGCTTCTTGAGCAAAGGGGACGTTGCGCTTAGCGTTCTTCTAACCAGTTCTTCCACCATCACTTCCGTGTTTGCCAACCCCTTCTAACCAGTTCTTTTACCGAATAAGCTTATAGATTGTAGATCAGCAAATAACTTGTCATGTTAAAGGGTATAACCTGTCATGTTAATAGCATTACCTGTCATGTTATTTTCTTTCATTAAGGAGAAGAGGATCGATTTGCATTACCTGTCATGTTAAAGGTTATAATCTGTCATGTTAAAGGGTATAACCTGTCATGTTAATAGCATTACATGTCATGTTATTTTATTTCATTAAGGAGAAGATGATCGATTCGCATTACCTGTCATGTTAAAGGTTTTAACCTGTCATGTTAAAGGGTATAACCTGTCATGTTAATAGCATTACCTGTCATGTTTTTTTCTTTCATTAAGGAGAAGAGGATCGATTCGCATAACCTGTCATGTTATTCACATTATATGTCATGTTAAATAGTATAACCGGTCATGTTTATAGCATTACCTGTCATGTTATTTTCATTCATTAAGGCAAGCTTTTCACAAATGACTGACAATAGTTTGAGGCTTCAGCTGATCTATGATCATACGCTGATCTCGTGGCGGAGCAGATATGGGCGGCAGTGGATCCATACACCAACAACGAAACTAGAGGAGGTCGTGTCTTGGCAGGTCGTGGACACGGTGTCGGCATTAGACGGGATGGTGGATCCTCACATTTTCCTGTTGGTATGTTGCTTTTTATGAGCCTAACACACTGGTTGCATAAATGATAAGTGCATCTTGGTTAGTGGAAAAACAAAAAATACTAATATGGTTTGTGTAAATTTGTCACCATGTCCAGTAAACTATCGATTGGTGTCCAGTAAACTATCGATTGGTGTCTAGTAAATTTGTCCACAGAGCACCAAATCGAGTTCTGTAACTTCCTATAGCTTTCTAAAGATGTAATCAACCTTTTTCTTCATGAAAATCTGGCAAAAAATGAGGTATGGACTATTTTTGGTGCTGCTGTCATAGAAAAGAGAGGAAAAAGTGCTCGGTTTCGATAGAAAATTATGTAAATTTGTCCACAGAGCACCAAATCGAGTTCTGTAACTTCCTACAGCTTTCTAAAGATGTAATCAACCTTTTTCTTCATGAAAATTTGGCCAAAACTGAGGTATGAATTATTTTTGGTGCTGCTGTCATAGAAAAGAGATAAAAAAGTGCTCGGTTTCGATAGGAAATTATGTAAATTTGTCCAAAGAGCACCAAATTGAGTTCTGTAACTTCCTATAGCTTTATAAAGATGTAATCAACCTTTTTCTTCATGAAAATTTGGCCAAACATGAGATATGGATTTCCATGACACATATTTATTGTCAGATGCTAATAGCATTACCTGTCATGTTAATAGCATTACCTGTCATGTTAATAGCATTACCTGTCATGTTATTTTCTTTCATTAAGGCAAGCTTTTCACGGTCGATATCTTTTTTAAATGAAGATTATTGAAATGAAGATTTTAACATCTCAATTTCTCTATAATCTCGCACCGACTAGATTATTGAAATGAAGATTTTAACATCTCAATTTCTCTATAATCCCACACCTACCAGCTTATTCGGTAAAAGAGAGACATTGTCTGAGTTAAAGTAGTCAATGACTAAGATGGAAAGCAAGTCTCATTTGAAGAGGGTTTTTAACCTGGAATTCATCTTCCCTGTGTGTTAATTCATCGTAAGATGTGTTTTTAACATGACAGGTAATAGGTTTGACACGTCACCTACGTCACTTGACATGACAATAATGCAATCAATTAAAAATAAGACCAACTAAAAATCATCTAACAAAGAAATTTTTTAACATAATTTTATATTAGCCTATGCGGGATTTGAACCCGCATCTTTGTGCATGAGCACATCGCTCTTCCATTTGAGCTAATAGGCTAACATTGTGATGCTATATATTGTTGTTTATTAATACTTTACCTCTTTTTTCACACAAGAGCTCATCAAGTAAAGGAAATAATCTAAGAAGGACCTGTTACCTTGTCAGACAACTATCTTCCACACAACTATCAAAAATATTTTTTATTAAGATTATTCATGTGTCAAGTAAAAAAATTCATGTGTCAAGTTTCATGTTTTATGTGTCATGTAAATCCAAGTACACAATATACACACCATCGTCTCTAAATATTGAGGCAACCATACACTTAGCCATAGCAAATGCAATGTTCAACAAAGCTACCCCGTTAAAAGACCAGTTTAAAGCCATTGATCGAGGAACCCTAAGCAAACTGTCAATTCAATTCCCAACAGTAGGTGTCACAAAGACAAAATTGAACAATTTCAGCAGGCAATAGATATAGCATATGGGTAATGAATGAATAGATTCACAAATGAGATACATAATGGATGGATACCTATCAATCTATCTTTATCTAGCTACATAATGGATTCATTTCTTGGCGTCGAGCAGTACATATAGCAAAAGTCGCATAAATTTTGAAGTGCCATTAATACCTTCCGATTAGATAAAGCATCAGTTAGGCGAGGTTGAACCATATCATCCAGCCTATCTTCTAGGATCTCAAGCTGCTTCCTCACATTTGCAAATTCTGCAACCTGAAAACGCCCAACTTTTCCTCAACAAATGCGCTAAACTTATAATAGTGTGCACTTGTAAAGTCTTATATGCAGCTTCCATTCTATGTTTGACAGTATCTACTTTAGCTAGAGCAGTTATTGATTCAACTGCTGAACTTTCTGCCTATTTATAAAACAAGAAACCACCTACATAATCAATTTTCAGCATACAATATTGTTCATCACACCACCAAAAACAAATCCTATAAATTCAAGGTCTATTCATACAATTTACAATACATAGCTAGGCATAAAAAGACCATGAACCCTCAGATTTTCTAAAAAGAAACAATTCTTAAATCATAAAATACATTGCCAGTGATCAAATCCATTCAATGAATGAGCAAATAACTTAAACCCAAAAGAAACATGGAATTGAACACTAGCTTTGGTTACTACTACCTCAAATAAGTCCACTGATTTTTCAAGGGGGTTTACAGTTAGATTTACGGAATTGAATAACCAACAAGCAACAACAACAACCTCAAAATTCAAAATAAAAGGAACAAATTGTCAATCCGCCATCAACAATATCAACCAGCAACCCTAACACCAGATTAGATATGAAGTTGCGTTAGTACCTTTTTGAGTCTGAGGAGGATGGAGGAGACGGAAGAACGGAGAGACGAGGCGTCATCGCGGAGGCTTTCAAATACGAGTGGATGCAAGGGTGATCGATGGGGATCCAGGAGCACGGTTGCGGCTGAGGGAGAGGTCGCGGAGGGCCCCGATTGGAACCCTAGCCGCCGCCCCCGACCCCCTTCCTTCTCCCTTCTTCCTCCCCTCTTCGGAGAAGAAGACCACCACTGTCCAACGCTGCTGCTGCCCCCATCGTACATCGTCGTCGTCGATTGGTGAGATCCATGAAAGCTCTGACAAAAATCCAGATCTCGGAGGTACAGTTTTTCGATTCGAATTTGGATTGTACTGTCTTAGGAAGGAAGGGCGAAAAACTGAACCAAAAAGGGTCGAATCCACCTCTACTTCCGCCATTGGAGACGAATGGGAGATTTGGGCGTCTTCCTTCTCCTCTATTGGGCGTCTTCCTCCTCTGTTTCCCCTTTCCCGTCCATTTTTTTTCCTCTTTCCTGGCTCTTACCGGCTACCGGTTGTCACTTGAATTCGGATATCCGCATTTTAGCAAATTTTTTCCGGATTGGGTTATGTGTGCAAGGGTTTAACCGAAATGGGTTATTTTAGCAAATTTGCCCACAAAAAATCAACAACATAAAAAAATCATTAGCTAAAAGTCATTAACTTAAAAACATAACGTATGCTTTCATACACCCTAAAACGTGTAAACTATCCAAAAAAATATGCTTTCATCAAAAATAAATTAGACCAAAATTAAACCACTACAAAAAAAAACTAAAAATAAAAAGATAAAAAAACAACACAAAGCCATAAAAACAAACCAATTTTAAGGAGTCAAGCATACATATATACCTACATATATAATATACAACCAAACACGATGTCAACACAAAAAAATACGCATAAAAACGATGTCAGCACTAAAAAATATGCATAAAAACGATGTCAGCACTAAAAAATACGCATAAAAACGATGTTAGCATTAAGAAACAAACTAGTTTTTAAGAACTCAAGTATATAAACATACCTACATATATAATATCCAACTAAAAATGATGTCAACACTAAAAAAATACGCATAAGAACGATGTCAACACTAAAAAATAACTCATTTTTTAATGACTCAAGCATACATATATACCTAAAGAGCAACCTAAACAAGGTAATAAAGACCATGTCAGCACGAGGACATACCTTCAATCTGATGATGTACTCCTCTTCCTTCTCGACAAAGACCATGTAACCGAATCGCTCAAAATCATTGTACATCCTTCCTTCTTCATCTCTTATATTGCAAATGTGATGTACTCCTCTTCCTTCTCGACAAAAAATCAACAATCTAAAAAAAATCAGTAGCTAAAAGTCATTAACTTAAAAACATAACTTACGCTTTCATACATCCTAAAACGTGTAAACTATCCAAACAATGTCAGCACTAAAAAATAAAACAATTTTTAAGGACTCAAGCATACATATATACTTACATATATAGTATCAAATTAAAAACGATGTCAGCACTAAAAAATACGCACAAAAACGATGTCAGCACTAAAAAATACGCATAAAAAGGATGTCAGCACAAAAAAAAAACAATTTTTAAGGACTCAAGTATACATATATACCTACGTATATAATATCCAACGCAAAACTATGTCAGCACTAAAATAAATTGAAGACAAATTGCATTACTCACAAAAAAAAATCTCATATCATAAACACATATTTTCAACAGTGAAGCCTTAATGTATCCATTTCAACACCCACAGGCACTCTCCCATCAAAATCTCGTATCATAAACACATATTTTCATTGAACCTAGAATCAAAGCATGTTTGATTTCAAATTAGAATGGACCATTTTGCAAATTGTTTATAAATACAAGCATATGCTGACACGAAAACCTTGCATAATCTAGTATTATAGATCTAAGCAAATTAATACGTACCTCTAATTTTCATCATTAATCTCTCGAGTTTGAGAGCAAATCCGGACTCTGCCACACACATGGAGTAGACCAAATCGAGTCTGAGAGATCCGCACCACCGCCAAGCTCTAATCCATGGAGGAGAACAAATCGAGATTGAGAGATGTGGACTAGATCTATCGTGGTCAACAACAACCAACGACATCCGAATCTATTTCCGCCATTTTCGAATTCCTCGCTTTTCAAAATGCAGGCGAAGGTGCAGGAGCCGGAGCAAGTGAAGGTGCTGCCGAAGCCGATCCTGAAGAAGTCGCCGCTGGTCGGATCTGATTTACTCCACGACTCGGACCGGTGGAGGTTACCTTCGGAGCAATCTGACCTGCAACCTTCAAGAATACATTGGATCGAACTGATATACTCTTCGGCAACGATACGCGCTCGCATTCAATCACGCTGATCGGAATCTCGCCGCTCTCCTAGCGAGCGAAATCTAGACCGCCAAGTTTCGAAAACGCCGGAGGAGCCGCAATTTCAAGAGAGGGAGACGGCGGACCGTATTGGTGGCCGAGATTGGCCTCGACGAGGTGGTTCAGGCGGTGGTTGAGGTCGCCGTAAGCGACGCGGAGATTAGTGTTCTCCTGCCGGAGAGTCTCGGCCTCCCTGAACGTTTGCGAGAGGCGGATCTTGATGCTCTAGCATCAGGAGAGACAGATCGGAGGTGGAGGCGGAGAGCCCTGGTCGAAGTGGGTGACGGAGAAGGAGATCTGGAGAGAGAGATCGAGAGAGATTAGGGTTAAAAGATATAGAATGTATAGTTTTGCAATTTTTACCAAAACGTGTATATTTCCCTAATTTGGCCGAAAATTTACGCCTTCGGCGCAAATTTTCTCTTATATATTTCATTCAAATGTAAAATATGTTAAAGTGTAAAATGTAAAATTACCTCTTATGTTAGGCAGGTGATTAAAAAGGGAACAGGGCTGGGCTTATTTAATAAGGTTACTCAATGTGGGCTTTTAAGTGTAATTAAATACAACTTATGTACGACATTTAAATTCTTCCAGTTATGTGTTTTTGCGAAGAATAAGGAAATATTGTTTGCTCTTTGCTCTTCGCGAACGACATGCCTAAGCGACGACAATCGATTGGTGGAATGGTGGTGGTAGTGCTTCTACTCTGATCTATCCTGTGCGTATTGAAACAATTTGTGAAACAGATTGCACGTGAAAAACTTGAGAACTCAACCTGAGTTCTTGGAGAGAAACAGAACACGAGAGAGGAGTTGTTCTTCATTTTCTATAAACTCTGTATTGTGTACAACTTGATTACATCACACTCTATTTATAGAGAACTTGATGAATGAATGAAATGACGTGGCTTACTCACAATCACTTAATCTCTAACAGAATTAGGTAGGTTTAACTACTCTAACTGCATCTTCTTCTTCCTCTGTCTTACCCTCAATATCCCCCCCCCCCCCCCCTTCTCAAGCTGGGAGATGTAGAAGATGGAAGGTGCATTCCCAGCTTGTGAAGAGGATAATCCTGTTGAGCAGAGGGAATAACATTAGTAAGGACGTCAGTGACTTGCTCAAAGGTAGGAATGTGATGCAATTCAAGGAGGCCACCAAGGACCTTCCAGCGTGTGAAATGACAATCGATTTCCACATGCTTCGTGCTTTCATGGAAAACAGGATTGCAAGCTATTTGAATAGTAGATTTATCGTCACAGTGGAGCTGCATAGGAGTGGTAGGAGTGACGCCAAGATCAGTAAGGAGACGCACAAGCCAGGTGATTTCAGCAGCTCCTTGTGCCATAGCTCGATATTCAGTTTCAGCTGAGCTACGAGATACCACGGATTGCTTCTTCGATTTCCAACTGATAGGAGAAGAACCAAGCAATATGACATAACCCCCAACATATTTCCTGGAAAAAGGTCAAGCTGCCCAATCTGAGTCAGTATAAGCATGGAGAATGGGTTGATCATGACCCTTCAACAAAATTCCTCGCCCAGTAGTTGCATAAACATAACTGAGAGTGTGAATAAGAGCTTTCATATGGGATGAACACAATTGTTTCATAAACTGGCTCAAAGTCTGCATTGCAAAACTGAGATCAGGTCCGGAATTGGTCAAGAAATTGAGTTTCCCAACAAGACAACGATACATAAAAGCTTCACTATCATCCAAGGCATCACTGTCATTTGGTCTCAATTTCAGATGGAGAGGTAAAGGAGTGCAACATTTGTGAGGTAAAGAAAATGGGAGATCATGAAGGAGTTCTCGGGTAAACTTATCTTGAGTCAAAGCCACACATGTGGGCAAGTAAGAAACCTCAAATCCCAAGAAATAACTGAGAACACCCAAGTCTTTGATACTGAAGACATGATCTAGATGAGCCTTAATGTGATTAATCTCTGCAGAATCTGATCCTGTGATGAGCAAGTCATCAACATAGACAACAATAATGGTGAGATGGTAATTGTGAGACTTAGTGAACAATGAATAATCATTCTTTGACTGGACATAACCATTGATCATCAAAGCTTCAATGAGCTTCTGAAACCACTGTCTAGAGGCTTGCTTAAGGCCATATAATGATTTCTGTAATTTGCAAACTTCATTCTCAAGATTAGGAAAACCTTGAGGCATTCTCATATACACATCTTCATGAAGATTCCCATGCAAAAATGCATTGTTCACATCAAGTTGGAACAATGGATAATTCTTTGAAGCAACAACTGATATCACAACTCGAATGGTTGCCATTTTGATCACTGGTGAGAAAGCTTCATGAAAGTCAATTCCTTTCTTCTTTGTGTAACCTTTGGCTACTAGTCGTGCTTTATACCTCTCAAGGGAGCCATCTGATTTTACCTTGACTTGGAAGGCCCATTTGCAACCAATTGTTTGATGGCCAGGAGGTAGAGGAACCACCTGTCAAGTTCCATTTGCCTGCAATGCACTAATTTCATTGTTCATAGCCTTAATCCAATTTAGAACAATAGAAGGTTCAAGGTAATATATGGGTTCAGAATATGAAGAAAGATGGGACAAAAGGGTAATATGGGAAGCATGTAAAGATTGAGGTTCAATGAAAGAAGAAACAATGGAAGATGATGCAGAGAAAGCACACACATGGTCATCCAAATAGGGTGGTCTGGTATGAGTCCTGGTAGACCTTCTAACTTGGTCATCAGGGATCTCTGTGTGGTCTAGTGTGTGGTCCTTGTCATGAGAGGAATGCAGGTCCTGAGAAACTTGTGGACTTGTTGAAAGAGAAGACTCAGAAACACTGGAATTCTAATCATTGAAAATGACAGGGAAAAAGTTGCCATTGGGTAAGAAATTGGAAGAAATATAGAAATCTGTGTTTAAGGCAGGTAATGTGGATGAATCATCCTTTATAAACTGAAAGGGGAAATATTTTTCATGAAAAGTAGCATCCCTTGACCCAAAAGCGGTTTCTGTTTTGAGATCAAACACCAAATAACCCTTCTTGCCATAGGGGTATCCAATGAAAACACATGGGGATGCCCTGGGGTCAAACTTGTGTCTATTTCTATGGGTGGTATTGGTAAAGCACAAACATCCAAAAGCTTTGAGGTGAGAATAGGTAGTCTTGTGTTTAAAAAGGATTTCATAGGGAGAAACATGGTCAAGTGAAGGTAATGGTGAACGGTTGATGAGATAGGTTGCAGTGAGAAGGCAATCTCCCCAAAATTTGATAGGCAATTTGGACTGAAATAGCATGGATCTTGCCACTTCAAGTAAGTGTTTATGTTTTCTTTCAACAATACCATTTTGCTGGGGTGTATAGACACAAGTGGTTTGGTGGACAATATCTTTGCCAAGGAAAAATTTGGAAGCTGATGTGACACAAAACTCTTGAGCATTGTTAGACCTTATAGTCAAAACAGATGCATGAAATTGTGTTAGGACATGAGAAACAAAGGACTCTAGGATAGGTAAAGCAGCATATTAGGTGGAAAAGAGGTGTGTCCAAGTACACCTACTGAAATCATCAACTATGGTCAGAAAATATTTATGACTATCTTGAGTATGGTGTTTGAAAGGGCTTCATGTATCAATGTGTATGATCTCAAAAGGAGAATGAGTTTTGGTAATGCTGTGAGGAAATGATTTCTTATGTTGCTTATCTTGAGGACATATTTGGCAAAGTAAATGAGACTTTGATTTAACGGAATTCATTACATCATCAATGTGATACATGTTGTAGGAGGAAATCGAGAATGCAAATAAAATACGAATAAAGTAAAGCAAACCGATTGGATCCCAGCAAATAATGTTCAAGACTCCCTCCCGATGTAGCAAGAGAAAGTCAGGTTCGATCTTCGAGGAAGCTGGTCAGCGGATCCTAGGCAGCGGAGAAATCTCACGGGCAAAAGTCGACCACAGATTACCCGACCTCGACTAGGTTTAGTCGACAGAAGGCCAGACAAGTCAAAACGAGCAAGCGGCAGTCACGGACTTTGGTCGATATCGAGAAGATTTACTCGATATTGAGTAAAGTTGTCGACGTCGAGGAACTTTTTTCCGAGATCGAGTACATGCAGAAACCAAAAGCGACGGCGATCTTGCTTGATCGAATGTGAGAAGTCGATGTCGACCAGTTTGGTCGAAATCCAGGAGAACAGAAAGTAAAAACAAATGCAAATTTCGAATCTTAACCGATGGATGAAAGAGAACTTCCAAGATTGGGGTTTGCAACAACGATTACCATGAAAGCGGAATATAAATCATAAAAGGCGGTGACTTTATCGATAAAGGAGAAGGCTTTGACCTAATCCGACAAGTAGGAATATAGATCTCGCGATAAATAACTCTAATTGTATCTATTCCTTTTCATAATTAGAATTTATAATCTTTCGAATAGAAATCCTAATTACTACCCAAGTTTCACAACATGAGCTCTTCCATTTCTCAATCAAAGATGAAGCACATGGAATAGAATAAGATAACGATAAAATACCTCCTTTTGCAATCGCTAATCCACCAACATGGCTCTCGTTGGGCTCACCCCAACCCAAGAAGTAGGTGTACTACTCGCGCCTCATCGCGATCACAGACATTGATTGAAAAGAAATAACTTGCATAAACTATATTCAAAGTCTTTACAATCCCGGCACTCAAACTTTCGTAGAATGATAAAACCCTAAAACCTTTGAACTCCTAAACTCTTGAGTTGTCTTCTTCTCTCAGCTTCTCGATCTGGCATTCCTTGAGCAGGCTCTGCTTCACAATTTTTTTTCGATATCGAGGAACTGTCTTCGAAATCGAGTAAAACTCGGCTTCCGTCTTCTCTTCTTGGTTTTGTCCCGGAATGGCTCCAAATTCTGCAATATTAACCCAAAACTTATGTAGACCTCTATTTCTTGCAAATAAGCATATATTACATAAATTCAACATATTCTCAGCCCGAAATATGCAAAGTATATAGAATAAGGAGCTAAAATGTGCATAAAAATGGCTATTTTAGTGGACATCAATACATTTGTTCGAAAGGGATATGACCCAATCTACAATGCCACATCTCTGGGCTAGCTATCAGAATAAAATTGAACATTATTGGAAAAAGATGATGTATTACAACTGGAATGAACATGAGTATGTATAGGCTGATAAGAAGGAGCTAAATCTCATTGCTCCAAGTCCACAAGGTATAGACCTATATCTTCATGACCAAGAACCAATGGATCTTTCATCGAAGGGCACTGGATCAAGCATTTGGTTGGTGTGAAGAGGATGTTAGTGTGCAACTTAGTTGTCAACTTGCTAACTGAAAGAAGGTTTAATTGAAAATGGGGTACATGTAGGACATTACGAAGATGGATTGTTGATGAAAGTTGAATAGATCCAGTATGTGTAATAGGCACACGGTTGCCATTAGGCATGGTAATGAAACATGATTCACTTAAGGGCTTAATGATTGTAAGAAAGGTCAAATGTGGAGTGATGTGGTATGTGGCTCCGCTATCTAAGATCCAAGTAGAATTAAGACTTGAAGAATAAAAACAGTAGCAATTATACCTGCAAATGTAGTATTGGCAAACACTTCTCTTCCTTCTACCTTTTCCTCATTCTTGTACTTGCTGAGCAGAGAAAACATCTCCTGGCACTGATCAGGAGTCAGATTGGTTGGAACAGATGAATTGGTGCTCGTAGAACCATCAGAAGAGGCATTGCGAGCTTGTCCCCTTGACTCACCAGATGATGGATAGCCATAGATCTTGTAACACCTATCAATGGTGTGATCTGTGAGACCACAATGATCACACAGTAAACCACCTCTTCCTCAACCTGTACCTCTTCCACCATAATCTCCTCTGTTGCTTCCTATACCAAAATCTCCTCTCCCAGAAGACGATCCTCTTCCATAGGTGTTGTAATTACCATTGTAATTACCACCTCTACCTGTCGAATCACCTCTTTCTCTTCCTTGATTCTGAAAGTCTCCTCTTCCTCTACCATATCCTACTCTACCTGCAGCTTTTACAGCACCATCACCAAATTGACCTTGCTTAGACTCTACAAATTTAGTCTCCCTTTGCTCTTTCTTTTGTGTCACCATATGGTACACTTGATTGATGTCAGGAAAAGGCTTCATCAACAATATACTACCTCGAACAACATTGATTGATTAATTCAATCCCATCAAGAACTGCATCCCCTGCCGTTCTTGGATGAATTGATGAAGTAGAGCCATAGATTGACCACAATCACACGCTGCTAACTTAACAAGATATGTGTACTCATCCCACAACTTTCTCAACTTTCCATAAAAAACTGAAACCGGCATGTTACCTTGCAAAAGCGAAGCTAATTCCCTTTGAACCTGGAAAATTCGCATGCGATTTGAGTGAGAAAATCTCATGTTTAGCTTATCCCAAATCTCTTTCGCTGATCTGCGATAAAGAATCCGATCTCCTATATTCTTCTCAACTGAATGCAAGATCCAGGAAATCACATTGCGTTGCACCTTTCCTAGTGATGATACATCAGTCAAGGCGAGTCTGGCTTGGTGCACGATCCGGTGATGAAACCGAGCTTATTCTTCACAAGGAGTGAAACTTCCACTGATCGCTTCCAATGGTTGAAGTTGCGTTCATTCAACAGATTTGTGGACAACATATACAACGGATGATCCGAGTGATGAAGATACAATTGATCCATCAGATCAATTGTAATCGAACCCGTGTTTGCTTGATTCTCCATGGTAGCTCTGATACCATGAAACAATATGTGAAACAGATTGCTCGTGTAAAACTGGAGAATTCAACCTGAGTTCTTGGAGAGAGAGAGAGAGAGAGGAGTTGTTCTTCATTTTCTGTAAAATCTGTATCGTGTACAACTTGATTACATCACACTCTATTTATAGAGGAACTTGATGAATGAATGAAATGACGTGGCTTACTCACAACCACTCATTCTCTAACAAAATTAGGTAGGTCTAACTACTCTAACTGCATCTTCTTCTTCCTCTGTCTTACCCTCAATACATGTAAGTATTTCGATTTAGTTTCAATTCATCTTATATTTATGTTGATTTTTATGTTCGTTATATATTCAAGATTTTCGTGTTATTTGCCGAAAATTTGTGTGTTTAGGGTTTGTAATGTCATTGCCTTGAAGATTTCGACTCTATTGTTTTGTCTGTTTTGGTGTTTTTTTATTTTTGATGGTTGCTAACATTTATAATTTGTAAGAGTTTGTGCGATTTTGCTCTTGCTGCTGAATTGGCAATTATGGTTTTTTTTACTTTATTGTTAAATTGCTTAATGCTTGCCTGTTTGAGGAGTCAAGTGAGGTTCGAGGGTTGTGCTTTCCAAAGCTAACAAGAAGGCTCCACAGTTCATGAAGAAGAGAATTAAAGTATGTTTTATATAGTTATTTTTATTAGTTTTCCTTTTTAGTAATAGCTCCTAGGTTAGTTAGAGTCTATTTTTGGAATTATATACTTTAGTACTCTCTCAATTAATTACTCCATCCGTAGCGAAATAATCGGCCCTTTTAGCCTTTTCACACTTTTTAAGAAAGCTAAAAATAGAAAGAAAAATAGTTAAAATTTTGGCCAAATTGCATAAAACCACCCTTTATTCACTCTTTTTTTCAACTAACCACCCCTTATTCAAAAATTTTCACTTAACCACCCTTTATAGCATGTCTATTGCAATTAACCACCCATTTTCTCTTTTCTCTATTTAAAATACCAAAATGCCCCTAAAATTAATTACTAATGTTTATTTATTTATGATTATTATTTTGGCAGATTTGTTTTTTTATTATTAAATCTCAAGTAAATGTTTTGGTAGATGTTGTATTATATTTAGCTTACTTTTAAAATTTCAAAGCATGTATGTCTATACTAAAATATATTCGGTTTTAAAATTCATGAACATGGGTTTTTAACGTAAGATATCACCGCATGGATGATTTTTTTTTAAAATGAAGTTAATATGTTTTATATTAGTTAAATATTATGTTAAATAATAAAAAATATTCATATAGGTTTCAAATTTTTTAAAGTAAAATAAATATAATATAGACTAACCAATAAAAGTTTCTCATATTTAAACTTTGAATGTTAGAAATTTCGTATAATAGACATTCTGTAGAATTATTAGTATCACGAATAAAATAATTTGGGATTGTTCTGCCATTAGAATTGTAGAATCGGATTGATATTTTAACAACATTGGGTGGAACTATGGAAAATGTTTGATTGTTAATAAATTTACGGTAGTAGAAGGAGGTGGGTGAGGACTTGATAGTTAGCTTCATTCTAAAACATGTACTTGAGATTTAATAAGAAAAAAATAACTCTACCAAAATAATAATGATAAATAAATAAATAAACATTACTTCCTCCGATCCAAAATATCTGTCGTTTGACTTTTTAGCACGTAGTGTAATAAGGTAAAACTATATAAAATATCAACTTTTTATTAAATTTTTAATAACTTAATAATTGTTAGTAATAAGTATTAAATTATAAAAAAATAGAAAAGTTAATATATTATATAATTTTTAGCTCCTTAAAATACATGGTGAAAAGTCATACGTAATATATTTTGGATCGGAGGGAGTAGTAATTAATATTGGGGCCATTTTGATCTTTTAAATAGAGAAAAGAAAAAAATGGGTGGTTAATTGCAATACATATGTTATAAAGTGTGGTTAAGTAAAAAATTTTGAATAAAGGGTGGTTAGTTGGGAAGAAGAGTGAATAAAGGGTGATTTCATGCCATTTGGCCTAAAATTTTAGCAAATAAATAATATGGGAAAAAATGGACCAATGAAAAAAAAATAGTATGACAAGTTAGAGCATTAGTAGAGTATCTTGGAAATCTAATATAATTAATGAGATGAATTTATAAAATTAGAAATTTTTGTCATTAATGTTGTTCAAAGGGACAAATATTGGAACTCTAACCATGGCTAGATCCTTTGAGGAGGAGAGTCGACTTATGCCTTTTCTGAGTCAAGATGTCCGTATAGAGAGGATCCCATTGTTAGCTCTGCAAACCCTAACTATGACTAGATGGTTTGAGAGGTTTTGTGAGCCTTTGATATGGGTGTGCAAAAAACACGACATGGTTGACATGACACGAAAACACGAGGAAAAGATATGAAAAAAATATGAAACGAAAAAAAATGACACGAAATGGTAATAAACAATAATAACTGTGTTGGATACGGATCGGGGTTTTTTCTTATCGGATACACGAGATGACACGATTAATTTTTTTTAATATTTTATGAGGTGGTTTAATATAAATATAATAAGTATGATAAAGGAACATAAAACAAGTTGACTCAGTTGGTTATGACGTTTCTCCGACCCCTTCAATTTTTAACTAAACCTCTCTTTATTTTTTTTAAACAAAATTAGAATTTTTCCTTAATCATGTCGTATTGTGCTACACGAGTATCTAACATGAAACCATTTCGTATCCGGTATCTAGTAGTAACCATGTATGCACAACCTTAGAGCATGTGCATTGGAGGGCCCAAAGGCCCTTACCATTACTAAATCATTTATAAAAAAAATACAAAAGAGGTAAGCACCCAAGGGAGGAGGCCCTCGAGATAGAGGCCGGATTGGAGCAACGAGGATCATCTAGTCCGTAATTGTAGTCCATACCGTAGTCCAAATAATCTCATTGGCTAAACTGGAATTTCTAATGATTTTCTTATTTAAGTGTTTTTACCTTATAATTTATTTTAATGCTTATCGGCCAATGAAATTAAAGGGACCATAAAAATGGATTAGGGTGTTGGACTAGACGATTTTCACCGGGATTGGAGAGGCCCTAAGCATGTAGTACGAGGTCGGTGTTAATTCACACCTTAAAAATTGAATTTTACATATGTTTTGTAATTAAAAAAATAAAATAAAATAATATTTAAGTGTGAATTAATTTTATCTATCCATAAACACCCATTTACATATGTTTTTTGTAAAAAAATATTTTGCTTACAATACCCATATGCTATGTTTTGTTCATTTTGCTCCCGTTTTACAATTTAATAATAATAATAATAATAATAATAATAATAATAATAATAATAATAATAGAGTAGATGAAAAAGGTAAATAGTAAAAAGTAAGTTAAAAGCATAAGAGTTGGACTCTCGGACGAGGGTGCAAATAATAAAAAGATAGAATAGGGCCCTTAAACTGATGTGACAGATAAAAAATAAGTTAAGGGTCCGAGTTTCGAGCTCTCTACTGTACATGCTCTTAGCTAAAGATAGTACAGTATAATTTAAAAACCAATTCTAATAGCGGGAAAATAAGTCAATCAATCCTATGGGAGTATATCTTGTTCAATTTATAATTGTATTAGCTGGATGTGACACTTGAAAGAAAACCGATGGATCTCCGGTTTTATATACATGGAGATGTTGGGCAAGTAGGGGGGAGGACCCATTTAGTATGGCACAAATCCAAACACTTGAATATGGGAAGTAGGGCATTCCCTAGCTACCTAAGGTATTGAGTGACCCACTTTTCATCACTTGACTTTCACCATGTTATGTATTTTGAAACCAATGTTACTTAGAGATTGACTCGACTTGAGAAATTCGACCGATTCACCCGAATCGAAATCTAATCGAACTCGAAAATTTAGCGTTATGCATAACTCGAACTCGAAATCGAGTCTGATCGATGTTGACCCGAAACCCGAAGTGACCCAAATACAGACAAATCTGACTCAATTCGGATCCGACTCAAACCAGACCCGACCCGACCTCCAACCCAACCCGACTCCCAACCCTGTCGGACTCCCAACCGACCTGACTTTCAACCCGACCCAAATATCCTTGAATATATATATATATATATATATATATATATATATATATATATATATATATATATATATATATATATATATATCTATTATACATTTATAATATAAAACAAAACAAAAATAGTAATCCATTACCGAGCTACTTATAGTTAATGCTATTTCTAAACAAAATAAAGATTCTATTGATCAAAGTTACTTGTTTACTCATGTAATGAATTATGAATGATCGACTTGATTTCAAAATTCTCATTTCTCACTAATAAAATATTTGTACAATGAGGATATTATAACTTGAATCATAGACATAGTATAATTTTTTTTGGGAAATACTTTTTGAAAGACACAAATAACAATCACACAAAAACATGGATTATCTTTTAGATAGAGAATCAAGTATGATTTTGATAACATTGTATTGCAAAACTTCAATGAAATTAATGAGGAATAGAACGAGCTTAGGATCTGATGTTTACGAACCAATGAGTAGATTATATATTGAATCATATTTAATTTTACTAAAAATACTTTTTGAAATACACAAATAACATGAATTACATATTCAATTTAATAAAATTGATTACCCAAAAGTCCCGAACGAACATGATTCAACAAATTCAACTCAAACAATTAAAAGTTTGAAACAAATGTAGACCCGCTTTTACTTGAAACTTGAATGAGACCGACCCGAATACTGACATGAAACCCGAACGAGACCGACCCGATTCTGACCGAAAACCAGAATGGGTCCAACCCGATTCTGGCTGAAACCCAAAACCAATTTGAATTTCATTTTGACCGAATCCGATCCGACCCGACCCGACCAAGTTTGACACAAAATTTTTTACCGAGTTAACCTGACTCATTAGTGATCCGACCAGAATGTGATAGACCCAAACCCGACCGGATTACCCGAATTGCCAGCTCTAAATGTTACTATAAATTTGCATCACTATCCTCTCTCTCTCTCTCTCTCTCTCTCTCTCTCTCTCTCTCTCTCTCTCTCTCTCTCTCTCTCTCTATATATATATATATATATATATATATATATATATATATATATATATATATATATATATATATATATTAGTCTCGATGTACTCAACCCTTAACGTGTATCATGTACACAAATCTGGGCCATTGATTAGTTGAGGTGGAGGGTGGAGATTAATGGGCTAACAAATGGGCTAATTAATCTCTACCCTCCATCTCAACTAATCAACGGCCCAGATTTGTGTATATGATACACGTTAAGGGCCGAGTACATATGATCTATCCTATATATATATATATATATATATATATATATATATATATAGAGAGAGAGAGAGAGAGAGAGAGGCAAATGATCAAATGTAAAATTGTCATAGGGTGTAAAATTTGGCTTAAGGTGTAAAATTCTCTTAATGAGTGTAATTATAATTAAATGTGCCTAATTTTTATAAGTAAATTGCTAATGGGTCTAATTTATAAGTAATTGGGCTTAATTTAATTAGCAAAAATGACAACCTCATATGCCCCCTTGCCCCATGCGTGTGCCCGCTCTGCCCTGTGCCCCCTCCCCCCCTTTTCTCCAACCAACATTTTTTTTTGTCAACACTTTCTGTTGTGCAAATATAACTTGATGTTGTGCAAACATAATAATTCCTTATGGGTAAATAGGTAAATAGGTCTATTTCAATTATAAAAATTTATAATTGAAATATGCTTAATTTATGGGTAGATGAGCCTAAATTTATGGGTAAATATGTAAATGGGTCTAATTGTATGGGTAAATGCACTTTTTTTTTCCCGTTTTCAAAACTTTTTGTTGTGCAAATATAAATTGCATAAATAAAATGATAAAGTGCAAGAATAAAATGACGATATGTATGAACAATAATATGAAGTGCACAATTAAGATTATTGTTAATGTGTGTTGAATCATTTTTGACCGGCGACGCATCGGGGTGTCCGGTGGGCGGAGCTCCCCGGCGGTGGTATGCAATGTTTATTTTAAACGAAATTATCGTCTATCTGTTTTTTATGTATAACAATTTCAAGTCTATTTCAATTATAAAAATTTGTAATTTTTATAATCAAAATAGTCCTAATTTATGGGCAAATAATAAAGTGATGTGCTTGTTCATGAATAAGATTATAAAGTGCAATAATAAAATAATAAAGTACATAAATAAGATGATAAAGTGCATATATAACATTATGGTGGGCACATGTAACATTATTTTGTGCAACTATAACTTTAAATTGTGCAAATATAATATTATATTGTGTGTTTATAATATTAAGTTGTGCATAATATTATATTATGTTGTGCGTTTATAAAATGCACTTGGAAAGGGGGGAAATTAATAAAAAAAATTGACAAAATTCCTTGCGCCTCAAGGACCGGAAAAAATATTAAAATAATTAAAGAGAAGTTTTATATATACCTAAAATGTGTAATTAGTTATATTTATATATCTTGATTAAAATCCCACGAGGGTACCAAACTCCGCTCTTATGAGCGTGTACTAAATTCCGCTAGTGTAACTAAATCCCGATAGGGTTCTGGGTGCTCTCTACGTACTCAGTCGGTGTGCGGCTCTACGGTGGCGTGACTTGACGATCTTCTCCTTGGATTTGGTTGTGGCTATCGGAGTCGGGATAGTTTGGGGTTGTGGTAGTATGTATCGTGACATCTCCACTACTTGGGTTGACTGCTTCCCCGGAGTTCGCCCTCACTGCCCACATGCAGGATGATCGGATCCTGATGTATTGCTGGCCTACGGTTTTGCTTTTTTGGGGGGGCTTGGTTTCGTCGGTCGTCTTCATCCTCATCCAGTTAATTTGGTTTATGTCCGCTTGGTTTCGTTTTTTTGTAGAGTACGTTTGTCTGAGTTTGCACCGGTTTGTATTGTTGTATGTTTTGATTTTAGACGATTCTCCCGTCTGCCGGTCTGATCGGCTCACCGGTTTGTATTGTTGTATGTTTTGATTTTAGACGATTCTCCCGTCTGCCGGTCTGATCGGCTCTCGAGTTTCAGATATGTCTGAACTCGAATTCTTATGTAATCTTTATATATATATAAGATTTTTTTTTATATATAAATTTTTATGTCTCTTGATTTACATATCTGTAACTCAAAAATAGTAGAATCTATTTAAGATAAATAAAACATTTGAATATAGATAATAAATGCTGTAAATATGACTTCCATTTTGAAACACACACAACCCTGCAACTTGCAAAAATGTAATAGTACTATTGTCGAGGAGACTTCATTTATGCGCACGTACGTTTGGTTATGCACAACCAATATAATATTATGTTGCTTGCTCTTTTACATCGTCGATTTCATCTGTAAAGGTGGATTCTTATAAGGCAAAAATGCATAAAACCACCCTTTATTCACCTTTGTTTGCAATTAACCACCCCTTATTCAAAAATTTTCATTTAACCACCCTTTATTCACCTTTGTTTGCAATTAACCACCCCTTATTAAAAAAAAATTCACTTAACCACCCCTTATAACAAATTGTTTGCAAGTAACCACCCATCCTCCCATTTTTCTTTAAATTAAACTTCTATTAAATTCAACTTAAAAGTAAAAGACGAAAATGCACCCAAATTTGGTTTTACAGTTTTTATTTATTATTATTTATACAAAATTACCATTAATGTATGCAAGTTATGCCCACCTCTGCTAGTAGGTCAGATGTAGTCATACCTCTTTCGGTCATTGACGCTTTATTTGCACCCTCCTCTAGCAATGCTTGATAGTAGACCTGTCAGAACACGATCCGAACCGGTCGACCCGACCCGAATGACCCGAATTTTTTTGCTCAAGAGCCAAAAATTTTGACCCAAAATTTTTTTCCTACCCGAACCCGAAAACCGGGTAATTTTTCGGGTCATCTGGATTTAGACTCGGTGACCCGATTGACCCAATTGATCCGGTGAACCGATTAACCCGATTGATTTATAATTATATATGATTAATTTTTTTATGGGGATTCCAATTTATTACATTTTATAATTACAATCACTTGATCTTTCATTTTCAAATCAACTTTTATATTTATTTGTATTGTATAATACTCTCTCCGATCGATAATACTTGATTTTTAAGAAGATAAAAACATTAAAATATTAAAACAATTCTATGCTTAATACTAATTGAATGAAATTATTTAATAGTAAAAAATTATTTAAAATTTTGATATTTTAGATATTTTTAAATTTTATTAAAAATTACAAGAAATAGTAAAAATCAAATATTTTAGATCAAATATAGTATATAATTACAAGCGCTAGAACTTAAGAACCACGTCTTTAATTTTAGCATTTTAAAATTATCACAAAATTACACAATCGTTATTTTTTTGATTTAAAAAATAGAAATTGACAAACCCGAAATCGACCCGATTTGACCCGAAATCGACCTGATTTGACCCGAAATCGGGCAAAACTTGAGTTCAAGTCAACTCGGATCTACATGGGACCCGTTTTACGCGAAACCCGAAATGACCAAATTTGGGGGCATTTTCGTCTTTTACTTTTAAGTTGAATTTAAAGAAAAATGGGAGGATGAGTGGTTATTTGCAATCAATTTGTTATAATGGGTGGTTAAGTGAAATTTTTTGAATAAGGGGTGGTTAATTGCAAACAAAGGTGAATAAAGGGTGGTTAAGTAAAATTTTTTGAATAAGGGGTGGTTAATTGCAAACAAAGGTGAATAAAGGGTGGTTTTATGCATTTTCGCCTTCTTATAATGCATCTTTTCCAGTTTCCACCTGATACTCAAATTGGTGAAAATATTACTCTCTCCGTTCAATTCCGATATATCATGTTGTTTATTTTTTACGCACATTTTTTTATGAGGGGAAAATCCATATATAATATAAAATATAAAAAAAAAGTATATATTTTATATAATTTTTAACGTCTTTTAAAAGTATACATTATTAATAAATGACCTATTTTACCGAATTAAGAAAAGATACCTTCTACTATTGGCTTTCATTATTTAGATAACAAGGCCCTATTCTTTCACCCACAAGATATGATGTGAGTTGACATTTTGTAAAGAAACTCTTTTTATATGCCTCAGAATTCAATCTCGTCATGAACTAACAATGTAAAGAAACTCTTTTTATATGCATCAGAATTCAATCTCGTCATGAACTAACAATATCCTCCCAGTTGTTTTGACCGGTCGATTTACTCCATATTGATGTATAACTTTTCGAATCTTTACCTTGATTAAAAAAAAAAAAAACTTATCCCATATGAGAAGTTAAAAAACACATCTCCTTCATTATTCATAATATCAACTATTATATGGTTGATTTAGGGGTAGATCCATCGTAAGTGTCTCCTTGAACTTGAACATCTGGGCATAATGAATTAATGAGATCAAACCCAAACACCAAGAGACCAGACCAACTTATGACAACCTATAGGACCAGAAAACTGGACCGGATTGTGTACTGGACTGTTCAACCCAGTCCACCTTCCGTTTCTATATAGGATTCAATTCACGGATCCTTGTATTGTTACAAATCAGAATTAATTGTCCTCTTTTTATTTTTAGCATTAATAATTGATTGACAATAAGTTTGGAGTGAGGGATTCAATTCACCCATAACCCATTTATTTATGAAATGAAGTGAGGGAAAATGCAATCCAAATCCTCAATAACACTCCCTACATCACAAAACTATTTTCATATTTATTTTAATCTTAAAGAATTATAAAAATTATATACATATTCTAGACATCTATTTAAATTTTATTTTTGAAAAATCATCTTTTAATTTTTTTTTGTAATTATATTTCATAAAATAATACCATTTGAATTTTTAAAAATTTGAAAACATGATTTTTCAAAATAAAAACTTATAAAAATATTAAAATGGGGGTTTATAACATGTATGTAATTTTTTAAAAATTAAATCAATGTCAAAATAATTTAGTGACTGTTGTAGAGTATTTGGATTAGGAAAAGTTGTAAGACATCAAGTGGACAAATGGACACGAGGGAGGTAGAGGGAAACATAAACAAAAGGCAAATGAAATGAAGTTACAACGTACGATGAGGAGGAGCAATTGGACAATTTGACAAGAGGGAGGTATATAAGAGGTGAAGAGCAATACAATTTAACAAGAGGGAGGTATATAAGAGGTGAAGAGCAATACAATTTGACAAGAACCAAAAGGCAAATTTCTTTTTTGATGACCCAAAAGGCAAATTAATGAAATGAAGTTCCAACCATGATGCCACCTTAGCTTGTTTTGCGGGCCTATGACTCTACATACACATCATCTCCATGCTCTACACTATAGGGCAATGCATCTTGTCTTCCCATTTGGAGACACGACTATTTTTGTTTGCCAATGACGCCAATTTGAGGTTACGAGGATACAAGGACGGATATAGGGGTGGGCTGGTGTTTGTTACCGCCCACCCCATTTTACTAGTAATACCTATAATATAGGTATGTTAGTAGATAAGTTGTTTTGTTGGCCCAGTTGGTCAGGAGTGAAGACGCGGTGGAAATCCTCTACCCAAAATCCCGCCCCAACTCTCTGCCCTACAAAATTATTTTACATCTAACTTAATATTAAAAAAAATTTAAAAAATATATTTAGCTTCTACGTACTTAAGATAACATATTTGAAAAAAAAATCTTAAAAAATCAACTTACAAAAATTATAATAATTCATAAGAGATAGAAATATTTTTTTATGTTTTAAAAAGAGGTGAGTTTACTACATATTTTTTTTTTAAAAATATAATTTGATTTTTTAAGATTTTTTTTTTCAAATATGTTACCATAAGTATGTAGAAGTTAAATATATTTTTTAAAATTATTTTAATATTAATTTAGATATAAAATAATTTTGTGGGGCGGGGAGTTGGGCGGGGTTTTGGGTAGAGGATTTCCACCGGTGAAGACGGGTGCAAGTGAGGTAGAGATTCAAATCCCAATTGTGCCTCACATCTCTCATATTTTCCTAGAAACAATTAATTCATCCACCCTTACTTACAGATAACTAGTTGCTTTTTGTGGCTTCTTCATTGCTGTCATTGCTCTAAGTTAATCATCCAAACACAAATATGATCCAGATGCTATTGTTGATACTCTTATCGTTTTTGACTTGAATTTTAATCCTAGATCCTACCGTATGTTCGTATATATCTTGTTGTCAGATTAATTTTGTCCTATGTTCTTTTATAATAGGCCAATTTGCATAAATAGACCAAAAAAAGGGCCCATTTGCACAACTAGACATGTCCTTGTTTTTTTGGCTAGGGGTAGAAAGTGGTCTATTTTTGCAAATAAAAAATGCAACCGGGAGAGGAAGTTGCAGGTGAAGGGGAGGAACACTGTAGCTACACTGTAGCTATCAGTAGCTGTCAGTGACATGTGGCACCAAAAGACATCATCCGTTCATTTCAGAAAATTGTACACTGCTCATCTTACCAATAGAATAAATTGGTCCTACCAATAGGTTAAACCTGTCTTTCCATACCTGGAGATATTTTGGAGAGAATCTGAAGGGGATTCATTGTAGCTGATTTGGCGGGCTGTCAGTGCAGTTTTGGCGCCAAAACAGGGTTCCTCCTTTGGGGAAAAGGGGGAGCATTTATGAGGGGAAAATGCAATGATTGCATTGATGGGTGTCCCCAAGAACATATATAAGCTTGAGAGGAGGATCTGAAACATCATAACATGCTCTGCAAAAAGTGAGGCAAAATAGGAGAGAAGCGGAAAAGACGGGGAAAAAGTTACCCGTTCATCCCAGGAAACAATACAGTCCCCATCCTACCAATAGAATATTTCCGTCCTACCAATAGTGTACAACTGTCCTTTCATACCTGAAAAAGTGCAAGAAGTTTGTCCGATGACAGTGGCAGCGATGGGTAAGTGATCTTGTACCTATCCTCTGTAGTTGTTCCTTTTTCTTATAACAGAACTACCCCAAGGTGACGGTTTAATGAGACCAGTTGCAGAGAGTTCGTAATTTATACTCTCTCTTTTTTATCAATTGCATAACTTGCAAATTAAGATTACAAATTCAAGCGCTATTTTTGCTTCTTGCGAAACTATCACTTCTTGATGCCTAGACGATCATAAGGACCTATTGAAAATAGTCTATTAGCTCAATTGGTAGAGCGTTGTGTTTGCACACAAAGATGTGAGTTCGACTCTCACATAGGCTAATACGGAGTATGTGTTCATGAATCTCTCTGAACTTATACAATTATGAACCTGACAGAAAATATATATACTAATGGTAGTACAAATTTATGAACATGTTAGAACAAATTCATAAATCTCTCTGAACTTATACGATTATGAACATGACAGCAAATATACACTGGTGGTAGGACAAATATGTGAACATGGTAAGACAAATTCATAAATCTCTCCAGACTTGTAAAATTATGAACCTGGTAAGAAATATATACATTAGTGGTAGGATAAATTTGTGAATTTGGTAGGGACAATTGCCCCTTTTCTTTTCCACTGTCTCACTTTTCCCCTTTTCTTTTCGAAGTTTAGGTTTTAGTACTCAATTTTCTTTCTCCAAATGATGATCATGAACTTGTCAGCGATGACTGGGTACTTCTGAGTGTCAATCTTCACTACTTGGATCTTGTCTTTCAGTGCAGCACTAACTTTATCGAGGATAGGGACCATAGTCTGAGATTCATCATCACACATGATATATCCATGGATAGCTTTTGCATATGTGGTTCATATAACTTCAGTTTCTGCCTGTGGAGCCTGCCTTCTCCTTTTGCTTTTCTGAGATTCATGTGGACGTAAATTTTTTTCGTAAACTCAATTATGCATTTACATTTTTCCAATAGTATAAATATATCGTACCATCAGTGTGCATCTATCCTACCATTAGTGTCAAGTTATACAGGAATTACTGGGTTTCCATTATGATCCTACCAATATCGTTGTTTTCCCCTACCATTAGTTTCCATCAATCCTTCCATTCCGATCCTACCGATATCGTTGTTTTTTCATACCATTAGTTTTCATCTATCCTACCATTTTTGTGCATCTATCATACCAATTTAAATAGTTTTCAAGGAAAATCAAGCTAGAAACCGTAGCAAATTATGTTCCACATTTTTCAGAAAAACAACCAAGGGTAGAGGGTTTCCAGTCTACAACAGAAGATGAAGGAAACCTAAGTAACATTATATTCAAGGGTAGAGACTCTAATTCAGTCGTTCTAGCATTGAATTAGATTGGATTCATGAATTTTGATTGATAGAAATTGGGTTGAGATTGAGATTTATGGATTGGTAATTGAGATTGAGATTAGGATCAATTCACGCCTCAATGATTACTAGTCTGGGATTTGTGGATTGGTCAATATTAATTCTACTTCTTTGCCAATAGTACAAATATATCTTACCATTCGTGTACATCTATCCTACCATTAGTGTCAAGTTATACACTTAGGAATTTCGGTGATTACATTTTTATCATACCAATATCGTATATTTATCCTACCAGATTCACAAATTTGTCCTACCACTAGTCTATATATTTCCTACCAAGTTCATAATTTTATAAGTTCAGAGATATTCATAATTCATAAATTTGTCGTATCAGATTCATAAATTTGTCCTGCCATTAGTGTATATATTTCCTACCATGTTAAATCGTATAAGTCCATAGAGATATGAACGCATACTCCGTATTAGCCTATGCGAGAGTCGAACTCACATCTTTGCGTGCAAACACAACACTCTACCAATTGAGCTAATAGGCTATTTTCCATCCATCTTCATTATGAATGCATATTAAGATCAGTACAAACCATATGAATGTTCCAACATACATAAAGCCCTTTGATACATGACCAGTGACATGTCAAACTTGCCCAAAGTTGAGTACATGCTTCCCATGTGGAAAAAATCAATGTGTGAAACATTGATTCAAGGAAGGGCACTATATTAAAATTTGAGACAGTGAGAGCAAGGATCATTCTCTAGAACGATATGGACTTAAGCGCACAAGTTAAAATATTCTATTTTAACCAAGTTCATTGCAAGTTAAGGATTCATGAAATTCTAGTAAACAACAAGTTGGACCTAAATACTAAAGAGAGCTTCTCTCCAAATAGTGAAAAAAATACCGTATTATTCTTGAAGAGCATGCCAATTGCAGCATTGAGCTGAGTGGAGAGTACTCCATCCCCAATGCCCAATGCAGCTGCCATTATGAGAGGGTACAATACACCAAGAACTCCACCAGTGGTGCTACATCACATTAAGGGAATTATGAATTCTGATTCACAAGAAGGGCAGAAATTGAGAATGACAACCATGTAGCACCTAATAGATTTGTAAAATCCTTACCTGTACTTTAGGAGGACCCAGAGGAGTACAATGGCTTGAGCAGAACATCCACCAGTAACTATCAAACTAACTGATTTGAGATTAGAGGTGAGTCGACCTGCAACCAGGGAACACTGGCCCAAATTTGAAGAGAAATAATCAGGCAGTGGCAGCATCAGCCAGTTACAATGTTTTGCATCTAAATTACTCACACTGGACAAGAAAATGTTACAGAAGATACTAATAATTATCACTTATATTATAAATTTATATAGCATCTCACTTAGGATAGCTTTGGTCAAAATACATGCTCAAGAGTCAGGACCAAGTGCTAGGAACTGAGCATGGATTCTCTTAAATTGAAAAGTGCATCAGAAATCAAAACATGAAAAACTTCTCAAACAAAAAGTTATGCAGGCTCAACCAGAATTCAAAGTGAAGTATAACATACTGTATATAATAAAAAATCATTCTAGGGTGCTGAATTTGATTGTATTTCAACTCTTTGCTCAATAGTTTGAGATCTATTTAACAAGCTAACCAACCTTCTAAATCGGCACATCTTCATTTCACTATACTCCTTTCAAAAGCCTAGATATGATAGCTATCTCTAGAGACAAGAAACAACTCATACTGACCTGTCAAAGTGTCAATCTACTTTTCTCTGGCAGGAGGGTGATATGGTCAGAAATTCATCACAAAACATTCCTAACTCTTATCTGGATAACGTTTGGATCCTCCCTTCTCTTGTTTTAAGAATGAAAGATGCTTACTTACCCTTTTTCTCACATCCATCTAACGATTTCTACATTGTTAACCAGTGGCACACCAAATTCGATTCAAATCTCTGGTAGCTTACATTCCACTGGAAATAACTGGTAAATAGGTAGATTTTGGATAATTCACCACTGAGAAAGGGAAGCACAAAAAACTTTTACATTCAAAGGCACTGCATAGCATGAACAAACAATAAATTTCATAATAGGCAATTGCACATTTACACCTGCTCGATTAGAAAAACAACAAATTCGAGAGTCTAGATTGCAGAACATTTTCAAGTCAGATTAATCGAAGCCTAACTGCCAATTCGAATGTCAGATGTCCGATTACTGAAAACCCTAGGGTAAATTTCAAATCCTAATCGCCAATTAAAAGAGGGGGGGAGTACCAATTGAGTTTTCTGGACGATGACGGCGTTTTCACCGGAGCACGAAGAGAGTAAACCATTACGCGGCAAATCCATCCATTCTCGCCCCAAAGCCCACTCGAGCCATGATCCCTTCAGGGCCAGACACTTGAAGAAAAGAAACAATCAGATCGAACATCCGCCAAAATAAACAATCAGAGAATCCATCCGGTAGCAATTCCATCACAGAAAAGGCAGGGGAAGTTCAGAGAACCATGAAGAACTCACCGGAAAAGGAGATCTAGAAAAACGAAGCGCGAAAAGAGGATCAGAAACAAACGACGGCCGAGGAGATAGACTGCACTGGAGGCTCGTGTCGGGTTCGGCCGGACTTCAGCATCGGAGTCTCTGACGGCCTCCTTGTTCGGAAGAGGCGATGCTCTGGTCTTTCGTCCGTCTCTCTCGCCTCCTCCGACAGGCCTCCTCGCCTCCTACGGCTGGCGCGCTCTCTCTCTCGCTTCTCACCGCGCCTAAGGATTTACCTGGGACACCCGGTCACAAATAGTGCCAAATAACCGGATATTTTTTTTGCAAAAGTTAGACAAGGCTATTTGGTACATTATTGGACCTGCTAGGCTAGTTTTGCAAATAGGCCCAAAAAATGGTCTAATTAGTACCATTTCCTCTTTATAATATCATTCTTCATTTTTTTCTCTTACATAAAAAAAAACATGTCTAATTTTTATTGAATAAATAAAAGTATATGCAAATCCAGCCCACCTAAAATTACAATCCTGGTTCCGTGCCTGCGAGGATATATTAACTAAGTTCGAGTTTGAGTGTAAAGTACTCAAGCTGAGTAAACTAAATTGCAAATCGGAAGATATATAGATATAGATTAGCAAGGATAGTGATATATGCACCGGAGACAGGTGCTATATGCACTCTAACAGTTGGATCTAGGATCCGTTGCATCTACAACACGACACTTGTCCAATAATTATTACAAGTTTTTAAAAAAATATAAGGACGAATCCTAGATCCGTCCGTTGTAAAAAAATAAAAAAAATTACATAGGACGGATTTAGGATCCGTCCTATATAAAAAAAAAGACAAACAAAAAATAAAAGAAAAAGACAGAAAGAGGATAAAAACAAAAGCAAAAAAATAAAAAAATAAAAAAAGCAACAACAAGGGTGGATCATAGGACGGGATCTTAGATCCCGTCCTATGTAATGTATATTAAAAAAAAGCCGCTGAGCAGATTTATGCTCTCTTTCTCTCTTTTCTTTCTTTTTTTTTCATTTGTGCACAAGCCTTAGGATGTGCATTGTGCACAAATATTATTCGGTGAAATGTGAAACATTATTCGGAGAATTTTGAAGCATTATTCGGTGAAATGTGAGTATTGTTTAGGGGAATGTGAAATATTATTTGGTGAAATTTGAAACATTTCGTATAAATTGTAAGTATTGTTTAGGGAGTTGAGGTTTCTTTTATTTGAAATGGATGAATAAAAAAACTAAACATTATTCGGTAGAATATTACAAATTATTCAGTGGAATTGGGACGTTTTCATCTGAACTGAACGGAAAAAAAACATAACAGTATTCGGTAGAATGTTTCACATTTCACCGAATAATGCTTCAAATTTTACCGAATAATATTTCATATTTCACCGAATAATATTTGTGCACAGTGCACACCTTAAGGGGCGTGCACACTCGAACCACACTTTATGTGTGTGTGTGTGTGTGTGTGTGTGTGTGTGTGTGTGTGTGTGTGTGTTTGTCTGTGTGTTTGACAATTAATGTGGTGTTGACAATTAATTTATCAAAATAAGAAAATCTTAGACCCTATTAGACCACTATCTAAGTCCATCATTGCGAATGAGACCATAATTTTTTGGGTCGGAGAGAAGCTTCTACAGGGGCACATAATAGACAAGCTCAACAATCTCGTTTGTTGTCATTTTTATTTCATAAAAAACGTAGAGGAATAACATCACCTCGAATTGTTGTAGGAGAAGAAGGGCGTCTGAGTTCAACATCTCTGTCTCATAAAAGGAAATCCACACTCTCTGATTGCAATTGATGACAATCAAGCTATCACAGTCGATTGTAATATTGGAATAGCCAAGCTCCTTGGTCCATATAATGTTGCTTTTGAGAGCAACTGCATCAACAACCAAGGCTAAACTCTGTCTGCACTCGGTGCCACCACACTCGATCATGATCCATGATGGTCTCTACTAATGAACCCTACGGTTGCCTCGATAGAAGACAATTTGGATCCATGAAAATTAATATTACAAGATACTTCAGGTGGTCTATTCCATCTCAAGTTTTCCCTTTTCCTCTATCCACTTTATTTTTTGGTTTATATTATTGAATGAAGTCATCTTCAACGATCAATTTTGTGAACTTCGCATTCTTAAGGTTGGTTAGTGTAATTTTTCATATTGTTGTTATATTTTGGCTGCCAAATATTTTTTGATTTTTGTTTGTCCATAGACACCAACATATCGTTGCAAATTTCTCTTTCCGTTTCCAATTAGTTTTTCAGATATCTCACAAATGATATTCTTGATTTTTTTATTGGTTTTATTAGTATTTTAGAGTATTATTTCAATATTCGGATCAATTCTTTTAAATAAATTATAGTGTATATGAGTGCATTTGATAAAAGATGGATTGAGTTTTTTTTTTATCAGATTGGTCACATAAAGAGGAGTTCATTGAGACAATGATTCATTTGTTGGACATTCTGGTCTTTGTTAGGATTTCGTCTATTGAAAGCTTCCACATAAAGTTCTTATTTTTTGGGAATGTGTTAATATTTCATATCCAAGAGATGACAATGGTTTCTTCCATGTTTTGTTTTGTGATGTGTGGTAAGAGACTGGTTGCGGTCAACTATACATTCTTGCTTCATTTCTAATATATTCCATCTTTTATATTTGTCCTCCTAGAGTGGTTTCTTTTCTAGATAGATATTTTTCCCATTTTCTAAATGCTATATTAGCCCATTGTAAAACTCCTCCTTCAATTCTATCATTTTGGGCCATAGCTAGGAGGCATTTCCTCTTCTATGATAATTGAAGAGGGATACTCCAACTGAACCCACAAGTTCACGGGTTTTGATAGAATATTCTAAAGAAGTTTATCTATAGTGCTTGATTCATGCCTTTTTTCCCCGTATAGTTATGCCCTTTCTATCGTTTTTATTTACAAACCTTATCCCATCTAATAAGAGGTCTATAGGATTGCTCTTTTTTCTAGAAGAAATTTTGATAAATTTTGTCGAGTTCTTTATAGATGCTAACAGGAAGCATAAAGTTCCGCATGCTATAGTTTAGTTTTGCAGCCATGTTCGGCCTTATACAGGTTGTTCTATCTTCTTGTGATAATGAGTTAGCTTTCCATTTTGTGAGTTTGTTCTTAGTCTTGTAGATTGTTTCTTTAAATGGCGTTCACTCTTCAATTGATGATGGGGCACTTGAGGTATTTATCCAGAGGAATCAGGTTATTAATATTGAATGTAATTTGTATCATTTTTTTAGGATTCGTGATTTTTTGGGTATTTGAAAGGTTGATTTATAAAAAAAATGACCCTTTCACTTGAAATGGCATAATAATCATCAATGATTTTCTTAGCAGTTTGACGAGACTCTTGGATTTTTTGTTGTTGCAAATATCATTATATCATCCACGTATGAAAGGAAGAGAATTCTAATTCTTTGTTTAGATATGTTGAATCCAATGGAGTCTTTCGAATGGTTACAAGTGCCTTGGAGTTATCTTGCTATGATTTTTGTTCTAATGGTAAAATTATTGGGTGAAAGCGGGTCAACTTGTATGATGCCTCTACGTAGTGAGAAAAAGACAATTATGATACATAGCTCAATCATATTTCTGAATTACTTACAAAAATCCAAATGTGTGATCGTCAATTTTTCGCATTTTGGGATCAGGGTAATGAATGCGTGATTGACTGATTGATAACAAATTGGCGTATAATATCCCAACATTTCTCTTAGCTTTGATAAGAGATGGGCTTTTATAGATAACAGGGTGATAAATGTGTAATATTTAAGGATTCTACTGGAGTGAAAGAATCATTTGATTGTTTTGATAACAAATGGACTTATAATATCCCAACATTTTTGCTGAAATTTCATAGTCTATCCATCTGGTCGGGAATTTATCTTTTGATATTGAAAAGAAGGAATTCTTGATTTATTGGTTCAAAAATGTTTCTATTAGCTTCACATTATCTTTGGTAGTGATTTATGGGTTTGTGAGTGAGATGTATTCATTAAGAAGATTATTTTTTATGGGGTGTTTCCCGAATCTTCTTTCGAAGTCCTTTTTAATGTCTTCCTCTCTTGAGATCGTCATTTCTTCTGCCGTTTGGATTTCCTAGCTTAATGAATTTTCTAATCCTTCTTCCAAAGGCCATTCTTTGAAATCTACCTTAGTTTGTGTGGCAAGTTTGAGGAGTTTTTCTTTAGCTCTCCGACTCCATTATAATTTATAGAACTCTCTCTCTCTCTCTCTCTCTCTCTCTCTCTCCCTCTCCTCCCAATAATCCTATTTTGTTTTTTCAGATTTTTGCCTGGTGCCCTCGGGGTATAAGTAAATTCGCGAGGTGAACAAAAGTTTGGTATATTTTGCCATATACCCCTGAGGTTTCCATTTTTTTCTTGAAATGCCCCTTATTTTTTTTTATGATAAACGTTCTCAACTTACCACCCGTAGGGAAAGACCCGACCCTCGACACCAGGAGGGAGAGAACTTCGAGTTTGGAGTCAGGCTCGACTCATCACATGAGATTGCCCTACGCTGGGAGGAAGGAGGTGACGAACACCATCCATTGCTATGGATCTAAGTCTCTCCTATCAAATTCAACGAGATTTACAATTTTAGGGATTTGGGTTTTTCGATTTGGGATTTTGGGGGGATTATCATTGTAGAATCTTGGAATTGGATATGCGATTTGTTATACATTTGTCTATATGTATTTATGGATGAGCTCATAATAGATAAAACATTGAGCAGATACATCGGAATTTCAGCTTCTTTTTCATTTATGAGGAAAAAATTGTGCCACTGTAAAGATTCTGGGTTTGTCCTGATTCGACTCCTGAAGGTATCCTCAACCCATTTTCTTCATTTGAATATATTCAGGAGTTAAGGCGTTTGAAGGTTCTGTTGCAAATCTAATTTTTATGCATGAAGAGAACTAGGCAACTCTTGAAATTAGCTTGGTTGCGGCAGTGTCATTGCTTGTGAACCCTGCTTTAGCTTCTGCTCTAGTTGTTCTTCATGTCCACCTGGTTTCATTGATTTTAGATGTCATTGGCTGAGTTGCTGTGTATGATCTTATGGGTTTTGATCGCATATTTATTAACTGTTACACGCCTGACTTTGAAAGGTCAATTATCCTTTACCATAAACAGTTGCCTAAATTATTACACACTCTTTCAAAGGATGACAGTTCAGTTATCAAATCAAATATACCCAAGGTGGGCCGCCAACGACCTTTTGAATCTTATGTTTGTTATAGGAACAGTTGCCTAAATTTGAAGTTGTGGATTATATAATTTAGGTTGTTGGACAATCTAGGATAAGCTTGAAGTTTCATTCAACTTATCCAGCCCTATTGGAACTAGATTATGGTGTGGTATCTAAGATGTTGTGTTTAGTACACCTTCGGATTTATGCTACTCCTTGCAACTGATGACAGGTACTGCATTGACAATGGTGCTATGATCGCATACACTGCGGCCTCCTTACCTTTGCCTGTGGAATATTAACCCCTTTGGAAGAAACCACCTTCAGTTAGAGGTTTTGAACTTATTATAACGAGAATAAAAATAGCGAAGAAAGATACAGAGATTTACGTGGTTCGGCAATGGTGTGTTACCTACGTCCACGGGCAGAGAACTAAATTTGTATTAGAGGAAGCAAAACAGATTAGGGTTACAAGGGCCGGCGTTTCATGAGTATATGAAGAGACTCATGAAACCCTAAATAGACAGTGGAATGAAAGCCCAAAATAGACAGACGATAGGCCCGTTTACAATAAACATCGCATACTGTAAAGGTGGGGTGAGTCGCCCCCTAGCCCCCCCCGCCAGGGGCGCCGAGGGGCAGCGCCAATGAACACCGCCGAGACCAACGTCGGGGAGCCCCCCGGACCCCCCGATGCGTCATCGGTCAACGATGATTCAAGGCACATTAACAAAACTGATGAAGTGCATGCAGTTTAGCGAGAGAAGGAAACGCATAACCAAATTGATATTGTCAATCAGAAGGTCTGAGTTACATATAACTCAAAACCATGATGTATTGTATGATATATTTTTCATGATTTACATTTAGCTGGCTATATAAGTGCAGCAACTTAAGATGTTGCAAGTTAGAACTTCAGTAAGATGGATCAAAATATGCTTTTCGATCATTCAGTTTTCGCAAATGATAACACTGACTTTATTGTCCTTGGATTTCTTGACTTTATTGTCCTTGTTTATATTTGGTGTTGTCTTTTTTGCTGCACAAACTTTATTTGCTGGGGCCATTCTTGACAACAAACACATGCGGTTTGGCATTTTCTATTTATAACCTTTTGCTTTGAATTTTTTTGCCTATTAGCTCAACCGGTAGAGCATTGTGGTTCGACACAAGATGTAGGTTCGAATCCTACATAAGACACAAATGCATTAGAAATTGTAGCAATCCAGCAAGACCATTGCATGTATTGATGTCATAACTTTATGTTTGGAATTTGAATATAGGGTATTTGGATTTACCTATGTTGTATTGCCTTTTTAGTGTAATTTCTAATACCTAACATTATGTTGTGTTTGCCTTTTTAGTCTCATTAGCTAAAAATGGAATAGCTATGCACTTTGACTCACAATTTTAGATAGCCTATATGGGATTCGAACCCACAATTTTGTGCATAAGCACATTGCTCTACCATTTGAGCTAAAGGGCTTAAAATTTCAAATAAATTAGGTATATTAGAAGCAAGCACAATATTGTCAGCATGCAGATCGTATACCACTGCAGTGGAGACCATGCTAGAGATTATAGGACTGTAGGAGTGCATGCACTCTGCAATCCGCTCTTTCAAAGAGAGAATGAATGGAGAAGAACTTGCAAGAAGAGTTGAAGGTGAGGGGGGAAAAATAATCCCTAAGGGTAAATCGGTCATATCCACAGGTTGATCTAATATTATAAGAGGACATCACAGACTCCTCATGAGGTACGCTCTAAACTCTAAACCCTAGCCTCCATTAAACTGATTATTTTCTACGAAGAGGTCTGACTTGAGCGTCGGAGGGTCCTCCGGGGAGACAAGCCCCGCCCCCACCGTGTTGATTGTTCTTGTGTTGTCCGGTTGGGATCTTGACGTTGGACATCGATCTCCTTCAACAATCACTCATGCGGATTTTTCCCCTTACAACTGGCGCCGTCTGTGGGAAATCGATCAAAAAGCTATACGATCGGATCTCCCAATCACAAACCCTAGAAGAGGACGCCAGCGGCCTCGGACCCTTAACAGAGGGCTCCCAACACAGCGTAATCTTGGCAGATCCCTCACGGCTCCATCGCAGATTTGGGCATCTCGATGGGGATGCACTTCGCTTTCGTTTCCATTGCCTAGGGGCACAATCGGCGATCTGAGGTGTGTGTGCCCACAACAGTCGAAGATTGTTGTCTCCGATGAACAAGGGCTGCGCCGGGACCCTTCCTGAATCGCCGTCGTCTCAGTGCACCTTTGGGAGTTCGGCGTTGCTGTTGGGGTCGAAGCCGATCGAGGCGGGTCGATCGCTGGCTGCTGAGTGCGGGAGATAGAACGGCGAGCCGCTCCCGCTGCCATCCTCCTTGGCTACTAGTCACCGCCATCGATGAGCCCAAACGCCACCTTCACCGCCTCCTGTTCGAAGAGCCCGTGGATGCGGCCCGGATTCAAGCGCCGCCACTGTGCAAGATCTCACGAAGAAGACGATACAATGATTTTAGTTTTAATTATAAAACCGGCCTCGGAGTTCTTTGAAATTGCAAATTAACATGTATTTACATGATAATCTCAGGAAAAGGGCCAAGTTCTCGAAAGCCCAAGATTTGCCCCAGACCTACATATTCGGCGGGATTACAGATTTTGGTCGGGCTTCCTGTTAGCAACAAAGGGACCACACCTGGAGAATCATACGATACTTGCTTCAACGGCCGGATGTGTGCAAGGAAGTTACACACAAGCTAAGTTTCCTTTCTCTTTTTTGAATTTATATGCTGAAAATCTATCTATGGTCAATCATATTGCATTACGTTCACCCGTGACTTACGGTCTGATTTACTTAAATTAGTTCTTGCAATTACTTAATTGCTAAAGTTGTTTGATTCACTGGATGCTAGAATTACATTGACATAAAAAGCATGAGGTGCTCTTAGCGAGTATACTAAAATAGTCAATCAAAGGAAGGGGCATGGCGCGAAGCTCCTATGCTAGCTGCCCCATGTGAATCAAGAAAAAGAATGGGGAATTGGTCTTAACTTTCGACGCGTGAGAGGTCGCGAATTTGGAGTAGCAATATGTGAATTATGTGACTTTAGTTGTGGGGGCTACCTATGCGAAGTAACAAGTTTTCGATCAGCTAAGTTTCTTAATCTCAGATTAATTATATATTTGCGTGCTATATTATTGTCAAGGTGTTTAACAGGAAGGGTGTTTCTAATGGCACCATGATCGACAAGCATGAATTTCAAGAATGACACCATCCTCGTTGATTAGGAGCCCTCTTGTTCCTTCCCGCTGTCATGAGCAACATGAGGAGCCCTCTTGTTCCTTCCCGCTGTGATGAGCAACATGAAGATAAGGGTGCCTAGGAACAATATCGGTTACAACTTGGTTAATGCAACATTTTTACTGTGTTGATAAATGATTCAGGTAAACCTCCTCTCACGCATTACGTGCATTCAAGGGGCATCACCCCATTATCATGCCACTATTCTTGCCTTGCTACTAACCTGATCGAGGCATCCGTTAAAGAAAACGGGGAACAACTAAGCTCCCACTAATCACCCTCCTTAGGGGCACGATGGTTATACTTGAATTGATATGAAACATTATTTGTTTAAATGGCATATAAACTCCTATTGTGTTGCTAGTTTTACTTTAACTGAGCAGGTATAAACCGACGAAAATGCTAAGAACGACCCAGCTCCCAAAAGAATAATGTTATTGTATGTCTAAATCACACTAGCTACGAATGGCTAGGCTTTGGTTACGAATGACCATAGTATCTTATATGGCTACGAATGGCCATGTTACAAGTCTCTGGTTACGAACGACCAAGACACAATCTTTACAAGGCCACGAATGGCCAGGTTTCAAGTTTTAAGGTTACGAACGACCAAGGCACGACCTTTACATAGCTACGAATGGCTACGCTCTGGTTACGAATGACCATAGCATCTCATATGGCTACGAATAACCATGTTATAAGTTTTCGGCTACGAATGGCCTAGTTATTAGTCTCTAGTCACGAACGACTAACTACAACATCATCTTCACTCAGCTACAATTGGCTGTTTGATTCACCAGCTACAAATGGGGCACCTCAACGATTATTGCAGCTCCCACAATGATATCCAAGCATCGACGTTGTATGCTCTCAAAATCGGGAAATACGCTTGAGACACGTGTCTGTCCGATGCCAGATATGACATGCGGCCACTGTTTAAGTGTTTCCATGTGCATAAATGGAATTTGATATACTATCTATCCTTATTTATGGCCACACTAGGGGCATCGAAATCATTAACTTGCTAGATGCCTATGAATTGTGTTGAAATTTGACATTGTCAGGTATGAAATAGACATGAACCACGAGTGTCGAGAATGACATTGTTTCTAGATCGAGAATCAGTGCTATGAATGGCACTCAGGCTGAGTAAGGTACCTCAAATGAAGCTCAATGCAGGAGTGAGGCTACAATCAGCATCGAGGCTAGAGTTAGTCAAGAAGATAATATGTGAGCTAAGTTTCTAGCTCCCTTTATTTGCAAACTATATTTGTCAATCCCCCGCTTTTTCTCATAATGTGAGCATATCTATCTATTGCGCCATGAATGGCCGAAGACGAAAGAGGCATGTAGTCATGAATGACAGATATTTACTAGATGAAATGAGCTTCTAACACGAACGAAAGCACGATTAGCTCGGTAAGCAACACGCAGATTCACGAGGTCCGAAGGAATGCAAGTTCAGATCCCATCATAGTCAGGTTACTATAATGAGACCTGAGGGGCAATTGAGGGGGGAAAAATAATCCCTAAGGGTAAATCGGTCATATCCACAGGTTGATCTAATATTATAAGAGGACATCACAGACTCCTCATGAGGTACGCTCTAAACTCTAAACCCTAGCCTCCATTAAACTGATTATTTTCTACGAAGAGGTCTGACTTGAGCGTCGGAGGGTCCTCCGGGGAGACAAGCCCCGCCCCCACCGTGTTGATTGTTCTTGTGTTGTCAGGTTCGGATCTTGACGTTGGACATCGATCTCCTTCAACAATCACTCATGCGGATTTTTCCCCTTACAGAAGGAAAATATAAAACACTGTCATCAGCATTAATTTTAGTCACAAACAAAGCTGCAACAGAACAACCACCAAAATACATTGCACGCAATATCATATAAGCAAATAGATAGTTAATAATCAACGTAAAGACAAGAAAAGCTCCAAATATATAATAGACCAATCACCTTATAAAGTATAGAACAACAAAAAGCTCTGAGAGAAGCATATGTGCAAAATCATAACAGTTCATTAGTACTCTAATGTAACCTGCATAAGAGACATGGAATTTAAGGAAAAACAATAAAATCACAAGCCCTAGAGAAACTGCATTCAATAATATGATTGAATGGTGAATTGGAATTCATGGTTGCAAAAAGATATTGCCAAACTCACCAATAATATTTCGGTATATAAAAATATATAGTTGACATTTGGAGCTTGGACTTTATCAGTGATAGATTACATAGATCTTAATATTGTATAGTGGGCTAAAAGCCCATTAAGGCCCAATACCTTTGTAACCTATATATATGTTATATCAATGAATGGAAACCCTCAAGGAGGACTTTACATCAATTCTACAATTCTACATGGTATCACAGCCTTTTCTTCCTCACGGAACCCTAGTTTGATCCTCCCGCCCCACCTCCTCTTCCCGTCGCCGGCGTCGTCTCCTCGTCGCCTCTCTCTCTCTCTTTCCCCTCCTCACCGGCCTCCCGTTTGCACAAAAAAAAAAAAAAAAAAAAAAATCTCTTACCATGGCTCTCTACGATCACCAACATCACGCCTTCTCTGGATACTCTAGATATCCTACCCCTCGACATGTCGGTCCTCAGGCCTCTCTGACATCGCCTGACCCAGGCTATGTTCCGCCAACTCTGCATCACACCTTCTCCTCTACGCAGCCGACATCTTCAGACTCTTCTTGGTACATGGACACTGGTGCCACCTCTCACATGACGAACTCCTCAGGTAACCTCTCATCTATTTCTTTTAAGGGCCCGGCCCACTCTATTATCGTCGGAAATGGTGGTCGTCTTGCTACTTCGGGAATTGGCCACGCCAAATTACAGACCCCAAACCACCCACTACACCTCAACAATGTCCTGATTGCCCCAAAGATTGTCAAAAACCTTATCTCTGTCCGTCGGTTCACTACTGACAACAACATTTCCCTTACGTTTGATCCCTATGGTTTCTCTGTGAACGATCTTACTACGGGGGTTACTCGCATGAGATGTAACAGCACCGGGGAGCTCTACCCTGTCACACCACCTCCTGCGTCCAGTCAGTCGTGTCCGGTCGCCCTCTCGGCATCATCGTCCAGCCTGTGGCATGCACGCCTGGGCCATCCCAGCGCTGCCGTTCTAGATGTCCTCCGTTCCCAGAACCTTGTCACCTGTACTAAAGACCCACGCTCTGGTTTATGCTCTTCCTGCCAACTAGGCAAACATGCCAGACTGCCGTTCCAATGGTCTTTGACCTCTACCCTTGCTCCCTTTGATATCATTCACAGCGACATTTGGACCTCTCCCGTGCCTAGCAAGGAGGGTCACAAGTACTACCTCTTGTTTCTTGATGATTACACTCATTACTTATGGGTCTTCCCGTTGTATTTCAAGTCCCAAGTGTTTCCTGTCTTTGCCAGATTCCATACCTACATCAAAACACAGTTTCACATGTCCATCAAATGTTTCCAATGTGACAATGGTCGTGAATTTGACAACAAAGACTTTCACTCCTTCTTTGCCGCAAATGGGATCTCCTATTGCTTGTCTTGCCCCTATACTTCTCAGCAGAATGGCAAGGCAGAAAGAATCATCAGAACCATTACCAACATGATGCGTTCTCTCCTCTTCCACGCATCTATTCCCCTTCCCTATTGGCCTCACGCCTTATCCACCTCATGTTATCTCCTAAACATTCTCCCTTCCACTACCCTACACCATCGCTCGCCAGCTCAGACACTTTATTACGCCGAGCCTAGGTATGATCACCTTCGCACCTTCGGGTGCTTGTGTTTCCCAAACCAGTCCTCCACAGCCCCGCACAAGCTTCACCCGCGCTCCACTCCATGTGTCTTCCTAGGCTATCCGTCTGATCATCGCGGTTACATTTGCCTCGATATCAAGACCCACAAGATCATTCTCTCACGTCATGTCACCTTTGATGAGTCGCGATTACCCTTTGCGTCTCCCACACCCCCTGTGTCTCCGTCAGAGTCCGAGTCACCATTCCCTCATTTCCTTTTTCCCCAGAGCTCTCCCGGTGCTCCTGCTTCTCCCCCAACACCACCACCACCACCACCCCCCACCACCAGACCACACACCCGCAGCGTCTCCGGTGTCTTCCGACCCCGTCAGATCGTCTCCATTACCACCGCTCATCACCCCGCTATCCACCTCCCATCACCCCGCCAAGCAGCCTCCCGTCACCTACGTGCGGCGCCCGCAGCAGGGCATGCGGCGCCCGCCGCATGTACAAATGCTGCGCCCGCAGCCTTACACCCTTCCCTGGCGGCGCCCACCGCAAGTCATGCGGCGCCCGCCGCAAGTCATGCTGCGCCCGCCGCCAGTCATGCGGCGCCCGCCGCATGTACAAATGCTGCGGCCGCAGCATTACACCCCTCCCTGGCGGCGGCCGCCGCAACCCTCGCTGCCTTTGATCCACCCGCCGCCTCTTCCCCTTGCTTAGCCCCTCTTGCCCCCGTCCTTCCCGACTCCCATTCACCCTCTGCCCCCACCCAGACCTCCCTCTCCCCCGTTCCCACCTCCCACAAAACAGCCCTCCTCGACCCGAATTGGCAGGCGGCTATGCTCGACGAATACAGGGCCCTTACGAAGAATGGTACTTGGGTTCTTGTTCCTCGCCCTCCGAAGGCGAACGTCATTCGTTGTATGTGGCTTTTTCGTCACAAGTTCCGCTCTGATGGGACGTTGGAGCGCTACAAGGCCCGTCTTGTGGTGAACGGTAGATCTCAGCAGGCCGGTATTGATTGTGATGAGACCTTCAGCCCTGTGGTCAAGCCTGCCACTATCCGAGTGGTCCTGAGTTTGGCTTTGTCGCGCAACTGGGCCATCCATCAGTTAGATGTCAAGAACGCCTTTCTGCATGGTCATCTGAATGAGACAGTTTATATGTTTAAGCCGCCGGGGTTTACTGATGCTGAGCGTCCAAAGCATGTCTGTCTCCTCAAGCGCTCTCTATATGGTCTGAAACAGGCTCCACGGGCGTGGTTCCAGCGTTTTGCCTCTCATCTGCTCCGTTTGGGTTTCACTGGAAGCCGTTCGGATACGTCTCTGTTTATCTATCGCAGAGGCTCAGACTTGGCATTCCTGCTACTTTATGTCGACGACATCATTCTCACCGCCTCTTCTGATGCTCTTCGGACGTCGATAATCTCGCAGTTGAGTGCGGAATTCGCCATGTCTGATCTGGGTCAGTTGTCTTACTTCTTGGGAGTTGCTGTTCAGCGGCATGCATCTGGTCTGTTTCTCTCACAAAGTAAGTATGCTGCAGAGATTGTTTCTCGGGCTAAGATGGTCAACTGTAATCCCGTCGCAACCCCAGTCGATACATCCAATAAGCTCAGTGCTCATTCTGGTCCTTTGGTTGACAATCCCACACTGTACAGGAGCCTCGCCGGTGCTCTTCAGTATCTCACTTTCACCAGGCCTGATATCAGTTACGCCGTTCAGCAGATCTGTTTGTTCATGCATGCCCCTAGGGAACCTCACTTTCAGGCTTTGAAGCGGATCATTCGGTACATCAGCGGCACCCTCGAGCTCGGCACCACCATCACTCCTTCCTCTAAGCTTGATCTTGTGGCTTACACTGATGCGGATTGGGGTGGTTGTCCAGACACACGTCGCTCCACGTCTGGTTACTGTGTCTTCCTCAATGACACTCTTGTATCTTGGTCAGCCAAGCGTCAGTCCGTTGTGTCTCGCTCCAGCGCTGGAGCCGAATACAGGGGTGTTGCCAACGTTGTCTCTGAGTGCTCTTGGCTCCGCAATCTCCTGCTTGAGCTACGATGCCCCTTGCAGAAGGCCACTCTAGTCTACACTGACAACGTCTCCGCCGTCTACCTGGCTAGCAACCCAGTCCAGCATCAACGCACGAAGCACATTGAGCTTGATCTCCACTTCGTCAGGGACAAGGTTGCCATTGGACATGTCCGCGTTCTACATGTCCCGTCCTCTTATCAATACACTGATATATTCACCAAGGGTTTACCTAGACAGTTGTTCATTGATTTCCGTTCCAGTCTCACTGTACGGACCCCTCCCGTTTCGACTGCGGGGGTTTGATAGATTACATAGGTCTTAATATTGTATAGTGGGCTAAAAGCCCATTAAGGCCCAATACCTTTGTAACCTATATATATGTTATATCAATGAATGGAAACCCTCAAGGAGAACTTTACATCAATTCTACAATTCTACAATCAGTAATCTTCGCCTCGATTGATGACCTAAGGCCCGTATCCACTACATAAAATCAAACCATCCTTAAGTACAGTGCATTTGGATCCAGAACTAGGACTCAAGCCTTCAAACATAGAATTCCAAGCAATATCTCAAATTGTAGATAGGTATGAATTGCAATTTATTCGCATGAACATCAATTTATTCCAAGCAACATCTCAGATTTGAGCAATGAAAAGGGGACCAAATCTGTAATCAAGGGGAAATCATATACAGGAGCACTGAGTTTTTTTATGAGGATCTTGACTAAGCTTTCGAGTGTTAAATCTTTAATCTAACTATCACCCTCACTCTTTCATAAACTCCGTGTGGTACCAATCAAATCCGCTTCTCAAATCTCACCTTTGATATCAAAAGCTACATTTTTAGGGTTCCAAAATTACCAAAGTATAGAATACAAAGAAAGGGAACAAATTCCAATTGATGATTCGATTGAAGAAGAAGCGCCACGATTGCTATAAATATTAATCCACATACCATAAATAATATGGCGAAACATTGAAATAAGAACCGAAAACATCTAAATAGGGTATATCTAATGACGAGAATAAAGAAGCAAAAGAGAGACCTTTTCTCGATCGACAAGATCGAACCTAGAGCGAAGGGGCATGGGCGGAACCCTAGACAGTTTGGTGGGTGTTGTCATCGCTTGATCGGCCTCCTCCAGTCCTCCTCCTCCTCTCTCTCATTGCGATTTGCGAATGGTCTTCGCAACCCCTTCATCCTGTGCAAAGGAAAGGAGCGTGTATTTTTCATTTTTTTTATTTAACAAAAAATATAAATGAGATAACGAAGGGGCATTTCGTGAAAAAAATGGAAACCTTAGGGGTATATGGCGAAATATACCAAACTTTTGTACATCTCGCGAATTTACCTATACCCAAAGGGCAGCAGGCGAAAAATTTGTTGTTTTTTTTATATCATTTCAATTTTGGGATGTTTCACTTTTGTTCTGCAGGGTGATGAATGAATCGTCAATCTCATGTAATTGACTTATATTTTCAGATATTTTCTTCTTCCATTCTTTAGTTTCTTTCTTAAATATTTGTATTTTTTTTCCAACTTATATATATGAGATATCACAAATCTCCATGCTTATTACATATTATTTCAGTAGTCTTTTTGTTGTTCTTGATTATCTAGTTCTAGGAATGATATGTGTACAATACAATCTTTTTTACCATCAATTAATTTTTCAATTCCATTCTAATCACAAAAGGAATCGAGTTCCATTGTGATAGCCAGTTCGCAGGATACATTGATAAACATGAAGCATTATGTTCAAGCCACTAACCTTCAAAGAAGAATGTGACCCGTGGTTCATGTGGGGGGGGGGGGGGGGGGGGGAGGTGGAGGGGAGAAGCAGAGTGCTTACTAAATCAGTGCATATGTGTTTCCAATCTGTATCAAATTTGGTGGATGCAGAAGAAACATATGTCATAAGAAGACTCAAACATTCTCAAGCCATATATTAGTGGAGACTATAAGACCATGGGTTTTAAGAGGTGCTAGTCCATGCCATCTAGCCCTCTCACATCCGTTTCTTGCCCTTTCCCGTCCATTGTCCTCACTTGGAGCTTGAAAAGGAAGAGCTCTTATGACATGGGTAGCGTTTGAATCACTTATAAAGCATTCCAAACAACTTTATGATATTCGATGCAGGACGGGGGTGTTACAGAGACCACTGGTGCTGCCAATCCTAAATCATCGACCACCTACAACCCGTCATATCCCCTTTACTTATTCTCTATTTTGCTCATGATCTTTAGCTGATTCCTCTGCCGTTGGACCATGTTTGCTATCCTCCATCTTTTCTTCTTCTCTCTACTCTTTCTTTTGTTTGGGGAATTTTTGTGGATGGGATTGTAAGCGCCTTTTGTTTTTTTCTTTCAGATTTTGGAGATCTAACTTTCGATATGGGATAGTTTTTCATTCGAATTTCATTTCTGGTTGAAGATGTCTTGGTGAGGCTTTAGGTGGTGGTAGTTAGAGTTTTTTTTTATTTTTAAGGTGGCTCTCGATTATGTTATTCCATATTAAGGTCGTGTTTTCCAGCGTGGGGGGGGGGGGGGGGTGGGGGGGTTAAGGAGTGGAGACTATTTTTAAGGAGTGGAGACTATTTTTAAGGTGGCTCTCGACTATTTTTTAAGGGGGGGGGGGTTTCCATATTAAGGTCGTGTTTTAAGGGTGAAGATTATTTTCGAAGAGTATCTCGCATGGTGTTTGTGGAGTGGAGATTATTTATTGATGCGATATTGTGAAATATCAAATTTACCCTCACTTATTAATTGTCAATCTAACCCAACCCCCTCGTCCTCATCATCCTCCCTCGTCGTTGCGACTTATCATCCTCCTCGCCAATGCGACTCATCGTCCTCCCTCAACATCCGGCTTCTCTTCATGGATGCAAATTCGACCAGATCGAGTGAATTGCCAAATAGTTGATGAAGCAAAATAGTAGAATCCCTATTCCTAGATATGTCAGTCTGACACCAAACAATCGATGAACAAGGGAGCAAAATAGAGCAATGCAATGGAAGACCGAATTCCGTGCATTTTCTTACAATCCCCAATCTATCAGGTTGATTTCATGAACGCCCTTTACCAATCCCTCGAAAAGGATGGAATCGCCATTGAGCAATGGAGCAAAAGGGCGGAATTGCCATGGAGAAAAATGGCTTTAATCCCTATTGTATCCGAATTTGATTTGATAATCGAAGTTTTTAAAAGCAGGAGAAGAAGGAGTTTGTTTGGACCGGGAAGATGTTGAGCATCATCAACAACGCTTTGCAGTGGCTGGCGACCCTGGGTGTATTCCGGCTTCTCTTCACCTGCTCAACCGAGGGACATAAATGGATAGAATGGGGATGGCAATCCACTCCATTACTCCACCCCTCCACCTTTTTTTCCCAAGGTGGGATCTTCGACCACCTCCACCCTCTTCCACCTCATGATTCGACAGCACCCCACCTCTTTCATCTCACACCAAACGACGTCATTTCACCCCCCACCCTTTCCACCCTCTAAACGATACGAGGAAAACAGGCCCTAAGTTATTGTTCTTTTACTCATATTTATATTACGCTATGGATTGGGAACATGCTTTATAAGAAATGTGGGTATGGTTTAAGCTAAATGCTAACTATGGAACTAGATGAGTGTTGGTTGTGTGAGCTCACAAGTTAGGAAAACACAGCACACAACATGAAATACCCTAAATTATTTTTGGGTATTTCTTCTATAATTCAAATAATAATATTTTCTTTATATTATATCCCCGAATTATTTTCGGAACATTTCATTTTGTTTTTAGTTATTTATACACACAATTAGTAACTTTATTCTTATAAGGTAACATTACATATATTTCAAAATAAAGAGAGATTCATTCACATTCAATTCCAAGCTTCTGTTTGTTACCTCTTAGTATCTTATTAAAGCATTTCAATGATATACAATCCTTCTTTATATCTTTCCCTCCATTTTTTTTCAGTTGTCCATGTTTCGGGACGAAACTTATTTTTTAAGGAGGGAGTATTGAAATACCCCAAAGTATTTTTGGGTATTTCTTTTTTAGTTTAAATAAATAACAAATAATTTTATGATAATTATTAGTACTATATTATTATTTGAAAGAGGGAATTAAAGGAAATAACCCTTGCCCCGGTTTGGTTTGCACGCCTAACCCACTAACCGTTTCTAATTGCAAGGGTTAGACCCCCCCCCCCCCCTTTAAAAAATGGTAAGGTAGCCGGTTGGGATAAGGGTGTTGAAACCGGTTGTTGGGGGTCATTAAAGAAGGGAGAGAGTGTGGGAGGGAGGAGGAGAGAGAGGGCAGTTTTTAAAAACCCGTCACTTCCAACTGTGTAAAACAGAGAGGAGGGAGGGCAGAAGGCACGAAACCGCCATTCTTGAAATGAGAAAGGAGAAGAAGAAGGCAAAGGAAGAAGACGAACCTGGGAGTAAGGAGGAGAAGAAGCCGGCGGATTTCAAGCCAGTAAACCCGACAACGTGTAGAAGACGACCCTGTGGGCGTTTAGAAGAGAGAGACCGACGGTTTTGAAGTAAGTAAACCCTAACTCTACCGATTTAGTGCTGATTGCAGAAATTGAAAGGATGAGTGACCATTTGAAGAACCTAATTTGTTTGTCATAGTTTGCAATTGGATGAAAGAACGGGTGGGTCAAATACCCGCCCCTGTCATGTGGGATGTAACCGACGTCTAGTATGAAAACAATGGGTGGAAATGTGGGAACGGGGGTGTTCGAGTCGGGGAGAGAATGGAAGTACCATTGTGGTGATGATATGGTAAAGGCCTTGAATGAGGAAGCAAATTAGGGTAAATCGATACATGTATTGTGTGAATATTTGGGAAATTGGTGAAATTTGGGAAAATGTGGGAATTGGGGAAAATGTGGGAATTGGGGAAATTGGTGAGATTGGGGAAATTGGATAGATAGAGGGAAATCGGGGAACCTATATGTGGGTAAAAAAATTTCAGGAACAAGTTATTGAATGTAATGCTGTTACATTGTAACATGTCATGTTTTTAATATTTAGTTGGCATGTTTAATAGGTTTTCTGTCATGTTTAAATGCAAAATTGCGCGACGTATATTTTGTGGAAGCTATAAAATGGTTACAATTCTCAGGTGATAAGTATAGGGTAAGATATGATGAGGCTAGAAATTTGCTGTCATTTGTGATAAGTATAGGGTAAGATTTGGTGTCTGTCATGTTAAAATGGTCACATGACATGTTAAAATGGTCATATGACATGTTAAATGAACTTACTGTCATATGCATTGTGACTGTTGTGATGAAAATGTGCAAATGTTTGAAGAATGCTAAAGTATTGCTCCCCAACCTGCAGGGTATCAAATAATGGCGACATATGCAGTCCCCGAGGACCAGCATTTCAAGTGTAGGTGCAACCAATACGCCAGGCCCCGGGTCCTTTCAAAGCTAGACCAGTACCTGAGCCCCTCCTACTGGAAGCGTCTGTGTGAAAGCCAGTTTGGCGGCATTGCAAGGCTCGGTGCCAAAGTTGAGTTCTCAGCACAGCTAGTCCACTACGTCCTGCAGCGGCAGCTGCGGTCGAAAAGGGAGCATGAAACCTGGTACATGATCTAGGGGTCCATAGTCCGGTTCTCCATCGCGGAGTTCGCGCTAGTGACCGGACTGAAGTGCTCGTCAAACGTGTTGCGGACCATGGACACTGAGGCGGACAAGGCTACCTGCTTAGATTTCTTAGGGGTGGAGAAGATGAGGATGGAGGACTTTGAGACGGACAAAGTGGAGATCAAGTCTGAGTGTTTCGCCGCCAAGCGCTTTAAGTTCGCGCTCATACTGCTGGTGGAGGCGGTGCTCTTTGCGAAGGAACCCCGCAACTTTATTCACGGGTGGGTTGTAAACATGGTGTCTGACACTGAGGCGTTCTTGCGTTACCCGTGGGGGCGACTGTGCTACGAACGAACCCACGAGTTCCTCTACCGGGCTGTTGAGCGCAAGCTCCAGCACGGGGTCAGCAGCTCTCGCCCGTCGTACTTGTTAGGTGATGTCTCCAAAGTAGCCATGTATTTATGCATATTTTAGTTCCATATTCTTTACATTTTGCATATTTCGGCTTGGGAATATGTCGGATTTATGTAGTATATGCTTATTTGTCAGAAACAAAGATCTACATAAGTTTCTGTTTAATATCGCAGAATATGGAACCATTTCGGGAGAAAACCAAGAGGCGAGAACCGGAGCACAGAGCTACTCGACATCGACTAACCCTAGTCGATCTCGACAAGCCGTGTCTATACACCTGCCCGGATCGAGGAGGATCACGTCGAGGAGTTGAAGACGAAGAATCCAACTCCACACCATCCTCGAGATCGAGTAGGATCGACTCGATGTCGACAAGACTCTGAACACCCACCCAGAGTCGAGAAGAAGTTACCCGACCTGACCAGGAAGCCGGACACCCTACTCGACCTCGACGAGAGTTAGCCGAGATCGACGAAGCCCGGAGCCCATACCCCAACCTATCGAGCATAGCCACCCGAGAAGACCTAGTCGACAAGGCCACCCAACTCGACATCGACAAGGGGTACTCGAGATCGAGTACAATTGTGAGCCATGTCCGAGCCTGTCGAGGACCAGCTAGCCGAGACGACGAAGCCGAGCCAGTCGACCAACTTTCCTACTCGAGATCGACAAGACCTTTGTCGAGATCGAGGAGATCTCCAGAGACGCGTTACTCGGTTTGACGAATCCTACTCGGTTTGGGATTCCTTGGGCTCGAAGTTTGCCGAGTCTATCCGAAATCATCAAGACACACCATGAAGGAAGAGATCTATCCACTTGAGACACTTTAGAGATTATTTCCTTTTTAGATTTAATTTCCTTGTTACTTTTATTTATCATTAATGCTTTTAGATATAGTTTTAGATATAGATAAAGATTTCTATCCTTGAGTAGCAAGGTTTAGAAGCCTATAAATAAAGCCCATGGGGCTGATTTTAGATTCAATTCAATTTGGAAGAGAAGTAAGTAGGAGAAGTAGAGAGAGAGAGAGAGAGCGGCCGATTGGAGTTGTGAAGCGAGAGCGGAATTGGCTTCAAGCGGTTGTAAACTTTGGTTTATTTTAATGCAATTAGTTTTCTTTCAATCATTGATGTCTTTAATTATGATGAAGCGCGAGTAGTCAACCCACTTCTAGGGTTGGGGCGAGCCCGACGATAGCCATGCATAATTGAGGTAAAGATCCGACTTTTATCATGTTTTGAGCATCTCCTGCTTGTTTATGTGTTTATTACCCATCTAATGGAGATCCATGATAACAACTTGGATTGTAAACATAAAATCAGTAGAGACAATTAGGGTTTCTTGAAAGAGTTGTCTAATTGTTGGAAAAGGCGAAAGCTTGTCCTCGATGCAATTCACATGATTATCAGTTTATCTCTGCCTTATGCATGCTTGGTTATCGTTGTTGCAAACCCCAATCTTGGAAGTCTTTTACATTAAGTTTAGTTCGAAATTCCAAAGCATTTGTTCTTTATTTTCCTTCGTTTTTACTTTTTGTCCTTCTACTCGATCTCGAATTGCACCACTCGATATCGAGTAAACTGATACTCGACCAAGTCGTCGTAGCTTCTCCTGTGCAGGTACTCGACAAGACAAACCGAAGTCGACAAGGGCTCTACTCGATATCGAGTACCCTCTAGTCGATATCGACTAGAAACTGCCGAGTTGCTGCTGCTGTGTTCGACTAGCCCGATCTTCTGTCGACTTACCCAAGTCGAGATCGAGGACCCTGTTGTCGACTTCTGACCGTGAGATTCATCCACTGCCTAGGATCCGCTGACACGCTTCCTCGTGGATCGATCCTGACTTCCCGCTGCTACATCAGGAGGAGGTCTTGTAATTATTTGCAAAGGGACGGAATCTGGTTTGCTGTGATTTATTTCTATTTTATAATTTGCAATCTCGATTTCCTCCTATCAACATTAGGCGGCTTCCCCCTTGCATTCCAGGTATGTACTTAAAGCTCACATGACAAATAATGATTTAAACTGGACACTAACTCATTCTAACTGGACATAGGCACTGTGCATTGTAAAATGCAAACTGAACACGATTAAATGCAAAGTGTCGACATGTCATCACCTGGTTTTTTTTTTTTTTTTTGTAGTTGTGGGTTTACGAGGCTCCGCGCCCAGTTGCAAGACAATTTGCTGACACCAGCGACGACATAATCTTATTCAATGGATTCTCTCTCTTTCTTCAGATTTTGTGAATAAAAGTGACGCCCAGAATTTCTCTGATCTCCTTATATAGACCACACATCATTGGACACCTACCCTCTTTCTTCAAATCCAACGCCGGTCATTCCCCTTCTTCAAGTTCCATTTCCCCTGCAATTCATTAATGGGGACTAATGATTTCACTCAGAAATTCTTCAAAGCTTATATACCCTCCCCCTCCTCCCTCCCTTTTCCCTTTTTTTTTTGGCGCCATCCCTGGGCGGGAACAATTGGCTCCCTCCTTTTTACTGTAGCCAGCTGCTCCAGCTCTCTCCCTCTCTCTACCTGTCTTGTCAATATTGCTCAGGATTTTCTCCCTCTCTCTCTCACATAGACTCTCTCTCTCTCTCTCTCTCTCTCTCTCTCTCTCTCTCTGTCTTTTCCTCGCTTTTCCGTCACTCTCTCTATCCCTCTCTCAATTGTCCAGCTGTCAAACTTACACTGTCAAGTCTCCCCCACTAACCTGCTACCGGTTGAACCAAAAAACCGGATATCCGGAAGTCTGCAATTATTTTCCGGATGGGGTTATGCGTGCAAGGGTTTCACCCAAATGGGTTATTTTAGCAAATTCCCCTTATGTGAAAACTAGTTTCATCATTATTGTTAGCTTTTAAGTAGAGTATATAAAGTTTTATAATAAGTATTTGATTTTATATATATAAAAACAAAGATTCTAATTGTTAAAATCATATTTTGATTTTATTCAAATATGTATAATTTGATGTTGTTATTATTATTATTATTATTATTATTATTATTATTATTATTATTATTATTATTATTATTATTATTATTATTATTATTATTATTATTATTATTATTTATTAATAAAATGATTTACATAAAGTTAGTTGGAAGTAGTGTAGCAAAATGTTTTAAAATAATTTTTTTACTTTCAATAAAATAAAGATAATTTTCCTTAAGAATTTAATTAGAAACTTGAGTTATATTTATTTTAAAGGTAGTTTAAGAAAATTTGATTTAATAATTCAGCCAAACTAATTATCTGAGAGGTATGATTATTCTTTATAGATAAAATAATTTTAATCAAATAGTTAATTAGTTTTTTTATTTTTATCTTTATTTGGGGGAATTATTTCTAACCCTAATGAACCTATTTCTATACCCGTCCCCCTCCCTCTTGAAAATCAGCCGCTTCTCCTCTTGGAAACTAGATCATCTTTCTCTATTTTCCTCCTTCAAATCTTCAACTTTTAGGGTTTCACATAGGATCAAATAATGTAAAGGTATGTTTTATTCTTCCATCTTCAATCTTCTTCTATAAATTACATATGTTTCCTATATTATTTTATTATAAGGTACTGATTTATTACAAGAATTGAGTTCTATGGATGATTCCTCAAAGTGGTGAACGATTTGAGGCCTTTTGCTACGTTTTACAAATTTTCAAAAACGTTTTCAAAATTCTGGAAAGAAACCTGCAACCTGGACGTCCCTTATTTTGGTTACTGTGTTAATATCCTCTCGAATTTGATTGTCATCTTTTATTATGTTATTCCTCTTTGAAAGCACACCATTTTAGCCTCTGCAATCGTCGAAAAAGCTTTCTTATTGAGTGAGTTATGGCCGATGCAAAATCGGTCAACGTTTTTAAGCGACACAATATTGCGTGATTTTTCATGATTAAAAAAAATGAATTTCGAAGTTAAACCACTTGAAAAAGTTCTATAACTGACTCAAGTTTACCTATATAAATTTTAAAAATTTTGTTATGTTAAAATATCTTCAGAACTAAATCGTTTTTGAGAGATCCTGAATTCTGCAGAGATATCGATTTAGGGTTTTCAATTAATTTTTGGGAGTATCTAGTTAATTTTAGGTTAAGAGGCTTTAGGAGTTGTTCCAAGGATTGGAGATCTACCCTATTCGTGCTCTCAAGATGAGAAGCTCTTATTTCATCAAGCATTAATCTCGTACAACCATCTCGAGACAAGATTCCGAAGAGGATTAGATAGAGTCGTTTCCGATTTATTCAGTTCCGTCACGAAGTGCTTTGAAATCCATAGTTGGTACCGAAATCCAACAAGATGAATCAGGCAAGTGACATTCCGAGCCTTTCTGCTCAATTGGTGCCTTCGTGTCTTGTTTGTTTTCCTGCTTGCCAAGTTAATTAAAATAAATTGCAACTCACCTGCTTATGTGATTTATTTACCTTCAGTTTGAATTTGGCAAGTATATATAATTGGGTGACCTTAAGATAAGATAATAATATAGTTACCACCGTTTAATTAAAGCATGATTTATTCTTATTCTTTCATGCTGATCGGGTTAGGAATGGAACATGCCTTTTCTTTTATGTTTCCATCCTTTTATTTTAATTGCTTTTATTTCATTTGTCATCCATGTTACCTATAAATAACATGGGTTATTTTGTGTCGTGTGATCACCTAGGTTGTTATGTAAAAGTAAATAGTAATAATGTGAGGATTGTGTGTTACGATTGGAACTCAATTGAATCAAGATCAATCAAGTAAAACGTGTCAATCAATGCAGAGCAAAGTGAATGTGGTATGCAAAGTAATAAAAAAATGGAAACAGGTCGGGACTGTGTGTACCCGGTCTATAAAGGGTTTCATGAAACTAACACATTTTCGTAGAGAAATGTTACACTACCTCTGGTAGTAGGCTGCTATCTGCTAGTGAGAGCGGGGCTAGTGAGAGTGGGGCCGGTATCATATTATAACAAAGAGTGTGTGTTGTAAGTCTTTCAACTTATAATAAAAGTCGTAAACGTGTTAAGTGTGTAACCTTGTGTTTAAACTACTCAATGTGAGGAAGTGAGTGAAGTGTGTGTTAAATAGATTTCTGGTTAAGCTACTCAACGTGACGAAGTGAGTGAAGTGTGTGTTAAATAAATTTGTGGTTAAGCTACTCAACGTGAGGAAGTGAGTGAAGTGTGTGATATAAATATATTTTGTTAAATAGTGAGAAAAATGTTTTACAGTGATCACAATTAATTCAAGCTATATCATATTTCATCTGTAATCGGAGTATGGTTCCTAAGAGTGCTTGTCACTCGCATCTTTTGTTACTCAATCCTTCTGGATTATCCGTGTCACAGGAGTCGTGTCTTAAAATGTTAAGCCTACATAAAATATTCTTAATAATCACATTTGGGTTTAGGTTCATACCTTATCATGGTAACTGAGTTTGAATCCAAAGTAGTCCCAGTTTTTTAGCCGTTGCTTGCTAGTTCTTACGAACTAACCGTCCTATTATTTATGACGACAGGTTTAGGTCGAGTCTCAGAAGAGAAGACGAGGAGAAGTTGAGAAGACACTTATGTTAATTTAACATTGTATTTACATTTTGAAATTTCTAGATATATTGTATAAGAGTTTTATTGTCTGATTTTATTTAAAAGTCTTCCGTTGTAATATTATCAGGTTGTAAATTTAAATCCTCAATTTTAGAGGAAAGATTAATAAGTAGGTATTATTTTCTTCCGCGATTTAAATGTATTTCATTTATGTATTTAATATTATCATCTTGTTTGTTGGAGCATGGTTGCATGTCCCTATAAGCCTAAGATGGTTACAAAGACATTAAAATCCGAGTAATCACTGGCGCTGTGACATTCCCTCGGGTTATAAAGGGGGTGTTACACAACACACATCTTTGAGTCCAAGTGTTGGCACCCGGACTCAGGGGCATTTTGGTATTTTTACCTTGTTCTGTTGGTTGTAACAGAATAAATAGATGCTCCTGTGCTAGGCGGGAGAGAGAGTTTTTCAATTGTAACAAACTCGGTTGAGCTTCTTGAGTAAAGGTTTTGATCTTCTATTTTCGGTTTTCATCAATTGGTTGTGATCTATGATAAACTGAGCTTCAGATTGTTCAAATGGTATCAGAGCTAGCAACGATCTGAGTTGATTTCTATCGCATCTGCTATTTTGCGAGTTGCAGGTGTCGGATCTGAGATTTGGTCCAATCTCTTTCGGAATTCGCTGGTTTTCTGTACAATCATGGTTGGAAGAGGAAGTTCTTCGTCACCAGGACAAGGATCTAGAGTAGGTGGTGAAGGTCATGGCACAGGAAGAGGAGTTTTCGTAACCCCTCCGGCGCCGAGAGCTGAGAATGGAGCTGGACGTGGCTGGAATTTCGCCAATACAGGAATGCAATTCGGAGATGTATTGCAAGGTATGGCATCTGCACATGTGAATCCATATTTTTTGTCTAATTCAGATCACCATGGGATGGTGTTAGTGCCTACACATTTCAATGGTGGAAATTTTACTAGTTGGAGTAGAAATGTGAGAAGAGCTTTAGGTGCTAAGGCCAAATTAGGATTTATAACTGGAAGTTGCGTTAAACCTGCCGAGGATAGTGATGACTATGAGAAGATTGAACAAGCTACCTCACTGTATAAGCAAATGGATCAGGCTAAGTTTGAACAAGCTAAGCAGGCTTATAAGAAGGCTAAGTATGATAGAAAATGTGACCATTGTGGTGAAAGAGGTCACACCAAGGACTATTGCTTCAAGCTTGTGGGATATCCAGAATGGTTTAAAGGATCAAAGGATGAGGATAAGCACAAGAGCTCAGGGAGGTTTGCTGCTCAGCTTGAGGTTGCTCAGCAGGATCATCCTTTTGAAACAGATATTGTTGAGACCAAGCCAGACCAAGCTGTAGTGAAAGCAGTTTTTCAAGAAGTTTTAAAACTTCTGAAGGGCAAGACACCTGCTGAGAGTGTTGATAGCTTGGCTAACCGGGCAATGGTGCACTTTGCAGGTACTCTTAGCATATCTTTTCTTGTTGGTATTAATAAATCACAAAGTGATATTTGGATAGTTGACTCTAGAGAAACAGATCATATTGCTTTTGATAAGAATATCTTCATTGATATTGGTGATTTAAGTTCCTCAATCAACCTTGGGTTGCCTGATGGCAATTGTATCACAGTTAAGCAATATGGAACTATCAGGCTCTTTGATGGTTTGATTTTGAGGAATGTGTTGCTAGTTCCTCAATTCAGGCATAACTTGTTATCAGTCTCCAAAGTTACTCATGATCAGTTGTTCAGATTCAGTTTTGATAGTATGACTTGCTGGTTACAGTACCCTACAACTGATAGCATTTTAGCAAGAGGTTTTGAAGACAAAGGCTTATACAAGTTGAAAGCAGATGAGTGTCAGTCTTTAAAGTTGCAGAAATCTAGTTTGTCACACAATGTTAGTGTGAATTGTAATAAGATGCAGTTGTTGCATGCCATACTTGGTCATATGTCATTTTCTAAATTTCAGTATTTGCACAATGTGGTGTTAGTGATGAAAAGACTGAGTCATCTGACACTTGTGCTATGACTAAGATGCACAGGTTGAAATTCACATATGTGATAAGATTGCTGATTCTCCCTTTCAATTGGTTCACATTGATGTGTAGGGTCCCTACAGAACTCCAAGTCTATGTGGAGCAAAGTATTTTCTGACCATCATGGATGATCATACTAGATCAACTTGGGTGTACTTATAATGCAAGACAAGATGCAGGTGGTTAGGATTTTAACTGGATTCTTAAATTTAGTTGAAAATCAGTTTCAAACTACAGTAAAAGCTATTAGGACAGATAATGGTAGAGAATTCACTCAAAAGAGTTGTGGTGATCTACTGAGTTCTAGAGGAATTATTCACCAAAAATCAGCACATGGAGTACATGAACAAAATGGCAGAGTTGAGAGGAAACATAGACATCTCATTGAGACTGCCCGGGCTATCAAGTTGCATGGTGGTTTGCCCATTAAGTTTTGGGGTGATTGCATTCTAGGGGCTACTCATCTCATCAATAAGATGCCTTCTGCTCTTCTCAAATGGAAGTCACCCTTTGAGATACTATACAGACAGGCTCATGCTTATGATCAATTGAAAATCATTGGGTGCTTATGTTATGCTTTACAACCTAATGATTTTAGAGACAAGCTTGGTGTCATTGCTAGAAGATGCATTTTTTTTGGGATATCCCCCAGGACAAAAGGCCTTCAAGTTGTTTGATCTCACTCTTAACAAAGTCATTATTAGCATATATGTTCAGTTTAAAGAAGACATTTTCCCTTTCAAACACAAGGCTTCCTCTCATGTTTCTTCCTCCCATGTTCCTTGGGAAGTTTATGATGATGACATCTCCATCCCTGTTAGCCAATCTTCATCTCCAATTCATCAGTCTCAGTTGTCCAAGGACAGTATCCATTTGGCAAATGATCCTTCCATCCATTCTGATGATTTCAGAGTGGTTGATGATTTAGCCACATCCACTCCTGCTATGCTTCATCCAGTTACATCTTCAGCTTCACCTCCTTCATCACATAACCCTTATGTGATTCCCGCTAAGAGACAGATTCAGAGACCTGCTCATTTACAGGATTTCATTTGCTCTAAGCTTCCTACCAGAGGCACACCAGAATCTTCATCTTCTGAGACATTTGCAGTTTTCTCCACCAGGAACCTATACCATCTTTCTCCTGGATTCATTCAGTCTCACATTAATATGTGCTCCATCTTTGAACCTAACTCCTACTCTCAAGGCAAAGGAGTTGAAGAATGGGAATCTGCTACGAATTCTGAACTCAAGGCTCTTTCTTATAATCACACTTGGGTTACCACTCCATTACCACAAGGAAAGAAGACTATTGGTTGCAAATGGATTTTCAAAATCAAATATAAGCCAGATGGTTCTATTGAGAGGTACAAGGCCAAATTAGTGGCAAAAGGGTACAACCAAGTCAAAGACAAAGATTACAAGCAAACATTCTCCCTAGTGGCCAAACTTGCAACTGTAAGAGTTATCTTAGCCATTGCTGCTAGCAAGGGTTGGGCTCTCCATCAGTTGGATGTTAATAATGCATTCTAGCATGGTTACCTGGATGAAGAGGTGTATATGACACCACCTCCTGGATTATCTGTACCTCCTGGTCATGTTTGTTGACTAACTAGGTCTCTATATGGGTTGAAGCAAGCCAGTAGACAATGGAACCATGAATTGACCAAGTTTTTTACTAGGATTGGCTTTACTCAGTCTACACATGATTACTCTTTGTTTGTCAAGCAACAAGGCAACACTATGACAGTAGCCTTGGTGTATGTTGATGACATGCTTGTCTTAGGCAATTCCAATTCTGATATTGCATCCACCAAGGAGGCTCTACATAAAGCTTTTACTATCAAGGACTTGGGCCATGCAAGGTACTTTCTAGGCTTGGAGATTGCAAGATCTTCTTCTGGTATTCTCCTCAATCAAAGGAAATATGTCTTAGATATATTGAGAGATGCTCATATGGAAGCTTGCAAGCCCACTGAGTTCCCTATGCAACATGGAGTGAAGCTTTCTGCACACAATGGAGAACCAATTTCCAATCCAGAAGACTATAGGAGGTTGGTTGGTAGGCTTTTGTATCTCACTCTTACAAGACCTGATATCTCATTCTCAGTGCAACAACTTAGTCAGTTTTTGCAAAATCCTCTTCAACCTCATTGGAGTGCCTTGATGTACATTCTTCGTTATCTCAAGAGAAGTTTCAATTATGCATTTTCTTACTCTGCATCATCATCCTTTAGAGTGCAAGCTTATAGTGATGCTGACTGGGGAAATTGTATGGCCACTGGTCGATCTTTAACTGGGTTTTGTGTTTTTCTGGGATCTTCTTTGGTGTCATGGAAAACAAAGAAGCAGCAGGTGGTCTCCAAATCCTCTACTGAGAGTGAGTACCGAGCCATGTCTGCTGCAGCTAGCGAGTTAGTGTGGCTTCAGGGTCTCCTATCTGATCTCAACATCCACATTTCTCTGCCTGTCACACTGTTTTGTGACAACAAGTCTGCCCAACAGCTAGTTATCAACCCTGTGTTTCATGAGAGGACAAAACATGTACGCATTGACTGCCATTTTATCCGAGAGATGGTACAGCAAGGCTTCATTTGCACTGCTCATGTGGCTTCCTCTCTTCAAACTGCTGATATTCTCACTAAGGCTTTGGGGGCCAAGCAGCACGATTTCCTTAGGTCCAAGCTTGGTCTTGTCCTTCCTTGTGTAAGTCCAGCTTGAGGGGGGTATGTGGAACTATATGAGTGTTGGTTGTGTGAGCTCACAAGTTAGGAAAACACAGCACACAACACACATCTTTGAGTCCAAGTGTTGGCACCCGGACTAAGGGGCATTTTGGTATTTTCACCTTGTTCGGTTGGTTGTAACAGAATAAATAGATGCTCCTGTGCTAGGCGGGAGAGAGAGTTTTTCAATTGTAACAAACTCGGTTGAGCTTCTTGAGTAAGTGTTTTGAATGAAAAAATTCCAAAACAAAGAAATTCAACATCTATTCCAGTGTTCGGATCTCCCGCCTAGCACAGGAGCATCTATTTATTCTGTTTTGAATTTCTTTGTTTGAATGAAAAATAAAACAAAGAAATTCAACAGTGTTCGGATTATCGAAAGAATGGGATCTTTTGAATTTGTTTTTCAAATTTATGGGTGAAATTGAGGAGATGTGAGGGAAGGCCAAAACACCTATTGATTAATTCCTTCCAACTACCCCTTTACTTGAATGATTTCATATCTTGGACTTTGATAAGACCGAGAATCATAAACACGTCATCATCATTATATATAGCAGGTTTGATTAATTACAAGTTTTTTCAGTTTTGATTGCTAGCCACTAATAATAAGATTAAATCTAAGTTGTCTGCAACTGTTCTATTGTAAAATTGCGTAGCTGGTGGGTCTCTTGTAGTTGTATTTGTCGGCAAAAATGGCCACACCATCTATACTCATATAGGCTTTTTTGTATCTTTTGAGGATTTTTTAGGTACTGATGGGATCGATATTTGGTGCATCTCACCCATGTTAGCTTACTTAATTTGAAACTTGGAAATGCAAAACTGGAAGCCTAGAAGGGTTAGGTTTTTCGGCTCCTCAATCACTCTCCCAGAGTTAGGTTTCGTCTCAATAGATATCCAAGTAGTCGATGTATTATGCACGTTCATGTGAAGACCTTTGGCTTTCGTTGTTGCACATATGCCGAATGGGGTTCCGTCCTAACCCACTAGCTTCAACCTTTTCGAGAGATTTCAAAACAACCAAAGCATTTCAATACATTTAAATCAATACTATCAAAACACTTTTCATTTCATTAAAATCATATAATAAAACATTATAATAATCCTTTTAAAACAAAAATATAAATATATATATTTAAATCCAAATATTAAAAACAACAAGCAACAATAATCCTACATAAAACCGGCTCAACCCAAAACCGAACCACGGTCCCAAAAAATCAAAGGAAAGTCGGCCTCAGCCAAGGCTATAGGTTAGTTTCGCCGCATCGAAATGGCCGCTCGCCATGCAAAACTCATCCCATGGCTCCCGCGAAGACAATCCCCTTGCTGGCCGCAAGAGGCCCCATCCGTCGCCGCAACCATGGTTTAGCCACGACAACCTCTAGGGCTGCGATGATGGTCCTCCGAGCTTCGAAGTCAAGCTCTAGGTTAGTTTCTTCTTCCTCTCTGGCTTCTGTTCTAACTCGCCACGTCAACCATGGTTTTGCCACGACAATATTCGAACATTTTGGCTCGCTTTTGCCTTGAATCCATTCCATTCCTTCCCAAATCAAAACTAGACACAATACTACCCTCCCCGACCACAAACAACACACAAAGACACAACCGTGGACTAGAGGGGAGAGCGGAAGTGTTCAAGGGCTTCAAGGGCTGCGATGATGGTCCTCCGAGCTTCGAATCGATGAGGAAAGCAACTGACCGAGCCTAAGAAAGACAGAGGATAGAGATATGGAAGCCTAGAAGAGTCAAGGATGAAGACAAGAGAAGAAGCGGGGAAGCCATGACGAGAAGAAGGGAAGAATAAGGTCTCTACAGAGGCGGCGCCCGACGATCCAGCAGCACCTGCAGAAGATCTCGAGCACCCATTGAGTCGGTGGTGCGGGACGAACGTCGTTGACACTTTCGCCCTTTACCAAACTAGTGATAATATCCAAACTTAAACACAAAACCAATAGATTAGGTAATCAATCACTTGATAAACCAAATAACTACTAGTATAGTGATGAAGTCCGGTGTCGAACCCACAGGGAGAAGCGATTTCCTATTCAATAACTCTAAACAAAGACTCTTATGACAAAGCAATGATTTGTAACAAGTAACAAAGATGTAAAAGTAACCAGATTTATGATTGCAAATAGATTGATATCAAAGTAGAAAGAACATTTCACATGCAATTCTCTGACAATGGTTGGAATTCAGAGTTCTCGGATTGATCTATTAATTATTCATATTCATAGGTCTACTTGACTAAAGTTGAGAGATCTGCAGAGATTCACTCATCTTATTCAATATGACTAACGAATAGCATTAAGGACTCAAGTAATCAAGAACAATTGGCACATTGACTCAACGCAATTAAGACTAATAGGCGCATACCAAACTCAGCCCTAATCGAATATCCTCAACATAGATCAATTGAAATCATCCACTACAAAGACAAAGAGACATCACTATCATCAATACCTTTGTTTGCTATCGATAAAACAACAACGAATTCATAGCTAAGATGCAATTCTTAATATGTTGATCAGGCATAGAAAGAAACATAAATATAATAATTAAGCACAAGATGAAAACAAAGAATATGAATAACCAAATAGAATCAAATCCTAACAATCCAAACAACCATGTCTTCGAATCACAGGCGAAACTATGAGTTTAGCAACTCATAGGCCAATTATCTCTTTCTCTCTCTCTCTCTCTCTCTCTCTCTCTCTCTCTCTCTCTCTCTCTCTCTAATTGTGTTCATAGTCTCACAATAATCCTCCTCTTTCTTTCAATAGAAATGAAACTAACTTAATAATGCCTCAAACAAGTCGGCACAAACCCTAGTCGAAAATAAAATAAATTAATAGGAAATAATGTATTCGGATCCAAAACCACGTATCCGGAAAATAGGCCCACGACAAGCGCCGTGCAAATGGCGGCGGGCGCCGCCTATGCAGTGTCCGTCGTTCCTCAATCGTCTTCAATAAATTCCAATGTCGTGCTTCCTTGCTCCTCTCTAGCTCCTCCTTAGCTTCCATATGCTCTAAAACATGCTTCTTAAGCTTTTCCCAAAGTCCATCCAAGGTCAGAATGTAATTCTGCAGAATAAACACTAAAAACGCGTAGATTCCGAACTCAAATACTTCACAAGCAATATACGGAACTAGACTCAAACAATAGCAAAACCACTACCTAATTGCAATAAGAAACACCTATAATTCCTATATGAAATATGCATTATCGAATCCCCCCACACTTAACTCTTGCTTGTCCTCAAGCAACTATAAAGCAAAACATCATCTACGCATCCCACAGGAAATCTTTCATAACATTACTCATATCAAAAGCAATATCATCAATAGTGCAAATATAATCAAACATATAAACGTCATAACATGTATATATGGGATCAAGTTGCTTGCATGCTAAAAAATCAACCTTACCAAGGATAAAATGTGTCTCTCACTCTCATGTGTTTAGGATTTAAGGACACACTCACCTCAATTCCATATACAAGCATCAACTCAAATATTGAGATTTATATCACAAAATCTCCACCGGGCACGTTAATGCAAAAATAAGGACTTTCGCTCAATGGAAACATTCATAGAAGATTCCATTCGGCGGGGTTGTAATGGGGCTTGGTAGAAACATAAGGGCAATGAATTGTATTTGATCATGTGGCAATAAATTCCGGGAAAACAAGATTCCAAAACTCCCAACATAACACAAACCAACTCAATAACATCAAGCTCAAAAATGCACAACATCTCTCAATATCATCAAAATAACTCTAAAATAATCTCTTCATCTCATCATCATCTCACATATCATGCAATCTCAACACCCAACCAATAAGACTCATAACCAACATAAATCCAATTCTTCCTGATTATGCAAAAATAAAATAAATGGCTCTTTTATTCTCTTTTTTTTTTCTTTTTTACTTTCTTTCTTTTTTCTTTCGGATTTTTTTTCTTTTTTTCTTGAGCCAAACTACATGAAAATCAAATGCATAAGTATGAGGGACTAAATAAGCACATAACCTCACATATTTTCAAAACCATAAACCATAACATCACACTTTAGCTTCATTCTCCTCAATCTCCAAAATAGATTCCACAACCCACTCAAAATCTCAATTCCCCCGGAATAAGGGTAAGGCTTATCATAGGCTAGGAATAATAATTTTGTGGAGCTATCAATAAAAAGGCTAAAGGCTCAGATTGACTTCAAAGCAAGATATAACATAAGGTAGACATGGATAAATATGTGGCTAAAAGATTGCCTCTATCATTTGAACTTATCAAGCAATGAACATGTATATAATCGGCCATGAAAATAGATAACCATGACAATACTCAATGATAAATGCATAGGAAGAGTAAATCACATAAGAAAAGCAAAAGGAATAAAGATGTATCTCTTATAAGGTCAAAAATATCTCACTGGGACAAATTTTTGTTGAATTTCAAGGATACTCCCAAACTTAGATCATACATGCTCAATTACATATGCTTAATCATATTTCACATAAAAACCAATTTTCAGGATAAGATCAAATCATTCCAGAATTTCATGGGATTTATAAGATCATGCTTGTATAAAGTCAAAATAGGACAAACTCAAATTAGATGGAAATCTTTGATAACACAATATGCAAAACAAGAAAACAAGAATCACTTTTTTGTTTTTAATTTTTTCGACATTTTTCAATTTTTAAAATTTTTTGACATTTTCTATAACATAAAAGAAATAACATAAACGAAATAATAAAAAATTCAAAAAACAGAAATTCAAACATGAAATAACCTAACTAATTCACTTCATTCTCCCACCCCCCCCCCCTACACTTACATGTTGCATTGTTCTCAATGCATAGAAACACAAAAAAGGAACAGTGAAAAATATAAAAATAAAGTGTTTGAAAGAAGCAAATGGCTAACCTATTAATGTGAAGGCGGGGTCTGGGGTCCAGACCGTTGATTGATGTCCTGAAGGGCAATCAATATCGTGTTCTGAAGACTCGAGAGCTTCTCCGATAGACTAGCGAGCTTGTCAGCAGTGCTCGCCTCAATATCAGCAAATCGACGCTCAATATCATCCAAAGTAACATATATAGGCTCCGCGTCATCTTCAGCAAATTCTTCTCTCTCTACGACCTCAGCTTCTGTAATCACAACAGGCTTATCATCAATAACCTCATCATCCATGGCCTCATCAGCAACAAACGGACATTATCTATCTAAATTACGCTCATTCGGATCCAATGGAAACTGATGGTGATAGAGACTAAAATCTGACATCCTCAAGGAATATGGTAAATCCACAGGCAGATAATTGTGATGCTCTTCTCCTGGTCCCGACTTCCATTTAAAACACCATGCTTCATCCGGACGCTGGGCCCACTCAGTTATGCCCCACCATTCCAGGCTGGCAAGATTGTAAACATTCTTTCCATCGAGAGGCGGCAAATCATCAAGATAGACACCCACTGAGCGAGCAATCAGCGATATCAAACCTCCAAAGATAATAAGGTGTTCAGGCCTCACATGAGTAGCTCTAGTCACCTCCATACAGTTTCCCAAAAATAGCTGAACCCACTCAGGGATGTGCACCCCTCCTAGAGTCAAGTAACAAATATAGCTCCAGGCTCTCATAGTAACAAAGGAGTAATGCTCCACACCCAAGAAAGAGTTACAGAGTACCAAATAGCACAACCTCAACGCAGGATGAGTAATCGTGGAAGCACAACGTTGTCGGCTCGACTCAAATAACTGATTTGTAGCCCCCTTCCACAAATCAAGAGGATTTGGAGCACCTAACTTGTCCCCAAATATGGCATCAACAGGCGTTTTGGTAACACCAAAGGCTTGTGAAATGAGATCCTTAGTCACCACGAACTTCCGATTCCTCAGCTGAAAACGAATCTCCATATCAGAACGATAATCCAGGTTAGCCAAGAACTCTCTCACTAATGTCGGATAGGTATAATCAGACACATCCAAGAAATCACTCAATCCCCCCTCCCTCAAGAGTCGATGGACCTCCTCAAATATCCCCAATTTCTTCAACGTCGGGGGATGAAAGAATAGGGTGGATTCATACTGCCTCTTTTCAAGCTTGAGCCAACGATCCTCTTCTTCCCAAGACAGCAAATGGAGCTTCTTCATAACAGAAGCAGCGGACATTATGCAACTCAAGGGCAAACCTAGCTTTGTGTGGGACGAACGTCGTTGACACTTTCACCCTTTACCAGAGTAGTGATAATATCCAAACTTAAACACAAAACCAATAGATTAGGCAATAGATCAGTTGATAAACCAAATAACTACTAGTTTAGCGATGAAGTCCGGTGTCGAACCCACAGGGAAAAGCGATTTCCTATTCAATAACTGTAAGCAAAGACTCTTATGACAAACCAATGATTTGTAACAAGTAACAAAGATGTAAAAGTAACCAGATTTATGATTGCAAATAGATTGATATCAAAGTAGAAAGAACATTTCACCTGCAATTCTCTGACAATGGTTGGAATTCATGGTCCTCGGATTGATCTATTAATTATTCATATTCATAGGTCTACTTGACTAAAGTTGAGAGATCCGCAGAGATTCACTAATCTTATTCAATATCACTAAAGAAATAGCATTAAGGGCTCAAGAAATCAAGACCAATTGGCACATTGACTCGACGCAATTAAGACTAATAGGTACATACCGAACTCAGCCCTAATCGAATATCCTTAACATACATCAATTGAAATCATCCACTACAAAGACAAAGAGATATCACTATCATCAATACCTTTGTTTGCTATCGAGAAAACAACAACGAATTCATAGCTAAGATGCAATTCCTAACATGTTGATCAGGCATAGAAAGGAACACAAATATAATAATTAAGCACAAGATGAAAACTAAGAATATGAATAACCACATAGAATCAAATCCTCACAATCCAAACAACCATGTCTTCGAATCACAGGCAAAACTATGAGTTTAGCAACTCATAGGCCAATTCTCTCTCTCTCTCTCTCTCTCTCTCTCTCTCTCTCTCTCTCTCTCTCAATGTGTTCATAGTCTCACAATAATCCTCCTCTTTCTTTCAATAGAACTGAAAATAACTTAATAATGCCTCAAACAAGTCTACACAAACCTTAGTCGAAAATAGAATAAACTAATAGGAAATAATATCTCGGATCCAAAACCGCGTATTCGGAAAATAGGCCCACGGCGGGCGCCACTTATGCAGTGTCCGTCGTTCCTTAATTGTCTTCAATAAATTCCAATGTTGTGCTTCCTTGCTCCTCTCTAGCTCCTCCTTAGCTTCCATATGCTCCAAAACATGCTTCTTAAGCTCTTCCCAAAGTCTATCCAAGGTCAGAATGTAATTCTGGAGAATAAACACTAAAAATGCGTAGATTCCGAACTCAAATACTTCACAAGCAATATACGGAACTAGACTCAAATAAAAAAAAACCACTACCTAATTGCAATAAGAAACACCTATAATGCCTATATGAAATATGCATTATCAGTCGGCGCCTAGGTTTTCTAGCAGTATAAATACCCCTCACATCTCAGCCATTTCACATTGAACCAACATCTCACACACCACTCAACATATATCTCTCATCTCTCTTTTCTTATCTTTTTGGTAAGCCATGCTTGGCTAAACCTTTTCTATAGTTTTTCTTATATTTAATGCATTGTTTTAGGACATGTGAGGGTTGTTTCTATACTATTCTATAGTTAATATATGGTTTATGCATATTTGGTTATTCGTTACGCTTTTTCTCCACATGTTTATGCTATTATTCGTCTTCATTGGTCATTAGGATAGATAAATAACGTGCTGAGTAATTGTAGCTATATCTGCTATTGCATGCCTTAATCATATAAAGTAGCAAACAGATCTTGAGGAATAGGTTGGAAATCATGCATGTGTGTGTGTGTGTGTGTGTGTGTGTGTGTGTGTGTGTGTGTGTGTGTGTGTGTGTGTGTGAAAGTAATAATAGGTATTAAGCAAAGTTGAAAACTACACGTCGAATATGCGAGAATTACATGAATTGCATGCTTAGATGATTAGGGACTTATTTCTTCTCGAACCCCATGTAAGAGTTTAGGGAGTTGATAGTGATTGGATAAGAATCTAATACAACTTTGTGCACAATCCAACATTAAGATAGCCAAGCATAACCAAAACAACCAGATGATCATGAAGTTACCAATGTTTTGCGATTATAACTGAAGCTATATTCTCATCATTATTATTCTCTCTACTTACAATTATTGCTACTATTACTCTTATCTCTTATACTTTCTATTGTAAAGATTCTCTTACTTACGCACCACGTATAGCCAAAGTGGCACGCACTCTCTATGGGGTTGACCTTTACATGCTGCTAATACTCGTTATTGATTGAAGGTAGAGATATTACTATTTGGGTTGTTAGAACACATGACATTCTAGGCGCACCTTGTTGGCGCCGTTGACGGGGAGTGCCGAATTTTTGACTAAGTGTCATTTGTAAGCATCGGTGTGACCATCTTGCATGGTTCGCACTCGTTCTGCTAATCTTTCTCTAATGCCTTGTGATATAGAAATCGAAAAGAGCATTTCTAGGTTACGAAGACTGAATTCAAGTAAAATGGTTGACAAGGAGAATGTTGAGAGATCTCAAGGAGCCCACTCTTACATCACCACTACTGGCAATTAAACTCCCAGATCTCCCAACATGCTCAAAATTTGAATTCAAGTCAGGATGGACATCGTTGTTTCCTAGTTTTCATGGAAGGAAAGGAGAAGAGCCTAATAAGTATCTAATAGAATTTACAATGGTCTGCGATCGTGTTAGACCCATAGAAATTACAAATCACCAAATGATGCTCAGAGTATTTCCGTACACTCTCAAGGATGTTGGAAATGAATGACTATACTATTGATAACTCCACTCCCTTGATGAAAATCGGAATAAGTTTTAAAGGCTTTAACAGCCTGTTTCTGTCAAAGGTCTTGAAGCTTTAGCAGTGTTGATGAAACACAAAACCTATACTTTATTATATTATGCTCGAATATTATTTTATATTATTATATGCTTCCAGATATTCATACTAACATTTCAGGAAGTTTTTCAAATATTATCTCCTTCCAAAGTCGAAAAGTGAAGAAGGACACAATCGGAGATCATGGCTTCAAAAGTTTCCAAGTATAGAAGATCTCGAAGATAGCCATGATCAGCCAAGCCGTTGGAGAAGATTCCTTCCTTAAGTGGCTCCGATGATCGTCACTATATAAAGGAGATGAAGAAGAGAGAGAGGAGGGACGTACATTCAAGAATATCATTGCAATCAGCCCTCAAGTTTACGATCTTTCTTCAACGTGTTCTCTCTGCTTGTTCTTAAGAGTCTTATATTTTGTTTCAAAGCATTTGAGAGTTACACAGTGAGCTTATAGGATATATTCAAAGAGAGTGTTATACTCGAGAGTTTATAACTCAGGAAGTGAGCACTAGGCTATTGATTCTCGAGAGTAAGAGGATTGTACTAGATAGCTGAGAGAGGTGGGGCTCTTCTAGATTGCTCTAGGACTCCAAGGGAACGTGAGTTGACTAGATTGCAATTGTATAGGAGAGAGGCTTCTCGGTGAGCTATTAGGATCCTAAGCTTTGTGAATCAATAAAGCCTGTTGAATCCTAGGGTTGTGGAAGAACCCT